>OU015550.1:6217500-7503399 GCA_907165065.1 Caprimulgus europaeus | reverse complement strand
AACTTCTAGAGCAGAACCCTAATTCTATTCCCAAAGTCCCTAGCAGTACCCCTACTTCCGGGGTGGAACCCTACTGCCACTCCCAAAGTCCCTAAGAGTATCAATACTTCTGGGGCGAAACCCTAAAATCATTAGGAACCAAAATGCCCGTCAACCCAACACGGCTCTGAAACTGCAAAGAAATGCTTCTTGCTCAAAGGCAGAACGAGCCAGGGGGAAAATCTGTTGCTGGATCTTTTCTCCATCTGCCAGCACATTCTTGCACTCATACAACTTTTGTTTTGGTACTCTGCCTTGCCAGTCTGTATCATTGGTTCTCTTAAGGGCTGAAATTCTCCTCATCAATTCTTTGCAAGTCTGTGTTCAACACTTCAGAACCTCGAGGTGTTCTTCAGCATTTGTAGAAAGTCCCAGTTCCCCTTGGCATCGTGTAACCTTCTACAACCTTGTGCAATATCCCTACGACCTCTTTCCATATTCACGGTCCCCTGTAACATGCTACAGAGTCTATCCACTTTCCATGGCATCTTGCTTTGCCTTACAGCTCTATGCCACTCCCTATCTCTTCAGATGGTTTCCCTATAGCCTCGTGCAAGGCCTCTCTACCTTTGGCAACCCCCTACGATCCCATACCACTGCCTACAGCTTCGTGCAACATCATACAGCCACTTGCTAAGCACCTGACATTGTGCCATACAAAGTTCCTTGGACTCTGACAACACCCCATAGCATCTGGCAACCCTCCACAGCTTTGTGCAACATGCTATGGCTTCGTACAAGGTCCCAATAACTTTGTGTAACCTTCCACAGCATCTGGCGGCACCATACAGCTTTGCACCACACCCCATCTGGACAAGGTTGAAAGGCAGAAAGTGGCTCTGGGACACTGTGAAACTCAAGAAGATGTCCCAGCAATGTACGGGTGTCCTCAGGGCACCAAATAGAGGCATCTGACATGGCAGAGGGGAAGGGAAGAGAGCTCTGGGGCACAGAGAAAGCCTGAGGAAGGAATTGTCTGTGAAGAAGAAAGAGATAAATCCAAGTGGCCAAGGACTAAAGGACTCACCACAGCTCCTGAAGCCAGCAGAAGACCTATGCTGCTCCAAAGCTTCTCTCTCTGCCTCTTCCTCCTGGCATCATGTGCTGGTGGTGGGCTCTTTCAGGGATGGATCCTTCCTCAGTGCTGAGACCGGCTATTCCTGGCTGGAGACAGCTGCCTGTGGAAGCCCCTTCCTTCCCCTGCTCAGCAGGGAAAGACCTGTTCAGGCAGCCCCAGGAACACCTCAGCCTCACGAGTCCCACCTGGGGCTGATCCAGCCCATCCCCACTCCAGCCTTTGTCAACTCTTGGCTCAGCCCCATCATCACCTGACGAGTCCCACCTGGAGCTGCCCCAACCCACTGCTGGAGCCAGTCAAGATTGGGGAACCATCAACCCAGCCTCACAGAAGCCCAAAGGCAGCAGGACCAAAGGAAAAAGAGAGAAGAGGAAAGCAGGAGGAAAGACAGAGGGACAAAGAGAAGAAATGTGGGACAAGGAGACAAAAAATGAGATGTTGCAAACGAGAGATGGTTGCAAACAGAGACCCTGGTTCCACACCAAAAGTCCTTTGGAGTACCCCTGGTTTTGGTGTGGAACCCTAATTGTAGCCTGGAAGTCCCTGCGAGTACCCCTAGTTCAAGGAAAAATAAACCCCCTAATTCCAGAGCAAACATCCCTCGGGGTACTCTGAGGTGTAAGGTGGAACCCTAATTCCACACTGGAAGTCCCTGAGGGTACCCCTATGTGTGGGGCAGAACCGCAATTCCACTCCAAAAGTCATAAAAAAAAAAACAAAAAAAGGAAAAAAAAAAAAAAAAACCAAAAGGAATAACAAAAGAAGAAAAAAGAAAAAATGTTTTTAAAATTTAGAAAAATAAAAAAAGGAATAAAATTAAAAAAGAAAAAAAAAGGGAAAAATAATGCGGAAAAAAAATATATTAAAAAAAAGAGCAAAAAACCCCCCTCCAGTCCGATCGGAACCAGTGAGCCGGAACTTTGGTTTCGCTGCCGTCACCGAAATGGGTCCGGCTGGAACTAGTGAGCCGGAACTTTGGTTCCGCTGCCGTCACCGAAATGGGTCCGGCTGGAACTAGTGAGCCGGAACTTTGGTTTCGCTGCCGTCACCGAAATGGGTCCGGCTGGAACTAGTGAGCCAGAACTTTAGTTCCGGGGCAGAACTTTTGTTCCTCCCTGGAATTTGGGGTACCCCCAGGGACTTCGGGAGTGGAATTAAGGTTCCGCCCCGGAAGTAGAGGTAGCCCTAGGGACTTGGGAGTGGAAGTAGGGTTCCATCCTGGAAGTAGGGTTGCCCCTAGCAACTTTGGGAGTGGAATTAGGGTTCCGCCCCAGAAGTTGGGACACCTCTAGGGACTTCAGGAGTGGAATTAAGGTTCCGCTTCAGAAGCAGGGTTACCCCTAGGGACTTCGGGAGTGGAATTAGGGTTCAGCGCAAAAAGAAAGGTTATCCCCAGGGACTTCGAGAGTGGACTTAGGGTTCCGCCCGGGAAGTTGGGTTACCCCAAGGGACTTCCAATGTGGAATAAGTGTTCCGCCACGGACGTTAGGATACACCTAGGGAGCTCAGGAGTGGAATTAGGGTTCCGTCCTCGAATGTAGGTTTACCCCTAGGGACTTACCTTTTAGATGTAGGGTTCCACCCCGCAATTAGGAACATCCCCAGGGACTTCCAGTGTGGATTTAGCGTTCTGTCCTGGAAGTAGGGTTACCACTAGGGACTTTGGGAGTGGAATCAGGGTCCCACCCTGGAAGTAGGGTTACCCTGAGTGACTTCCCAAGTGCAATTAGGATTCCACCAGGGAAGATGAAATACCCCTTGGGACTTCTGGAGTGTAATTAAGATTCCATCCTGGAAGTAGGGTTACGCCTAGGGACTTTAGGAGTGGATTTAAGGTTGCACCCCAGAACTAGGGTTACCCGTAGGAACTTCAGGAGTTGCGTTCCCCGGGAGCCACACTGCCGAGAGAGCCCGCCAGGGCTCTGAAACTGCGAATGAACGCTGCCTGCTCCAAGGCCAAAGGAGCCAGGCTTGAAAGCTGCTGCTGGATCTTTTCTCCAACCGCCCACGCTCTTATAGCCCCATTCAACTCGGGCCTCAGTCCTTTGCCTGGCTCGCCAGGAGCGTTTTTGTTCCCCGGGAACCACACTGCCGAGAGAGCCCGCCAGGGCTCTGAAACTGCGAATGAACGCTGCCTGCTCCAAGGCCAAAGGAGCCAGGCTTGAAAGCTGCTGCTGGATCTTTTCTCCAACCGCCCACGCACTTATAGCCCCATTCAACTCGGGCCTCAGTCCTTTGCCTGGCTTGCCAGAAGCGTTTTCGTTCCCCGGGAACCACAGTGCCGAGAGAGCCCCGCAGGGCTCTGAAACTGCGAATGAACGCTGCCTGCTCCAAGGCCAAAGGAGCCAGGCTTGAAAGCTGCTGCTGGATCTTTTCTCCAACCGCCCACGCACTTATAGCCCCATTCAACTCGGGCCTCAGTCCTTTGCCTGGCTCACCAGGAGCGTTTTCATTCCCCGGGAGCCACACTGCCGAGAGAGTCCGGCAGGGCTCTGAAACTGCGAATGAACGCTGCCTGCTCCAAGGCCAAAGGAGCCAGGCTTGAAAGCTGCTGCTGGATCTTTTCTCCAACCGCCCACGCACTTATAGCCCCATTCAACTCGGGCCTCAGTCCTGTGCCTGGCTCACCCGGAGCGTTTTCGTTCCCCGGGAACCACACTGCCGAGAGAGCCCGGCAGGGCTCTGAAACTGCAAATGAACGCTGCCTGCTCCAAGGCCAAAGGAGCCAGGCTTGAAAGCTGCTGCTAGATCTTTTCTCCAACCGCCCACGCACTTATAGCCCCATTCAACTCGGGCCTCAGTCCTTTGCCTGGCTCGCCAGGAGCGTTTTCGTTCCCCGGGAACCACACTGCCGAGAGAGCCCGGCAGGGCTATGAAACTGCGAATGAACGCTGCCTGCTCCAAGGCCAAAGGAGCCAGGCTTGAAAGCTGCTGCTGGATCTTTTCTCCAACCGCCCACGCACTTATAGCCCCATTCAACTCGGGCCTCAGTCCTTTGCCTGGCTCGCCAGGAGCGTTTGCGTTCCCCGGGAACCACACTGCCGAGAGAGCCCGGCAGGGCTCTGAAACTGCGAATGAACGCTGCCTGCTCCAAGGCCAAAGGAGCCAGGCTTGAAGCTGCTGCTGGATCTTTTCTCCAACCGCCCACAGCACTTATAGCCCCATTCAACTCGGGCCTCAGTCCTTTGCCTGGCTCGCCAGGAGCGTTTTCGTTCCCCGGGAACCACACTGCCGAGAGAGCCCGGCAGGGCTCTGAAACTGCGAATGAACACTGCCTGCTCCAAGGCCAAAGGAGCCAGGCTTGAAAGCTGCTGCTGGATCTTTTCTCCAACCGCCCACGCACTTATAGCCCCATTCAACTCGGGCCTCAGTCCTTTGCCTGGCTTGCCAGGAGCGTTTTCATTCCCCGGGAGCCAGACTGCCGAGAGAGCCCGGCAGGGCTCTGAAACTGCGAATGAACGCTGCCTGCTCCAAGGCCAAAGGAGCCAGGCTTGAAAGCTGCTGCTGGATCTTTTCTCCAACCGCCCACGCACTTATAGCCCCATTCAACTCGGGCCTCAGTACTTTGCCTGGCTCGCCAGGAGCGTTTTCGTTCCCCGGGAACCACACTGCCGAGAGAGTCCGGCAGGGCTCTGAAACTGCGAATGAACGCTGCCTGCTCCAAGGCCAAAGGAGCCAGCTTGAAAGCTGCTGCTGGATCTTTTCTCCAACCGCCCACGCACTTATAGCCCCATTCAACTCGGGCCTCAGTCCTTTGCCTGGCTCGCCAGGAGCGTTTTCGTTCCCCGGGATCCACACTGCCGAGAGAGTCCGGCAGGGCTCTGAAACTGCGAATGAACGCTGCCTGCTCCAAGGCCAAAGGAGCCAGGCTTGAAAGCTGCTGCTGGATCTTTTCTCCAACCGCCCACGCACTTATAGCCCCATTCAACTCGGGCCTCAGTCCTTTGCCTGGCTCGCCAGGAGCATTTTCGTTCCCCGGGAGCCAAACTGCCGAGAGAGTCCGGCAGGGCTCTGAAACTGCGAATGAACGCTGCCTGCTCCAAGGCCAAAGGAGCCAGGCTTGAAAGCTGCTGCTGGATCTTTTCTCCAACCGCCCACGCACTTATAACCCCATTCAACTCGGGCCTCAGTACTTTGCCTGGCTCGCCAGGAGCGTTTTCGTTCCCCGGGAACCACACTGCCGAGAGAGCCCGGCAGGGCTCTGAAACTGCGAATGAACGCTGCCTGCTCCAAGGCCAAAGGAGCCAGGCTTGAAAGCTGCTGCTGGACCTTTTCTCCAACCGCCCACGCACTTATAGCCCCATTCAACTAAGGGCCTCAGTCCTTTGCCTGGCTCGCCAGGAGCGTTTTCGTTCCCCGGGAGCCGCACTGCCGAGAGAGCCCGGCAGGGCTCTGAAACTGCGAATGAACGCTGCCTGCTCCAAGGCCAAAGGAGCCAGGCTTGAAAGCTGCTGCTGGATCTTCTCCAACCGCCCACGCACTTATAGCCCCATTAAACTCGGGCCTCAGTCCTTTGCCTGGCTCGCCAGGAGCGTTTTCGTTCCCCGGGAACCACACTGCCGAGAGAGCCCGGCAGGGCTCTGAAACTGCGAATGAACGCTGCCTGCTCCAAGGCCAAAGGAGCCAGGCTTGAAAGCTGCTGCTGGAACTTTTCTCCAACCGCCCACGCACTTATAGCCCCATTCAACTCGGGCCTCAGTGCTTTGCCTGGCTTGCCAGGAGCGTTTGCGTTCCCCGGGAGCCACACTGCCGAGAGAGCCCGGCAGGGCTCTGAAACGGCGAATGAACGCTGCCTGCTCCAAGGCCAAAGGAGCCAGGCTTGAAAGCTGCTGCTGGATCTTTTCTCCAACCGTCCACGCACTTATAGCCCCATTCAACTCGGGCCTCAGTCCTTTGCCTGGCTCGCCAGGAGCGTTTTCGTTCCCCGGGAGCCACACTGCCGAGAGAGCCCGGCAGGGCTCTGAAACTGCGAATGAACGCTGCCTGCTCCAAGGCCAAAGGAGCCAGGCTTGAAAGCTGCTGCTGGATCTTTTCTCCAACCGCCCACGCACTTATAGCCCCATTCAACTCGGGCCTCAGTCCTTTGCCTGGCTCGCCAGGAGCGTTTTCGTTCCCCGGGAGCCACACTGCCGAGAGAGCCCGGCAGGGCTCTGAAACTGCGAATGAACGCTGCCTGCTCCAAGGCCAAAGGAGCCAGGCTTGAAAGCTGCTGCTGGATCTTTTCTCCAACCGCCCACGCACTTATAGCCCCATTCAACTCGGGCCTCAGTCCTTTGCCTGGCTCGCCAGGAGCGTTTTCGTTCCCCGGGAACCACACTGCCGAGAGAGCCCGGCAGGGCTCTGAAACTGCGAATGAACGCTGCCTGCTCCAAGGCCAAAGGAGCCAGGCTTGAAAGCTGCTGCTGGATCTTTTCTCCAACCGCCCACGCACTTATAGCCCCATTCAACTCGGGCCTCAGTCCTTTGCCTGGCTCGCCAGGAGCGTTTTCGTTCCCCGGGAGCCACACTGCCGAGAGAGCCCGGCAGGGCTCTGAAACTGCGAATGAACGCTGCCTGCTCCAAGGCCAAAGGAGCCAGGCTTGAAAGCTGCTGCTGGATCTTTTCTCCAACCGCCCACGCACTTATAGCCCCATTCAACTCGGGCCTCAGTCCTTTGCCTGGCTCGCCAGGAGCGTTTTCGTTCCCCGGAACCACACTGCCGAGAGAGCCCGGCAGGGCTCTGAAACTGCGAATGAACGCTGCCTGCTCCAAGGCCAAAGGAGCCAGGCTTGAAAGCTGCTGCTGGATCTTTTCTCCAACCGCCCACGCACTTATAGCCCCATTCAACTCGGGCCTCAGTCCTTTGCCTGGCTCGCCAGGAGCGTTTTCGTTCCCCGGGAGCCACACTGCCGAGAGAGCCCGGCAGGGCTCTGAAACTGCGAATGAACGCTGCCTGCTCCAAGGCCAAAGGAGCCAGGCTTGAAAGCTGCTGCTGGATCTTTTCTCCAACCGCCCACGCACTTATAGCCCCATTCAACTCGGGCCTCAGTCCTGTGCCTGGCTTGCCAGGAGCGTTTTCGTTCCCCGGGAGCCACACTGCCGAGAGAGCCCGGCAGGGCTCTGAAACTGCGAATGAACACTGCCTGCTCCAAGGCCAAAGGAGCCAGGCTTGAAAGCTGCTGCTGGATCTTTTCTCCAACCGCCCACGCACTTATAGCCCCATTCAACTCGGGCCTCAGTGCTTTGCCTGGCTCGCCAGGAGCATATTCATTCCCCGGGAGCCAGACTGCCGAGAGAGCCCGGCAGGGCTCTGAAACTGCGAATGAACGCTGCCTGCTCCAAGGCCAAAGGAGCCAGGCTTGAAAGCTGCTGCTGGATCTTTTCTCCAACCGCCCACGCACTTATAGCCCCATTCAACTCGGGCCTCAGTCCTTTGCCTGGCTCGCCAGGAGCGTTTTCGTTCCCCGGGAACCACACTGCCGAGAGAGCCCGGCAGGGCTCTGAAACTGCGAATGAACGCTGCCTGCTCCAAGGCCAAAGGAGCCAGGCTTGAAAGCTGCTGCTGGATCTTTTCTCCAACCGCCCACGCACTTATAGCCCCATTCAACTCGGGCCTCAGTCCTTTGCCTGGCTCGCCAGGAGCGTTTTCGTTCCCCGGGAACCACACTGCCGAGAGAGCCCGGCAGGGCTCTGAAACTGCGAATGAACGCTGCCTGCTCCAAGGCCAAAGGAGCCAGGCTTGAAAGCTGCTGCTGGATCTTTTCTCCAACCGCCCACGCACTTATAGCCCCATTCAACTCGGGCCTCAGTCCTTTGCCTGGCTCGCCAGGAGCGTTTTTTGCTCCCCGGGAGCCACACTGCCGAGAGAGCCCGGCAGGGCTCTGAAACTGCGAATGAACGCTGCCTGCTCCAAGGCCAAAGGAGCCAGGCTTGAAAGCTGCTGCTGGATCTTTTCTCCAACCGCCCACGCACTTATAGCCCCATTCAACTCGGGCCTCAGTCCTTTGCCTGGCTCGCCAGGAGCGTTTTCGTTCCCCGGGAGCCACACTGCCGAGAGAGCCCGGCAGGGCTCTGAAACTGCGAATGAACGCTGCCTGCTCCAAGGCCAAAGGAGCCAGGCTTGAAAGCTGCTGCTGGATCTTTTCTCCAACCGCCCACGCACTTATAGCCCCATTCAACTCGGGCCTCAGTCCTTTGCCTGGCTCGCCAGGAGCGTTTTCGTTCCCCGGGAACCACACTGCCGAGAGAGCCCGGCAGGGCTCTGAAACTGCGAATGAACGCTGCCTGCTCCAAGGCCAAAGGAGCCAGGCTTGAAAGCTGCTGCTGGATCTTTTCTCCAACCGCCCACGCACTTATAGCCCCATTCAACTCGGGCCTCAGTCCTTTGCCTGGCTCGCCAGGAGCGTTTTCGTTCCCCGGGAGCCACACTGCCGAGAGAGCCCGGCAGGGCTCTGAAACTGCGAATGAACGCTGCCTGCTCCAAGGCCAAAGGAGCCAGGCTTGAAAGCTGCTGCTGGATCTTTTCTCCAACCGCCCACGCACTTATAGCCCCATTCAACTCGGGCCTCAGTCCTTTGCCTGGCTCGCCAGGAGCGTTTTCGTTCCCCGGGAACCACACTGCCGAGAGAGCCCGGCAGGGCTCTGAAACTGCGAATGAACGCTGCCTGCTCCAAGGCCAAAGGAGCCAGGCTTGAAAGCTGCTGCTGGATCTTTTCTCCAACCGCCCACGCACTTATAGCCCCATTCAACTCGGGCCTCAGTCCTTTGCCTGGCTCGCCAGGAGCGTTTTCGTTCCCCGGGAGCCACACTGCCGAGAGAGCCCGGCAGGGCTCTGAAACTGCGAATGAACGCTGCCTGCTCCAAGGCCAAAGGAGCCAGGCTTGAAAGCTGCTGCTGGATCTTTTCTCCAACCGCCCACGCACTTATAGCCCCATTCAACTCGGGCCTCAGTCCTTTGCCTGGCTCGCCAGGAGCGTTTTCGTTCCCCGGGAGCCACACTGCCGAGAGAGCCCGGCAGGGCTCTGAAACTGCGAATGAACGCTGCCTGCTCCAAGGCCAAAGGAGCCAGGCTTGAAAGCTGCTGCTGGATCTTTTCTCCAACCGCCCACGCACTTATAGCCCCATTCAACTCGGGCCTCAGTCCTTTGCCTGGCTCGCCAGGAGCGTTTTCGTTCCCCGGGAGCCACACTGCCGAGAGAGCCCGGCAGGGCTCTGAAACTGCGAATGAACGCTGCCTGCTCCAAGGCCAAAGGAGCCAGGCTTGAAAGCTGCTGCTGGATCTTTTCTCCAACCGCCCACGCACTTATAGCCCCATTCAACTCGGGCCTCAGTCCTTTGCCTGGCTCGCCAGGAGCGTTTTCGTTCCCCGGGAACCACACTGCCGAGAGAGCCCGGCAGGGCTCTGAAACTGCGAATGAACGCTGCCTGCTCCAAGGCCAAAGGAGCCAGGCTTGAAAGCTGCTGCTGGATCTTTTCTCCAACCGCCCACGCACTTATAGCCCCATTCAACTCGGGCCTCAGTCCTTTGCCTGGCTCGCCAGGAGCGTTTTCGTTCCCCGGGAACCACACTGCCGAGAGAGCCCGGCAGGGCTCTGAAACTGCGAATGAACGCTGCCTGCTCCAAGGCCAAAGGAGCCAGGCTTGAAAGCTGCTGCTGGATCTTTTCTCCAACCGCCCACGCACTTATAGCCCCATTCAACTCGGGCCTCAGTCCTTTGCCTGGCTCCCAGGAGCGTTTTTTCCCCGGGAGCCACACTGCCGAGAGAGCCCGGCAGGGCTCTGAAACTGCGAATGAACGCTGCCTGCTCCAAGGCCAAAGGAGCCAGGCTTGAAAGCTGCTGCTGGATCTTTTCTCCAACCGCCCACGCACTTATAGCCCCATTCAACTCGGGCCTCAGTCCTTTGCCTGGCTCGCCAGGAGCGTTTTCGTTCCAGGCGTGCCACACTGCCGAGAGAGCCCGGCAGGGCTCTGAAACTGCGAATGAACGCTGCCTGCTCCAAGGCCAAAGGAGCCAGGCTTGAAAGCTGCTGCTGGATCTTTTCTCCAACCGCCCACGCACTTATAGCCCCATTCAACTCGGGCCTCAGTCCTTTGCCTGGCTCGCCAGGAGCGTTTTCGTTCCCCGGGAGCCACACTGCCGAGAGAGCCCGGCAGGGCTCTGAAACTGCGAATGAACGCTGCCTGCTCCAAGGCCAAAGGAGCCAGGCTTGAAAGCTGCTGCTGGATCTTTTCTCCAACCGCCCACGCACTTATAGCCCCATTCAACTCGGGCCTCAGTCCTTTGCCTGGCTCGCCAGGAGCGTTTTCGTTCCCCGGGAGCCACACTGACCGAGAGAGCCCGGCAGGGCTCTGAAACTGCGAATGAACGCTGCCTGCTCCAAGGCCAAAGGAGCCAGGCTTGAAAGCTGCTGCTGGATCTTTTCTCCAACCGCCCACGCACTTATAGCCCCATTCAACTCGGGCCTCAGTCCTTTGCCTGGCTCCACGAGCGTTTTCGTTCCCCGGGAGCCACACTGCCGAGAGAGCCCGGCAGGGCTCTGAAACTGCGAATGAACGCTGCCTGCTCCAAGGCCAAAGGAGCCAGGCTTGAAAGCTGCTGCTGGATCTTTTCTCCAACCGCCCACGCACTTATAGCCCCATTCAACTCGGGCCTCAGTCCTTTGCCTGGCTCGCCAGGAGCGTTTTCGTTCCCCGGAGCCACACTGCCGAGAGAGCCCGGCAGGGCTCTGAAACTGCGAATGAACGCTGCCTGCTCCAAGGCCAAAGGAGCCAGGCTTGAAAGCTGCTGCTGGATCTTTTCTCCAACCACCCACGCACTTATAGCCCCATTCAACTCGGGCCTCAGTCCTTTGCCTGGCTCGCCAGGAGCGTTTTCGTTCCCCGGGAGCCGCACTGCCGAGAGAGCCCGGCAGGGCTCTGAAACTGCGAATGAACGCTGCCTGCTCCAAGGCCAAAGGAGCCAGGCTTGAAAGCTGCTGCTGGATCTTTTCTCCAACCGCCCACGCACTTAAAGCCCCATTCAACTCGGGCCTCAGTCCTTTGCCTGGCTCGCCAGGAGCGTTTTCGTTCCCCGGGAGCCACACTGCCGAGAGAGCCCGGCAGGGCTCTGAAACTGCGAATGAACGCTGCCTGCTCCAAGGCCAAAGGAGCCAGGCTTGAAAGCTGCTGCTGGATCTTTTCTCCAACCGCCCACGCACTTATAGCCCCATTCAACTCGGGCCTCAGTCCTTTGCCTGGCTCGCCAGGAGCGTTTTCGTCCCCGGGAACCACACTGCCGAGAGAGCCCGGCAGGGCTCTGAAACTGCGAATGAACGCTGCCTGCTCCAAGGCCAAAGGAGCCAGGCTTGAAAGCTGCTGCTGGATCTTTTCTCCAACCGCCCACGCACTTATAGCCCCATTCAACTCGGGCCTCAGTCCTTTGCCTGGCTCGCCAGGAGCGTTTTCGTTCCCCGGGAGCCACACTGCCGAGAGAGCCCGGCAGGGCTCTGAAACTGCGAATGAACGCTGCCTGCTCCAAGGCCAAAGGAGCCAGGCTTGAAAGCTGCTGCTGGATCTTTTCTCCAACCGCCCACGCACTTATAGCCCCATTCAACTCGGGCCTCAGTCCTTTGCCTGGCTCGCCAGGAGCGTTTTCGTTCCCCGAGCCACACTGCCGAGAGAGCCCGGCAGGGCTCTGAAACTGCGAATGAACGCTGCCTGCTCCAAGGCCAAAGGAGCCAGGCTTGAAAGCTGCTGCTGGATCTTTTCTCCAACCGCCCACGCACTTATAGCCCCATTCAACTCGGGCCTCAGTCCTTTGCCTGGCTCGCCAGGAGCGTTTTCGTTCCCCGGGAGCCACACTGCCGAGAGAGCCCGGCAGGGCTCTGAAACTGCGAATGAACGCTGCCTGCTCCAAGGCCAAAGGAGCCAGGCTTGAAAGCTGCTGCTGGATCTTTTCTCCAACCGCCCCACGCACTTATAGCCCCATTCAACTCGGGCCTCAGTCCTTTGCCTGGCTCGCCAGGAGCGTTTTCGTTCCCCTGGAACCACACTGCCGAGAGAGCCCGGCAGGGCTCTGAAACTGCGAATGAACGCTGCCTGCTCCAAGGCCAAAGGAGCCAGGCTTGAAAGCTGCTGCTGGATCTTTTCTCCAACCGCCCACGCACTTATAGCCCCATTCAACTCGGGCCTCAGTCCTTTGCCTGGCTCGCCAGGAGCGTTTTCGTTCCCCGGGAACCACACTGCCGAGAGAGCCCGGCAGGGCTCTGAAACTGCGAATGAACGCTGCCTGCTCCAAGGCCAAAGGAGCCAGGCTTGAAAGCTGCTGCTGGATCTTTTCTCCAACCGCCCACGCACTTATAGCCCCATTCAACTCGGTCCTCAGTCCTTTGCCTGGCTCGCCAGGAGCGTTTTCGTTCCCCGGGAACCACACTGCCGAGAGAGCCCGGCAGGGCTCTGAAACTGCGAATGAACGCTGCCTGCTCCAAGGCCAAAGGAGCCAGGCTTGAAAGCTGCTGCTGGATCTTTTCTCCAACCGCCCACGCACTTATAGCCCCATTCAACTCGGGCCTCAGTCCTTTGCCTGGCTCGCCAGGAGCGTTTTCGTTCCCCGGGAACCACACTGATGAGAGAGCCCGGCAGGGCTCTGAAACTGCGAATGAACGCTGCCTGCTCCAAGGCCAAAGGAGCCAGGCTTGAAAGCTGCTGCTGGATCTTTTCTCCAACCGCCCACGCACTTATAGCCCCATTCAACTCGGGCCTCAGTCCTTTGCCTGGCTCGCCAGGAGCGTTTTCGTTCCCCGGGAGCCACACTGCCGAGAGAGCCCGGCAGGGCTCTGAAACTGCGAATGAACGCTGCCTGCTCCAAGGCCAAAGGAGCCAGGCTTGAAAGCTGCTGCTGGATCTTTTCTCCAACCGCCCACGCACTTAAAGCCCCATTCAACTCGGGCCTCAGTCCTTTGCCTGGCTCGCCAGGAGCGTTTTCGTTCCCCGGGAACCACACTGCCGAGAGAGCCCGGCAGGGCTCTGAAACTGCGAATGAACGCTGCCTGCTCCAAGGCCAAAGGAGCCAGGCTTGAAAGCTGCTGCTGGATCTTTTCTCCAACCGCCCACGCACTTATAGCCCCATTCAACTCGGGCCTCAGTCCTTTGCCTGGCTCCCCAGGAGCGTTTTCGTTCCCCGGGAACCACACTGCCGAGAGAGCCCGGCAGGGCTCTGAAACTGCGAATGAACGCTGCCTGCTCCAAGGCCAAAGGAGCCAGGCTTGAAAGCTGCTGCTGGATCTTTTCTCCAACCGCCCACGCACTTATAGCCCCATTCAACTCGGGCCTCAGTCCTTTGCCTGGCTCGCCAGGAGCGTTTTCGTTCCCCGGGAGCCACACTGCCGAGAGAGCCCGGCAGGGCTCTGAAACTGCGAATGAACGCTGCCTGCTCCAAGGCCAAAGGAGCCAGGCTTGAAAGCTGCTGCTGGATCTTTTCTCCAACCGCCCACGCACTTATAGCCCCATTCAACTCGGGCCTCAGTCCTTTGCCTGGCTCGCCAGGAGCGTTTTCGTTCCCCGGGAGCCACACTGCCGAGAGAGCCCGGCAGGGCTCTGAAACTGCGAATGAACGCTGCCTGCTCCAAGGCCAAAGGAGCCAGGCTTGAAAGCTGCTGCTGGATCTTTTCTCCAACCGCCCACGCACTTATAGCCCCATTCAACTCGGGCCTCAGTCCTTTGCCTGGCTCGCCAGGAGCGTTTTCGTTCCCCGGGAACCACACTGCCGAGAGAGCCCGGCAGGGCTCTGAAACTGCGAATGAACGCTGCCTGCTCCAAGGCCAAAGGAGCCAGGCTTGAAAGCTGCTGCTGGATCTTTTCTCCAACCGCCCACGCACTTATAGCCCCATTCAACTCGGGCCTCAGTCCTTTGCCTGGCTCGCCAGGAGCGTTTTCGTTCCCCGGGAACCACACTGCCGAGAGAGCCCGGCAGGGCTCTGAAACTGCGAATGAACGCTGCCTGCTCCAAGGCCAAAGGAGCCAGGCTTGAAAGCTGCTGCTGGATCTTTTCTCCAACCGCCCACGCACTTATAGCCCCATTCAACTCGGGCCTCAGTCCTTTGCCTGGCTAGCCAGGAGCGTTTTCGTTCCCCGGGAGCCACACTGCCGAGAGAGCCCGGCAGGGCTCTGAAACTGCGAATGAACGCTGCCTGCTCCAAGGCCAAAGGAGCCAGGCTTGAAAGCTGCTGCTGGATCTTTTCTCCAACCGCCCACGCACTTATAGCCCCATTCAACTCGGGCCTCAGTCCTTTGCCTGGCTCGCCAGGAGCGTTTTCGTTCCCCGGGAACCACACTGCCGAGAGAGCCCGGCAGGGCTCTGAAACTGCGAATGAACGCTGCCTGCTCCAAGGCCAAAGGAGCCAGGCTTGAAAGCTGCTGCTGGATCTTTTCTCCAACCGCCCACGCACTTATAGCCCCATTCAACTCGGGCCTCAGTCCTTTGCCTGGCTCGCCAGGAGCGTTTTCGTTCCCCGGGAGCCACACTGCCGAGAGAGCCCGGCAGGGCTCTGAAACTGCGAATGAACGCTGCCTGCTCCAAGGCCAAAGGAGCCAGGCTTGAAAGCTGCTGCTGGATCTTTTCTCCAACCGCCCACGCACTTATAGCCCCATTCAACTCGGGCCTCAGTCCTTTGCCTGGCTTGCCAGGAGCGTTTTCGTTCCCCGGGAGCCACACTGCCGAGAGAGCCCGGCAGGGCTCTGAAACTGCGAATGAACGCTGCCTGCTCCAAGGCCAAAGGAGCCAGGCTTGAAAGCTGCTGCTGGATCTTTTCTCCAACCGCCCACGCACTTATAGCCCCATTCAACTCGGGCCTCAGTCCTTTGCCTGGCTTGCCAGGAGCGTTTTCGTTCCCCGGGAACCACACTGCCGAGAGAGCCCGGCAGGGCTCTGAAACTGCGAATGAACGCTGCCTGCTCCAAGGCCAAAGGAGCCAGGCTTGAAAGCTGCTGCTGGATCTTTTCTCCAACCGCCCACGCACTTATAGCCCCATTCAACTCGGGCCTCAGTCCTTTGCCTGGCTCGCCAGGAGCGTTTTCGTTCCCCGGGAGCCACACTGCCGAGAGAGCCCGGCAGGGCTCTGAAACTGCGAATGAACGCTGCCTGCTCCAAGGCCAAAGGAGCCAGGCTTGAAAGCTGCTGCTGGATCTTTTCTCCAACCGCCCACGCACTTATAGCCCCATTCAACTCGGGCCTCAGTCCTTTGCCTGGCTCGCCAGGAGCGTTTTCGTTCCCCGGGAACCACACTGCCGAGAGAGCCCGGCAGGGCTCTGAAACTGCGAATGAACGCTGCCTGCTCCAAGGCCAAAGGAGCCAGGCTTGAAAGCTGCTGCTGGATCTTTTCTCCAACCGCCCACGCACTTATAGCCCCATTCAACTCGGGCCTCAGTCCTTTGCCTGGCTCGCCAGGAGCGTTTTCGTTCCCCGGAACCACACTGCCGAGAGAGCCCGGCAGGGCTCTGAAACTGCGAATGAACGCTGCCTGCTCCAAGGCCAAAGGAGCCAGGCTTGAAAGCTGCTGCTGGATCTTTTCTCCAACCGCCCACGCACTTAAAGCCCCATTCAACTCGGGCCTCAGTCCTTTGCCTGGCTTGCCAGGAGCGTTTTCGTTCCCCGGGAACCACACTGCCGAGAGAGCCCGGCAGGGCTCTGAAACTGCGAATGAACGCTGCCTGCTCCAAGGCCAAAGGAGCCAGGCTTGAAAGCTGCTGCTGGATCTTTTCTCCAACCGCCCACGCACTTATAGCCCCATTCAACTCGGGCCTCAGTCCTTTGCCTGGCTCGCCAGGAGCGTTTTCGTTCCCCGGGAACCACACTGCCGAGAGAGCCCGGCAGGGCTCTGAAACTGCGAATGAACGCTGCCTGCTCCAAGGCCAAAGGAGCCAGGCTTGAAAGCTGCTGCTGGATCTTTTCTCCAACCGCCCACGCACTTATAGCCCCATTCAACTCGGGCCTCAGTCCTTTGCCTGGCTCGCCAGGAGCGTTTTCGTTCCCCGGGAGCCACACTGCCGAGAGAGCCCGGCAGGGCTCTGAAACTGCGAATGAACGCTGCCTGCTCCAAGGCCAAAGGAGCCAGGCTTGAAAGCTGCTGCTGGATCTTTTCTCCAACCGCCCACGCACTTATAGCCCCATTCAACTCGGGCCTCAGTCCTTTGCCTGGCTCGCCAGGAGCGTTTTCGTTCCCCGGGAACCACACTGCCGAGAGAGCCCGGCAGGGCTCTGAAACTGCGAATGAACGCTGCCTGCTCCAAGGCCAAAGGAGCCAGGCTTGAAAGCTGCTGCTGGATCTTTTCTCCAACCGCCCACGCACTTATAGCCCCATTCAACTCGGGCCTCAGTCCTTTGCCTGGCTCGCCAGGAGCGTTTTCGTTCCCCGGGAACCACACTGCCGAGAGAGCCCGGCAGGGCTCTGAAACTGCGAATGAACGCTGCCTGCTCCAAGGCCAAAGGAGCCAGGCTTGAAAGCTGCTGCTGGATCTTTTCTCCAACCGCCCACGCACTTATAGCCCCATTCAACTCGGGCCTCAGTCCTTTGCCTGGCTCGCCAGGAGCGTTTTCGTTCCCCGGGAACCACACTGCCGAGAGAGCCCGGCAGGGCTCTGAAACTGCGAATGAACGCTGCCTGCTCCAAGGCCAAAGGAGCCAGGCTTGAAAGCTGCTGCTGGATCTTTTCTCCAACCGCCCACGCACTTATAGCCCCATTCAACTCGGGCCTCAGTCCTTTGCCTGGCTCGCCAGGAGCGTTTTCGTTCCCCGGGAACCACACTGCCGAGAGAGCCCGGCAGGGCTCTGAAACTGCGAATGAACGCTGCCTGCTCCAAGGCCAAAGGAGCCAGGCTTGAAAGCTGCTGCTGGATCTTTTCTCCAACCGCCCACGCACTTAAAGCCCCATTCAACTCGGGCCTCAGTCCTTTGCCTGGCTCGCCAGGAGCGTTTTCGTTCCCCGGGAACCACACTGCCGAGAGAGCCCGGCAGGGCTCTGAAACTGCGAATGAACGCTGCCTGCTCCAAGGCCAAAGGAGCCAGGCTTGAAAGCTGCTGCTGGATCTTTTCTCCAACCGCCCACGCACTTATAGCCCCATTCAACTCGGGCCTCAGTCCTTTGCCTGGCTCGCCAGGAGCGTTTTCGTTCCCCGGGAACCACACTGCCGAGAGAGCCCGGCAGGGCTCTGAAACTGCGAATGAACGCTGCCTGCTCCAAGGCCAAAGGAGCCAGGCTTGAAAGCTGCTGCTGGATCTTTTCTCCAACCGCCCACGCACTTAAAGCCCCATTCAACTCGGGCCTCAGTCCTTTGCCTGGCTCGCCAGGAGCGTTTTCGTTCCCCGGGAGCCACACTGCCGAGAGAGCCCGGCAGGGCTCTGAAACTGCGAATGAACGCTGCCTGCTCCAAGGCCAAAGGAGCCAGGCTTGAAAGCTGCTGCTGGATCTTTTCTCCAACCGCCCACGCACTTATAGCCCCATTCAACTCGGGCCTCAGTCCTTTGCCTGGCTCGCCAGGAGCGTTTTCGTTCCCCGGGAACCACACTGCCGAGAGAGCCCGGCAGGGCTCTGAAACTGCGAATGAACGCTGCCTGCTCCAAGGCCAAAGGAGCCAGGCTTGAAAGCTGCTGCTGGATCTTTTCTCCAACCGCCCACGCACTTATAGCCCCATTCAACTCGGGCCTCAGTCCTTTGCCTGGCTCGCCAGGAGCGTTTTCGTTCCCCGGGAACCACACTGCCGAGAGAGCCCGGCAGGGCTCTGAAACTGCGAATGAACGCTGCCTGCTCCAAGGCCAAAGGAGCCAGGCTTGAAAGCTGCTGCTGGATCTTTTCTCCAACCGCCCACGCACTTATAGCCCCATTCAACTCGGGCCTCAGTCCTTTGCCTGGCTCGCCAGGAGCGTTTTCGTTCCCCGGGAGCCACACTGCCGAGAGAGCCCGGCAGGGCTCTGAAACTGCGAATGAACGCTGCCTGCTCCAAGGCCAAAGGAGCCAGGCTTGAAAGCTGCTGCTGGATCTTTTCTCCAACCGCCCACGCACTTAAAGCCCCATTCAACTCGGGCCTCAGTCCTTTGCCTGGCTTGCCAGGAGCGTTTTCGTTCCCCGGAAACCACACTGCCGAGAGAGCCCGGCAGGGCTCTGAAACTGCGAATGAACGCTGCCTGCTCCAAGGCCAAAGGAGCCAGGCTTGAAAGCTGCTGCTGGATCTTTTCTCCAACCGCCCACGCACTTATAGCCCCATTCAACTCGGGCCTCAGTCCTTTGCCTGGCTCGCCAGGAGCGTTTTCGTTCCCCGGGAGCCACACTGCCGAGAGAGCCCGGCAGGGCTCTGAAACTGCGAATGAACGCTGCCTGCTCCAAGGCCAAAGGAGCCAGGCTTGAAAGCTGCTGCTGGATCTTTTCTCCAACCGCCCACGCATTTATAGCCCCATTCAACTCGCGCCTCAGGAACCAAAGGCAGCAGGACCAAAGCAAAAAGAGAGAAGAGGAAAGCAGGAGGAAAGACAGGTGGACAAAGAGAAGAAATGTGGGACAAGGAGACAAAAAATGAGATGTTGCAAACGAGAGATATCAGCAAACAGAGACCCTAGTTCCAAACCATAAGTCCTTGGGAGTACCCCTGGTTTTGGTGTGGAACCCTAATTGTAGCCTGGAAGTCCCTGCGAGTACCCCTAGTTCCAGGGGAAAAAAAAACCCTAATTCCAGAGTGAACATCCCTCGGGGTACTCTGAGGTCTAAGGTGGAACCCTAATTCCACACCAGAAGTCCCTAGGGGAACCCTTTGTGGCAGAACTGAACCCTAATTCCATACCAAGATTCACTGGGGGCACCCGAAGTTGCAGGGCAGATCTCTAATTCCATACCGAAAGTCCCTAGGAGTACCCCTGGTTTCAGTGTGGAACCCTAATTGTACCCTGGAAATCCTTGGGGGTACCCCTAGGTTGAGGGATGAACCCTAATTCCACCCTGGAAGTGCATGAGCGTACCTCTAGTTTCTTGGCGGAACCCTAATTCTGCCCAAGAAGTTCCTGGGGGTACCCCTAATTCCAGGGCAGAATCTTAATTCTTCACCGGAAGTCTTTAGGGGTACCCCTAGCTCCGGGGAGAAACCCTAATTCCACCCTGGAAGTCTGTGAGGGCACCTCTAGTTTCTTGGTAGAACCCTAATTCTGCCCTGGAATTTCCTGGGGGTAACCCTAGTTCCAGGGCTGAACCCTAATTCCATACCTGAAGTCTCTAGGAGTACCCCTTGTTGCAAGGAGGAATCCTAATTCCACACCGAATGTCCTCGGGGGTAGCCCTGGTTTCGGAGTGAAACCCTAATTGTACCCTGGAAGTCCCTGGGGGTACCCCTGGTTGCAGGGCGGAACCTGAATTCCACATCAGAAGTTCCTTTGGGTACTCCTAGTTTCAAGGTGGAACCCCAATTCTACCCTGGAAGTTACTGAGGGTACCCCTAATTCCAGGGCAGAATCCTAATTCCACACTGGAAGTCCCATGGGGAACTCCCTATTCCATCCTGGAATTCCCTAGGGGTACCCCAAGTTCCAGAGCAGAATCCTAATTCCACAGCGGAAGTCCCTGGGGGTACCCCTACTTCCAGGACGGAATCTTATTTACAGTCCAAAAGTCTCTTGGGGAATCCCAACTTCCCTGGCAGAACCCTAATTCTACTCCCAAAGTCCCTAGGGGTACCCATAGTTCTGGGGCAGAATCCTAATTCCACTCCCAAAGTCCCTAGCAGTACCCCTACTTCCGGGGTGGAACCCTACTGCCACTCCCAAAGTCCCTAAGGGTATCAATACTTCTGGGGCGAAACCCTAAGTCCACTCCTGAAGTCCCTAGGCGTAACCCTACTTCCAGGGCAGAACCTTAATTCCACTCCCAAAGTGCCTAGAGGTAACCCTACTTCTGGGGCGGAACCCTAATTCCACTCCCAAAGTCCTTACAGGTAACCCTACTTCCAGGACAGAAACCTAATTCCACTCCCAAAGTCCCTAGGGGTACCCCTACGTCCGGGACAGAACTCTAAATCCACACTGGAAGTCCCTGGGGATGTTCGTAGTTGCAAGGTGGAGCCCTACATCTAAAAGGGAACTCCCTAGGGATAAACCTACTTTAGAGGACAAAACCCTAACTCCACTCCTGAGCTCCCTAGGGGTATCCCAACATCCGTGGCGGAACACTAATTCCACATTGGAAGTCCCTAGGGGTACCCCTGCTGGCGAAGCAGAACCTTAATTCCACTCCCAAAGTCTCTACGGGTACCCATAGTTCTGGGGCAGAACCCTAAATCCACTCAGGAAGTCCCTAGGGGTAACCCTACTTCTGAGGTGGAACCTTAATTCCACTCCCAAAGTCCCTAGGGGTACGCCTACTTCCGGGACGGAACCCTAATTCCACACTGGAAGTCCCTGAGGGTACCCCTATGTGTGGGGCAGAACCCCAATTCCACTCCAAAAGTCATTAAAAAAAAACAAAAATGGAAAAAAAAGCAACCCAGAGGAATAACAAAAAAAGAAAAAGAGAAAAAATATTTTTAAAATTTAGAAAAATAAAAAAAGGAATAAAATTAAAAAAGAAAAGAAAACAGAAAAATAATGCGGAAAAAAATATATTAAAAAAAAGAGCAAAAAACCCCGCTCCAGTCCGACCAGAACTAGTGAGCCGGCACTTTGGTTCCGCTGCAGTCACCGAAATGGGTCCGGCTGGAACTAGTGAGCCGGAACTTTGGTTCCGCTGCCGTCACCGAAATGGGTCCGGCTGGAACTAGTGAGCCGGAACTTTGGTTCCGCTGCCGTCACCGAAATGGGTCCGGCTGGAACTAGTGAGCCGGAACTTTGGTTCCGCTGCCGTCACCGAAATGGGTCCGGCTGGAACTAGTGAGCCGGCACTTTGGTTCCGCTGCCGTCACCGAAATGGGTCCGGCTGGAACTAGTGAGCCGGAACTTTGGTTCCGCTGCCGTCACCGAAATGGGTCCGGCTGGAACTAGTGAGCCGGAACTTTGGTTCCGCTGCCGTCACCGAAATGGGTCCGGCTGGAACTAGTGAGCCGGCACTTTGGTTCCGCTGCCGTCACCGAAATGGGTCCGGCTGGAACTAGTGAGCCGGAACTTTGGTTCCGGGGCAGAACTTTTGTTCCTCCTTGGGATTTGGGGTACCCCCAGGGACTTCGGGAGTGGAATTAAGGTTCCGCCCCGGAAGTAGAGGTAGCCCTAGGGACTTTGGGAGTGGAAGTAGGGTTCCATCCTGGAAGTAGGGTTGCCCCTAGCAACTTTGGGAGTGGAATTAGTGTTCCGCCCCAGAAGTTTGGACACCTCTAGGGACTTCAGGAGTGGAATTAAGGTTTCGCCCCAGAAGTTGGGATACCCCTAGGGATTTCAGGAGTTGAATTAAGGTTCCACTTCAGAATCAGGGTTACCCCTAGGGACTTCGGGAGTGGAATTAAGGTTCAGCGCAAAAAGAAAGGTTATCCCCAGGGACTTCGAGAGTGGACTTAGGGTTCCGCCCGGGAAGTTGGGTTACCCCAAGGGACTTCCAATGTGGAATAAGTGTTCCGCCACGGACGTTAGGATACACCTAGGGAGCTCAGGAGTGGAATTAGGGTTCCGTCCTCGAATGTAGGTTTACCCCTAGGGACTTACCTTTTAGATGGAGGGTTCCACCCCGCAATTAGGAACATCCCCAGGGACTTCCAGTGTGGATTTAGAGTTCTGTCGTGGAAGTAGGGTTACCACTAGGGACTTTAAGAGTGGAATCAGGGTCCCACCCTGGAAGACGGGTCACCTTGAGTGACTTCCCAAGTGCAATTCGGGTTCCACCAGGGAAGTTGGGATACACCTTGGGACTTCTGGAGTGTAATTAAGATTCCATCCCGGAAGTAGGGTTACGCGAGGAACTTTGGGAGTGGATTTAAGGTTGCACGCCAGAACTAGGGTTACGCCTAGGAACTTAAGGAGTTGCGTTCCCCGGGAGCCAAAATGCCGAGAGAGCCTGGCAGGGCTCTGAAACTGCGAATGAACGCTGCCTGCTCCAAGGCCAAAGGAGCCAGGCTTGAAAGCTGCTGCTGGATCTTTTCTCCAACCGCCCACGCACTTATAGCCCCATTCAACGCGGGTCTCAGTCCTTTGCCTGGCTCGCTAGCAGCGTTTTCGTTCCCCGGGAGCCACACTGCCGAGAGAGCCTGGCAGGGCTCTGAAACTGCGAATTAACGCTGCCTGCTCCAAGGCCAAAGGAGCCAGGCTTGAAAGCTGCTGCTGGATCTTTTCTGCAACCGCCCACGCACTTATAGCCCCATTCAACTCGGGCCTCAGGCCTTTGCCTGGCTTGCCAGGAGCATTTGCGTTCCCCGGGAGCCACACTGCCGAGAGAGCCCGGCAGGGCTCTGAAACTGCAAACGAACTCTGCCTGCTCACGAGTCCCACCTGGGGCTGCCCCAACCCACTGCTGGAGCCAATCAGCATTGTGGAACCATCAACCTAGCCCCACAGAATCCCAAAGGCAGCAGGACCAAAGCAAAATAGAGAAAAGGAAAGCAGGAGGAAAGACAGAGGGACAAAGAGAAGAAATGTGGGACAAGGAGACAAAAAATGAGATGTTGCAAACGAGAGATGGTTGCAAACAGAGACCCTGGTTCCACACCAAAAGTCCTTGGGAGTACCCCTGGTTTTGGTGTTGAACCCTAATTGTAGCCTGGAAGTCCCTGCGAGTACCCCTAGTTCCAGGGGAAAAAAAAACCCTAATTCCAGAGTGAACATCCCTTGGGGTACTCTTAGTTCTAAGGTGGAACCCTAATTCCACACCAGAAGTCCCTAGGGGAACCCTTTGTGGCAGAACTGAACCCTAATTCCATACCAAGATTCACTGGGGGCACCCGAAGTTGCAGGGCAGATCTCTAATTCCATACCGAAAGTCCCTAGGAGTACCCCTGGTTTCAGTGTGGAACCCTAATTGTACCCTGGAAATCCTTGGGGGTACCCCTAGGTTGAGGGATGAACCCTAATTCCACCCTGGAAGTGCATGAGCGTACCTCTAGTTTCTTGGCGGAACCCTAATTCTGCCCAAGAAGTTCCTGGGGGTACCCCTAATTCCAGGGCAGAATCTTAATTCTTCACCGGAAGTCTTTAGGGGTACCCCTAGCTCCGGGGAGAAACCCTAATTCCACCCTGGAAGTCTGTGAGGGCACCTCTAGTTTCTTGGTAGAACCCTAATTCTGCCCTGGAATTTCCTGGGGGTAACCCTAGTTCCAGGGCTGAACCCTAATTCCATACCTGAAGTCTCTAGGAGTACCCCTTGTTGCAAGGAGGAATCCTAATTCCACACCGAATGTCCTCGGGGGTAGCCCTGGTTTCGGAGTGAAACCCTAATTGTACCCTGGAAGTCCCTGGGGGTACCCCTGGTTGCAGGGCGGAACCTGAATTCCACATCAGAAGTTCCTTTGGGTACTCCTAGTTTCAAGGTGGAACCCCAATTCTACCCTGGAAGTTACTGAGGGTACCCCTAATTCCAGGGCAGAATCCTAATTCCACACTGGAAGTCCCATGGGGAACTCCCTATTCCATCCTGGAATTCCCTAGGGGTACCCCAAGTTCCTGAGCAGAATCCTAATTCCACAGCGGAAGTCCCTGGGGGTACCCCTACTTCCAGGACGGAATCTTATTTACAGTCCAAAAGTCTCTTGGGGAATCCCAACTTCCCTGGCAGAACCCTAATTCTACTCCCAAAGTCCCTAGGGGTACCCATAGTTCTGGGGCAGAATCCTAATTCCACTCCCAAAGTCCCTAGCAGTACCCCTACTTCCGGGGTGGAACCCTACTGCCACTCCCAAAGTCCCTAAGGGTATCAATACTTCTGGGGCGAAACCCTAGGTCCACTCCTGAAGTCCCTAGGCGTAACCCTACTTCCAGGGCAGAACCTTAATTCCACTCCCAAAGTGCCTAGAGGTAACCCTACTTCTGGGGCGGAACCCTAATTCCACTCCCAAAGTCCTTACAGGTAACCCTACTTCCAGGACAGAAACCTAATTCCACTCCCAAAGTCCCTAGGGGTACCCCTACGTCCGGGACAGAACTCTAAATCCACACTGGAAGTCCCTGGGGATGTTCGTAGTTGCAAGGTGGAGCCCTACATCTAAAAGGGAACTCCCTAGGGATAAACCTACTTTAGAGGACAAAACCCTAACTCCACTCCTGAGCTCCCTAGGGGTATCCCAACATCCGTGGCGGAACACTAATTCCACATTGGAAGTCCCTAGGGGTACCCCTGCTGGCGAAGCAGAACCTTAATTCCACTCCCAAAGTCTCTACGGGTACCCATAGTTCTGGGGCAGAACCCTAAATCCACTCAGGAAGTCCCTAGGGGTAACCCTACTTCTGAGGTGGAACCTTAATTCCACTCCCAAAGTCCCTAGGGGTACGCCTACTTCCGGGACGGAACCCTAATTCCACACTGGAAGTCCCTGAGGGTACCCCTATGTGTGGGGCAGAACCCCAATTCCACTCCAAAAGTCATAAAAAAACCAAAAAAAGGGAAAAAAAAAAAAAAAACCCAGAGGAATAACAAAAAAAGAAAAAGAGAAAAAATATTTTTAAAATTTAGAAAATTAATAAAGGAATAAAATTAAAAAAGAAAAAAAGGGAAAAATAATGAGGAAAAAAAAATATATTAAAAAAAAGAGCAAAATAATCCCCCTCCAGTCCGTCCGGAACTAGTGAGCCGGCACTTTGGTTCCGCTGCAGTCACCGAAATGGGTCCGGCTGGAACTAGTGAGCCGGAACTTTGGTTCCGCTGCCGTCACCGAAATGGGTCCGGCTGGAACTAGTGAGCCGGAACTTTGGTTCCGCTGCCGTCACCGAAATGGGTCCGGCTGGAACTAGTGAGCCGGAACTTTGGTTCCGCTGCCGTCACCGAAATGGGTCCGGCTGGAACTAGTGAGCCGGAACTTTGGTTCCGGGGCAGAACTTTTGTTCCTCCTTGGAATTTGGGGTACCCCCAGGGACTTTGGGAGTGGAATTAAGGTTCCGCCCCGGAAGTAGAGGTAGCCCTAGGGACTTTGGGAGTGGAAGTAGGGTTCCATCCTGGAAGTAGGGTTGCCCCTAGCAACTTTGGGAGTGGAATTAGTGTTCCGCCCCAGAAGTTTGGACACCTCTAGGGACTTCAGGAGTGGAATTAAGGTTTCGCCCCAGAAGTTGGGATACCCCTAGGGATTTCAGGAGTTGAATTAAGGTTCCGCTTCAGAAGCAGGGTTACCCCTAGGGACTTCCAATGTGGAATAAGTGTTCCGCCACGGACGTTAGGATACACCTAGGGAGCTCAGGAGTGGAATTAGGGTTCCGTCCTCGAATGTAGGTTTACCCCTAGGGACTTAACTTTTAGATGTAGGGTTCCACCCCGCAATTAGGAACATCCCCAGGGACTTCCAGTGTGGATTTAGAGTTCTGTCCTGGAAGTAGGGTTACCACTAGGGACTTTGGGAGTGGAATCAGGGTCCCACCCTGGAAGTAGGGTTACCTTGAGTGACTTCCCAAGTGCAATTAGGGTTCCACCAGGGAAGTTGGGATACCCCTTGGGACTTCTGGAGTGTAATTAAGATTCCATCCCGGAAGTAGGGTTACGCCTAGGGACTTTGGGAGTGGAATTAGGGTTCCACCCCAGAAGTAGGGTTACCTTAAGGTACTTTGGGAATGGAATTACAGTGTCACTGTAATAGACCAAGCTTAGCATGTGTGTCTGAAACACCGCTTGGACATTGGCCAGAACAAGATGGGAAATCCTGTACAGCAACTTGCAGTGTCCCATACAGCCACTTGCAGTTTCTACTCTGTAACAAAAGGCTTCTGCACCTGCACAAATACCAGACCAACCAAAGGACACCCATGTTATGGGGGCACCCAACAAGTAATGACCCCCAAAAGATACGGGTACATGCGCACAAGGACTGGGAGCAACATACAATCGTTGTGAGCATATGCAAGACATGTTGCTGTCATAGAAACCACTGTTGTTAGAAGGAGGAAGTTGAAAACCAGAAACAGGCTATTTAAGAACCACTAAAACCTAAGATGGAGAGGATCTTCCCCCACCAGAACACAAAGGCACTGGATCCACGAGATGTCTTTGGATCTGCAGTGGTGACTCTCTCTTGCTTAGCTATTTCTCTGCATTTTCTTACCTTTTTCTTTCTGGCCCTTGGCTAGCAGCCAACACAGCCGTTCACCCACTTCCCCCCCACCCCCAGGGGATAGGGGAGAGGATTGGAGGGGCAAGGATAAGGAGGCTTGTAGGTTGAGATAAGAACAGTTTAATAATAGAGAGAAAACTTGAAATAATACTAATATTAAAATAGTAGTGATAATGATAACACTAACAAAATATGCAAATGAGTGACACCCAATGTTATAGCTCACCCCCCTCCTGACCGAGCCCGGCCTGTTCCCAGATAACAATCCTGGAAGAGTGACAATCCCGAACCGAAACCGCAATCCCAGAAGAACAAGAGCCCAAGCAAAAAGCCAGAGAGAGATGAAAGAGGAAGAGACTCTCACTAATATACTGGTCATGACGTGATATGATATGGAATACCCCATTGGCATATCTAACTGTCAATTAAGTTTATCAATTTAAATATTCTTCACCCCCCTTAAATCTTGTGCTTGTGGACTAACAGAACACAAAGTCCTCCACTTCCAGTGACAAAAATGTAAATATTGGTATGTTATCAGTGTTTCTCTCAGAGCAAGTCTGAAAGCAAAACACAGCACAATTCTAGCTACTGAAAAAGAAACCAAGCTCTATTTCAGCTAAAAACCAGGACAATCCACCCCTTATTCCATACCATTTACGTCATGCTGAGGTTTTCATATGTCCTAATGGATTTACATTAATTACTACTACCTTTTTTAAAAAAGAACAGAAATAAAAATAAATACATATATATATATCTATCTATATACACACACTTATATATATACATATATGCGACTATCATACCCTTAGTTCATGGATTGTCTCATCAATATATATATATTGAGTTCATTTAGTCCATAACTACAGGTTTCATCTGTTGTAATAGTTTTTTGATTTTGTTTTTTAAAAAAGACTAAAACACAATGTAAACTTGTGTAGCTAATGGGAGCTGATGTAATTGGATTTTGTACAGTTAATGGAATTGATGTCATCAGGTGTAATAGGGGGGTAGTGTATAGTCTCTGTTGTATGCTGTATCTGGAGTTCGTGGTTGGTTTTATTCGGTACAGTCACTGCCCAGGGTTGCTGATGGTGATCATAAAGAAGTCATTAAGCACCAATTCTGGTCCAATCAGGGTTCACACCTTGTTAACCTGGGAATATACTTAATAGAAAACTGTTAGTGTGATACACAACAACTATAATAATGATGATATGCAATTCATTGGCTAGTTTCACCTAAAATCAAGTCCCCTGAGGTACACATCAAACTTCTCTTTCTGCATCACCCACCAGGTACATCCAGGTCCTTGAGCAAAAGTAATCCCATGAATGGGCTTACCTTTACCTGAGGCAGGAATAACCCACACTGTTTTCCCAAGCAAATTCTTAATGTGCACTACAGGGACTTTGTCCCCTTCCACAGTACGTAAAAGTTTTGACTGGGCAGGGCCAGCTCAATTGGCTGATCCTCTGGTGTTGACTAACCAGGTAGCTTTTGCTAAGTGTGTATCCCAGTGTTTAAAAGTTCCACCATCCATTGCTTTGAGCGTGGTTTTCAGCAGCCCATTGCATCGTTCGACTTTCCCAGAGGTTGCTGCACGATAGGGAATGTGATACACCCACTCAATGCCATGTTCTTTGGCCCAATTATCTATGAGATTGTTTCAGAAATAGGTCCCGTTGTCTGACTCAATTCTGTCTGGAGTGCCATGTCGCCACAAGACTTGCTCTTCAAGGCCCAGTATAGTGTTCCGGGCAGTGGCATGGGGCACAGCATAGGTCTCCAACCATCCAGTAATTGTTTCCACCATTGTGAGCACATAGCACTTACCATTACAGGTTTGTGGGAGTGTGATATAGTCAACCCGCCAGGCCTCCCCATATTTATATTTTAACCATCATCCTCCATACCAGAGAGGTTTCAACCTCTTGGCTTGTTTGATCGCAGCATGTGTTTCACACTTATGAATAACCTGTGCAATAGTGTCTATGGTTAAGTCCACCCCTCGATCACAAGCCCATCTATATGTTGCATCTCTTCCTTGGTGACCTGAGGCATCATGGGCCCATCGGGCTAAAAATTTTTCACCCGTCTGTTGCCAGTCCAAGTCTACTTGAGACACTCTGATCTTAGCAGCTCTATCTACCTGTTGGTTGTTTTGATGTTCTTCAGTAGCTTGACCCTTGGGCACATGGGCATCTACATGACGTACTTTTACAGCTAGCTTTTCTAGTCAAGCAGCAATGTCTTGCCATAATTCAGCAGCGCAGATGGGTTTGCAACTACGCTGCCAGTTGCTCTTTTTCCATTGTTGTAACCACCTCCACAGGGCATTTGCCACCATGAGTCCATACAGAGGTAGAGCATTGGCCATCCTTCTCGTTCAGCAATGTCTAAGGCCAGCTGGATTGCTTTTACCTCTGCAAACTGGCTTGATTCACCTTTTCTGTTGGTAGCCTCAGCGACTCATCGGGTGGGACTCCACACAGCAGCTTTCCACTTTCGATGTTTTCCTACAATACGACAGGAGCCATCAGTAAACAGAGCATATTGTTTTTAATTATCTGATAGTTCATTGTACGATGGAGCCTCATTAGCTCACATTACCTCTTCCTCAGGTGACATTCTGAAATCTTTGCTTTCTGGCCAGTTCGTGATCACTTCTAGGGTTCCCAGGCAAACAGGGCTTCCTGTTGTCCAAGCCCGTTGTGTGATCAGTGCGACCCACTTACTCCATGTGGCATCAATAGCGTGGTGTGTAGAGGGAACGTTCCCTTTGAACATCCAGCCAAGCATGGGCAATCGGGGCACCAGGAGGAGCTGTGCTTCAGTACCAATCACTTCTGAAGCAGCTCGAACTCCCTCATACGCTGCCAATATCTCCTTTCCAGTTGGAGTATAGTGGGCTTCAGGTCCTTTGTACCCACAACTCCAAAACCCAAGGGGTCAACCTCAAGTTTCCTCTAGTGCTTTCTGCCAGAGGCTCCAGGTTGGTCCGTTAGCTATATGTCAGCTAAAAACTAGGACACCTTGTTGCTTAATAAAGATTACAGGCTCTCCTGGCCCAATACCTGACCTTGTTTGTTTCTTAATTCTGTTTCTATGAGAGCTGCAAAGAATCCTCAGAGTACTGGCTGTTCCAGGCTCTGACAGTGATATAGCAAGAAACAATGGGACAGAGCAATCCAGAAAAGATAGGAACGAGAAGAAGGACAGAATGTCAAAGAGTAAAAAAAGGAAAATGGAGCAAGATAGAGATAGAAGCAGGAGGAACAGAGGAACAAAGAGAGAAAAAGGAAGAACTACAGAGGAAGAGAGACAGAAAGGGACAGGCAGCAGGACAGAGAGACAGGGAAAGAAAAAAGACTTATGGAGAACAGGATTGTCAGAAGAAGGGATCAGGACAGAGTGACAGAGAAAAACAGGAATAGAGAACAGAACAGAGATGGAGGAAATAAAAATACTGGTGGGAGGCAGGATGGAAGGATATTGGGAGAAAGAAAGGGACAGACAGAAGAACAGAGGAATAGCAAAAAAAAAGAAGGAGAAGAGGAATACAAAAAAAGATGAAGGGGACACAGACAGAAAATTAAATACTCGGGCAGGGGAAGAGAGAGGGGCATTGGATAGGGGTGAAGGACAGGGGCACTGAACAGCACAGAGGGAGAGAGACGGAAAAAGAGGGGCAGAGAGATAAAGCAGGGAAAAAAAAATAGGGATGGGGACCAGAACCAAAGAATAAAGAGAGGAACAGGGAGTTAGATGCAAGAGAAGAGAGAAGAACAGGAGTACAGCAAAGTGGGGAAAAAAAGACAGAGAGGGAAAAAGAGAGGGTCAGGGAGGAAAAAACCCTTTAACACAAAGCTGGGTAGGAATCTAGCCAGAGAGACAGAGAAAGATAAAACAAAACAACCCACCAAAAAAACAGTGACAGGCTACAAGACAGATAGGGAGGAAATAAAAAATAGCAGCAGGGAGCTGGACAGAGAGAGATGGAGAAACACGGATAAATAGTGCGGGGCTATGGGACAGAGGATAATGGAATTAAAAAACCAAGGCAGGAAGCCTGACAGAGACAGAGACTGAGGGAAAGATACAGACAAGCTATGGCGGGGCAGAGGGAGGAATTAGAAACTGGGGACAGGGAGCCAGGCAGAGAGAGATAAAGATGCCAGGGAACAGGAAGAAGAGGGAGGGATTACTAAATAAGTTCAGGCAGCTGGACAGAAAGTGACAAAGAAATGCAAAAATAGTGGCAGGGTACAGAGCAGAGAGGGAAGAATTAAAAAATGAGGACAGTGAGACAGATACAGAGATGAAGAAAAAAGTACTGGTCTATGCATCAGAGAGGGAAGAACTGAAAAATAGGGACAGAAATAAAGAAAAAGTGCAGTAGAGAAAGAAGAGACACAGATTAAAAGTGAGGGATGGGGAGCAGGAAAAAGAGAGGGGGAGAAAGAAACAGAATTGCAACACACGACAGGGCCAAGAAGGAAGAAACTGAACAACATGGACAGGAAGCCAGAAAAAGAAAAAATATCGATTGGCTACAGGACAGAGAGGGAGGAATGAAAAAATAGGGATCTGGAACCAGGCAGAGAGACAGGGAGAAAGAAAAAATAGCAAGGGGCAACAGGGCAGAGAAAGGAAGGAAGGGAAAAATGGGGATCCGGAGCCAAACAGAGAGACAGTGGGAAAAAAATGATAGCGAGGGGCTACAGGGAGAAGAGAGAGGAATGAAAAGACAAGGACAAAGACCTGCACACAGCATAACACACACACAGGAAGAGCAGCAACAGCTTGAGGGTAGAGATGGGGGAATTAAAACACAGGGACGGCGAGCCAGAGGTGGCGGGGGGAAGATGGGCTACAGAGAAGGGAAGGAGCAATTAAAAAATTGGTATCCAGAGCCAGATAGAGAGATGGAGAAAGATGACAATGAAAAATACCAGAGAGAAACGGAGAAAAAACAAACACAATGGGCTTCAACACAGGAAGGGACTGGGAACCACACAGAGAAAGATAGAGAAAGGGGAGAGAGCAACAGGCCGCATGGCAGCAAGGGAAGAGTTAAAACACAAGTACAGGGAGCTGAGCAGAGCGACTGAGAAGAGGAAAAGTCCTGACACGCTTCCAGAGAGAGAGAGGAGAAATAATTAAAAATTAGAGACAGAGAGATGGACAGAAAGACAGAGGGGAAAAAAAAAAAAAAACAAACTGCGGTGGGATACCCAGGAGAGAAGGAAAGTTTAAAAACGGGGACAGCGAGATGGATGGATAGGGAGGGAGAAAGGAAAGGAGCAAGAGGCAATGTGGCAGAGAGGGAGGGACGAAGAAAGAGGGACAGGGAGCCAGACAAACCGAGACAAGGGAAGAAAAATAGCAAAGGGCTACTAGGTAAAGAGACAAAATTTTGAAAAGCAGAGAGGGAGGAACGCAAAAATAGCGGCCAGGAGCTGGACAGAGAGAGATGGAGAAGGGAAAAGTAGCCATGGGCTACAGGGCAGAGAGAGGGAAAAACTAAATGATGGGGATAGGGATCCACACGGAATAAGATGGAGAAAGGAAGCACAGGGGAACAACAAAAAACCAACCCAAAACCAACAACAACCAAAAAAAAAACCCACCGAAAAAAAATCGCGTGAGAAAGAGCAGGCCAGAGGAGATGCAGGGAGGGACCAGGACACACAAGACGGGCACCAAGGCCCTGAGACTCACCGCAGCTCTCACTCTCGGTGCTGCCAGGAGAATTTGCCAGTTCAGATGCTTTTTTCTCCTTCTCCCCTCCCTTCCTCTTCTGTAACTCCAGCTGCCTGTCTGTCCTTTACCTAAGAGGACACACGGGTGTCTTACACCTCTCACAAGACCAGGCTTCCTAGACACGTAGCCTCGCTCACTCCTGCACTACGCAGCCGCACCGCGCTGCTGGTGACGCATATGGACCCCGCGCTGCACGCTGGCAGTCTGGCCTGCTGCCGACTATGGAGAGGCTTACAACACCACACCTGAAAAAAACAAAAATCCCAAACTATCTTTCAGCATATTAAAAAAAGAACGGAGAATAAAGTAGAGAAATTCAGACAGAAGAAGGGATTGAAGAGTAGTTGAGCTAGAAGAGGAGTCTAGGTAAACAGGCCAGCTGAAAATGCAACACACATCCTTTAAAAGCTTGAATGATTTGAACACTTAAAATCAATATTAAACCTAATCGACAAGACTTTGAACACATTCTTAACATAAAAGTATACTCTCTTGCTGGTGTTGGAAAGTGTCTACACCTGTCCTTACAGCACTGCTGCAGGGAGACCGCCCTGTGAGGCTGTAGGACAAGGTTGGACCATCATCAGCATCTACACTGACAGATCCAGTGCAACAGCCACAGCCCTTGCGCTGCTGCTGCGGCTGCACACCTTGCTCGCTTGGGAAATAAAATTGGAAGTTGTCCTGGTTTTGCTAGGATAGAGTTAATTTTCTTCTTAGTAGTTAGAATAGCTGTGTTTTCGTTTCAGTGTAAGACTTGTTATGAGAAGAACATTGATAGAAGTACTAATGTTATTCGTAGCTGCTGGAGCTCAAGGCCAGTGGAAAGTCTCAATGCTGATGACTTCTACTGCCAAGTACATCATCTCTAAAGACCCACTCTGATGGGAAGTTCGCAAAATGAAACTTCTTTGAATGAGAAAGATTTCCATTTTGGAAAATCTCTTTCCTACTGAAGTCCAAATTACACAGTAAGGAAAAAGGACATTATTGAAGCTGTAACTCACAAAAAAACACATCACGACCCACTGTCACTAGTTACAAGGCTGATAATGTTTCTTGGGAAATCTTGGAAAAACATGTGAAGGAATGCTGATTAGTCCTGTTTTGTTCATGACTCTCCTTTGACCTGGACTGCTTTTAGAACAGATGCTAGTATCTCAGTAAGGAGTTTGAGTACTACTCTATTTTAAAAGCTAATTTACTGAAAAAGCATAAAGCTTTTGTCATAGAAACAACGTCTGTTTGTTCTGAACGTCTGAACCCTTATGAACATTTTCTTTCCTCTCTTGTTTCAAAACTATTTTCACAGTATCATTTCATAGTAAGCACACAGAAAGATTATGCTTTTGGGAAGAGAAAACTGACAGAGGGAAGTAAGCTTTGCATAGGCGTAACATGCTCCAGAATGGACCTTGGTTTTGGTAACTGTGATAAAATACTTCATATTCTTTAAAAATATAGAAGGAGAGATGGCACATTCTTAATGCTAACTTTAAAGTCCATACTACACATATCTGAGGAAAAACGCAGACATACATCATAGATGCACCTTGTACCTGCAGACCACCACGGATTCTTTCCACCTGTCACGTCCTTTCATTGCAGAAGAAAGGGCAATTACAGTGAAAAGGTGGCAGTTGACATCCAGCTGCAAAAGGAAAAAAACCTTTAGCATGAAGCTGGGTAGGAATCTAAAGCTTCCTTTTTCCTGAAGACTATACGTGAGAGGAGGAAAAAGTACTTTGCACCATCTCTGGTACAGCTGTCGATACAGGTCACTGGAGTTTTTGCATTTTTTAGTCAACTGTGACTTTTTTTTTTTTTTGACTCATCATCAGCTGTAGTTTCACTAGAGCTCACTTTCCCAGATGTACGCAGATGACAGACACAGATACCTAGGGACATTTTCTCATGCCTAATTACAGGGAAGATTCCCTCAACCTATATGTCCCAAGTTTAATATTTTTGTTAAAGGGTACAGCAACACATCTGTCCTTCTGAACTCGTTGCAAAAATGGAATTCTTTTCTCCAAGCCATTTCTCTAAACAGCCAAGATCTTTTAAAACTGCACTTGTGCCACCAAACCTGCTTAAGGTTCCTTCCAGCTTTTAACTAAGAAGGAGAGGTCAGGCAGCAAAATTGCTCTGCACACCACCACCAGACACCAGTGGTCTCAGGAAAAAAAAAAAACAAAACAAATACAAACCTCCACACAAAAAAACCCCTAAAACAACAACAAAACAAAACCATCACCTTGTATCTTTTCTTTCTTTTGGAGCTCATCCCTGTCTCAGCATAGTATTTTGTCAGAGCATGACATGGAGATGATTCATATCATGTTGAGCACATGTTGAGAAACAGTCTAGATCTGTATGACTGGTGTCATTTTCATATGGTTTTACTTACCATAAGTCAATTTTATTGACTCATGCGTTTGTTTCCCTTTCCTTGGGAAAAACAAAATGTTAGACACTGAAAAAATGATGATGATTTTTTTCATGAGCGAATGCTGGGGAAATTAATGAAAGTGAAGACCAACAGCAAGAACATCAAATGTTGCTTGATCAACAAACTCACCCTCTCCAGCTTCAGCCGCAGCAGCTCCTGTCCATGGTCACCCAAGTGCTCCAGCTGTCCCTTTTTGCCCACACCACTGGGAAAATGAGGCAAAGGCAGCCACCCGAGCCAGGTGCAGCCAACAACATCCCCGGAGAGGAACCGACAAGTTCCGAGTCCTCAGCGCTGCCCCTGGGAGAGAAAAAGAACAAGCAACCTCTACCCACACTGATGACCGTAGCTCTCTTCAGACAGGACCCCTCCTTCTGCAGGAGCTCCTGGAGACGCTGCGCCTTCCCCTCATGGCACCAGAACTTACGAAGAAAGCATTTTCAAGGGCCAGCGTGCTGCCAGGAGGACAGGGCTTGGCGACCACCTGGGGCTGTGAGACAGGCTTTGGGGGAGGTGCTGGAGCTGGGGGCAGCTGCACGGGGGTGAGCGGGGCTGGGGCAGTTGTGCTGAGCTGGAGAGGCAGCCAGTGCCTTTTCCAGGGGCAAGAAAGCCTCCAGGCAGGTAGACAGATGGGGGCAGCCATCTCCTGCCCCTCTTCCTGCTTAGGAAAACCCAGTGGAAGAGAGAAGGACTCTTGCTTCCTCCCCTCGGCTTCCCGAAGAAGCTCCCTTCCTCTTCCAAAGGCGAGCAGAGCAGAGCACGGGCAGCAGGGCCGAGTGCAGGAGGAAAAGCCGCGGGTTCCTGCGGGAAGGTGGAAGATCAGAGCGGGCAGCAGAGCCGAGCGAAGGGCGCAGGACATGGGGAAGGAGGTGGGGGGGAGAGAGCGGCAGGAGCAGGGGGGTCGCAAGGGGGCAGAGAGCCGAGCAGAGAGCAGGCGGGCGGAGAGGGGACGCCCCGGGGCAGAGCGCACCGATGCGCAGGGCGAAGCATGGCAGTGGCTGCAGAGCGGCCCCGGACAGGAATCCTCCGACCGCCGCTGCACTTGCCTTATCTGCGGATTGGTACCTGCTGATTGCCACCTCCATCATGCCGTCCTCGCGGCCACCGGAACCGTCGGATTCCGCCCTGTTCTGAACCGAAAAAGAGATGGGAACTTCCGGTTCCGCCTCTCTCTCTCCCGCCCCCCTCGCCGCTGCCTGCCGTGCCAGTCCCGGGCATTTCCACCACGAAGCAGAAGTGAGCACCCACTGGGCGGCAGGGGGGCCAGTGGCATTTCCTTGATGGTTTTTTGGTTCTCCGGGGCACTTCAACATCATAGACTCGTTCCGGGGAGGCGGACTAGCCACTTCGCGGCATGTTTGTGCCACCGGGAGGTCTTCTCGATGGTTTCCCGGTCCTCCGGGGCACTTCCGCATCATAGAGTCGTTCCGGGGAGGCGGACTAGCCACTTCGCGGCATGTTTGTGCCACCGGGAGGTCTTCTCGATGGTTTCCCGGTCCTCCGGGGCACTTCCGCATCATAGAGTAGTTCCGGGGAGGCAGGCTAGCCACTTCGCGGCACGTTTGTGCCACCGGGAGGTCTTCTCGATGGTTTCCCGGTCCTCCGGGGCACTTCCGCATCATAGAGTCGTTCCGGGGAGGCGGACTAGCCACTTCGCGGCACGTTTGTGCCACCGGGAGGTCTTCTCGATGGTTTCCCGGTCCTCCGGGGCACTTCCGCATCATAGAGTCGTTCCGGGGAGGCGGACTAGCCCCTTCGCGGCACGTTTGTGCCACCGGGAGGTCTTCTCGATGGTTTCCCGGTCCTCCGGAACACTTCCGCATCATAGAGTCGTTCCGGGGAGGCGGACTAGCCACTTCGCGGCACGTTTGTGCCACCGGGAGGTCTTCTCGATGGTTTCCCGGTCCTCCGGGGCACTTCCGCATCATAGAGTCGTTCCGGGGAGGCGGACTAGCCACTTCGCGGCATGTTTGTGCCACCGGGAGGTCTTCTCGATGGTTTCCCGGTCCTCCGGAACACTTCCGCATCATAGAGTCGTTCCGGGGAGGCGGACTAGCCCCTTCGCGGCATGTTTGTGCCACCGGGAGGTCTTCTCGATGGTTTCCCGGTCCTCCGGGGCACTTCCGCATCATAGAGTCGTTCCGGGGAGGCGGACTAGCCACTTCGCGGCATGTTTGTGCCACCGGGAGGTCTTCTCGATGGTTTCCCGGTCCTCCGGGGCACTTCCGCATCATAGAGTCGTTCCGGGGAGGCGGACTAGCCACTTCGCGGCATGTTTGTGCCACCGGGAGGTCTTCTCGATGGTTTCCCGGTCCTCCGGGGCACTTCCGCATCATAGAGTCGTTCCGGGGAGGCGGACTAGCCACTTCGCGGCATGTTTGTGCCACCGGGAGGTCTTCTCGATGGTTTCCCGGTCCTCCGGGGCACTTCCGCATCATAGAGTCGTTCCGGGGAGGCGGACTAGCCACTTCGCGGCATGTTTGTGCCACCGGGAGGTCTTCTCGATGGTTTCCCGGTCCTCCGGGGCACTTCCGCATCATAGAGTCGTTCCGGGGAGGCGGACTAGCCACTTCGCGGCATGTTTGTGCCACCGGGAGGTCTTCTCGATGGTTTCCCGGTCCTCCGGGGCACTTCCGCATCATAGAGTCGTTCCGGGGAGGCGGACTAGCCACTTCGCGGCATGTTTGTGCCACCGGGAGGTCTTCTCGATGGTTTCCCGGTCCTCCGGGGCACTTCCGCATCATAGAGTAGTTCCGGGGAGGCGGGCTAGCCACTTCGCGGCACGTTTGTGCCACCGGGAGGTCTTCTCGATGGTTTCCCGGTCCTCCGGGGCACTTCCGCATCATAGAGTCGTTCCGGGGAGGCGGACTAGCCACTTCGCGGCACGTTTGTGCCACCGGGAGGTCTTCTCGATGGTTTCCCGGTCCTCCGGGGCACTTCCGCATCATAGAGTCGTTCCGGGGAGGCGGACTAGCCCCTTCGCGGCACGTTTGTGCCACCGGGAGGTCTTCTCGATGGTTTCCCGGTCCTCCGGAACACTTCCGCATCATAGAGTCGTTCCGGGGAGGCGGACTAGCCACTTCGCGGCACGTTTGTGCCACCGGGAGGTCTTCTCGATGGTTTCCCGGTCCTCCGGGGCACTTCCGCATCATAGAGTCGTTCCGGGGAGGCGGACTAGCCACTTCGCGGCATGTTTGTGCCACCGGGAGGTCTTCTCGATGGTTTCCCGGTCCTCCGGAACACTTCCGCATCATAGAGTCGTTCCGGGGAGGCGGACTAGCCCCTTCGCGGCATGTTTGTGCCACCGGGAGGTCTTCTCGATGGTTTCCCGGTCCTCCGGAACACTTCCGCATCATAGAGTCGTTCCGGGGAGGCGGACTAGCCACTTCGCGGCATGTTTGTGCCACCGGGAGGTCTTCTCGATGGTTTCCCGGTCCTCCGGGGCACTTCCGCATCATAGAGTCGTTCCGGGGAGGCGGACTAGCCACTTCGCGGCATGTTTGTGCCACCGGGAGGTCTTCTCGATGGTTTCCCGGTCCTCCGGGGCACTTCCGCATCATAGAGTCGTTCCGGGGAGGCGGACTAGCCACTTCGCGGCATGTTTGTGCCACCGGGAGGTCTTCTCGATGGTTTCCCGGTCCTCCGGGGCACTTCCGCATCATAGAGTCGTTCCGGGGAGGCGGACTAGCCACTTCGCGGCATGTTTGTGCCACCGGGAGGTCTTCTCGATGGTTTCCCGGTCCTCCGGGGCACTTCCGCATCATAGAGTCGTTCCGAGGAGGCGGACTAGCCACTTCGCGGCATGTTTGTGCCACCGGGAGGTCTTCTCGATGGTTTCCCGGTCCTCCGGAACACTTCCGCATCATAGAGTCGTTCCGGGTAGGCGGACTAGCCACTTCGCGGCATGTTTGTGCCACCGGGAGGTCTTCTCGATGGTTTCCCGGTCCTCCGGGGCACTTCCGCATCATAGAGTCGTTCCGGGGAGGCGGACTAGCCACTTCGCGGCATGTTTGTGCCACCGGGAGGTCTTCTCGATGGTTTCCCGGTCCTCCGGAACACTTCCGCATCATAGAGTCGTTCCGGGGAGGCGGACTAGCCACTTCGCGGCATGTTTGTGCCACCGGGAGGTCTTCTCGATGGTTTCCCGGTCCTCCGGGGCACTTCCGCATCATAGAGTCGTTCCGAGGAGGCGGACTAGCCACTTCGCGGCATGTTTGTGCCACCGGGAGGTCTTCTCGATGGTTTCCCGGTCCTCCGGAACACTTCCGCATCATAGAGTCGTTCCGGGTAGGCGGACTAGCCACTTCGCGGCATGTTTGTGCCACCGGGAGGTCTTCTCGATGGTTTCCCGGTCCTCCGGGGCACTTCCGCATCATAGAGTCGTTCCGGGGAGGCGGACTAGCCACTTCGCGGCATGTTTGTGCCACCGGGAGGTCTTCTCGATGGTTTCCCGGTCCTCCGGGGCACTTCCGCATCATAGAGTCGTTCCGGGGAGGCGGACTAGCCACTTCGCGGCATGTTTGTGCCACCGGGAGGTCTTCTCGATGGTTTCCCGGTCCTCCGGAACACTTCCGCATCATAGAGTCGTTCCGGGGAGGCGGACTAGCCACTTCGTGGCATGTTTGTGCCACCGGGAGGTCTTCTTGATGGTTTCCCGGTCCTCCGGGGCACTTCTGCATCATAGAGTCGTTCCGGGGAGGCGGACTAGCCCCTTCGTGGCATGTTTGTGCCAATGTAAGGTCTTCTCGATGTTTTTTTCGGTCTTCCGGGGCACTTTTCTATCGTGGAGTTGCTCCGGAGGGCTGATTGGCCAGTTCGAGCTGCCGGGAGGTGGTTTTTTTTTTTCGTGGGGTCTACGTTCTGATTTTTTTAATTATGGGTTTTAGGTTCTGGTTCTTAATGTATGTTTTGTTTCGTTTGTATTTTTTCTGTTTTATACAATTTTTTTTTTTAATGTTGTATTGATTTTGGTGGGTTTTTTATTTTGTGGTTTATGTTTAGTTTGGGATGAGGGGGGGTGTTTAGTCTTCATTTTTTAATTTCTTTTTTGTTTACGTTTTTTTTTATTTTAAGGATTTTTGACCTTGGGCTTAATTAGCACTTAGTGGAAAACAATGCATGTAATTTACATGTTTAATAGATTTGCATAATTGGGTGCTATTTAATTTCCCTATTACATTTTGTATTGTCATCTTCAACTTTTTCAACTCTACTTGGTACTGCAAGATTCCTGGGAGGCAGCGACGGCGTCAGTACCCTGCAGGCACCGTAGGATCGCGTTACCGTTAGTCGCGGATGGCAGGATGGAGCACGGGGGTGTCACCGCGCATTCGCGGCAATGAAGCTGCAGTACCAAATTTTGACCACTGGGTGGAAGCAGCGAGCACGCACCCTAAGAAGCGCTACTGCGCATGCGCCAGTTCCTGAGACGTCACTTAGCAACAGCCTGGCACGTGTAAACAATGCTACTGCGCATGTGCCGATAAAGAGCTGCAGTGCTGAAACTTAGTCGCCGAGTGGCAGTAGCGAATACGTCAAAACGCTGCTGCGCATGCTCCCGTCTGTAAGCGTAGTCGCTAGGCAACAGCCACGCACGTAAACATTGCAAGGCGCATGCGCTACTCTCTAAGAGTAGTTGCTAGGGACCAGACATGCACGCCTGTAAATAACGCTACTGAGCATGCGCCGATAAAGAGCTGCAGTGCCAAACTCTAGTCGCCGAGTGGCAGTTCTGAGTGCCTTGGAACGACGCTACTGCGCATGCGACAGTCCCTATACGCAGTCGCTAGGCAATAATTTTGCTCGCGTAAACAACGCTACTGCGCCTGCCCCATCTCGATCGCCGAGTGGCAGCAGCGAGCACTAAAGGCGCTACTGCGCTTGCGCACAAACAAAACCACACACGGGGTAAAAAAAAAAAAAAAAAAAAACAGCAACGAAAAAGGGCAGCAACCCTGCCCCTCCCAACGGAAGCCCGCATATCTGAATATGTTCCCCTCTCTCATTGTAGCCAAGCCCCTCTCTAAGGAGTTCACCCAGACCCTCTCCCCAAGGCCACCCAGGGCAGGTCTTCCAGCATGGGACCTTCACCATCCACCCCACTGCCTGCCCCTGGGGCTCAGTCACAGCCCCCACCCCGTGTGTGTGAGTGCAGACACGGCCAGGACCACAAAGGAAGCGGCGAGTGTTTCTTAAGTCACGCACAGAACAAATCCCAGGAAGGAGGAAGTCTGATCTGGGGCTCGGGGACCCCGACACCCCCTCTGCCCTGGGACGTCTCGCCCATCCTTCCCAGAGCCACCCTGCTCGGCTCGGCGCAGAACGGATGGTCCATCGCTTGGCTCCTGAAGCCACGGGCTGACACGCAGTGCTGGAGACTGTCAAAAACCAGGAGCACGGTGCAAGATGCTAGAAGAGAGAGAAGAAAAAAAGCGGCAGCTTGCTGGGCAGCAGGAATGTAGCAAGAAAGCATCAAGCAAGAGAAGGATGGAGACCAGAAGCCCAACAGAGAGGGAGAAAGAAGCAGCAGGGACAGAGGAAGAGAGGCAGCACAAAGAGGGAGAGGGAGCAGGGCACAAAGGAACCAAGGACAAGGAGCAGAACGGGGAGATGCAGAAAAAACCTAGCATGGTCAGCACAATAGAGAGAGCGGGGGGAAATAGGGGCAGGGAGCCGGACCGAGAGAGATGGAGGGAAACAAAAAGTGACAAAGAACGGGGCAGAGAGGAAGCAATGAAACAACAGGGGCAGGGAGCCAGGGCAGTGAACAATGGAGGGAAGAAGTGGGATGGGGAACAACAAAAAACAAACCCCATCACTACACCTTACAGGGCAGGGAGGGAAGAATTAAGTAACAGAGGCAGGGACCAGGAAAAAAAAAAAAAGAGAGCTGAAGTGGAAAAAGAATAGCTGTGTGTCCAGAAATAAGAGGCGGGAATTTCTAAAACGGGGTCATCAGGGAGCCAGAGACAGTGAGATGGAGAAAGGACAAAAGCCACTGGCTACAAGGCAGAGAGGCAAAAATGAATGAATAGGGACAGAGAGCCGGCCAGTGAGAGATGACAGAGAAAGGCAAAAGATCGTGCAGGCGACAAAGAGAGGGGAGGAATTTTAAAAAGCAGGGAGAGGGAGCCAGACAGAGGGAGAGGCAGAAAGAAAATGGGAAAAAAAACACAACAGGCCACAGCACAGAGAGGGAGACACTGATAAACAGGGAGAGGGGACCAGACAGAGAGTGATGGAGAATGGAAAAAAAAAAAAATTAGCAGCAGGCAACAGGGAAGGGGGAGGAATTAAAGAACACAGACTGGGAGCCAGACAGAGACACATGGAGAAAGAAAAAAAACAAAGCCAAACAAACAAACAACCCCCCCCCCCCAAAAAAAACCCAGCAATGGGCTACAAGACAGATCAGGAAGAAATAAAAAATAGCAGCAGGGAGCTGGAAAGAGAGAGATGGAGAAAGACGGATAAAACAGCGTGGAGCTATGGGACAGAGAATAATGGAATTGCAACACAGAGAGAGGGAGCAGGGGGGAGCGGGGGGGGGGGGGGGAGAGAGAGATGGGGACAATCCAGACAGGCTATGCAGGGCAGAGGGAGGAATCAGAAACTGGGGACAGGGAGCCAGACACACAGAGACAGAGATCACAAGGAATAGCAGCAGTTGCAGGAAAAAGGGGGAGGGATTAATAAATAAGGTCAGGCAGCTGGACAGAGAGGGACAGAGAAATGCAAAAATAGCAGCAGGTCCACAGCAGAGAGGGAAGAATTAAAAAGTGAGGACAGTGAAACAGACGTAGAGATGGAGAAAAGCAAAAAGTAATGGTCTATGTGGCAGAGAGGGAAGAACCGAAGCTGGCAGGGGGTGGGAAGATGGATAAAGGGCTGGGACCGGGGGGAGAATGGGCTACAGAGAAGGGAAGGAGGAATTAAAAAATTGGTATCCAGAGCCAGACAGATGGAGAAAGAAGACGCCAGAGAATACCAGAGAGAAACAGAGAAAGAAAAAAACCACAGTGGGCTCCAACACAGGAAAGAACTGGGGGCCCTACAGAGAGAGGTGGTGAAAGGGAAGAGAGCAAAAGGCCACACGGCAGAAGGGGAGAATTCAAAAACAGGTACAGGGAGCCAAGCAGAGCGACTGAGAAGGGGAAACGTCCTGACAGGCTTCCAGAGAGAGAGGGAAAGAATTAAAAATTAGAGATGGGGAGTTGGACAGAGAAAGAAACAGAGAAAGAAGAAAAAAGCTGCGGTGGGCTACCCAGGAGAGAAGGAAAGTTTAAAAATGGGGATGGCAAGATGGACAGGGAGGGAGGGAGGGAGGGAGGATTGAAGAAAGAGGGACAGGGAGCCAGACAAACCGAGACAGGGGAAGAAAAATCACAGTGCACTAGAAGGTAGAGAGGGGAGACTCTGAAAAACAGGGACAGGGAACAAGAGAGAGCAAGACAGAGAAAGGAAAAAAATCCCGAGTGGCGACAGGACAGAAAGGGAGAAATTCAAAATGAGGGGCAAGGAGCAGGATAAAGGGAGACAGAAAAAGAAGCAGATTCGCAACATGCTACAGAGCCTAGAAGGAAGACCTTGAGCAACAAGGACAGGGAGCAGGACAGAGAGAACCAGCCACATCAAAAATACTGACAGGCTAAAGGACAGAGAGGGAGGAATGCAAAAATAGCATCCGAGAGCTGGACAGAGAGAGAGATGGGGAAGGAAAAAGTAGCCTCGGGCTACAGGGGAGAGAGAGAGAAAAACTAAAAGATAGGGACGGGGAGCAGCTCAGAACGAGATGGAGAAAGGGAGCACAGGGGAACAAAACAAAACAAAAATTTGCAGCAGTGCGAGAAAGAGCCAGCCAGGGGAGAGGCAGGGAGGGACCAGGACGCACAAGATGGGCACCAAGGCCTCGAGGACCCGGGACTCACCGCGGCTCTCGCTCTCAGTGCTGCCAGGAGAATTTGCCAGTTCAGACACTGCTTTCTCCTTCTCCCTTCTCTTCCTCTTCTGTAACTCCGGTTGCTTGGCTGTCCTCCACCTGAGAGGACACACGGGTGTCTTACACCTCCGACAAGACCACGATTCCTAGACACGCAGCCTCGCTCACTCGTGCGCTACGCAGACGTACCGTGCTGCACGCCGGTGGTCTTGGCCTGATGCCGACTATGTAGAGGCTTACAACACCACATCTGAAAAAACAAAAATCCCAAGTTATACTTCAGCATATTAAAAAAATAACAGAGAAGAAAGTCAAGGAATTCAGACAAAATAAGGGATAGAAGAATAGTTGAGCTAGAGAAGACTAGGAAAACTAGACTAGAGCAGTCTAGCTGAAAATGCAACGCACATCCTTTAAAAGCCTGAGTGATTTGAACACTTAATGTTAAGAGGAACCAACAGGATTCTGAACACATTCTTAGCATAAAAGCAAGCACTCTTGCTGGTGTTGGAAATTGTCCACTTCTCGTCCTTACAGTACAGCGGCAGGGAGACCGCCCTCTGAGGCTGCAGGACGAGCTTGGACCATCATCATCATCTACGCTGACAGATCCAGCACAACAGCAACAGCTTTGCACAGGCCTAACACGCTCCAGAACAGCCCTTGGTTTTGGTATTTGTATTAAAATACTTCATCTAAAAAAATACAGACATTCTTAATGTCAACTTTAAAGTCCATCCTACAAGTACCTTAGAAAAAACGCAGACGCACCTCATACTTGCAGACCACCACGGATTCTTTCCACCTGTCTTGTCCTTTCATGGCAGAAGAAAGGGCAACCACGGTGAAGAGGTGGCAGTTGACATCCAGCTGTGGAAGGAAAAAAAAACTTTAGCATGAAGCTCGTTAGGAATCTAAAGCTTCCTTTTCCCTGGAAACTACCCCTGAGTGGAGGAAAAAGTATGTCCCAAGTTGAGTATTTTTTTTTTAAAGGGTGCAGCAACACATCTGTCCTTGTGAACTCGTTGCAAAAATAGAATTATTTTTTCCAAGCCATTCCTCCAAACAGCCAAGATCTTTTAAAATCACAGTTCTGCCATCAAACCTGCTTGGGGTTCCTCTCAGCTTTTGACTGAGAAGAAAAGGAGAGAACAGGCAGCAAAAGAGCTCTGCAGTCCACCACCAGACAACAGCGTGCTCAGAAAAAGAAAAAAACAAAAACAACAATAAAAACCCAAACAAACACAAACCAATCCAAAAAAAAAAAACCCAAAAAAACCAACCCCAAACAAACACCAACGAAACAAAACCATGACCCTGTATCTTTTTCTTCTTTTGGAGCTCATCCCTGTCTCAGCATACTATCTTGTCAATGCAACAAATGCAGATGATTCGTATAATGACAAACACATGTTCAGAAATTGTTCACATCTGTATGATCGGTGTCATTTTGATACCGTTTTGATTACCATGTCAATTTTATTATTTTATTGACTCTGGCATTTGTTTCCCTCTCCTTGGGCGGGGGAAAGAGCTAGACACTGAAACACATGATGAATCAGAGCTCCCAGCTGGGAAAATGAATGAAAGTAGAGACCAACAACATCAAGTGAAATTTGGCTTTAATTCTGATCTCGTGTACTTCAGCGACTCTCCCAGTCTATACCTCAATCCTATAAGTGACTAGTGATAGTGGGCATTTGGTATTTTTCAGTTTGTCTCTTTAAATTTTAAGCATTAGCATTTCTAATTTCTTAGTTTACTTATCTTGACTTGACAAGGACTGACCTGCTGGACAATTTATCACGAAGCTCTACTTGCCAGGGGTAGGCCTGGACAGTTTAACTCCAACTCCCCACTTGCCAGGGATGGGCCTTGTGGGTGATTTATCACAGAACTCCAACCAATTTAAAACTGATGAGCAAAGATAACTAGGAAGAGGCCCGGGCCCAGATCCAGAAAGAAAGTGCGCATGAGCAAAATCAAGAGGTTAACTACAGGTGACGATGAGGAGGGTGAGGTAACTATAGGTTGCGATGAAGATTTCCCTCTAAGACCCTCAACAACCACCACCACAAAGCTCTGCGCAGGCGCAAAGGGGAGGAGACCTAATTTCAATACGAAGCGGGGAAAGGTCATGCATATGTATGGGCGTTTTGCATTTGTTAATGAATATGTATAGGAATATACCTTAAATATAGAGAACTGACTGCCTTAAGGTGCGCACGTTTGTGGTGGAGCGATCCCCCGTGCGCCCAGCGCTGAATAAAGACACCTACTGTACAACTTTACAGGTTGTGGAGTCTCTCTCCGCACATCAACTAGTCCTTTTTTGTAAGGATAAACTTTTTTACTCAGAAGTCCTACACTGAAGACTCCACTGAACAGAACAGGGATTAGGCAGTGGAACAACATGCTACCAACACTCTAATTAAAAAAAAAAAAATTGAACTTAAACATCAGTTTCCGTCATGTTTCCTGCATTCCCTTTCTACTGGCATCTGGGTGCTCAAAAATTAACTATGCAGACACCATCTATTACTAAAAATTTAGTTATAGTCACATAGGAAAAATAAAAAGCTATGTCCAACTTGCCCACAAAATGAGCACAGACAAAGAGAAAAGAAACACAAGACCCTTTCCTTTCACACATCCCCGTCTCAAAAAAAACCCAAAAAAACCCCAAATTAGTGTACAATTTACAAAAAAAAAAAAAAAAAAAAAAGAAATTGGAAAAAGGAATGTCCTCCAACTGGACACAGCTCTACGTGCCATTAACATAGTGACATCCACTGATGAAGTGGAATTTTCAGTTGATACAGGAGCTGCTCATTCCAGACTTAATTCTTGTAAAGGAAATTTTGGTCAGGGAACTGGAAGTGTTGCTGGTGCTACAGGGAAGCAAAAGAATCGGCCCTTTTTGCAACCCATAAAATTTTAGTTTGGGAAACAATGAGTGACCCATCGAGGAACCACTCACTGACCCAGAGCTGGAGTTGGACACAGACCGAAGTAGTTTTGTTCACGAGGGAAAGAAAACGTCTGGATATACAGTCACCACCCTGCTGAGGTACCTGGAGCTGAAGCATTGCCTGCAAGGACATCAGCACAAAAGCAGAATTAATTGCCCTCCACAAAGCTCTTGAGATATCTCAAAGGAGGAAGGTAAATCCATAAAGTCATTCTAAATATGCCTTTGGGAAATAAAAACCCCGATAACCCTTGGAAACCACAGTTCATCGGAAAAGGAAAAAAAAACAACAAAACAATAAACAAACCCCCAAAACCTCAACCCAACAGGGAAAACACTTCAACAGGACATGCAAGAAAATTGCACAGGTAAAGTCTTTAGAAAATTCAGACAAAATTTGAGTTCAAAAGTTCTATCACTAATTAGCACTGCATTCATCTCTCTAATGATCTTTTTGGCAATTATTTTAATCGGTTACCGGAGGCGGGAAGGAGCGCGGCAAGAGCAGGGGGGTCCCGAGGGGCCAGAGAGCCGAGAGGAGCGCGGGCGGGCGGGGGGAGAGGGGACGCCCCGGGGCAGAGCTCGCCGTTGAGCAGGGCGGAGCACGGCAGTGGCTGCGCAGCAGTCCCGGAGAGGAATCCTCCGACCGCCGCCGCACTCGCCTTACCTGCGGATCGCCGCATCCATCGCGCCGTCCCCACAGCCGCCAGGCTCGGTTCGGTTCAGTTCCGTTTCGCCCCGGTTTTCACAGCACCGCATGGCCCGCGCGGCGGCCGGAAAAGAGGCGGGAAGTTCCGGTGCCGGGACCAAAGAAAAAGCCGTGGCCCCGCCCCTCCCGCCCCAGCCCCGCCCTGCCGCCGTGCCGCACCGATCCCGGGCGGCGGTTACCCAGGGGAAGCACCGGCGCTGCAGTTCCGCGTTTCGCGGACCCAGAGCCCGCGGGGCGGCAGCGGCCTTTCCTGACCGGGAGGCAGCAGCGATCACGGCGTCACCACCCCGCAGGAACCGCGTACGGCGGGATGGCGCTCGGGCGGCACCGCGCATGCGCGACAATAGAGCTGCAGTACCGAAACTTGGTCACCGGGCTGCAGTAGCGAGCACGGGATTGAAAAGCGCTACTGCGCATGCGCCGAGGCAGAGCTGCACTATCTGAAATTATTCTCCAGGTGGCAGCAGCGAGCGCCCCAGAACCCGGATGTGCGGCAGGCGACCTGCAGCACCGAGCTGTGCCCGCCAGCCCGACGAGCCAGTTCTGCTGAGCCGCGCGTGGCCGCCGGGCTGCAGTGCCTCCGTTCGGACACGAGATGGCGGCAGCAGCACACAGAGGCCGCCCTTTGCCTCTAACCGCTCCCGCGGCCCGGGGGCTGCTCCTGCCCCTTCCCCAAATCCCATCCCCCGGGAGGAGAAGCAGCAGCACCACCCCTCCGAGCAGCGCCCGGGGGTTTGTTCTGCCCCGGAGCAAACCCCGGGGCTTGCTGCATGGCTGCGTGTGGCAGCGGGGCTGCAACAGTGGCAGCAGTGAGGCCCTGGAGAGAGATTTCAAAAAGAAATGAGAGATTTCAAAAGAGGGATCTGAAAGAAAAAAAAATAGTATTTCTTTTCAAAAAGAATTGAGGCAGCAGAGCTGGCATCCTTGAGGCAGGAGCGAAGACACTGAAAGCCGCTCTGTGTGTATGTTCAGAAGGAAACAGCACATCCGAGTGGAGCAGATGCCAGTGGCCCATCTGCAGACGAGCGATACGCCGGTGATCCCCGGGCTCTGCTCTGGGATTTGCCCCTTTCCTCCCCTCTGTGCTACCGGGCATCTGCTCTCCCACTCCTACAGATGCTCACGAGGCTTCCTGGGCTGGGCTTGGAACTGAGAGACACTGCACACTGGGACTGACTGCCCTGCCCTCCAGCCTGCAAAGCACTGGGACATGGAACAGGGACAGCTCTCAGGCACTTTGGGGCTGAGACTCCTCTTGTTTGGGGGGATCTTCCCCATGACCCCTCTCATGCCCCATGCACCTGCTCCTTCTCCCAAGAGTATAAAAATACCAATGACAGTTTTCTTAGCTTTTATTTGTGGGATTTTTTTTTAATTTTTTTTTTTTTTTTTTTTTTTTTTTTACTTTTTATAAAATACTTTTACCAAACCCAAGTGTGTGCTCCATTGAAATTCTGTTTCACTGTGCAAACTGCTGTGGACTTTGACTTCCAAGTTCACCTGCTTCACCTTCCCGCCCTTCCCTTCGCAAAAGCCCCCAGTTTCCCTCAGTATATTAAGGTTCCTTGCAGTGAGGTACCGGCTGTCCAGGGCCTCTGCTGCACCCCAGGGCAGCTCCACCTTGGTGTTCAGGGGATGCTCCTCCAGGGCAGGTCTGTCAGCCTCTCGCTTCCTTCTCTGCAGCTTTTGACAGTTCCTGGTGAGGAGACACACTCCTGAAAGCACCAGCAGCAGCAGGGTGGTGGCAGCGAAGGCACTCCCCAGGGAAGTGCCCTTTTGAGAGAGAAGGAGGCTGTGATGGCAGCTTCCTCCCTCTCCAGGATCAACGACTTAATGTTGGTGCCACTCTTGATCTGGTCACCTTTGGAGCTGTAGATTAAGGACTCATCCAGCATCAGCCTCCTGGTGCTATCGACCAAGTCCCTGCAGCCATGTCTCCAGCAGCAAGTGAGGGATTGCTGAATTCAACGCCCTGCTACGCTCTCTGGGCCAATTATGTAGATAGCTTGAAGGTACCACTGGTGCCCAGCCTCCACCTTTAAGAAAGGTGAGATATGCGAACAGGAAATTTTAACTACAGCTTTTAGATCAAGTGATTTTGTTAGGTAAAGGTAGAGCTCGTTGCGTTTTTTGTCCCATTTCTTGACTCATGCAAATAAACAAAAAAGCTCAGTGTGTTTTTATGAGCACCTGCAATAATATTTGTCACCAAGTGAGGTATTCACTCTTGTGGTCTATCTTTAGCAACTGCAATAATTAATTCAGGAGCATTAATAATATGTTTGTAAAGAGCTTTCTTGCGTGCACTGTGGAAAAAAAAATATCTTTATCTCCAGAATAAATTCCTCATCTCCATTTCTTGTGCTAGAGTTTGATTCTAAACTGGCCCCACTGTTAATTTACAGTACAATCCTCACAATACAAGGCAGCCCTTAAGAGGTCACCAAGTTACCAAGAGGGGTCCCCCTGACAAAAAAGCCCAGAAATCAGGATTTAAAACTCTGAGCTCCATCAAGAGCTTCCTCTGTGTCCCTCCTGTTTCTGCCACAATCTGCTTGGCTCCTCTGAGTCTCACTTGCCAGCCTCTGTACACAGAGAGGAACTGCAACCAAAGGTCGCCTTGCCAGGGCTCCAGGGAACTACCAAAAGCTTCAGGCACCCAAGATGACCCCTGCACCAGCCCAAATGTGGCAGCAAAGTGGTAGGAACTGCCCTGCAGGCTCTCCCACACTGAGAACAGAGCTCAAAGGTGAGTAAAAACTCCAGGGGCTCCTGCAAACATCTCAGAGACCCTGGAAAAAGTACCAAAGAGAGATCACAGTACCCACAGAACAGTAAGTGTCACCTCACAGGTCCCTGGAACTGCCCAGGATGTGTATTATCTTCAAGGATGTTGCATGGGACCCCAGTGGACGTATCAGGAACCTCATTTGAGATGAAAAGCCTACACTTCTTATTCTTTCAGACCCATCTCCCATTCCCCTCCACGTGCATTTGTCAGAGAGCAGCCTTTGCCAAGATCTAGCCCTATTCACCCCTCACCCGCACAGCATGCAAGGTCCTCCCCACACCAACATGCCCAGGCTCAGCACAAGGACTCCATGCCAAAAGCCTGCTTGCAGGCCTGAGGCAGAACCTTGGGTTGAGCCATGGTATTTTTCCATTCTTTGTGCATTATGCCATCTTAGACCTTCCTATGAACAATGCTTAAACTAAGGTCCCTTCCAACCCCTACCATTCTGCAATTAAACACCATTCCTTCAGCTTTTAATGATTTAAATGGTGATGGCAGTTAGCTTTTCCTCTCTCAAATGTTCCTTGCTCTTTGCTTTCCTCCTAGCATTCTAGGCCCCTTCTACACTTACATACTTCCTGTGAAAAACATCTCTGAAATTAACAGATTAGGTCACATTGCTTCGCTTCCAAGTTTTTGTTCCTCAGAGGATTACTCTGCAAAAGAAACAAATCTCCCCAGCCAGGTCTTGCTGTTTCAGAGTCGGTCTGGGAGCAATGAGGCTGGGTTTAATAATATCTTAGGTGTTCTGGGGCAGTTGGTGCTCACCTTGGTGCTTCCATTCTGTATCTGGGTGTGGGGGTGGTCCCTGTCTGTTCATGCCTGGAAGCCTGGAGATTTGAAGGGAGGGGTGACAGAGAGGGGGAAAGAGAAGGAAGAAAGAAAACAGAAAAGAAAGAGGGATTGGAGGGATGAGACAAGGTGAACTGGTAAGATGGGGAGGAAGGGAGGAGAAGGAGGAATGGGGGGCAAGTATGAGAGGAGGGGGAAGGAGAGAGAAGAAAGGATAGCAGGAAATATGGGGGTGAGATAGGGAAAGGAAACAAGGACACAAGTAGGAAATTGAGTGGGCAAAGGGTGGGCAGAGGAAGGGAAGAGGACAAAAAAGCAGGCAGGAAGCAAAGAAAAGAGGGAAAAGGGAGAGTGAGAGGAAATGAGCTACTAAGAGAAGAAACCGAGGGACCGAGGGCAGGGGGGAGCGCGGAGGCAGGGCCGGCGCTGCGCGACCCTGAGGCGCTGCCCGCACCGGGAGGCCCCGCCCCGCGGCTCCGGGCTCCCCTCCTCGATCTGCGCCGCGAGGAGAGCTCCGGGCACCGCCTAGCCGGGGCGCAGCGCACGCCCGGAGGCTGCCGGCGCCTGGAGGAGCTGCCCTTCGGCTCGCTACGGCCCGAGGAGGACCAGCGCGGTCTGGGGGGCAGTGCCTCTGCCTCCGCCTGGCTGCTCTCGTCCGAGCGGCGCTACAGAGAACGAGAACGACCTTTGTGAGAATCCCGAAGACGAGGGAAAGGACTGGGACAGCTTTTAAGAGATTCTGAGGAAAGATCTGCTCCATGTTTGAAAATGTCGTCTGTCTTTGAAAAATCAGAATGGGATTCCATGAGAAAATGCTGGCTGCATGTCTCAATACAGTGATAGATGGCTCTCGGTCTGGAACTTGGTGGGAGATGCTGGGAAGGGTAAGGAAACAAATAAATAGGGAATTCAAAGTCTCCCAGAGCAGCAGTGGAACTGTGACCAAGGGATGCCAGAGCTTTGAAGGCTGTATCTGCTTCCAGGCTGGTCTTCTGGTGCTCTGAGGTACTAGACAGGTGTCAAAGGTTGCCCATCTCCTGACTGAAAAGTTGTTTCTTTTCTGCTTTGCTGCACTGCAGGCTGCAAGCTAGATGCTTATTTCCTAAGCAGTACCCTAAAAACACCAATGTTGCTGTGACCATGACTCGATTCTAAACCAGGTGTCTCAAATTAGACCTCTGTACTGTTTTTCTAACGTAGCATCTCCTATGCAGAGAGAATATTTTCTCTTTTTTTTTTTTAAACGGATATCGGTGCTAACACTGTGCAGGACAAGTGCTAGATGGACATCTCTGCTAATTCAATTAAAAGTATAGACTGAAAATATGTATGCCAAGTGGAAGCCAAGCATTAAAAGTGACTTCAGCCTTTACCTTGAAGAGACAATAAGGCAACAGTAAATTCTAATGTCCTTTTCAGTATTATGAGATTCTTGTTGTTTCTCATTACAAATCAGATTGTCATTTTGCAGTCCTGCTGCTGACACCAAGTTTCTAGAGGAAGAAATTAAGACCTTAGAAGGTGTGTGTCATGCTACATTGACTTTTGAGTTGTCCACTCAGACTCTTCTGTCACGCTAGCTGTCTCACAGGTTTACTGTGACAGCAGTTATGCCTAGATTTTGTGAAAAACTTGTACAATAAAAATCTCAAGTGAGTGTAGAGAAGAAAAATATTAAATAACTTCTAAAGTAAGCCACAGACTGAACAGATTTTGTTGTTGTTAATAGAGGTGAATAGTCTGGTAGACATCTTAAGGCTTTATCAGACAATGCTATAAGTATTTAGAATTTACTGTCAGTGTTGACAAGGCTCTGCTTAGAATCTCTTCCTTTGCGTTTGACTTCGAGGTTGCTAGTTTTTTTTATATGTTGTTTGCTTGTATCATCTTTGGTGCTTAGGAAATTTACCATAAAAGTTTTAGTCCTCATGTAATACAATGTTTTTTCTTCTCCTTAAGAAATAATAAGCATAAGGAAATAATCACTGGTGAGTTGGGTTGAATAAGTGCAAAACCACTGCCTCCACACCCTCTCCAAAACGCTACTCCTGCACAGAAATCCACCTCATACTCCATCAGATTTTCTTCCTTTCCCCTCTTTCCATGTTTATGGATCCTGATCAGACAGCTCAGACCAGTCCATGCCATGTTCCAACCGTGCTTACCCCTCACTTACCCAGCACACTGGGCTCTTCTCTCACTGACATGCCACAAGCCTGCTTGTGGGCCCAGCTGCCTCCTTACAAGTCCAAGGTGTCAGCATCTGCAGGACCAAGAGCACATGCACAGGCCCATATTAGTAAGGACCCTCAGACCCGAAGGGGAGAAGAAAAGCTGGAGAGGATCAAAAAGGCCATCCAGGCTAACCTCAGGCTGCCTGCAGCCATTGCTGGGTGCTGTCATCCTCCCCTTTCCTTAGCTAGATCCTTCTGGCAGGGTCATCCTCAGTGAGTGGACAAAAGAAATCCTGATGACAAAGAGTAACGTGCTTGCTGTGGCCCTTATCCACCACAGGCAAGGAAAAACTCGCTCCAGGCTCTGGCAAGGTTCAATTTTGAGTGCTTTGTGCTCCCTGGCATAAAGGTGATCAAATAAACTATAGTATGTATTGATTTGAACATGACTACTGGAGGAGGAAAGGGAATCTCAGGAGATAGGAGAGTCTCTTCTTGCCTCTCTCTCCCCAGGAACGCCTCTTAAAAGAGAAATACCTAGGCTGGGTTTTCAGAGGGATGTCCCATCTGATCCCTACTCACCCACCCCTCCCCTCACTCCAGTGTCTGATCTATTCTGTGGGCTTCATTAGCTAAATTAAGAGAAGACTCAGTATCAATTAACACACAATCCCTGACACAGCAGGAGAAAACACTGTTTGGAGTGGGGATGGTGATCTGTGTCTTATCTTGATTCCACCCTCTGCACTTCCTCAAGCAAAGATACCAAAGGATCCCCAGGAACCCTACAGTAATCCAACAGATCCTGGTAGCACTCCCTCCTACAATTCTCAGTGGCCTCAGAGATGCTGCATAACCTTGTCTGCAGTACAGCTTGTCCAGGACAACTTGGGCTAGCAGGATAAGCATTAATATGCTCACTGCCCCTTTTTGCCATGACCATGCAAATGAAATCCAAAGAAATGCCATTGCCCAAGCGGCTGTTGGTCAGAGAAGGACTGGCTTCTGCTCCTGGTGTTTCTGAGATGCTACCTGCCAATTCCTCAAGTTTTCCTCCAAAATTATTGAGATTTTTACTATTTCAATGCTTTCTGTGGGTCCCTGTTGGTGGGTAACCACCATGAACCCTCTTTCTCAAATCCCTGAGGTACCACCCAGCCCCATTTCAGGCTCACATGTCTGTGCTTCCACTATCTGCAATGGCTACACAGTACATATTTCCTCACAGCTCACTCCAACAACTTAGCAACTTGCTGAGAAGTTTGAGTACATGTAATGAAGCTATCAAAACCAGGTCTTGAATCAGACCACAAAGAGATAAACCCTGGATAGTGAAGGAAGGAGATCACAAATCTTACTTAAGGGTTTGAATTCAAGAGTTGCATCTTTTACTTTAGCAAACCACTAAATGCTAAACATAGAGTGTGAATCCTAAATGATAAAGCACGAGGCCAGAGAGCAGCACTGTGATCAATAAACCATAAGCCCTCAATCATAACAATATCCTGTAAGTCATAAACTCCTGGCAATAGATGTCAAACACTGAAGGCTAAACCATCAACCCTAAGCAATAACCACTAAAGCCAAGTGAAACATGGAAACGTTGTTACAATTATTTTACAACTCTCTTTTCTTTTCTTTTCTCTTTTCTTTTCTTTTCTTTTCTTTTCTTTTCTTTTCTTTTCTTTTCTTTTCTTTTCTTTTCTTTTCTTTTCTTTTCTTTTCTTTTCTTTTCTTTTCTTTTCTTTTCTTTTCTTTTCTTTTCTTTTCTTTTCTTTTCTTTTCTTTTCTTTTCTTTTTTTGAGAGGGAGTGCAGAGGAGTAGCTTCTGGCTGCAAAATGTTACTTCTGAGAAGTCTGCTAACACTATTAATATGTTTAATGTGTTTACAATTCCAAAGACCTGTTCCTATCCTGAATAAAGGCACTAAACGGTGCTTCATATGACAAGCCAGATAAAATTAACTCAAATCAAAGGTTACTTGTAGCATTCATAATCATCAGACTGATTAGTTAAAGGCAAGACAGTTGGACTGACTGATAGCTATTGCTGGTGTAAATGGGTTCCAGGGCAGAACTGGGAATATACGTTACTACATATAAGGGAGAAAAGATACTACAGGGAACATTCCTAACTATATGCAATTCCTTAGCTATAGCTACTGCAAACAACTATACGTGGTATGTAAAGAAAACTAGTGAGAACAACCATACTGGCCATGCAGAGAAGAACACTTAAGGATACTTTTACATACTAGGAAGCAATTGTCTTTAGAGAAGGGGGAAGAAAAAAAAAACAAACAAAAAAAACAAACCCACCAACACAGCAGCTTTTATGATCTTATGTAAGTTGCCACTTTCAACACGAAGTTGAAACAGAAAGTATCTGTGCCTTTATGCCCATCTTTGCAATAGGTAGTATCCTAAAGTCATTCTGATAGAAAAAATAGGTGAGTGGTTTTTTATGGTTAATTAACAGTACCACACTTTGTACTATAGGCTTAAGGAAGTCTCACAATACTCTCATATTACCAGAGACACAAAAAAAAGGCATTGTGATAAATATAAAAGCCAAGTTATGACCAAATAACACATCTGATGAAAGACACAGAATTCTGACAGACCCAGTAATTTCCTGATGGTTCTTTCCCTCAAAACAATTACTTCATTTTTCACAAAGCAGCATCATCCAGCCTCAACAGCCAAACTCGACAAGCATTTTTGCCTCCTGGGGTTTTCCAGGGGTTATTTTGACTACTGATAAAGCCTGTAGTGTTATGAAATTAAGTCACATTAAATTAATTTAATAGAGAGCATTAATCTGGACAAATTACTTCCAACAATTAGAAAACTACAGCTGTAGCAAAGTGAAACAATGGTTTCCATTAAAGAACAGAAAAATAATGTTGTATATAACTTCCTACAGCTCAAGGAAGGTTTTCATTCTACTGTGATACAATTTAGAAAATATTTCCTGGATCTCTCGTAGAGTAGATCTAGCCTTCCCTATTAGGTTATCTATAAGTGCCTGGGATGGTGGGTAAAAATACAACCTTCCTTCTGGAGAACCCTGAATTCCAGCTGAGGGAGAAGACATGGGAAGAAAAGAGAAAAATGTAGCATTCTTTTATTTGTTTTGAGCAACTGTCACTGGAAGGTAAACCTGACCGGTTACATTCCTTGTCCATATTTACAATGTTTTTTGGCAGAGATGGTGCCATCTGCAGTAGTATCCGTAGAATGGTAGGGCTTGGAAGAAATTATTCATTCTGCATTTAGACTAGAGATAGTATGGAAATGGGAGAAGTTTCCACAGGTCAAAAGTTGCTGTTCTTCCTTGTCCTCTTTTGAGAGGTTTCGCCCCTATTTCAGCCATCCGGTGAACTGTATTGAATATGCACTTCTAAGTCAACCCTTCTAAGACTGCCAGAAGACTGACTTTCCACCTATTCCCATGTTCTCATTGTTTACTGTTAGTGATAACCATTTGCTTTGCTAAAGATGTATCTGCTGCATCCAGTGTTTCAGCCATGCTGATTCTCCTTCCTCTTTGGCATGCACATGGAAAATGGATCTCTGTATTCTGCCAAAAATGGTTCCCTCATTTTATAAAAGATGCATCAGATAGGCATATAATGCTTGCTTAGGTAGCCCTTATTTTTTTACTACAGTGACCATGCTTTAGTGACTTTATAAGTGAATTTCAGGCACTATTTCAATTTCAATTATTTACCATCAAAAGTCTGTTTTTCCAGACTAAATCTGTAGTGTGGCAGAGTTAAAAAAAAGAAAGCCTCTTATCACTGTCTGTCTTTATTATCTATGTGGCCCATATTCACAGAAAACTAAACATCTCAGCACATCAGTATAGACTCTGGGAACAGTCAGCCATGTTATTTATCTTATTATTAGAAAATACTTTTGAGACACATTTACAGGAAGACCCCATATGGTAACTCCCTTGAGCAAACGTGTACTTCTCCGCCAAGTTTCTCTGACTTAGCAAGGGCAGAGTTTAGCAGTTACATATACTTCCCCATTAGGTCCTCTTGATCTCTGAATGTTTAATCCCAAATTGGATATCAGTGTGACATTATAATACCAAGTGTCACAATGTTCAGCTGGCCCTCTTCCCTTCTTTTTGGACTGTCATAAAAATACAGCAATACTACTGAGCACTGCCATTCATGCTTTGTGGCCTTGGACAAGCCTCTCTGTTTGTCCTGTGTGGAGCAAAGAACAACGTATGCAACATGACAGACCCAAGCATCCAAAAGAAAAGTGGTAAATCTTCCAGTCTTACACACAGTATCAGAAAAACCTTTCCAAAAGCATTATTGGTGGGACACACACATCAGGCCCTGTAGAGGAAAAAGCTAGTGGATTTATCCAAATGCTTTCAGTAGATGCTCAGCTCCATCTGCCAGTAAGCAATATTCCTAAACTGGCAGTCTGAGAAAAAAATCCCTGTTATGATGACATTTTTCATTCTGATCATCAGAAATTTTGGTGAATGTTGAAGACAAAAACAAAGCCTTCATTGAGGCAAATATGGAGAGTGCCTCATTCATGAGAGAAGGAGAAAAGGAATCAGGAAGATAATATGACATTCTGCAGGCATGCAAATCTCACTGAATAGCAGCTCAAGAGCACTTTTCTGAAATATTATCCATAGTAAATTGCCTGCACACAGTCTATTCACAGATGCCTTTGCTCTGCCAATCTAAAGTAACTATTCTCTCAGTACTTTAAGAGTAAATACACACTTGTGACGCATCCAGATATCACTGACTGCATTCAAGAATCTATCATACAAAAAACCTCTTTGAGTTCAGCGAGGCACTCTCAGCCACAGAAATTTTTTAGTTCTTAAAGGTCAGTAATGACAGCTTCATTTCACTGTTCTGCGCTGAGGACTTTTTCCATGCAAAGTTCTAAGAAAGCAGTACAGAACCAGCTCTCCTAGCTGTAGAGATAATAGTTTTAAGACAACAACCTCTGTCTGCTTAAAACCAGTTAGGATATGGCCCTCAAATGCCAGAATCTTCCTCAAAAAATTCACTAGACTATTTGCTGGGTAAGATCAACTCCTTAGACTGTTGCAGCTTTCAATGGAAAACGCGAGCTCTTTATCGATAGGTCACTCTTCCAGTTCTGAATAATTTAATACTTACATCTACAAATAATTACAGAAGGTGGTTCTAGTATGGCAAAACCAAATATACTTCATAAATTCACTTAGGATTCAGTGAGCCTGAGGCAAAGTGATCAGGATAAGAAGAATGTGTCTTAGGCGGTGTCTTCAGTTCCCCAACCTGCAAGCACAAGGGTATCTGAAGGTTTTTGCTTAAGCTTGCATTTTTAAGTCTTTAAAGGGACTGCTGCATTCTGTAGCACGTCAGCTAAATTTGAGGTTTCTTGACACATTGTCAAGTGCATTGAGAAAGATGTTTCTCTATGTAAAAACCTATGTCTATGTCCTCTCATGTTGCCCTCAGTGGGACATCTCTTCTACATTAAGAGGCTTGTGTTAACTACAGTTGAGTAACTTTGAATAACTGAAGAAAAATGTAAGAAGTAAACTGTGGACACTGGCAGGTATTTCATAATCCAGTTTGTACCTAAAATTACTACATTACATGCATCAGCATGAGGAAGAAATGGACAATTTGAATGCCTGGAGAAAAGCGGGCCAACCATCTCATGTCAGTAGCACGTCTCACTGACAGTAAGAAACACGGTTTGGTGGACTGGCAGTGACTGTGGACAAGTTTCATTTTGAAACATTGTTTTGCAATACATGGCCAGTGAATATAAGGTCATTGGAATTTCAACTTCAAATTCAATCAGTTAATCCCTTCAGGCCAGTTGAATGATTCCAAGTTAGAAACATGAATAAGACCTTGTATTGTGTAGAAAAATCACTACATCATAGCTGCCATAAATCTGAACTACTTACTTTCATAGAATTTAAATGGAACCTTATCTGTGTTTGTTCTTAGGAAAATTCAGGCTGGAAAAGATCTAAGGAGGTTTCTAAGCTCCTGCTTGAAGCAGGGTCAGAAATAAGGTCAGACAAAGGTCCTCGGAACTTGTGAAAAGGAATTCAAGAAAGCAACCCCTAAATGAAAACCAAGGCGTAAAATATCCCTTCCTCCTTGCTTCCACTACCCATTGCTTAAAAGACTGTAAAGAACTAATCTGACAAGTACATTTCCAGCAGTCATTTGTCACCTGCATTAATTTATTTGGTTCAAATCATGTAAAATCTCTTGTAAAGGAAGACATATATAGTAAAAGAAGAACAATTAGTGTCTGGGAGGGTGGGGAAGAAATACAGCTTGCTATTATTCATGACATTCATTAAAATAATCTCATGCTGACCAACCTGAGCAGCGATCTTTTGTCTCTCACTGTTTGATGACAAAGTACTGCTTAATACATTTTTTCATTTACTAATGCTTTAGAGAGCAGCGTGAACATACAGTAGAAAATTAAAGATTCATATTTGTGACAACTGTTGCTTTAATGCACAGCCCTTTGAGGAAACAATCTGAATTCTGCTGTTTCAAACTGATGTGCTGTAGTAGCATGTTTTGGGAATGATAAGCAGGGTGAGAACCTGCCTACTTATACTAGGACCCTTTGACAAGCATCCCAAAGACTGCTGTTTCGGAGCACGAATGAGAAAGACTGAAGCACATGAGGGACATACAGTGTTGTCTCCTTAGTATATGGAAGCAACAATTTGCCCTTCTCATCTATTTTTTTGCACACAGTATTGCTGTTCTAATACATATAATCAGTGCTAAGAGGTTTTGTTTGGAATAAAATAAATTTGTACAGGAGCACAACTGCTTTCTGCTCTGCACAGTTCCCTGTCAGTAGGACTGTTTCTTCCTTGTAGCTTAAGGCACTAATGAACAGAAAATTATAGAAATGGAATTGGACAAATTGCTTAACTTCTGACTCACAGGCTCTGGAATTACCTGTATCTTCGCATTCACTTCTTTGTGTACTTCCCTCCCGTGGGAATGTGCATTCCAGCAGGAAGGCCAACTGTCTCCCACAAAGCTAGTTTTCTAGGCCAAAACCAGCATGGCTCTGCCAACAGCAGCACCATTTTAAGAATGCACTTCAATGAAACCCAAGTTCCAGGGTCCTTCCACTCCAGAGGAGCAGGAGATCTACTGCCCATAGTTCATAGCCTAATATTCTAGCTGTTAGTAAGGTAAAAATTAAAATCCAAGAAGCTTTGATACTAGAAAAGTTCACCCTTGCCATCAGTACCCTTTCAAGGCTCCTACCGGGAACTAATGCCTCTCTGAGAGCTGTCTAGATGCAAATCTGCCACCCACAGCGACCTTCTATCCTAAACATGCCTTAAGCATGTTTTTCAGCTCCCTTTTCAAGAGCAGAGCAGTTATCTCCAGGTATGCTTGCTCCTTCCAGGTACAGCTATAAGGGACAACTAGAGCCATTCACTACTGATTGGCAAGGGATTTTGAGCACACAGCTTAAATCTTATCTCATTCATGTAAGCAGGTTAAATGAAAAAAACAGCATAGTATTCCCCAGCCTCAGGGCCTTCAAAAACCTGCTACTAGACATTGCATGCCTTAGAACATACAGACAGAGATATAAAAATACTCATGAAAGAAACAGTGATAGGATCACTGCTGAAAGCACAAAGGGAAGGACAGCTACTTGTCTGTTCTAAGGGGCTTTTTGCTTTAAGTGTTGGTCCACTGCCTAGTCTATGTCAGCATGGTAGAATTCTATGTGCCTTATATGGTTTGTTCTGAAATGGATGGTTCTTTTAATGACTTCACAGATTTTTTTCATCCTATAATCACATAAAAACATTTTCACATAATTGTCTTCATTAACCAAAATCACCAGTGCATGTAAAAAATCTCTTTGGCCCAACTTCGCTGTGAAAATCTTCACATGGAATTATTACTAAATTACTTATATTTTATTTTAGTCTAGTCTGTTTTAGAAGACAAAATGCCTTGCTTAACACTTCACATTAATAATTTGCCTTGTACTTGAATAAAATGTGTTCTAATTATGAGACTGCTGGTTTTACACCCTTTCTGGAGAAACACAAATGGAGTTAAAACAAGTCTGGTAAGGGAACCAGAATTCTGCCCCCTTTTTAGAATTCCAAACGGTGAACAGAAACTCAGAAAGTCTTCTGCTTGTTTGGCAACTAATAGAAAAATATTTCTGTTTGCACTCAGCAACACTTTGAATCAGAATTTTTAGTACAAAATCAGTTTACAGAGCTTATCCTGTTCTTCTACGCTCTCTGCAACGGTTTTATTCCCTTTGAGATACTGCTCTTTCAGAGTACCTTGCTTGTTTTTTTAAAAAATATACTCAGAGGAAAAACAGACAGCAATAAAAATACCTCCACAATTAACACGGGAAAATAGAAATACCACACTTAAGTAAAATGACTAGTATGTTGGGTTTTTTTGCTTTATGACAGAAAACAGATCTGTACTATCTGCACATAAAAATGAGAAAACTATTATTTTCAGTCTCTAAATATACAATCTCTAAATTACACAGGAAGGATTTTTAAATTAAGAGCTTAATTTGTATAACTATTAAAAAGCATAAAGTAAATGATTAATGTAGAAATTGATAAAGCATAAAGTTTGTACCTTCTTGGAAACATGGCTGCCTTCTAAATTGTCATCTGAATTCACAGTTTCTCGTCTAGTGTGGCTTAGAATCAAAGAAAGGAAGTTAATGTTGCTTCAGTTCAACAGAAAGACAATAATTGTGGATCCTGATCCTGAATATATTCTCTAACTATCTCAAAACTTCTTGCCCTATTAAAAAAAAAAAATGGTAAAAGGAAATAGCTGGTAAAACAGTTTCAAGGCAGCTGTCTAGAATTTTTCATGGTAATTAGCTCAGTTCACAGACTTCAAAAATATAAACAAGACTCATTAAATACAGAAGAATGACATTTCTACATTCATAAAATTAGAGATCAGCATTTGTAAGCCCTCATGAAGGCCTCTAGCCCTCATCCTAATTTGATATGGTAGTTTAAAACCTCTAAAAAAAAAAGGAGACGGTGGGGGCCAACGGGGGCAAGTATCTATTGTCTATGTATCAATTTTCTATTAGACTGAAATGATGCACATAGACTTTGAAATACATAATCCCAGTGCCAGTTTATGTGGTTATGAAAAAAGAGCTATGCTAACAACAAAATCAGTTTCATGTTCTGGTATCCCACTTGACTGTCTATCTCCTCAGTTTAAGCAATGTGGCCTGAGGCTACAGTCATGACAGTAAACTATATATAACCCTGTCAATAAAACAAGTATAGAATTCTTGTAGGCACTGAAAAAAAAACCAACAATCCCCGTACACATACACGCATTAAACTGGAATGTTAAGTCTACCTCATGAGTCTCATTCTGCACCTTTTGTAAGCAGGGTTTCAGGTAAACTGAAACCTTAAGCAAAAGTTCACGTATGGTTTATCAAAACATACATAAAAACAATCGTCAGCTTACCTACAAGAAACATTTCTAATAGTCCTTCAATCTATAGAATGATTCTCTATGGCCATGTGACTCTCAGGCTGAGTCTTGGCTGATTACAAGCCGCACATATGCCTAATGAGACCTGCTGTTAAACAGCAACTTCCTGCTGGAGAACAAAGTGCTGTGCTCACAGACATTTTGTACATTGGCAAGCTCAGTCATCAGTGAAATCACATCAGTGAAATGACTTTTTTTCTTTTAAAAAAAACCAGGAGAGTAATTGGGTGAGTAGGACCCATCAGACTGCAAGCTTCCCATCTCCATAAAACAGACACACCGATCAGCTATCCTGAGAGGAAACTGGAGATACCTTGGTACCGTGCTGTAGCACACACATCACTGCTTTTGAATTGCAAAACCGAGTTCAAAGAGAGAAAGTGCGTTGCTGTGCTACCGGAGGGCAGAGAGCACAAACTTGGAAGATAATTGCACAGTATTTGTCATTTTAAAAAAAAGAATGACTGCAGTGGAAGCCCTGAGAGCTCCACCACTTTAAAAAAGTTAAAAGCTATATACATTTTGAGCAAAAATTGTTATGTTTTGACTAAGTCATGTAACACACTAGTGCAGAAATCTCCCACACAGCACAGAACAGGTGTGTTCATATCAGTGTGGTACTGAACAGGAGTTTGTTACAACTGAGCTGCTCTTAAATCCTGTGCTCTGATTAAAGTATTGTGTGGGCACATCTTGTCACAGAGGTGACACAGGTGTGCACAGCTCAGGCACCTGTAACTCAAGCCTGCACTTGTACCAACAATTCTTGTAGTTTGGCTAAACTTGAGCAAAAAGAGTGGAGACACACAGTAATCGTTTACAAATAAAAATTTATAAATGGAGAAACTGTAAACAGTTAAACAACAAAAGAGGTATTGAAGAGAAATCAATGAGACAACTGAACATAGACAAACTTTCAAAGGAAGTGACAGACACATATAGTTGACAAAACACTCAACACGATTTCAATATTGGTATTTGATTTGAAAGGATGACCAGGCAGGTCTCATTGCTCTCTCTACTAATTTGCATCTAATTTCTATATCTTCTCTTTTTAAGTTGTATTAGGATGATATTTCAACTATCATTGCTTTGCATGAATTCCAGAAGCAACTTGTGCCAGTGGGAAGGGAGACATACAGAATCTGAATGAATGCAAGGGAGCCTGATCAAAATTTCAGCCTCATGTTTTCTCCTGAATGTTTGCTGTTCTCCTTTCAGGTCTGGAAAGTTCCAGATTGACATATCTCTGGATTTTTTATGTTGTGATTCTTTTCTCCTAGGATCTATGCCCTACTGGTTCTGGGAAACTTGTGACCTCTGCATTTTTAATTAGAACTCATAACTTTTTCCATAGCAACATATTTTGATGTCACAAATACAGAATCGGTCAAATCAAGCATCTTCTGGTCAGATGAAGTCCAAATACATATAAATGCTGAGATCCAACAGGATGTATGATATGACACAGTTAAGAAAAAAAATGAAAACAGACAGTAAAAAAGGGATGGAAAGCTTGATTTTGATTAATTTGTAAGTTTGATCTTAGTAATTAATGAATCAATACAAATAGAAAAGAATTGCCCTGCATGCTGAACTGGTTTAGATGAAGAATTCTTAGAACTAATTTCCTTGCAGTTGAGAACACACAAAATCCAGCTAACTGGTGTGTTAGTACTCACACGGTACAAAAGAAATGAACTATTCTCAGAAAATATTCTAGATGTGGGAAAAGCCTTACTCACAAGGATGAACTGTATAAGGCAGCAGTGAAAGAAAGATAAATCCTCTGCAACAAAAGCTGAGCTTATATTTTAACAGACCCAGACATATGCAATTCAGTATGACGGGTTAAAAAAAAAGAAGTTGGTATAATACAGCAGTTCTATATGTATTTTTTCAATAACATTTATTTATGATACATACTTTGCATCTGCCAGAAAATACTCCCTTCAATAAGAAAAACTCTGAATTTTCATCATTTGGATACGCTACTTATGTGTTACCATAATTAATTCACTCATTCTCAATTACAGACTTTTTTTTATACTACTGTTCTTAACATCTATGTGAACTTTTTTAACATATTTCAGTGTCGGTAGAGACTGGTACAGAATAGTACTTCTTGTCTTCCTGTCACCTTTTCCTTCAAATTACCAAGAAAGGCACTACCAAATTTCCTCTCAAATATGAAAAGTCTTAGACAAAAATAATATTATTTTCTGATTAACCAGACTTCTGCTCACTCTTACCATAGTCAGTTACTTGTGCTTCCTTCTCCTGTTTTAAGCTAAGATTCAGCTTCAGATTAAGAAAGCATTTTTTAGTGCCATTACCAATATCATGCAAGACAATCGCTCTTCTGAAAGGACACTCATATGCAATTCATTGTCAGGCCAGCAGCCAAGAGATACGAATGTGCTCATTAAGTTTTTTAAAACAAACATTGAACTGCATAAACATCTTCAAGAAGAAAAGGCATACACCAATGTGGGAATAGCTGCACTTTTTTTTTCCCCCTCTGGTTAGTGTTAGGCACATGATTCCCTTTGTCTATTCCATCTGTTTCCACTTTCCATAAAAAACACCGGAATATTAAGTTATACTTGGTGTGTTTTAATCTTGCATTGCAAATAAGGCCTTCCCAGGGTTCCTCGGTTCTTCACTATCACAGGCATCCTGCCTGACTGTGTATCAGGAGAAAGGGACACAAAACCACAAAAAAATTTCCTAGCAGATATCTGATATTTTCCCTAAACTGTCTCTGGTATAAAAGAAAACTGACTAAGTTCAACATTCCAGAAAACGTACTTTGGTAGCCTGCAAGACTGTCTAAACAGAGTATGAAAATAGATGACATACTTACACAATTTAGATCTTCTACTTTAAAATGAAGTGCTCTACTCATATAAACTCTCCTACATAATTGTCAGAAGAGGTAGTTTTTCAAATTAAATGCTTTGTCTCACCAGTTTAGGAAAAAAATCCCCACTGCTGTGAAAGCTCCTATTTCAAAAAAGCACATTTTTTAACTTATTTAAAAACATTATGGAATAATTTAATAAATCTACTGCTACATATAACATTTATTTAATCAATCTGACAGATAACTTTGCTGGTATTATATATGAGATACAGAAGGAGCATCACTATATTTATGCATGCCTCAAAAAGGATCATATTATTTTTAAAAACCAAATAGTAAAACCAGAATGTTTTGGAGTTAGAGAAACAAAATTTCCAGGACGACTTTGCCTTCCAAGTACAGACTGTTCAAGCTTATGCCTGCAGCAAACAAGCATGTCTTCTGTCTAAGCAGCTTGGTGAGAGAAGTTGAAACTGACAGTGCTTTTAGAAAGCAGGGCAGCATTCATTCACGTTCTGTTTGCAGTTTTCCCAGCTATTTCCATAGATCCTGGCTGCCTCATGGGTCCTAAGGATGCCATAACCTTAAACAGCCTTATAAATCTAGAGGGGGAAATGACCTGTCTCTCTTCTTAAGCAGAAAGCCTAGGAGAATATCTATGGGGCTTTACCAGCAAAATTCCTGAAAAAAGAGCCAAGATTCAGGGGTCTCTGACCTTTCCCAGCCCTCCTCCGCCAGTATCAGCCTGCAGCCGGCTATATAAAAGTTTCTGCTCACTCCTGGAGCAAAATTAGATATCTTCTCCAGGGACACACTCTCTTTCTTCCACCAAGCCACTTACCAGTCCAATGAGGCATGGAAACCAGAAAGAAAAAAGTGAGTTAAAAAAATGTGTGTCACTCAGTAAGGGTTTCCCACAGCAGAGTGGAAATGCCCGGACACGCACAGAGCCTGACACTGCCTGATCAGCAGAGCCTGAGCCTTCATGCTTAGGCCTTCAGTGTTCAGAGTGAGTTGTAATGGTGTAGAACCAATGCCAAGCACTTTCCTGGTGAGCCATGCTTCTATGTACACATTTACACTGAGTAACATCAGGACTTAACAAGTGTTCAGATCCCCCACCATTCATACAAATGTACATGGCATTTCATTAATGGTGTATTTTCTCCTTAAGTTTTCGGACTTATGACTATTATGTAAGGCTTTTTGAAGGCTAATGATAGCTGTATCATTTCTTGGAAAAAACTCCTGGTTAGTATAGTCTCATTTTTATTGTAAGCCACTACAAATCAAGGTTAAACTGATAAACATGGAGAATTTTCCAATAAAGTAAAAATCAGTTATTAAAAATAACCAACTGCAGTACACTATCTTTTTTTATTTCAATTCACTAGCTGTCAGGTTACAATTAGCCTTTTTAAAGTTAAACCCATGAAACAGTTTGTCTATCCAATTTTTACAACCACTTCTAATTTCTGTCACAGGTTCTGCACAGGGAAGACATGAAGTTTAGAGAGATTTTGCACCACCTAGTGAGCCACTGATGCCCGCACCAACTAGAGGGGAAACCACTAGCACAGAGCTCCATGTGTGTTTTGAACGGATGAAATGCACTCTCAGCACAAAATTCATGGAAGGTTTGGAAACTGCTGTCCCAGAAACACAGGTGTGCTCATGTTCTTTCAGCAGCACAGCCTTCTTTCAGCCTCCACACTGTGAGAATCTCCTCTGCTTGCTTTAAAACTACTTCCTGCTGGTACTGTTGGACCCACTGATCTCTTATAATGGAAGAGTCCTTAACAAGCCACTATCCCACTGGCTCCTGGGGGCAGCTACATTACGTGCATGGAGGTCTGAAATTATAATAGACTTTGCTGCATGAATGTGTGAAGACACACAATGAAAGCCACAGTCTGCATGCTCTGCTCAGTGGGTTCTCACCCCAGGAAGTAAAAGCCTGGTCTCAAAATGTCTGATAAGAGTACAGCACAAGCCATAACACAAGCCTGTTCTGGGTTGGGATTGCATACAAGTCACAATATTTTTCCTTAAATAATCACAGAATACCTCAATGTGGAAGGGATCCATAAGGATCATTGAGTACAACTCCCTGCTTTACACAGGACTACCTAAAAATAAATCATATGACCAACAGTGTCACCCAGAAATATATATATAATGATATCTAATATATATTAGATATAATAATGTAATATGTACATTATATGTTATATGTTACATACATGTACTCACCAGAAATGTAACAGGATGTAAAAACTACTCTCTTGCTCATAGAAATCCTTATACTACAGTATTTCTGCACTCTTATACCCTTTCTTGTGCATACACTGACAGTCACAGGTATCTCAGGTAGCCAACTGCTCTCTGCTCACAGATTTAAGCGCTGGTGCAGTTTGTCCAGAACTGAATAGCATAAAAGCCACATGTAAATACGCAACATGAAAGCAGGGTTCTCCCCCATCCACTCAACCCTCTATGGAGGCAAAAGGCAAAAAAAGCTTGAATGGAAAGAAAATGTCCACTTCAACTGTCTTATTCAATGTAAAAGCTGCAAAATTCATAACTGACTTCCTTTTTCAATAAATTCTGTATTACACTGTGGTAAGTAAATTTAACAAATATTTAACTTCCCTCCAACGCAAAGAGCCTTCACATTAAGTAGTGAATCAGCTAATTATCTTGCTTCTGACAATGATGTCTAAAGGGTCACCAGGGAAGTGTACAAGATCAGGACATACAAGTATCAAAGAACTCTAGGGTATTATCTCAGCCTCCAGAAACTCACGTTTTAGGGGTTTCTTACATCAGAAGACAGCATTGGTCCTCCCTGGATGTCGTTTCCAGGAATGTGCTCACCTTCCCTTGAACCCATATAAATTTCCCATGCTCACAACATTCTACAGCAAGGGGAAGGACAGTCATCTTCTCTTTCTTTACTCTGAGTGGCTTTTGTTGCCCCCTACTTCTCATGTTGTAGAAAGCACGCGAGCATTACCTTTGCAGTGTCTCTCATGACTTAACAGAATTCTATCAGATCTTTCCCTTTTTCCCTATTATTTTACTCCTTTCCAGACTGAAGTGTTGAATTTATTAGTCTGCTTCTGTGTGAATAATAATTGCATGCTCTTGATTCTCCCTCTCACCTTTCTTAAAACCTTTTTGAGTTCTACTACCTTCCTTCTGAAGCAGCAGAATGTGAACTGCACATGTGTGCACAGGGAATTTTTACAGCGACAGAATTTATTCTGCAAGTAGCCCTGCTTTTTTTCACCGTTACAGACTAACTAAAAGCAAAAACCTCCAATGACTATTATAGGTATTTGTTCCTGATTTTTAGTAGTCAGCTCAGAGTCCATTACTATAAATGTAAAATTAGATTTTTGAGTTTGGTGTTGTTGGGTTTTTTTTAATGCTGGTGCATCGCTTTATATTATCTGCATTGACCTTCATCATTCATTTTATTTGACACGTAATGTAAGAATATCTTCCTGTAATTCCTCAGGGAGACTGAAGATTAAAGCCTACTATGAAAACAGAGTCTCCTCATTATTTTCCCATTACCAATCACTTATGAATGTTGATAAGCCTGGGTTCAAGACCCCTGCAGAACTTCCTGGAAATTGACTATTTCATCATGTCTTGTTGCCTACCTTCCACACCATTCACTTCAGTGGAGAAGGACTCCATTCTCACAGACCATGACAGTCTAGCAGTTTCAGTGCTGGAACGTGGTTTCTGAAATATATCATTAGGATTTTGATGTAACTTCAGACTAGAAAATGTTATAATGTTTTCTTTTGTTTCCATTTAGGTGCACTTCCCATTACAAAGCTTTAGCGTAAACAGGATTTTGCACATCAATTGTCCAGCAATAACTACGTGGCTTTTACTCCAAACAAGCAAGGTAACAAGGTAACTTATTCCCTGCTCTGCAGCTCTGTCTTCAATGTTAAGACTTCTACTGAAGGATAGCCTCAGCATACTGCAAATGTGGAATTAAACTACACCGAAGTATAACTAGAGAGTGTTCACTCAACCAAAATTTGTTGTAGTTTTAATTTATACATTTATGTTACTTACAGAACTTATGTAATGAAACACTTCGGCAAGAGAGATGTACTACTGTATGCAGTTATAGTTTATATAACAGCATTAAATACTTTTAGCTATGCAGTTACAGTTTACCTGTCACCAAAATAAGTTCCATTCATGGAGACATCACACTAAGGACAAGTGAAATTTTACCTGAAGTCACCTAAAACAAGAAGAAAAAACATGCTCTAGTAGTAGATTGCTTTTGTCACTAAAAGACGAAATAGTCAATTTCCTGTTTATAGTCAGAAAGACTGACGAATAATTTTTACTGAAGATAACTGGTTTTACAGCTGATTCATAAATCTGCAGCTTGCACAAAGTCTCTGAATTATGCTTTGTCAGTAAGTGGAAACTAATGATGTCTGCTCAGAGAAAGACAGTTGCGTTTCTCCACAGCCTACAGCTGTGGTTCAGATACTACGGCAGAAAGAAAGGGGAAGGGAAAGGGCAACTGCAAGGGGAAGAGAGGTGAACAACAGGAAAGGAAAATTAAGAGGAATTGTAGAGCTCCTCCAGTTTCTCTGTTCTTACATTTTGTGAGGAAAACAGATTATGAACTTAAATTCCCTGCTATAATTTTACATGAATTTTTGTAAGGAAGTTAAATCATTAAACAACTACATTTCTAAAAAATTGTGATATCAAAATTTACCAGTGTTGACAATAATTTCCAGGGAGGTTCCTCTCTCAGCTGATATGAATAATCATAGTTTTACTAAATTCTCTGTGTCTTCACCTTAAATCTTTCCCAATTATTTTAAATCAGTGATTGAAACACCTAAGTTTTGTGTAGTTGACCTCAACTGCAGAATTCAGACTCATGTGCTAAGATTACATGTACCTCAACATGCAGGGAACAAGGCACTCTAGAGCAATGATCACACCATGTGGAGGGAAGTTCAACTGGCTCAGTCTAACCGGCAAAGACTACCCAAAAGGCAAAAATGAGGCTAAAATCTTACAACTCCCTGGGAATTGGGTGTTATACTCAAGTCTGTAAGGAACCATGTAGGATTCACAGCCTGGAACCACCCACTCAATAGCAGGCACCCACAACTTTATTTTCCAAATTCTCTATAGCCTCCGTTCATTGGAAGTGTAACAGTGAATGCAACTGCTTGCACCACAGCATACTGCACTCATTCCCTACACAGCCTCAGTTTTTATTGCATCTATCCAGGAAGCAGGAGGCACAAGGTGAATTTCTTCCTTCTGCAGAAACATAATAACCCACATATCTCACCTTCTGAGAAAGTGTTCTAACTGCCAACCTGTTATGTTAGGAGCAAAGCGAAGCGCACCCCATTGTTTCTAAGGACCTCTAACCTACAGAACATGGTGTTAACTGTACTCTGAGAACCATTTGCTTTCATTGCAAAGGGATGCAATCCCTTTGGGATCACAAGACGCAATTGCTGCATTTCTGAAATCTGATGTGATTTACCTACTGAGAAGCTCAGGGAAGGTAACCACTATTTCAGGGTCTCATGGTTCTATGTACTAAACAGCTAAGCCCTTCCAAGATCATTGTGTCTCTAGAGACTTAATTAACTTTAAAATAAAAGCATAAGATGAGAGCTGATTGTAGTGTGGCAGATACGCAGCTTTTTCACATCACTATTTTAAAATTAGGTGACCAGACTTAGTCCTCTGATTTTCTGAACTTTTAATCTCGCTCTTTATGTAAAGTCTTTTGAATAAGAAAAGACCACATACAATTGTTACCTGTTATCTGGGCTGAATGGGAGGAGATATTTTTGGCAGCATTAAATTTTTAAAGAACTTCTTTATGTTCAAGATTCCTTAGTAATTATTTTGTAGTTATGCGTCAGTGTCCTCTGGGAGTCTTGGTCTGAGAATTTTCTGCCGCGGTTTTGTTCGGTATTTTAATTACATTCAGTTTCTTTCTTGTGTCATGAACTGATGCCACCCACCTCACCCCAGTACTGAAGTTTAGGTTTCTTTACCCGTCCTTCGAGAACTTACTATGTGACAATAATCTCGAGCCTACATATTATCCATCCTGGCATATTTAAAGCATGAAATTTGAAAACAAACAAATGAGCAATGAAGGTGAAACAGGACACTATCGTTAGATCAGCTGGCAACAGGACCTATAAGGAATTTGTTCTCATCTCCTACTGGCAGTCAGTGAATCTTGTTTTTCTTCTCAAAGGAATGACTACAAGGAATTATTCGCTAATGCTAGATGGCCAAAATATATCAGTCTATCAAAAGTTGAACCTGGTGATCTGCTACAGTGCAGCTGAATCTTGTAGGAAAGTCACTGTTCCTCACAATATTAACTGCTCAGTAATGCCACTCTGTACTTGTTTTTTTCTTGCCTGTAAGAACGTGTGCAGACTTTAAATAGTGACAATGATCCTTTGTTTTTCTAAGGGGAAGACACTGTAGAATTCCCTTCATTAAACAGCATATGCAAATAAGAAGCATAACTTTAGAGTACCCAGAAAAAGGAACAGAAATCCACAGCTGCTGTGTCTGGAGAGCTGCAGACCACAGAACCACTTCACCCACAATGAAGAGATGAAAAAGAAATAAAACTCCAGTGACCTGTGATACATAACTAGATATTTACATTTCAGTCTAATATTTTTGAAGAGCCACAGGTATACTCTAGGCAATGGACTTCTTTACCAGAAACAGCATCAAAATAAAACCAGAGAATGCTACGCATCATGTTCACTATCCTTAACTTCCTTAAGTGCTCTGACTGCATCTGAAATTACTCCATGTTTTACACTGCTTACTGTTCTTACTTTTAAGAATTTAAATGGACAGTTGAATACTGTGAAATGTGATTGCAATTTTAACAAAAATAAAAGCAATACCTTCAAAACATTGTCTTAAGCACCTACGTAACAGATGCTGATGCTCTGCCTTAAGGTTAAAATCAATGCATCCAACATCTGTAACTAAGTCATCATGACAGAGATTAGAACGTTACGTTTGTGTTTAGATTATCTGCTATAAATGCACTCGAGTGACTGTCCTGGGATTAATTTGATGAAGTCTGACATTTGTGTACTGTCACCTTATTGTTATCTGGTCCTCGTAGGGTTTGTTGTCAATTCCGTAACTACGGCACCCCCATTCAAAGAAAAGAAGGGAAATCAGAAAATGGAAAAGGTCACACTTCTGAAATAATCTTCACCATGCCCTTAAATATTTACATCACAAAAATTAATGGAATAACTGTAACTGCAGGCACACAAGATAAAGGATATTTTTCCTTTGTGGTGCAAACACCTCCTCACACAGAATCTGTCACTGATTCCCTTCCCAACTGCATTAAATTTAGTTCCCATTCTCTTTGAATCATAGAATGTTGTGCTCTGGAAGGGACCCACCAGGATCATCAGTCCAACTCCTGTCCCTGCACAGGACAATCCCAACATTCAGCCCATGTGTCTGAGGGCCTTGGCCAAATGCTGCTGGAATCTTGTCAGGCTTGGTGCCATGAGCACCTCCCTGGGGAGCCTGTGCCAGTGCTCCACCACCCTCTGCCTCAAGAACCTTTTCCTCATGGCCAACCTCACCCTCCCCTGCCACATCTTCCTGCCATGTCCTCTGCTCCTGGCGTTGGTGGCCAGAGAGAACAGATCAGCGCCTGCCCCTCCTCTTCCCCTTATGAGGAAGTTGTAGAGCTCATCTCAGTTCTATGATTCTAGTATTTCTTTTCTCATTATGCCATTTCAAACCACTGTTGTCAGCAGGGGTATGAAACATTTGTAAGCACAGATTATTGTAACTTAATGGAGTTTGCCTTCTAGAGGACTGGAAGCTCACCTGCCTGCCATGAAGTCCAAAGACAGTCATGCTATATATTTCACTTACGTAAAACTGGACCCTGAAGTCTGAAAACTGCAGTATTTTGTGTGGTTCTGACTACATATCAAATTATCCTCAGCTTCCAAAATCCACTTCGCAACAAGAGGCCTTTGAACGGGAGCTCAGTTCCTTATGTGTCAACCAATCCATGCTATATCCAAAGTATTTTTACCATTGTGTAACTGACATTTTAATGTAAGCACATAAAACATCTGGAACCTTTTGTTTTGTTATTTGCTTCCACAAACAAAAACTGCAGCTGAGCATTGTATGTCTTTAACAGAGCAGGGTGGTGATAACTTGTGGCTATTTTAATTATGTCTATTTAATATGGGATTTTTTTCTACATATCAATTTATGTCAGTATGTTGCGAACCAATTCCAAGGAACAGCCTGAAAATGTGGTACACGATGACTTACATCCAAAAATATGGTCATCTTACTGTACAAATGAACTGAAAAGGAAAAAGGACAGGCCTATCAACGAATCTGAACTCCAATGAATAAGCAACGCTGCTTCATGGAGATCCTCCAACAAAGTAGTGACAAGATCCAGTGCTCTCAACATAGGTGATGGAGATCAACAGACCTCTAGGACTTTGACAGAAATTACAAAATAATGGAGAAATTGGAGCAAAACCTCCTACACAATGGCAAAAGGTTATCTGGAGTGGCCCAAAAAAGACATCAAATACACAACAGGGTACTAAATGCAATCTTATCCATATAGCATCTTTAGGTCAACACCTACAGTTGACTAGGATGGGTATGTCCTTGGCTCAAGATAAAACTTAAGTAAGAAGCGACAATTTGCCTACTTTTTTGTTAGCTGGGAGCTAATGTGGAGGTACTAATCTAGTTTTCAAACATCCTCACTGAAATATACTCAGTGCTAAATTGAGAATTGACCTTGAAAACCTCAGAAGTGAGGAAACGTGCACGAGTAAACAGCGTCTCCCTTTTGATATCTAGATTCATGGAAGCTTTTCTGAAACGACGGTTAGGTAACAAGATGCAACAAATTAAAAGGTGTTAGCTATTGTGAGGGAAAACTATGGAGAACCACATCTCACTTTAAAAAGCTTCCAATTCTAACAATTTACTCAGAGATGGTAGCTTGAAAGAATATGGTTTTCTGAAAGTGGTTGTTGTAGAGCACAACCTGAGAAATACTTGCAGAGCTATAATTTCTAATATAAACACATTTTAATCTAAAGCTCTTTGAAAAGTTAGACACATGCTTCAATTTAGCACATCTCTATCTCAGTACAAAAGAACTCTAAATGCTTGAAAGCTCTCTCTAAGAAGCTATCACAGGAGCCTCTTCTCAGAGAAACCGGAGAAAGTCACAGAATTACAGAATCATAGGGGTTGGAAGGGACCTCAGGAGATCATCCAGTCCAAGTTCCCTGCCAAAGCAGGTTCCCTACAGCAGGTTGCACAGGAAAGCGTCCATGCGGGTTTTGAACATCTCCAGAGATGGAGACTCCACAACTTCTCTGGGCAGCCTGTCCCAGGGCTCTGGCACCCTCACAGTAGAGAAGATTTTCCTTAGGTTTGTATGGAACTTTCAGTGTTCCAGTTTGTGCCCATTGCCCCTTGTCCTGTCACTGGGTACTGCTGAAAGGAGCCCGGCCCTATCCATTTGGCCCCCACACTTCAGGTATTGATAGCCATTGATAAGATACCCTCTCAGCTCTCTCAGCCTCTCCTCACATGGGAGATGCTCCAGGCCGCTCATCAACTTTGTGGCCTCCACTGGACTCTCTCTAGAAGATCCCTGTCCCTCTTGAACTGGGGAGCCCAGAACTGGACACAGTATTCCAGACAACTCTCCCAAAGAAGTGTTGGAAACCCTCTTTGCAGCAGGTGAAGGAAAATGATAGTTTAGGTAAGGAATCTGACACAAGTTCCAGCATGATAAGGCAAGGCATGAGACAAGTTGTCTAGGAAAGTGTTTGAAATGTCAGCCAAATCCATTCTTTACATTGCACAAGCTACAAGAGAAACGGGCAAGGTCCAGTTCTGCAAAGCGATGCATTTTGACTGTGATGGTGCCATACTGAACATTTCACTTTAGTGTCAGCTTTGTAAAAATTAAAATCTGAATTATCTGTCTTTGTTGTTTCTTTTCTATAATAGTTTCCAGTGTGGCTTTAACAATCAACATAACCTCACACTTTCTAGGGACTCTAATTATCACTTCGTTCTGTAGTTTTACAATGCAAAACAAAAATCTGAGGGGAAAAAAAAGCAGCTTATGAGGTTCACAACAAGAAGAAGTTTTAATATAATGCATTAGTTTCTTCTCATTCGATTTTAGTAAGGACAATATTTCAGGAATGTATTTGGTCCAAAAGTTTCAATGTCACTGAAATCCTAATCTTTAGAAAACACTGGAAGATGAACTTTGACTGTATAGACCTTTAAACAAAAATAGCATTTTTACTAACATATTCTTTCCAAGTGCCTGCTTCTTCCTTGTATGTTTCCCATCCTAATGCTGTATGTTTTTGCAGCTGGCAATTGACACTGCCAATGAGCCTTTATGTTCAATGTTATTTAATATATTCCCATAAGAAAGCTATTTTTATTATTCAATTTCAATGTCTTCTTGAAGTGTCTTGCATATAATATTCATATTTTAATTTGCGGGTTTTTTTCCCATAGGATAAGTAAATAAAGATTCAAACAATATCAAAAGAATTTAGGCTTGTTTGCTGAGAGAAAGAATCTTATAGAATGGAAAATTGCTTTGTTTTACCGAAAATAAAGGAAAAAATGCTACTTTATGTTTCACATGGCTTCACTGGAGATAACCGATACAGTACCATCATAATGAGACATTTGCATTTAATTTTATAGGTATGGGAAAATAACATTCTCCGCTATCATTATAAATGGTAGGATGATAAGTTCTCAAAACATTGTCCCATTCTGCAGAACAATCTCTTAAACAACTGGCCCTTCAAGAGGCAGCCTCTGTGGATCTGCATGTGTGTGCCCTTCTTCCATGAAACTGACATTTCCTGGCCTAGCGCTCTGGGCTGTGGCTAAAGCGACACCATCCAATTTTTCCTTCTTGTTTCAGCAAGAATGTTTGCGAGGAATCACACATCACATAGTCCTGTGTTCTGCTGCCACAGGCACAGGGTGACGCAGTGGGAACCTTCAGGCCTGCACCTGGAGGAAACATCAGCTTGTTCTAGGGCTCAGGACCATTCTTTGTGCCAGGAGCATTTTTGTCAGTGCTCTCACAATCCTTTCTATATTTTAATACACACAAAACTCAAAGCTAGCAAAATTGAATCAGTTCCACCTGATAGTACAGCAGCGGCACAGTCTACAAATGTTTTTTTCATTTACACTTCAAATATACTTTGCTCACAAAACTGTAATTGGCATTTTGTCCATATTGCTCACAATAGCACGGGCTGATTTACAGTGTTTGAAGAGTAGATACCACTTCCTTAGGACACACCTGCCACTGCTGCATTACAGTAAGATGTAAATTTCGTTTCTGCTACAGTCTACTAAGTAAGTATACTGCCCCTTCGCCTGGACTGAGAAAATTTTCATTCACACACAACCAGTATAAAAATACTGTGACCTCTTTAACAATTTTCAAGCCAATACTTTCTGCTGAATTGGAAAAATAATCTTATGTGGCTACAGAAATAATGTTTGTGTTTCATCAGTGTTGTTCCCGCCAAAGGCTGGATTATCTGTTTCACATCCATTTAAACACAGGAAGGTTATAACAGGGCAGACAGCAATCTGGACTTCATTGGCTGGGAAAACTGACCTCATAAATCTGATTTTTTACATCTGTCCTTTTGGCTGCCTGCATATATGCCCATGCATCCAGTTGGCCGTGTGCCTGCTCAGTGGTAGATCAGCTTCTGTGGCTACTGCACAGAGGATTTTTCATTTCCCTCTCTCTGCTACAAATATAAATATATTGAAAAAAGTGCAGAAAGGACGACGTTTATAGTTGTCTGTAGGTGCTTAAGAGAGACCATGTACTGTTATGATGAACAGTCAGGAAACCACTCAAACTACCTAGAGGAATGTTGATTATGTCTATCCATCTTTTTCTATAAGGAGACACTGGTATTACTCTCATTGGCATACTGAGTATAGAGAAGAGTCTACGAATGAAGCACATCACTACACAATGCTGCAGGCCATCTCACATTGCAAATACTTTACAGCTCCCACTTCAACAGCAAAAGACCAGTATCTAACACTTGAACCCAGTTAAAAATACCAAACTTTGAAAGAGATCAAGTTTCAGGCAGAGAATGAAAGATCAGAACTAGCACCGCAAAACTACAAAATAAGTATTATGATCTAACAATTATTCCAGGTACATGAATTGGCTGAATTGCATTTACTAGAGTGAAATGTTTCAGTTTGTTTATCACTAAAAACACATGACTTCTGTTGCTCTGCAGCACAGTGCTGATACATAATAGTGAGCTTTTTGAAGGGAGTCACCAGCAATCCCTTTTTCCTTTACTGTTCTGGCCATTCTACGGTTTAGGACTGTCCATACAGGCTTACACCACTTGTTTTCCATCATTAAAACAATTAATATAATTAGTGAATACAAGATGAATACTTTTTTTTTTTTAATAAAAGAGCACATTTTGCTCACCACCTTTTAAAAATGAAGACTATCAACCTATTTAAATATAAGTCCCAATACCAATAGGCAGTTTTTAAAACAGCTCATACTAGCTTAAGAACATGTTCTCTTCTTCCTGTTAACTTCCACTGGTCTCCAGAAGCCTTGATGTGAAACTTCAGAAGTGCCGCTATTATACTCTACCTGGAAAAGTGACACTACATGATAGAAGTAGGAACAAATTTCAAATTAAATATTGTCATTTTAGAATGTTTCTCTCCTGCCTTAGATTTTCTTTTTTGATAGACATATGGGTAATCTCATGGTCGATAAACATTTCTGTTCCAAATGTCTGACTTAGCTGCTACATACATATAACAGCAGCAAAAAATATACCTAAGAAGCCTGGCATCTGTAATGATTTATGTTTGTTTCAGGTCACTGTTGTTTAACTTCATAGTGGGAGAGCAGAGGATTAAAAAACAGATTAGTCTCCACATTATGGATGAATTTGGCAGTCCAGCTGTTTAGAATAAAAGCAAATAGGCTCATGCTATTGATCCAATTTTCTGCTGTGTGCTCAAGGATGCAGCAGTTTGAGCTGATTTTACGACTCCATTTCCCAACAGCTCTTCTAGTAGCGCAGGATAAGATAAGAAGACCATGGGAACAGCAGCTGATAGAATAATCCACCCATTGATTTCTCCCTGCTTACTCCCTGTGTTTTAATTTAATTTTGTGGTCCAGCATTGGTTTCAGCCTCAGCTTTCTGAGTCAACTAGAGTACAAAGTAAAGCAATGGGAAAAATCAAATTCTTGAATTTTGTCCAAATGGAATTGAACAAAAATAGACTCAAAGATTCTCATTGCAAATTTGACTCTGGAATGAAGGTTGTGTTGGGGTTTTTTTGTTCTGGTTTGGGTTTTTCTCCTTTTCACTCAGCTCTTCCTTGCAACAAGGGCAGTGTGAAAAGGAGAATGCTGGGAAAGAGAAATTTACTTGTTCCCACCAAGCAGGTTGAAAAATTAAGGGAGCTGGAGGTTTTGAAGAACTCACTTTTGACACAGAAGTCACTGAAGAAATTCAGCAGAGTGGGACAAGTTGCCATCAGTCACCTCTTACATAAATACTTTCTTTGCCAGTCATGCTAGAACTTGATTTAGTCTCTCATCAATGCACTGAGCAAATGCTAATAATTTAAATGCTGGACATGTAAAGGCATTACAATGTTAAATATAATTCTAAAAGAAAGGGAGACATTTAAAAATAGAGATGAACAGTTCACTTCCACTCCAGCACAGGGGAAAGTCAGTACACGCCCTGCCTTCCCCATGCTTAAGTTAAGCTTCAGTAATGGTGCTTCCCACCACCTTTAGGACATCACCCTGCATCACTGTTTCTTTCTGCATTACCTGGAGAATGCCTATAAGAATCTAGGAGTTAAGATTCACAAACATGCATGATGATTTGTCTGATGATTTAGTAACAACCAAGACTATGGATTATAAGCTCCAATTCAGTTATCTCCCTATTCTCCAGCTTCCTATGCAAATTGAAGTTAACTAATGCCCTTTCCTCTTTAGCAGAGCTGTCAAAAAAGTATCATTTCATTTAAAAAGGACAGTGTGTGAACAGTGCTGTATACTTTTACAAAAAAGTTCAAGTGGCTGAGGAACTGATAGGCCACACATAAGCAGAAAATACATGATGGAAAAAAAAAAGAAAAAAAAAAAAAGGGCATGCACACAGCTTCTCACACTGACCACGAGGCTGCACATTGACTTAGGGCCCACTAAAGAGCCGCATGCATAAAATCAAAACTAGAGCTGAAGAATAAGAATATCCTGTAAGTTACCCTGGGCCTCCAGAACTCCTTCGTAGCCATTCTTCATAGGAAAACATTAAGCATATGTATATTGTGAGATTTTTAAGCTTGAATTCTGCTCTTAATATACTAACACTTATAATTCCTAGGTTAATTTCCAAGCAGAATTATTTTATCCATCTGATGGCTTGCATTTGGAATGATACAAATTTTGGAAAGGCTTATTGAATGACAAATGCAATGTAAAATTGTATTTGCATGTCCTAAGGAGAATAGGAAGAAGAGGAAAACCCAAAATAGCAGCTCTCCCTTCTTGCATAATGAAGAATAGTTTTGAGACATAAAGCAGTGCAGCATTTCAAAGAATCACAGCATGGCAAGGAGAATGGTGCCAAGACACATAGCAGAATGTCAGGAACACATGCAGTGCCAAGGCTTTAACAGTACAGATCTTGGATATCCATGCAGAAGCCAGGCATGACCATACCCACAAGGCACCTACATGTCCATGTCTAGTCAATGACAACACTGCATGGTCTTTCCGATTACACAAACAAAAACAAAATGAGGGAAAAGCCCTCAACAATACTGATTATCTGCACATTTTTCTAAACAGCAATCATAGGACAGACAATTAAAACTCCTTTTTATGGCAATGACTTCTCTAGTCTTATCTTCTTCATGTTTGGAAAGAGGCTATGACATATACATTGCATTAAGGAAAGGAGGAGTAAGATTGATATCCAGGTTAAAACCAGTCTCACATTTGGGGATCATCTGGTCCAAGTGGGCTTCTTCGTACCATCCATAGAGGGTCCACATGAGTTTCATAACCCAGGCTCATGATGAGCTAGCCAAAACACACGCCTTCTCCCACTGCTTCCAGAAAAACATTCTCATTGAAACACCGTACTTCACCAGACCCCAGGCAGTGCCGGCAAGGTAATTAACCCATTGATTCTAGGCATAAAATACCGTGCAAATCTTGCTGTGGTAATATATTCACTTCATACGAAGTCTCCAATTCTTCAATAGCACGCAGAGTAAGTTTTTGTTTGCTGAGCACTACATGACCACATTATATAAAGCTGCTGCTAGCAATATCAAAACATATTAAAAGTTTAACTAAGACAATGTGTTTCTGAAGAATTTGCTTTCTTTGGAGCTGGAATGTCCCCATAAAAAGGCATGATCTGTACTAGACTGAGCTGTCCAATGATCTGCAAACGCCACACATTGTGTCCTGGAGTAAACCCTGCTTTTTTCAAACCCAAATTGGTTTGGATTCCTCCTGTGCATGCAGAGAGCACTTTCAACTAATACTACAGCTGCATGTCTTAAAACTTGCTTTTTGATTTGTATAGTTGACTTTCACAGACAAACTTTCATTTTATAGTATTGCAAATCTACTGACAATGGCACAGAGCCTCTTCACGTTACCCCTGGGAAGGAGGTTGTGTGACAGTGTCCCTGAAAAGCAGAGCTGTTCCCGGTTTCAACTCACTACCTTGATTTGGCCAAAAAAAGGGGGGGTTTTCCCCCCCCAAGATTCTTTCTCTTCCTGCTAGCTCACTGAAAATACTATTATTTATGCAGATCTGTATAGCATACAAAAATATAATTCACCACAGGCACATTTTTAATTTCTCCCTGTGCCAACATAGACTCGTGGTTACAAGTGGCCTTCTGCTTCTCCCAAGTGCCTCTCTCCCCATCTCACCTGGCCTCTCACCACTACTTCACCTCATCCTCTGCAGCATCCCACGTCTCTACTGCATCTGTTTCACTATTTCTCCTTAGAGCTTTGTATTCATCAGTCTCCCCCACCTCCCCATTAATACTTGTGGTCCTACACTAGAGTACAAGGCAAAAAAGTCCAGGACACATAAAAGTGATAAAGGCAGAGGGATTTTAATTTTGCAGACTCTGAGAAGATTTACCCAGCAATACAGAAGGGAAAATCATGGTAAAGATGAGACAGCGTCTGTATTATTGAAAGAAAAACTTGGTGCTTGAATGTTACAGTCCTATCAGGAGTTGACTCCCATGCCTAGTTTTCCTCATAGCAAAACTGAAAAGCTGTGCCTTCATTCAATTTTCAACTTATACTACTTCTCACACACAGAACTATGTATTTTACTGCAGAACAACTTAACATCCATAAGCACTCCCACAGTGGCTCAGTCCAAAGGTAGTTCTGGTCTGAAGTTCTGTCTCCAACAGCATCCAGAAGATGTGTAGAAAACAAGTGCCAGAAACAGGGCAACTGCAGAGCAATTCACTCTCTGATATACCCTCCCAGTTTACTGCCTTTTTTAGTAGTGAAGACAAGTTGTAATATTGGCAGGGAGTCTCAGCTTTTTACACTTTCACCAGTTCTATTGTTGTTACACAATACAGAGCTCATGTCTTGGAAGACAAGTATGATATGAAATACTTTTAGAGCATTGTTTTAAATGCAATCATTTGCACTCCTTTTCAGCCGTCCCTCCCAGCTTCTTAAAGATTTATCACTAATGACAAGAAGATACTGGACACAGAGAAGGTGATGAGCAAGTACATCCTTTATGTCTTCTGCTGTCAGGGCAGGATCCCTCCAAGTGAACACATTCTTTAAGCTATTTTAAAATGCCCCACCTTCAGTAGTCAAATGCATCTCACCGAGTTTGATGTTAAGCCTATGTTTCTAATTTCACAGCAGGACTTCCTACTATATCCTTTGTACCTCCCTGGTTAGTACTGAATAGACTACAGCTGAGTGCAGAAGCTAGGGTCAGTCATAGCTAGACACTGTAATATTTCCTTTGTATGGGTACACACAAACATACTAATAGAATACTTATAAATGCAGAGGATAACCCTCATGCTTTAAGATATCAATATTCTGATATCTAGTAAGAGAAAGGCAGTTTAAAAAATTAATAGTAATGACTGTCTTAAAAAAATGGGCTCCCTCCAAAAGAGACAGAACTAGCTTCTCTTAGCAGCGTGGAGTGGTGTCCAGTCTGAGACACAATTCACATGCCTTAAGGAAAACTACAGTCAAGGTCTGATCTTCCTACTGGGAAAGCAGAAAGGCCTTGTCAGTACCTGCAGAACGTGAACCAACAGAAAAAATAAAATAAAATAAAATAAAATAAAATAAAATAAAATCAAATCAAATAAAATAAAATAAAATAAAATAAAATAAAATAAAATAAAATAAAATAAAATAAAATAAAATAAAATAAAAAAATTGGGTAGGGGTGTGCTTTCAATGTCCTTACTTCAATGACTGTAAGTAAAACTTATCTCCTGCCGCTACTTTCCAGGGACAAAGTGTATGAGTTATTTTAATATTTATCCATATTTAACCTAATTCTGCTGTGGTTATTGAACACTCTTTTCTGTTCCTACAGCTTTAATGAAAAAACAAAACCAAACCATCAAAACCAGTACATTTATCACAGAATATAGACTAACAAAGCTAATGCTTTCATGCATTGATATATTAAGAGTAACAGTACTGTTTTTAATTATTGTCATGCAACAGTGCTAGGATCAGAGATCCATGTTCTACAGTAACTTCTAAAGCATGCTCCTCGTTAGAAACACAGAGAAGCACTGATCAGGAAGAATTCAGCAGATGGGATGCTTTTTCAAAGACTGAATTCAACTTAAGGAAATTAAATCTTGAATGGCTGGAAGGTAACCTGTGGTCCTCCCAAAAGTATGGCCTCTAGCATGGCAACTGATTTATGGCAAAGCACGGGTAGCTTGAAAACTTTCACAGGGTGTATTTCAAGAAATTTGCTGCTATTGTAAAGCCTGTTCTGGTACTAGAGCTTGGACAAATCCTAGATGAGCTATAAGGCATATATAGTTGGTATATATACCAACAACTTAAATGCCAAAGGGTTTGTCCCACCTCCTTCACAAGATTTAAGCAACGAGGCAACCTCCCCTGAGAGCACCAAGTTCACTTTAGGACAGAAGGTCAAGGTGCGCCCTGAAATGTTTGAGGGCACACTGAAAAAAGAAAATACTTCTGGAGGAGAATCTTGGGCACGGTGCTCACAGTTCCTGTGATGTTCTGAAGCCGCTTGCTCTTCAGGGCCACTGAAGCTTCACTTAAGAACAAGTACAACGTGCTGCCTTGTGGGGATTGCCTGCAGGTCAGACTATGATACACACTGTATTCAATGCACCTGTGCCTCCAGCGAGACCTGTTGCTGCATAGGAAGATTCACGACTGCAAGCCTGAAAGAAGAATTCTGACACGATCATACACCATTTGCCCACTAACATGGTAAAAAGGATCACATTATAATACTCATCCCCTGTGGATACAAAGTCTCTTAAGTGGTTGCCAACTCCCAAAGGTCATGAGCAAAGTATGGTTGTACTGGCAAATTATTCTCATTATCTCAGCGCGCACTGTGCACATGTGATGAAGCCAGACTTTGACAAGGAGACATAGTTTCTATCAGAGCACGGCAGAAGAGCGGTAGAGAGCAAGAAGACAAAGTATGAGGCCCGTTTCACAGATCAGAGCAGAGAGGAGTCATTCTATGCCAGAGTCGATACTCCTCTCTGGTCCCAAACCCTTTGCAGCAAGCAAAGGAGCAGTGTTGGAAGCCATGCTTTCACAGGAAATCTACAAATGATAGCCTTGCTATTCAAAAACAGGTGGGATGTCCAGACCTCCTGAAGAATGGTCTTATTTCATGCTGACATTGGGTGAGTCTTTAAACAGCTATGAGATCCACTGACAGTGCTAATATGCCCCAAAAAAGGATACTGCTGTCAGACTCTGTAGAAAGATTAATGCTAGCACAGTGTTAGTAGCGTATAACCAGGCAAAAAAAGCCCCAAGCCAAAAACAGGGGAAGCATGCATTTTAGTAGCTTTTTAAATGCTCCTGTCACAGAGATGAATATGAAAGGTACACAGACCATGCGTGCTCCTTGTCAAACTGCATCATAGGGGCTTTTGTCCACAAAGAGAGACCTCGTACAAAAGTCCTCAACTAGTGAACTCCAACTGACAAACTCGTTACGGTTTCCAAGGAGAATTCAGACTTCAACCCAGGTCTGGTTCAGGCAAGTGCAAAAACCTGCATCCTGGAAAAAAAAATGCAGCTACTAAGCGGACTATCTTAAAACTATTATCCTCTCACAGAAAAGTATGGAATAAACATCTGAATGCTGATTTTCAAAATCCATAGTTCCTTTAATATTTTAAATAGCATATAGGCTCTGGTTTGACCCTCACTGCCAACCAATAGCTGAGCATTAATAAAAAAGGTACTCCAAGAGAAGTGCAGGCCTAATGTGTTACTACATCTTTCCAAACAACTATCAGGGAAAATCTCTGCTGAGTCTGAAGAGTAATGTAAAGTTTTTCTCATAGTTCTGCTCTGTCTATATGTCACTGCCTTTAGAATTGTATTCTCTGTCTGTAACAGCATCTGAACATTCAAGAGACATTTTGCTTTTAGTAAAGCTCAGGCTTTTGAGATATTTTCATTTATATTAAAATGGTTTATTTCTATGGTGCACAACATAACTAACAAAAAGATAAATAAAATATTAATGCAAATCACTTCCATAATTCACCATAAATGAATGTTTGTAATCGCCACTTGGTTTGAATTGCAGTGTACTGGAAACGCATCATGCACAGATCAATTTTCCAACACACTCGAGCTACATTCTGTATGTGTTATCGACTCAACTGTGAAGCCATGTAGCAGAAAGTTAAGAAAATATTCACAGGAGACTGAGTCCTACAGTAAGTCAGTAATGAACTTATTTGTCTGACCTATTTATTCATGACCCATAAGTGAGCTTCCGCTTTTTTCTAGTAATTTCTACCATACACATAATACTATAAAGTAATGCTACACAAACTAACAAAGACAAAAGACAAAACAGACCACTTAATTCCTGTATCATCTTTTTTATTTTTTAAACTAATACAAGAAGAGAATTTGCATTGTGATCATTCCTTCCAAGTTCTTGATTAACTTCTACTTAGTCAGACATGGGTAAGCCTCCCCCAGCTGAGTATTAAGGGAAAAGTTTAATATCTCTTAACAATCAATTTAGCCTTAGGAAAAGAGGTCTCAGACAAGTTTACGCTAGACAACTATGTTCTATTTCTGGAGATTTTTAATAACTGGAAATGATAAATATTCTTTTAGGTAAAATAAGACACTCTCTTCACTTTCAATGCCTCATTTGAGATGCTTAAAACTTTTCCTGCATTCACATCAAAGCACCTTCAGGACAGCTAAGGGAAGTGGGTTATTTTTGATACATCTCTTTTCATGCAGAGACTTAATATTACAAGGACGTATTGAATGTAACTGCTCATGTACGCACACGTAGATAAGCGTCTCTGAAGAAGATAAAATTTGTTAACCTCATCCCACCCCCCTATACTTTTACAGGATCTCTGAAAACTGTTTGATGCTCTGTGGGTCTCTTTCTCAGTGACCTGACACCTCTTTAAAGTGCCAAGATTTTAGGAATAGCAGGTGTACTCATCTGTGTTACTTGCAAATAAAGACTTCAGAAATATGAGGACTTCCATCATTTTGGGCAGCTTTTTTCCTCTAAGAGTGTTATTTCTCAACAGAAAAGCCCAGACACTTTACAAACATCTTCCCTGAGACTTTCAGTGGCACAAAAAACAATGACTCCAGGAGGAATCCACATACAGTCCTCAAGACATCTTACAATCTTAAACATACCACATAAGCATAAGGCACTTTTTTTGCACATTTCATACATCCTCCACCCTCCAGCTTTCTCGGACAGAAGTGCTGATGCTCTGACAATCCACAGTTACTGCTGTGGGCCTTAGGGAAACACTGAACTCAGCCTCATGGTCAGAAGAGACAGCCCTAGAGTCAGGACAGCATAAAACATTTTACCCGTAGTCATCACTCTCAACAGTCTGCTCTTCATGTTGGTCTGAGCACTTTTATTTTCCTGAAATGAGATGCGTTAGTGAACAACATGGCAGTGCTCAAGAACACACTGGATTGATTTACTCTTAGGGGGAAGTGGAGATAATGTTTAAGGAAGCTCACACAAGAGATCACAGGAGATCTGAAATTATTTTAGTAGAGATTCATTAGTTCTGTGCTCACAGAACTTCTCTTTATGCAGCTGCTTCTCTGATTCCAGAGCACATCTCTTCCTTACTCAACCTACCATTACCAGTCCCCCACCTTGTATGCAGTGACCTGCCAAAGCAAAAAAGTCCTCAGCTCACGGAAAATAAAAGCTAAGCAATCACTGATGTAACAAGACTTTTCTCTTTAAATCTGTGATTCAGACCACAGCTAAAAGAGATATATGACCTCTGTGCAATGCTTTCAGTCGCTCAACTCAGAGTACAGTAGTCCACCGGGGCTTAGGCATTCTTCTGTGCACTGCTACTGTACCTGCAGAGCCACACCCACTCCAAAAGCTAGAAACGGTGTTTGGGTTACATGGGAACATAAGAGAATGCAAGCTAGTGCTTTTTCCCAGCAATTGTCACAGCTGGCTTGCTTGCTTGCTTGTAACAGGTGTAAACTTAAGAGGTCTAATAAGGTACAAGAGGAGGATTTCAAGGCAGAAGTAAGTGCCTATGATAGAGATTCAGTACAAACACAGTGTACTATTGATTACTGTGTCCAAACAAGCTTTTCTGACCAGTTTTAAGAAAAAACAGGCAGCTCTTGCCAAGAAATCAATTCTAGAGATGCTAAACACAAACATGCACTAACTTTTAAGTAAAGGGGGGAAAAAGCCTACTTTTTATACCTCTGTTTTGATGCTGTTTGCTACAGTCACAACAGGCTATAACGCTCTTTCAAATTTTCCAGCACTAAGTCCTAATCTGAGGATATTCTAATGAAGCGAGACAAACGTTCAACACAAGAATAGCCTGGAATTTCTGCAATGAAATATGAAGCTAAGGCCAAATCCCGAGGTCAAATTTTACAGGCAAAACTTTCAGAAACTCTGATGTCTGGCTGTGCACATGAAGACATCACACTTTTGTGTGACTGCTGTCATGTGTGGTAAACATTTTTCTTTTAGAAAAACAAAGCATTCTGCATAATCTTGGCAAATGGGAAGGTAATTTTAGCGCTTGCATCAAGCGTTTTGTGCTGCAATTTCCTTATGGATATTTCAGGCAATTTTAAATGCACACCACCTCCAAGAAACAGTCTACCACTGAAACCATTGTTATCTTTGGCACTGTGGGAAAGAAATTTAAGGTCTGTCTACTAGTTTAATACAATATGAAGATATGCTTGCCTCAGGTTCAGAAAGCAGCATAATCATGTGGCAAATAAAAAACATTTTTATCTCAAAGTTACTTTGCCTTCTTGCTCTACGCCTTTAGGTAGTACCTTCCACACATCTTTCCCTTCCCCAAAGGATTTTAAGGCCAAGTCCCCCCACATGGCTGCCCTCTTCTGGACGGAATCAAAAAATATTTGATTATTTCCACATAGATAAAACACAGTGGTCTGAATGTAATGCGCTTAAATTTTTAAAATTTAAATGCGTTTATTTTTCCTTGTGTCTGTGTAATCACAAAGGTTACACTGTGCCAGAACGAGAAGTATGAAATTCTAAGGGGCTGCTTCATAATTCTCTACATAGTTAGCCAACTTTTTTTTAGAATAGAGTTTTTAGCCAACTTGCTTTTTTTTCTTTTTTGCTATCTTCTGAAATTTTTCACTTTTGCATTTCTTTCCTATATTAATCTGTGCTCAAAACACACTGTTGTTACCTTTTAAAGTACTTAATCCTCCTCCACAAACATAATGGCAAGCATTTCCATATATCTCTGTTGCTGAAGGTAAGCATGTTAAACACAGACTAGAAGGGTCCTTATATAATCTTTTCCTCTGCCCTGGGTCAAGGTCAAATATTTCTTTGCTACTCTAGATCAGTGTTTGGCTGACCCCTGTTAAAGACAGTTGACAGCAGGGACTAGACAATTTTTGCAGGGAACCTAGTCCACTCCTTCACCAGTTAACTATTAGTGTTCCTATAGGTTTGTTTATAGGCTTGTAACGCGAGTAAAGAACTCTAGAGATGATTTTCAAAAGGACTCATTCATCAGGGAGCTCAGAGTTTCTGTAAGCTCTCATCTTTAAATTGAGTGCAAGGATTAAAATGCGAAGTAGAAAGACTAAAGACGAAACACTCCTTAAAGAGGGTTTCAGATCTTGACAGTGGAACCAGGAAGTTGGAGGTTTTTCTCGGTATTATGTATGCCTCGTCATACAACCAGTGCACACTTTAAAACTTTCACTGCACATCTGTGCATCACAGCATGGACTAGGCACCAAGCCAAAGGCTGAATTCCTACGAGTCCGTGCAGCTCCCACACGTTTACAGCACTAGGACCCAGAGGGAGCTTGATCTCTGTGAGTCAGTGCAGCTAGCTGAGCCCTGAGAGCAGTGAATGAGGCTGGAAAGGCAGAGGGAATGTGAATGGCTCTTCTGGCTTGGGAAAGTGATCACAGACTGGGGTGCTACAGCCTACGAAAGAGCTTGGACAACCCTTCGGATTCCCGGTACCCCCAGCAAGCACTGATACTGCTCTGAGGTGAGTGACCCAACATTCAGGTTTCACAAAGCAAGTAATGCGTCTGTTGCACCAGTTGTGGAAGTTTGGTATCTTCAAAATTAGCCAATGTGTTTTTGCTGTACTGTGATTTTTGCTCTCTTGAGGAGGAACAGATCAGATGTCTTTGAAGTACAGAGTACTCATTGCTTAAAAATAGTATTTGCAAGAAAAGCGTGGTCTAGTGAAACTAAAAACTGCATCTACTAACGCAAGCTAAACTGCAGGCACATCTGGAAGGTGTTCATAAAGCATTTGTGTCAACCTTCAAGCTTGAAAAACATCTTTAGTAAGAACAGCTTAATCTTAGAGAAACGTTAAGTATTCTCCTCTTTCTTTTTATCCAGGTATAGGAGAACTAAAGTTTTATTTGCATCATACAGCAGTTACACCTATATGAAAATTCTTTACTGTCTTTGTTTTCTGAATATTAAAGCTTACTTAACACGTTTTTTTTTTTTTCCATGATAATTCTACTCTAGATAAGAACTCCTTTCTTTCTTTACTAATATAAATAAATAGGAATTCCAGTAAATCAAAGCATGACTGGCCCAATGCAGAAATGTTTTAGCTATAGGCAGAGCAGTAGCTCACTACAGACTCTGTATCCTCTAGGATACCCACTTGGAAAAGCTTACAAACTCCCTGCTGCCTGCCTGTTGGTGACAGGATGAAACTGACAATGTTTATTGATTTATACTGGGTGATAACCCTGTTTTATCTGATACACCAGACAGAGACAAAAATAGGGACCCCAGTCAGGGAGAAAGAAGGAATTTATGTGCTGAGAACAAAAAGTGTTTGTGCTTCAGTTGCTTTCTTCACTTTAAATTCTCCTTATATGCTCAAGAAGTTTTAGAAAAACAGTGAAAGTGAGCATGCTTGTCAGGCTGGTTTTTCCAAGTTGTCACAACTTCGAAGTTGGATTGTATCTGTTAGACAGATAATTTATGGGTGTTTTCATGCATTAAGAGTATCACAATAAAGTCTTTCGGGCACTTTTTTGCTAAGCTAAAAAAAATGTGACAATCATTTGCAAAAAAGACAGAGAGGAAGCTAACTTGCCTGTAGGTTCATATCCTTGGCACTTCTGAGCTGTTTCAGATATCATGGAAAACTGGCTTTTTAAAATAACCCTGACAACTACTATGTCAGACATTTGTCTGAAATTCAGAAAGTTACAGTATTTTCTGCACTTTCACAAAGAGGCTACAGTGATGGAATGAAGAACCAAATAAACTGGAGTGTTCACATGAGAACGATAAGAAAGATTTGGCCTTTAAATGTATCAATAATTATATATATGAATCCATTTCTAACAAATCTCAGCAAGGCCTGGAGAGGAGCCCTCCTGACAAATCTGTGCAGTAGAGTAATAGTGTTTCACATCCTGACCAACACCAGCCACTCACCCTAAAGGGATCTGTCAGTCTCACAATAAGGTAGTAAAGAAAGTAACCATGGCTTTCTTTTTCTCAACCTCTTAGCTAAGCAGTATGCATTTTCTCCATTGAAAGCTTACAATTATCTTTTCAGATATCTTCATTTAAGTTTAGTGGAGAATTACAATGAGCACAAAGGATCATTCTAACCCATATGCTAAGTAAACAATTGTTTAAACAAGAGTCAGACAGAACACATTTAAAAACTAGATTATTTCAATCAACAGATAAGTCCCATAAAGTCCCCTACTGCTTCATGGTTTCGGCCATACAAAAATGTTCCTTTAAATGCAAATTCTATTAATTGCTTTTCTGTTTCCTTATGGAATGTTTTTAGAACTAACAGAATACTGAATACATTTTAATTAGCATTAATTGAATTAAAGGAATATGGGAAAAAATATTGGTAATTTTAAGAAATGAACCTAATTCTGACATTTTTTAGGCTACATTTTAAGAACAAACTCTGCTGATAAAAAATAAAGGGTTAAATAAAATAAATGCTTCCATTCCAAAAGATTCATTATTCTAACACTACAAGTCAGTGTTGGATTGGTGGGTTTAGAAATATTTGTCTATCCTTCGAATCTCAGTCCAGTAAAAGCTAGTGAAACTCAACTACTTTCAAACAGGCCACAGCAATGGTGACCTCTGCTGGCAACTGATCTCTGATGAAAAGTTTTAAGGCCTTATTCAGAAACTGACCATGAACTAAAACTTTTATTAGATCAGCTGATACACTTAAGAGAAATGTAAGATAACACCTCTTCCCATGGAACCTGCCTCATGGTAAAGACAGTGAAAGGCACATGTAACCATGCTACTACAACTGCATTTCTTTAATATTTAGAAGGTAATTCTTCCTGTGCTGAATCTGACTTGAGCCTGGTTATAGAAGTCAAGGTATTTAAAAGCATTTCCACGACAGAAGCATCTCCACCCTGGGATACATGTGCTATGGGATGCATGTGGTTTGTTGTCCTGACACAATGCCCTTTGTGCAGCTCTGCCGAGTTCATGAAATATTTGCCCGTGAGTGCATTTATACCAAAATTATGTGGCCAAGCAAAGCAAGATCATTTCTGCTACTGCCAAGAGACCATAGTATCCATTAATGTGAGTTAGGTGCACTCTTACCTGCCCAGTTCCACTCATACTAAAGCTATGCAGCTTAGCTGATGGAAGGAAAATCTCAGACCCTCCTTATAAGCCTACACTGCCCCCACATCCTGAATCCATAACTTGTAGTTCTGGTCACCATGTACATCTCAGAAAAAGAATGAAGTAAAATAAAAAAAGGTGCAGGATGATGAAAGGCCCAGAACATTTCCCGTATTTAGAGAAACTACGTAGATTATGATTTCTAAGTCCGGAAAAGAAATGGCTGAGGAGGCATAAAATGAAGACAGATATAGTCATAATTGTCCTCAAGATGTTTAAAAGGAAATGGTTGTTATCTTGTCTCCCAGTTCAAAAATCGAGGAGTAGGAAATAAAATTAGCAGGTGGCAAGTTCAAGGCAAACAAAAGGTGGTTTCTCTCTCCATACATAATTGAACTATGAAATTCCTTTCCACAGGGTATTGTAGTTTGCAGGGGTTCCAAAAGTAATCAGATATACTAAAAGCAAAGACATTACCTGTGGTTCAGGAAATCTGTGGTACAAAAATGACTGCTGAGTGGGAGAGTACACCAAGGATATGATCTCCATATGGTTGCCCTATTTGTACACCACTACCTAAACATTATCAGCTACTGCAGGAGACAGAACACTGACCTGGATGAACTTCTGTTCCAGTACAGACATCTCAACCTTCTCCTGAGCGTTTTAGCCTGTCAAATACTTGATCTATCCTAGAAAGAAGAAAGGTGACTATATAATACTTACTAGGGGTTGATAGTTTGCTGATGAAAGAATGGTGACTCTGGCAAAACAAAAAGGTAAAGATAGCATTCTTTGTTTTTATTTTTGTTCAAAAATTAGGTGTAGGTATGTGTTCATGTAAGTTCCCACTACAGAAAGACATTAATGCCAAGATTTACAGCTATTGAGGCAAATCAACGTCTAAATAGACTATGACCAAGATACTGGAGAAAGGCCTTTGAAAGCACATTAACTGTCTGATCTTGTGAAATTCACTGACATATTCTACAAACAGGAAAATACAATTTTATCTCGTATTTTTGTGGTCTGTTTATTTGTGGAGCTGACATCTTATCTGAAATTAATTATTAAACTCAAATATTTCCTAACTGCTTTCACTAAAAATATTGTACATACACCTAAGTAAAAAGTAGCATGGAAATATTACCTCATTAATTACACTGACAATATACCTTTCACTTCACTCTCCAAAATGCAACAGTCCAGAGAATGGCAATGCAAACAGTGAAACCTGAATGGCAAGAACTGCCAGCATATTCCGAGGTTGAAAGGCGAAGAAGTGAGATGTCAACCCGACTTCGCTAACCAAACCCCAAGTGTAACTGACTTGCTGTTGATGCATTAAATGTGTTTTTCAGCCTCTAGCATGCTTAAAGAAACACTACAATTATACAGAACTTCTTGTGCATAAAAGCGGGATTTCGCACCCACAAATTTTGCTTCTCTGAGATTATTACGTACTTTCAAAAGAGTTACAATGTACTGGAACAATAACACCTGGGACACAGCAGAAGAGACAAAATAAAATTTAATGGATATGCAAATGAAGACCTAAGACGCTGACTGCATTGGCAGAGAGTTGGGAAGTCACCAAGGATATACAGAGCCGGCTACAGCAATTCACTGGTCAGCGTGTCTCTGAATGCATTAGTGCCAAATGAAGCACACCCAAGTACCCCGCACTGCACAGTTGCTTTCATGTGCTTAGAAGAATGAGAAAGATACAGCACTTGACTACCTTGAGGCATAATGTCTGTGTGACTATATTCATGTGAAAGACACTCAGATGACACCATTACTGTACAGCAGGAGAAAATATGCAAAGCACTGCTCAGTATTTTGAGCCTGCATACAGCTATTAAGACAAAAATTGCTGTTTGCATGTAGAAATTGGGCCCTACACACATATATACATGAATGAGACTTCTCTGGTGTATTACCTAAATCCAAGGTTAAAAGGACTGCATGAGGTAGTTTGAAATAACATCCTTGATGGCTTTACTGCCAGGCTTCTGTAGCATCACTTGAATTTCTTGTGCCATTGTTCAAGGAACGAAACACTTTTCATTTTTACTTATCTTGGAGGCAATGTTTATATCCCAGTGAAGAGTCTTTCTTCTTTTTTTTCATAGGCTCTTGCACTTGCATCAATGCTTTGAGATTTTATGGCATAGTAGTTGACACTGTCAGATGACCCAAATCAAGATCTATCAGACTCACATTCTTTGTTGCCGGGATCGATTTCATCACATGAACATGGCTTCCACATTTCATAGTGGTATTCCTTGGAAGAAACTGAGATGGTGACAACACACAGCAAAAAGCGTGAGGAATTGCCTGGCTTGGACTTTACAACCCAAACTCTAATACAGTCTTCCCTCAGTCTGACAGTCCCTACAAATATTTTCTGAACACAATTCTGATCACTGTCAGAAATCATATCTGCAGTAACTAGAGCATGTGATGTAGTTCAAGACTTATTTTGTTCATGGATTTTCTAAATCTGAACATTGAACACAGACCATTAAACTGAATCAAGAAAATCTTTCCCTAATGTTCCTGGCTCCAAAATAAAATATCCTGTTCCCACATGGCCCATAACAATGTGCTAATAAAAGATCAAATGCTGCTCCCATTGACTTGTTAAGTATCAAAACTCCCATTGATTTAAGTAGAAAATGATTCAAGCACAGAGACAGAAAAAAAAAAACAAACAGAAGGTAAGACAAGGACTTTGTTTTGGGCCTTGGTTTACATATTATTGACAAAATCATAACGACCATTTATGTTATGCAAATATGAAGCTCCTTCCAGGAATAAAAGGAATGAAATGAATGAATAATCGATAAAATTAATTTGCTTCTTACACTCGGGGGTTAGTGATTTATTTTGAACTGCCATGTTTGTGAGAAATGTTGCTATGTTAAAAAGTATGGAACAAAAACTGATTTAGCTCAGTTAGTTGTTAACTATTCAGAAAACTAATAAAAGATTAGACTATTTCTGACAGTTCTGACCTACCATGGGTAAATTAGCACAGTATAAATACCGCTGAGAAGCAGATGATTTCTTTGACAACTTTTTATTTGCTAAGTATGGCTTTGCTAGTGTAAAAATTACTATTTTTATAGTTTCACATTTTTCCCTGTGTTGTATAGGTATAAAGGTGACACAGAATTTTTTGTGGTCTGGTTCACTGATTTACTTTGATTGTTTTCATTTTGTTCTTTACACCGCCACATGCAATCCTGGCTCTTAAAAAAAAAAAAAAAAAAAAAATAGAGTTCTTCAGAAATTTTTGTGATGGAAATCTGCCAAGCACCTCATTGCTATATATTACTTTTGATTATGGTATGTTTAACAACTCTGTCTTAAAGAATATGCGTTTTTCTACTTTGAAACATATCTTTTATTTTTTTTAAGCCTTTATGTGCTGGATGACTCAGGTATGAAAAAAGACCTGTGCTTGTTCACAAAGAGATTTGCCCTGTGGTGATGATACAGCCTGCATTTTCCAAAATGCATCACTTCCTGCCCATTATGTCACAATCCTTTCCAGATGCTCCCTGTATCAGCCCTAGATCAGCAAGGTGTTTAATGCACGTGCATTACCACAGCCATACAAATTGTTCATTTGAACTATTCATTGCTTAACACATTTCAAGAACAACTCACAGTTCTGACAAACGTAACTATAAATTCAGCTCTGTACTTTCACCAGTCATTCAAATTATGAGGCCATAGCCTTTAGGGAGGGGCAGCAGGGCATGTCAGCCGCAGTGGGTCAGTAGGCAAGAATTAACTGTCAAGTTGTGCAAGCATGGATGTCTTTTGTCACTGCAACTGCCTGTATCCTGAATTTTGTAGTGCTTTCATACTTCAGACTGAAAATTAACACTTTCAACAATGGCATTTTCCCTAATTAACAGTGGGCAAGGAGGCACAGAATATCCATCTCTGAAAATGTACAATTTTTTCATCTTATTTAGATGTATGAAGTAAACTTTCTAACTGCAACTGATGGATTGCTACATTGCAGAGCCTGCAGGCATCTGCTGTTCACAGATTTATGACTTCACAGGACAATCTGCTTCCAGGATGATCTACAAAACAAAGGGCAACTTTTTTTTTTTTAAAGCAGCTACTAATTTCCAGTTGCACTGTATTTGTATGTCATATTTCGGACTCACTTAGCAGGTTCTGAAGCATCTGAAAATCAGTATGGAGTTTGTGAGCACAACTGCTTTGGAAATTTGACGCCAGGAACTGAAAACTGGGCATTTAAAAACTGAATACCCACAAATAATGTCTTCTCTGGGGCACTTGCTAAGAGAAGTATGCTAACTTACATTACATTCTGTATCTTTTTCTGCTTGCATTTCTGTAAGTCCCTAAGAAACAAACTACACATATTGTTTTTCTGTTTAAATTTGCATCCATTTGTTCTTAAGGTTTTAGTAAGATAGAAATAAACAAAAGAAATGCTTTCTAATAATTCACATTTATTAGAGTTTCATACTCCAAATTTTACTGGTGTTTATCTCTACAGATCTCAAGGAATCAAGTATACTATGAGTGTGAAGTGCTCAAAACCTATGAGACAAATACACATGCATGTAATCTTAGGGGGATTTAAATGTTCTGAATTACATTAACACATTAATTCTTTGAACTAAATACACATGTGGGTATAGGGATTGTTGTTTTTACTTTGTATAGCTACACTTCATTAAACTTTACTGATTTTCAGATTCTCTAGAAAGGCTAACTATTGACCTTATTATGGTTTGTACTAATATATCAAGCTTCCATAGCTTTGCTTGGTTGTAACTTCAGTAACCCAAGTATTTAGTACTAGAAACTCTTGAGTGAGTTAGTAACAAGTTTTACTTGTTAGTAAAAGATCCAGTGTGAATTTGGAATGAGAATTTATATCCCTTTCCACCTTCCCCACTCATATGGGGGAGCTCCAAATTATCTGTGCTAGAAGCAATGCAGCACGGTTTCATGGTAAGGCACAAAGCAGAGGAAACAGAATTGAACTCTGAAGAAGAGCTCTGACAAAACCCTTTAACCTCCTTCTCCTATTTTCTTCAGCTTTATTCCACTTTTCTCCCAGCAATGATCTCATTCAACAGATCATAAAATAAAAAGGAAAAGGAAGATTCTTCCATCTGCAGCATTTGTGTTGAGTGAAGCCTTATGGGCATGAGATAAATTTATCATCTTGATTCACTGAAAAAACAAAACAAAACAAAACAAAAAAAAAAAAAAACCTAACTGCTTACTTTGTAATAATAGATCTTACCCAAGGTTCTATCACCTGCTTTGCACAGTCTGTGCTACACAGTATATTACAGCCAGATGAGAAAATGTTCAACCCAGGTGCATGATTTGCAGCCAGATGTCTCTGTTGTAACTTTTATCTCTATGTGACTGGTAATTAAAGAAGATTACTGTGTCATATTGTATTGGGTCACAAAATGATTACGAATACATCAACTGTGACATCGTATTAAGGTGTTAAGTGTGCTTAGAATTTCCGATATTACAAATGTGATGGAATAGCTTCACACGACACATAAGTAAAATTGTGCAACCATGTGGGTGCAGGAAAAAAGATGATTCATTGACAGATGTGCTGGTGATAAATTTTTCACCACTGTAGACAACCTGGGGCACACATCAGGAACCAGACAAGTATTTAAATAACCACCATTATTTTCAACTGGATAAACTCTTGCAAAAAAATTGACATAACCTGTCTTCAACTCCTATTTGAAACAATTTTTGCTAGATACAAGAAAGAAAACCCACAGAAATACCATTTTGGGATTTATTCTCCAAAAATAATAACCAAAAAACCTACTGACTTAATTCTAAAATACTCAATTTCCCTTCCAGGTGTGATTTTTGCTGCTAGTAGTAATATCTGCAAGAGGTTGGGTAGCTTGGTATTATTTATTTTCCTAAAAGCTTCTAAAAATGTGTTTTCATTCCTAGAGGCTCTGCAAATTATTGGTCCCAAAAACAAGGCAAGCATTGTAGCATCATTCAGAAAGAAGAATGTGAGAGAGGGCAGGTGCCCTGTTCCAGTCTGTTAATGGCTACATTATAGCATAATCTAATGTAAACCTATAAAATGGAAATAAAGTTCTACTTGGAGGGAGCCCTAGTGAACACCTTCAAATTATTGCAAAGAACAATACCAGTTTCAGGAAGTAATTAACTGCTTGACCGAGAATATCCATCCTTTTTATTTTATCTAAAACTCATGGGTGATATTTTGAAACATTTGGTCGAACTCAGTCACTCAGCTTTGATTATGGTTTGGCATTTCCCTCTGCTAAGGCCAACCCATAGTGAATGCCATTCATTCCAACACTGAAGTAGAGCAGGATGACACAGTTGATTAATCAGCTTTCTTTTTTCTTATTAAGAAGCAAGTATTTGGCTTCCCCAACTGCTAAAGTGATCGTTGTCAAGCTTATGTTATGAATCACATAGTTTTAGTCACCCTTGACTAATATTCTAAGAGAAGGAAAGTAATCTGTAACCTACGATCTGACACACAGCTGTATGATGGACGAGCACAAATAGCAATACTGCACCCAGTGCTTGCTGTTCACCATAAAGTCCTGGTCATTTGAGGGAGAAATGTTTCTGTTCCTGGTTTTTTTCTGATCAAGATTTGTTACTAATTTGGAATCAACCATAAAGCCAGGGTTTATGGGTTCCGACAGTGGTACCAATTGCTATCTAGACAAGTAGCTACTGAAACCAGAGCACCAGTATTTTGCTAAGTATATCTACTCACTTCCTTAGCCAGAACATGGCACAGAATCTGCAGATAAGCCATGTCTCTAATTTCCAATTTAAAAATTGTTGAATTTATTAACCAAATTAATGGAAGGGAAAAAAAAAAGGCTACTTGTAAAAATCTTAAGTAAGCAAGGAGCTTTTTTTTTTCTTTCATTAACAGGTAAATCACTACAGAAATGTAGCCAATGTACAAGTGAAGTATGTGATCATTGCCATGAAATCCCTACAATGTAAATGGACTTTATGACAAGGTTGAACAAATCTCAATTAAAGGCACAATGATTCTAGACAGATAAAAACATCACTCTCCCAGCTTCCCTCTAAGCAGGTCTCCAAGCATGGAAAGGTTGCCAGCTATGGGGAACAGTTTAGAAAGATAACAACAGTAAAAATGAGATTCAGTGCAGACTGTAATCCTAACTCCAGTAAGCACTGCCAGAGGCCTGACAAGAAGAAACAAGTACTATTTCAAGCACACTGCAAAGCCAAGGGAAAGATTAACATCTGTCAGAATCAGCTACAACAGATGAGATTCTTATTGATCATTGAAGGTCAAAAGAATTTAGAAGGGCTAAAAGGAAATTTAAAGACAATTATCATGTAACTGTGGATTTGGTTTGTAAATTTAAAATACCTTTCCCTAGATTTCAGCTATGTATTTTCAAACAGCTGTGTGTGATGTAGCTCAATGTCACAAGGCAGAAGAGGTATTTCTTCCAGCTTATTCACTGTCAAGCTTAGCCTTGTATGAGAGAGAAGTAGGGACAGGGAGCAGTTTTGTTGCTGTAGCTAGCATTGCTGTTACTAGCCTCCAAGCCATTGATTTTAATGTTTAGGCCATGTTGCTGTGGATTTTCTTTCTGCCCTATCCATGTCTATCCCTATTAACAAGATTAAGACTTTGCTCACATTCTTCTAATCAAAATGCTGTAAATCTGGGCAGAGATTCTAAGTCTTCTTTTAGCAGGGTAATCAGTAAATCCGTGAGTTCCAGTTACCATTTTTTAACATCAAAGTTCGCACAAAGATAGCATTCTTCCATGTAAGCTGTAACCCTTTATCCACACTGGTTTGAATAATACTCCATTTTGTAGTAGTGGCATCAACAGCATTTGCATATCATAGCTACCTGCAGTGTAGGTAGCCTCAACCTGAATGACTTTACAGGTTTTGGAATTGCCATCCTTCTCAGCAGATTAAGCAACCAAAGACTCTTCACATCTTGGCCAGCTAGGAACATACGTGCATTTGCCTGCAACACTTTTCCCTTATTAAACTGGAAGAAGCATGACCTGAACTTCAAGTCACATTGTATTTACCAGGTGTAGTCTTCAAATATTATTTACAAGTTATTGTTTCTGTAGCTTCTCATTCCTATAGTAAGTTACCATTCCACAACTTTCAGAAGTACCCCCTCCCACTCTGACTCCTTACCCTACATCTTCTGTAAGGTATGTTATACAATACTGAAAGAACTTTTTGTTTAATCAGCTTCTACAAGATTGTTTTGATTAATGTAGGGTGAGAAAACTTGTTACAGCAGTTTAGCCACCCCAGTTCCAAGAGTTCATACATTCTATCTATTGATTGTTCTCACTATGGAAATGGAAAAAAGGTTCATACCTAATATAATAAAAGACAGCCAGGAAAATAATACGCTAGTAAACACAGTAACAGTAATATTCTAATCCTAGCCTACTTTTATTACAATTCCCACATTTCAAACTCTGCATACCAGGGAAGTCAGTGAAGCCCACATAAAGCTGAAGTGTGAATAGCGTAAAGACTTGCAATGACATCAGCAATTAGAATCGCTTTGCAATTTAGGCATTCAGATTTATTCAGACTTAGAACAAAGCCAAAGAGAGTTCTAGAAAAAGTAGTGGAAACATGCAAGTGCACAATTAAAAGAGGTGCATCCTCCCCATTATTCTTTTTGACTGTAGCAAAAAGTGCATTCAGCAACCAAATGATGCCAGAAAACAGAAGATGAACATGTAAGAACCCTACAAATGTTCCTAACCCAAGTGTGCTGCCAAATGCAGATTTATAAGAATTGTTGAGGCTGACAGGTTAGCCCAACTCCTTGTTTCCTGTTCTTAACAGAGGTTGCTGAAGCCTAAAATTCCTTTAAACGTCTTTGCACTTTGTTCTGTGCTTAAAGGATATCCATGTATAAGGGAGCGAACACTACAAGAAAGGATCAGATTTCTTCTTTACCAACACTTTTTTCTTTAACTGTCCTTTTGCACAGAATAACTCTATGTCCAGGAGAAGTGTTCAAAGACACAGGCATTTATTTCAGACAGCTGTGGACTACTAGAAAGGGAGGACTTCTTGCACTCTGTACCATCATTCACTTCTTTGCATATTATACCAATTGTTCTTCAATCTTGGTGTGAGGTAAGGATGCTGCAGAGTGGTCAGGCTCCAGAGGTCACTGGTTCAAGATCCAGCCAAACCCCTTTCCAGATTTAAATTTCACCTTAAATTTCATTTCACCTTAAATGTCTGGGTGGGGAAGAAAAATCTCATATCTTAAAACACTCACAGCAGCTGCCTCCCCTCAAACTCTGACATAATACAGAAACAGAAAACTCCTACTCGCCCACTGCTCACTGGGTCTGCGCCCAGAAACCCACACCGTACAGCTAAAATATGGACCCAGTTCAAACTATCTTTGCTCTCTGGGAGCATTAGTCAGATTGTTTGTGCAGCAGCTGTCTGACACACTCAGGATGCTGGGAGCTTTGCACAGGGCAGAAGTCTGGACTGTATTTTTCTGGTTTCATAGGTTTAGTGTCAGGGTCTCAACTAAAGCTGAGCCTAGATTCTCAAGAGCATAGGAACGAAGTAACTTCCTAATGTACAGAATCCACAACATTTTGTTACTACCTCTCTTTATGGTTGCCAGCAGTTACCTAGCATTGCAACTGTGTGAGTCACTGTGCAACAGGTTAATACAGTAATGAGTAAATACCTTCCACAGAAGATGAAAGCCAAGGCACGGTGCTTAACACAACAAGAGGTCCAATGTGCACTGCAGTGAAGATTGGGTAGAGCAGCAACTCTGAGGCAACTGGTCTCAATGTGTGAAAGGAAAAGGCAGGAAGTCTTGCAAATAAAGGAGACGACAGTCAGAAAGTACACGGTGCAGGCAGCGCTTGGAACTGCAGAGGAAACAAAAAAGAGTAAGTATGTCAAGACATAGGCATGACCAGCGGCAAGACTGAGTTCCAGAGAATATGAGATTTTACCAGTAGGAATATATTGTTTTGTCCTTGACTGTGCTGCCCAGCAAATCATTATCAAATCTCCACAGCTGTTGCACAAAACAGCTATTCTGTTTAGGCAGGGAATGCACAGGTCTGTCTGTCCTTGATGGAATGATTTAGTGCAAGTGGTGATCGTGTGTGTTTGCTGCTGTACCACCTAGTCATACTAGCAGTCACAGTCTGGACTTGGGGACAGTAATTTTAAGTTAATTAAAAGTATTATTCCCATACCTTAGGTGTACTTTTAACAAAATGAGTTAAAGGTCAGTTATAAAAAGGTAGCCACAGAATGAATGTGACTGCTGTGGGGTCAATACCATTTTTCAACTGTAATGAAAATAAGGACATCCATTTCTAAAGCTCTCATTTGTGTTTTCTTGTCATATTTTCCATTGTCATGTAAATTGTTAAGGAGGGAATTCAAACAGTAAGAAGGTAACTCAATTCCATCAGTCTCACGAAGGTAAAATAGTTTTAGAAATAGGAAAAAATACCCTATAATTTTTTTTTAAAAGGGCGGGGCCAGGGGGGAGCAAGGGAGAAAGAAAGAATCCTGGCCTGGAAAGAATCCTATGTTATTCTGTAGGTTCTCCACTTGCTACAGAAGTACCTTCTACTGAGAGACCACAAGCTAGTGGTGAGGCTCATTTCATTAAGTGCTTGTAAAATGGCTTGACATTTGTGGATGGAAAATCCTACATATGCAAAGTAATATTCTGTTTTAGTATCGACTATTTCTTCAGTATCTCAGAAATCTCTACATGAACACAAGAGCAATTTTGCAATCTTTTGTCTATATCCCTAAGGCTTTTTTTGTAATGGAAAAAAATGCAACACAACATTTTGAACTGCTCCAACTACAAAATTTTTTATCAAGTGCAGCCAGATCCTCAGCTTCAGCAGAACATACATTTTTAAAGTTCTCTCAACTCTAGCCTTCTTTGCTGCATCCTTCCTGTGTTCTGACTTGCCAAGTACAGAGATACTTCAACTTCCCTTTTGTATTTTCAGAATTCCTGCTTCATTAAAATATCATATTTGTAAAAGATAAAATTCCCTTTTGATGTAAAGAATGAGCAGAACAGGAAAGCCTGAAACACGCAGGCATCAAGTATTAAAAATCATTAGGATCTTGGCTGTAATTTCTGGATGCTCTTTGGACCTACATAATGTTCTTTTCCAAATTAAAGATCTAGAGAAACATTACAGATGATGGAATCTACTTTTGGGAATCTGATCATGACATACTGGCTAATTTTTATTTTCTACCTCATTTTTGAGTCACCACATTTTATGCATTAGACTGCAATACATGTCCAATCGCTAAAAATCTCATTTGTTTCAAATTTCTTTGTACAGTGGTAGAAAAGTGAAAAAGGGTAACAAAAATTAAAATTATGACCTTGAATAAAACTTAAATGCTAGCATCGTTGTCAGGATTCAGCTGGTTCTTATTAATCAGGATTTGGACAAGAATCGGGATTTATATTCCCTTTGGAATAGCCGGAATAAGATCACTGGTTGGAAACGTCTACTGGCCCTCAAAGATACTGTATTCTTCTGTCTTAACTACTTTTGGCTGTTAGATGGGATAGTAACTTCATAGTCTGATTGCCCTTATACTTTCTTTTCCCAGATGAATTCCAGTTTGATTTTGGTAGTTTCATAAAGCTGCAATTCCAGTTCTTTCATTTCTGGTCAGATACAGCAAGCTATACACTTGACAGAACCAGCTCCAAATGCATTTGGGGAAAGGTGTAGAGGGAAAAAAAAGACAGGCCGTGCACTCACTCTTGTGCAGCTCTTTTGAGCCTGCTGTTTTAAGTGAGAATTAAGGAATAATGACTCTTCTTCTTGGGTTCAGACAGGAACTGCAGGTGAGCAGCAATCTTCAGTGCTGACTGATAGCTAGGTAGGATGGAGGCATCTGTTCGCATAGACCTCAAAGGCATTCAGCTTTACAGGGGTGGGATGGATTTGTCCCATTTATGCATTTATGCTGCAGTACTTCTTCTGTCAGTCAGTGCCTGAAAACTTTAATCACTCCTTTGTGCCAATGAATTAGGATTTATGATACCTTGGAGTGATCTAAAATACATACACAGTTTGAAGTTTATATTGAAAGTTCCAAAGTAATCATCACACATCAATCATTAATTTTAGGATTTCCTTTATAGATTATAATATAGGGATGATATACAACTGTAGTATGCTCAGAGAACTTATTTCTAGCCAGCATTTTTATTTATAGCTCACTTAATTTTACCAGCTTTATGCCACTGAGGCCACTGACTTCAAGAGAATCAGATTCACATGCTCCTTCTAAAGCTGTTTTCTGTCATTTATTTTCAGAGAGATTTCTCACTAGTTTTGATAAATGACCATTAATTCATTTTTTCCTTCACTGTATTTGAAGAGATTTTTATCCTGACAGAGAAAATTTCTATATCTTTTATTTAATGACTGTCAGTTTGTCTTTATTATCTTAAATAGGATAATATTTTCTCTTCTGTCAGGGCAGCTCTGTGCTTGTTTAATACTGTACCAACTATCAGTCTGTCACAATAAGAGCTGCATCGCACTGCAAGTTTTTACTGGTATGGTCATCACGACCTGAAGGTCACATACTGTTTTCCAAGGGAAGCAACATTTTAGATGATTGTTGATAACTCTAAATTCCCATGAGCATATCTACATGTGAGAGTATCGTGATGCCTAACATTACATTCTTAGAAACAGAAGTCTCAATCATGTTTCACAACTCAGTAGTTACAAACCGAGCGTTTTAAACTTAAGCTCTGTCTGTCCTGTGTCATGAGTCTCCATCACCTACTGCAAGAAACCATCACCTGTTGCTGCAGGCTGGATCTCTCCCATCAGGTAGCTTCATTGGGCACCAAGTGCTCCGAGGGAACAGAGTGTCAATGCAGGTGACGGGCAATAGACTTGTTTTCTTCCTTGGGGGCTCCTCTGCAGAGGAGCAATTGAAGTATTTGTCTACTGGTTCAGGAGAATAGAAGTGATAAAATTAGGCTCCTGCAAATAAGTCATTCTCATTAGTTATGCCCCAATAAGTATAAAATAAACCCTAAGAAGAAGTATTTTCCAAAGCCTTATTGGTTTCTGATTTGGTGAATCCACACCGTGCAGGCCAAGACTCACAGTGCCATTTTCCCTTAAGTACCCAAAATGGACAGATGCATCATGGCCTACCAAGCATTCTTGTTATTATCCTTGCCTAGACTAAACTTGAGTCAGAAGTATAGAGGTAGATATTTGTTGCACATCTTGTGATGACAATGATCATGGTGACATGATGCATGGTCATTGCTGCAGGGCAGCATTTTTTCCACAGTCTACTGCTCTCCCTAGAAATACTCAAAGGAACATTTCAGTACTGGAGGCACTTGAAACAAAAGGAAGTGTATGAGACACAGGTAGCTTCCAACTGGCTCTTCAACATACATACAGCTCTTATTTACAGGATGAGTCACTGTAGATACAATAGAGGAATTAAATCTTGAGTCTGTTAGAAATTCCCATTTTCTTGCTCATCAGCCAAGATCAAGGGAAAGCTGAAACGTAGTGCCTCTGACACTGCTCTTAGTCATAACGGCTTAAGGATTCACTTCAAGGCCTCTGAGGTCTCAGAAATTTTTTCCTTGAATTGCTACAGCTAAATTTTAAGTCATATACCTGTTCAAATGTTTCAGTGAGGAAGATGTGCCAGTAGACACCTTCTCCTTTAACAGTAACTTCAGCAGCGACTGTCTCCCTCATTTCTCTCTTACCACCAAGAAGCAGCACCATAAAACCAATTCACTACTTGTTGTTTATTTTGGTGACCTCCATGATCCCATTTGCTGCATAGACAGACCAGAATACCATCCATCATTGCAAATAATACCAGAAAACAAACAGCAGTTTACTGGTTGCAAACCATCTGCTACCAATAGCCCAAGCACAGCACACATGCCCCGTACTGTTTCATTGGGAAGAACTGCACTGGCTTCACTGCTGGGTCAAACCCTTATAGTATGAACTTATACTTCCGTCACTATTGAATGAAGCAACCACTTCTCACCTCTGAAATGGAGAAGTCTAATTAAATACTTTGGGAACTCTGTTGGCTCATTGAGTACTCTGAAAACTATTATTTCCTACTCTTATGATGTTGGTTTTCTTCTATTTCCTGTAATGTGAATTACAAAATTGGTAAATCGGATTTGTGTTCTTGCAAGCCTAATCCCTTGTACTTCCACACCTTCTGCATGAACTGCATCAGACTTGAGAGTAACTACGTTATTTGCGCTAGGGAGCTCACTTCTGAAACGATATATCAGTGTTTCTGTAATCACGAAGATAAAAACATTCAAATATCCTTTTGGTTTATTTTTTGCACATCCCTAAAATATGCCAACAACTTCAAGAACGACAGAAAACAACATTCCAAACTGTATCATGCCTTAGATTACAATATTCTATGTCTATGTTTATTATCTATGTTTATTTTTATTCAGGAAATAATTTACTTGTTGTATTTGAAAGAGCCAAACTGCATTAATTTATCTTTTACTAGTGTAGAAGCTACTTTAATAGAATCTGGTGAATGTGCAATTTGAAGGCTGCAGTGCCTTGTCTTTCAAAATAAGGCACTAAAAATATTCTGTATTACAGACAAACATGCTTAATTTCTACTAACATTTACAGACAGTAATATCACATTGATAGGTCAATTCAATTCTAGTGCTTCACTTTACTTAGGCAGGCAGCAGTACCTGGAAGCAGTACCTTACTCAAGAACCTCTAGACCTACAAGACAGACAGGTCTTATGTATTGTAAGTGGCTTCTGTGCTCTAATAGTCTAATCAGCACTGTGTGTGCAGCAAATAGTAAGTATCTAGGATATAATTGAGACATAATTAAAGCTTTACAGGTATAACAAAAAGGCTTGCCAAACCATTTTGGAAAATTTTGTTCCGTCAATTCAAGCAGCAGCACACTTCACGCAAGCTGAGAATGCTTCCACCCAGCTGGTACTATGACAGGAACTACATGAGGTGTCAGAGGTGTCCAGGTATAAAATCAAGGCCTGGTCTTAGTTTCCACTTCATGCTGCTAGAACCATAACAGCCGTAACACAGTAGGATGGCTTTAATTACCGATTGCTCCACCAGTCTGGTCTTTCAAGACTTACATCGTGAGATTTCACAAAGCAATACAATCACCATATTTATAGAACTGTATAATCCTAAGACAAAAACCTCCCATGAAAAAAAATATGGCACTCTTCAAGGAAAGCAAGAATACATTCCACCCAGACATGATGGAATTACACACTTTTAATAGACAGAGTGCATATTAATCTCTAACAAAATAATAATGAGGAACTTTTTCCTGCCCACCCCATCCCCACTCACATTTAGCAAAAGCAATGGCAATAAACACTCATATCACCCTGTCAGCAAAAGCTAATTGGAAAATGAATTGGGATGAAAACTGAAAAGTTTTCAGTGCTGAATGCACATCCTCAGCCCTTAAGAGTAGTTCACTGTAGAAAATTCTTCCATGCTTCTGAGTAGAAAGTAAGTCTGTAAAAACCATATTTTTTTAGCCTGTAAAGTTTCATGGCTGGATCTAAATTATGTTATTACTCATCTAGATGTTCCTGCTCCTGCAGGGGGATTGGACTAGGTGATCTTTCAAGGTCCCTTCCAATCTGTAGCATTCTGTGATTCTGTGATGTGGAACTTAAAAAAAAAAAAAAGTAAAAGTTTTACCTCTTTAAGGATTCCATCTTTCTCAAGAGAATGTATTAAATTCTGCCACAGTGCAGTCTGACTATTAATGACTGAATTCCTCTTTTTAATTGACAACATTTGGGGGACTCAAATATACCAACACGAGGAAGGGATAAATCATATTTTTAGAACCATAGTAGACACTTGTAAGGTAGGGATTTGCCCTAAAGGAGAAGACTGTGATTTAATAATAGGAGTCCTTCACTGTATTAGTGCAATATTTGTAAACTGAACCTTAGAGGTTATCGCTATTAAACTGCTGTCTGACTGACAGCTGGCCTAGTAGAGAAGCTTTATATACAATTGTGGCTAAAACTTCTATTGTGCTTGGTCATGACAAAACATTTTTCTTCACCTCAAAATGATTGTTCTAGAGGTACCACCCTGTATAAAATAAAAACTTTATTGTTGATCCTGCAAAAAAAAAGATGGATAACGGGTTTCCAAGTTCTGTTTCTAATTAAAACAAGGCAATATAATTTCTGCTGGAAACTGAATTACTAGAATTCATGGGTTTTTAAGACTTAAATATAGCTTAACTACACTACATTGGCAGAAGAGAAGAAAGCAGTTGTTTCTCTTCATTTTATAGGTATGAGAAAAAAGACAACTGTTCTTAATCTCAAGGATGATTCTCCTCAGAGTGATCCGGATGTCCTGGGACTAATGGGTGCTGGGAAGTTCTTAACACCCCAGAGCAGATTTCCCTACTGGAGAGCTGTCTGTTGTTCATGATGTCATGGTCAAACGTAACCAGAAATAACAAACATTAGAAGACCATGAACTTTCTGAAATGCGATTATATGTTTTTCCAGTAAATTTCAAGTAGCTGGTTTTCATGTCTCCCCCAGCCTTTCTTACTGAGTCAGTGAAAGAGCAAAATAAATCCACTCTAAAAACAAATGTAGAAATACCCCTGAAATGTAGCAAAACATGGTGGTGTTGTCTTGCCAGTTACCATCAAGAATATGCAATATTGTTCCATGAAGAAAAAGGCGATTTTATAAGAACACATAACTGGAAGGGACTCTCCTAGGTTGGTTAAGTCCAGTCACTTCTGTTTAAAGCATACCCCCCAGAAAAGCTATTTAAAACATTAAGATAGTGGCAGATATGCAAAAGAAGTACTTCTGATTTGTTCTGACAAAGCTGAATACCTGAGGAAGGAGTTTATGTTGGCCAAACATCATCACTATTGGTCTGCTGGAGTTGTGCTACATCAAGCTTTAATTTTCTCTCCTTCAGGAAGTTTATAATAGAACATTAACATTCCTGAAGGGAGAAGCTGCACTGATCAGTGTCCTAGGGAGAAAAAGCGAGTGATGTTCTGATATCCAATCTTTCATGGTGTATTTCCAGTTATACAAGTGGTAGTTATGAAATTGAACTACTTCAACATAGTACACCATTTTTTTCTCCTCACTGTAACGATACTTTATCAATGCTTCCAGGTTTAAAAGAGCTGTATTTCTGTATTCTAGCAAAAACAGCTGCCAAAACTCAACAGCAGTTTTCACAGAGAAGTGTGAAAACTATAAATTGCTCTTGGAATTCCAAAACTCTCATGTGTTTCTTTACAGGCTTTATAACCCAGTCGCTAATCATCCAAGTACTGCAGTTTGAATTGAAACTGAAGAATCAAGAGTCACAAGTTTGGGGGTTTTACATGGAACAGAGATCTATACAAAGATTTGGCAACAATTTTAAGCACTGCTATTCTTATTGGAAACAATTAATTTAGTAAATTGACTAAGTTTTCAGTTATATTTCAGTTTTATTTGCAACATACCCTGGAATCCAAAATGGGAATTCCCTATATATACTTGGTTTGTTTGGCACTTGTTTCACTTACAAGTGCACGCAAACAAGGAGTTTTTCAAGACACAGAACCACTTGCTTTTTAATGTGATCCATTTCTCCACTCTTACACTAAGCCCCTTGTAACACTGTTTTTAGACTTTTTAGTTCAGCTTTTACTAGTGGCTTCTTTATTACGTGATTGCCAAACAAGTAAAGAAATAGGAAGACTCATCATCTATATTTAAATTATTACCTTCTTCAGATAGCCCTCAGATCAGTTGGTAAATACTGTATTTGTTTTACTGTAAACCCCTATGAAGCATTCATGTGCAAACAGCATTTTATATATTTATAACATGCCACTACTCCTACTATACATGCTGACACTAAGAAATACAAATGGAGTTTTTTACCCCCTAGTTCTGTAATCCTAGACACATACAAATTCTGAAGAAACACTTAGTTGAACAGGATATTTTATTCATCTCTGGGAATGGGAGGTAAAGAGGAGCAATATATAGATGCTGTCTTCAGCATCCCTGGAATAACACTGCATCATTTACTGGATTCCACCAGAACTGGGAATCCGGGAAGAAGACAGTGAAAGAACTTTAAAAAAAGCCCTGCTGAAAATAAACTCTTTCGTGGTTAAAAACCAGCCAGTTGGAAATGAAGTAGTGTTTTCTTAGGGTGGCAGAACAGTCAGAAAAGTTGTTGGATTATTTTTGGCAGTGGCCAGCATATTATAGCTTTATCAGTACTGTTACTAAACTGTCAGGAGTCCACTGAAAGCATCATTACTTTACTAGTACATTCTTTCAAAAATACAGCATTCTCAGTCTGGTAGTATGAAGCTTGGGATTTTAGAACTTTGTTTGACTTCTCTGACACATTCATATCACTGTAACTCCTAAATAGGTCAACCACACAGGTACAGTAGAACATGAGCCACAATCTCCAGACAGCAGTAAACCCAAAGATGGGTCAAATCATTGCAGAACTGTTGCACAACATGATACAGTGAGCACGTAATAGACTGACTCCTGTGCCCAGCACTGCTTGAAATGTTTTCATTGGAAGATTTTTTAAAAATTAAGTAGCTTGTATTTGGATCTTGGTAAGAGCCAAACCCAGTGGCTATAGTTACTGACAGCCAGCTCTCCTGTGGACAGAAACTACAGGTGTAAAATGAATCCATTTCATGCTTTGGTGTTAGCAGCATGTTCTCACACAGAATTGCCTTGATTGAAAAAGACCTTTAAGATCAATAAGTCCAATCATTAACCTAAGTCTCCAACTAACCCATGTCCCTCAGCACTATGTCTACAGACTCTTCAATCCCTCCCGGGATGGGGACTCCACCACTGCTCTGGGCAACCCCTTCCAATGCCTGATTTTTCTCCTTAGCAAATGTATTTGAATCTCCACACTGAATCCAGCAGGATGTTTTGCAGTACAGGAGTACCTTATACAACCCTTATTTGCTTTATTAAATGGAACAGATAACCTATTTAAATATTTAAGATTTTAATAAAATACTATTCCTATAACTTTTAATGGCACTCACGAATTTACAATCAGAAACGTACTCTTCTGAGAAGGTGTCAGCATGCTGGGTTTAATCGGTGAAGAAAATAATGGTTTTCCTTTGATTTGGGGTCTAGATGACCATTTATATTGAAGTAATTAAGACTGGAGTTATTTCTGCCTTTACAGTAGCCAGAGGATAAGCATTTAAGTATATGCCTTCATGCATCTACAAGTTTTGTATCTTCAGTTCTTCTCAAGTATCAGCCATGATCAGATAATTCTCTACCAACAAATGGCAATCTGTGATTCTCCTTCTGATCATCTACTGAATTGACCAAGATATTTCCTTGTTGTAGCTGTTGCTTTCAGCCCATTGTTTCCCTCTTCTTCACTAGGCTTCAACAGCTACCCTTAACTTCAGGCCAATTTCTCCTAAATCTGGGAGGTCTACAGTTTATGTTGCCTCAATGAAGAGTATCCTAGCCAAACAGATCATTTGGACCCACTTTGAATTACCTCCAAAAAAAAATGCAAATTTAAGGCCTTTGTCTTGTGAAAGGTCTTCAGATTCTTTCCTAAACCATGAAGACTCAAGCATGTCTCTGGCCCTCATGTGATTCCTGCCTCAATACTAGTGAAAAAGGGAAGCCTACTTAGAACACAAAGAGGCCACTCATTCTCTTTTCACCTCACAAGTGCTAGTTTGCACAAAGGTCTTGATTAAGAGATTACATCAGGTAAGGACATACTTGGTTCACCCCCTAAAATGCCATCCCAGGCCTCTCTCCAGGTTTAATTTCATACAGCATACTGATTTTCTGGGGTTTTTTTCCTAAGATTGCAGATATTTAGTGGTGAGGCTGAACAATTTTTTAGCTTTTAGCACAGAGTGGCTTTTTGCTCTGGCAGTGTTAAGAGCCTTAGCATTTTTTTTTTATTATTTTTCCATGTGTGTATGAAGGATCCCAGGCATAATCTTCATTAAATAGACCCTCAGCAGTCTCTTATGCAATTGCTCAAGTGGAACTTGTGATCCAAACAATCAGCAGAGTCCAGTCACTATAACTGGACAACCTGTGAGATGTTTCATAACTCCCATCTGCTGAGCTGCTCACTTTGTTTTCCCCTACTCACTTCCACTGAGTGTGATGCTACTACAAAACAACCCAGACAACTTTTCAACTGCATTTCTTCAAACTTAGCTCAAAAGGGGGAGCGGGAGGGAGGCTAGAACTATTCTTCTGGTAGCTGGTATTCCATATGGAATATTACAGCCACTGACAATGTTACCCTATGTGCTGACAAAAACTCAAAGGAGAAACAAAAGCTACTGCCCACTGGCTGTTCACAATGCACATTGGCAACCCTCCTTCGGGGTCCAGTGTTTGAGGCATCACGAGAAGAGAATGGGGCATGAACTGCATAACCAAGATGTGTGCAGAGCAGATCTGTGGATAGGGCACAGATAGGTTAATGTCCTGCAGGGACTACATTGAGTACTGACAACAGGAGTGCACCATTTTTAAGTACAGTTATAGAAAAAGGATGTGGGACTGGTGATAGTGCTGTTTAGACCAAACTGGACAACCAAGCAGAGCTGCCACCGAGTTTTACATCGTCTGCATTTGCTGCCACACAACTTGCAGTGCCTTTACTTGTTACCAGACTTGCTTCCCCAACAAAGATGATGGTGGGTCTGAGCCCTCGTTTGTCTACCTGCACTGTGTAAACTGAGCTCAGAGAGTGATATCAGCAGGTATTGCTTCACTGTACTGATCGCTCATGGTTTTTGTGAGCCTGGAAGGTATCCGAGAGGAATCAGGAGCAGTGGATATTTAACCAGTCTGGCAAAGGTGCTGAATAAAGGTAGGTCTGTCTCACAAATGTGCTCCTCTTGAAAGTCAAGAGCTGCGCTTTACACAAGCTCCACACTGCAACAGTGAAAAAGGCACAGTTAAGAGAGCCAAGCAAGTGTATTTGTCCCTGTACTCCTGCTATCAAGTAGGGAATGGTACTGAAAATACTTATTTGCTGGCTAATTAATGAAACAAATACTTCTATTTCTAGTGGAACACAGAATTCAGCAACTCCCAGACTCAGCTACGCAGTCAAACTGGCCTGATGGCATGCTGCAGCCAACCCCAGCCCAGTGTCTGGATGAAATAAAGACCTTGCTGGGGAAGCAGTTTTTTGTGCAGTATATGCAGAGGTAAGTGCAACACACACACTCTTTTCAGAACACACCGCAATCAATCCATTACTAGTATCATACAGCAGCCTGAACCACTATACCAGAAGAAGTGTTTGAATGATACTTGACCAACATACAAGTGGGGAAGAGAGTTGTCATCTTGAACTTAAAAAAAATCATTCTCCTTCTACAGAAAGAAGATGATGGTAGTTTGCATTTAATACTCTTATTTTTTTGGAAAAGCTTAGTTCTTTGACTTACTAAACTAGTTGCTTCACTGATATCCACTATCTAGCTATTGTCTGGCTAAAATGGGAGTTTCCACTTATTCTGTCTTCTTTTATTCTGTCTCCAGATATTGTACCTTTTGTGGGGAATGTTTACTATGGGAAGTCCACTTAGAAGTCAAATTTCTCATCAAACGTCCCCTGTTTTAGTACAGTTTTTGTATTTTTAGTATTGAAATGCCTGTGATAACTCCTGTGGCCAATGTTAACAGATACTCATGTACTGCCAGCACTAGAATGGGCAGCGGTTCATCTCCCTGAAAGTTCAGGTGGCTGCACTTGGTGTGCACTGTGAATACTTCTAGAAAGCACCATGAAAGGGTCTAGTAACTAAGTATGAGCTAAACTAAGTTTAGCAATAACCACCCAAAATAGCCTGTAAAATATCTGTATGTGTCAGCAAAACAGTCCACAACCCTCACAGTCTAAGGCATACCTATTCTTTAAATGTTCTTTTTTTTTTTTTTGCTTGTGTTGTCATCAAGTCTAGTCCACCTTTTTAATCTGTCAGTTTCTATTCTCCACTAATTTAATAATTGATTAAAATATTAAATTTTGAATCTTCAGGAAAGCTAACAGGTATCCCAAATACACTTTGTCTGTGTTTGGGCCACACTCCCCACAGAATGCTTTACCACAAGGAGAGAAAACACAAGGCAAGTTTGTTTTTTTAAAAAAAACAAACAACCCCAAAAAACTCCCAAAAAAACTCAAACCCAAAGCAAGCAGGTGAGATCTTTCTGATTTTGTGTTAATGGTCTTAAAGCAACAATCTTAGCATATGTAACATAAGAAACTCAGAGAAGGGAGAGAAATGTAGCTGCATTTTAGAGCAGTGAATCTTGTACAGCACAAAACCAGAAACAGTTCTTTGCTGACACTGCAATGTCTCTTTCCTATAGGAGGAAATAATAAAAAAAGGGTTTATGTATAAACACAATAGGTTGAGGCTGCTATTGGCATGTTTAAATTGTGCCTGGAGTTTGTTCTGCAAACCTTTTCCATTAACATTTCTGTCAGGAAAGCTAACCCTTCGGAGATGTAATGAACCATCTGATTTTAATTTGGGTGTAGAACAAGGGGTTACTCTCTGAATCGTGCGTAGTCAAGCTATTGAGCTACACCCAGATCTATTTTCTTATACAGATGATGATGTCTGCTCAAGCACGAGCAGCGTGTGGAAAGCAGCAAGCCTCAGCCTTGTTTTAAGCAAATTAAAGTAGCTTTGGAACAGTAAGGATTTTCTTTGTGAGAGAGATGTGACTCTCCTCATCATCATTTCATCTCCAATTCTTCCAGCCCAGCTGTTGCAGAGACAACTGCTAATGTGGCTTTTGGCCTTTCTCCCTTTCTCTGTTTGATGCAGGGACTGTAGCATCTTCACCCTTTTCAGTCACTACCTTCACGTGGCATCTTCTGCTGATGTCTTAAGTGCCTTCCCAGCCCTGCACAAACATCCCCATTTATTTCATTTCAGCTTCTGTCCGAGATAAGACTAGCCACACAAGAACCTACGGGACATCTTAGGGTTCTGCAATTTCTAAGAGACTGTGCTCTAGCAAAGCTAAAGTCCTGTTAAAGTGCTTCAGATTCTAGTCTGAGAAAGCTGAACAGAAAGATAGAGGGGGAACTTCAACAGTAATTGACCCACACCCAAAAAAAACCCACTAAGCCATGCTGGGAAATCACTGTGGAACTGCAGAGCCCGATTCCTCTTTTACAAAACCCTGTTTGTCCAGTCTGTGTGCAGCTGACTGCCTGCTGGCTGGACACACTGCGATTCAGGGCCAGCTGAGACATGTCAGGCAAAACAAGGCAAAGAGACAGGGGAGGAGCCTCGCTTGGTAGGTTTTATTCTGTTTATACCCTACCTCTGCTTATTAAGTCTTCACAGAGGAAATACAACGTCTCTTATTCACAGGAGGCTTGCTGCTGATTTGTTAACCCAACACGTGGCTGAATCAGTCAACACATGGTAGTTACCCAACAAGGTATTACTGCTGCTGGTCTTCTAGTATAAAATTGTCCTTAGCAAAGTTTCAGACATTTGTCTTACATGTTTCCACATCCAGACGTGCACATTCTTCAGATGGAAGGATGATTAGCACTGGCACTGGATCTGCTATGCAGTGACATTTGTGGAGCTTCTTGCTCATGGCACTCCGAAAGAAAGGAAGGTGTTTCCCTGTACATAATGCCCAATACTATGGCCACAACAGTTTTAGCTATGCTATACCTACAATGCCAACCCTGAAGTAGCCCGTCACCCATGGTGCTCCTATGTAATACCCATATTTGTCCTAACAGGCGGCTGAACATGGAAAAATCCCACCTGCCCTTGTGACATGTTTCCTGAGCTCTTCTGGGAAGGAGCCTGGGCTTTATCTGCCCAAAATCACCAATGTGGTGCATCCCAAAAGGGCAGATGGGATTAGATGAGGCTGCTAGGCCAGACAGAGTGGTGGGACCTGCCCAATGGCAGGTAAGCATGGGTGTTGAGTGTATCACAATGGCACAATTCACTGGTGTTCCCCTACTTCCACAAATACCAACTTAGTGGTCCCCACCCTAGCACCAAGGACACCTCTTAGATGAATGGACAGCTATTTTAGCCAAGGGACTGCTACTACTCTCACCACTCTGCAGGGTATTTGCAGACAAGACCAGCCCTGGACAAGAAAACTGCTGCAGAAATTACTAGAGATTTTACTCCTAGGAACATGCTGTCACCATATGGTCTCCACATTAATAACAAGTGCTTCATAAACAGTGTTCTAATAACAAATACCAGAGGAATTAATAATAATCTAGCTATTATTTTCTAATGTTCTCGCTTTATTAAGAACATTTATGCTGTCTGAATGAGCTCTTCCGGAACAACAACATCTGGCACCCACATGAATACCTGATGAAATCTGCATGATTCTGGGTATCTTATAATTTTATTGTCAGCAACGGCATCTGTTTGTGCCAGCATGGCTTACAGTAACATTATGTTTTCCTTTTGTTCTAGGTGCATAGCGTAATGTCCATGCTGTACTACACTCTGATTCTAGCTTTTTTGATCGGCACACAGGCAGCTCCAAAGTCAGAGGACAATGCTCCACTGGAGTATCCTGCAGAACACTCCCTGCTCAATACCCACCGGAGTAACAGACACCACGTTACCAAGGCAGCTCCACAGACACCCAGCGGCCACTCTGCTTGGACGATAGGTGGAAGAGAAGCCATAAATATCACCATGGACTCCAAATTTTTTAAGAGGCGTTTCCGGTCTCCTCGGGTGCTGTTCAGCACACAGCCCCCCCCAGTGTCAGGGCAAGGACAGAATACAGGATTCCTCAACAGGACTGTCAGGGCCAAGAGGACCACACATCCTGTACTACACCGGGGAGAGTTCTCAGTGTGTGACAGTGTCAGCATGTGGGTTGGGGACAAAACCACAGCTACTGACATTAAAGGCAAAGAGGTGACAGTGTTGGGAGAGGTCAACATCAATAACAACATTTTTAAGCAATACTTTTTTGAGACCAAGTGCAGGGACCCTAAGCCAGTCTCCAGTGGGTGCCGAGGGATTGATGCAAAGCACTGGAACTCTTACTGCACCACAACACACACCTTTGTCAAGGCGCTGACAATGGAGGGCAAGCAAGCAGCCTGGCGATTCATTCGAATTGACACAGCCTGTGTGTGTGTGCTCAGCAGGAAGTCAGGGAGACCCTGAGATGGATCTAAACCCCACGAAAACACCCTCCTAACCCCCTACCTCAGTCTGTAAATTATTTTAAGTTATAAAGGACTGCATGGTATATTTATAGTTTATACATTACAGAAAGAACCTCATTATTTATTAAACTCTTCTGGAAACCTTGAGTGTTTTGCAATTTATTTACTGGCACAGCCCTTCAAAAGATGTTCACCTTCGTCTCATTCAGCCCTACAACTCTGAAATGTTCATAGAGCCACTGAAGAATCTTTGCTTGCCATTCTACAAAAATAAAAACATTTTTCACATAGTGTTCATACATGTTCCTCTCTTCCACAACAGAAGAATCTTCCTCACAAAACCTGTCAGTTTACTGTGAAAATCTTGTAGGTTTACTCTAAATTGAAATGTTTTGTCCAACTGCCAAGAGACTGAAAAAGACCTTTCAAAACTTGCTTCCAGTTTTATTAATTACCCACAGAAATATTAATCTTATATAATTAATCATCTTGGTGAATGCCTGATAAAAATACTAGTTTATCATGTTGCTGGATAAATTTCTAAGCAAGACTTTCAGTTCATTTAAAACTGACAAATTATTTTCATTGTAAAAAGAATCCATTCTGAATTTTTAGAACATTTGTCTGCACAAGACTAGAATCTAGATGTATGTATTTTTGCATTAAAATGGTATTTTACAGCGTATCACTTATGAGCTGTATTACAGTGATGGGGTTGCAAATGTCAATATATATATATAAATTTTTAAAAGTTCAGGTGGCCTACAATTAAAATCTGAAAATTCTCTCATTAGTATTTTAGCAATGGGAGTTGACATAAGAGTAAGTCTTTTAACACATGATAGAGGAAAATTTAAAAAACAAACAAACAAAAAAATCACTTGAGGTTGCATTTTAGGAAGAAGCCCCAAAATAACCCTATGCTTCTAATTTCCATGCTTTGGGGAACATTGATCTCTAGAAGTAGATAGTGCAGCCTGAGGCCTATGATGGGTGTTTCAGTCACTGCACACTAAAAAAAGCTGCAGTTTCTCTCACTGTTTCCTTTGGAAGAGCAGCTGTTACCCATTGCAGAAACTGTTTCAAAACAAATACCATTACGGTTTTTCAGCTTGGTTTCCTCCATATCCTAGAGGGCACACTTTCACCCTTGCCTTCTCTCATGCACAGTTATTTCTTTAATGAAAAAAGCAGACCCAACACTGGCTTCCTCTGTGTAAACAGCAAAGAAGGGTGGCAGATCTCTAGAGAACACGCGTTGTGGTAAAATACTGCCAGTTGAAATAACCAAACCTAGGCAAAATATGCTTTCTGGTATGATCGTGCCAGTATGTGTGAAGTGCCAGGTACTGAGACAGAGATCACTCCTCATAATCACTGGCATGCCACTTTTCAGCCCTTTCTAGTAGGTGGTTATGGTGTGGGACAGCAATATTCCAGTTCAAATGTTTTGCTCTCTCCAAAACAACATATTTGCAATATTTGCATGAATAGTCAGTTATCTGAAAGGTCAAGGAGAGGGCAGGCTCCTGACTGTCCTGTGTCCTCCAAATAATGAGGACTTGTTCTGGAGCAGGGGGAGGCAATGAAGACTAAGGAATACTTATAGTGTGATCATGTAGGCATCAGATACTCTGACACAGTAACAGAACACAACAGCAGTGGCAGCCGCCTGCCAGTCATCACAGGAGAGATGGAGGGAGATCAGTGAAACACACAGTATTCTGAAGCAAAGTAAAAAAGCAGAATAGAAGCAGAGTCCTGCCTGTGCTCTTTGGTGGCCTTAAAGCAATGAACAAACAAACCAATCTGCTTTAGAAGTGCTCTTTACCATACATGACACAATGTGACGAGGGAAAAATGAAGCTGCTATTCATCCAGGACTTCCAAGTTTATGGAGACTGACACTATTTTAGCACTGACGTAACAAAATTGCAATTGCAAGTGTCTCATGGATGCATTTGGTAATTACAATTATGTGTTAGACTTGACATTTCTTCAAAGAGCCCTGAACCTGATGACTTTCTTCTTAAAGCTATCTTGGGAGGTGATATTCCTTCCACATTCAGCTCACTTGGCAGTTCCTCTGATGGCACCTTAAAGCATACGCTTGTCAAGAATAAGGTACTGCTACCTGTAACACCCAATCTGAGGGACAAAGAGCTGTCCTTAAAAGCTCTATGAACTACTGTCATAAATCTGGACCCTGATTAAAATTACTATCAATAAAAAATTAGCTATTCATGATGGAAGGAGGGTTTATTTAATCCTGCAGATATTGATGCGATCTACTCCACATTTATCTCTTCAGATGATTTTTATTTTGTGTTTCCAAGACCAAAACTAGACTACTGGTTCATCCTTCATGACAGTAATCTATTGTATTACTGACATTTCTTGCCTGTTCATAAAAAAGGTCTCAAAAGGCAGGGTGGAAGAGTGAAAAGGACAGTTCGATGCATGCACACGTGATCTTGATCCCACCATTAACAGCAGAATCTGTAATTCCAGACTGAGAGCTACAAACCCAAGCCTGTAACTTGAATTTTAAATGTGTACATCATTTCTCTCCCTGCACATATGTTATTGTTATGCCCGTGTAACACATTCATGCGACCAAAGATCTACTCATGTGATCAAACCTACACCATAACTGCAAGAGAAGGGATGAGGGACTGAAGAGCCAGGTGACATCATAGCTCAACTTACACTGCTGAAACACTGTTAAAGGCACCCAAAATGGCTTATTTTGCTGTTGTTTCCATTGTATCCAAGGAATGACAAGAGCATTCATGTTTGGATAAGTTACTTTCATTTGTAATAGCTGCAGTTTGAACATATATGCTGATTCAAGAGTGCAGTTCAGCATGGAGGGTTCTGCAATGGAATGGACTTGATAATCTCACCCACTTATTTGTATAAAGTGACAATAACTGAAAAACCTGTGAGGAAGAATCTCTACAAATCAACTTTGTTCAACGTAACTGCTAGTTTGTAGCACACCATTTCTCAAGGGCACCTCTAGTACGCACAGCTTCTCCATTTCTTTTGAAATAACGGCTACAAACTTGTTTAAGTCTACCAAGTTTTAATTATTTATATGAGCTTGACAACCAACTGCTTCCATAAAGGAATGCCTTCATTTAAAGCCTTACTGTAATAAATATAAGGATTTAAAACAATTATGGCTAAGAAAAAGAAAAGCTATTTCATCTAAAGATCAACTAGAGGGACTGCTATGAAACAGACAGATTTATTGGAAGAATTGCATAGTCACTATTACAAGAATCTGAAATTCATCTCTTCAGATTCTGAGGAAAGAAAACAAGATCTTTGTATTTAAAAAGCAGATCAGACCAGACTTAGTTTCACCTTTAGCCAAATGCCACACGCATGACACCAACAATTTCACTACTGCTCATTTGGTCTGACTAAGGAATGCAGGTTAAATTTTGCCTGGAGGAAAACAGATCGTTCTCTAGAAAGACGAAGAAGGTGTGGACCATAATCGGTTTCCATCACCTAACACGAGACTCATCCTCTCGTCACTGCTGTTTAATATGACAGTTTTGGTTTGGTGGTGGTTTTTGTTGGAGGGGAACACGGAGGGGACAAAGGACAATACATGTCTGAAATCCTACTGGTTACACAATCATTCCTACTGTTGAGTTGATGCCAAAAGCCTGGAATGCCAGGAAGTCCAATTCTAATGCAGAGATCTGCAATCAGGTTATACATCATTGGGCCTTACCTTGATTATTTTAATTTCAGCTGCAATAGACAGGAAATACTGACAGAGAAAGATCCAGGTCACATAACAGTCATGCTTTCTCTATATGCTTCCCTTCATGACACTGCTGCTTCATTATCTAATCCCTTATTTAAACATGTGATTAAAGAGAAACACTGTAGAATCTACACCCCTGCCAGCTTTTCTTTACTAAGAAACATCTTTCATCAGAGCAATTACAAACCCTGTCAAGGAACTTATTTGTAGGGCTTGGAATCACTGTGTATTGTAGTTTCACTTTTCTCTGGCTGTCTTCTAGAGGAATTCTTTGCTCTAAAAGTCAGCTTCTATATGCCTACAAATAAGCTATTCTGATATGGTAGCTCCAGCATTATAGAACAGTCATTGGACTTGATATGCAATCGTGAACTCCAGCAATTGGTCTGTGTGATCATTGACGACTGTACATTGACGCTTCAGTAGCACCCTTCAACCAAGCTGCTTTGTGAAGTGAAAATAAACTAGCAAACACTAATGAACACTGAATGTCATAGCCCAAAGTGGAACAAAACATGCAACAACCACTATACAATCGAGCAGAACACCCGGGCACACGGGGCAGGGTTGAAACTCAGAAAACACAAGGCAAAATTATCCAACTTCCAACCTGGCAAGGAGACAGCATCCACTGGTTTTAGACAGCATAAGGGAAAAACGACAGGACCAACATCTCGTTAGAAAAATTGATGTTCCATTCATTTTGCTGGCATTAAAGAGCAAAACAGCTCCATAATGGTTTCAAGAAATTGTGACATGAGCTGCACAACCTCAGTGCTAATGTTCAGAGATGTTCTTTTCTTGGCCAACCTGCCTGACAGCTCTTGGTGTTTCCTTGATTCAAAGAAGAAAAGGTGAGGTTAACGTGCATCTCTCCAGGACAGAGTTCTCTGACCAGAGGTTCACCTCTTTCCTATGCACATGATTCTACAGCAGATCCCAGGCATTGGCCCCATATTATCAGATAAGACATTTTGTCCTTATCCTCCCAGTGATAACTGTTCCTGTAGTTATTATTTTTACTTTATCAATCTAGTAAGCACTTCCTCAGCATTCTTCGAGTTTTCCTTAGAGTCCTTCCAGACTTCAAACAGCACCAAATACTTCCCAATGAAATAGGAAATTCCTAGCTTTTGGAGGATTTCCCTAAACTCTCCAAGAAATTAAGAGGAAGGATGAAGCTACAAAGTTTTACTGTGCATCTTTGTTCAGGAAAACCATCATTTTGCTACTTGTTGCCCATGATGGGGACACTACAATCTGACTACAATTGAAGTCACCAGGGTGGGGAGGAGGTTCTTCCATTATACTTCTGCCAAACTGTTCCGGAGGACAAATTTTTCTTGCTTTACACCAAAAGAAAACAAAAAACCTTCAAAAATGTCCATGCCTGTATCAGTTAAACGGATTACTGCTTCAAAGGCATATTGCTTTTTCTCCCGAAGCATAGCTTTTGACACATATGTTTTTTAAACAGAACATTGCTAGCCATTATTAAAGCACAAAATCCACCATATTTACTCTGTAAACTGGTGCTTCACTTAATACTCAAATTCAGTTACTGTCTGATGGCTCCTTCCGCCTGGGAAAGGCAAGTCGGTACTGCATGCACTGACTCATGGATTCTCTCTTTTGTATCACTTTATTTACATAATCCAGCACATGTAGTGGTCCCTCTTCAGCCATTTAGCAAGATCTTGCCCTAAAGTATGTGATCCAAAGCAAGACCATTTGAGAAATGAATCATATAGTTGTGAAGGTATGCAATAACATTCAACCTAGGTAATACCTTTAGCCCCTGATGAACACACTGCAGATGCTCTTGGCATCTCTGTGAAAAGCACATCTGTTGTTGCTACCGATCATAAGCATCCTCTGGGGATTTTGTTCTGTTTTCCTTTTTCCTCTTGATTCATTTGGTTAGATTCCAATTCTACTGCACAGAATCCAACTCTGAGAACAAGTTAAGCTGTGGCAGGAAGCAAGGAACGTGCACAATCTGAACTCCCTTGTAAGAGATCTATTAACCAATAAATAACAAGACTTTTATTACAGGTTCTAATTAAAACGTAACTTGTCTGATTTAGGAGCTAAACTGTGTACTAATTCCACAATTCAGTTTGATATGTTGCAGTAACATTCAAGCTCTACTCATTTTCACTGCATATTGACTTGATGCACAGTAAAAAAAGGAAGGTGAAAAAACTGTTCCTGTCACCAACTGCAAACTACTGCTTTGCTTCTAGACTGGAATCCAAATTTCTAAAAACACATGCACTACAATTCTTTAGACACCACGGGATGACATTTTAAGTGGGGTGGAGTGGGCTGAACATACAAAAGAGCTGCTGAATAGGTAAATAACAGAAGAGTGTGTACAATTTGCTAGGCAATGTCCCCTATGTCAAACTTCTAATTGTAAGATCCAAGTTTTTATTCTGTTTTCCCACACAAAGTTAAGAGTACTTTTCAGAAAGCCATGAAAAACAATTTCCTATTAAGGTAGTAAAAAACTGAGCAGACAGATTTTGTACAAATTTTTCAATAGCTTTTATGTCAACTGTCAAACTTTATAAGAAATTTTAGCCGTACGTATTGTTTAGTAAACAGTAAAACTAGAAGCTTAGGTTAAAAATATCCTGAACCAGAACAGCTGTATGTAACTAACTAAGATGAAGAACTGAAGGTGACCAGAATGCAAAAAGTATATAAGAAGTCTCCTGTCCTCCATTAGTTTCTTAAGACTATAAAATCAGAATAGACAAGGAGAGTAAAAAGAAGAGTGCAGTATCATGAGTTTAGGTGATTAGTACCATAGGAAAGGCAGTATCGAGTGGGAAAGTGCTGTTCTAAACTGGGACTGTTTACTGCCCAATGATGGAAGTCCAGTTCTCTGATTCTAGGAACACAAGGGTTCTTCAAGTTCTCTTTCAAAGTGCACTCCCAAAGCAGATCATTGAAGCCAAACACAACAAACTTTGCAAGGGCTATTGTTAGTCTGAAGAAAACAAATTTTCAGATGTCTGACTGAAGCAAGTTATTAGATGAGCTATATTCAGAACAGTTAGGCACTAACACAATTTACAACAGCCACCTAACATCTATCTCTTGCAGAGTTATTTGCCAACTATAGTATTAGAATTACTACACACAACTGTAACACTGAACTGTAAACACCAGGCCACAACCAGGCAACATGCAGCTACTTTTTGCCACAAGACTGCTAGCCACTAGCTGATGAGAAAAGCCATCTACAACAGACAGTATCATCTTCTTACTTCACTTCTTGCCACACAAGTATAGTGACCTTCACATAACGCAGCTTACTAGGTATAGAAGGTACTGTTACAATTAATGACATTGCTGACAGAGGAAAGAAGGGGGGTGGGGGGGGGAGTTTTATTTACTTGCACTTGACAACCTTCTGTTAAAGTTTTCATGCTTCCTCTTTGTTGATGCTGGAAGAGTCCCCAGAGCTGGGAGAACTGTGGCAATAAAGTTTCTGAAAAAAGTTAAGGGCTTTCTGCTGTGTCCTGAGTTCAACCAGCTACTCTGATTACAACTTCCACAGCCAGCCCGAGGAGGAGAGTGGCACTATGAAAATTAAGGCCATGCACTCCAGGAACAGCAGACTTCTGTATAAGCTCAGCACTACGGACAAATGCACCACTTTCCATCCAATTAAGTTACATCAAGAACAATTTATCGTTCTGAAATTGGAAGAAGATGGTAACCCCAGCAACTTAAGTTATAATCAACCTAGAAATTTCCTTCAAATTTGCACTTGAAATATTGAATTGCCTTCTATTTCACCAATGTTTTAAAAGACATTACATGTCCTAATTTTCTGATTTGTTTAAAAATAACGAGACATTTATTTGACAAATTTAACATACAGACTCTGTCCTACCTACAATGGATTTGGGACAAACTGAAACAAATCACATTTATCCCATCTTTCCTAACTTCAAGTCATCTTCAACTTTATCATGCTGCTTAGACATTGTCTAATGCCAGTGAACAGATGAGTCATTCAGTGATTAATAACTCCCAACACAGCTGTCATCTGCTTCAAGGCTTAAACACTGACTTCTGAACATCAAAGTTACACAAGGGCAAATAGGCGTCATCAAATTAACAAATAAGATTTTGCAAACTGGAACTGCTCCTAGCTTCTTCAGCAGTAGGCTGAAAAGTGATGTTTATTCTAAAAGTTTATTCCTTAAGTTCATAACAACCAGTCATTCTTCAGATAGAGTATACACGTGCAGCAGTCTTGCCATTGATCTTACCGTGCAAGACAAATGAACAAATTCTGGTTTTCTATTAACTAGTTCTAATACGATCTTACATTTGAGCATAAAAGGTGATTCGACAAACGTTTAATATTGTCACTTTCTCAACATCACCCTGTATTTACTTATAAACTGCTGTCTTTTCTAACAATGCTGACTTATTTAGGAAACAGCTGTACTACTAAGCACCCAGCTGAAACTAAAAAATGAAATCAAACAGCTTGTCTTGCAGTTTGCGTGTTTCCATTTTGATTTAGCAATTTTTTTCCATCCCATTATTACTTCTCTTCTATTTTCAAGCACTAATTTTTTTGTGCTCAGTATCTAGCTTATTAATAGTATTTTTTAAGTGTTCCCCAACAGCAGCAGCTCTCATTCTATTTTTGCCCATTTTTCACAATAGTTACCTACTTTACACCTAATCCCATTAATCTTAACTTCCTATTTTGCTGCCTGTTTGCTTCTCAAACTGTCACCCCTATTAATAATGCACAGAAGATGCGGTAACTCACTCACCAGGAAGGTGACCATGCACAGCAGGGCCTAGTCAATCAATCCAGGTCTTGAAAACAGGTATCATTCATTACCTAAAGGGTCTTCCCTGTCAATGCCCTAAACTGAAGTGGCAGTTGGAGGCAGGAACAACCAGGCTACAGTTTTAGCTGCTTACAATAAAGTAGTAGATGGAGAAACGAACTCGCATTTTACCCTCCAAAGCTCATGCAGAACAGGCAGCAACAATGCCAGGGCTCCTGCCAACATGCTTCATTCTGCCTGACAGAACCTCTGTCATCCAAGTACCTCAGACCTTTCCCTCTGATATGTATTAAATGCTCTATTTTGCAACTTGAGCAACAGTTACAGTTGGATACAAAAACACAACTCTATAGAGTGTTCACTGAAAAAGGAGACTTCCTTGATCATATGCACTGTTTCTATGAGAGCTCTGCAGTTCACTCCACTGGAAAACTGCTAAATATACCTCTTTGAAAGGCTGATCTTTTTCATATACCTTGTAGATGTAAGGAAGTTACTATATAGGAAATGAACAATGATTTATGCTGATCTGAGGTAGGACTGAAAACGAGCAAAAATGAGTACACTTAATGGCATTTGTTTTATGTTTGACAGTTGCCTACTGCCAGGCTTCTTAAAGGTGCCATATCTCAAGTAATCACTGTAAAGCCTTAAAACACTCTTTCAAAGTAAACATGTACTTTTGAAAAGGCTTTTTTGTGGGGTTTTGTGGGGGTTTTTTGAGGTGTTTTTGTTTGTTTGAATAGAGTGGCTAAAAGGATAAAAAATGTTTCTGGGCTGACTCCAGTTGCTCTCCTGGCATTTTTCCAATGATGTTCAAATCAGGGGTTGCTCAAACTAACAAACAGTAGTTTTGCGGTTTACTCATACAAAAAAATGGGAGATCTGATTTTTTTTAGCACATATTACAAACAGCCTTCAAGAGTACCCTCTCCTCTGTCATGTGGTTCTGGCTGTGCATAAACATTGCTTTGACCAATAGAGGCAAATTTAGATACTTCCCAGAGTGATTTGTTGCATTCTCACGACAGTTGCGATCCCAGATTGGATGAGATCCAGTGGGAAAATGTGTAGACAAAGTACTGCACCAAACAACACTCCTGAGAGATGTGCCTGTGGTTTGCCTGTAACAGAATGTAAGGTTACAGAAAAACATTTTAAAACTTCATGCTATGATTGTATGTTTCAGAGTGAATGATCTGTTCACAGGGAGCAATACTCTGAAGAGATTTCAGGCCAAAAACATTTAGCATCCAGCAAATGCGCAGTCATGCTCATGACCTCTTAACATCAACCATTTGCTTTAGCTCTGTATAACTCAAATGTCATGACAGTCCAAGAAATGGAAATCAAAAAACAAGGGAGGTGCATGAGGAGACTAGAAAAGGAAGCTGTCACTTAAACCCTCTCCTCCAAACATTCCCCCCAGTCCTGCCACCCAAGCAGCTTCACCTCCTGCGTTGGGTTTGTGTGGTGAGGTTTTGGTAGCAGGGGAGGAGCTACAGGAGTGGCTCCTGTGAAAAGCTGCTAGAAGCTTCCCTGGCTCCAAGTCAGACCCACCTCTGGCCAATGCCAAGCCAACCAGTGATAGTGGTAGCACCTCTGTGATAAGGTATTTAAGAAGGGGGAAAAGTTGCTGCACAATAAAAACCTGCAGCAGAGAGTGGAACGTGAGAGGAACAACTGCGTGGGCACCCTGGTCAAGGAAGGAGGAGGTATGCTGGAACAGATTCCCCTGCAGCCCGTGGAGGTCAGCCCTGGAGCACAGGTACGCCTGCAGCCCGTGGAGGTCAGCCCTGGAGCACAGGTACGCCTGCAGCCCGTGGAGGTCAGCCCTGGAGCACAGGTACACCTGCAGCCCGTGGAGGTCAGCCCTGGAGCACAGGTACGCCTGCCGCCCGTGGAGGTCAGCCCTGGAGCACAGGTACGCCTGCAGCCCGTGGAGGTCAGCCCTGGAGCACAGGTATGCCTGCAGCCCGTGGAGGATGCCACACTGGAGCAAGAGGCCCTGCCCAAAAACCCACACTGGAGCAGACTACTCCTGAAGGGCTGCAGCCCGCAGTCTATTTCCAGAGCATCAAAGAATTATTTAGTTTTTCAGAGAAAGGTATGTTTTAATGTACTCATGAATTGAGACTGTTTCTTACACCTTTGGAAACTAATGCCTACTCAAGACACTACCAACAGCTGATCTTAATCATCCACACACCCATATTCCAGGACTCCACAACTGAGGCCCCATTTCATATAAACAGAGCACCATGAGACACAAATGCATCACCTCTTCAACTCACAAGATCTTTTTCTGAGATAAATACAATTGCTTGAATTGCTTGCAATACGCCTAGCAAAAATAAAAATAAATAAACTCCAATTTAAGTGAAAGAAGAGTCCTCCCTGAAAATTCCATGCTGCCTGTAGCTCCAATACACGTTTTAAAAATACGTTTAGAACATTAAAAAAAATCTGATCTATTCAAGTCAGACCAAAGGTTTGCTATTTCAGCACCTCGTTTCCAACAATAGCCAAAACTGGATGCTTACAGGAGAAGAAAGGTCAGTATGCATACTTGCTTAATAGCTGGTAAAGATCTGGATACAATTTAAGCTCCAAACAAAAGAACATACTAAAACCCTTATGGTTCTGAGATCTATGAGATCTGAAGAACTTAATCAATAGCATATATCTTTCCACTCAATAAGGGAATTCTTCTTAAGCTTTTACAGGAAGATGAAAAATAGCAGAAAATTTTATCATCAAATCTCAGAATCTATTAAAAAGAGGAGAAATACAGCAGGAGAAAGACTCTAGCTAGCAGTTGCGTTATTAAATTATCCTCAGTAAGACAGCTTCATCAAGATACAACTGCAAATTTGCATTCATTCAGTTATAGGCTAAAACCCAGAGTAATAGATTTTATTAGTCTCCTGAACTCACAGATCATGGGTGTTCTTGAGTGGCGAGGTTTTGGTAGCAGGGGAGGAGCAAATCCTTGTCTCCTTGAACAGGCTTAGAGTGAAAGCAATCTACATACAGTATTATGCATTGCACTATAACCAAAAATGCTATGGTTTCATAATTGAACTGGGGCTTGAGGATACCCTAATGCTACGAGGAGTCTGGGGAACACATAACTGGGAAAGATAAATGCACTTCAACAGTGGAAAGAGTTTAGTCCCTTCTGAATTACGCAGAGGGACACAGCAATGTAGCCTCAGTTGCACGACACAGACCTGCTGTAGCAGGAGGCAAAACACTAGAGAAAGTCACCAACTAAGAGACCAGTACATACCACCCCATGCCATCTTTCTTGCCATGGTTGGCATATATAGAATATATCATTATAATCATCCATTATCACAGACTACATATATCCTATACCACTATCAGCAGACATCACAGTCCTTACACTGTCATTACCTTTGATACCTCTGCTATCAACCACCTCAAGCGGTATCACTTGATACCTTAATAATGCTAACCTGTATTACCTTATCAACAAATTATGGTGTTTGTTCAACTGACACAGCAACCCTTTCCTGTTTTAAACAACAGTGGGCCCCATTCACATTGCTGGCAGCACAGACCATGTTGCTGTGTGCTGTGTGCTGTTACGATACAAACAGTGACACAACACTAGCTTATACAAAACTCAGAATGCTGGGTATGGAGGCAGCAAAGAAACTTGCTACTGCCCACTACTGTGGCATGTGGTCCAAAAAAAACCCTCAAATATTATCATTGCATTAATCTTACATTTTAAATTTTGATCCAGTTTTGCTGTCTACTCTTTTCATTCCCCTTTCCCTTCTCTTAACTTTTCACCATATTTTAATTTATATATAACATTTAAGTTTTTATGTCAAAAGCATGCATGCTCTTGACCTCAGAAAAAGCACCAAGAAATCACCTTTACTTCCCACAATGGAGACCCAGAGCACCTAAAGTATATTTGCTTGTTATATTAAGAGAATTCAGAAAATTGCTCTACAAAATTCGTAAAAGAGAATCAGCCAAAGTTAGACTTGGCATCTGCACAAGTCTCAGTTATTTTTTGGAATACTTGATGTTATTGTCTCCCAGTTCATTTTTCTGTTCATGTATTCCCCAAAGAAGGAAAGAATGGTATTCCTGTTCTCTGAATAAGGACATATCTTGCTTGTTAGAGTAATTTATTTATTTATTTTCCCTTCTCCTTCTTGAATTGTTGGATCTTTGGATCATGAGGCTTCAAAATCCTTCTAACTCTTGCTCTTCCACATGAGGGCACAGAAGTCATCCAACTGCCTCCAAGTAAAAGGAATGAGAACAAATTTTACCAGTGAAAGAGATAGCTACTTTCAATTTTTGTCTTTTCAGCTGCAAAGAGAGACATCGGAGATCACAGAAAGCCTGTCAGCTTCCTAAATCTAATTTAGTAACATAGAAAACCTGAGCTATCCATTGCTGGTATGAGCCACATTGCAAGGCATAGCCCCAGCTCCACAAGGCTCTTCTGTTTCACCCGTGTGCACCTACAGACAAAATAAAGGTGAAGTATGAACGGGTTCCTCTGCCATGAAGCTGCTTCTGAAGATACTCTGCAGTCAGTTGAGAACATTTTCATTTTCTTTCTTCCATTTGATCTTCTCTGTAACATATTTTTCATATCATTCCTCACATTTTACCTCCATCTGGTTTCAGCTTTTGATTAGAAACTTGGAAGTTCAACTTTAACAGCTTAATGCAGAGACCTGAGCTGCTTCCAGCCATTTTCCTCGTTGGAGGATCTTAATTCAGTCGTATGGTTCTTTTTACTGTACCTCTGCCCACACTGGTGGCTATACCCTTAGTAAATAAGTCTGCAATTCTTGCAAAGAGTAAAAAGCTCTAACCTCTGCAAACACAGAAGGGATTTGTTATCCTGAAAAAGCCAGCATCTACAAAGCAGCTGATACTGTTTCAAAAACATTTGCTATGCAAAGTGTCATTATAGGTAAGCTGCAAATTGTCAGGTTTACCAGACAGGATACAATACACAGCTAAACGTCAGTCAACAGTTTCAGCAATAATATAGGACCAAGGGTACTTCAGATATCTGAACCCAGTCCAGAATTCACTACAGAGTCACCAGAAACCAACGCCCAAGTTACTGGTCAGAAAAAGAGAATTCAAAATGTTCAGCAATAAGCATTGTTTTGACAGGATATCCATGTCCTTCCCTGTGCAGGATCAAGAGAAACTGGCAGTCATCAGCTGGGGCCATCCACCAGCATTTCCTGACCTGACTACACATTTTCATCATCAACAAAAAAAAAAAAAAAAAAAAAAAAAAAAAAAAAAAAACCATCAATCACCTTCACCTTAAAAGCATTAAAACAGTATACTGAGTCAGAACAAAGACTGATCTATATCTAGTCAACTGTTTGTAGCAGGGCATGTCAGTGAAGTACATAACAGGCAGGCAGGCACCCAACGTCAATGTGGGTGTAAAGACAAATCAGTGATTTGGGAACACTGACTCCCCCACAACATCTCAATTCCAGCAGAACAGCCAGAAGGGCTTAATTCTCAGGGACCTGTGAAAGTCATGAAAGAAAACCAGATACAAGCCAACATAAGAAGCAAGAGAAATCTTGTGATTTCAAACATCTTTTGAATAGCACCAGAGGCAATAATTTTCAAAGACATTCTGAATTAACACCTCCCACAAGCACCCATGAAAAGTCACCTACCTAGCCTAGAAATGCAAAAGAGATTTGTAAAAGCATTCAACTGTTAACTCTAAGAATCAAGGAAATGGATTTAGACTTCCTACATTTCCAAGCAACCAAAACAAGACAGCTAAATACAGACACAAAGCAATATTCTGATCACAATGCTATGAAGAAGCAAATTCCATATTCATCCTGATTTTGTCACTTGTATATTTTTTGTCTACATTATGTGCCTGAGACTACCTCATCTGGGCTGCACTTTAATATTATTCTTTGCAGTATTTGTTTACAGAGTTTACAGTGTAAAGATTTGAAATATATGCTACTTACATATATATTTACTACTTTTATATATATACACACACACACTACATATATTTACTTTATATAATGCAATAAAACAATACAACCATGCAATAACATAGTCAGCATTAACCAGTACTGTATACGTTGGGATGAGTTAGGGAACGTGCTTTTATCCTTGCCCATGGCAGGGGGGTTGGAACTAGATGATCTTTAAGGTACTTTCCAATCCAAACCATTCTATGATTCTGTACCTAACACCTATGGCTGCATAGTCAGTAATCAAGTTCCTCAAAGATACAGCCTACAGCTGATGCTCATAATCATATTCACTTCTAAAATTCAGAAATTAATCAGTTACGTGCAATATAAGTGTGCTGAGAGTTGGTCATAGCCTTCTGAAAAAATAAATTTCATAGCTTAAGTTTTATATCACAAGGCAAAACAGTTAAGGAAAAATATATAGTGAAGTGTCTTGTGACGTTGGAATAGTTATTGTTCTGTCTGATGGCATCCGGGGGGGTTACGTTAAATGTCTCAGGTTCATAAAAACAAGTTGTTGGTTTTAGAAAGAGACAAGATAGCAACAAGACTAAGTCTGTTATTAAGCCTTAGGATCATCTCTATTTACCAGTCCCATTCACATTAACCTTTTTTTTTTTTTTTAGCACTGCTTTTAGTTAAAGTACAAGAGGAATTCTTATGCCAGAGACCAACCAAAACTACAGCAGTGTGGGTCTGCCCATGGCCTGTGGTAACTCCTAGCCAAAAGGCTAAGCACGTAAACAGACAGCTTCTCCTGTTCACAGCACCACAACCATCCGTGAAGTTACTACCCCATGTAGTATTATTTTTACTTTTATTACCCCATGTGCTCCAAATTCTGATTACAACTAAACTGCAAAAAACAAAAAGACCCTGCAAGATACTTCAAGGAGGAGCTTTACAAAAGCTAGTAAAAATTGGAGGATTCAGGTGCTCAGGGTTTCTACTGTTGTACTCTTATGACATTGGTATACAGGATATAGATGGAAAGCAACAGATGAGGTCAACACGCCTGTAGTAAAAAGTGGATGTGTCCCCACCCACTCTATTCCACTCAGGTTTTTGCACCAATCTCATTAACAATTTCCAAGCATAACCCAACAGCACTCTAAAGAGCAAAACCAGCACCTGCCACAAGACATTCTCCCCCTTTTCTCATCCATGGGAAAATGGATGGAGGAACTCATTTCACCCTGTGCCAAGACTGCTACTGGAGTCAGATCAGAAGAGCACACCTTGCATTTGAATGGAATGCAAAAAGATCTGAGCTGGTCCACAGATCCTGTGAGGGCTTGTCCAACAGCCTTCAGCCAGCTATTAGCAAAGCTTCATCCTCTGCACAGTTTTTCCTTGCTGTAAGAAATGTCATGCATACATGTCAGACTGTCAAATAACATGTCCTACCTCAAGCTACTGTGAACAGGAAAAAACTCCCACTGTGACTTGATATTCATGAGGAAACAACCATAGAAAGCCAGAAGTGATAGGTCTGCAATACACCTTTTTTTTTCTTTTTTTTTTAAAGCAGCTCTTCCCAACTTCAAATTATTTAACTTAATAAGGGCAAAACAGCAGACAACTGAACACAGCCAGCCAAATCAATTTCATCTGGCTCCCAGTACAGTTCTTGCACCCCTCTTTGATCAGAAAGCTGCATTTTCATGTATTTGTACAATGCTGGCAACTGGGAAAAAAAAAAAAAAAAACAACCCAACCAAAAAACCAAACAATTTGGTTGGTTCCAAGTTCCTCCTCCTGAGGAATCCTTTAGCCAACTGAACTAAGCCGAGCACGTGTGAGTGGATACTGAAAAGTCTAAGTAACTGGATGCAAGAAAACAACCAGGGCAAATGCAGCTGGAGACACAAACCAGGAGCAGAAGCGGATGCTTAAGTGAGGAGAAAAATAATAACTAAGGGCAACAAGAATCAGGAATTAAAATAGCCCACACAAGAAACGTTTGTGGGTGCACAACGAGAAGGAGCCGATCAGAAAGGTTAAAGAGAGCCAGAACCAGGAGCCGACCCTCCCGGAAGGGCCGCAGGCCGGGCAGTACGAGGCCCCAGCCACACCAGGAAAGGCCGGGCCAGGCCGGCCGCACGAGCTGCCCCCACCGCAGCAGGGCCCACAGCCCACGGCCTGCCCGGCGCCTCTGGCCGCCCCGCCGCTTACCTGCAGCCTCGGCTCCCAACCTCCTAGCCCCGCCGCCCTGCCTCCCGAGCGGGCAGCCGCACGCGCCCCCCCTAGCCGAACCAAGGCGGACCGGACCGGACCGAGAGCGCGCGCTCCGACCCGCTCGTTACAGGCCGAGCCTAACCACGTGAGCGCGCAGCCGCGCGGCAGCAGCACGGCCCTCGCGCGTCTCCTCCGCGGCGGGAAACGGGACGGAGGCGGGGCCTCGCGCTGCGCGGGCTCCACCGCCCGAGCCGAGCCGAGCCGAGCCGAGCCGAGCCGAGCCGAGCCGAGCCGAGCCGAGCCGAGCCGAGCCGAGCCGAGCCGAGCCGAGCCGAGCCGAGCCGAGCCGAGCCGAGCCGAGCCGCCGACAGGCCTGCCCGCTGCTGGGGCCGCGCCCGAAAACAGCCCAGGGCTGCAGTTGCCGTCTGATCGCACCGACCAGGACAAGAAGCTCAACGGGGCCGCCGCCCAAAGACATAAACCCTTTGAGCTGCCCGGGGCCAGGCGCGACCTGTGACCACGTTGCAGCAGTTGTGTTCTGGGGCTGCTCCACCGCGCTGGCGGGTAAAGAACCTTCCAGTGGGAGCCCCTCCAAAATCTGAAAGGAGCTGAGCAGTGTGTGGGCCTTGTGATAGCAGCGGAGGGCCGTCTGGCTGAGGATGACGATGGAGTAGTTCCAGCTCTGAAGAGCAAATGAAATTACCCAAGGAGAAGTGACAGGGGGAAAAAAAGGGGGTACAGGACTTGAAGAGACACAAAGACTGCTACAGAGGACGCCAAAGTGGTGGTGGCAGAAGCAGAACAAGCTGGGTATTAAGGTGTGAAAGAGGACAGGATGACGGGCAGGGAAGGATGAGAGGAGAGATCGTTTGAGAGACAGCAGACAGCGATGGAAAGATCAGTAGATTGGCCAGTGGTTCCCCTATGACTGGGTGAGTGCAATTAGCAAAAAGTAGATGTTCCACAGTAGATACAAGGAGTCAGTGTCCTCTGTAGGAAATCTGACTCACCAGAAGGCCTGTAAATTGCCCAGAAATTCAACTGCAGCTTGTAGCTTCACATCGCTGACAACTGTGAGTGAAGATGCTGTGAACTGGAGTTTAGTTGCGTATGCTGTTAGGGCACAAGGAGAATTGTTTGAAACTCAGCCAGTCAAATATGTTCTGCTTTGGAGACAGCTGCCAATTCTCAAGCAAAGTTTGTTTTATGCATACATAACGATCATCTGCTGGAAATGAATTTTCAGCTGTGCTGTGCAGCAACATCTGGAGTCAGCCGCCTGCTAACAATGGATTCTGTGAGGAAGCAGAAGGAAAATGCCCAGGGAGCCGCCCTGCTCTGAGGCCATGCTCCAGGACTACAGCCGCAAAATGGTGGGGCCCAGACACTACAGCTAGGGAGGCCTTCATCTCAGAGAGATGTAAATTAACTTTCCATAGATGCAAAGTAAAACTGCAGACAGTGAACAGGTTAACTTGGGCAGGGGGAAGGTGTAAAATAGGGGGAACCAATAAGTGCTGATGCTATATCAGTACCTATACGTGCTCCTGGCAAGTTAGAAGCCATCGCCCACAGTACCATTCAATGGTACAGTGTATCCATACGTACATCCACGCTGTGTGCTTTTTATTAAAGCCCAATTAATGGAATTTTGTTACAGCATCTCTTTTGTTTTGGTGAACAAGGGAAACATCAGGTTACAGAGAAAACCTAGAAAATTTGATCTGCATAAACACTAAATATTTTAAAAATATTTTTAACAGAGCCATGTATGTAAATCATGATCTGACTCATTAGTTCAGAACACTTAGGCCAGGGGTTGTTGTCTCTCAATTAGATGGACAGTAATTAAGCTCAAAGACCTTGTCTTTATTGCTTGTTTCCGAAGAACAATGAATACTTGGGCCAGGATACAAATGAAAGCTCAAATCCTTTTAATTTTTTTTAACCAAACTTCTGAAATTCTGAAGTGTGTTATTAAGCATTGGGGTCTACTGGCAGCCCTGTACTACCTTTCTAGTCTTCAGGTTTTATTACAGATAACTGTATAGAAAGGCTGTCAAATGCTATTTGTTCCATTTCCACAAAAGCAATCTTTTTGGGGCATCACACTATACTTGGGGAGGGGACAGAACTGGAGCAAAAGCAACACAGTGGGAGCGAGACCCCGAAGGGCAGCTCAACCCTTCGAACATTAGCAGCATTAGTCTCTATTTAAGACTAGATTTTCTTATAAACTCCCAAGATATCTCACATTTCTGTGGTTGTTCCATGTACAAAGACAAAACACTACTGCAATCAATCAGCAAGCTTTAGATTATTCCTTCCTAACTGCTTACATTACCTGTAAGCAAAATTTACACCTGGAGATTTACACTTACTCCCCCACAGCAGGCTGTTGGGGAAAATCACTAATTGTTCTACCAACCTGATACCGATAAATCCGACTAATTCCCATGTTCAATTCTGTCCACTGCTGCTCCTGAGTAAGGATCCTACTATTCTGATCTTCACCTACTCTGGAAGAAACAGCTCAAGTGCCCTCTAGTGTGGTTTCAGAATATCTAGTCCATGCTTTTCCCACTTTTGTGGGACTAAATGAGAGGGTTTGTATTTGGATTGAAACGTTTTGAGAGGTCCATAGAATTTTATGACACAAGTCACCATGAAAAATACTTTGACTGAAAAATTTATGGTGACTGTTAATTTTCTGTAGAATTGCTGAATCATACTTACGAATAGTTTCACAGGCATATTACCTGCTTTATCCCCAACATGCAAAATAGCAAAAATTACTAAACATGTCTGAAATTTTCATTACCATTATATCTGCTTATGAAGTGATGCTGTTGTTGGGTTCTTTTTCTTGATATAGAGAGTTTAGAGCATCACCATTCCGGAAAAAAATTATGGTCTTTCTACTTATTTTTTCAGTTTCTTGTCTTTCCAAACATTTATCATATATTTATCAGAGTAAATTTTATTTTTCTTTCTACTACATTTTTAGCAGCTTTTTGGCCACAATAAAAATTTTCTGAAATGCTCAGGTGATTCTTACTTTTCTTTTTGAGTTAGTTTCCTAGCTGATTCTACCCTAAGAAATTTGGCCCCTTCAAAGCTATTCGCAGTCTGAATAACAAACGTGCTTAGATCATCTCGGAGCATGTGTTTCCAGAAGCTTTCCTGGCTGTGGTGCACAGTCTTTGAAATAAGCTTCCTGTTTAAGCTAACACACTGACTTAGCTTCAGTAGCATGCACACCATGAAAGCTAATAGATTCAGGCACCAAATGGGTTTGTTTTTTCCAAACTGAAGGTAGAAATGGGAAGAGTACAGGCTGTGGGCTAATATAGTTGTTTCAGATATCTTGTAGAGTAGCTAAATTCTCAGAACTGACTTGAAAGAAATGCCAGATATACAAACACATGTTCTGGTCACACCAACATTCCATCTACTTTTATCGGTAGCTGCCGGTAAACGCTTAAGAAAACAGCTTGAGAATGTAAGTGTTAAGAATAGAGGGAGTACTTTCCTAGTATTAGCCTTCTGGAATTCAGTAATGTTTGTTTTAAGAAGAACAGGAAAAGAAAATTTAGAGTGAGGATAGTGGAAATAAAGGACAGCCCAAACTATCCAGCTGTGGAATGATTTCAAAGGAAGAGTCCTGTCACTTGGCTCATCTTTACACAAACAAATTTAAACGCTAGAACTGAGTCTCTCGGATTCTCCTCTACAGTTCACAGTCAGTAATGAAACTCCAATACCTTTTTCCCCATTTTTCCTAACCACTTCATTCTATTCCAATTCTTAATGGCCTTTTCTATTACTTCCAAGACCTGGCAAAATGTAGAAGTCTATTTAAAACACTGGCAACTTTCCAACCAGCAGTAGCAGCTGTGCCTGGGATCAGCAGCTCTCCCTGAAAGAAGTTTTCTTTTATTGTATACATAGAGTGTCACAGTATGATTGCATCAATATATTTCCTTCAAATTATTTTTCACATTTTTTCCCACCCTAGTACTGCTGTGATTTTTGTTTTCCACACTGCAAATATTTTAACTTAACATTCTCTGATGAGCGCTTCTTACAGGGGTTAGTACGAACTGGGGAAGGAGAGGAGGGTTACAGAATTCAGTGAAATTTTGTATACTGAAGCATACAATAAATAGTGACTATAGACATGGGCAAATTTGACTTAGCATGAAAGAGGAAATTTTGGTCTTAGTGGCAGGTTCTCAAGAAAACATCAGTCACTATTAGCACCTGACCTCAGTCTTAAAATCTAAAGTACTTGACTTTTCTACCCAGACACATAAACAGTTGAACACCTTTATGAGTTGCCAAATATATCTGAACTTGTATGGCTACATTTGCTCTGGAAGGACATTTTTTACATCTCTTCAGTGGTAGCAGTTGTTACAGATGCAACAACTTTGTATAACTCGGACAAGAATAGCTTTGGATACATCATTTTAAAGAGTTCCTCATCTACTCAGTTCATCTGCTTCCTAGCAAATTTCATGTAAAGGTGCATATAAAACTCAGTGCTGTTTAATTTTATTTGAGAAACAAGCATTTACATGACAGAATGAAACTCATATTGGACCTTTCCCTTCTATTTTGTCCTTGCAAAGGAGTAACTCAAGGTCAGAAAACCTATTTAGACTCCTTGTTCAGTGACTGAGATTATGTTTCTCAGCAACAGCTCATCCTGCAGGGCTGCTTACATTTAACTGGTGCTTAGACTCTGGACCACAAAGTTCCCACAACATTCACAGTGCATGGAAAGAAGCTGCCCAGTCAGAGGAGTGGCATTTTATCTTTGCCTAGACCCCCAGAAAACCTACCAAGTAAGCAGGCTCTAACGATGCCTTATATATGTAAAAACTATGGAAGTCAACATGCAGCCCAGCAGAGAAATTTACACTGTGAGTGAGGAGGAGGAGGAAGAGAAAGGCACTTCCGTTGCCACTCTTTCACATGGCTAAGGAGTCACGCTGTTGGAAGTGGAGCCATTACCTTTGTGTAGCCTGTAGAACAGATTAAATAGCAGAGAAATCTTCCCAAAAATGAGTAAAATCATTTGCTATAAACTTGTTGGATTGAAGATTCCTTGCAACAGAACCCAAAACTTCTCTTAGATAACTGAACTCTGCATCCAAATATTCTTCTGATGCATCACAGGCAGAGCTTTTCTGTGCCAAGAGAAAAGCCACATTTCATAGTAAGTGTACAGCAGGCAGCTTGGTGGTTCACCAAATATAACACTAATCAAGTGCGAGGAATGGTGTAGCTTTTTAACTCCAAAATATTGTTTGTCTGTTTGTTTTAAAAGCTATCTTTCTTGATTGAAAGCCATCAAGCACTCAGTGAAATAGAAAAGAAATAGTAGGCTTACTAGATTTTTTCAGTTCCCTTGTTTTCTTCTATTTAACCAACAAAAAGAACAAATTCACATGCTATAAGACAATAAACAGTACACGTTCAGATATCTGAATTGAGTTTTAGTGAGCATTTCTCTGTGATACTGAGCACCTGCTACACTTCATATATTATCTTCTGCTGCTGTCATTACATAATGAACTTGAAAAAATGTCTAAACCTCAATCAATTCCTAGTTTAAAGTAGTTCTGTTGAAGCAGACACTTCTCTTTAAGGACTTCTGAAATCTGCTGGGCTACCTGATCCACCATCTTAATGAGATGCAAGCTCTCCAAGTGCTACTCAGTCCCTGCTCCTTATGGTCTTCATCTTCTGTTGCTGGAATGATTCTGCCAGTTAGAGGTAGGTCTGAACTGAAGCCAAAATCTATTGGTGGGGGGCACGCCAGGCAATACATCGCTCATTCATTCCCCAGCAGCTGACCCAACTTAGAGAACTCATTGGTGGAACTGTTATTTCTCATTTTGTTACAAATCACCACTCTCCTTTATGCCAGCAAAGTGAAATGCAGAAAATACGTGGCACGTTTCATCACTCAGTTCTCTTATTTCACATTCCAGCCTTGACACATTTTTGAAGGACCACAAAAATGTGTAGTCTAAAACCTGTCTAGTAAACTTCCTTGATCCTGAGGCATACACTTTGAATTTAAGTAACTTTCTTTTTTCTGTTGCCCTTTGGAACAGTTTCCTTTTCCTACTCGCCTCAAACAATTTGCAGATCAAGACAGCAACAACAGCATGTTCCATCCTGTAATGCAGACTGTGAGTTGGGGGCCTTTGGGACCTCTGTGCTGACTGGATGAAATTACACATGCCCCCAGGCAGTTGCCCCAGGGGTATTCTGGAATGGCTGGTGATGCTTGCATACTGTACAGTACCCTGAATTTCTGCTGCTGAGATACAGTACAGGAACCCTGTTACTTTCCAGGCAAAGAGCAAAACTGCACACTCTCCCCTGGACCATCACGTAGAGCACAGAAATTAGCAGAACTTTTTATAGGCTTTCTCTAATAAACAGTCCCAGATCACTATGAAATAAGTCACTCTTGGGACCATTCTTATGCATTAGATTTAATTCCCTAAAGATAAGATGATTTACATGGGAGTAAACCACAAGGCAAGTACTCAAGAACTTACTTACACTTCTGTGATCACTCCAGTAGCCCAGTCTCTGCAGAAAATCTCACTTTCATGCTAAGCCTCACATGGGTTGTGATAGATGCCTCATAGACCTGTGAAAGCATCCTGAGCCCAGAAAAAATGAACATACAAAAGCCAGAAGCTCTGGAAAAACAGCCTTTTTTGTGTATTGCTGGGCATTAAGACCAGGGAGCACAGAGGGCACTTCAAAGCATTCAGTCTGTAAGAGTGAGGATTATAATGTCAGTCCTTCAGGCTGAAAAGTCTGTAAATATCAAAAAAAAGTACACGTGCAAGTAAGCATCAGCTTCTTGGTATATGCAGTCCAAGAAGAATTTGCAGAGTCTGTAAAAGACAGTGTTGAATTCCGTGCTATCCTTCTCTACTACACTCTTTCATTTTAGCTTACATCACATTCTCCACCATGGCCAGTATAACATATTTGAGGAATAAAATGAATTTTTAAGTTTTGATCCTTTGATCCATATTCTTTGCATTGCCTGAATATTACCTGACTTCGACACTATGAGAATGCATTTTAGGATATTATAGTGTTGGAGTATTAAGATCCTACTTTATCATGAGATGTAGAGGTAAGGATATATCTTTATGCTTTTTCAAGCAGTGCATATAGCAAGGTTACTAGTTTCCATCTTGTGGTATTTTTAGTTTCAAAGTGAAAAGCAGCACACTGATTTTGGAGGGATAGGGTTCAGGTTGAACAGGGCATTCTTATTTGTGGTGGAAGAAATGCGAAGGCACAAATATTTTTTAACATGCCATGTATAAGTGAACACACCACAAAACAAAAACAAAACATGCATTTGGATCCTCTCCTTTTAGGTCAAGGAAAAGTGCTTACTACTTCAGACCAGCATGTTCTCCATTGCAAAGCAGCATGGTGAAGATGAAGATGGCTTCTCTTGGAATAATTATCATGAAGAAATGTGCCTCAGCTCCAGAACGATTTTAGTTATGATGTGAAAGAGCACATGGTAAGTCTCAAAAGAGAACACGGAGCAGCAGCCTAAGGATCCCATATGAAAGAGGGAGTAAAAGAGCAGGTAGGCAGTGCCAAAATACAGGGAGAGCATCTCACCTCTTTAAATCAAGGCCCATTAAAGACACTTCTACAGATGCCCTTTTTCATCTTTCACTTTGTGTTTAAAGCTTGCATTGTAATGACATATGTCCTGGAAATTGTCAATTTATAAGGAGAGAAAAGCCACATGAAGAAACAGTATCTCACACTCTATTATTGACGGCATGTTTTTTAAGCTGTATATGGCTTTTGTGTCTTGAAGCATGGTAGAAAATAAAATAAATGCCTATTCAATAGCATGAGATCAGGCTGTGCACAGGCAAGCCATTCACTTCTGTGGTCTAAACACTCATATTCAGTAGTCAGTCACACTAATCCACAGCGGAGACTCTTACGCCCAGGCCAAATAAGTTTATCCCTGTACAGCTGTTCTGAACCCCCTATGACTCATCACAGAACTAGTTCCATACCTCATTTTCCATGCTGGCCTAATCAACTAGATTAGCTCAAAATGATCTTAGCCATCATACATAGCAGAAGAATTCCCTTTAATTAAGCCCTGAGCAACAGTTTTGACAACCTGTTTTTCCTTAGTATTTTTCAGTTTGACAGATCACGTTATTACCCTCTAGCCCAGGTTTCCTTGGAAACAAAGCATCTCCTTACTCTTTTAATCCTCCAAGGGAAATGAAGCCAAATTAAAACATTTCATTACATTCTATCATAGATAGTTTATGGATCTATCCAAATCAACTGCCTAGAACGTGCAACTGCTTAATGGGTAGCAGAAACAACTAAACTTGCTTTTTGTAACAGTCACTTCTTGTCCAGGGACAACATTAACCAGGGACAAGGCTTCTTTTCTGGGCAGTGCTTTGTTTCATCTCAAATCAAGGAAACACCCCACTTCTGAGAACTGGATGTTGCTATGGCAAAAATGTGTGAAAGGGGCTGTTCACAAACATGCAAGCCACCTCCAGCTTCTATTATATGTGTTTAGCTCCTTTGATTTTGGGGGGGGGGGGCACATTCTTTTAAGTTAAAGATGATAGCAGATAGTTCAGCTATAATGTGGAACATTATTTCTGTTCTTCCTTTGGCTAGGGAAAATTTAGTGGAAATGTTCCTTTGGAACACATGCAATCATGCCCAAGAGGCTGTGCATGCTGTGACTGTTTACATGAGCCTGCAACTGTGTCATCATCAGGCTTTCGGCAGTGTCCTGCTCACTGAACTCACACACAGAATGGTCATTTGTATAAATATTACGGACCATTCATCAGCACCTTGCAGGGGAATTTACCTTAGTAGGAGGAGTTGCTGAATCAAAGTGGAAGTGTGCAACTCACGTAATTGGAAATTTACCTGAGTGGAGAGAAATCAGACCCAAAGAGCAGCAGGAATGGACAAATTGAGTATATTCACTGGTAATTGGATGAATACCTCTCATTTGTTTAACAGATTGCTGGGAGGGGACTCAAGAACCCAAACTGGGACTGAGAGCTGCTTATGGGGAGAGAATAGAAAAGAAAATGAGGTATTCCTCTATCCTTATTCCCATTTTGGCCATTAAGAGAAGATGCTGGAAATAATATCTAGATCATGCTTGCTGTAGCAATGAAGTAGTTTACAGGATTCTGTGATTTTACAGACTTGCAATGCTTTTTCTGAAAAGCAGCTTTCAGAGATAGGCCAGGATTTGAAGCACAGCAAATTCTGGACAGTCCTAAAAAAAGAAGACAAGGGCAATGCAGTTGTCAGGGGATCCAACCACAGCTCTCAACAGCCTGGTATAAGCTTTGCAAACTGTTCTGTCATGCAAGTTCCTGATGCAAAAGCAAGGAAATATATTTTTTAAAGTCTGGAAGGAAACAAAGGAGCAGACTGTTTTACTCAGATAGTTCCTTCTGACCTCCTTGTTGACCAGGGAGCAATTCCTGAGCTGCATTCTGAGACAGGCAGTGTTGCCAGGCCTCGTGTTCTGGCAGTTACTCAGTGGAAATGGAAACAGCAATATAGGTGCCAACAGTATGATGCAAGTTTCATTGTCCCTGTCAGAATGGGAGTCCATTATGGTTTCTGGACTGTTTGCTTGGAATTTAAAGTCAGTTGTAGTTCCATGTAAATTACACATTTAAGCCAGGAAATAAGATTTTTCTTTTTTTTTTAAGGGAGCTCCTCCTCATTCCTTGTCCTATGCTTCTCTGAAGGGCTATTATGGACCTTGAACAGGGAATTTGAGCTTAGCATGCACAGAAAAAGGTGAGAAACAGGAAACCTGAACAACCCTCTGCAAAGTTTAGAAGCATGAATACTAAAGTTTTGTTCTTCATAAAGCAGAAAACTGGAATAAGTAGGCACATGCTTGTAAAACACTTGGGAAACAACTGAACACCAGAAAGAAGTAACAATACTGTGCCCTCCTGATCTCTCAAAGGTCAATGGGTTCGCAGAGAACAATTTGGAAGACAATGAAACATGGAGGAAGAGTAGGTCAGACCTGGAAGAGGAATAGTAAAATTCAGGCCTGTACAGATGCATTTTAAATGTTTAATTCTGAAGTCAGTTTAGGGATTATATTTATGAGATTAAAAACTCAGGCATTCTTCTCGTAATTGAAATTAATCAGCACTTACTCAAGCATGGATACTTTCTTATCCGTCACTACAAATAAAATAATACCATATGCTTAGCAGCATCTAAATACCCAGTGCTACAGTTGGATAACACTTCTTTCAAAAGATTCCCAGCATGCTCTGCAATGAGACAATAACCAAAACCAAATGGTATATGCCCCAGGATCTGCATCACTGTAAATCTAACCGCAAAGAAATTTCCAGTTTAGAAAGCTGCTACAAATATCCATATGCTTGTTTCATCTGAGGTTTAAGAATCTATGGGGGAAAGGACACTTTGGTAATAGAAAGCTCTTTAATATATAAAATAATACAATTAGTGGAGTTTGAAACTGGACATGCTCAAGATGGAAATAAAATGTCAGTCTTCACAGCAAATATGACTAACTACCACAGCTCATGAAATAACATTCTGAATTGCCTACCAACCTAGTATTTGCTTCACAGTTTGATAATCCTATTGACAAAAATATTTTAGTCCTTTCTTTCCTTAATTATATTGATTTGTTCCATAATAGCCTATGAAATGAAAGTATTAATCACCTTCGTAGTTCTTCTCAAAAATCTCTTAATGGATATAAAACCCGGCAACCACAAACGTTGCCGTCATAACTGTCGGGGTCGCGTAGCCACCCTGGTAACCCTGGTTACCAGAGACAAGCAGAGAACGTGGAGCGGAGACGTTGGTACTTCAGAGCCAAAAATACATTGGATTTGAGGCAAAAATCTACGTATCTGGAGTGAGGCAGCTGCCCAAATCCATTCTCAGAGCACTAACAACTCCCGCAGGAACCCCCCGGGGGTGAAGCTTGTGAGACCGGCTGCCCCGTCCCACCCTCCGGCCGGGCCCCCTCACGGCCCCCCGCCCCGCTCTGCGGGCAGCAGCGGCCAGCAGAGAGCGCTGCCGCACGCAGGAGCCGAGCGCCCGCGGCCGGGAGAGCGCGCGGGGCGCGGGCTGAGGCGGGCCCGGGGCCTGCCGGGCCGGGCGGGCGGGGTTTGCTCCGGTGCGGGCGCCAGCTCTGAGGCTGGTTTCTGTCCCACATCCTGTCCTGGCCGTCTAGCGACGGGGGACCAGTCAGCGGGCCACGTCTGAGGCTCAGACCCTGGGAGGGCTGAGGGCTCTGAGTCGGCGCTGGCAACAACGCAGAGCAGAAGAAAACTCGCCCTGTACCTGGGCTGTCATCGGCGCTCCGGAGATCTCCCGAAGGGCTGTAACGTAGCTGGCTGTCAGCACAGCTCCTGAGGATTTGACTTCGCTGCGCGACTGTTCCTGACGGCAGTGCAGGAGGAAGCTGTGAAGCGCTTCCTAGAAAAGCCAAGAACCTTGTGGCAAAGACTGGTACGTGGGAATGCAGGCGGGTGCTGACCCATGGAAGGCTGGGGAAAAAGGGAAGGATGCAGGCCCAACACAGTCCCTGCCACGGACTCTCAATATTTTGGCTCATCTTCATTTATACCTTCTGTAAAGTGATTGTGAAATCACCTGATTAAATCTGCTCTCCTGCCTACATTGGTTATCTGTGGTGATTAAAGTAACACCCATTGAACCTCGTCAGGAAACACCTCTCCCTTCCAAGATAAGGGGGTCCTGTCCCCACAGTTCTTTCCCATGTAGTCACTCAGGCTCTCCCTTGGCCCTCCTGAATTTAAAAAAAAAAAGTAAAAAAAAAAAGTTTTTAAAAAAGAGTTTAAAAAAAAAGAGTTTAAAAAAAAAGAGTAAAAAAAAAAAAGAGTAAAAAAAATTAAAAAAGGAAAAAAAAACCTAAAAAAAAAAAAAACTTTTCTGAAAGGACACATTTAACTTTAATCCTGGTTAGCTGTACCCAAAATAAAGGCACCAAGAAGAACCAAGGTCTTCCTCTTGTCTGCATGCACATACAGTAACTATCCTTGCCAGGAGGAGCACACACACTGAGGAGATGAAACAAACCTGGGCTCACAGGTTAAATCAGCTGCCCTGGATTAGGTGCCATCGTTTCACTCGCCTGGCAGCCAAACACCACACAGCCATGCGCTCACTCACTCCCCCTTCCCCAGGGAATAGGGGAGAGAATTCAAAGGATAAAGGTAAGGAGACTCATAAGGTTGAGATAAGAACAATTTAATACTTGTAATAAAATAATAATAACAATATACAAAAGAGTGATGCACAGTACAATTGCTCACCACCTGCCAACAGCAATCCCAGAGGAGCAAAAAAACCCCAAACCTGACACCACAATCCTGGAAGAAAGAGAGCCCTTCTGGCTGGCTGGCGAGCTCTTATAGGATATGGAATATCCCAGTGGCATATCCGCATGCCAATTTCAGCCTGCTAATATACTATGCCCCTTCCCTTAACCAGGTTCTTCTGCACCTGCAGACTAGCAAAAGATGGGAAATTGGAAAGTCCTTGATTTCCCAGCAACAACCAAGGATATCAGTATATTATCAACATTCTTCTCTCATGAAATCCCATACTGAAACCAAAATACAGCATTATTCTAGCTACTAAGAAGAAAATTAACTCTATGCCAGCCAAAACCAGGACACAGGGAGATACATGGCAGAGTTCAGAATAGATAGCGTGACTCTCCCACGACTCAGTTCATTGTCCACCCAGTAAAGCTGTGGATACTGATTTAGGCAGACATGCCTTCTACCTTTCACTTTTACTTACTAATCTGTCTCTCAGATTAAAAGCTGCTACATTAAAACTCAACTTGCCCTTGGAACATGGATTGCAATTTGCAACAATAGAAATTTGGAAGTACTGTTTATTCAAATCAATTTCTTTTTTGTTTTAAATGAAAAAAAAAAAAGGTGGGGGGAAGGTGAGAGTTTTCTTATGGCACCCTGTTACTGTTAACTCCTAGGAACAGATCCAGACACTTAAATTTGGACTTAAGAGGCTTAGCCAGAGAAGTGGGACCAAGACTGAAGTTCACAGACTAATATTCTGTGCATAGACTGTTTGCTGGCCTCCTTGCCGTAGCCCTGGGAACACATTTTAGAGAAAAAACAATGCAGAAGCAGCGAAATCAACACTTCTGAAATGCTTTTGAGAAAAGACAATCACAAAAAGATTGAATCAAGTCCACAGCCAGTGATCTCACACTTCCTGAATACAGTCAAAAGAGTTAGATATGCTTTTATCACCATTACTTTATTCTGAAAGCAATGGAATATTAACAGAAATGTATCTGCAACAACAAATGACCAGAAAAGCCCAGCCACATAGACCAGGATATCAAACTGATGCCACTATTCACACCAGCAGTTGCAACTTCTGTCTGGAAAGGGGAAAACCTTCCTGATAAATTTAGCATCAGTTCAACTGCTGCAATCATTCACTGCAAGAATTATGTAGCAAGGATACCTACTACTTATGAAAGCTGAATGCGTAATTCCTAAACTTGCAGAAAAAATTAGCATGAAAATTACCAGAGAAGTAGAGAAGCCTGATAAAAGACTTTTTCAAAAACTATTTATTTTGCCATCATAAGCCAATGCAAAACCGCTCCCTCTTTCAGACTTCTTTATTGCTTCAAATGTATCGGGGGATAATGAAGCCTTTTCCTGCTGTTTGATACATTTCATTGCCATTAAGTTATCTTGCCTATTCAAATGGATTTGGTTTTGTTATTTTAGAAGAAATACATTGGACCTGGTGGGTCAATACCATTCAGCATAGCATCACACTGAGGCAAACAAGGGAAACTGCAGAGTTTTGCTTTGTGTCATGTTGAATGTTTCTTAAAAAAAACCCCTAGTAAAGTATATTGCATTGCAAACAGAACAAGAGATTCTTAATAAAACTCTGCCATTGCAAGTCAAATAAACTATTTGGGATGATTTTCCCAAAATGCTGCCAGGCTTTAAAGTAACTGAAAATAAACAGCAAAGTGAGTGAAAATAGAAACCACCTCCAACATCCTTCAGTATTACTGGATCATTTGATGAGTGTAATTGTATTCAAAATAACAAGACTCAAGCATCTTTTCCTATGCTGTTTTGCATGGTTTCCATACCTTGGGAAAAATTGAGTCTAAACACAAAAACAATCTGGATAGGTAAAACTGTACAGTTACTTTACTACAGCACAAAACAGGAAATAACTGCTTTATTAGTCAAACACTGAGAGGAAATGTTTAATACGGAAAACTCGCTTCTCAAGAAACTCTACCTTACCTTGTGCTCCCTTGTCAAAGCCCTGCAGGCAGCTTCAGACTCAGACTTTATGAAGACTGTGAAAGAAAACATCAGCTCAACAAAATTGTAAGAGAGAAAGATCTAAGATTTTGACAACCGAGTTGGCATTTTTGGTCAAATCTTGAGAACAAAAGTGGAGGTATTAGTGAGTGGAAAATAAATTTTAGGGGCCATTAGTTTAAAAGTGTGAGCAAAAACAATTTTAAGGAGAACTGTTCCCACTACCCCCGGACTCCACACATCAAAGTCCCGATGTGGTAACTCTGCAGGCGCGTTCGAGCATCTGCGGGCCACAACTGCCGAATTTAAAGCCTCGGCCCAAGCACGTGCCACGCGCACGGGCCGAGAGCGATTTTGTCGAGTCCACGCGGAACAAAGGCTGCGGGGGTGGGGGACACACAAACACTGCCCCTACCCCCTGCGGGTACGGCGGCCAGACCCCGCCGGAGGGCGACTGCCCGGCGCCGCCGGGAAACACCGCTGTGCGGGGAGCAATGCCGGGCGGCGGCCCCGCACCCTCGGGGCAGGGCGGCGGGGGCTGCCCTCGGGCACCGCTCTGGGCGAAAGGCCTGACCTGCGCCGCCGCCGCCGCCTGCTCCCGCGCGTTCCCTGGGTGCTGTTCCTGCCGCAGAACTGCCCCGCGCCCACCGCCTCCCGGGGCGGGTCCAGGCCGGCGGGGCTGCGCGGGCAACGCATCAGGCTCCGGCCCCGGCCCGCCCCTCGCCGCACCCAGCCCTGCACCTGCCTCCCGGCACCGCCCCGCTCCCCGCCCCGCGCGAGTCGGGGCCGAGGCGCCTCGGGAGCTGCTGCCGGAGCCGGTGCCGGCCATGGGCACGGGGCGCTGGGGGATGCGCTGCATCAAGATCCTTCTGTTCATCTTCAACCTGACCTTCTGGGTGAGCGCGGGGGCGAGCGGAGGGGGCCGGGCTGCCGGGGCCGTGCCGTGCCGCGCCGCCTGCGGCACCTGCCGTGGCCACTCCCGGGCCCCCGCCGCGGTTGGTCCCGCGCGGAGGCGGCCGGTCAGGACCGACCCCCGTGATGGCGCTGGGCCCCGGCGCGTGCGGCCGGAGCCCCGGGGGAGAGCGCGGGCAGCGGGTCCGGCGGGGGGTGCTGGGGCGCCGTGCGGCCGCCGCTGCGGCCCCCGGGGCTGCCCGCGCCAGGGCCGAGCTTTGCGGAGGTGCGCGGGACCCTCGGAGCAGCGCTACGGGTCGGGCTGCGCGAGTCCTGCTGTAGAGGCAGCTGTTCCCGGGAAGACACGTACTGGATATAACAGTGCAAAGACAACTTAATCTTAACTGATAATTTAAAGTAGCGACCGTTTCCCCAACACGCCTACAATTTCCAGCAGCGGGAGGCTGTGAGAGGTTCTCCCAGTACTCCATGCAGCACATTGCAGCAGAAGGCTTCTTCACAGCATCACGATGCTTTTTAATAATGTAATTTTAAATTGTGAGCCAATAGCTGCTACTTTTACAAGTTAATCCTAAGAGAAACTCCTTGCATCGTATTGCACTTACTTTGATCAAAGCTACCCTAACATGGCAATGAATAGTGCCTACTGCAGCAGTCTCAAGAGATTTAGAGAATGCTATGCCCATTCTCCGCTCATTGCACCTTTTTAATGGTCTCACAGTTCCACAGCACAATAAATTGAAGCTTTCTTTTTAATTTCACTTTCCCTCATGCTGTGTTCTCCCTTCCAGTAGCTTTCCAGTTTTTCACACTAGAAAACAATTACCAATGTTATCTTTTTAGATGTCTTTTTCTTTCTTTCTGATTCACTGTTTTTTAAAAATAAGACACAAAATAATCCTGTTCAGCCTCTCTGGACCAAGCAGTTTGGGCTTTTGTCTCCTTTATGCTTGAAAACACAGTTAAGCCAAGTGCTTTTCCCTCTTGGTGACAGCACTGCAAGCTCCGGGTACACAGTGCTGCTGTGCTCAAGCTGTAGGAGCAGAGTGATGTTGCCCAGCTGCAGCTGCAAGTCAGTAGAAGGACAAAGCTTTGTGTTATGTTGTTTCACAAAAGTGACAGTTACTGTGTTTTGTTATCTGCCTTTTCACTGAGATGGAAGAAACCATCTCCTCAGCTGGACTGGGAGCATTTATTTCAAACACATCCAAACTTACCAGAGGCACTTAGAAGCCGGGGCTGACAGGAGGGAGCTCCTAGTGTGCTCTGGCAGCCCAAAGACTGAGCCCGTGCAAACAAGCAGGGAGGTTCAAATGCTATGACCAGGGCGGCAGGGGACCCTCACACTCTGTTCTGTGGCACTTCTGCAAGGAAAGCTGTGATCCCAAGCTCTTCAGCCATATGCTTGCCAGCTTTCTTTGCTTGCTGTAGCTCTGCCAGATGAATCAAGTGCCAGGCAATGCAGGATGGCTGAAAACAGCACCACGCCAGGCTGCTAAGGGCATGGTAAGCAGCGGGTGTTTTGTGAACCTCGTTCAGGTTGTGCGGTTGCTGAAGACCTAGGCTCTGGGCCCTCATCAGAGCAGGAGCAGAGCATGGTCCTGCAGGACGCTGAAGCTGTTTTCTAGGACACACACCATTGCCTGGTAGGCTTATAAATATGTCTGGCGTTCAAACATAAATATGTCTGAGGAGACCACTGTCCATAGATCTTTCCCCTCAAACAACATGCCCTGACACCTTTTGCTCTAGTCTCGTTTGCATTAAAGGGAATTTTTCCTGGCATTTGACATCATTTGTGTGTCATTTCTCCAATACAAGATACTGTACAGTATAATAATCCTTTTACTTTGTAGTTCTGATAGGGCATCCCATGGTGATTTACAGAAAAATGCGCTGTCATAATTAGTCCAAACACACTTACCTTCAGCACATCCCTAAGAAAAATACCATCCTCTCTTTCTGGCAAGCCTCTAAACAGAACCCTTGTACAGTTGAGGAGCAGCAGCAATTCTGAAATGGTAGATGATCTCCTGTAGTTTGGTATGAAGATTTAGAGGTCCAGCTGGTCTTTCTACAACATCATATATCCTGTGACACTGGAGCTGGACCTGTGAGACATACAGGGGAAAAGGGCACCTCTCAGCCCAAAAGGCTATTATTTAGCCCTAAAAGAGCTAGAAGGGTTGGAAAAAAAGTCAAGTTACTTCTGTCCTAAAAGTTTGGTATGTGTCAAGCCAGCAGGGCTTAACTCCTGGTCATGCAGCACTCCCCCATAAGGTGCTTTTCCTACAATAACAGCATCGTGACTCCAGACCCAAGCCCTGAGTGGCCTCCTGCATACTGCCCAAGTACAGTGCGGTTCTGGGGGTGAGGAAGGAGGGCAGAGTGTTCCTCATTGGTTTTGCAGCCTGTCTGTTCTTCTCAGGGGCACTCACTTCCCCTCCACAACTCCACCCCACTCCATTCCCCACTGCATTCAGGCCAAGTTTTGATGACTAAATGAGCTTACTTACAAGGTTTGAAAGTCGCTAGTAAGTTCAGAAGCACCACTACATTGAAGAGCTGGAATAAAGAAGTACATTGCACTATAATAGGAATTCACTGTTATCAAATACTGGCAAGTGCTTCCTGAATTTTTGGACAGTGCAATCCTGAGCTGAGGGATTTCAAGAAAGCATTAAGGTGCCAATGACACCTCTTTAATGCTCTCCAGCCACCTGCTACTAAAGTATTGACTGGTCTGTTTATCTTCCAGCTGGCAGGACTGGCTGTCATTGCCTTTGCTCTATGGCTGCGGTTTGGTGGGGTTATGGCAGACTTTGCTTCAGACAAAAAGTCTCCAGAGTATTTCTTCATGGGTAAGTTACAGTGTCTGTGATGACAGTAGCCTTTAGCCTTGGTTTCCTCCTGGGGCATGTGACACACCTTATGCATTTAATTATATGAAGGCCAACAATTCCTGGGCTGAACTACACAAAACAACGTTCTGGTGCTGTGTATCATGTGCATGATGGCTTCGTCCTTTCTCTGCTTGTCATCAACTTCCTCAGGCCTAACTGAACTCTCATATTTGAACCAATCCTCATGTATCCTAAGTGAACTGTCCTAATACTGTCAGAGTAGAAGTTGAGATGGATCAGAGACTCCTGGAACACAGGGCTCACCAATATATCCTTCCAGAGTTTTCAGTGCAGCTGCTACCCCACAAAACAACAGTGTCACTTCGAATGTTTCTAATACCAGGGCAGCAGTAAAACTTTTGCTTGCCAGTTCTCCCTGTGTCTGCACACAGAGGTTCTCGGTGTGACTTTAAGTATCAGAGCAAATCCTTCCACAGCAGAAAAGCAAAATTACACAGTGTTCAGTCATATCAATGACTGTTTGCCCAACCTAGGCAATCAAGTAGTTCCCCATGGAACTGGTATTGGTCATATCTAACTTTAGGCATTTAAGATAAAAGTTTTTTCTCCCTAGGATTTCCAGATGGATTTTCTGGAAATGCCACCTGTGTTACCTATCTATAGACATCCTTAAATAGCAGCTGTCTAAGACTGCCAGCAACTGCATTTCTCTATCCACTGGCAATTGTAACGTGCCTTTACACCAGAAGAGTCAGATTTTTTTCTGTTTTAATATATCACCACTGGAGATGGACTTACTCAGTAAAATCCAATAGGTGTAAACATTTTTGCCATCTACAAATGCCAAGTGTGAATGAATATCCAGTCTCACTTTGTCCATCAAGCCAGTCTGACAGGATGGCCAGGAATGGGAGCTGACCCAAGATGTCCTGTGGCAGTCGGTTACCCATCACGGGAATATTGCTGGGCTGTGCAGTTACTTTAAATACCCCGATTCTCTTAGGGGAGACCTTGACTCACACACCACAGTCCTAACCCCAAGCTTCTTTAATATATGCAACCAGGCTAGAGCCACAGAGCTGACTGTATAGTACTGCGGGAAGAGATGGGTAGAATGTTATGTTCAGCAAAGTTTCTGTGGGAGTTTATGAGGCTGAATAAAACCATTCAGATAAAAATTTGATCGGGACATAAGGGTTACTGTAAAATACCCTGTAGCATCTCCACTGAAACAGACAGCCACGAAGTACGATTTACTTTTTTGCTTACATCTGAGCTGCTATGTCAGCAGCATATTAGATCACCACCTTCATTTCCAGGTTCAGTTTATACCTGCTGAATTTCCTGTGCTTTATCTTGGAACTCTTCCCCTCCTCATCCACTTACGTTTGATCTAGGAGATTCAGCAAGACAGAAGGATGTTCTGGCCTTCAAAATCAAGTACTGTTGGTTTGTTAGAAGCCAGAAAGTAACATAGCCTGTGATGTGAATGAGCACCACAGCCATTTCACAGCTTTGCAGTGCAGACTGGAACACTGTGTGAACAAGATATTCTTTGATGCATATGTATTTCAGTCTCTTAAAAGATTTAACCTGCTTCAGTCCTGAACAGGAATTACAAAAACTGTTCAGAGTTACAAGGCTGCACTTGACAGTCACGCCCAAGAGCTTTACCTCTCTAGATTTCAGCTCTGAGTCCCCTTTGACAGTTGTGTATTGGGCCCTTCTCACAGACACTCTAGGGGTGTTGTTTATTTGGCTTTGTGTGTTTGCTCTGTAACATGCATTCTGGGTGACAGCCAGAATTTTGCATAGGAATCCTTGATATGTAACACTGTGCAGCACACAAGGAGCTGCTGCCCAGAGGGCTGAAAGAGAAAGCAGGTCATCAGTATGACTTCGAGATACAAACATATGGCTGTATATTTTAAAATATTTTTTTTAGCTCTGTTCCACTAACTGCTTTTGTGGCTGCCTTGTGATAATCCAAGCCGCTGTGATTGGATCAGCTTTGTGTCAGTGCCTGGAACAAGAGTGCAGCTGCATTCAGAGCTTGCTCTGTAGGTTGAAGCAGTGTCCAGAATCACCATCTTATAAAAAACATCTCATTTTCTTGCTTCTAAAGAGCAGCACATTCTGCTCTTTTTGTACCTGGACTGAGCTGCCAGCTGCATCTAACAAGCTTCTCTCTTGTGCTTCCTTGTGATGTTTTTTTCCCCTGGATCTGAAATATTGTTTTAGTTTAAAATAATTGATAATTATATCCTTGCATTTTCCATTAGGCCAGAATCAGTCTCCTTAAATAGCCTTGTTCTTTACCAGCAGTCCAGCTGCCTTTTTTGCCCCCTGAAATAGTTCAGGCCATGACTTGGCAACCAGGCCTGTTCATCTTTTCCAGCCACTGAAATGTTTTTGTTGGTTTGAGAACAACTTACAGGCAGCAGTGCTAAGGTCAAGCACATATGTGTTCTTAGTTTTCTGTTGCTTGTGGTTTTGTGTTCAGTGATCCATATTCCCCTGCAGCTTGCAGTTTTTAAACGTACCACATAACAGGCTGGAATTGGAACTCTGGCCCATGCAGTCTCCATCCACTTTACCAGATGTATCTTTCACTGGAGTGGCCTCCCAAAATTGGACATCCTTTCTCTGCAGCTCCCCAGCTTTTGAAGTTCCCAGGGCAGTGGCAGTATTTTAATATTACTCCATCTCAAAGTACATTTTTTGTGCCTATACTTCAAGTGGTGAGGCAAAACTGTAGCTTTCCTGTTCTGCTGCAGTTCAGCTCTGGTAGATTTCATATATTCTTCTCTTAGCTGTACTTGAGAGAAAAAAAAAAAAACAAAGAAAGGGGAGGGGGAGATAATTTCAGCAAAGGTCAATGCTGGGCCCTTACCTCTTTTATCCGAGTTATCTGTGACACTGTACTGACCAAATGGAGAAAAGATCTGTAGAATAAAGGGAATTCCCTCGGATTGTTCGTCCTTCTTGAGACACTTCTACCAAGATTCTGTCGAGATTTTTACTGGGCAGGAACATCTGCAACAATCATAAGGAAAAGAGAGATGCTTGTGTGAACCCAAGGTGTCAGCATTGCTGTCTCACAATTAATTGGTCCTTAATTAATTCTTTGTAGTAGTGCTGTTCTTAAATTTAAAAATACTTAAAGCACAGAAGTGAAGACAAAGTGCCTGCTGAGTGCAAGTTGAGCATCTGTGGGGACTAACATGGGGACTGTTTAAGGGTCAGTTCAAGACACCTATTCTCCTCTCTTTGCTTTGGGTGGATGAAGAGTAAAGTCTGTTCTCATTCCTTGGGCAATATGGGCAAAAAGCTTCTCATAAATGAAGTGCAGAGGGCCACATCACTGCCAGTAGCAATAAAAATTAAGTGTAGGAACTCAACAAACCCCATCAGGAACGATAACAAAAACTGATGAATGTGAATTAATCAATTGGGATGATTCTTTCTCATAAATGGCAGCACTGAATCATCACTTCTCCTGCACAGCCAGAGCTCACAAACTTTCTGCTGTGTTACATTCTCTCTGCTCCAGTTCCATGATCCAGTCTGTGGTCCAGGCATTAATCAAGGCCAAACTAGTTGTGGATAGAAGTTTCAGGGTGGCTGTGGCTTTTTCTTGGGGTTTGTGAGAGCAGGAGTGATCGTTCTGGCTTTGAAAGGTACAGTTAGATGGTGCATGCCTTAGGATATGAAGTCATGTCTGGAGTTGAAGGATATTAGTAGTTTTTCTCCATAATAGTGGGTGCCCGTACAAACAGGAGTTGGCCAGCGGTTAAATCCATGTAAACTGCAACTCTCTGCTCCTGTGCCTCATTTATTATAGTTCTGTTCTTGTATTTTGGAGTCAAGCACTAATACTCTCAGTCAACAGTATTTCCTCTCCAAAATCCATAGCCTCTCAATCTCTATTAGCCTTTAAAATGGGAGCTATTGGCAAAGGAACCTCTGTGTTATAGATGCAATACCACAGAGGAACATCAAATGATCCTGCCATCATATGTATTGGAGAGGCTTTTAGACTGTACTTAAGACTTAAATAATGAACTTGTCGTTCTTCCTATCATCTTGGATGCAGGTCTCTTCTGCAGCTGAGGAAGAGTGGTTTAGAAAAGAAAAGGCTGATAGTGGCCCTGAGTGGAAAATGAAAGCTGCTGTACTGGAAATCTGCTTAGAAAATATGACACCACCACTACCACCCCACAAAAAAAGCCTTACTCAAAATGAAAGTTGTTCAGAAGTCCTCAGTCTCTGTGCTGGATCATAAAACCTAGCAATCAGTTCCTAAGAGTCAGTATCCTGCCTGGCAGAGTAAAGGCAAGGTCACCACAAAGTTAGAATTCTGGCAAAACAATCTAATTAAGCCTAATGGAATAATCTATGCATCTACCTCAGGTTGCTGTTTTATATTTGCAATATGCTGAGATTCAGGAGCCTTTTTTTTTTTTTAATTAATTACTTTAGCATGATAACACACTTTATCATTTTTGCCTGTTAAACTGTCCTCCTGGGTAAACCTTTCTCCCGCCCTACCCTCTCTGTGTGTAGCTATCTAAAAGCTAGCCAGTTCCACACAGCAGCCACAGCTGAGCTGACAGTTACGCCATTTCCTTCTTTGACGCACCCTCTTCTCCTTCCTCGAGGCAGCTCAAGTCACCCTGGTGCCTGCACAGCCATTTCTGTGAATGCTGCACTCTGACAGTGCTCACTGAGGGGATGGGGTGTCCCTCAGCCCACCTCCGTGAGCAGTCAGGCACTGGTATCTGATTCTGGTCAGACCGCCCATGCACAGGCCAGCACCCAGCACCACAGGCTTAACACTTCTACTCTCCACAACAGCCACCTGTAGCAGGTGACCGAGGTGACTGGTGATAAACCTGTCACTGGTCCTGCATGAAGCAAAAAGACATCAAGATGTTTCCTCTCAATGTAGCAGCACACTAAACTCCAGGAATGCTCAGGCTTTTTCAGTTACACGCTTTGTTCCTCACACAAGATTATTATCATACTATGCACTAAGAAAAAGTTCCATATTGGGAAGTTTTTCACACTAATCACATCATTAAATTGTAGAATCCATTGCCACAGGATTCTGTGAGGTTCAGCTGCAATAGTACAGACCCACACAGTACACGTATGCTGATTACATCTGACTTCAGTCAAGTGTGGTGTAGGGTGAAGCTATTGGAGACTGAGAAGGTAACAGCTGGCATACTTTGGTTTATATAAATTTGGGACATAACTATTTAGGGTTGTGAGATGCATGTGAGCAAGATATGTAACTAGTGCTGGTATTCTGTGGGAAGGGATGTTACATTACAGTAAGGTTGCTTTTAAATTTAAATTCAGAATTCTGCATCAGCAGAAGCCTACAAACTGGCTGGTATCTGTAATGCTTTTGTGGTTACAGGAAGATTAACCATGAAATACCTGTTGAATTCACACAACTCATGTAATTATGATTGTGCATTATGCTCAAATTAAGTGTATGTTCCAATTTTTGAGAAATTAATCTTCCTTCAGAGGACTCTGCCTCTCTTCTTCAGTTTTGTAAATGTGTTTCATCAATAAATATACTAAAAATCTATTAACACAAAAATGGTAATCTGTAGTAATGAGGCTGTTTCAGAAACTGACTTGGCTACCATGTGCAGCATACACAACTGTCCCTGTCTGGCCTGTTATATCCAACTCCTACACGTATTTCTCACCTTTTCCAGTAGTGCATTTGCACTACAGGTTCCCTGGTGCTCTACTGAGGGCTTGAGAGCCTCAGTCCTGTGGACTGCCTCCTCCAGACTGTAATGCACATACAACCTCAGGACAATCTCCTCAAGTCATGTCTGTGTTCTAGGACTCCTGTCAGCACTGTCCCTCAATCTCTTATACCAAGAACAGAGCTTCTTGTTTTCTTAGTAGAGTATGAACAGTTGGTGGTTTGTTCAGTGTTAGTTACTCAGCCTAAAAAAGAAAAAGTAGAATTTTTTAAAATGGAAAGTGACCATAGCAGCCAGGTAAACAAGAAACCCATGTGAAATAAAGCCAGAGAAACAGTGTATGTTTGTCTGCTCCTGTTCTTTGCAGTAGGCTCTAGACAGGGATTTGTATCTCAAAGTCATCAGTAAGGTTTTTAGAAGAAACAAACCAACAAACAAGCAAAAAACAGCTCTGAGAGTGGGTTCTATTCCAGACTCTGAAATTAGATCTGTACCAGCAGAGCGTATCTGCTGATGGTGGTGATGGTTCATGCATTGTCTGAAATAAGAATGGTTTTAATGTTTATATTAGTAGGTTCCTACCTGCCTGGTTTGTGTTGGAATGTTTCCTTTCTGTTCATAAAACATTGGTAGTACACACTTCTGCCCATCATGTGATTCTTTGCAATGGTAGCATAGAGGGACTCTGGTTCTAAGGTGACAGTTGTTACTCTATCCAAGTGCCATATGGCACACTAAAGAACTAGTGACATTTCCTTTCAGAGTAGTTATCCATAGATTTGCATGTTACCTTAAGAGTGGTTTTTAATTGCTCTAAGGAACAAAGCAGATGTCTTGCAGGTTTAACTTGTATTTTTTCTAAAAATGGGGCTGATCCCTCCCTCATTCTTGCTACACATAAAGACATACTGCAGTCAGCAGCTATAATATTCCATCCTTCTCTTCTACCTAGTCTAACATGATGAAACTCTGAATTCATTGTAAATCACAAAGGTTTAGTTCCTCCAGAAATGTCACACAGAATAACCCTTACCCTTCTCGAGGTGCTTCTTCACACTTGCAGATTTTCTGTCTCCAAGTGCAGCCCCAGTAGGGTGTATGTGCTCATACTCAGAGGAAACAGTCCCATGCTGTATGCATGAGCATAGATGCCCGCTAGAGATCTCATATTGAGTTGTGGATTTGTCATTCTTCATTACCGGGAGCCAGAAGTTGCTCTGAGATTTCCAGGTAACTTTTTAATTCTCCTTCTAATTGCAAAGCAGTCTGATAGGAAATGGGAATCCCTCTTGTTGGAATTTTCACAGGGAATACCCCCATTTGACATTTTCCTTTCAGGAAATAATGAATTTCCCCATGGGATTAATAAAAAAAACCAAGTATATAGAAAAGCTGCTGGTTTACTGCTTTCCAGATTTGTTCTTTGAATGAAACAATGGCTGAAGTATGGGCTTGCCCTCATGTTACACTTTTATTTTTTAGCCAGAAGGGAAATAAATGTGTTATTAGGTGTTCTCTCACTTGACTTACTGATAAAAGTAGAAGTGTTAGTTTCTCTTCACAGCTTACAAAAATATGTGTTTGTGTGGGGGAGTGGTTTAGCACAGCTAAAACAACAACAACAAAAAATACCCACCACCCCAAAATCTGAATATTTTCTCACAAAAAAGGTCAAGAGAATAGGCTCTGTCCAAAAAAAACCAACGCTGTCCTATGACACTTCATTTTTCATCCTCTTATGTTTACAAAGAAGCCATATTTCCTCCAGTACCCCTCATAGTCATCGGTGTCCTGTCTGCATCTGCTCAGATCAACCAATATTTTGATCCATTTTGCACATGGCTTTTAATTCTTTGGAATGTGCTTCTTCATCCCTTTGCTTTGAGGGGCCGAGAGTGACTTGCTTTGTGGGTCCTGCATGCAGGTGCAATAAATATTCCTGAGTTGTGGGCAGACACATAGATGGCAGGTTTCTGCCATTAGGTCCAGTGTTTGCCCTCCTTAATGCCATAGCAGTGTGCCTGTTCTCAACACTCTGTCTTCATCTGTTGTCTGCTCCTGTCTGGGCTGTGTGCTGCCAACGAAATCAGAGACTAGTTAGTTGTCAAACTCTCTCTCTCCTCTTCATTAGCAGACACAGATCAAAGTGACAAAATTAGGAATCAGGAAATAAACAGAGGCAAGAAGAGTTAAGAGGAAAAATTTAACACAGGCCACAAGTATTTGCTTCCTTTCTACCTTGTACTTTTTTTACTTCTGCTGCGCAAAAAGCTGCAGCGAGACAGTCTTCTCAAAATTTTCCATTCACCAAAACAAGCTCTTTACCTTGACTCAACTTGCACAATTCTTTTTGCCCTGCTGAGTTTTTGTGACGCTTTTTTGTGTCAGAGTTTCTAGCTATCAAATGTGTTCCATTTTGAGACTATAAACGAAGTGTCAGTTTTGTTTCTCTGCTGTATTGTGGATGCCAAATTGGAGGCCATGCCATGACTTTGTATTTTACAATGGAAGCACTTATGAATAGAAGCTGATTAAGGCGTTGCTTTCCATCCTGCTTTTTTGAAAGGAAGAGGCTTTAGTGAAGCTCAGTTACTTCTGACAAAATACTTTTGCATAGTAATGTAGACATTAACACCACCAAGTTTCTGGATTTATCTGCTTTGCTGTTCCTAACTGGGCTAACTTGATGGCTATGGTAAGGCTGTGATTCTAAGGCATGCCATACATTGTCTCTCTTTTATTTTTCTTTCTAGAGTCTTGCTTTTCAGTTTAGGTCTGTTCCGATAAAGAATTTGAGGTGATCATGCCTACATTGCTGCATACAGCCCACTAGCTTCCTGTCTTACACACTTACACCATCTAGGATGTTTCTGAATCTCTTGCTCCAATACGCTTCCTGGAAATCAGCTTCCAGTTGAGCATAGCTGGATCTGGGTGCTAGGAATCCTCACAGTGCAAGCTGAGAAGTAACCTGGTCCCTTTGAATTTTTTTCAAGCTACTTTTCAGATGTCTTATTTCTATGTGAAATATTGCATGCATGTATATATAGTAGACAAGTAAAAACATATTTAGTTTTATGGATTTTTTTGTAAGTGTCATTATTAGTTTCCATCTAGAAACAGCACTCGAGCATCAGCAACTACTAGTCCCAGACTGAGAAAGGACAAAGTCTGGACTGAATACTCCTGAACAGAAGATGGAAGAAGGTGTTTAAACTCTTGGCTAGCTCAGCTGTGGGGCCAGACACAGAGCGAGCTGAGCTTTGTTTAGCGAGTGGTGTGAGTTCTTCCTGTAACACGCCTTAAAAGGGAAGTTCTGACTGAGGTAGCGGTTTAGCTGTGAGTCATGCAAGTGAAATGTTAAGTTTGTTTCTCAGACAAAAGCAAATCCACATTCCTGAAAGTGGTCTCACCCCTGAGCCTCAGAGGGCTTTGTCTTTGCTAGCTGGAAGCAACAAAAAGAAATGGGAAGACTTCTTTCCAGTCTTCTTAATCAAAAAGTCTCTCTGCTAACTTGCCTGGTAAGTAATTACAGGGACTGGAGTAGGGAGTGACATGCAGAAAAGGGTCCAGGAAACATCTTTATAATTACACTGTGTTTGTTACCATGGAGATGTCAGAAAATGGCAGTGTTGGTGTTTGGCGGTTGAACAGCAGCTTCTGCACCTGAGAAAAGTTTTTTATCTTTTCCAATTAATCTCCCATGAGGGGCTGACCTTTCTCTCCTGAGCCATACATAACTTTGTATATCCCTCCCTCAGTAAAACCCACTGTCTTGTGAATATGTGTACAAGTATTAGCTTGAAGAATGCTCAGTCCTAGTAAGTTACAAGATACTGAATATTAAAAATCAAGAAAATACAGAATATGAACTGCCAGCAGTCAGCAGCAAATCCCACATATCTGTCATCACAGATCTGTCAAATACATATTAATAATAATTGTTTTATTGCTATTTAGCAGCATGTGTTCCTCAGCAGCAATTCTTAGCACAAGGCAGATACCAGGGCAAGAAGGATGGAAAGGAGGAGAAGGACCACAAGAGCTGGGATAGGTATCTGGCCCATATACAGTGACTGGACAGTGATGTGCTGATGAATGGGCAGCAGGCAGGAGTTTGCCTTCTCCAAGCAGGCTGCATGTGTGTGGCAGAGTAGCTGGATGCTCTGCACTGGTATATGGATTGGGTTTTTTTAAATTTCCTCAGCAGTCATTGCAAACTGTCAAAACCAGGGCTTTCTAGACTAGGTTACACAAGGCTTCCTAACAGTAAATGCCAGCAGCTCTGTTAACCCTTAAGATTTGGGTCAGATTTTAAAATAATGTTTAAATTGGTAATTGAGAATACTGAACGTTCTCATTAAAGTTTGCATAGCCAAAGCTGGGAGCAAGGTTCACTGTGCCCTCTGGTGTGCACAGTCTGTAGCTCCACTCATAACAGCGTGAGGGAAATTAAGCTGGTTTTCCTAACAGTGGATTGGCATAGCAGATTTCTGCCTGTCCGCCACGTTGCCCGCACAAGATGAAGAGTAGAATTACAAGGCACTGCACTAAGCTGGTTGTACTTTGGCTGCCGTGGTACCCAGAGACAAGGCACACACACAGCTGTGATCTGATGGGAACTGACACCACACGTGAGTGGATGTATTGCCCAAGCACAGATCAGGCATGTAATTTTACAAGTGAGGAAAGAAAACTTCTGTGCTCTGATTTTCTTTTATCCTAGATGAAGCCCATATGAAAAAAAACCCTGTTGAATATGAGTATTTCTAGCAGTTTTACAGGTGGCAGAGAAGAATGCTATTCCGCTTACCTCTAGAGTTTTTGTCTTGTCAAGTTCTGAACATAGCTAGGGTCCTAGTCTTTAACTATGTATGGGGCTATGCTGACATCTCCTGTGTTCTGTATGTGTCTCAGGGCTGGTCTTTGCTGGCAGTCTCATCCTCAGATTGCTTCATTATCTTCTTAATGTGTTTAGTCTGATGATCCACTATTTGTTGTTCTTTTTTTTTTGCCCCAATCATCCTCTTCTTTCCAATAGCAATCAGCTTTTTTCCCCAACCGAAGCAGAGAAACATCACACTGTAGTAGCTGTACCTTTCCTGAAGATCTTCAAATGTCCTTTTTTATGTACTGTGAGACAACTGATAGAGCACAGCTGCCAGGTAGCTTTTTGAGTTCCACCCCTGCATAGTAGTACAGCACATTTACAACCCCAGGTTTCAGAGAAATAAGCAATCTAGCAATGTCTAGCAAAATAAGCCATCTAGTGATTTACTTTGTCTTACGTTCCTCACTGAAGAGTTGTAAGGTGGTTCTGGATGGTATGGTATATGTTCTTCCTGGACTGAGCTGCCCTTGGGACAGGAAACTTGGGAGGTCAAAGTCTTCTCAGTTGCCTTAATGAGATTCTCCAAGAATTCTGAGGAAATAATTGGTTTCCTTTCATAGCGAGAGCAACTTTTTGTGTAACGGGTGTTCTTTGTGAGAGCCAGAGACCACCTTAGTTACAAATGTGTGGTTTTGACAAAATAGATAGCAGACTTTGTGAAGAGAAACCTTAAATTCTTGTCTGATTCTGATTTTTCATAGGACTCTATGTATTGGTGGGAACAGGGGCTGTCATGACCACAGTTGGATTTTTTGGGTGCTGCGGAGCAGCGCGGGAGTCTCAGTACTTACTTGGAGCAGTAAGTAAAAGGTTTCAAGGGCCTGGGCTGCACAGGAAAATCATATGCTTTGTGTTATTAGTGGGAAGATCTTTGCTGTCCAAGACCTGAAATGTTTTCTGTCTTTTTACTGGCTAATCTAGCATCTCTAGCTACGATGCTATTGCAGAGCTTCCACACACGAAGTTGTTCCATTGCTTGTCTTGTGATATATTTCCTGAAATTACCTTCTTTCTTTTCTGAAGCTGCCATCTGTGAGCCACATCTTTGCCATTTCCACTTTTGTTTCTGTATTACAAGAAATCTGACTTGACACCCTTATTACAGACCCTGCTTACCACCTTTCTTTGAGTTACTGTGTGGGCTCTTGAGGCCTGGGCAAGGATGAGGGACTGAGTGGCAGTCCGTATAAAGCAGAATTGTGCAAGGTGTATTAATACAAGATTCTCTTCTTCCTCGCAGTTCTTTGCCTGCTTGTTGGTGATATTTGCGGCTGAGGTCACTGCTGGAGTATTTGCCTTTCTAGGCAAGAAAGTGGTAAGTAGCAAGCAACATCTAATGTAATAATGGGGCAGTTATGGATTCCAGTGCTGACTGACCTACAATCTGGCTCTTGCATAGGAAAACTTTCCAGGAGACTTTTCCCAGGAAGCTGCTCTGACACACTTATCTGGAGCCAGTGAGAGCCCCTGTTATCACGAGTCCAGAATGGGGTGCAGTTTTTGACCCTCTCTGTTAAAGAAAATCTGTAGTTGTGGTTCAACCTTACATCCACAAGGAACATCAAGTAGAACTGTATGATAAGAGGGTATATTGCTTGGGAAAAGGCTGACCAAATTCAAGCACTGAACTTCTCCAACTAACAGTGTTTAACCAAAACACAGAATACAGCATGTGTACGTTCTGACCCACGCAGAGTCTGTCTAAATGCCATCAGGCCACAAAACCTCCTGTCTTTCCAGTCATGGTACCGCAGTTTACCAGGCATAATTTTCTGTTCTGGAGGTTGATAACACAAGCTGGAAGTCTGCACTGGATTGGGAGTAAGACTTATTTGCCACTCACTTGGAAAGTCTGATTTCTGCAGGCAATACAGGAAGCCCAGAGAATCTATGAAGACACTTACGATGACTATATGAAAAACCCTGGGGGGAAGGTCAACAGGACTATCTATCGCTACCACTTGGCTGTGAGTAGTCCTCCCAAGCTTTAACACCTCGCACTCCTACTGTCACATTACCCTTTAAAATTCAGAATGCCTCCCACTGAGGTATGAAAGAATAGAACTGAGTGTTACTTAAAATGGAACCAGAGGCTCACAACCTGGTCCCCCGATGGCTCTGTCAGAATTCTGTTTTTCAGATCCCAAGTGATCCCTGCCTTTGAAAGTGAAAATGGCCAGGCTGATAAATTTCACATAGTGCTTCTGGTCTTTATTGTGCAGAATATGAGACTATTATGGCCCTTGTGGATATTAAAATCCAAGAATAAATACTCAGAAATGCAGAGAGGTAGAAGGATCTGAATCTTTGCATTTGACAGAGAGAAAAAAAATCAACTGTGACCCATGTCCCAGGACCTACAATGTGGCAGATCCTGTCACTGACTGAACCAAGTAGGTAAAGTAGCAAAAGTAAATACGTGACTCAGTTCAGGCCACCCAAAAAGTCAAGTATCTAAGAATCAGAATTAGAATCTGTGACTTCCTGAATCCTATTTGTGTCCATCCTATATCTACACTGCCTCCCACAGAGATCAAGCCCAAGCTTTGTTGCTCCTTGCAGCATTCCCACGTTCTTTAGAACAAACATTTCACAACCTTAGACCCCTTTGTCCTTCTCCCAGAGCTGTTATTTCTGACCCAAAGAAGAATTCCAGGCATTTTGTGGGAGATAGGCAAACAGGAAAAACAAACCCTCTGAAACACACTGATTTATTACTGTCTTCGAAACCAGCACTATGTTTTATCAGAAACAAAGATTCTGGCATTCTCTGTTGTAGCTTTCCTGCATCGCCCATAATTCTGTATGCACTATTTGAACTTTCTCCTTTCTCCCTTTAACAACAACTGTTTCATTGTAAGCCAGTGATCCGCTTTTCCAAAATCCATTTGTTTGCTTTGAGATACTGTGATAAAAATCCCTTCTGAAAGTTGTTGTTAATACAAATTTGTCTGTTTGCTATGGCCTCAGACCATTGAATCTGATTTTTGAGAAATTTGGCCCACACAGTTGGAACTCCACCAGAGGTAACAGTTAATATAGGAAATAAATTTATGTCTTGATCTGTATTGTTTCTTTTTTTTTTTAGTTACTGTCTCACTTTCAGTATGAAAGTAATAACTCGCTTTCAGTATGAAACAAGTCTATGGTTTCGCCTTCTTTGATTCTTCATACCTCTCTCTCTTTCTCTGATTTAGCTCCAATGCTGTGGGAAAGATAATGTGGAACAACAAATGGGATTACCCTGTCCAGAGAATATCCAGATGCCAAAGGCAAGTGTCCTCTGCTCTGGGTGTTCTAATCACTTTTTCCATGTCAATTGTTTAGTAAAATTGGAGACATTCTATAACTAAAAGAAAGGAAGAACTTCCTTTTTACCTCGCAAATTCCAGCATGAAATTCCATATGAAATGGAGCAGAGTGGAAGCAGATGTAAGTTGGAGGTCATATTGAACGTGCCCAGCCCTCCTTTCTGAAACCTGCTTGTAGCAACCCATGGTAGCTGAGACAGTATTACATAATCTGAAAAGAAAAGTGGGAAGGGCAGGAGTTCTGAGTGACAAGTCCCATGAAGGCTGAATTTTGGCAAGTGCCTGCCTGAATCATGCATGGGGACTCCTGACTAGAAACTCAGTTGGTGTTAGGAAGAATACTGTGGAATCTGCTTGTGAGTACGTTGTCAATCTGAAGGGCCAACCTTCCTGATTTAGCATGGCCTATCATATAAAGGGTTTTAAGTTTGAGGGAAACTGATTGTAAGAAAATTACTTGTATGTGTCAGCCTGTACAGGCAAGAAGTATAGATGTCTCACTAGAAAAGGGAACATGCTGTGAAAATTGTCCAACAAAACACAAGGCATAGATGCAAGGATTAGGACAGGGATTACAATAATATTTTTCAGTTTAGCTGTTGTTTAGTGAGAACAGCTGACAGAGCTGGTTGGAGTATATTTTTCTAGAAGTAAAAATCTTTCAATTTTGTTTTTAATAGAACTGCCTGGTTGAAATCCAGAATGTAATTGATGCTGATCTGCATTTAGTTGGAATTGTTGGAATTGCAATTGCTGGCACTGCAGTGAGTAAATCCATGTTCTCGCTCTCAAACCTGTATTTAAGCCCAGTACCCCGTCCCTTACTTGAAGCTTCGTGGAAGGTGTTTTGCAGTAACTGGTGAGATTCCTCAAAGGTGCAGCTATTCTTACTGCTTTCAGTGTGCCCTCTTTCTGCCTGTTGCCCACATTGGTGCAAGCAGACTCGCATGACTTTGTTTTCCCAGTTCATTTACCAGTAGGAAAGCAGAGTGCATATCAACCAATCTGGAAAGCAAAAGGCTGTAGCAGCATTTCTTCTGTTCCAAAACTACTGCAGACTGATGCTTTAGGCCCTCTGAGGATCCATTCCTTAGATTTCATAAGGAATAGAGGGTACCCACCCTTTGTATAGAAATGGCTTTCCATGAAAATGCTGGCTGTAGCATTGCGTCAATGTGAAGGATAGCTTATAAATAGATTTTCTAAGTCACAGATCCAGTGATCAGTATGTCTTTTGTTAAAGGAACAGGATTTAAACTGCATAGCATTCAGAACAGCATTTCTTTCCTAAACACGTAGCACATAGTTACATGCAGTTGTTTCATCAAATTGTGTCATCAAAGCATCAAAAACTTTCCTTCCAGTCTGCCCTGTCCCACAAGTGTGTACTGTTGTATTCCCAAGGTCGGCTCCTTCCTGACAGACACCAATAGATGTCACCCTGCTGCAGTGATCTGGAGGAGCAGGCAGGCATTTTCCAGCATGCTTGTGCCCTGACTTCCTTCAGACTCAGAAACCAGCAGCAGTCTGAAGCAGCATGAGGAGCCAGAATATTAGCAAAAAAAATACACCTTTAGCTGCTCTGAAGGGCGGGAGGTTCATGGACTTATGCGGACACTTGGAAACAGATGAAGGGTTTATGTATATAATAGAAACCACAGCATGGGTAAAGGGGATTAAACAGTCCAGTGATTTGTATAAAACATGTAGGTGTATTCAAAAATACAGCAAAGCAATATGGCTAGGACAGAGTTCCAATAACCTCATTGCTCAGATACAACAGAAGTTATGAAATGATAGCCTCTTTAGCAGCAGAAACATGTCTGTACATTTTTCTGTGCTTGTTTCTGACACTTCATTCTGTCTCCTCCTTCCTTAGGGAAGGGATACGAACTGAACTGAGTGGTTTAGCTGCCTGATAGTATTGTTCATCCCCTATCATTAGAACAAAGCCTCAGGAAGTAGCTGCTAACTGCTTTGGAGAATCAACCTGTGGCAGCAAATACATTTCTGGAGACTCTGGCAACACCCACTGTTCTCTGCTTTTAACATTCCCTCTAGTTAACTAGTTCCCTAATATGAACAGAGCTTTATCTTTAATGTGTAGTCTTGGTCTTGATTAGCAACTGTTAAGAGCTTAGCTTTCTCTGAAAAACTGCAACGCACAGCACCCATTCCAGAGGGCCGGCTCCTCTGGAATCATTCTCTGCTCTTATTCACACGCGTGTACAATATCCCACATAGAAGTATTCTGAAACTCAGGACCTTCTGGTGCAATACTGGACATAATACCAATAGTGACAGTTATTGATGTCAGTGAAATTTATGTTAATAACGTTAATGTTTGGAGCTGTTATGCTGGCCTTAATGTTTAGAACAAAACCCAGAGAAAATAGCGTGAGCAGATAAAATCTTGGCTTTAAGTATCAGTGAAATCTCTTTGATGTTAATTGTCTGATGTCTTGGGGTTTGTAGATGGAAGCAGTCGCTTGCCACTCTGCCATAAGAACCTTCAGATTGTTCTGATATGCAGACTATTTTATAACTGTTTTTCAAGTGGATCCCTAAATTGCATCCCTTCTCTTCTAGATCTTTGGCATGATATTCAGCATGGTTCTGTGCTGTGCGATCCGTAACACAAGAGACATGATCTAAAACTGTCACTGCACAACTAGGTCCCAGGAGTTCCAGACTAAGCTTTCCAAGAAGTGCTCTTCTACCCAATTTAATAATTGTAATGCATTTTAATTAGTGTTTTAACATACTGAGAGGAAAATATCCCACTAGATGAGCAGATGAATTGTATTAGTTACAGTAAAATGGAAGTGAACAAAAAAGGGTTTTAAAATGTCCTTTTTAATGAAAAAAGCAAAGGTACATCTAAGACTAATTTGATTTTTAATGTTTGTATATGTGCAATTAAGAGTTTACATATCTACAGACATTGTGTAAACACATACATATCTCTCCTTACAACATATGCATGCACACGGGCAGGTACCGGTCGGTACATGCAGTACCTTGTCTAGGTAAGTATGTGCAGGTGTGCATGCACGTTCTTCCAGAGTCCCACTATGCCAGGGTGTACACACACCCACGGGTATACAGTGCCTGAAAGCCTCTCATATTGAGCCCCTGTTTGCCATGAATTAGCAGAGGAACAAATGCCATTTTAAGAAGTAAGACCTGTGAACCATTTTGGAACTGTTCTTTCCAAAGCCCAAACAGAGTAGAATTAATAAAATTGGACTTTATTTAAAAAAAACCAATAATGCCTAAGGGCCTGCTCCAGCAACTTTAATTCATGTGAGTAGATCCATTGACTTCACTGTCATGCAGGGACTGGATTATTTTTTATTGGACCCTTCATGCAAATACAGAAAGCTCTGGGGAAGGAAATATGTCCAAGAAGATCCAGGCTAAAGGAAGAGGGGGAAAGAGGCAGGAAGCTGGCAAGATAACAGTCATTTGGGAGCAATTGCAGTGCAAAGTGTGTTTAAGCTTCCCAAGCTAGCCCAAGACACGCACAGACACACACACCCAAATCTGAGTTAAAGGGGTCACTAAAGGGGCCATGAAAATCTTTATGCAGAAGTTTCTATCCTGCAAGACTCTATATGGTGTATATACTGGTGCAGGAGTGGAGCCTATATCCAGAAAAGCAGCAGCTTTGTCAGATACTCTGTAGAATCTAACTGGCCTGTGGAAGCCAACCCAAGAGTGAAAACGGTCAAAGACAGACACGCAGCACTTTAATATCCTCTGTTTCTGCTTCTGTGACTATCACAGCTTCCATGGGGCTCTTACCTCAACCTCTCACCCTTTCTTGCAGGTATAAGGCAGGAAAGAAAGATGGGACATTTTTACAGAGCCATAAAGTAAATTTTCTTACTGGCACCTTTAGATTGCATGTCAGGTAAAAAATTACACTGTATGCTTGAAATACCTCAGGGCTTGCGTTTACATAGTTTGTTTCTATATTTTTATTTTTCTATTTGTCATATTTATTCGTAAGAGAATGTTCCTTTTTAAAACAGCCTAGAAGGGAGAAAGGTTGTCCCCAAAAGGGGAAAATAAATTACATCAAAGGCTCAGAATTTCCTAATTTTTTTCCTACTCGAGATAATTTACCATTTCAGAGAACAGCTCTTTGCTAACAATACCCACATAGCAGCTCTGTCTCTCTGATGATCACTAGTTCAGATTTGTGATGCAGTTGTTCCATACATGATAGGGAAAAGTTCAGCTAAACTACATATCTCATTGAAAGGGTCCATGATGTCTAATAGAACTTGGCATGTACAAGTCATGGGGTCTTTATTCTACTGAAACACAATGGAAAGAAATGGGATTTCAGAAAACACGTGCTCTCCAGTGCACATGTTTGTTTGGAACATACATCCCTCATGTTTATCTCTCATTTCCCAAAGAAACTCAAGACTCCCATCACTTCTCTGTTACTTCAGGACTGGAAATGATGTTGCTGTTCCACGTATCCAATTTAATTGACACATCTTGCTGTCTTTTACATACATCTCTTTTCAAATTGTTCACCCACAAGCTGTGACACTGAGACAGCTGAGCACTAAACGCTGGTGTGCAGCAGGCTCTGCCACCTCGGCAGTGCCCAGGCCCAGCTCCAGGTACCCAGCGGACAGGGAGACGCTGTGTCACAGGCCAAGGAGGAGTTAGGCTCTGTCACTCTGCTCACAGCTCATTAGCTGTGGATGCCATGTAACAGTAGGGCCTGGGACCTTATTGATTCTGCAAGCATCAGATCAGGAGATAGGGCCCCGATCTGCTGTCTGCTCCTAAAAAAGGCTCAACTAGGAGAAGGACACTGGCACCACATCCATGAGGGTGTCAAGCTGTAACTAAGAAAGTTTCTTACAGCAGACAACTGAGACAAGCAAACCAATTTCCTGGATCCAAGGTATATTTGGGACTGTCAGTACAACTGGTTCTGCTCCAAATAGGTAATCGGGTAATATACAGCTGGGGTGTTTTCTCCCAAGGTATTACTGACAGAAAGAAACCTGTGTGTGTAGTGCCATTTTGCCATTCAAAGCAAGACAGCTTTCCAGGAAAGCCAGTAAAAATAGCACAATAGGGAAGCCAGTGGTTCAGGTTCCAAGATTACTGCCCTAAAAACCAGGACACAGGGATAGAAATGAACTGCAAATCAAGCTATTTTGTTCTGTTACACTCCCCACATAATGACAGTATTTTATTTATTTTAAACACATCTATATATAATTGCTTTTAATTCCTCAAATTTGTAGCACCAGAATGTAACTATAGGACCAGAGCTTACTTCTTTATTTGTTTACTGTTTCTTGAGTAATTTGGAAGATGCCCACTCCTGCTTTTGAGATGCACTGAATAAAAAGGCAGCTTGTATAACTTCTGTTGCTTCCCCAGCCCCCCATTCCCCCAGAAGTACAAAAATATCTTAGTGCCTTATGAAAACAGGAAGAGTGGTACAAAGAAAACTTCTATAAATTCAGATTTGAACAACCTAACTCTCTGTTGAAGTGTTTTAGGTTTGTTTTGTTGTTTTTTTCCCTTCCTCTGAACACTGCATTTGTTTTTCTGAGCATGACTTCTGCTTATACTCTAGGGTTTACTGCCATTTAGGTATACAGGATATTTGCATTGCATATTGGGAACAGAATAATACCAGTTACTGGTTTAGTTCTCTGAAGTTATTGGTAGAATTTAAGCTGGAAATGAACATGTTATGCATCTGCTAGTGCCTTTAACAGAATCCAGAGATAAAGCCTCTGTTGCTGTCTCCTGTTGTTGTGAGGTGCATAATATATTTGCAGTTTTATCTGCATCTTAGTAATGGAAACTCTTTTTTAACTCATTAAGGGACAGAAAATATAGCTGTTCTTTTCCCCTGTCCAAACTGTAAGAACTCTTTCCTGCTGCTTTTAGACCATAGCTAATTGACAAACTCAGTTTCCATTCAGGAATTTAAGTAGCCCTTTTTAAATGCTCAGATGTCACAGGCAGGGTTATGGCTATCAGAACTGGATATATAGTGTGCACAGGTTATCGTGCTGCTGCTCTTTCATTTCAGCTCTTGGAAGTGCGAAATCTTTTATATTTGTCAGCAGTACAAAATCATTTACAAGCAACTACACCATATGTCTTCAATAAGAAAGCTTTTCAAGGGTAACTAAATCCAAACCAGTATCTAAACTTCCTGAAATACAGTTCACGCTCCAGAGTTGCATGCCAAGATCTATTAACAAACTCCAATGCTTGTATGCACCAGATAAATAGTAACATGTAAGTCAGCAGAAGTACCCATGGAGTCCTGTCCCTTGCACCTGTTTCAGAGGAAAGTGACAACAGATCAATTCCCTCCAGGTGATAATACTGAACGCATATCACATACGTTTTCTTCTCCTGACAGTTTGTTCTAAAGTATAAAGGTGTTAATTTTTGATGCCCTTATTATATCACTAAACATCATTATTCACATTTCCCTTGTCCAGTTTTTTTAAGTAGCTGACTTCAGTGGGAGCTTCACTTGTTACAGGAAAACCTCAGCCACTTTTGATATCTTGTAGAGATTGCACAGGAGTTGATGAAGCACAGCCCTGTAATATCCTTACAATGAAGACTCATATTTCACTTTTCTTCATACTGAAAGTGATAGTTTTATAGCAAAATACCTTTCATATGTACTGAAAAAGAAAATGACTTATCTTAAGCCTTCAAATGCTATGTTGTACAGCTTTTGGAGGCTACTGATTAACAGCATCAGATGCCATTCATAGAAAATGTATATAAATAAAGCTTTTCAATCTTACTTCTTCCTCTCTGTTGGTGCTCCAGCCACTACGTTCTCCAAAACACAAACCACTGCCAATATAATGTACTTGTTCCTATAGCACAAATTCTGATTTTGGACAGAACTGGCATATCGGTTCATGCTGTAGCAGAATTACCTCTATGGCAGCTTTCTTTGAGAGGAAAAAAAACCCCAACAAACCAACTTATTCTGTTGCTGAATCAGCTTTCACTTCCCTTTAGTCCCACGTGTTCTGAAGCGGCGTTTTTATCAAGCTTTTCTTGAACTTGAAACAACTTTCTAATAAAAATAACCTGAAATAAGCGACTACCCGAGAGAACTTGTGTCTGTGCCCTCCAGAGCGCGCGCTCAGAGCCAGTCCCCCACAGCCCCCCAGTTTCCCCCACGGGAGGCTCCATGACGCCCCCGCCCCCGCGAGCGCGGCACACCGGCGGCCGGCACGGCGCCGAGCTCCGACCGCGAAGCCCAGCAGAGACCCTCGCACCGCGGCCGGGCTGCCTTCGCCTCACCTGCTGCATCCCGGAGCTCGGGCGGTCACTCGGCGGCGGCGGCGGCGCCAGCCAAAGGTCCGGGGGCGGCCGCGCGGCGAAGGGCTCCTGAGGCCGGGCCGCGGGCGGGCTTCAGCTAACGGAGCAGGCCTCAGCCGGCGAGGCGAGCACGGTCTCACGCTGGGAACAGGGGCGGGGCGGGGCGGGGCGGGGCGGGGCGGGTCAGGCCCCAGCCCAGCGACAGCCCCCGCCTCGCCACAGCTCCCCTCAAGGACCGGCGCGACGGGGCGGACCCGCCCCCCGGTCAGGGGCAGTGGGCGGGACTCGCTCCGCATTGGCTACTGACGCGGCGGCCAGCACGCGGGCGGGGCTTTGTCCTGGCGGCGAGGGCGGAGGCGGGAAAGCGGGGGCTGAGGCCGGGGCGCCCGCGGCGCTCTGCGCCCGCCGCTCGAGGCGGCACGGGAGCCGGCGAGCCCCAGGATGTGTCAGGACCGCGCGCCGGTTCGGCGGGGGCCGGGTAAGAGGCGGCTCCGTGCGCGGGTGGGCCCCGGTTCCGCCCGCCCCCTCAGGCCGCTCCTCCTGAGCGCTCGCGCTCCCACTCTGCCGGCCGCGCCACAGCAGAGCGGAGCGCCGGGAGTGTCTGGGGATGGACTGCGCGGCGGCGCCCTCTGGCGCCCGGGCGGCGCTGCTCGTAGACTCGAGACAGGCCAGGGCGCGCGGGGATCGGGCGCAGCTGCCTCCCGCGCCGGCGGGACTTTCCTTCCCGGACGAAGCCGGCGGAGGCCGAGGGCTGCGCGGTTGCGGTCTCATTCCCCTGTTCCAGACGCGTGAGTTCGTGCGGGATTGTGCTTCTCGGAACGGGCCGCGGGGGCGCTGGGTGAGGGTGGGCCCGGGCGCCAGGCCCTTCCCCGGGCGGGACAGTCACTGTCGGGGCGGGCGGAGGCGTTTGAAGGAGGATCCTGACCGACCGGGCCCCGCCAGACCGACTCGGTGTTCTGCGCTCCCGCGCTTTTCTCTGACGTCCTCGGCAGTGTCAGGATGTTGAGAAGCGGTGTCTGCACATCCATCTCAATGTGTCTTTAAATAGATGCATCAGCACAACCCAAATGTCTCTATTTGGATTTTTCAAAAGCATAAAAGAAGTCACGTCAGTTATTTTCCTCTCAGTGGTTTTGCGGAGTTAACCATAAAACCAGCGTGCTGGTTTGTGCAGGCCGTGTTCGTGCTGAAGGCAGATCTGTCAGTCCCAGCCCTGAGGGAGCGTTCCAATTATTTTGCACCACTGTAAGTAGGCTTTCTTCATAGTAAGCTTGACAAATTTTCCTGTGCTAAATACCCGTTTAAAAGGCCCAAACACTTTGAGAAGGCGCTGTCTGATCTTAGAGCTGAAGGTTTTGTTTGTTTGCTATTTACTGGATAGCACAATTGATGCTTTGTTGGGTAGATGCCTGTGTCCCAATTTTTTGCTATCATTCTCTGTGCTTTTCACAAGCTGGAGAGTAGCAATTCACGTTGCAGCTAGTTGCTGAGAACTTGGGAGCCCAGAGCTCTTTTGCATGCTCTCACTACATGGCTTTTACAGTTGCCTTGAAGTAGTCTGGTGTATATCTAGCTGTAACTGCATTGTTTAAACCATAGGTTCTAAGAGACACGTCACAGAAGTAGGGCTCCTACTGTTCCTGCAAAATCCTCTGGATTTGCTATTAATTTAAAATTATGTTTTTAGATAATTTAACTTTTTAAATCTTGCCTGCAAATGCTGTCAGCTTATTATTGCAGTTGCCCTGGACAAAGCTTTTGCTGTTACCACAGAATGGTTGAAGTTGGAAGGAACCTCTGGAGGTCACCTGGTCCAATCCCCCTGCTCAAGAAGGGCCACCTAGCACGTTCCCTTAGTCTTTCATGGAGGCTTTGCTGCAGTTGAAATCAAATTAAGGTGTTTGGAATAGAGTATCAGATTCCAGGAACATGAAAACTGCAAAACTAAAAGCAAGATTTTTTTAAGAAAATTAAATTTCATATTTGTATCCTGTGAATTCTGTTTCCTTTATTTCCTATTTCAATCAAAGTGTGAACAGAGTGTCTGATTTCTTGGGAGCAACAATTGTATTTCTACAAAGGTATTTGTATAAACACAAAAAAATATGCCTTGCATCTCAGTAGTATTTTTAGGTGTCACAGTTAATTTGACCCTGGTAACTCATGAGAATGCCATCAGGCTGACAAGAGATTACTGTTTCAAGGCATTTCTTTTCCAGGGATGGGGACGTTTCTTCTCTAATATTCTAGATCATTCATGTTTTGTATGTGTCAAGAGTTTCAATTTTCAGTTTGATTGAATTGTTCTCAGTATTCTGATTGACCTTAGGCTTACTTCACTAGTGCAGACATGAAAGCGTGCGCCCAGTGAACACAGGTCTGGACGGCCAGTGCTGATGACATAGACCTACAGTGTAGATAAGCAAACTGTGTGTACGTGCTTAGTCCCCACTGACTACCCTGAAGCCATGGTCCTCAAAAAAAGGAATACTAAGTATATGGAAAAATGCTGTTGCTAACATGAAGGCTGTAAGTATATGTCAGAATCTAAATCTAATTACAATGTCCAATGCTAAGAGTATGCGTTGCCTTTTTTTTTTTTTTAACTCTGAAATATATCAAGTGTTTTGTCTCTGAGCATTTCTTCACAAAATAACCTGGGATTTATGAGCAAAGGCTTATACATACACACGGGCATTTCTCCTTCCCCAAAGTCACAGGTAGGTTCTACGTACAAACCAGCAGTCCTGTTGTGCATATCACAAAATATCCAGTTAACTGAACTAACTAGTGATACATCTTTAGAATAAAACTTTGTGCACACCAATTTGCAAACCTGTTATGAAATACACTTTTATTTATGTTTAGTTGTGAGCGGAGAGGTACATTTCGACCACATTCTGTTGGAAGCTTACATGTTACAGAGCTTCTGTGGTTTAGTGCAATAATTTGTCCTGACCTTCTCATGAACACAGTCACTATAATCAGTGTTACATTTACCACACTTGCAGCTCACAGCCACAGGGTAGGAATAATAAGGGATGATGTGATGAGGACAGCCTGGAATCAGTGCTGTTTGATAGAACATCTCTTTATATGTGCACACATTCTGGGACAGAGCACTTCTGAGTAGCAGCTTCTTGCCATTGCTGTCCTACAAAGAAAAAAAGAAATGCATGGTTTCACTGAAGCATACACGACTGTCGGAAGACTTCCTTTGACCTTGTTTCAAGCATGCAGAAAGCAAACCTCTGTACAGTGAGACTGGCTCTGATATTTTCAGCATACTTCTGTTCAGATCCATAATTTTGTATCTGCATGATTGAGGCTCTCGACCCCCAGAGCTGTGTTCTCTTTGCTTTTATGCTTGTAACCAATCTGCTAGGCTCAGAGTGCTAACAGTGCTTTGCACTGGCTACCTACTGGACAAAGTGGAACTTAGAATGCTATTGAACAATGAAGCTCAAGCATAGTGTTTGGTGTGCCAGCATGCAGGATACTCTCCACAGCTAGCTGTCATAACAGTAGTGGGAGTAGAAGTCACTCGAGTCATTTACATGATATTTGAGTGACTAAATGTAATCTGCTTCTCACTTGTTCCATCCTCATCCCACAAACTGACTCCAGAGGCTCTGCAGTGACAGCACCGGTTATTCACTGCTGTGCTGATGGCGTTATAAACTCTGTAGTTCCAGAGACTTGGCATTTCTCATCCACACCCTTGCAAAAAGCTAACTTGAAAAGGTGATGATAGTGCGATGTTTCTGTCTGTGACAAATGCTGTTAGAACTGGGTCATTTACACACAATTTTCTAGTGAGAACAGGCATTTGTTTTGCAGTGATGGTCATTATAGAAACAACTGCCTAAAACAGAGTAACGCCTAGTACCCGAGTCATGCAAAATCCAGCGCAGATGGTGGTGTTGATGGCCAGGCAGAAGGCACATTCCCTTTTCTCCACATGGATTATGTACTCAGAAGGAGCACAAAGTGATGCTGTTTGACCAAAAGTCAGGCTGAAGAGGAGAGACATCACAAAGAAGGGACTCATGCTAGACAGGGGGAAAAACAAACAAAGCAAACCCTGAGTAAAATTGCATGTACCTTCCAGCCCTGTCCTCAGAATTTGACAAGAACAGTCACGACAGTCACAGACTAGAAGTAATCTTAACTTTTGTAGCTGCAGCCTGACAGAATCTTTCCAATCTTAGAGCTTTAAGTGAAATAGTACTAACCACCAAACAGAAAAGAAGGGCCATTAACAACATATACCAAATTCACTTTTTCCCCACTAAGGCATATTACATGAAAGTTTTCACTAATGAATGATAAAATGCTGACACAGAAAAATAACAGCAGCTAAAGGACTTGAAAGTGTGACATATGTGAGAGAACATGAGCTCTAGAATTAACCAGAGATGCTAAAATAATCTCACAGGTTTAAAAATAAATTTCTAAAGAAAGCATCTTATAAAACATTCAAGAGACAATCAGCTGTGCATATCAGACATACCACCGTATTTTTTACTTTCCAGTTGGCTTAGAGGCACAATGAAATGGGAACATTGCCAAGAATTAAATAATAGATTCAAGTAAATTACAATAAAGAACATTAGCAAAGAGTTTGAGTCAATGAATCCCGACTTTATCTGTCTGTTGTGCTAACCTCATTTCTGAGACCTGCTGGGGATCCCGAGAACAAAGCTTTGATTAGCTCCGAGACAATTCCAGGGTCTGCTCTATAGCCTCTCAACTAGAAACTTTAAATGCCAGTGTCTACAAACACATGGACATCACCCTCTAGTCTCTTCCAGCTGTCAGTTTCCCAAAGCAAAAGCCATTCCTTACACACTCTGGTTTACCCTGCAGCTGCAACAATGCAAGTCTGGAAAGACCAACCTCTTGTCAGCAGAATTCTTCCCTATTACAGGAACCTGATTCTGCCTGGAGCTGGGAGAGGCAGTGACCCAGCACAAGCTCTGTGTGTGCTTTATACTCCTGGCTAATTCCAGGCTGATCTTACTGTTTATATAATTGCATCTGAATTGCTGCTTTCTTATCGCAAAGTCATCTATTGAAAATTCATACTGAACCACAACACAAATGTGATGGGAACAAATGTGTCCAGAATATCCTAACCAGGAAACTGGAGCTGGAAATTAATTATTTTAACAGTCATTCTCAGGCTCTTAAACTAACCACTGCTTTTGAAAAGTTATTATTGATTAAGTTAATCGCTACACAGGCCAGCCACATCATGACAGGAAGGCTAGCATGGAAATGGGACTCATCCTCAATCACGTATGACTAATTCTACACCTGTGTTCTGCAGGAGTTTAATGAAGTTAGTTCATGCAGTTTTCTTGTTACCAGGCAGGCACAGCTGAGAGCTGCAATGCTGTACACATAATGGAACAAACCTCAAATCAAAGTGCTTGCTCTGCAGTGTGCTTGGGTATAACCTGACTTACCTACTCAAAACACACTGAGAAAGTTCTCTGGCCTTGAACCTAATCCTGAAGTAACAAGCAATTCCCTCTGAAATACTAATGGAAAAACTAAATCACTTCTTGTAGCACAAGAAGCAAAGTATTGCACCAACGCCAATGAACCTGAAATGTCCACAGATGAGACAGAACACTCACATTTAGGGCTTTGTGGAACACCTGGGAGCAGCAAAAGTAAGAAAGGGTCGAGTCAGCGTGCACATCTTGCACTGATGCCACACAAAGCCACTGTCCTCTACAGCTTCTCCCTGTGCTTATTCACTGCAGCTCTGTTAACACCTCCCTTGTCAGTGAATCACTGAGCTGCTATTGGGACTTTGAGCTGATGTCTGTCTTATGGAGGTCAACCACCACATCCTTGATTTACGTAGCCACAAGAAATATAAAGTTGAATTTGAGCTGGTAAACATGGTCACTTCGGGCTGTTGGAGGAGTGATCCAGTTCTAATAGGTATTTAGATAATTCTGGAAAAATATTGTCTCCTTTTCCTGTGGTTTCAGACTGCTGCACACAGCTTTATGTCCTGGAGTAATTCTCCAAGGGTTGTTGGTTTGGTTTTTTTTGGATCACACGATAGAATTCTTGTTCTATTAAGACTAGCCAAATGCTTTCTGTTTTCATGGAGTCTTTAATTATGGGTTAATGGCTACCATATAATTTCTCAGGAATTAAATATAACTCTTTCTGGCTTAAGGACATGAGCAGAGCATTAATTGTACCCTCAGTAACATCTGTCCATCTACACTTAGCAACAGAAGTATAACACTTTGCTAATACTCCAATACATTATTGAACTCTGAATTTTTCCAACATATTTTGAATACAGTTAAACATAAAGGCTATATAAGTATATACATACATACACCCATATGTAGATAATGTGTGTGAATATATACACACACATATATATATATATACACACTACAGATATATATGGGTTTGGTTGTTTAAAATTTTAATCACAGACAATTTTTGATCTTGGAAAATCTTAAGAGTATTTCAAGATCCTGAAAGGAAAAAGAAACAATTCCTAAAAGTAAATCCTGCAGAGGACAAAAAGTGCCCCCTCCCCCCCAAAAAAAAACCAATGACATTCCTAAAGCAAGAATATTGCATGTGTCCCTTGCAGCACAGCTGGGGCAGGTACAGCTGATTCTTTCCTCAGAACATTTTGCAGTAATTTACAGGCACAGCTTTCGCTACATTTGCACACACTGGTTCTGACCCCCATGTCCAGGTTTAAAGTGTCCTCAACATATCCTGTAAGAATACAGGCAGAGGACAGACCAGAGTTTGAAGGCACATATCCTTTACTGCTTCAAGGTGCTAATTGCTCTGATTTAAGAAAAATGGGTGTAAGGGCAGGGGGAATGGTGGGGGTGGCAGAAATTCAGATTAGGGTAAAAAAGGATTAAGAATTTGCTTTAAAAGGATTAAGAGGATTTAGGGCAATGTCTTAAATTATCAAGAGCAAATAAAAAATTATAACAGTGCTTGAAACTGAAACTCTATCATAGTGAAGATGAAAAAGAATGCAACAATAAAAACTATAGCAATAAAAAAATTGAAACATCACTGCTAGCAGTGAGAAGAAAACTCATAGGAAACTGGAGGTTAGGAAATAAACTTCTGTCAGGACAGAGGCAAACAGTAACGTCAGGGGACATGACTAGATGAAGACAAGCTGTGGATGCAAAGTGCAGCCTTCAGTAAGTACATGTTCATTTGAAAATGTAGTGGCTGAACAGCCAACATACATATTTGCAACAAAAGTTACTCAATAAGTTGTATAAGGAATAAATATTTTTAAATTAACATCATTAGATAGCTAACGCTAATTTCAACAAATCTTGGAATACTGAGGAAATTTCAAAACATTAAGGAAAGTACTAATATTATGCCAATATTTAAAGAGAAAAGTTGACCCAGGTAACTCTCAGTCAGCTAGCCTGACATCTATCCCTGGTAAAATAACAGAAAGTTGATACAGGATTTGAGCAGTAAAGAATTAATGGATGAGAACGTAATTAATGCCTGTCAAGATGGTGTTACATAAAATAGGTCATGCCACACAAACCTGATTTCATTCTTTGAGGTGATTACAAATTTGGTTGTTAAGGCAACTACATAGATGCAATGTCCTTAGTTCCAGCTGTCCAGAGCCCTGCTGGCACAAGGATTCAGAGCTCTGGGGCAGAGTCCAGTGTGGTGTTTGCTGAATGTTGGGAATCATTAATCACAGGAGCAGTGCATTTACTCATTGCACCTTTTTTACCCGGGCGCTGAATGCACCGCAGTGCATTACAGAAATATCTGACCAAGTATTAAGAATGAAAATTAATTTATCTGGAAGCACAAGAAGTTAGTCTGCGTGGATCTTGAGACTAATGTGGCTACTGCTGCTCACACTCAGGTTAGCTCCACACCGACGTGGACACAGAGCCTCTTCTTGGCTATTACCTCTGTGCTGGCATCACGTTCGGCTGCCAAAGATGCACTAACACGACCAGAGCGATATAAACATTCATATCTCTTCAGTAATTTATGCTGAATATTAAAATGGTAGAAAAAAACCTTTTCCTTGATTGTCCTGGATATGACCATAGAGTTCATTCGCTACTGACCTCTCTGAGGACTCGATGGGAGTGAGATCCCACTACCTCCTGGGAGCAGCAAGACAAAAGAGTGTCAGGACAATGGTGTCCAGTGTGGTGACATACAAGTGCCTGAGGCTTCTTTCGTACAGTTTCCTAGAATCCATAGTTAAAAGTCTGATGCTTATGGATCCATTTCTTTGGTTGCCCCCCTGCTGACCTGCAGACTATTCAGAGATTGAAGTCTTTAATGTGCTTTTACAGCCATCAGCTCTGTAGCCCTGTTCTGGAACAGCTAGTTACACTGTTAATTATTTATCTTTAACCTTTCTGGTAACTAAACCAATCCATTCACTGACATCAGTACATTTACACTTTCATTAAGTGAAAGACAGTATGCTGATGTTCTACAAGAAGTGTTTTAAATTGTCTCTGTAAACAGTAATCACAAAATTCTTGACTCCATTACCTAGGAATCTCTGTAATGGGCTAGAGAAATTCAGTGCGTACCAGAATCTTAAGTGTAAAAGTAATTTAATAGGATTCCCTGTCACTGACCAGTGCCTAAGATAGAAGTAGGAACAATGAGGAGAACACATTATTCCTACTCACTCTTCCCCGGTTAGTAGTACAACATAAAGAAAATTTGGTGATCTTACGAGCAGGGCACCTCACACAGCAGAGCACCTCTCCACTGCATACAGCACTGTGGATATTAAATGAAAGCATGTCCATGCTTGCAAACAACAGAGAATTAGCTACAAGCTATGCTGCTGAAAAACAAAGTCAATCAGATTTCTAAGAGATTAGTATTCTGGTAGAGGAATTATTTCCAACCCCATCCTGTTGCAGACATCCACTAATAAAAGGAAGTAAGATCCTAATGTGCTGCCATAGAAATAAGTGGTTTTACCAGGTTTTGCATTTACACAGACTGTAGCTGCTGAATTTTTCAAAGCTAATCTGTCTATTGCAAGTTTCTCTGTAATAGCTTGAAACATAGCTCTTAAATTTTAAATGTATAGATTCACAGATGACTGCTCTTCTCTTTCTTTCCTAGGATTAGCTGCAGCATTTCCTATCAACCATAGATTAAAACAGTAGTTCTCTTTGTTGCATATCATATGTCAACAATCTCCACTTACATACTTCATACAATCTCCACTGAAAATACCTCATAATCCTATTTGCTGTTGGGCTCATATGAGAGACCACTTTGTATTTAGTTTCATTTCTTTGGAAAGTGCTAGATATTTCTGCTATTCTAAGATGCATATTCACTACACTGAGGATAAAACTTAAAAAACCCAAACAAAAAGAGACAGAAGCCTTCTGCAGTGTTTTCAAGGATGAATGACTGCACCCACCCACTGCCATAACAACGCTAAAGGGCAAGAGTCACAGACACTTTGCAGTTTAAGGGTCACTTTGTTCTCCTGATTTGCCTGGCAATTGGATGAGCAGTCACGAGGTAATCAGACAGATTTGACACTACACGTGTACAACTATTTGTAGTTTGTTTTTCTTAGAGATACTTAACTCCTGTAGCAATTAAAAAAATCCTTCTAGTTTAGAAATTTAAAGGAATATTATTACTGCTTTTCTTAGAAAAAGTTGTCCTATGTAATTACTATCATTCACACTTGAGGATTTTTTAAATACGTATTTTTAATCAAGATTTTAAGCTCTTCCTTACGTATGCTTGGGTAAACCTGTTTAAAGCAATTCTTCCATTACAGTGTCTGATTCTGAAAAAACTACTTTTCAAAGCCACTGTGAAGTATGATCAGCAACTGCTGACACATAACATTCCCCTTCCTCTTATTCCCCAGTTAATTTCAATCAGGTGAGGTCAGCACTAGTGTGAGTAGACTGATTAATCTCTAACCCCAATGCACTTGAAGGATTCACAAGCTAAAGCATGTGCATTTATTAATTTTCATTTGCTTTACCTATCCAAACTGGATTAAGGGCTAACAAAGTTGTATTTTCAGATGTATTTACTATATATAGTCCATTCACATAAACAGGCATAGCATGAGGCAAATATGGTACCAACAGTATTTTTGTAATGTTGCAGGTTTCTACATTACACCACATGACATCATATCAGGAGGGTTAAATGATGCACAACAGATTCACAAGCCTGCCACATCAGTACTGGAGAATTATGAGGTCCAAACTGATTATCACCATTTGAGTCTAGATGTGCACAGTAAAGACTCGAATTTTTACCTCTCCAAGTGTAGTATCTTCTCTACCTTCAAGATATTTTAATTACCACAAGACTCCCTGTGCCATGCAGAATCTCTTAAAATAGTTAACTAGCATTTCTAATTCTTTCCATGTAAGTTTCTTGTCATTTCTTCTCCTGCAGTGTCAGATACTGTACATACACCATTATACTGAAAATCATGTTTGGTAGATAGCAATTTATAAGGCACATGGACAAAAGGAACCCAACTACTAGCCTATACATAAAATTGATACACAAAAAGACTTAAGTACCTACGTTTTGCTACCCACTTCAGATGAATCCAGGATTTGGATTATTCCTATGTTAAGAGGTACCTGTAGTTTTCTTGTTATCTCTAGACTCTGAAGCAGCTTTTCATTGCCATTGTGAAACCAAGATTAATCAACGATTAACACAGAAATGTATTCTTTTCAACTATTCTTAATGCACACATGGCAGAAGCTGTTAGTCCTCAGGAAGGCTGCCTGGTGATGTGTATCTGTGTTCTAATACATAAAGCAACAACACCTGGTCCCACACTTTACATTTCAGATGAACAATTTAATGACATCTTAACATTGGTTTTACACTCTTAAAACATGTGCACATATTTTATGAAGCTGAAATATTTTTAAACCAAAGTAATTGGATTGAAAATTCAGTTTTAAAAGCTTGAAAACTGTTTCAACATACTGAAATAGTAGCTACTGAAAACAAGTGTAAAAAGACTCTTCTGACAACATTTAAAATGGATGAAAAAGCAAGATGACTTCAGGTAAAAGTGCATGCATTTTAACAGCTTCAGTATTTCTTTCATTAAAGAATATAATTTTCTGAATTATGTCTTAAGAAAAATAGAGTACATCTAAAAGAACAAAACTGAATTTCTTTAAAACCAGTATTTCTAATGCCAAGCCTTTTTTTTTCTTTTTGAAACAGCTTTCTATGTAGTTATACTTATTTCTAAATTTAAAAAATAGGCTAATTTGTCTCCTGACTTTTTATAGCACAGGGAGTGAAATGCAGAAAATGCTCTGCAGGTTGATGCAGCTGTGTATCTATAAAGTTTATGTGTATAAAGGAAATTAATGGAGTATTAAACATACTGAGTATGACAAAAATACAACAATGTACTAACTGTGAAAGAACAGTAATATTGTGGTTGTACTAATCAACTAATGCTAGGGTACTAGCTGTTTTTTCATTTTAGGTAAAGAGCTTTTCAGCTTCTTTAATTTTTCTTTTCCTGTCCATTTTAGAAACTGCAGTCCATCCAGCCTCTCGCATTTTTCTCATGGTTGTAAGTTTCATCACAGAGCCTGGTGTTCTCTCATTTAAAGTAGTTGGTTTCTAAGAAGAAAAATAAAGCCATCCATTAGTTTCTATAACCAGTTTGATTAACTGTTTCTTTTGATCTGAAGAAAAACTAAGGTACCTTTTTTGGTGTCATGGCATAAAATTGTGAAGCTTGCGGATAATCTTTGTACAATTTTTTAAACATTTCTTCCTCTGAGACTATGCTCTTAAATTAAAAATAAAAAAATAATTACACTATATTAAAAACTGTATTTTCTTTCCTCCTAGGTATATTACAGTATTAAAAAAGATGTTACTACAAAGCCTCAACTGGTCAATAAAAACAATGTTAAAATTATAAAAGTTAATATGTATTTTCATATAGTACTACTCTGTCATAGTTACTGTTTACATACATATCAATTCCAGAAAGAACCAATAAAATAAAAATATACACAAATATTGTCTTGCATACAGAACCCCACATGCTTTACATACATTCTTAGATACAGCAATGTACATAAGGACCTGCCAAGTACACTATTTGTTCTCTGATTTTTACCAGGAGGTCACTGTGTTCAGAGCTATCTGACTGAGCATCCAGCTGGAGAAGCACTTTCTGCTTTTTCCTCGTGCACTGTTCTGAGTGCAGATTTGTGCTTTCACTTTGCAGTGTATGTATCGGAGGAGTCTTTATAACATACGTCTGGTAAATAAAAAGATGGCATTTAAAATGATGTTTTCAGTGGTAATTATAGAATCTAACCCAGTTTACAGACTGAGTATCTCGGAAGACAGTAGGGAGATGCTGTGGAACAGTTATCTTTCCATCCCAAACGTGAAGACCTAAACAAAGCCAAAAAAACCAAACCACCAAAACCAACCCCCCAAAAAAACACTGACTTTTTTGTTGCCAAACAAGGAGAAGGAATAGAAAGCTGTGGAAGAACTGAGTTTTATGGCATACTACATCTAATTTCATCATGCTTCTCTGCAGAAGTTCAGCTTTTTTTGAACTGTAGTCACCACGTGCAGACTATAAGCAACATTTAAGAAAACAGAAACAAAACTGCAAGAAAAAGCTTTCAAAGACATTGATAGTGATATCAAGAACAATATTGTTTTTACTGAAATAGTTCTTTCACCAGAAGTTAAACTTGTCAGAAACATTCCCATGGAACACTGCAATCCTTTTTTTAGAAAGGATAACAAAAATGGTTGTTATTTATGTGATTAAGATATAAAGATCACATGTGAGCTTCTGACAGGGTAGAAGCAAAGGTTTTATAGTTATGATGCAGCAGTCAGGAACACCTGGATCATTTTTGCAGCTATGCAAGCTATTTTCTGTTCCATAGAGAAAAACGTGCCTTTACAAACAGATGACTATTTCTTTTAAGACTACATAAAAGAATTCGAGATACATTATTAAATTCAGAGTCCCTCTAGGGGACTGAATTGTTACTTATCAATGGTAACAAACAAATTAAGTACAGTGGGAGCCCTTACACAAATTGCCACTTTTTTGTGGCTATCTGCCTTTTAAATCACTGCTTATCACAACAAAAATAAATAAGCATCTATGCAGAAGTGAGAAATACAGTCAGGAAAAAAACAAGAACAATTTACTATTACAAGTTACAAACCTTTAATGATGGACTACCCAAGGGACTTCTTGCAGATACTGAAGGTGGCATTTTTTTCTTTTCCATCATGTTGACTTTTAGAGGAATATCATTTGAAGACATTTTATTTTTCACATTAACAGATGCATAGTCCAGATCTAAATGAGGCTTAGGAGTCTCAGAAAAATGGGTTTGTATTTTCTAAAATTAAAAAAATGTTTACATTAAAAGCATTTCAATATATTTGTCAAGCATACATAGTTTATCATGGAACTTCAATTAGATAGCATATGTATAAATATTACCAAATTCTAAAATTAATTAATAAGGTTAAAGCTACCTTGTGTTTCTTTTCATTTTCAGGAACCATATTTTGGGGTCGTTCTTTTGCAAGATTCTCCTAAAAACAGTTACATGATAGAAAGTAAATATTTTATTTGAATTCAGTTGTTGAAAATATTCTTGATGTAATTACAGAACATGGTCCACAGTCACAGTCTATTACAAAGTTCACACAAATACATGACCTAGATTTAGTCCAACTGCAGCAGTCAGGAATTACCTTTCTGTTCACAGGTTAATTCCTTATACAACTTTTCCCACCTCCGCAAAGGAGCCTACATACCATCCCTTTCGAATGAGGAGATAGGATAATTTTTTTTAAATACAGCTGTGATGAGCTCTCTATTTTCTAGTTATTATTTCAAGCAAGAAACTGGAAGCATTCTTGCTTATTGAAGCAAGTGTTCCTTCACTGCTTTTTAAATTCTATTTTGCATTTAATTTGCCAGCTGAAGAACACTGCATAGCAATCACAAAATCAGAGTGGAATGGACCTCTGGAGATCATCTAGTCTAATATCCCTGTTCACAGCAGAGTGATCTAGAGGAGCTCGATCAGGACTGCGTCTTGAATGTCTCCAAGCACGGAGACTCCACAGTCTCTTTGGGCAACGGTCGTTCCTGTGTTTTATCACCCTACAGTAACAGAGTTTTTTCTTGGTTTTAAATAGTGTTTCTTGTACATAGTTTTGTTGCCATTGCCTCTTGTCCTTTCACTGGATACCACTGAGAAAGTCTCGCTCTGTCTTTGTTACTCCCTGAACTATCTTCATGACCTCTTTCTGCATTTGCTCCAGTATGCCCTTGTCTATCTTGAACTGGGCAGCCCAGAACTGGAAATATTCTAAATGTGGTCTCACCAGTGCTGAGAAAGGGCAACTACGAAGCAGTGCAAAACATTTACTACACCCAGAAATGAGACATAATGGCTTCAGGGAGCATCAAGCTCTTGAAATCAAACATCAAGTGAGAGCAAGACCTAGAATCAGGAGTGCACTAGAATCAAGAGTGCACTCCACAGCTGCCATTGTTATAGTGCGTAAGTTCAGGCCAAGCATGTCACCCATACTGCTACATTTAATTAAAACAAACAAAAAACCTTCTCTTCAATTTCTGCTTTAAGTTGTTCCTTAAGGGATGACAGTTCACTTTTCAAACATGCAAGCTCACTTTCCTAAAAACAAATAAAACAAAGGATAGGGTTAACTATGCTTAACCCAGAAAAAATAAAACAGTCCAAATGCAACAGTAACTATATGGGGATATTCATTATAAACAAAAGAAAATCCAATTTGTTCAGTAGAGCTAATTTATCCATAAAGTTAGAAGGCCGAGAGATAGCTACAATTCATTTTCAGAATTATTCAATAACTAGACTAAGAGATGATCAAAGAAGCAGTTACCAAAAAAGTCACATCTTCTATTAAAAAAAATAACTGAAAAAAGCTCTGTGAAGAAATAATCTGTGAAGGGAAATGTCAGAAAAGTACTGCATTTGAAGCAGATGCTGTAGAACTACACTTTTGTGAATATCTTGACAGAATGTTGGATCTCAGAACATTTCTCAAAGCTAAGCTTTCCAGAAAGGAAAAAAGGAAAAGAAAAATAAAAAGCAATACAACTCTAGACTTGAAGTTTTTGTTTAAAACGACATGAAGCACTACTAAGAAACAAGTACTCGACCAGAACTATTCAAGGTAAGAATTTATAACACTTATGAGACAAAGGGGTGGGGCATGGAATCCAACTCTTTAATACAAAAGTTTCTTATTCAGTGAGGTTAGAACATGACACAATATCAGGAAAAATAAACCAAAAAACACAGCTATTCCAGTTTAGATTTTAGAAACATCTGGGGTTTTTTAATGCACAAAAGGTCTGTAAGAAGATAACAGTAAGCAGAAATTAGTGGGTTGATCTTTACTGTTCAGTCACACTAAAGCAGACACTTAACCCTCCCAAGTGTTAAAACAGAAAGTCTAATATGATCTTAATTACATTACACTTCAAGGACAGCAGCACCTCCATTTAATTGTTTAGTGCTGAAGGGTATGCCTTACCAAGGATCTTCTTGACGATAACTGCTCTTGCTCTTTTATTTTATAAAGTTTTAACTCTGTATCTTTTTCTTCAACCATTTTATCATATTCATGCTGTGTTAAAAAAAAATCAAACTCTAAACATTTGACTAAATGTTACAATTACAGATCTACCTAGTCTTAAAACATTACTCTTTTTCAATTAAGGCTCTTCTGAAGATTCAGAAAGCACTAGGAACAAACATTGATGTTTCAACAGAAACTGTAAAACAGAAAATGTACAAGCAGTATTACACTGTGGGCTGACAGAGAATGCTGTATCTCTAGGCAGCAGTACGTGTGCCAGCACATAAAAGCTAGCCATGTTTTTAATAATGGTATCTTCTAAATATACTGCAAAACAGAGTAATGGGGAATGGAAATTAAAAAATGTTAAGTTAAACTGCTGAAGGTCACGAAGTAATCTCCTCATAAAAAGAGGCCCAAACTGATACTGATGAACACTGCATTAAGATGGTATCAGAAGCCTGAATATAAGAAAAAAAATCCTAGAAATTTAGATAAATGGAATTTATCTGCCAGTAGGCATGTTTTCAAAATCTGAAGATTAATTTATTTTTAGACAATGAAAAGTCAAGCATGTGTCCAAGTTCATTTTCCTAGACTCAAGTATTTATTATGAATTTTCACTTTCTAATTTGTAATATTCTGGTCCTAAAAGGTTTTTACATAACACAGTATCACACAAAATCAGTAAAATTTTTACCTTGTGTTTTTCCATAAGTGCCACCATTTCAGTTATCTTGTGTTGACATCGGATATCAGTTTCTCTCTGTGTAACTGTTGCTTCATCAGCAAGCAACCTCATCTTTTCTACCTGTTAGTAACACATTTCAGATAATCCACAGACAATTAACAACAATATATTTAAAAAAAAAATCTTAGTTTAATGTCTTCTTACCCCTGTGGGTGCAATGTATGTATAGTCTCATTTCACAGTCTTCATTTGCTTTTAAGCAGCTTTCCAAATCCTACATCTTTTATACATATTGTTAAAATGGGCAAATAAACCTAGATTAGAAATATATCCATTCTTCCATGCAGATAAGTGTCATTTCAAACCACAAGGCCATTTCAAGCACGCTGCCCTAACATTTTTTTGATGTTATCACCAAAAAAGTGTGTGCAGGAAAATACTAATATGGGAAAAGTTATAATTTGCTTATGCTGTACATATACCAAGAACAGAAGTTCTGGGAACAGTATCTTTGCAAACAGAATTTTTATCTAGGTTCTTATTTTAAGAGACATACAAATACTCCAACTTAAGGATCCAATATACTAAAGCTTTGCTCACACACATATGCAAGAAATTTCATTTATGTCCCTGAGACTGCTAGGTAAAAGCAAGGACTCTGGCCAATACAGCTTCATAAAACCATCATACATCAAAAAAAAAATCAAAAGCTGCACTAAAAATTAACAACTCTCACCTCTTCAAGAAGTTTATTTTCATTTACTTTTTTTGTTTCAATGTCTTTTTGATAGATGTCAACTGTTTCCTTATGTTGCTTGTTCATATTTTCCATCTCTAACTGTAATTTATTCACCTTTTGAGAATGCAGAATTATTGCTGTTATTTGCTCTGGAACAAATATGCCTTTTTTTTTTAACCTCTTATTTTTAAGCAGAACCACTCTGTTACTTTTCAGGTATATGATTGAACTACCTCCTATTTAATGTTCAGCTTTATTCATAAAGAGTTGAACTTTGGCTTGAAGCAAGTTAGAAAATGCTCACAGAAACCACAGCAACACCACAATAGGAAAGAATTCACACCAGCTGTGTGCACCCCAGTGAAGAGAACAGTCCTAAAGCCAGAGGCCAGTCAGTACCAGAGCATCACTCCAGTGTAAGGGAACCATCCATCTATCTGACACTATTCTGCCTTTTGTGCAAAAGACACTGTAGTATTGCTGGCATGGAATGCAACGTAGGAAAATGAAGCATAACTGATGGTCTCCTAAGACTTAGCAGTATGACTGTATTACAATTATTTTTTTTCCAATTAAGTAAAGAAACAGTTTATCTAGAAAACATTTGTTTTCAGGATTTTTTAGTTCTAAAAAAAGATTAATTCATTTCAGCTGCTAACATTAATGAGAATTTGGTATGAAACAAGTAAGAGTCTACTCCTAAGCAGTCACCCCAGATGTTGTGAATTCTTTGAAAAAGATACAGATGGAGATTTTATTCCCTCCCTTTTAAATCTACCACCACAATGGTATGTTTTCCTCCCAAGGGTGCATTTTGATTACAATTTATCCTTTTATGTTTCTCATTAAGAATACCCTCAAAACAGTCTGCATCTTTCTTGAAGTGTGGTATCCAGAACTGGACACAATATTCTAATGAAGGACTTACCATTGCAGAACACAGTAAAAGAACTGCCTGAAGTGAATAATATTTGTATGTATTTTAATTGCTTTGCCATTTCAGTGGGGTGGCATTACTGAATAACATTCAGTGCACTATCAACCAAAAAAAAAAGGGACCAACTAGGAGCATAACTGCCCGAGATGTGATGTCTATCTCTTATAAATGTCTGATAGCCCAGTCAGTGTCCAACAATTAAAAAAATGGAAGCATATTCCAAAAATTATGGGGTCATTCCTGTAAAATCTGTATTCTAGATCCATGAAACAATTAGGAATGTGCTTAACGTATTATAATTACACTGGGAATTAAAGCATTCAATCCTTGTCCTTTACCCTATTCTTGTACATGAAGTTACTTAAACCCACCTTCCCTTCATAAATACTTGTTTTCTTGCTTTCTGCAGTAATTTTCTTTTTCAGCACCTTATTCTGTTAAAATAAAACACTATACTTTAATAAGTTAATAGAATTATGTAATGATTTAACTGTACTAAGTAGATCAGAATCTTCAAAATTTCAGCCTTCAGTAAGCAATAACTTTTTTGTGCAGTTGAGGTTCCAGATCAGTTCTCTGAACAGAATAGTGCTCAACTACTTACTTGAATAACACTGATACTTCATGACCTTATGAAAGACTCCTCATGGGTGACAACAGAGAAAAAAAAGGTGGTACAGAATGGGAAGAAAAACCAAGATGCTGCTTACAGAAAACGTGCAGATGTCATGACAAAAAATACAAGTTATATTTTTACAGTACAGTTACTAACAATTTGTCCTAGTGCACAGTTCTTTTCTACTGTTGGTAACTGAGATAGTCATTATTTCAAGTATATCAATGATACCATGTTCTAAATGAAAATAAAGTTTATTAAAGATATTTCTGTAATCACATTTTTCAAAAGTAAGGATAATTTTACAAATCAAGTCCTTCCAAAGGCGACTCCTTAATTTGCTCAGTTAGGACAAGAAAGGAAATTACATAGGTACATCTAAAGATATCACACCAGACAAAAACTGTTCAAGAGTAACAGTTACCACAAAATACCATATTTTATGTATTTGCGTCTTTAAAAAACTGTACATACCTCCTGTTGCAACTCTTCAATGCATTTGGTTTTATTTTCCACTTGTTTTTTTAAATTATTTAACTAAAAGAGATATTTCAAACATTAATTAACTCATAAAAAATTACTCACTATTTTAGAGATTACTGTTAACATTCTTAAACGTGCATTTGCACAAGTAAGTCTGAATAATTCCAATGAGACTGAAACACATGCTAATGTGTTATAATGACTGGAGTTTTAACCATAAAGAACTGCATGAATTTGCTAGCCCAGTATCATCAGCGTTAATAGGAGTGAACCAGTTCCTCAGTGGCTGTAGAGCTTAGAAAGAAGGAAAAAACAAATGTAATTTTGCAATTTAAAAAAATAGTCTTGTATGAAGTTCTCTACAGCCCATGTGGGGTAAAAAAAGTTTTTATACCTTATTTTCTAGAATCTTCAACTGCTTTTCCTTTCTTGAAATTTCACTTTCAATACTCTTAGCCTGGAATTATAATATCAGGTTTTTTACTTTTACAGTAAAATTTTGAAATTCATTATGATTTTTAAAAAATAAGCATGCTTTGAAACTACAGTAAAAAGTAAAAATATTTGAACATATTTAAACTAAAACTCATTACATATTGAAAGCTAATCTACACCCCACCATCACTAAGTGGGTATACAGAAATAAAAAAATGGGTTCTCCGTTTGCCTGAAATTTAATAAAGCTGCACTTTTAAGCCTCCGTGTAAAGAGTAAACACCCCAGTGAAGGTCCTTGTCTTTTAAAATAAAAGGGTTCAGCATGTGTACATGTCTTGACTCAACTGGTAGCTGCACTGAAAGAAGAAAGCTTCTGTAAAAGATTACAACCCCAGGTAGAGCTTTGCAAAAAAAAAAAAAAAGAAAATTTTACGTTTAGATTTTGTCCTACAAGTTATGTTACATATTTTCACAATAAAGCACAGGATATGGCATACATTTTCTTCTCTTTCATCCAGTTTACTTTTAATCTCTTCACCTTTCTTCGCCATCTTCTCCTTCAAAGACTCTAGTTCATTTCTAAATGTCAAATTAACAAGCATTAGTAAATATTTATTTAGTAACTTTAACTGCTTTCCACTACTGCTAAATAAAACCGTATTTGCTAAAAAGAGCTGCTAATATCCATGACAGGTTAATCAGCTGTTCAATGAAAATGTTCTTAAAATGATGCAAAGTGACTTTGCATAAGTTAATGTCTGACCTGTACATACTTAGTCTGTAAGTATGGAAAGATGTTCTCCTTACCCGAGTAAAATATATTCTAACCTGTAATAACATCATGCATCTACGAAATACAGGAGGGCTGGTGGTACAGAGACTACTTCAGAGAGTAACATTTAACCAGTTTCACCTGTTTATATTTAATCCATAACCTTTAACTTCTATTTTCATCTCCCTCACATCTAAGATGTTAATGCAGAACAGTATAGCTCTATGTAATAGAAAGCTATGGTTCCTGTAGAAAAAGGTATCACTAATTTTAGAAACTTCTACATGGCCAACATCAACATTAAATAGTTTCTGTTTAGCTATGTAACCTAAAAAAAGCAGTAATCTAAAAATTACAGAAAGCAGCATATGAACACAACATTTAGACTCTGAAGGAATCAAGTCTACTTCCTTTAATAATATTGTACATTAATATTTGTTTTTACTTGCCTTAGCTGGCCATTTGCTTTTTCCAGATTTTCAACTAACTGCTTTGTACTTTCTTCTTTTTTATTACTATCCTAAATAAAGACCCATGTAAATAAAAAGAATAAAATTCAAAGTGACATCTTAAATTCAGAGACATCTTAAGCAATATTTTGACCTGCCTTATTCACAAGGGTAACTGCACTTCCTTTGCATTTTCAACACAAAAATAGTTCAGATACCCTACAGAACCATGTCATGTTGCAGTTCACCATAATATTTATATTTTAAATTTAATGTTGCCCTTTAAAAACGGCTGGAAATTTACAACTTGCCTCATGACTTTCTTGCAGTTTCTTGAGTTCTGTAGCCATACCACTTTTCTCTTGTGCTATTTGTTCTTTTTCTAATAAAAGCTTATTGACATACACTGTTAGTTGTTCATTCTTTATCCTAATTAAAAAAATGGTCAAGAGAAATAAGAAATTTATTTTGAAAACTCCTTTTAAGTTCAATTTATCTGTTACAAAATGTTACTTCATGCTGAAAAGAGTCCAGGCCTATATCTACAAATTTAAGCTTTGCAGCAAAGTTATGGTGATGCAAAAAAGTGACAGAAGGAGGAAAGAAAATGAGAGTCAACTTTTATATAAAGGTTGTTGAAGACTATGTAGTTCAACATCCAGCTCAAAGCAGGGTTAACAATGAATTCAGAAACTTTCTCGTCATGTTAACCCAACTAAGTCAGAGATATGGAACAATTACATACACATAAATACAGAAAATGCAATAACATGTATATAACAGATGTCGTACTGCGTGCATATGTTCAAAATTTTCATTAGAAAACAACCACAGATAATTTCATTGTCTATTCAAGTAACTTCTACATAACACAAAAATTAAATACTATATTTTCAAAAATGATCATACGCCTCTTGTTCAAGATCTGTATTCAGTGTCATAAGCTGTTTTAAATAATTTTGTTCCTTTTCAGCTGTACTAGTCAGCTGTACTTTCAAATCATGGATTTCTTTCTGCAGAAGAAAAAGAAAGTGGTTTGAGTACACATATGTAAACTACAAGTCATGAAAGCTATTCAGAAATGAACTGACAATACAAAGCTTTAAGATGAAACAACTACATACATGCCTTAAACTAGCCAGACCGTATCTTCACATCTCTGCTGTGATGCGGAAGTACTGCGAGACACTGAACTCTCATACAAATGCTAAACATGTCCCGTATTGCAAGTCTAACTAACCAGTCTGCAAATTTACTGACAAAATTAACTTTCCTTGGGTATTATTTTAAATAAAGACATTTGCTTCAGACATCATAAGCTTTTGCATTCACCTAAATAAAATAAATTTTAAAGACCCCACAGAATTCCAGTACTATGTAATAGCACATATTTTGGATGCATCCCAAACACAAAGCAAAAAATCTTCCCTCAGAAATTGTCTGCCATTACAAAATAAGGCAAGCCTGGCAATGTAATGCAGGCCACAATATACAGATGCTTTGAATGCTGTTTCCTCCAGCTAATTGGCGATATACTCATACCACAGGTACTGGAAGGCAGCTGATGGTTTGAGTGGGAAGGAAGAAGGAGAGAGGGAAGGGGAGAGAGATTACTTTTTAAGCACAACTCATAACAAACTTCTGGAATTTATCCCAGAAGGCTATGGAGGAAAATAGTTTGAGGAGGTTCAAAAACAGGTGAGACAAGTGAACAGGATCAAGTCCATAAACTGATAGCAAAGGCAACTGACAGGGATGTGTCCTCAAACATCCTTAATACAGCTACTGTAGGAATCTAAGGAGAACGGATCACAGATAACAGTCAGGCTCCTCTACTACTAGTATCTTCTGCTGTCATTGTCACAAGGAGAGCAGTGCATTGGGTGGAGCACTAGTCTGACTATGTGATATTTCTTGTGTACAAGTGATAGTGTGTAACAAAACTCTTTATAAAAAGATGTTACTATCACCCTTTATTCAGACCTCTCTGATTTGTAGAACATTTTTTGTTTCTTCTTCTCTCTCCTGCAAATTTTCTACAGTAGCCTCAAGCTCTTTCTTCTTCACCAGAAGTCCTTCAACTTTTCCCTGTTTAAGAATATTTGTGAAATTCAGTTTAAAAAACTCAATACACAGTATATAAGGAACAAACATATGGGGTAAAATGCAAACCTAGTTTCATGCTATCTTACTTCAGCTGATGCAGTTTCTTGTTAGGGCTTGTAAATACAAGATCTTAACTAAAATAATCCTGAACTAAAACTGTACTTCATATAGCTTAGAGTTCTGTAACAGAAAATGGGCCTATGTCACAATTCAGTAGAGTTCACAGAGAACAGAGTTAATTACCTCAGGAAACTTCCCTATAAGAAAAGAACACTCAGTATAATGGGGATATGTGGAACAGGGTGTTATAACCCCGAAGACCTTTCTGCAAGCTCTGAAGTGTTTTATCTGAAAAGGGACATACATCAACACAGCACACAATGCTTTCTAGATAATAAACACTGCAATATGGAGGACATCTCACCATAACTAACATCCCATAAACAGCAAAATAATCACAATGTTGTGATTTGTGATGTAATAAACCTATGAAAATGCTTACTAGTTTCCTCATTTTGTCACACAAACTTTTCACAATTTCCACTGCCTTTTCTGGGTGGTGCCAAAATCTTGGTTATTCCTTTAAACACTAAAATGAGGTAAGCTTTCTACAATGTTTAATTTTTAGAAGATTATTATGAAGAAAGCTAGACACTTGAGGAATTATCTTTACTGTCAAAAATTAGTTGATCCCTCAGCCTTAAATTTCCTATAACAGGTACTCACAAGGTTTGAGATTATGTTAATCACACACAAAAAAAGTATTTTTCCAAAAGGTTCAGAATGATGGAAGAGTGAGTACTAGGCAAAATTAAAAATAGGCAATCTTTATGTCCAGAGGAAATGGCATTTGAATAGGTGCAAATGACAAAGGAAATATCCAGAAATGTTGACAAGGAAAATTAAAACAAAGCAGAAGAAAACAAGAAAAAACGGTGGAAAGAATTACTGCAAAGAAAACAATGAAATAATTTAAAAGACAGGTAAGAAAACTTAGTAGCAACATTAAGGCATATTAGACAGTGTTTATATATGGCATTTAAGATACTTAAAAAGCAAGAGAGACTTCATATGGAAAGTAAATGCCATGAGACTAATAAAAATTAAAATTTACCAGTGTTTCTGACAGCTCTTCAAGTTGCTTTTCTTTGTCACATTTCAGTTTAGTCATCTCTTCTACAGCACATGTAAAATTAATTGAATAAAAATAATTTTACATATTTAGACAATATAAAGCATTTATCCCTTTGCAGTACCCAATTTTCAAAACTTGTTGGATTAATTTCAGAAATTGTAAAGCTAAATTATAACCTAAATTAATCTAAATGAAGAGTTAAAAGAATGATTCAGAAATACATTAGCAAATATGTATCTGAAGAGAAATTAATAATGTTTTAAATAAAATTCAGAGCCTATTATGTTTTCCATAATCACAGCTTCAAATAAACCACAGACTGTAAGACTGTTTACAAAGGAGTAACCTCCAAGCATTGATGCATCTGCATTTTTCCAGAAAAAAAAAGTCTAGACTGCTGAAGATATTCACATGGATATGCCAAAAAAGAAGCCACTTACTAATAACTTCAGAATGTTTCCTATGTGCACATTCCCATTACTGCTATCTTTTTGCAAGTACTGGATACCAAACTTATTTTTGTTCTGGAATTCTCACAGGTCACATCTCACCTTGTTCTAGACAAGTGTTAGCAGTTAATTTTTGAATATTTATCTTTAGATGCCCTCAACACATACAAGGACATCAAACTATATTTCTTATCTATCATATCAGGACTAGAGACACACACTGCACACTGGGAAAGCAATGCTAAAGATAGATCTCACTCTGGGGGCTAAAACACGTATCTAGAAATCACAGCATATGAAGGAAACCTCTCAAACAGGTCTGCAGTGCTATCAGTCTTAACTGGAAGAGTGCAGAGAGACTAACGTGGCTTCTGGGAGAAGCCATACATGTACGGTCTTACTACTGGAGGTCTGCACAGCACAGCTGTTTGACTGTTGCCAGGTACAATGACTACCAAAGAAAAGGGAGTCAGACAAGTAAAAATAAATGTAAGTATTCCTAACAGGAACAGGGTAAAACTGTAAAACCATTTTTCCATGCAATATGCACAGTCTATTTTCAGAAAACATTTTTATTACTGCCTAGCTTTTCTCTCTTTCTACAAATCTTACCCAGTTCAGCAGACTTATTTCTGAGCTCCAAGGTAAGTAGCTTTGACTCATCTTCATACTTCTCTAACCTAAGAAAATAGTAATTAAAAAAGTATAGTACAAAGCTCTACACTTGAAACTTATGGACAATAAGATAAAGTCTTACCACAAGCATTTTAAGAACATTTGCCTTTCAACAGACAGGCAATATATCTGCCTGCAACATGTATAACATTTCACTTTTACAACTTTGGAACAGTAGACATAAAAGTGAACAAATATATACATAAATCTGTATTTCTTAAAAATAGAATTATTAAAGTCAGGGGAGGGGGGAAAACTTTTGCTTCTTATAGACCAATAACAACCAGCACAACTGAAAAAAAATTACATTGTTATCTGCATTTAGACCAGTGTATCACAAAAACAAATTTCAGCTTCACATCCCTTCGTTCTTGGATTTGTCATAAACTGCAACGACTTAGAAGACACCTTAATGCCACGTACCCAAAATCACTGTTTCTTGCAAAACTCAGCTGTCATAATGTATTAAAATACATCTTTACTGCTCTGTTCTTATTTTAGAAAGGTTGATTTTAGTTGCTATCAGGTTCTTTGACAAATACATAACTTTTTTAAAACTAGAGAAAACCTGAAATACATTAATAATAGGCATTGGCATTAAACAGTACTATTATCACATACAGAAGAATATCTTCCTCACTAAATGTTCCATTAATAAAGAACTGTCAAATACTAAACGGGATTACTGGTCTCTCAGTTAAGAGCTGCATCCACACTACATCTTCAAGTAATTTAAATAACCAGACAGGTGAAGGACTAAGTTATTAGTTATTACAAAAAAAAAATTATTACACCAGATCACATATGTGATCTTAAACATAAGTTTTATTCCCAACAGCTCAGTAATCTAATATTTTACCTGTAAGATAGTTTTTTGCATTTAAACTGTTTAATTTACCTCTTTTGCTCTTTTTGCAGCAAGCTTTTCAAACTGGAAATAGAGGTCTCAAGCTCCTCTCTCTGGGATGCATGTAAAGCCTTAGTTTTTTCACATTCTTCCACCTGTGCTTCTTTTTCTCCAGTGACCTGAATTAATGCTTTCATTGCACTCTGTAATTCATTTTCTAAACTATTTTTAGTAACCTACAAAAAAATTATAGAATTTCTAAACATGTTTTGCAACGAACAGATACAATTGTTTCATATCTAAAGTATCGTTAATTATTTACGAAATTACTCATCTATACTAGAAAACTGTAAGCAAGCTGTACCTCATTTTTTTGCAATGAAACTTTGGCTTCTTCGAGTTCTGCCCTCAAACGTTCTTGATTGATCTGGGATTCCTTTAACATTTCTCCTTCATGTCCTAAGCAAAAAGAGATATGCTTACATTTAAGAAAGATAGGATATTTACTAAAAAATGCTTGCATTTCTATTTTACAGATAAATACATTCTTATCACTTAAGTTATATATCAAGGAAAAAGCATCCAAGATGATTATTCAACTTACTAAGTAACAGTAACCAAAAGATAAAATTACATGTATTGATAAAATTTAACAAAATGCAGACACTTATATGTATCTGGCATAAAAACAATATTAAAACTTTCCTCCCCACTCCCTGGGCAAGGGGAGGCTGAAAATTGCCTCAGTTCTAAAAAACAAAGTTACTTGCATCCTATACTATAAACATTTTTTATTATAAATGGCTTAATAATACTGAAAATCAAGTTCTGAAAAGTAAGTTCCCTAAGAGGCACCTGATTCTAAGTTTGCAAAACTCAAGCAATGTGTTTTCCCCTTGAAGTCTTCAAAAGCTCTCACTGCTTGACTCACCCTTAAAAAAAAACCCTTCAAAAATAGTTATACTTCCAATCCCAGTTAATCCTTTGCCTATTTACAAATACGATTCCATTTAAAGTGTGTAACATTTAGAAAGTTATTTGGCAAAGATGTGAAAACGTCTTTTTCAACACAGAACAAGGCTACTATTCATGAACTACTGAACAAATATTGTACTTTGAAGACCCTTCACTAACTTGATTTGAAACAAATCAATCCAATGACCAGGAAAAAAACATTTTTATCTATTATTATGTCATGTTTACTATACAAGCTCAACTGAAACAGGAAAAATCTCCAGAACAGGGGCAGGGTTATACAGCATCCTGGTAAAACTTACTTCTGTTACAGAAAAGGAACCACAGGGTGTATGGCACCTTTACAGTAGTATAACATGTTCCCACTAGAGTTTATTGAAAAGAAAAATCCCTCATAAAGAACCTGTCATGTCAATACAAAAACAGGGTGTAGCCTAAGCCTAAAGACAAAACCTTTATTATGAAATAAGGGCATAGATTTTATACAGATGCATATTACAGTATTAGTCCTGATCCCACATCAGCAGCTTCTGTTCCACACAAAAATATGGCCTGCAAGGCCCCAAAATTCTGCTGCTGACTAGTAACAGAATAAAATTATAATGATCCTGCTTCCTATACTTCTATAACCAATTACATTTTAACATAGAGAGAACTCTTACTTTTTGCTTCTACCATATCAGTAATCTTATTTTTGGATTCCTGCAGCTGAGTCTTGATGTTTCTTATTATATCATCTTTTTCATCACTCTGTATGGTAAGAACTGAAATCTAACAAAATTAAAATAATATCATAAAGAAGTCTAGAAAAAAGACAGATTTTCATTGTCATTTGTGTACCATGTATGATTAGCATACATATTGCTGTCACTCAAGTTAAATAAGGTGCTCAGTCTTAGCCAACTGTTGATCAAGTCATACTACTGTGGATGAAAGAGCTCTGCAGTTCAAAACCCAAACATGAATTCCAACAGACTAAAGATACTGGAACATCACTAAAGTTAGCAGAATCCAACTTAAAACGCAGCTCCAGCTGGTTTCTTTTGTCCTTTTTACTGATGCCCAGAAACACTCGTTGAGCCTTTCTATGTCACATCCATTCTCAGAAAAACCAACGAGCCTTGACGTTCCCAGATACAGACGGATGCTCTGCTCCTCAGACTCCTGCTTACCAACAAAAAACTCTAATCACAACTAATTCCTTCAACTTAATCAGTCTTCCATAATGGCTACCTCATCACCACTACAAAAAGCCTACTCTAATCTCAGATCCTACACTCTCTTACCAGCATGGGGTCTGATATGCATATAATCCTTCTTCCTACCTTCCTTCTTACCAGATGTGAACTGTACTTTAACTATGAGGAGTGATGACTGCTTTGCTAATTTTATGCTTCTGTACAAGCCACTTTTATAAAGGCAAGCATATGTACAGAGAAGAGAAAGAGTATTCAGTGTTTAATTGTGCTTTTAAATTCTGACCCTAAGATGTTCCCTGTGACAATACAACAGCCTAATTCACATTTTACTCCAAATAAATAACACAGAAGGAACACAAGATCAAAGTCATCTGCAATATCAATTTCCATTCTTCCAAAATACAAATATTTTACACACAACCAAGTACTTGAAAAGTAATTATTTTCATTTGATATATCAGTAAGTCACAAAAGCAAAACAGTTCAAATATTAGAGAAACTTCAAGATTTGTTTCAAAAATAGAGCTGTACATACTAGATTGTAAAACTGAGCAAACCTGCTTTTCCTTCATACTGATTTCCAGTTTGCATTCTTTTTCAAACTTGTCCACTTTTTCTGCTTCTTCTTTTACTTTTGAGATATAGTAATACACATAGTTAATAGACTAGCTAAAACATACTCCAAGTTAAATACAATTTCCAGTTTACGACTGCTTATAATTGTACAGCTGTACAATTTTGTTTCCTAAAGAGTAATTGTTGAGGTCATGTTTGAAATTATTTTCTCATCAGACAAATTAATGTTGGTACCAGCTTTCCACAGAAGTAGTCCATTATTCCATGTATTACTTAATAGCTTGTTATAAGAAACTAACAGAAACACACATAACAATGAAACAGGTACACGGTGGCATAAATAAAGCAAATAGTTAATTAAAATTCCTGTAGCTATACACTAATGCATTATGACTTAAATAAACCAACTACATAAAAAAGTAGTGATCTCTAGAATGTACTTCACAGACAAAACTTATACTTTGAAAGACTATTTGTAAAACAAAGTTTCAAATCTGACCCAGTGGAAAAACAATAATCAGGCCCAGGCATTTAACAGCAGGCAGCATGAATAAAAGAGGGCCCAGACTGTCACAGTATTAAAAGGTCATCATTCCAGTACTTTGTATCTTTCTGGCCTGAAACTGCACGCAATAAAACCTGTGAAGTACAAAATTGTTAAGCCTGCAGCATAAACACAATAAACAGAATTCTCACATTTGAAACACATTTCCAATCTGGTGTTCTCTGCTTGCACACGAAGCTCTTCAAACGCCAATATCATTCTCTAAAAATAAAATTAAATATATACATTCATATGAAGCTAAGTACTTTCAGTAATGAAGAATTATGTTTATGGACTGTAAACAAACAGTATTACAAGCTTGTTCATATTTGTAGGAGAAGTTTTCTTAAAAAAAATTCAAAGCATAAACATATTGAGTTAGCAGAATGTTACAGTTATTCAAATTTGGAAGTTTAAGACTCAAGATCTAAACAATTTCAAGGATGAAATATTTTTACTGGGCCATGTTTGTAGATCCCTAACGCAACAGAGGAATTGTGCTTTTCTTAGTTACTACATCATGTACTCTCTGACTCTGCTTAATACCAAGTTAATCACTCCCAATGATGCCTTGTACTTCTACACTGGAGTAATTAATAACAAAATATGATGAATTAATTTATTTGGCAAGACTGCACTTTTACAAATTCAAAAGGTAAAAACTCTTTCAGTCAAGGAACATTCACACTTTTTACTTTCTATTCCACAGAAAATCACTAGTTTCCATAGCGAATTTTGTTGTTCTGTGTCACACTCAAAGCTGAAATTAGTTTTCTTTTTTATCTTTATTTTATATTGCACTTTACATTAAATCAAATTATCTAATAGAATAACCTTAATACACCTGACCCCAAAACTGACTGAACACAGCCCTATGCAACCTGTTCTAGCTTTTAGCAGGGGAAGCTCTCCAGAGGATGCTTCCAGCCTCATCCATTCTGTGGAACTACCAGAGTACAAAAAGAAGACAGGTTATGGCAGTCACCTCATACTAAGCAGATCATACATATCACACAGATCATAGGGATCTACATTGCAAACACTCATGTTTTATCCTATGAAAGTCCAATACAATACAAAAAATAATCCTTGAAAAGGGACTGAACACCTGACTTCCTGCATCACACAACAGTTCTAATCACTTTATAAGAGAACATTCTTTGTACAAATAGTTATCTCAATACATGCACGTAACTGATCTCAACATAACCATATAACTCAGATCACATTTAAGCCTTTCAACAAGCTATGTTACTTACTTCAACATTGTTATTAAGCTCCACGTATAGTTGTCTTGTTTCTTCCCTTTCATGTTCATCTATCAAAGTAAGAACGTAGCATAAAGTTTTCCTTTTGAAGAGTGCAGGCTGTCAAAGCCATTATGCTTAAACAACACAATAAATTTTAAAAGGAATTGTAGGCTCTTATTAAAAAAAGAATCATTATGAAATAGGGTGACCAAAGTTATAATCTGGAGAAAATGTATATTCCATTGAAACATCAAGAAATCTCAGCCTTCCTAATATCACTTTTTCTTTGAATAGTGTAATTCTGAATCAATGTCTAGAGCTACATTGATTTTGATACATTAATATTCAGTAATGTTAATACTATCCAAAATGTCAGTGTTTTAAAAACTATAATAAAAGGTTTAGCACCAAATTTCTTCCCATCAGCAGATACAACCCTGACCACAGAACTATAATTTCAGAATTGTAACAATACTCCATCTTTTTCTTTGATTTCTTTTGTTTTTGTAGTTGAATTATTTTTCCCCAAGAAAACAATTATAGATGAGAACAGTGATAAACACAGCTATCAAAGTACAGCACATCTATACACAGGCATTTGTAGAAGTAAGACTAGAAAAACTAGAAAGATACTTCCTAAGTATCCAGAATCAAGTTAGTAAAATTTTAAAGATTATAATAACACTTCTAAATTTCATATAGAATAAAATCCCAAGAACATATTTTAAAGCCTCCAGAATTAAAACTCCGTTATGTTATCCAACTGTCTTGGCTTGGTCAATTTAGTGAGAAGAATGCTAGTTACCTGTAGTGTCTTGGGGTTTGGATCTTTTTCCCCCTACAAACAGGTTAACACCAACTCTGGAAATTTGTTAAAGAGAGCTGGGAAAGGTAACTAGAGTAGATTCTACTGCCTCAACACAGGCATGAAGTCTCAACCCATGTCTTAATATATTCAAGGTGTCTGGATGAGACTGTAAAGTGTCAATGGACTGACAAGTCTTCAGTGGCTGCTAGTGATTGGCCAGGGTCACTTACACTGCCATAAATTAGTATCAATGTTTAGGCACCTAAATAGCTCCCAGACTTTTAGCAAACAAACACTGACAGCAGCAAGCCTCTGGATTTAGCACTACAAGACAGATGTGTATTAGACCTGAGGCTTCACTTCTGATTTCACTGTAACGCAAAACCACATACAGTTTATCTCAACCAGAGAATGTATTTGGAACAGAATGATAGCTTTTTTCCTTAATTAATTTAGAGAAAGACAGAAGTACATTTACTTTCATAAATCAAAATGTAAATAACATTTACATTTGCTGGACTTCTCTGTGAAGTGAGTACAAGTTTCCTTGAGCAGATTACAGAGATGCCTTGAAGCGGTGTTTCTAAAAGAGGGAAAGATACTGTAATATGTTGTCACAGGAATGCATAGTACCTTGCATACCTAAGCAGTAACAATGTAAATGCCCTAATGACCTTTGCAATTTAATAGGTATACATAACTTCCCATACTCATACAGCTGTCAGTATGAAAATTAATTATTTTCACAAAAATGTGACTGTATTACTTACTCTTTTAAGAGATCTTTATTTTCACATATCTCATCTTCCAGTTTTAAACTCAGTTTTTCATTTTCAAACTAATTTCATAAGGAACAAATACAAAAACACATTGTTATTGAAAAATATACTAGAAATATACTTTCACTTCTCCAGTCTCACATGAAAAAGTAACTTTCTGCATCAGGAGATAGAAATCTGTTTTACCTGATATTACACACCAAGACATCTTTTGTTACAGTTTGCATGAAAGACAATAATAATTCACCAGCAACTGAAATGCTTATAGGTATGTTATTCATATATTCACATAGTACATGTGCACACCCCTTCCCAGAACAATCATTTTCTCAAGGCAAAGGTCACAACAATCAAAGATGACTCAGGTCAGGTTTCTTCAACCTCTGCAATATTTAATTGTATGAATAATATTTTCATACTAAATCAGGAAGAACTTTCTTTTTACTCTACATACTCAATATTGTACAATACTGGCCTGCAATTCTTGAATGGCTTTACGCTGTGCTTCAATAATCTTTCTATTTTCTTGCAGTTTTCTCTCCTTCTGCTTTAGTTCCGATTCTGTCGTTAGTTTCCACCACTTGATCTTCTCTGCCTCTTTGTAGAGTTTTGAGTACAATTCATTCATTGTTTCTATATTCTATTAAAACAGGTTCCACAATTTAATCTCAAATGCTATTTAACTGATAATGTTTTAGATACATGTTTATCTCGTAGAAGATACAAGAAGATACTCTTTACAAGACTAATTTTTTTTCCACAGATGGTGACACAGTTTATATACAAGAACCAAAGTTTTAGTCTTTGGGCATCCACTGTGTGTTTATCAACAGACATTACAGATCAAGTAAGACAAATACAAGTGAAAAATACCCCACTGCCTTCAGCTATAGTAACATCACTAAACAGAAGCCTTAAAGATACAGATAACTGCACTCCAGAAACAGTTCATAATTTTGCTAGGAACTTTGCAAAAGTTTGAAAGTTCTGCTAGAATTATCAGTAGAGCCAAGATTCCTTCCATTAGGTTTTTCATACTATTTCCCTCCTCTTATTTTGCCAGATACTGCTAAGTAAAAGCAGTTTCAGAGACCTTGTGCAAGACTACCTGTAATATGTTTTTGCAGTCAACTCATACACAAAGCAGGAAGAAAACCCAGACAGCCTTGTGCTCTTAGAACATCTTTAAAGCCCTGTACAAGCAGCACTTCACCAGTGATTTGGGCAGGCAGTGGTTTTGGTTTTAGGCCCACGGGGCAGTTCTGCCTTTTGTTTTACGTATGGCATCACCTAACGCTACCCTCGTTCTGGCTGCATCACGACATTGTTACAGTCTTGACTGTACTTTAATAGCTGATGGGGATAAAAAGTTTAGTCCTCAGGGACAGGAAAATCATGAGGAGGGTTGCAAGAAATACATTCCATTTCATTGCAGCAAACAGCACTTCTTATGTAGGAAGCTACCGTAAAAAAAAATTAGCTTTATTGAGCTGTATTAAAGAAGAAAAATGTTGGTAAAGATGCTATGAGAAGAATTGAGTGCTTGAGGAAACCACTCCACTAAACTAATTGTTTATAGATAAAATAAAGCCAGACAAGGCAATTGGGATAATCTGCTTCAGTTTTACAGAGAATACTCTGACTTCAGTCCTTATGACTTTCAACAGACTATTCAGAACCAGTTTCAAAGATATTTAAGTGCCTAAATCTTATTCTGATTAAAATTCCCACACTCCCCAGGCACTTAAAAAAACCAACAAGAAAGAATAAACCAAAAACAAAATTTGGAAATCACCTTACTATTTAAAGGTTAATTTCCAGGCAAGTTCACTGAATCACATATACCTCCTCTAAATGATTCAACTTTAAACAGATGTGAAAATTATTATTCCCCTTTGACTATTTCCTTTAGCCCTGAATTATCTACTGAAGAGGGCTTTAGGTACTGTTTTGGGAACAAATTAAGAGGACCTAAGAAGTTACATATGCAGAGTTTATACTTAGCTGACCTCTTCATCTACCTCAGAGCAAAGTTTTACTTGCTGTGAAATCGCATCTGAAACATGAAGAGATTTTGATCAATGTATTTCTAAAAAAATAACAGTAGAACTGTACTTAACAGTGTTACAACTATGAAACTGTTACACTACTCATGAAAAATGTCAACAACATTAAAAAAATTTAAAAGAATGTGCAAGGTAAATGCTTATTTTAGTCTTACCTGAATCAGTGATTTCACTACGGTTCGGTGTACTCATTACAAATGGCAAATTAAAGTCATCATCTGGGCATTTGTTAAAACCCTGCACAAATTTAAAAATTAGTATCTTATGGGTAAATTTATAAATGATTATAAACCCCAGAAAAAAGTACTGCTAATGTGAAAACATAATTTTCCACTAATAAATCAACTAACTACAATTTTCAAAGCCCAAGGTATTGGTAATGGCTTTGGAACTCTCTTTCTTACTTCACAGTGGCTTTTCAAACTGTTTGTCTTTTGTAGTTTGCTTTATAAACTACACTGTGGCCAAAGCGTAAGCTTTTGATGACAAGAACTTACTAGCTAATGCACACCTCTATAGTTGCAGGGTAAAGGACTCATTAACCAAATTTGTTTTTTTTTCAAGTCCAGTATATCATACTTATTTCTGCTTTATCCCTAAGAATACTTCTAAAACACATCTGATCATATTTTAACATAAAAATTTCATTTTACGAGGTGTTTTAAGTCAGAAATTTGTCTTCTAAATTTCTGTCAGAATATCACATTTGAATTTAAACATACTTCACAGACAGCCTCAACGTGAAAAAATAACTTGAATTCATGTGATTCAGAACATTTTTCACTGCACACCTGATCTGGTGGGACCAATAAATCAAAGCCAGTAAGGGTACTGGTACCCCATATAATGTTGTCAATTATCCACATCAAACACGTAGAGTACAGGTAAAATACATAGCAGATGCTCAAGGAGACGATTCTCTTCAATTTTGACAGAAAAAAGGCTTTGAAATTAGACCTTAAGTGGTCCTCTCCCCCCCAGCACCAATCTTAGAGAAAGATTAGTGCAGCGCACAGGCTTTCACTCCGATGAGCGCGTGTGCTTTCCAGGACAGAGGTTCAGGGCCTTCCGTGGGGCCTACCCGGGAGGACCGCTCCCCGCCGCGTCCCCGTGGACGGGCCCCAGAGCCACACCACACGAGGCAAGGCAGGCAGCAGCACCTTTACCTGACACAGCCCCGTTGCCCGAGTGCTCGTCTGGGGTTTGACTGCAGACACCTGACCACCACTCAGACGCGGCGGCAAGAACAATTTAAACGGTTTTTCTTTTTCCATGGCTTCGGAGAACAGGGCGGGTCTCAGAGCCAGCGCCTCATGCCGGGCACACCGACCGCCCGACCTCGCCGGCCGCTGAGGGAGGACAAAAAAGGCGGGAAGCGAAAGTGCGCGATCGAGGCAGGAGGGTAGGCGGCGCGCGCCGGGCTGCGCGAGGCGGGGCGGAGCGGAAGCTCTGAGGAGAGAGCGGCTCTGCGGGGCCGCCGCCGCGGCGCGAGGGCCGGCGTCGCCTAGTGCAGGTCCCAGATCTCGCAGAGCAGGGCGGTCAGCCGGGGGTCCTTCGTCCGCCACGTCACCAGCACCTCCGCGTGGGTGTGGTTGAGGGTGCGCAGTTCAGTGAGGCGCCCGAGAAGGCGGGCGAAGTGCTGGGGGTCCTCAGGGTGATGGATCTTCGAGTACTTGTAGAGGAGGCCCAGGAGCGGCTCCTGCAGCTCTTCTACGTGCCGCTTATTCCTCAGGAGCGGGCGGTCTGCGGAGGCGCGGCGGGAGAGCGCGGTTAGCGAGCGGGGGGGGCCGCGGGAGCGCGCGGGGTTGGGGGTTCCTCGGGAGCGCGCGGTCAGCGAGCCGGGAGGGGAAGCGCGGCCGCGGGAGCGCGGCGGGAGTGGCAGCTCGCTGTGACACGCGTGGCAGCGAGTCGCCGCCCGGTTTACCTGAGAAAAACACAGTTGTTGCTACCAGCAGGGCGTACTCCGTCTCCGTCACTTTGAGCTCCCCCATGCTTCTGTAGAAGTAGAACAGTGCGGTAATAAACTCCTCGGTTATACCTTAAAAATGAAATAAAAGTAAGCAGAATGTTACTTCAGTGCAGAAACAGGGCACTGCTGTTACAAACCATCTTCGTCCTAATCTCTTAAGGGTCCAAGCTGTTCCATTGCATGAAATAGTTACTAAGCTTTGTGAAAACAATGTTCATTTCTAAAGTAGTAAGAAAAATTGTGTTGTGGTTGTACTGTGGAGCTTTTGATAGGTACAGCTCAAGGCTTTATCCTCAGATACCAGTGAGGAAACACCACCTCTGCCTTCCATGAGGAGCTCGAGGGAGGGGAGAGGAAGAGGAGAAGAGAATGTGTGGTGGCCACACAGACATCGTGCTCAGTGTGATTAAGAACAGGGCCAGCGAGGCAAAAGATTCCCAAGTATTTTTATTCTGATGCCTCTGTTACCTGTGGTGGTAGTGGAAGTTGGACTCTCTTCATTGTGAGACATTTCCATGGAATAAATGTTGGTTTTATCAATATTTTGAACGTGACAACATGTCCCATGATCAGAAAGTCTTACACGACCTGGAACAAGAGAGATGACAGTTCCCAGACAAGCTTATTGAGACTAAATATTTGTCTGCATCTTCGTAAATAAATACTTGAAAATGTGCAAATTTTTCCCAGACCCATGCAGGTAGAAAAAACTGTTCTTTTTGGCATCCAGCACCAAGTTAATCTGTTGCATTATTGTCAAAGTCTCTTGTGTAAAACTTGACACAATATATAATGTTATTAATATAGCTGATATTTATTAATTTACCCCACAATTTGTGCAAACACTCAAAAATGTTGCTCTTTGGAACCAATGGGAGGAAAACAGATCCAATTATTCTCTTTTTTTAATGTTCTTTGAGGAAAAAAGCCTGTACAAGGTATGTGGGCATTACCAGGGCAATTCTAATTACCACTATGTTTGAATAGGAAATTAGAGATTAAATGAATTAAAATTAATAGAAGTTGTTTCAAAATGGCAGAATATCCTATTGGTGTTAGTAGGAAGCTTGTTAATCAAACTTACTTTCACTTGTTGATGGTTGGCATTCACTAATTCTTTGATTATATATTTGGGCTGAATGCAAAAACATTGCCTCAACTGTTGACCCTTTTAGCAGTGCGATCTGATCTTCACTAGCTAAACTTTCAAATCCTGCAGAGAAAGATACGTGTTAAGAATCAAGGAAGGCTGTGGCTGCCTTTAAGCCCCTAACATAAGTTGATAAAATGATTTTTTTAATAAACACCTTTACAGGAAGGGAGGAGCCATAGTTGAAAGATGCATGTACCAAAGACTATTGTGATCTTTCTTGCTCATTTGCAAGTTAGGGAAGGGAAAAAAAAAGTAAAGGGCAGTTGTCCCTGTCCAGTGTTAAAAGATTAACAGGAAATTAGAAGTAAAAATTGTGTCTAAGCAGGACTTTATCCAAAATTTCTTAATATCTATTTACGTCACATTGCCTAATACCTTATAAGTTTGGTACATTGCTTAGTGACTGTGGATATTCTCTTTGTGCATTGATATCCAGTCTTTTTAAAAATCATGTTCATCTTTTGATAAGCTTATCTGCACTTAAAATTCAAGAGCAAAGGAACTTTACTGATTCTTTTCTTAATCCTGATCCTATCTAATCATAGCAAGCTTTTTAAGTGAATGCTTCTGTCTTGTCCTCACGACAAGTAAATGGTAACCCTGATCATTAGACTTGGAAGATAAAATAGTTGAATGGGAGTTTTTTTTAAAGGCCATATTTTTCTCAGATTCATGCCATCAGTATTGTTTCTGCCTTAAAAAACAAATGACCAAACCAAACAGCCCCCCCAAAAAAACCCCACCAAAATACAACACTAACTTTTCCCAAGGGAGGGAGGGAACTTACCTGGAAGTCTTTTTGTGAAATCCACTAACACTTGTACATGGACAACTGCTGTCTCAGAGAGTCGGAGAAAACTTTCCTCAGGACTTGAAGTTTCTTGCAGCTGCATGAAAGAGCATTTAGACATCTGATATAACCAAGATACAGTGCTTAGGATAATTACTTAGCAATGCAGGCTGATTGTTCTGTATACATACAAACTTCTTTGCTTCCTCAAGGGGAATTGTGTATTTTTGGTGTGCTGCTACAATGTGGTCAAGGAGCTGATGTTCCCCTGGAGTAAGTTCCATCTTCTCTGGGATCTGTTGAAAAATAAACCAATCAAGTCACAATGACTTGGTGTGGAAATAAATGATAAAAAGATATTTTAAATAGAAAAATATCCCACTTTTCCAGATCTTGTTGTAGATGATATGTGCTTACTATTCAATCCCTCATCTTCCAGTTTTACATTGCAAAGAGAACTGCTCTTCTGTTTGAAATTCTTCCTGAGTCGCTTTGACTTGCACTGTACTTCAGTCAGTAAACCTGCAAGGCATGGAAGTGTGTATCAATATGTATATTTTCAAATAATCACAATTTGAAATAATCACTATTATTCTAGATAACATGGGTCTTGCATCACAGGAGCAGTCACCTGTAATGAACTGTGCTTCCTAGAGAGTATGGCAATGTGTTATTCATTAGGCAGGTTAGTGTCCAGAATTCACCAAAGGCCTGAGTGTTTGCAGCCTTTTTACGTTATCTTGCTTGTGCTGTGTGACATACAAGCACAAGAATTTTTCATGAAAAGCTATTGTGCAGTTTTATTTATTTTTTTCCAAACACAAAAGCGTATCTGATATGCTTACTGCTGTCCTGTCTCGCTTCAGGATATTTAGTTGTCTTTTTTTGTCATGTCTTTGAACAGCAGTTCTCAACTTCAGGAGATACTTCCCAAACATTGGTGGTTTCTGCAAAGATGCTACAGGTACTACAGACTCCAAAGTTAAATTTTCCTACAACTAACTGAAGTACCTGATAACTGATCAGTACCATTTAGCTCTATTCAGGAGGAGGGATGGACTTTGGAAGAGGGTTTATCCAAGTTGGTTAGTAAAGTAGGCAGCACGGAAGGAGCACTTACATTCTGCTAGCATTCCCACAGCTTTACACTTCTTTAAGCGACATTCCTGACACTTCCTTCGCATGTACATGTCCATTTCACAATGACCACCATTCTTGCATCGATATACTGCATTTTTGGTTATGCTGCGTCGAAAGAAGCCTACAAACAAGGACCATGTTATGACGAGGGAACCTAAGGAGCTTTATCTTGTAGCGATTTAAAGAATTAAAGTTTTGTGTTTTTTTTCTCCAGTGGAAACATTACCTCAATTTTAAATTTGCTTTTTAACAACATAGTTATGTCTTGTTCTTTATGACTAATATTTTGCAGGTCCCATATTGCAAGTTGAAATATACAAGTAATTATTACTTGTTTTTATTTTAATAAGTAAAATTAACAACACTGAAGTAATTCTGTAATAGACATGAGAAAATCACCACCCGTTTGAACAGACTATTCTAGTGAATAATCATTGCAAAAGTTAGTTGCATGAAGTGTTCAAATACACATTGAAAGCTTTCTTCAAAAAGTTTTATAAAATGTGAATCAGGAGTAAGCATGCTAGATAAAGGGTTCCTTAGATAAATTAAAATCCTATGTAGAAACATCAACTTAAAAATAATGAAATCCGTTTGCTTAAGTCACAGATATGGAACATCACGTGGAGCACTGTGGGGCCACGTCCTGGGTCAGATGCAGACCAGCCTGTTCTCCTCTTACCTTTACAGCCTTCGCAGGTAAGTGCATTGTAGTGGTACCCCGAGGCCTTGTCACCACACACAACACACAGCTCCTCCTGCCCCTTCAGTCGCAAAGAAGAGTGGTTTAATCTTGGCCGTTTCAGTCCTTGGTATCCACCGTCATCAATGTGGGGAGCCATGAAAGGGGGTTTGCTTAAATCACAGCTGCTGATAACGCACTGCCCGTCGCTGTACTGAGAGTCCAGGCCATATGTGCTGTACTGGGACTGAGGTTGTGGCTGTAATGCTGGAGGAGGAATTTGAGCTGTCGAGTACTGGCAGTAAGGCGCAGTCTGAAAATCGGTGTCTTGCAGCTGATAGTTGACATGCTCTGGTAAAACATCTAGATACAGAAGAAATTGAAAGTGAAATAAAAACCTGAAGAGTATCTCAGCATCAGCTACTTGAAAGTTTTAAAATGTTTTATTAATTAAACATTTAATCATAAATATTAGAGGAACACATTTTCAGAAGGGCAGTCTGACACATTCTTTTTAATCCACTACCTGTACTATTTTGAAGAGAAATCTTGGATGTAGTGAAAATGGCTTGCTCACAGTTTGGACAGTCCTGTGGGTGCTGCTGGATTCTTGTTAGTGCATAATTGAATATCACCTGCCAACTGATGATACAGACACTTTTTGGTTTTACACCTAAAAGGTTGTTTTCATTAGTTGTCCACATTGCAGAAGAATATTTTCCCACAAGTGAATTTGTTAACGAGTTAAATGTTTGTTATGGGTATCTATTTCGGGCTTAATTTTGAAAATGTCACAACAAGAGTGAGAAAGATCACCTAGAAATTCGAGTGATAAAAATTACTGTGACAGGAGTCTTTAAAGTTGAAATTCAGTAGATTAAAAAGCAGGAGCTTATTTAGTATTTTCCCTACATATAATCCTTTATAGTTAAGAAATTTTATTTTAGCATAATGTATGTACAGAATTATGAAGACAGCTTCTTCCTGCCTTGCTGTCTGGAGAGTTTTAATTTTATCCAACCCTGCTTAAATGTACACAGCTGTACTGAAGAAAGCTTGTGCAACATGCATCATTCTGACTTTGGGATTGTTGAAATCTCTGTAAAACAAATTTGAAAATTGGTTTTGTTGGTTTTTTTGGTTTCTTTTAAGCACTTTGGAAGTCTCTCTTTAATGGGCTTTAGGTCCTGCTTTTACTCATCCAGAATCAAAGTAGTTATTGCAATTATAGTTCTATAGGATATAGAGTAACCATTATCTACTTATAACGTATCTGGAATACTATGATAAAAGCTGTATCTTCTTCATGCAAGTCAAAGGGAGACAGCACCAATAATGTTTATCATCATGATCACATTGTATACAAAAATCTGTTTGAGCACATGCTATTATATTTCAATACACTTTCAGTATGGGCTTGATAGTCAAATGTGTATTTTCCAAGAGCTTGTAATGATAAACTAACATGAAAAAAATAATGGAAATTTCTACATATGTTCATTTTGCTATACTGCTTTTTCAAAATAGAAAAATTTGCTTTACTCACCATAATACTGTATGGGCTCAGGAAGACAATACCCATCAGGTACAGCGACAAATGTATTTGCCATATCCTGCTCCCAACTGCACTGTTTCATTCACTTTTCTATGCAATAGACTTTTAAGAAGGCAACCTAGAGAAACGGAAAAGAGAAACATCACATGAGAAATAATTGTTGGGTAGGTTTAGCTAGAGCTAAAACCAGAAAACTCTAGCATATGAAACAGTTTGCAGATCGTAAGAAAATCAGAGGTATTTGCAAAGTCATATAATACTTTCAGTGAGGCTGCAAAACATTTTATTGTCCAAATACTACAGATTCAGGATAGAGGCCATTCCTAAATTTCTAAGTTATATTTAGACCTGTTTTGCTCCTAACTTTACAGGAGACCATGCAGGGGAAATCAGACTAATTGGTAGAGAAGTAGGAAATATTTTCCTTTCCCCTTTGTCCCTCTGCATGTGTGGAATGTATAAGAGTGTCACTAGTTGAAGTGTGTTGTATCTGATGCCCACTGAGCAAGGGCTTTACAAGACAATTTGCCAGGCTTTCCCTGAGCAGACAGATGAAAAAGGTAAGTATTTGAAAAGTACAGAAAAATCAAACTCCTGCAACAGGATTCTCTGTATATGCCTCTAAACTCAAATTTCTGTCAACTCTGTAAGAGATCTTCCTTGAAAGACTGTGCAATACCTACACCTAGCTACAGCTAAGGAAATGAATACATTATTTCAGGGAGTCTGAATTGAAGTCACATCTTGACTCACATCTCTTCCCCCAAAACTGGACATATCTTTGAAACCAAATACTTTCTCTGTGTTGTCAGCAGAAGGTGAAAAGATGCAACAAGGCTGGAATGCTTATTTTTTGTTATCTCTGCTAGTAAATATTTGTTTGAAAGAGAAATGAGTCACTGAATCATGAGCTCTTTATCAGTTAGATCAATTTGGCCTGGTCAAAGTCTACATTTTTCCCCAAAAATGTGTATTTGCTGAAGAAATGTGTTTCTGGATTCCAGTAGTTTCTTTAAAGAAAAATAATAGAAGCTAAAATAAAATTACAGTATGCTAAAATATTATATTAGGAGTATGAAGTGCATACTACCAAATGCAAGGCTGACTTTCATTAGGCAGTTTCCTCAATCTAGGTATTATATGAGAATGGATTTAAGGATTTAGCTCTTCTTACTGATTTTTATGGCTAATAAAAGTTATTGATTGAAACCAAAGCATTACCAGCTTAGAATGAGACTCTGCAAATTGAAACACTTAAGAGAATGTTATAACAGTATTAATAGTAGTTCCAGTGGTTATTTGAGGAATGCTGTGTCTTGAAATGAGACTTAATGGTCACTCCTGTGCACACAAATGTTAACTTTCATTTTCTGACACTTGAAAATTTTGCATTAACAAGCTTGTTCTTTTAATATAAAACAACATTGGGCTTTTTAAAAACAAAAAATAAAGATCAAAATATGCAAGGAAGGAACTTAATTTTCTGGGACAGGAAAGTTTCGATTGATTATTTATAAGTCACTGAAATTTCATGATGCATTATATGCAGGTCTCTCCAAAGTTCAGTAGCCATCCCTAATATCTTACACCTCACAGACTGAACGGTGACCTAAAGGACGCTTCTTCAGCCCACACATGCATTCATTAACTATTTGCTGTGCTGGCAAGTAAATTCTGCATGCACACAAAGCTTAGCTACAGACTGTGAAGCTGTGGAGTCCTTGACAGTACGTAGCATATGTGCCCAATTGTAATTTCCAAAGCATAATAACTTGGACAAAGTTGAAATAAGATTGGAGTAAGAGCTTTATGTGTTTGAGACAGTTATGGTCATGCCATTCCCAACCAAAGTATTTTATGCACATTTATCTCTTTCCATTAGCCATACATTTTGTGTATGTGTGCTTTGAAAAGAAAGTAAAAAAATTCCTAGAGATTACATATAAAGGTGTTTAGCCTAAAAAGGGGAAATAACTGAAAACAAAACAAAATGAATTTTTTAATAACTCGTTTTGTAGAATCATAAGCAGTAACACAGGATACGTGTTTAGTCCTTAGACATACTGACGTGAAAGAAATGCCATCTGCATAAGGGCACATGCTGTTCCCCGCTTTTCCTTCTTCTCAGTTATTTCTAAGGTGCTATTTCTGCTAGGTATTTTCACATGTGAAATCCTGATCATTTTGGGGAAAGGAGTGATGGGTTGGTTTTAGTTTTCAATTTTAAAAGCCTCTATAAACAGATTTTTTTTTTACTCTAGAAAATGTGACCTGGACTCTAGGTTGCTTAATCACATTTGATAATTTTGCACTTTTAGAGGCTTAATTTTGACAGTAATCAGTCTTCTGAACTAATAACATTCAATATAAATGGGAATGTTTGTTGATTCAAGGGGTTGGTTATCCATCTAATACAGAAATTCAGCAACATTCAGTTATTAGTCCTAACTGAAAGACTTTTCCATTTATCAAAGATGGAAGCCATTAAAGACCAAAAAGCTGTTAACTGATAAAAGTGAAGCAGAATCACAACCCAGTCACTTAACAGAATGTACATGTTCAGACTAGAATACATACTGTACATCTATTTACTGTTATTTATGGTGAAAGATGTTTTTATCATTTTCATTGCTATAAAATAGCATACCATAAAGTAACATATCATCAACTTACATTAAATTTATTAAGATGCCAAACATACTTCTTGTAGGAGAGGCTCCAGGGAGCTCTTTAAGAGATATCTATTGACAGTACTTTAACTGCTATCATAAATATTTTGACAGTTGAGTCATAGGGAAATTTCTTGTTTACAGGGAAGTTTAGGAACTCAAGCTGAGGGTCTTCAACATTTATTTAACACACCTCGTCACATGTTAATGATCATGTAGTGGAACTAGATAGCACATTTAAATCTCAACGTTAATAACTACTTTTTTTTTCTTCTGGAAAGCATATCTTAATTTTTTAATTTGTGAAACTTAAACCAAAACCAAAAAACTTTAACTGCACACAATTAGTGGCAACTATGTGCCATGCCAGGTGATACATTCCATTTTGCTCAAGCAATTCAGTAATCACGGATCACTGTAATTAAAGAATGATTTTGCAGGGGAAGTTGTAGTCACTTCATTTATCCTATATGCAGCTTAAATACATTATTAAGGTATTATCTGTTTCTCCCAGCTTCAATGTGCCAAGAAGTTCCCCAAAGCTGCTGTTTGAAGGTATCTCACTTCTCATTAAATGTGTACCTTCCTTGTCATAAAATAACTGCAATAGGAAATGGCTTTTTTCACTAATGGACTGTGTTGCAATTATCTTTAAATCTTCCTTTGGAATTTTTACTCCATGGATAATTATTTCAAAGGTATAATTTTTATACATTGCAAAATAAGAGGTTAGAGATTGTTTGAAACTTACAGTTTTCCAGGTACTTTGAATTTAGAAGTAGTTTTACTTCACTACATCAAATGCAATACTGTTGGAACAAATTCTTGGCAGGATCTAAGGATACCAAATCTAAAAGCGCATGTTTTTGATCTTCATTTAGTCAACTGTTTAAAAAGAAAGGGAAAATAAAAGAGAAAAGAAAAAAGCCCAATGCCTGAAATATTTTAACATGGTAAATGATTTATGGCTACAGCAACAATTTATAGTCCCAGAGCATTCAGAGAAGTAAATTAAATACTTACAGTAGTTTGAGAGTTTCTCGCTTCCAGAGTTGTGTCCGCTGGGCTGTAGCGCTGATCCTAGCTCTGAGTCCAGCTGGAGCAAACTGGGCCTTTTCCCTATTTATCAGTTTCTGTGCATACACTGGGCTCCAGACACTCCACAGAGCAATGCTACAGCTCTGAGACACAAACTTCCCACACAGCCTTTTCTGGGGTCGAAGCAAGGGCAGCTGCAAGTCCACATAAATCAAATAACTGGGTCATCAGGGACAGAGGCCGTGGGGACCCTCACGTCACTGTTTCCCAGAGTTCTCCCTGTCCAATTACTAAATATTCTGCTTTCTTGGTAGAATTTTAAATTCTCCTATTTTGATTGCTTAGCATTGACATATCTGAGGGTTAATGGATAATGTTCATTTCCTGGGCAGAGAAAATAGTGCAGTAGTATTATTTGAAGATATCTATATGACATAATAATTGAATTTGGAAACACTTGATTAGGCCAGCATCTCCAGACACAAAATACTTACCTTGTTCTCCCTATTCTAATTCTAACACACCTGTGTTGACACAGCACAGACAGGGCTCATGTGAGCCCCCATAACAGAGTGATTGTTAGCAACTTTTGATGCCACTAATTTTGTAAAATTTAATTCTTAAAAAACCACAAGTATTTCCATTATTAATAGTTTCTAATAAATTGATCATCACAATTTGATATTTTCATCATTTCTTAGATACAAAGTGTGATCTTTTGGATAGGGCATTTTCTTGTTAGGTATTGTGTCATTACAGTTGCTCCCTAGCACAGGGCACAGCAAGTTGCACACATTAACTCCAGAAGGATGTCACTTTTCTTTTGTGTAAGAGCAATTCTCAATTCACCTTAGAAAAAAATTGTTCTGTTGTATACTTAATGGAATGAGACAGCAAAGGCAGTAGCTAATTTCCTGTTGGTTATCTTACTGCAAAGTCACTTTTGATCTTAAACAGTCTTTAGGATCAATAGGTTTTTATAGATCTGTGGCACAATACACAGCAAACTGACATTCCTCTTCAAAGTAGAGTCATATTTGTATTCCGTAGGCTTTAAAGAAGAGCATACTACTTATTTCTGTGTAGTGTGGCAACATCTAGCAATCTGTTAGTCTTTGGAGGTGGGATGGTTGAGTCTGGCTTTCAAGAACAAAAAAGATTGACTCACAGATGTTATTTGAGCATCTTGCAGGGTTTTTTGAGCTTTTAAATGCTCTGCATTGATAATGTGTGGTAACAGAGGGCTGGAATGCATATATTGTGCAGTAGAGACAGGTCATTATCTTGCAAGTTCAATGCAGTAGCACTGGAATAAGTTGCCTGTACAGTCTTCATTACTGGATGTTTTGAAGATCAGTTTGGGCTACCTAATAGAATTTAGAAATTGTTCTTTCTGACTTATTTTGATCTGTAAAGGAGGAGGAGGGACTTTTGAGATCTCTTCCATCTCTATTTTCTGTTATTTTTCCTGACATACATCAGTTTTTTAAAATACTGATAGTTTGTGATCAGTAACATGCCTAGTGCCATTGTAATAGGCAAAGGAAATAATCACATACTTCAAAGATGCTTTGCTAGAGGAGAGTAAACAAAATGTTACTCATAGATACAGACTGAAAATACTAGCTGAACAAGTTCATGTCATGAGCCAAAAACCTAGAAGTGCCACTTAAGTGGAGAATAAGGGACATGCATGTTTTCCATAGAAAATAACCAACCTGATGACATCAGTCTGACCTGAACACCTTGTGTTTTGCAGCCTCACTTCCATCTTTAATGTAAACTGTTATTTATTTATGTTAGGCAGTCTAATCTACATAGAATGTCTGTGTTTACACAGTTAGGTCTAAGAATTTGATGAGTGCTGAAACTGCAGATCCAGAAAGAGCTTCCCTAGATCAATACTTGTTGAGAGAATTCACTTTGAAGCTAAGCAGAGTTCTTTGTTCATCTGAACTAGAGATTCTAGATCTCTGACTTGTTTGGTGTCTTAATAGTTAAAGGAAATAATATCTACTCCAGCTGTATCTTCTCTACATAACTGACCCGTTCAGCTTGATCTGGTACTGAATTGTTTACGCAACTTCAGTAATTAACCACTATCAGTCTCATTAATGAAACATAAACCACCTCTTCTGTTCATTTATAAAGTATTTGTCAAACAAAACTTAAACAAAGGGCAGAATCTCAGCAAGTAACAATCCTTCAAAAGCTACTGAGACTCTTGACTGCAAGTCATTATGGTCACTTTGTTGTTGTTTTTCAGTGAAAATGAAACAGAAGTGATGGCATTGTCTATTGCTTTTGGCTAACTTTTCACAAAAACATCTGAGATCTATCACATGAGGGCAATGATGCTTGGACAAGTATTTTGGCCATTTCAGTACAAAATACTGATGTTCTGGCTCATTACTGTAAATCATTAAACGATGAAAGCAGGAGTCAAATACTAAACAATTGAGGACCTTTGGAAAACTAATTGCTAATTACAGTAACCATTGTAATATGCAAGCTAAAGGTTATATTGAAGTACAGATTATTTCATTATAGGATTGTCTTCTGTTAGTAAACTCTTCTGAACAATACTAAAGAAAGCTAAGTATTAACAATACAGCTTATGCATTAAAATGATCCAATTTAGTCTTTACCTATTTTTATTTTAGAGAAATAAAATACATGCAGACAAACAGATGCCAAGTTTTGTGTTCCAAGAGCTACTTGCATTTGCAATTTGTTCAGGAACTCATGAAAAAAACTGCAAGCTTTCTGTTCACCCTCTCTTCTGGATTATTTATTAATAATCTTCCAAAGGTGCCGCAGTTCTGGCACTGTTACTGTTTTCTGCAGGGCACGGATGAACCCTCAGCCATGGGTAAGAAACAGCACAAAGCCTCATGACGAACATGTTTGTGGGTTGGTGTTATCTGACACTCTTAACTCTCAAGAGAGAAAGATTTAATTTGAACAGGATGCATACCTGTTGCATGCGATGGCTTTGATTCCTGGATCACTTGTTCCAAGGTAGTATCAGGTCCAGAAGCTGCAGTAGTAGGAAATTGTCCCTTGTCATTCAGCATATTCACCTGCAATTTGAGTGCAAAACTTGAGGACCAGCAAAGGAAGCCTGTGTGGGAATAGTACTAAACTATACATGGGCATCAGTTATGAGGAGGGTTGCAAAGAACAAGAAGATGCATGGGATTGTCTGTCAAAGATAACTTGGTTTGGTTTATGTTATTTGCCAAAAATCTAGTTAACACAGAATTTTGAGAAACATGCTTGTTTTGTGGTTGTTACTTGCCTTTTTTGCCTGCAGAGAGAGAACCTTGGTTGGCTCACTTGAAACTTAAGAATGTGAGTGTAGTAGGTCAGGGACTCCTTTTTTTCTGCTTACATGTATGACCTCTGCTCAGTGGGGCCCCAGCCAGACTGAAATGCTTAAAAGCCAATGTAACACCTCTATTGATGAACCAAAACATTAAAAAATATGCTCTTTGTACTACAAGTTCACCCAGTACTTCCCCCCTTCTGTAGGTTTTAAACACATACTCATTTCTGTAGCTTCAAGCAACAAGGCTTGTTCATCATTTCCTTTGAGCACTGGTTTGAAAAACTTCTCTTCCCTACATGTAGCTTTTTAAATTAGTGCAGTACAGTTATTTGCAAAAATTAAAGTAGTCTATACATAGCAAAACTGTATGTTTCAGCAGAGGAATGACAGTAAGGCTAGCCACAGAAATTTCATCAGACAGCACTTCTCAATTTGCATAGTGTTCAAATTATTCATTATTTATTATCAAAGTCATTCATCTGTTTCCCCAAAAGGGGTGACTTGCAATCTATATAGTGAACAGCTCCCATTTAACATCATAAAGCATGTGTTCATTCAGATGGTTTAGTGTTAGGCAATATAAATACTCTTTTGTTTTGCATCAAATGTATCAGATAAATCATCATAGTCAAGTTAGAAAATAAATAACTCAGCAGAAGATGAAAGTTCTCATTAAGTTCTTAAATGCTTTTACAGGATGAAATCATGGGAGACCATATCAGACCAGAGAGGAAACACAAATTTGAGGTTTGTCTACATTTACCCCATATCTGAGGCTAAACTCTAGCAGTTGTACTATCACCCAGTGACCCCTCTCTGGTGAGAAGGGGAATTGGGAAAAGGAGAGCAGGTCCCACAGGTTGGAAGGAAAACAGATGTAATGAAAGAAAAGTATACAGAGTTATACTCAGCTGACTGACTGTCCACAGCAGCAGAATGCTAAGGAAGTCCCTCCCAAAGAACAGCAACCTAGACAAAGAAAAGCCCCTCCACCCTCAGTGGGCTTCCCCCTTTATAAGGAGCATGGCATTGATGGTATGGGATACACCTGTTAGCCCCCTCTGGTCAGCTGCTCTGCCTTTTGCCCCTCCTAGCTTGAGCACCTGGCTGAGTGGAAACTGCTGACAGCCTGCACACCATGGCTGGCTTATGATTCTATCTCAGCGAAACCAGGACATCTTTTTAAGACTGTTTTTTTTCCTTTATTAAGTTGTTGGTTAGTTTCACTATGCATTTGTTTACAGGCTTTTAAACACTTGCTTTATGTTGAATTTTAATGAAAGAGCCAAACTGCTTTAAACTTACTTGAAAATCTCAAGAAAGCCTACAAAATGTACCTGTTCCTTCTGTGTATGTTCTTGAGCTTGGTATGCAGGGCAGTCCCACTATCTTAAGGTAGAATAAGTACTAATAGGCCCATCCGTTCAACACTAACAAAATGTATGGGTGTCCTTACATCTCCACCTTTCAGTACCCTGTGCCAAATCTATGTGTTTCCCCTTGGCAGGCCAACCAAGATTTGTCAATAAAATGCTCCAGTGCATTGGTATGAAGCAAGGCACAATGTGGAAGAAAGTAAAGTTATCAAATAAAGCTTGATTACAGTTTCCTGCAATGATCTCAGATTCATAGAGAATGTTTGTAAACTTCAAGCATTGAGGTTCTTAAATGACTGTACTTCTACAGCAAAGAGAAGCCAAGTCCTGGACACCATTTCCATAAAGCAGAATATCTTGACACTCTGTATTAAGCATTACAAAATAATTATTGTGGAGACCTTTGGTCAGCATTTCATTAGCAGTGGAGTCTCGCCGCTGAGAGACTGAAATAGCTGCATATATCCATTTATCAATGATAATGTATTCCCTTTTTTCCAGCCTGGATTCCATCTTAAGGACATGTATTTTAATAGTAAGAAGAATATTAGACTTGTAAATGTACATGCTGTAGTGCAATGGGTGACTCTTCAAGATTTATCAAAGAAGGATAATTAAGATTAACAATAGGACTTGAGTTTCTTGGTAATAATTTCTGTCACAAATGACTGTTTTATGCAACAGTAATCTACCTTGGAAGTATAGGCAAGGAAGTGCAAGAGGAGGATTCACTTGGACCCTGTGCTACTGGTTTTGTTGAGGGCAGTACCAGTGAAACTGTGATGGTAGCTGATGATTGTGTTAACACCATCACTTAATTTTAAAAGCAAGCAGTCAAAAAGTGTTGGGGTGCATGGCGTGAGAGAGAAGTCCGTTTTGCTTTTTAAACAAGCTGTAGCTGCTGACATATTTGACTGTTAGATACTCAAGGAAGGACTCGTAGTGGAAATTAGAAACACCACATTCCACTTTGGAAAACCTGGTGCCTGCTGCATTAATATGTGAGACTTGTGCTCTCAGACACTCAGGGAAAATTTTTCATACCATGCTGACCACAGTTACAGTTAACATGATTCCGAGAATTATCCTAGAAATTTGCCCTTTATTCTTTTATCTACTTCCAGCATTTAGATGCCACTCGATCTGTCACAGATGTTGTCATTTTCTACCAGTCAATTCCTCTGTGCATTATCATCCATCATTTACTCCACTGCCAGTTTCTGCATAAGTTATGGGCATTACCTGGTGCACATTGCTGTAAGACCCTCAGTACTGATGCATGAGCTTGTGCTAGGTTTACAGATGCTATGTTGTGCTCAGGATTCTGTGCCGTGTCTGTTACCAATCTTTTTCATTACTTTTTCTGTGCTTTTGGTCTGTCTAGATTTCTTTCCTTTTTAATTTTCCTGCTGTGAGTGAGAACCTCCTCAGCTGTACTCGGAAATGCTATGTATTTATTCTGTCACAGAAATACTATTTATGATTTTTCAAAGATGGCCTAGAAATGGTTTTGGTTCTGTAGCAGCTTTACTGTTTTGGATAGCCTCAGTATGCTTCTATCTAGCATGTACTTCTCCTGCTAGAACAAATCCATGTTCTGTTTGACAAAATACAGCCATGTGGTTAAGAGTTATTAAAAGCATTAAAGCATTAACCTTTTGTAACCTCATTTTTCACTCTGTACACATACATAAGTGTTTAATAGAATTAAAGTTAAACACTAAAAAGTTTGAGAGGCCAAATTTATACATTCTCTTCAGTTTATACAGAACTGATGTGATAAGCCAAAGGAATTATAAGACACCACTACTCAGAAAATGCTCATCTGTTGATTTGTTTAAGCTCTGTTGCTACATACTAGAAGTTTTGGTGACAAGCATTCCCAGAATTTAATTCAAGGAGCTTTGTCCTACTGGGACCCGGTCTGTGTCCTGGCGCCACACTAGCTTATTCTACTGTCCTTTGGAAGTTTAACAAATGATTTTGTGTCAAAAGATCTGCTGGACATGGGGTGAAACACATCCTTGAGCGAGAACACACGACAGTGCTGTGTGCTGGTTGTATTGTGGACTCTCACCTTCTTCTCATTCTGCAATTTTATTTCTAGCAGGCAGAATCCCACAGAGGGACTGCACCGATTCTGGAATGAAAGTCTGATGTAGCCATGCTGGCCCTCATCTCCCTGAAAGGCTAAGATGTCATCTGTGAAGCCAGGGAAAAGTGAGTATTAAATCATAAGTATAAACGCAAGGAACAGAACAGGCTGGAGATTCAGACGTACAGCTGAATCCAGGTGCAGCTTCTGCTGGGGTGTAACGATCCTTCACGCTGCACAAACAGGTTGTTTCTTTAGCTGACTTCCTAGTAGATGTGAATTGGAATTTCCAGTGCTGCATTTCTGAATGGCTCATTGAGTACCTCCCTGCTGTAAATAAGTGGAACCTCAGAGACTGCATGTTTGATTTCACAGAATGTCCTTATGTTGAATAAGGTGAAAAACAGGAAGATACTGAACTGGTATGCATGTATCATTCCATGTAGCTACATGAGGCCTACTCCTGCAAAAACTGATGTAGTGGCAGAGGCTTTAAGGGCAGCCACACAGCTGGGAGTACAGGCAGAGTGAAGCAACAGTAGGTGCTGAACAGTGCAGGTGGGGTCACTTGTGGATGGGGACAGTGGAACAGGGGAAGCAAGCATTGGCTACAACTTGGGGATGTCATGTCTATTTTAGGACAGGGCAATCAACCTTTTGCCAACTTGATCCATAACCAGAATTGTGAACACAGTAATATTTGCCAGTTTTCCAGATGTTCATGAATCACCCATTATGAAAAAGGAATTCTGATAAAAAGATGTCTTAACTTTTTAGTATTCTCTAATAAGAAGAAATATAAGGAAGGACCAGAATTAATCTGATTAATGATTACTCCAAATGCAGCTGCTTACTTTTATTCTCTCCTGGATTGTATGAATGTTTTTAAATTGTTGCTTATATAAAATAATCTTATTCAGCACTTCTGCACCAGGCTTGCTTATCTCTGGGGCCGTAAAGAAACTTTCATCTGATAAAGCATCCTAGATTTTTCTTAAGTGTGTTTCTGAATGGAGATTTAAACTTGAAAGATAACTCAAGTCAAAGGGAGTCCTGTTAAAACATTATTGTTGAAATAATTAGTAATAAAGTTGGTAATAGTAAGTAAAGCTTTGTGGCACAGAGTTAAGCAAAGCATCAAGGACATCACAGATCACTAACAGTAGCTGTAGTTAGCAAAAAATATCAAAGCAGCAAGTCAGCATTGCAAAGCTTGTTATTTTAACTTGACTAGAGGATGTTTACTGTTAAAAGGGACAAACAAGAATATTAGATAAGATGACAGCTCAACAGATCTCAGCCCAGAATTTATCACACACTGTTTAAAGGAGCATTTAGAAAGATAACCAGGACCCCAGCGGGTCAAGGATGTGTGCCCTTCTGCAAACAGGCGGCCCGGCGCTGAGCAGCTGCCATCGGAACCAGGGGCTTTCCACCTGGGCTTCCTCCTGGCAGGGCCAGCTCCGGAAACGCCTCCGAGTCCCCGCGCCCGAGAACACGGATCCTTGAGAACTGCCCGTGTCGGCGTCCTGGCTCAGGGAGAAACCGCGCGGCGCTGTAAACACACGGGAGAGCGAAGACATGACCCCGGTGGCGATGGCTTCGTCACGCTGTGCCCCCGGGGAGGCCGGTGTCCCCTCCCCGCCAGCGCCACCCGGCACCGCCAACAGCGCGCGAAGCCTTCGGCTTCCTTTCGGCCCCGCTGCAGCCGAGAGAGCCGCCGGCCCCGCCCCGCCGCCGGCCCCGCCCCGCCGCTGGCGGCTATGGCGCCCTCTGGCGGCCGCGGCTCGAGCAGCGTTCGGTCTCCGCTGCCGCACGGAAGCAGCGGCGTCTCGCGGGCCGGCGTCTGCCGGCGCCCGGTGGCCGTGAGAGGCGCGCGCCGCCGGTGCGGAGCTGTGCCGCCGGGCATGGGGCCCCCGCGGGCGTGAGCAGCGCAGCTCGCCTCGGCGCCCGCCATGACCTGCACCATCGCGAAGATCCTTACGGACGCGAAGACGCTGCTGGAGCGGCTGAAGGAGCACGACACCGCGGCCGAGTCGCTCATCGACCAGTCCGCCGTCCTGCACCAGCGCGTGGCCGCCATGAGAGAGGCGGGCGCGGCCTGGGCCGAGAAGGTGAAAGCGGGCGGCCGGTGTGGCGGGCGGGTGGCCGGTGTGGCGGGTGGGCGAGCGAGCGAGCGGTGGCGGGATGGCGGCCGGACCGACAGCCGTGTCTCGGCAGGGCCAGGGCGCCGCGGCTGAAGGCGCTGACTCGTCCCGGCTGCGGCCCCACGTCCTCCTGCCCCAGGAGAACACGCAGATCCGCGACCTGCAGCAGGAGAATAGGGGTGAGCCTGGCCGCCGCTGCGGGGGGCGGTGGCGGGGCCGGAGGTGGGAGGATGGCGTGTTGGCGGGACCCCGGCGCTCTGCTGGGGGGTGGCGGGGGGAGCTGGGGTCGGTGTTGGCGGGGAGCCGGGGGATGGGGGGCTGGCGGAGGGTGTTGGGTGGTGCGGGGGGCGATCTCGGGCCGGGGGGGATTGGTGGGGTGTGTGCTGGGGGTGGGCGGCGCTGGCGGGTGACGTGCAGAGGGGCCCCGGTGTCACCGCCGGCGGAGGGGGCCCAGGCGGGAGGGGGTTTGCCGAGGCGACCGGGCAGTGCGGGTGTTTTGCCTTTGTCAGCGTCGCTAGATGCCTCGGTGCGGGGGTGACTGCCGGCGTCGGGATGGCTTCTTGGCGAAGCGAGGGGCCCGGAGAGGCAGCTGCCCCGGGCCGGGCTGTCGAGGTGACGGGTGGGGTCGCAGGAGCCAGGCGAGGAGCTGGTACTGAGCACCTCTGGACATCTGCTGTCATTGCTGTGAAAAATGGCTTGTCGTTTGTGGCAACAACAGACTGTGTTTTGCAGAGCTATGGATCTCGCTGGAGGAGCACCAAGATGCCTTAGAGCTCATCATGAGCAAATACAGAAAGCAGATGTTACAGCTTTTGCAAGGGAGAAAAGGTGAAGATGCAGAACCAGTCTTGAAAGTTCATCAGGCTAATTCCTTGGTAAGGTGGGACCGGGGCAGAAGAGGGATCAAGACCTCTTTTCTCTCTTTTGTGCTTACTTTCATTCAACCTTTGTTTCCATCCACAGAGCGTCTTTGTTCCATAATACGTTTTCTGAAACTCTTGTCTCTTTGCTGGTACTTTTTTCTCTATTCCTTTTACAGCACACAGATTATAACAGGTATCACAGAGGACACTGAAAAGCATAACCCTTTCATAAGCCCGGGTGAAGACTTGTTTATGCACTAGGTGGTAAATTCCCTGGGTTAAGCTTAATGATTCTCTGTAGTAAAGTCAAAAACATCAGAGTTGTTGTTGTTCCTGTTTAGTAATTGTAACTAAGGGAGAAAAACCTCCTAAATCTTCTGTGAGCTGCAGTATGTTTGTTTCTTAAGAAGTCATCACTCCCAAATGTTTTTAAATCCAGATACTCTGTGGAATGGCCTAAAAGTGTCCCTTCATCCGCGTTGGGTGCAGTGACTTCAGAACTCTGAGGTGTGACTACGGATAACTGCTGCCTATTTTACATCTAGGTGTCTAATATAATAACATTAAATCTCTATTTAAGGTTTATGAATTAAGTTAGGCATCTGTTAAAATGCATTTTTGTGTGATTAGAGAATAACAAGCATTGTGCATTTCTGAGCAACAAAAGGCATCTTCCAAAAGATCAGAGTTGTATCTACACAGATTCTGTAAAATCTGCCTCAGGAGGTTTTGGTCTTACTTATTTGCTTGGCTTTGTTCTGAGATGAGGCAGTTTACTTCACCCTGTTACTTAGTTTTGAAATCTCATTTGCTTTTGTGTTCAGTGTTCTTATAAATTCAGCGTCAGGCTGTTCATATGAACCTGAATCTATTGCCTCAGTCCTCATCAAACTTGAAATCATTTCCATCTTAGTATGTAAGGGTACCTTATCTTGCTGAATGTAATTCTATTCACTATTTTAATTGATGACTTGTGATAATGGACAATAAGGTGTATGTTTTCATCTTGAAATATTATACAAATTATAAAGGATTGCAAGTGCTCGGGAGGAAAGGGTTAACATTCAAACCAGGAAAATATTCCAAAATCAAGAAAATGAAAGTAATTTATTTAGAAGAGATAAATTATTACTGCTGCTTTTGCCTGAACACGTTGAATATATGACCTTTATGTCTTTCAGGAAATTGAAAGTCAAATAGACAGAATATGTGAGATGGGAGAGGTGATGAGAAAAGCTGTTCAAGTTGATGATGATCAGTTCTTTAAAGTTCAGGAGAAACTAGCTCAGCTGGAGGTAAGAACATACACAATTGCTAAGGATAGATCAAGCTTTTGGGAATCTCTAAGCTTACTCTGGGCTTTCTATGTATGTGTCAAGGATTTATAACAATCAAAAATTTGGGGGTGGAGCCAGGAAATGCAGAACATGATCTGTTTATTTTCAAGTTCTTGATGTTTGTGTTATATTTATAAAGCCAGATGTATTAATATATATTAATGCTTATGTTACAGAATCAGTGTTTTATTTAGCTGTGAAGGAGTGGGGCTGTTTAAAGATTATAGTCCTTTAATTGTGAATTAGCTCATTTCTATTTCAGCAAAAATATTGATTTTGCAGCTTGAAAACAAAGAGCTGCGTGAACTATTGTCAATCAGCAAAGAATCTTTTGAGGTGGGGAGAGAAGATCTGCCTGACTGTGAAGCTTAGGTCACAAAATAACCTTATCTCCAAATCTTCAGAGACTTCTTATAAAACTACCCTACAACATGGGGTTTGATTTGTTCTTTCAAGTGTTTCCTTGTATGTTTGTTTTATCTTTCAAAATGTGCGGGCTGTTTTCTCTGCATTTTTCTGAAATTACATGTTCTTGATGGCAAAGTCTTGCATTGCTGCTCTGTCTTAGTAATTGCAGCATACAGATGCTTAACAATTAAGTATTTATGAAGTGTACTCCCTTGTTGTTTTTCCTCTCCCATTTATTATTTTTATGAGCTCTAGTTAATAATTCCAACTGTGCAGATGGCACTTAAATCCACCTAGTCAGTAGCTAGAGAACATAATACAGATTGTGATTATTTTGTTTGATAGAAAGAATAAGAGATTATTCAAAAACTACATTGTAAATGGTAGGTACACATTGTGTGTTCTGCCTGCACAAAGCAGACACGCAGAGCTTTTGACTGCTCTGAAGAGCTAACGCTCAGTATTTGTCTGGGTTAACACTGTTACTTGGACAACTGCTTAGAAGCCGATCGAGAGAACAGCAGGTAGCCAGTAGAGCACTTTAAGTAGTAACTCTTATAAAGAGCACACTTTTCCTTCATTTAGGGGTGAAAATCAGAGTGGATGACTCTTTCTGACACGTGTGAACTTTTGAAGTACGTTGTGTATTTGACTAATTTTTCTTTACGGGTAGGCCTGTTCCGGCTTTATCGATGCTCCAAGGTGTGTGGATACTGGCTAGCTCTGATCTGAAGGCAGTGCACTCAAACCCTGCACAGAACACAGCACTTTCAGATCAAAGCTCTTTGGCCTCCCACCACTTTGGACTTTAGGAAGAGTGAGCTGAGGTCTGCCTCAAAACCAAACCAAAACCAACCATGTAGACATGTTTTTAATGTTAGATTACAGGTAAGTCCAGTGACTTATGTCACATAGTTATTGCAGAATCCTATATTGAGTGATATTAGAGTTGCAGAGTTGTAGGAATGTATCAATAATTGTGGTTTTTTAATTACTTTTTATATAAAGGTTTATTTCTTACTTGTCATCAAAGAATAATCCTCTAAGAACAGTAAACATCTCGTTTCCAATATTAAAGTGTTGTGCCACTTTTTCCCCAAGTGAGAATTTTTGATAGGTGCAGAAGGTGATGTATGTTCTTGTGCTTATTAAGTGATGTTGTCTTGCAACACTTGTAATATCCAGCAAGATTGTTTGGTAGATATAAGGGATTTCTGTACAGGAGTATTCTTGTGTACGATCCTTTTCTATTAGAAATTGTTTAAGAGGGAATTAAAAAAAAAAAGGGCATAATTTTCTCAAGTGTGCTCTGTTTTGTGAATCCTGGAGGTAATTCTGTCTTGCCTGTACCCAAGCCTTTTGCACCCCCCCTAATTTTTACCTTGCCTGAATGAAATATTACAATGACCAAAAATGTCACATTTTTCTCTCTTTTAAATTAACATCACCTGAAATGCCTGTGACGATGCGTTTTTACCTTCATTACGCTCGTGTAGGCTAACATTCCTCTAATGGGCTGGTTGCTGTGCAGCCTGAGAAAATGGAAACTAAAGAGCAGCTGCTTTGACTAATGAGTTTGTTATTAATTAGTGGCGAGCCGTAATTGGCAGGGGAAGTTTAAAAGCGTCCCGTTTGCAACTGTCAGTGAGTCTGAAACGTGTGACTGTACATCTCTGATCGCAGACCCGCTCAGCCCACGTTAAAACCGGCCTCGAGCTACTGGACCGAGCATCCTGCTCTGCCCGTCCGGGGAACGCGCACACAGAGCGGTCTGCCTCTGCGGCGCCAGCGCCACTCGCCCTTCCCGGGGTCTCTGCCCGCCCCGCGCCGAGGGCTCAGCTACCGGCGGGCGGGTGGCGGGAGCGCGGGCCCTGCCGAGCGCGCGCGGTGCCGGCGGTCGGTGCTGAGCGGTGTCCCCAGCGGGTCCTGCGCGAGACTCCTCTCGCCGCTGGCCGCTTGCCAAGCGCGCATGCGCAGCTCACGGCCGCCGGGCTCCTGCCGGCGCAGGCGCGGCCCCGCCCCGCCGCTCTCGCGAGAGGCCGGGATTTATTCCTACGTGCTGTGCCGTGCTGCTCATGGCGGCGCTGGAGCGGGGGCGCTGAGCTGTTGGGGTGAGTACGGGGCGCGGCGGGCTGGGGCGGCTTCCGCCGCTGTACTGACGGTGCCCGCGCCCCTGAGGGGATACCGGGGCCCCCGGGAGTCGGCAAAAGAGGTTAGAGGGCACCTCTGGATCTGCCGTGCGCTCCTCTCCTGGCGCGGCGGGGTGAAGGCGCCTGAAACCTCCCCTCGGGTGCGCGGGGTGCGGTGGCCGGTGGGGGGGAAGGGCGGACGGCTGCTTCGTAAGCCGCTGCTCCTGGGGATGGAGTACCGGTGGCCGCGGGTTGCTGGGCCGCGGCGGCGTGCGCACTATCCTTCCCGGCGTCCCGCGGGCAGACGCCCTGCCGCCGGGGCTCCCCCCCCGCAGCGCCCCGGCTGCCTGGGGGTGGGGCACAGCGGCGCTGGAACTCGCTTTCCCGGCGCGCTGCGCGGCCCAGCGGGCTGCGGGGCTTGTCGGGGCCTGCAGGCCGGCGGGCGTCGGGCTGGCCAGGGGCGGTGCCGAGGGGACTACGGGTCCCGGCAGGCCGCGGGCGGGGCCTCGCCGCTGGGGCTCCTGGGGACGGGCTCGCGCGGCCGCGGCGGGGGGGCGGCGGCGGACCGCAGCTCCCGGCGTGCTGCGCGCGCAGCCCCGCCCGGCGCGGACACCAGGCCCCGGTCCCTTTGTGTGCGGGGGAGCGGCCGCCATCGCCCCCCTTTGTGTGCGGGGAGGGCGGTGGGTGCGGACACTCCCTCGGCCGTGCCCGCCCTTGCCCCGGGCCGGGAACCGGCGGCGCCCGGCGGGGGCCCTTTCCGGCCCTTGCGCTGTCATAGCGTAGGCCGCGGCCGGCGTGTCGGCCGCCTCCCGCAGGCGGCAGCCCCCGCTCGGCGCGCTGCTGGCTGGGGCTTCTGGCACCGCCCCTCGGCGGGGCCCGCCGCTGGGCTCCGCGGCCACCATCTTGCTGCAGCGCAGTGAAGCGGCCGCCGGGAGGGCCGCGCCGGGCGCTTGGCGCTGGCGGAGCCGCAGGCCCCTCCTGACGGCCTGTGGCGCGTCGTCTGCCGGTCTGGGTTCGATTTTCTGTTTTTTGGATTAATCCCATGCACAGGGCTCTTCCCTGAACTGCAGACCTATTAAAAGAAAACAGATTTCCCTTTCTATGGTTATTTTAATTTTTTTTCTATATGTGTGTGTGCCTTTACAGGTGTCCTTGGAAGTTCTTTAACTCCCCCCTGCAATGGATGTATTTTTTTGACATAACTAATGCAGTGAATGTAGGAGCTGATCTCGTAGCTGTCACGTGTTGGTTGGGATGCTGAAGAGTTAGTGTTCAGCACTGCTTTCCCATATTCATCTGAAAAGATACAGAATAGCTTTGTCTCCAACTATCACCAAATAGCCGTGTTGTGCATGCCTACTGAAAACATGAAGTTTTATCTTTATTAAATGCGATCTTAGCCATGTAAGAGAGCTATTTCTAGCAGCATATGTTCTGGTCCAGTAAAATACCTGTTCTTGCATGTAACTTCTTTTTGTGAAGAAAATGGTAAACAAAACAGTGCTTGTAATCCGTCAGGTTCTCCTGTTATGCTGTATAGATGCTTTCTTGCTATGAACAGCTTTGTGTGACTTACTGTCATTTAGCAAAATCTGCAACTGAAAGAGTTCAAGAATAGGACTTGTGCAACTCTTCCCTGTCTTTCCATTAATCCATTCAGCTGTAAATATACAAATGGAGAACCTGAGGTGACCTGGGGGCTCGGCAGCTGCTTAGGGTATTTACTGTTTGGAGGAGTATTTATAGTAGCTGAATTTAAAAGTAAAGAATTTGAGGCAGACACACATGGTGAGATTTTTTTTTACTTGAGTTATGCTTGCTGGACAGCCCAATTTTTTAATAAGTGTAGTAAACCAATCTTGTTATCAAATTGAACTGGCTTTTAAGGGGAAAGCTCATCCCTTATTCTATTACCTGACAAAATTAGTTTTAGTCATCCTTGGGCAGAAGAGGTGTTTTAATTTTGCAATGAAAATGTAATATATTCTATGCCCAGAAAAATCAGAAATGTAGTATGATGCAAGTTACACCTTTAGTAGAGCTCTAATGATATTGCTTGAAGTAAATGAGGGAGAAGTACATGAATAAGATGATTCCAAGTGTCTCTGCAGTCCCTGTGGTACAGTCTCTGCCTGCTTTGTTTCTCCTGAACTTGGTTGGGAGGATGCTTATTTGAGATCTGAAATACTGTCCAAAAATAATACTGTCCTGAAAGAGATTGTGGTAATGGTTTTGTTTCTATAAGGTTTCAGTTTTATGTGGCAGTTTGGCTAAACTGCTTTCTCATGAAAACACAAGGGTTCTCTCTGAGAGAATTATTATCTAGTTACTGTTGCAGAGAGGCTTCTCTGTTACTTTATCTACACAACTATTATCTATATGTAATCAAAACTTTGCAAACACTGTTTTAGGAAGTCCAGAGAATGGCTCTGCAGTTATTTTACATGCCATGCCAGGGTGCATATGGTCTGTGTGGAACAGAAATACGGCTTCTGTACATATAATTAATAAGCTTGTTTTTATACAAAGCTAAAGGTGCTTCAGGTATTGCTAGTCCTTGACTTACGTTTTGGGACAAAAATTATCAGGAAATTCTAATCCCCCTGCCCTCATACACCCTGGTGCTACTCTGAAGTTCTGTTCAATCACTTACTAACTAAATTTTGAGACAGCATCCATATAAAATTACTGATAGAAGGACTAAGACTTGCGTTAAATTATGCTGCTTTTCATCAAAATGAAGTTGCTGGTTTAGTTGTAAAAGCTGGAACCTTTCCTGAAATGCCTAACTGCACCTGAACAGTTTGAAATTGGAAATACTGTGCCACTGGCTTGGAGGTCGAGTTTCTTGGAGAACAAAACTAAAAATGGGAATGACAAATATATCTGTAAAAGAATCTTTCTTAGCATGGGTCAGACCTACAGTATGAAGGCAGAGGAAATGCACCTTTGTGTAGGAACACCTAGAGCTGATGTCTGATTTCTTTTAAAGTGATACTTAGTGTGTGTCTTTTTCCTTTTTCCAGTATGAAGTGGAACAGAACAGAATTTACCACCTGAAACTGCTGCTTCAAGTTCAGATCAGGAAAAGAATATACCACATCGTAACAACAACTCAAGACCAAAGAAGAGGAAACTTACACTGAAGATACAAGGCTTGATCTGAAACAAGAAGTTTGTGCCTACTCAACAGCTTCAAAAGAGCACGTCCCAACGCTGCTAGTAGTCTTTGTTTTCTCCAGTGCTGTGTTGAAACTGCCCAGGGCAGCAGCACTTGTATTCTCTATTAGCTTGATAGATTACATTCTTTTGCTATCTATTTTCTTTCTCTCTTTCTTTCTCTCTCTCTTCTTCTTCTTATTTTTTTTTAATAATAGCAGTCTTCATCCTTAGAAATTTGTGCTGAAACAGAAGAATCGGCTAATACTACTGAAAGTGCAATATTTGAATATCACTGCGAGGTTGGTGCATGAGTTATATAGAGTTACATAGATCTCTAAGCTAATAGGAAACAATTTGTCAACAGGAGGGTGTGGGTTTTGTTATGGGGTTTTTTTAGCAGTTCTCTGCTGTTAGGTTGATGTAGTAGTAGTATGACGTATTAATATGGTTCTGTTTAACAATACTTACAACTCTAGAGAGCTGTTTGTTAATGTTTCTGTCTTCTAGTAATGGTAGTGTTGTGTTTTCAATCCCTTTTTTTCAAACAACCTCTATTTTATTCTTCTAAATCTTACTGCACAGTTATTTTGGAGGGGTTTTTTCCCCCCTTTCTCTGAATACTGGTATTGGTGGAGTTCATAGTTCTTGTTCTTGTGAACTGACAAGGTTAAAAGTCAACTGTTAAGAGTGAACTGTTGGCAGTGGACAGCACAGTCTGGTAGTTGTTGTGGTCCAGCATATAACCACTATATTGTAGGTCCAGTGGTTTGTAGCCTATTACTAGAAGCTTCTTAAAGTTTTATGGCAATACTCCCCTTGATAAGTATCAATAGATGTGTTTGATTTTTGTTGTGCTGTCATAACGTTACATTTGAACAGGTAGAGGAGTATGACAAGCATCTGGAAAGACTGCTGATATTATAATGTATTTTTATCTCTACATCAAATTTTGGCACCACTGCGAGGAGCCTGATTTTGTTGGAAATTCAGTTGTCAAACTTTAGATGACTGATGATGAGTTCTTTGTGCTATGCTACTAATACTGCTTTAAACTGAAGCTATCATGCAATAGTAGTCTTTGAGCAAGAGATTACAGCAGTGTGATTTTCTAATCCTAAAACAGGCTCTTCTGAACTTGATTTTTTAGGTAGATTTTTGTAATTTTCCTTATCTGATGTACCTTTGTTAGTAGCCTGTTACTTAATGCCTGTGACAGGGGTGTATGTGTGTTTGTGTGCTTACCTTGTATCAGAGATGTGAAGTGGCCATTTTGAAAATGACTCACAAAGTATTTGTCACACTGATTTGAGCTTTCAGAACGGGCTAATGGTCTTGCCTGGTTTTCTCCTGGGAACAGGTACAATAATATATAATTTTCCCTTCCTTGGATGACAAATTTATTTTTGAAAAAAAGTATTAAAAACTTGAGGAAGGCTTAAAATCAAACACTTCAGCTGTTGCCTTCTCACAAGGGCATCTTGTATATGGAATGTCCTAGACATTGCCTTCCTCAAAAGCTGGAGGTTCATATATTGGAGTGATGCTCTTCAGTCACTTGTAAGCTGATTTCCAAACAGCATAATAAGACGTGCTGTAACTATACATTTTAATACATTCAGTAACTCAATATCTATATTAAAGTAAGAAGCATGACCATTTTACAAGTTGCTCAAATGTTTTTTTTCTCTCCACTAAACATATTGCTGACTGAATTTTAAGGATTACTGTTTTATAAGAGCTTGACTATTTGCATATTCTTGCTCTATTTTAAAATGGTTACAATTTGCTTGTTACAGTAATTTCTGCAAGCTCTTTGTGCTTGTTATTCTATTATGTAGGCATGAAGAAAGGAACTTTATTTTAATAAAGTGAGTGGTTTTTGTGTTTTGTTTTTTCCCCTATGCTTTCTTTTAAACAGATGAGCTTTGATCCAAACCTGCTCCACAACAATGGACACAACGGGTACCCCAATGGTACTTCGACAGCGCTGCGTGAGACTGGGGTTATAGAAAAACTGCTGACCTCTTACGGATTCATTCAGTGTTCAGAACGGCAAGCTAGACTGTTCTTCCACTGTTCACAGTATAATGGCAACTTACAGGAGCTCAAAGTAGGAGGTAATTAGGCAACTTTCAGAGCTTCTTGACTGAGTGAAGACCAGTCTCTTTCACTTGCCATAGAAAATCCTTTTACCTTGTGGCATGAACAGATGCATGCTGTTGCTTCTGATGGGCTAAAGAGACAACTGAGGTAATAATCTACCACTCAACGATGAGAGACCTTTACAGCTCTTAAGCTTTGTGCAGCTTGTATTAGTACAGTTGTGGCCATTGTGGGGAAGGTGTGGTGTTAAGTCAAACTTGTGTAACTGAGATGGAAGCAAGTGCTTATACTGTGGAAGAATATACCTCATGTGCTCAGTATTTCTTTTTTTTTAATTAGTTTGAAGATGGCTGATTGTTTTTCAGAACAGGGAGGCTGTTAATTCATGCTACTAATTAATGTGGCAGTGAAGTTTCTAAACTGTTTAATGGCATATGTTATGTTGTCTGAACTTCAGTGTGAAGTCTACTGTATACTGAGTGGGGCAGGGAATTACTGAGGAGCAAACCATCAAAACAGAGTAGTTCATTAGCAGCAGGAGTGAGTAAGGAGAATAACCAGGGAATGTTTGTGAATAGACTGTCCTCCTTTGTAACAAAAGCACCTGAGTTTTACTTTGCCATGTTTGGCTACAAGAAATGAATTATCAAATATAACCATTTATTGGTTTAAACAAACAAAACACACCCAAGCAAAGCAAACAAAAACCACCACAAACAAAACTCTGTGAAGCTATTATAATGTTTGGTTGTCTTGTAGACGACGTTGAGTTTGAAGTGTCTTCTGATCGCCGAACTGGAAAACCCATTGCTATTAAATTGGTGAAGATAAAACCAGAAATATTACCTGAAGAACGAATAAATGGACAAGTTAGTGCCTTTTTTCTATACATGCATGATTTCCATCCTTTACTCCAGTACCGAAGGCTAGATTAATTTAGCATGCATATTAACTACATACGTTCAGTTACACTGAAACATACCTCTGTTGTTCTGATAAAAATTCGGAGGTTCAGTTTGAGCTGTTACTTTGCTCCAAACAGTTCTTGGAGTCAACAGGTGTTCTGTAAGATTGAAACTGTGCAGCACAGCATTCCCTGTTCATTTACACTAGAAGTGCATCCCTGAGTTTACAGCAGAGGATACTGAGATTCATTTTGTATTCAACAATGCTGCTCCTGAAATGACTAGCAATGAAAAAAAAATATTTTTTTTTTTTGACTGGTAGGTTGTGTGTGCTGTTCCTCACAATTTAGAGAGTAAATCTCCAGCTGCCCCCGGTCAGAGTCCAACAGGGAGTGTATGCTACGAACGTAATGGGGTAAAGCTTATATATTTTACTTGAACTCGTCACTGATCCATCACTGTGTTTTATGAGGAAAAATACTGACACAATTCAATGTAGACAGTTGACACTGCTAAGAACTGTAGTTCTTGGCCAAGAAAAGGAAGCATACTTTAGTAATTACTACAGACAGAAATGTTAATTGACAGCTTGCTTGCTTATATCTGTAGAGAACTTAATATAGAGCCAAATAATTGTTTTTCTCTTCTAAAAATTAAGCTGGGTTATATAATGTTCATGTGTCCATATCTTTAACTTTTCAAGTTCAGAAATGGACATTAAGGATGGCCATATACAAACCTTTGAATTTATGTTGCCTGTTATAGGCTCATTAAACAGCAGGACAAAAAAAAATGGTTTTGGATGCCAAGTTGGACAACTTTCAATTTTCTAATTAAGTTAATTTCATTAATAGCAGATATTATTATTAAACAAAATTGTGTTAATATTTCTTTGAATCAACTATTCCACAAATAGACTAATATTAGTCAATGTTAATTTACAGGAAGTATTTTACCTGACTTACACCCCAGAGGATGTTGAAGGAAATGTACAGCTGGAAACAGGAGATAAAATAAACTTTATAATTGATACAAATAAACAGTAAGTTGGTATTGCTTTTTTGACTTCATACTTTGGTTTAGTAGTCAGGCAGCAATTCATGCCTGTTCCAAGAACTGAAATGACATTATGAAATATAATCTCAATGTTTGTTCCAGTTTTGAGTTGTTTCAGGTTTGTTCTGTATACTTTTTTTTTTCCCCCCCCTCTAGTACTGGTGCTGTGAGTGCTCGTAACATTATGCTATTAAAAAAGAAACAAGCCCGCTGTCAAGGAGTAGTCTGTGCCATGAAAGTAAGTGATGCTTTAGCTTCAAAGTTTCATTTGAAAATGAAATGCTATTCTGAAAAGTGGTGTTATAAGTAATACACTTAGTGCATTAAGAGCTATTAACAGTTTGGGGCTGTGGGTGTGAACTGTGTAAAATGGTTTATAACAGCTAATCTTTGATACTAATATTTTTCTTAACAAAGTCCCACTTATTTCAGTTTATGTTCTTGTGCTAGTCTGTTAGCTCTATGCACTCAAAATTACATCTGCTATACTGTCAGAATCTTTCATTGTTTGATAGAACCTGTAAAATTTTGTCTTGGTATGTTAAGAGAATAGGCAATTTATTAAATACTTTGTTCTGTTCTTAGGAAGCCTTTGGATTTATTGAGAGGGGTGATGTCGTGAAGGAGATATTCTTTCACTATAGTGAATTTAAAGGTGACCTAGAAGCCTTACAGCCTGGTGATGATGTGGAGTTTACAATCAAAGACAGAAATGTAAGACGAAATCCAGTAAAAACTGAAGAAAAGATCCTCGGGCATAACTGGACAGCTCTCTGTTTTCTCAAATTCACTTGTAAAAAGAAGGGGGGAGGCGGTTCATTGGAAAATGTCTACTGCCTTGCCTCTTCTTTGTGGGTATTTGACTGATGTTGTGCTTTTAGGGTAAAGAAGTTGCAACAGATGTTAGACTGCTGCCTCAAGGAACTGTCATTTTTGAAGATATCAGCATTGAACATTTTGAAGGAACTGTAACCAAAGTAATTCCAAAAGTACCCAGCAAAAACCAGGTGAATTTCAGTATTTTCTTAAGTTTTATGTGAAATGTTGTGTTCATTCTGTTGAATTCTTAGTCAAACAGTAAAAGTGTTCCCCTCTTCCTGTACCAGTCTGCTGCATAAACATCACGTCAGAGTAAAGGCGTGAGCTTGTACATAACTTGTAACAACTACTGATAGCAGTTACAGTTTGCAATTTTTCTAAAGTTTATAAGGAACAAGAATTAGGTTAGTGGGACGTTGGGGAGTACGTGTTTTTGTTGGTTGTTTTTTTTTTTAATATTTCAAATATGTCCCATTGAAATTTGAGGGTTTAGGATGTATTTTTAACACAAAAGCATTGGGGAAAAAGGGAGAAAATATTTGCTGGAATAAGCCTGATCTATGGATTCCTGTGAGCATGAACAGTTAATGAGGTTTCTGACAGAGAGATAACTTGACCTTTAATGTTTGGCTTTGAGGAAAGAGTGTAGCAGAGCACTTCCCTTAAGGTTTTAAGTGAGTCTGTGTTATTTTGGGAAGATCGAGGGTGTGGTTTTTTTGAGTTTTGAACTCCTAAAAAGAAAGACACTAACTTCTTAACTTTTTAGAAGTGTTCTAAGTATGGTTATAAATTTAGTTATTGAAATAGTCTTAATGTCTTTGGCAATGAGTGCTTGGTGCTTAAAAAAACCCCCAAACAAAAAAAAAACAAACCCTCTAACAATCCAACCACCACCACCAAAAACTACCTTGTATTTGGCTATGGATAGTAAATGAAAAGATAGGATTGGTAGAAATGAAGCGCAGTGGTAGGAGTCCAGCAGGCATTTTTGTCATCTCTACTTCTGTTTGCATTAGTATTTCTGCAAACTATTCTGTTTGCAGTTATGCTGTGTCTTCCAGGTGAACTGACTTTTTCTGTTGGGTTTTCTGTTTTAGAGTGATCCCTTACCTGGCCGCATCAAAGTTGACTTTGTGATTCCTAAAGAGCTTCCATTTGGAGACAAAGATACGAAATCCAAGGTGACCTTGCTGGAAAGTGACCATGTTCGATTCAATATTTCAACAGACAGGCGTGACAAACTGGAACGAGCCACCAATATTGAAGTTCTCCCCAATACTTTCCAGTTTACTAATGAAACTAGGGAAATGGCAAGTATCTATCTTTAATTTCCCCTCAAAATTTAAAACTTTTAAAGTAAATCATGGGAGTTTTGTCTTAAATAATAATGGTATGAAAATCAGTAGTGTTTTCCATTGCCTTTTCTCAAATCCAGTCCTCAAGTGTAGGCTTCAAAGTACTTAAATGGTATAAAATTCAGAATTAATGCTGTGCTTCTTTCTGTTAAAAGAATAAAAAGTTAACTTTTGAGTAAATAAAATAATAGTAACTGGGTCAAACTGAATGTCTTAATGAATTCTGTCTTGCTCGGTACCTCTGGCATGATCTGGTACGAGGTCTTTCTAATTTGAGTAAATAACTCTTTCAGCAACTTTATTGAGCATTTCTTTTTGTTTTTTGACCCCTCCCAAACAGGTCAGAGTGAGAAATCGTTTTGTTTTGTTTTAATTTTGTACAGTTGGTAGGGCACAGTGCATTCTGTTTATCGTTCAGCACTCCATTTCTAGTGGTTACCAGGAAGGCCTCTAAAATATTATGTAACACGCTTACCGTAATAAACACCCGTGGTTATGATAGTCTTAACGAACTTCTTTATAAGAAAGCTTTTTAATTTCTTCATTTGTGTTTGGAAGTCTGATGGGTTTTCTCTTAAAATTCCTTTCAACTACTGGTTTTATTTCCTGTTTATATAGATTCTTGTGTGTTTATGTGTGTACGTATTATACTTGTATAGATGGTGCATGTATTTGTAGAGTTAGTGCCTTCAGGGTTGTGTTCTCTGCATAGTAGTAATGTCAGGTTCTTTAACTGTAGTTCTTCTTGTTAATGGCTTAAATTAATTTAATCTTTCCCACTTAATAAGAAATTAAGTTGAGAAACTAGGTAAGTATGACTTATTTCCATTTCAGGTTGACTGTAGCTGTTAGCACTACAGTTTGCAAGGAATTATATCATATAAACCAAAAAGTATTTTCATGGGATTCAGGCTTTGATCTAGTTGAAGAAGTCCCTGCTCATTGAAGGGGCTTTGGACTAGATGACCTTTAAAGGTCTCTTCCAACCCAAATGAATCTACAGTTCTTGTGTTCAGGTTATTACATACTCCACAGGCAGAGGTGGAGTACCTGTAGACAGATGTTGCATACTAGTAGTAAAACTGTAATTGTCCATTTGACTATTCTCAGGGTGTGATTGCAGCGATGAGAGATGGCTTTGGCTTCATTAAATGTGTGGACCGGGATGCTCGCATGTTCTTTCACTTCAGTGAAATTATGGATGGAAATCAACTCCATATTTCTGATGAAGTAGAATTTACTGTTGTTCCTGTAAGTGAGATTAATACTTCTATGAAGTTTTAGTTTTTAAAGAAATTACATGCAGTCTGTCTGAAATCTGATCAATCTTGTTTTTCAGGATATGTTGTCTGCCCAAAGAAATCATGCCATAAGGATTAAAAAGCTCCCAAAGGGCACGGTTTCTTTCCACACCCAATCAGATCACCGTTTTGTGGGCACTATAGACAAAGAAGCCACTCCATCCAAAGCCACTAGCCCAAATAAAGGCAAAGAGAAGGTAATGCTGCTCTTCTACTTGTGGGGTATCTGTTCTGTGTTCCTGGCTTTGCAGACTGAGGCTTGTTCCTCAAAATCTGTAATTCAGCTTTTTGAAGTGCTCTTGATCCTGTGTAAATGTGAACTACACTGAATAGCTAATGACAGCAGTCACGGAAAATAACTCGTGTGAAACAAGGTAATAAAAGTGTTGTTAGTGATCACATTGAGAATAATGTCCAAGAACTTGATGGGAAATTTCTTTCTACCTCCTACTGCATAAGATGCTAAATAGAATTGATTAAAATTTTAGGGCAGGAGGAGAACCTCTGTTTTGTATTGCTGTTCTAAACAATGCCAGAATAATTAAACTTCTAATAAATACTTAGCTGGAAATACTTTATTTCCTCTAAAAGTATTGTCTAATATAATTTAAAACTTCTTACTCAGAGTTAATTGCTGCTTTGTATTTTTGAGTTATTGAGCAGTTACTGTAAAACTGCTGTGGCTCAAGTGCTTGAATTGCATGTAGTAAACTTGTTTGCTTACAAGTAAGACACTGATTGCTGAATTCTGATGTCTTGATTTTAGGAAGCTGAAGATGGAATAATTGTTTATGATGACTGTGGAGTAAAACTGACCATTCCTTACCAGGCCAAGGATGTGGAAGGATCTGCTAATCCCCAGATAGGAGATAAGGCAATATAACTAAGTATACCATTGGGAATTTTTTTTTTTTTGTGCATTGTGAGATCTGAGCTTTTCCTTGCCTTGTTACTGGATTTGTTCTCCCTCTCAGAACAAATGAAGGACAAGGCATCTGCATAATGTCACCCATTTCTTCTGTCCTAGGTTTGAGTGACTTAATCTTCTGTATAACTGAGAAAAATACCCTAAAACCTGGTGGTACATACATGAAAAAAAAGTCTTAGTATGTAAATAATGCTTTTTAAACAAGGAAATCTTATAATCAAGACAATGGCCTCTGCTTGTGAATAAGCAAGTGAAAATTAGCATAAGGACTTTGAGATAAGTGTTGAAGGCAGAACGTACCCTTACAAGCAAATTAGCCTGAGAGACCATGGAAAGGGAGAAAGAGCTCGGAGATCTGGAAGAGCAGCCTAAAATCTCCGTGTTCGGGAGCCGTGCTAGGAAGGCACTGAATACTGGTGTTAGAAATGTGAAACGAGTGAACCAAGCTGGGTACATGCTCACTGTGGGCCACTGGTAGTGAAAGGAGGCAAGTGACAACAGAGTGATTCTCATCTTTAATGAGTAAAAGAAGCTGAGTGTTAGAGCCTTGCTTGCCTTGCAGGTGTCACTGGTGTGACTGCTACTCTTTGCAGTGTAGTAAGTGTCAATGACTGACGGAAGTGTCAGGGAGAGTAGTAGCTAGCAAATTCCTTTCCTGGAGAGCTGAGACATTGATTAGAGCTACACAGTTTTGAAATGAGTTGTTTCAGGGTTGTTTCTTTGTTTGGGGTTTTTTGGGGGTTGGTTGTTTTTTGTTTGGTTGGGGTTTTTTGGTGGTTGTGGCTTGCTTGTTTGTTTTCTGTCCAGCACTGACATGCTCCTCTTCAACAGGTTGAATTCAGTGTTTGTGAGGTGAAGAGAACTGGTCTACAAACAGCTGTTTCTGTCAGAATGCTGGGACGCAATTACAGCTCTAAGAGGCTTTTGGGATATGTGGCAGCCCTGAAAGATAACTTTGGATTTATTGAAACGGCCAATCATGATAAGGAAATCTTTTTCCACTACAGGTGAATGGCAGTTTTATTATTACTATGTTTTTGTTGGGGCGTGTGTGTAGGTTTTCTGTTGGGGAGGGGAGTTTGGTAGGGTTCACTGTTAAACCCATTTGGACTTGACACACATACATATGTGCTTAGGTGTCTCAAGTTCCGTTTATTATCTCTGCTGTACTAGTTCAGGCTTTGATGTTAGTCAGCAGTCTTGGTGTTCTATGCTTCTGAGTTCCAGGCCAAGATTTACAGTTGTACTGTATATTTGAAATGCTTCACTTTCTTGAATGAGGATTTCTTTAAAACGTGAGGTGCTGAGCTAGCTAACTGTTTTCTGATCAACTTATGTAATATGTTGGGTGAGCATCACTGTTGTCATGTAACTAAAGGAAAATTGTACCTAATTCTATTCCTGTAGTGAATACTGTGGTGATATTGATAGCCTGGAACTTGGAGACACTGTTGAATACAGCTTGTCAAAAGGCAAAGGAAACAAAGTTAGTGCAGAAAAAGTGAACAAAACACATGCAGGTAAGACTGTACCTGGTATTTTCTGCTTACAAGGCTCTTGGCAGGTGCTGATGGATAAAGTTTGTTAATAAACTATTTACAGTTGGAGCTTAGACCAAGGGGATGATGCTTAATGTTTGCTGAAAGCTGTTGCCTGTGTTCCAGAGAACATTTAAGTACAGATCTGCAGTCCCGTAGAAAGTAGCAACTCTTTGGACCTTTATCATGCTCTGTCCTCTTCAGTTGTAGGGTTATAAGGAGAGACCTCGGCAGAACTTGGCAAATTAGTAATTGCACTAGTTGTGCTGTACCTCACAGAAGGAAATATTTATCTGCTTCCATGTTTGAACTGTCAGTGTAGTCTTGATTCTAAAAGTTATCATTACTTATTGCTGTGTTAAAGCTGTTCCAGTTTTACTGGGTGATAGAGTATACTGCCTTAGGTGACTTGCAGTGCAAATTATTGGCTCCTGGTCAATCTTAATCACTTACTACTTCTTCTTGAAATAAAGTATGATTAGAACATCCTGTTCTTGCACTCTTGTTTCTTTTCAGTGAATGGTATTACTGAAGAAGCTGATCCAACTGTTTACTCTGGTAAAGTAATTCGTCCTTTAAGGAGTGTAGATCCCACACAAACTGAATACCAAGGCATGATTGAAGTCATGGAGGATGGTAAGATTTGTTGATTTTAAACTATGTGTTCCTTTCACAAATGCACAAAACGTGTAGAAGTTTATTAAACTCTAAATTGAGGTGTTACAGATGATATTCCCACTACAGACTATATTCATACTACTAAACTGACAGTAAAAGTATCATTTCTAATACTGAAAATAATTCTAAATGCCCTCAGGTGGGAAAGGATGCCGCTCAATTCTGTCTTGTACTTTTTCCTCCTCTAGGTGAGATGAAAGGAGAGGTCTATCCATTTGGAATTGTTGGAATGGCAAACAAAGGTGACTGTCTGCAAAAGGGAGAGACAGTAAAGTTTCAGCTCTGTGTTCTTGGTCAAAATGGGCAGACAATGGCTGTTAACATCACACCCTTCCGCAGAGCCACAGTGGAATGCGTGAAGGATCAGGTGAGTGACTGCTGCTGTAAGACAAGATTAATGTTAATAGGAAATAACTGCTTGACTTGGCATCGAGCACATCGAGAACTCACTTCAGTGCTTGAATCCAGGAAGCTTGTTGAGCATAAATTGATTGCTTTGTACTTCAGAGGTTTTTGGTTTTTTCTAGAAGTAGTGGAACTGCAGTAATGAGTTCAAGTCTTTGCATCTGTTTGAATCAAGAGGAGAAGAAATAACCTTGTGATGTGTTGCTTTTCAGTTTGGTTTCATTAACTATGAAGTGGGTGACAGCAAAAAGCTCTTCTTCCATGTCAAAGAAGTTCAGGATGGTGTGGAGCTACAGGCTGGGGATGAAGTGGAGTTCTCTGTAATCCTGAACCAGCGCACAGGAAAATGCAGTGCCTGTAATGTGTGGCGTGTCTGGTGAGGATTTAGAATTGAGTGTTTTAATCTGATGTGGTATCTACATCACAGTAGTGGGGTGCATGCTGCTCCTGAACTGAGCTAGCTGTTCTTTGAGTGGGAGCTCTGAATTTCAGCTGGTTTCAATGAGAGCTGCTTACCCAGGAACTGGCAGCACTTGAAGGGTGTCTAGTACAGTGCAGCAGGAAAGCTCTGAGCTTTTATTAATTACCTGTTTCCCGAAGAGGAACTTTTATTTCTAAATAGAAAAACAATGTTGTTAGCCACTCTTCTTTTTGGCATGTCATTTCTTAAGGGTGATGGATTTGGTTTGTTTGGATTTTTTTGCTTTTGAACTACTTACACATTTTGAAGAAAATGGCACAATTTGGATTTTGCTTAAGCTTGATATAGCTTCCTGTTGCTGTAGAAGTGATAACAATTTTTTTCTCTGGAAGTTCTGTTCTCATCATCTTCAATGATGTTAAAGCTGTGCTGTTGCATACTGGCAACTCCTAAGCCTTTTATTGTTTCAGCTAAAGGGAACAGAAATGTAGAAAACACTACTTATGTGTGCATGAGAGTAAATGCAGCACCTTTACTCACTAAAGAATAATACCCTTTGAGAATACTGTTTTATGCTACTGCTACTTCAGTAATTCAGCTAATGAGTAAAAACCTGTGTTTAAAGTAATGGTTTTGAGGCAGACATGTGGTGTCATGCAGAAGGCTCTGCTTTCACACGAGACAGGTGATGCTAATGGCTTAATAGGGGAAGTGGCTGCAAAGTAGGTAGTTGACACCCTTTCTGGGAGGTCAGCAGTGCTCTGTGTGCTTGACTCTGTTACAGTGAAGGCGCCAAGGCTGTTGCTGCTCCGCGTCCTGATAGACTTGTTAATCGTTTAAAGAGCATTAATCTGGATGATGCCAATGCTCCTCGTCTAACAGTTCTCCGTCAGCCCAGGGGACCGGATAACTCGAAGGTATGTCAGATAAGAGGCTGGCTTGCAGAATGACTGTGGGTTGTGTTTTAACTCAGATAACATAACTTTGCTTTCTCTGTTGGAAGCCTAAACTGTCTGAAACGCAGTGTCTGCTTTCATTCCATAGTGAGCTGGTCACCTGCTCTGTGAGATTAGATTATTTCTGTGTGAAGTCAGGGGCTCTGTACCCTGTGTCAGTGATGTACAGCGTGGTTTCAGGAGAGCATGCACTGAAGAAGCAACCAGTTGCTTGCTGTGTTCTAGCCCGTAATGGCTATTTTGCTTTGTTTTTTCTTTTATAAACCTCCTGCTTCCCTTGTCAGAGATCATAAGTGAAATCCCTTTATCTAAACTTGGTTTTCACATAAGGTTCTGCCACCACTGGAGAAGCAGGAGGAGTAAAGTGTCTGGAGTCTGTGTAGAATTCAGGACTATAAAGAGCAACCCCCAGAAGCTGTTTTGTTACTGTCTCTGCTTCTGAAGACAAAAGTGGCTGACTGGAAATGTGCTAATGCTGCACTTGGTTAGAAGGCAACAGGTACACTTTAAAGCTTGGTGCTGGAGCTAAAAGTTTGTTTTATTTTCCTTGCAGGGATTTGGTGCAGAGAGAAAGATCCGTCAAGCTGGTGTTATAGACTGATCCACAAACCCATACCTGATGTACGGCTGAGTGTTGGGGCTGGTGAAGGGTACTGAATATCTCCCTATTCATCCCTTCCTCCAAATTCTAAGAAGCTATTACACCAGTTTTAACACCTTCTCATGTTATGTTTAAAATAAATTTATGAAACCATTTTAAAGTTATGCACAGTTGCATTCTGGAGAACTTAAGGTGGCGCCTTATAGTATCACATTTTAGAAGCTTGTTTTGAATGGTGCATTTAACGCAACTGGTAACTGCAAATCTACATTGCCTATGTGAGTAAACATTATAGACAGCTCTACTCTGGTAGACCTTAGGGAATTCTGCACTGCAGTTACCTGTGCTTTCTCTCTGTTCTTTTGGCCAAGGTGTTCCTATGCCTTAGTGCTCAGCTGCATTATGTCTTTCCTTCCAAGTGGAAGTGGAAGGCTCATTTCAGCTCACTCTGCTCAAGTTCTGAGGACCATATGAGGGTGAAATAAGTTCAACTTTATATAAAATCTGTATGAACATTCAGGTAACTTCAGTTGGTGGCCAAATGTTACAATGTTTTCTTATTTCATTTAACTTGAGTCCTTTAGCCAGCAAAATTGTTAGAGCTCAATCAAAGTCTCTTTCCAGGGTAGCATTCTGAAAAAACATGCAGTGCAGAATTTCATAAGGCTGAGGTGTGCCATCAGTGTGGTAATTTAAATATATTTAAAACAATGCACAAATCTGCTGCTGCTTAGAACACTGCAGCTTCTAAACCCAGTTTCTTTTACTGATTTAAATTTAAAAAGAAAGAGGTTGTGCCTGAAGTGAATACTTTTTTTTTTATTTTTTTGCAGCCGGCACCCAGTGTACTGTAAAAGAATAAATACTTAGGCTTTCCATAGCTGTATTGAGACTTTCTTCAAGGTGAAATAGTTGATGTCTGTGTGCTTTTTTTTTTTCCCCCCTCCCTCCTCCCCCTTCCCCACTCCCTCCATTTCCCCAGTCACACTTTATCAAGCAAGAAAATTGAATGATTGGTCTAAGTATTACTTTAACCAAAAAGATCAGGAGTTACTTTCTTTGAATAGAGGACAGTACTGTGGTTTTTTTTGTTTTGTTTTTTTTTTTTCATGTTACCTCTATTCTCAATTTAGGGTTTTCTTCTCTGGGAGATGCATTATCTTTGTAAAACAAACATTGCTTTCTCCAATTTTTTCTGTTAATGGCAAAGAATGGAAATAGAATAAAGTTTTACTGATTTTGAAAAAACCCCGCGGCCTGGCCCGTCTCTTGCCTCACGTGCCCGGAAGCGGCGGCGGCGCACGAGGCTCTTCCGGCGGCGGGTGATGACGCGGCGCCGGGGCCGGAAGGCGGAAGGCGCGGGGACGGGTGTTCCGCGTTCGCGGGAGCGGCGGGGGCTGCGCCGCGCTGCGCTGCGCGCGGGGCCGCCGCGGGGCCATGACTGAGTACAAGCTGGTGGTGGTGGGAGCCGGCGGCGTCGGCAAGAGTGCGCTGACCATCCAGCTCATCCAGAACCACTTCGTGGACGAGTACGACCCCACCATCGAGGTGAGCCGGGGTGGTGCCGGCCCAGCCGCCCGCGGGCCACCCCGCACCGGCAGCTCTGTGCGGATCGCGACGGGCGGCGGCTGCTGATGGATTTTGGTTTGGGTTTTTTTCTGCTTCAAAGGCCAGATGTGAGATCGGAGCGCGCAGGATGAGCCCCGGGGAGCTTCCTCGCGTGTCCCGCTGCCCTTTTCAAGCAGAGCCTGGGCCGCCAGCGGTGGCAGCAGCAGCAGTCACCACCGCTCTCTGTAGACTCTGGTCGTGCTGTTGTGTTTATTTTTTTATGTCTACTAATTGAATAATTTATTGGGACAAGCAGGATTTTTCTTTTTTATAAGAAAGGTTGAAGGGGCTTAGAGTAACATTTTAAACGCTGATGGGTTTAGATACTGGTATTATTGCAGGGGGACTTAGAAAAGCTCCTCTGAATCATGCTTTTGTTATATTTATTTTTCCTTACTAATGCATGCAGTAGAAATAAGTAATACAACGGTTTTTTCTCTAATTTAAAGTTTGCTTTTGTATTTTGCAGGATTCATATAGAAAGCAGGTTGTTATTGATGGAGAGACCTGCCTGTTAGACATTCTGGACACTGCAGGACAGGAAGAGTATAGTGCCATGCGTGATCAGTACATGAGAACTGGAGAAGGATTCCTCTGTGTTTTTGCTATTAACAACAGTAAATCATTTGCTGATATTAACCTCTACAGGTATGACCTGGGTATTTACTGGAGGGAGGGAAGACTGGAGTGGCATCGGAGCCATTTGCTTTGAGACTCATTGAAGATTAAACCGTAGACAAATACTGAATCTACTTCTTTCAGGAAGTTTTTCAAGCTTATCTGTGTTCCATATCTGTACCTTATTGGCCAGTTGAGAGTGGGACAGTTACCTGGGTTCTTGCATTAATCAAATGATATTTAGAGCATTCAGAATATGACCTCTAAGAGAACGTGTAAGAAGGCAAATGTACATCAGAGTGGAGATACACGTGGACTAGAAGATAGTGTACGAAGTTATCAGACATGCTGCTGTAGGTTAGAACCTCTGAGGTCCTGTCCGGCTTTAATATATTTTTGTAGCACAAGTTTGTTTGAATGCTGAACTAAACCAGCTTTTATATTTAAAAATTAGTTCATAACTTTTTGAATTTGTGTTTTTGAAGAGAACAGATCAAGAGGGTGAAAGATTCAGATGATGTGCCAATGGTGCTAGTTGGGAATAAGTGTGATTTGCCCACAAGAACAGTAGACACAAAACAGGCTCAAGAATTAGCAAAAAGCTATGGAATCCCCTTCATAGAGACATCAGCTAAAACAAGACAGGTAAGATGCTTCTGTTCTTGCTCTGGCTTCTTCCTGCTATAGTGCAGAATGGTCTGATGTTTTTCTGTGTATTTTTTTTCTTATCAATAGGAGTAAGCACTTTGTAATCCATTTGCAATGTTTAGCTTTTGATTTTCCCATTTGCTCTTGGCTCGAGAGTTCTGTTTTTATCGCTGGCCTAGGCCAGCACACAAATCACTTCAGGCTTCTATTGACTTTCTCTCGAGTGGGTCGTGTTCATAAGAAGAGCTTCATCTGCTCTTGCTGAGAGGTGGCCAGACTGTGCAGTTAGTCATCCCACACCTGTTTGGTTTGCTTGGCTTCTCAATGAAGGCTAATTATAAGATTATGTTTAGAAAAAGAATTCCCCAGGCTGGACTAACAGACTTCTTCAGAGTTCATTGAATAGATGGCTCTGTCCAGTCAGCCTCTGTTTTACCTACATCAGTGTGGAATGAAGCAGAAAAGGTGCAGTTATTAAACAGTAGCCAGTAAATTCTAAAACACAGGTGATTAGTCAAGAAGTAGCTTGTTTCCTGCATGGAACCTCTCTACAGTTACAGTTTGCCTTGTTTCTTTTAACGGCTGTTACCCTGGATGTTTGCCTCAGAGGAAGAGTTAAGAGTGTAAGTGGAGAGTTTTGGACACAAGTGCTAGTTTCTTCCTCTTATGAACTATGGGATACGTTGGCTAACACCCTTCCTGTAGAAGTATGTCTTCCAAATACGTTGAGGGATCCTGTGATGGAAAGAACAGTGATCTCAAAAGCTTCAGGAGAGGAAATGCTTTACCTGGATCATTTGCATTCAGGGTGTGGAAGATGCTTTTTACACACTGGTGAGAGAGATCCGGCAGTATCGGATGAAAAAGCTCAACAGCAATGAAGATGGGAATCAAGGCTGCATGGGATTGTCTTGCATTGTGATGTGATAAGGTGAGCTGCAATTTGTTTTTCATTGGCTCCTTGTCTATGTCTTTCAGCTGTTGATGAGCATGGCTTAGAAATACTAGCTGCTATAGGTGCGTTTTTCCCCTGTTATACAACACATTGATACCCAGAGATTCAGATCCTACAATTAATGACTTATCAAAAAAAAAAAAAATCCCCCCCAGGTTGATAGCAAAGCAAAGCTTAAGGAAAGGAAGTTCTGTTCACAGCAACCTTTTAACCTTTTGGCTGTAGCCTGTGGATTTCCACTGAACTGATAATTGTGTAATTTTCTGCATCATTCTTGTCAGTGTCCCCTTCCTTTGGGAAACTGTTTTGACTATTTGGAGAATGGGTAATTTCCGTCTTGCACACAAGAAATACCCGAACTAGAAACAAGAGCATGTGCAATTCTGCAGTTGCCGTTTGCTGATGGTTGATTGACTTCTGCACAGCTTGTCTTGAGCTGTGTTTCTCTGGCAAATACACTGATTGAAGATTAATGAAATAAAATAAAGCAAGTAATGAAATTTGAGTTCCCCAACTGAGTAAAATTCTTTTCAACAGTTACCTAATTTGCTCATCACTCTAAAAACAGGTAGACCAGTTCAGGATGTGTACTGCACTGTTGCACTGCACACCCATCACAAAGTTGGACAGCAGCTAATTAGAGATGCCTTTCTGTTCCAGATGCCAAGAACACGTGGTTCAGATACAGCTGCTGGACAAGTCTCGATGCTACTGTGTTGTGTCTCATGCTGATGCCCTGCAGCATTTTGGTGCCAGTGACCAGAATTTTGGCACCAGTTAATTAGCACAAGGTCCTTTTCTGTGCTTCATCTGAAGAGAACATCTATGGCATCTACCTCCTTGCTCAGCTAATGGAGCAGTCGCATCTCTTGATGTACTGGGATTCTCTTCTCCCTGCGTTATCTGGGTTTGTTCAAGAAGAAAACCAGTCACAAGAAAAGTGAACTATAGAGACTAAATGCTGTGAAAAAGATGACACTTTACCTCTAGAGTAAAAGCTAGAAGTGATGTTTGTCCCCTTTCTATTGGACTCTGATGTGCTGTGCTGTCAGAGGAGTGGCACTAATCATTGCTTGGCAGGTAACAACAGAAATGGTTTTGCCACCATGAAGGCTCCTGTTGTGTGTCAGATTGGTATCTGCTCTCCGTGCACCTGTGCTGCATATTTGCAACATCTCCTTTGTGCCAGGAGTACCACTTAAATGATCCTTAACTTTCTGTAATAAAAAGGAGATATCTTTCATAACTTAAGTGCCTGTTGCTAAGAAGATTTGAAGTTGTCCCCTCTTCCTCTGGGTTGGGGAAAACCACAAGGACTGGAATTTATTGAGAGTTCATCGTCTTAAGCAGGCAAGTCTTGTGTGGGTGATCTCTTTGCCTGACAGGATACTAAAACAGGAATTTGTAGGCTGGAAGATCCAGCAGGCACTTTTAAGACTCTTGAATGAGGGAAGGGGACATACTACGTCTGTTTTTTACTTTCTTTGCAGGTGGAACTGTTTATATTGTTTTTTTTGCAGCATTCAGATCTCTTCTTTTCCAAGTTGGACCAAATTAGTCAGCTGTTCATTTTTAACATTAACTGCCAATGTTTATGGGCAGCTTCTCGATAGTTAATCTAGTAACTGGAGGTTAGTTAGTTTGGAGAGCTGTTATTCAGCTCTGTCTGTAACTTGCAAATTACTTTATTCTGAATTATTTTCTTACCACCAGACTGTAAACATAGTCTCTTCAAAAGGTCTCTCTGTAAACTGTAGTTGGACAGTCTCCGTGTCGGGGGAGGAGTGTGGGATTTCAGGTTGGCTGTATTTGGGACAGCAGTTGTCACAGGTTTAGCATGTCCAGACTGAGGGGAGAAGGCAGTGAGCTACAACAGACAACTGAGCTGGCTTCTGATTGCGGCATCCTTGCAAAACGAGGAAGGAAGCGAGTTCAGTGATGACTGTGCAGAAGGTGTACGTGATATTGATGGCAATTCTGGGCCTGTTCTGACAGCCTCAGAGTACAAGGGAATTACTGCATCAGCTGTGTGAGCTCTTCCTAGAACAAAACATTGTCACCTCGTGTAACTGGGTCATATAAATGTGGTTGCAAAACCTGCCAGTGTTGTGTCCTTCCTTAGTTCTTGTGCTGCTGATACTGGATTCTGTTCTGCATGGTCAGTGTATCCCACAGCAAAGCTGAATTGCCAGTTACCATCTGAGAGAAGAGCAACGAGCCTTCAGCCAACAGAGGGAGCATTCAGTCCCTCCACCAAACCAGCATGGGCAGAGGAATTGTGAGAGGCTTAATTTCAGTTTGCTGGTGTCAGATTCATACATCTTCATTTGGAGTTCTCGATTTCAAATAGAAATGAGAAATCGGTAAATACTGAGAGAAGAAATTGTTCCTTTTACTATTGCTTCCTTCACTACTTTCATTCTTAATTCTCTTCATGGAATGAAGAGGAACAAACTGCATCACCTTTTCTTTGTCTGTGGTCATCCTTATAAATACTTTTTGCAATTTATTTTAGCCTTGACTGATGTGACATTGATAAGAATTAAAAATACAATATTTTTACATAAACCATGTTTCAGCTACATAGACAGTGGTGGGCAGCGTTATGGATAGCATTGCTGTGACTCAAGTTCATTTGAAGATGAGCTCATGTGTGCAAGTTAAATGTGACAGAATTGCCATCACTGTGAGCTGTAGTGTCTGTAATCAGCAAGCAGTGTTTTATTTGGTGCAAGAAGTTATTTGTGAAAGCATTCTTTGGGCACTGTGGCAGGAGATGTCTGTCTGCTTCTAAAGAGGTGTGTGACACTCTTGTCCACTTAATAAAATTACAGCTTTTGCAATGCACATCTGGTCACACAGACTCAGCACCTTGCAAAGACAGCGATGTGGAGTTTGCAGTGTGTCTGAATGGTGAGATCTTGTCATCTGTGTCTGTTGTTTGATTATTTGGGAAACGTAGGAGTTTATTTCCTTGCCAGCAGGATTGCAGAGTTCAGAGCCTGACTGCCTGCTGTCTCTGGCCATGGGAAACCTTTGGCAGCTGGCATTTGATGTTTGAAGATTGTGTAGTCAAGTATGGAATATTATTTCTTCTGGATGGAGGTTCAGAGTAGTTCTCTACATCGTGTGACATGTTCTAATTGTCATTAAAAATGTATCAGCTGTAATGCCAGAAGTTGTGAATTCTCAGACTTGTCTGGGAGCTGGCAGGTGCATCTGCTTCATCTTCAGTGTTCCCATTCTCTTGGGCTATATAAAAATCTTGCAAGTGAAGACTTGGTAAGAACAGGTCAGTATGTATTTCAGCTTTGGAGCCTTGGAGGAGGATGCATCAGCTTTTAGGATGCTGCAGAGCTAACCTATGGAAGTGGTACCCCCATCTGTGTTATTTTAGGTTCAGATCTAGCAGGTGATACAAGATAAGGATGCTGTACTAGTCATGAGTATGGAGTAAATGGTTGTACTTTGTTTCTAGCTGTCTATATTAGAGAACTCTGATTTTGATGGCAACTACAAGAGAACTGTGGAAGGACGAAAGCCCAAGAACTTTGGGGAAGACTTTGGAAGAGAAGCACAAATTTTTGTACAAGACTGGTCCCTGGAAAAGATGGTTTTGTAGATTTAGCCCAAATGTTGTTATCTAGGACTAACAGTACCACACTGTGTTAGTGCCAAACTAACTTTACTATCTGGACTGGGTAGAACAGGCATAAACAACTTTGAGGTAAAATATTAAAAAACAGTAAAGCTGTAGTTCAAAAATTACAAGTGCCAATAACAGAAAGGAATGTTTCTGTTCTTATGAACTGAGAACAGCTGTTTAAGGAGAGTTTAACTCTGTGGCTTGTTGCTGTTAGTGTCTGCACTCCATGGTCTTGTTCAAACAACAGTGCTAAAATTTTGTTCCTATTGTCATCATTGGCTTTGGATAGTAACCATGATGTGTAAGCCATCATAACTCGTAGTACAAGTCAGTGACGTGGAGTTGGATTTCAAGCAACTTCAGGCCTATGGGGGAAGAAGAGTCGTGGAAGCTTGAATTACATTCTGATCCTGTACATGGTCCTCCTTTGCTCCCCAAGCCTTCAGTGACTGTTTGTGTATAACCTCCAGGATGGCAGGGAACTGTTGGGATCTGGACTTTTTATCCAAGGGCTAATTTGTTGTTATTTTGTATAATTATTTGCTTTCAATAACGCATCTCTCTTGGTTTGAAGTAAATTATTTTGCTTCTTAAATAACTTTTTTAAAGAATAAACTTTGAATTCTTTAGTTGTTTATTTTGTGGTAGTGATCTGGGCATGGGATACAGAACGGGCTAACTGCTATCTGCTTTCTCTGTGGGATCCAGATTTACTCAAATGGTCACTTCTGTAGTGTGACCAGCTCTGTCACACACATTCATTCCCTACAGCACAAATGAGCGGGGGGTGGCTTTGAGGTGCACCATAAGCTTGCTCCAGAGTCTGGTTTTAATGACTTCACCGATCTGTGCCCTGCCACACATCCTGTGTTCTTGCTGTCCCTGTTTGCAGGGGGGTCCCTCGTGGTGTTTTTGCTGACTTTGCCCTTGGAAAGGAGGCTTGCAAAGTCAAAAAAAAAAAGGAGTGGGAAATTTATTTAGTTGATATTCCAAGAGTGAAATCAGCTATAAAGTTATTGCTTTGTCCAAATCATGCTCTCTGTTAGGCTTCTAAATCGGTCTCCTAAAATACTTCCCTGTCGGCTTTCCTCCTGTAAAAAGGCAAAATGTGTTGGACAGCACAGTAAGTGTGCTTTCAGCATGCTTCTTGTGAGACATTGCCTCAGGCCTCTGGAACCCAGAGTCCAGTCTGTTTTCTGTGCAAGGAACTGAGGAATGTACTCCTGGTAGCAGGGTGTAAAACTCCTTGCAAGCTGTAGCTGCAAGGAGTTGCTCCCTGTTCCAAAAGGAGAGATTCAGAGTATGAGTACAGATGGGTGCTTAAAAGCAGAGGTTTTCTTGGCTTATTAGAAAAGCTGTGCTCCAATATGACTGTTATCTGTAACAATTTGTTCCTGGAAACTAGTTCTCACCTTAACAACTTTGTGATTTTTGTGTTATGCTGGAAGAGAGGCTGATGTAAACAGCCCTAGAGGAGTCTGTGTAGGGAATGACTGAGAGCAGTGTCGGGAAAGAACTTGCTGAGGCTCCTCTTAGTGCAAGGTGCTGTTGGTTAAAGGCACAGCACATCAGGCAGTGCCCTTATGAGTTTCCACATTACTCCTCTCTGTTAATACTTTTATTCTTCAGGAATTGAAAGCATTTTCTATCAAAACTTGCCCATAGGCTTCTCTTTGGACAGCCACTCCTGTGACAGGGCTGCTTTGCTGGGTGAAATACCCTAAACTGCCAAATTTCTGGCATGTTTGGTCATTTTCCTTTGACTAGACCTAGGTGGAAAGTGTGGGGTTTTGGAGCCACCCTGAAGCCTCTGGGTGTGAATCACTCACTTTCCAGCTGAAAAAGGGTGGGAAGATGGCTTGTTGGTGCTTGGTACCTCAGTTAAAGAGGCTGTAGATCTAACTTTAGTGCAGCATGCCCAAGCTTTACTCATATTTCTACCATGAACCCAACTAAGTTGACCCTGTAATTTAAAAAGCTAGAGGATCAAGAGACCTCTGAAGGAAGGTGACATCTGCACCCTAAAGGTTATTTTTGGTTTCAGATGTGAATCGCAAGATCCTGATATATTCAAGGGGCAGATACAGTACCTGTGGGAGAGCAAACAAGCAGGATCCAGTTTTATTGACCTTAAATGAAATAGTTAAACAATAATGTGTTATGGGGACAAACTGGGGAATGAGTGGGAACTAGATTAATTCAGAAACTGAACTCTGCTGTCAGTATGAGAGAGGAGACCAGGTACTAGAGATCAGGACTATAACAGCAGCCCAGCTTTGCCCTGTTGGCTACACCTTTGCACAGTGGGGGAGGACCTCAGTTTATATTCTTGGGGAATATCTGGCAAGTGTGGCTAAAACTCCCTGAATTCTGGAGAATTCTTTAATTGTAACCCAGCATGTTTTGAAGTTGTGCACATCAAACAGTAATCTCGGAGAGAGTTTCTGGATGCTCTCAAAATTATCTGTGCTGGAGATGCTGCACCAGGTCTCAGCTTATCTGAGTTCACTGACTAGTTGTGCCAGAAGCTTCCTGTGCACCTATGGACAAAATCTATGACTTGTTATTTCTAGCTCTATTTTATTCAAATAACTCTCACTTATTCTAGCCTTCTTCCAGGACAAGGCCTTTTTGTAGCTGTTCCTACAAAACAGAGCACAGGAAGCCCTTATATGCACATGTAATTCCAGACAATGTTGTCTTCTCCAGAGGTGCTAGTTTTTCCTGTTCCCTTCAATATTATGACCAAAGTCACCTTTTACTTCAGCAGCAAGACTGTGCTGACTGTAGCCTGAGTGCTTTGCTTGACTTACCCTGATTTCAGTGCAACTTTCAACCCCATCAAGAAGTGAAGTGTAAACAAAGAGGAAAAGACTCTGTTTCAAATCAAAACTATTGTATCCTTCTGATCTGTTTAGGCTTACCACTTCCCACCAGGAAGCTGAGTCAGAAGCTCAGAGCTACCCTGGCAACATGCAGGGCACTACAAATTCTGGCCATTTTCTTCAGATAGGAGCTGTTTTTCAACTTCATGTGAGAGATCTGAAGTAGGTTTGAGGAGACCCTAAAGGACTGGGTACAGCCCTCAATGTCTGTGTGCTAGAAAGAGTCTACTTTAAGTAAACAAGCAGAGAGGTACTTCCCCAACTGATACCCTGCTCTGCCAGATCCAAGTCACCGTGTGTAGCTTAAAGGAAGAGTTTCTTGCAATACCTTGGGTTGTACTAAGTGCTAGTCTCTGTAAGATATGCTTTGTTTATGGCTTGCCACATACAGAACTGACTATCACCTTACTATTATGGTACAAGGCAGTTCCTGAAAAGCTCAGGAACAAAATACGGCTCCTTGCACTTTCCATTTGTTTGATCCAGCTGGGAGATGCAAGGACATCTGTGCAACTCCTGTTGCTAAAATCCAGTCTTTCAAGTAGACCCCTCTCTCAGGAAAAATCTTCTCTGAATAGCACACTGGTTGGTGAGAGCACATCATTGGTACCTCTCTGCAGCTCCTGTTCTGATGAAAACATCAGCCCTGTGCCTTAAGGATTTCCTTTAAACCATTGGTTCAGCACAGAAGACATCAGTTCTAGTCTCTCTTAAGACTGACTTCCACAGTCCACTTTATAAAGGTGCTGCTGTCTGGCCAGACAAGAGGTGAAACTACCAAATGTAAAATGAAAGCCAAACTGAAATAAATAAATAAATTTGAGCCCTGGTTTCACCTGTTTCAGTGCAAGTGCTTGTGGTTGCACTTTAAATAGTCTTACTAGTTGATCTCTGTTCTCCTTTTAGAGTGGGAGAGTCTAATTACAGGGAAGGGAAAGCAGTAAAATTAGTGTTAGGCTGTTGTGCAGTCAGTCAGCTACTTGTGCTCTGTTACAGTAGGGCGTTACTTGAGGCTCTGCAAACTTGCTGCAAAGATGTCACGGGTGAGAATTCCAGGTAGGTCTGAAAGCAAGTAGTGAGACAAGGAGCTACAGGGCAGGCAGCCTCGGAGATTTTGATGGTGTGGTATCTTTGCACTCCAGGGGACCTCACTGGGGGCTTTGAGTGTTTTTCTTTCTGCTTGGATACATTTTTGGATAGTGCAGCAAAGAAACCATTATTCTTTAAATCTTGCTCTGCTTGTACTGAAGAAAAATATTGCCCCAGCTGCAGTCTAATGTATCCTGTAATTATACCATTAAATCACGGTGGAAGGGGTCAGAGGGATTTCAGCAGTCTCTGGTCAAGCTGGCTGAGCTCAGAAGATGTGGGGTGGTGCAGTCCCGAGGGGATGGGAAACACCAGTTGGGCAGCAGGAGTAGGGCCAGCCAGGCTTTGCAGAGCAGCACAGAGATGTGTGACTGCCATTACCGAGCCCTGAAGAATATCGGCACCAAACGGTTCTGATAAGAGCGTGTTTAGAATGGCAGTGCTGTGTGCTGTGATGCACCGTCCTAGTATGCAAAGCTGGTATTAAAGCCTGGCCCTGCAACATCACTGGCAGTCTGTTGACCTTCATGAGTGTAATTTTCATCCACTAAAGAGATGAAAGGTCAAACTAGGCATTTCTGGGATGCTTAGTTTGCAAAAGAATACATGGTGTTCAAATGCCAGGAGAGTATGTGCTGTAGGCTGGACTTTGGGAAGTCAGCAGCTGGTGACTTGTGATGCCAGAGCTCCAGTCTGAATTTTCTAGGTCAGGTGGAAAGGGCATGAGTTGCACACCCAAAATATTGATGCCACACTTTACGACCAGGAGTGAAGATCTGTGGAACTGCAGTGTCTCAGCTCTCTGATCCTGTTAGTAAGTGGAGATGTGACCATAGGCAGCAGGAGGATGAAACTTAGAATCTTTGAAAGGAGCATCCATCCTGATCTTCACAAAGGATGGCGAGTCATGGGCAAAAAATAGCACAGCAGCCACGGGGCTCTGAGTCACTGAAATATTTGCTTTCTTGTTCAGGCAGGACAATGCTGTTCTACCCTTTTAAGTTGTTCCTGTGCTCTTCTGTACCACTGCACCTGGACACGGGTGTAGGGAGAGACCTTCCAAGACAGCTCAGTCGTACTGGATGACTCGGTACCTGATAGTTGCTTGTAGTGTTCACTGAGGTGATCTGGGTCCCAGGAAATGCTGTTGCACTTGGACAGCTGCAGGGAAACCCAGAGACTGCTCGAAGGCAGCGGCTCTGCCAAAGAGTCTCAGGTTGGATGGCACCTGCACTGTGGCTTATTTACGCGCAGGCCACCGGGGCTGTCGTGGAACAGTCAGCACTGAACCTTGTACAAAGTGACCAGTACTGTTCCTGCTTGTGTAGGTGGAAGGCTTTGGCTAAACTTCTGTTTTACTAATCCCTTTTTAATCATTGATGTCACGATTCGGTAAAAAGACTTGGATTTGGGAGGTCTGATCACATCTGTCTTTGTTTTGTTTCTATTTTATCTCAAACAGCAGAAGACAAAGGTGAGTATTGTGAGGCTTTTTACATGCTCTGCTGTGTGACTGCCTAGACATGATCATTGGAGACAAAGAGCAGGTACATGATCATGGTGATCTTCCAGCGGTTCAACAAGATGCTGTTTCTCAGCTGTGCCCTTCACTGTTTCATGGAATAGTTCCAGTTTTTTAGTCCTTTGATATATGAAGTTGCTATTTGATAAATACTGTCCTAGTACCCTGAGCTCCTGCTTAAGAGATAAAACTTATTTTAGTGGAGTTCTTTCCTCTGTGGCAGGAAGTGAAACATTTTGCAATTTCTCTTGCACCTGTTCACACCTTTGTTCATTTTAGAGGTTTGTTATTTTTTCCCTTTATTTCTCTCCTTTTTTAAATTTTTAATAGATATCTAGGCTAAAGTAACTTCTTTTGATGCGTCCTGCTCCTAGGGGATTTGATCCATGAGGAGGCAGATCCAATGCTTCATTTCCTTTATTCAGATTGAAAATCACAGTGTGGTGCTCCTGCCCTCTTCTTCCTACATCATGTTTGCTGAGGCATTATGTGTCAGCAGAAAACATTTCTTGCTGAGGCACTTGCCACCCCAGGGTCCCTAACTGAGCAATAATGGGACAGTGCAAAAAAAAAAAAAAGGCATTTTGTCTTCTAAGCTGCATGTTGGGGGGCCCATTGATGATGCAGCAGCTTTACAACAGCAAGCAACTTTTGTTACTGAAGTTGTTTTTGTGACATTGCACTGCTGAGAAATGGACCTAGTGCCAGAGTTTTCCCAGGTGTTTGTAGCTCAGCACAAGCCCTTTTGCCTTGCCATATTACAGCAGGGAAAGGAAGCTCTTGCATTATGCCCCCCAACGAACCCAAAGCGAGGCACTGCAAATTCAGGGCTGCAGAGGTAAAATGTTTTGATCCCCTCAGCACCCTATGGAGGAAAAAAATGGCTCAGTTCCTTACTGCAAATCTTTTGTAGGTCTGGCACATTTCTGCCATGCATGTCAGTCTTTTCTGCTCTGGTCCTCAGCTGTTAGACTCTGTCCTGTCTGATATGCCAATGGTGTGGTCCATCTTCCAGCACTGATCTTCGCTATGCTTCATGCTGAGCTGACAGCTGCTGGCAGAACCTGCTCAGTTAGTGTCCATGTGCTGCTACACAAATGTGCACTTCAAGGAGATGTTGCCAAAAGAGCCCTTGGGTTCTTGTTTTATGTTTTTTTGTTGGCAGTGGAAGGGCTTTTAACCTTCTTTCTCCTACTTCATAAAGCCCTAGCTGGTCTTGTGTCAGTGGCAACTTCTGTAGGGCCACCTTAGCTGGCACCTTTGCAGCATGCTGCATGTGACTGGGCTGAGAGGGGCCCAGTGCACATGATGGTTCTCTAGCTTGGAGCTCTTCAGCTGCACTGTGGTGGTGGGAACTAAATGCTTGGGCTGCCAGCTCTGTCCATCTCCATCTATACCTCTGTCTTTGTCCTGGCTGGATGCCTTGTCTTGGGCTTCTTAGAGCTATAAAGGCTCTGCACTGCTCCACCAGTGCATGCTCTCATAAGTGCCCTTCCCAAGGACTTCCTCCTTTCTGTGCCTTTTTTCACTGCTCTTGGACTGTGGGTTGTATTTACCTTTTCTGGTGTGCTGAGAGTGTCTGGGTATGTCTCCAGCCCACTATGTGTGGCCCAGGCTCTGTGAGCTTGTTGCAAAGTTTGGAGGTTGATGCTCAGTCTGCCAGGCAGCATGGAGCTGTGGGTGTCTTAAGGAAATGACAGCTGAACATTAAGCTGACTGCAAGGGGCACCTGCCTGCCAGGGAGGCTGGGAACCAGACGCATGTGTGACCCTGCACTCTGCTCCTTCTCCTTGCAGATCTGGATGAGGCAATGCGCTCCTTTGCAGAGAAGGTCTTTGCCTCTGAGGTGAAAGATGAGGAGACCAGGCAAGAAATCTCTCCTTTTGAGGTGGAAGAGATCTGCCCCATCTCACGCCAGGAAATGAGAGAACACATGATACTTCGGGAGAGCTCTGCCACAGCAGAAAAGCGGTGAGCAACAACCAGGGCAGCTGGGGAGAGGAGCACTGTCTGCACATCCCCAGCCAGGGCTGGAAGAAAGCAGGGGGACCATAAATCAAAGCCTGTGAAAACAGCCCACCACACCCATGGGATGAATCCTTGGTAATCCCAGGGCACCTCTCAAGTACTTTAAGGTTTCCTCTCCAATTATTCCTGCTGTTTGACAGAAAAGACACCCTTGGCCAGTTCCCTGGGTGTCAGCACGGCAATGGCCACAGAGCTGTTGGAGAGGGAGACTGAGACCTTTCTCTGGAAAGGTGACTCACAAAGACCGTGCTGTGGCTGCTTTGTGTGCTGTGACTTCTACTCTTGACAGTGTCTGTTTAAGGTGCTCAGAAAGCACCAGTGAGATGATTCATGTGCAGTTGAACCATGGCAGTGGTAAGTGCCCCTGACCCTGCACCTGTGTCAGGGATGTTTGCCTGAGGCTTTCCTCCCTGGCAGGAAGAAGCGCCTGGTCCGTCTGAAGACAATTGCATTGGCAGTCCCTGTGGCTCAGAAGTCTATAACCAGACTGTCCACTATTGATGAGGTCATCTCCACCTCCCCCCTGTACCAGACTGTGCCTGACTTCCAGCGGGTACAGATCACAGGGGATTACGCCTCTGGGGTAGGTACTTGCATGGCTCTGCCCTTCCCCATGCTGACTGCCACCTCCTCTAATTCCTGCCTGTCCCTCAGTAGTGCCCAGTGTCACAGGAGTCTGTGCCAGGCGCAGGCGGGGGGACAGTGTGTGTCTTCCAGCTCAGTCTGTGTCTCATGAGCATCTGATAGTGTCCTGCTGCATCCCTGGAGGATCCAGAGCTGAATTCCTTAGCAGGAGCCTGTGGGGTGCCACATGCTTCCCATGGGATTCTCCGGACAGGGCAGAGGAGAGGGTGTGTCAGAATGCTCATTCTGTCACAGCCTGCTCCTGCTTGCACACAGCTGTGCCCTGTCTGAGGTCTGCACATGTCACACAATCCCAGAATGGCTGAGGTTGGCAGGGACCTCTGGAAGTCATCTGGTCCGACCCCCCCTGCTCAAGCAGGGTGACCTAGAACCAGTTAACCAGAACTGCCATCACATCCTGTGCTAATTCCTTCTCTTCCTCCTCCACAGCCTTCTATTATGTTTGTGCTGCTTCTGAGATACAGGTTGCTCCCTCCTGGGCTGGAGCAGGTTGCTCGGCTTGGAGTTGCGTAGCAGAGGAGCAGTTAGGGGAGAGACTGATTGACCCTCCATGCACAGGCGCATTCCTTCTGCCATAGCTGCAGCTAGCTGCAAGTGCTGCATAGTATTCTCCCTTGCTGCTCCAGTCTGACCTCTCTTGACTGCCCAGAACACTTGTCTGTGCAGTAAATCAAAAATTCTTGACACATAGGGTCAGTGCATGTTGTTGGTCCTGCTTCAGTTTCAGCCCAGGCTCTAAAAATAGCTTTTAGCGTTTTGTCCAGGCCTGGCTTCCATTTCAGTGCCACCTACAGTTTGCAGTGAGGAAGGTAAGAGGGGGTGACAGCTGTAATTCTTTGATTGTGGTGTGAGGAGCTTCTCTTTGTGTCTAGGACTGTGCCTATCACCTGTTCTTTGCCCTGCCCAGGCAGAGCAGTGGGAGGGAGGGGATGATAAGGTGTGTATCTTGCTGGGAACAAAATTGTCCTCTTTACATCTTGGTGCAGCGAGGTGTCCCCTCGGGCAGCAAGGTTCCAGTTGTGCGGTGGTGTTCAGCAACAGCCCTCTTGCAGGTGACAGTTGAAGATTTTGAAGTTGTCTGCAAAGGCCTGTACCGTGCCCTGTGCATCCGGGAGAAATACATGCAGCAGTCTGTGCAGAGGTTCCCCAGGACCCCATCCCAGTACCTCCGTACCATCGAAGGCAACGTCTGGAGAGCGAGTGACACTGGCCCAGGTATGTCTAGGCACCTGGAAGGTTTTTCTGTCTGGCTTCAGCATGGGGTGGACAGGGGTCAGGAAAGGGTTGTGGAAGTGCTCGTTTGTCCAGGCCTCCTGTTCAGTGTCACAGTAGTGGGGCTGTCCCTGCCCTCTGCCTGGGGTGGAGCAGCATGGCAGGCTTGTGGGGTTTTATCTGGCAGCCTGTGCCCCATGGTGTTCTCCTTTGGTCCAGTGTTCACCCCACCACTAAGGGATGGAGAGGATCCCTTTGAAACCGGGAGTCTCCCTGAGGACCTGGGATACCATGTCCAGATGAAGGATGGGGTAGTTTACATCTATGGAGACAAGGCAGCGGTTGACAGAAATGAGCCAAAGGACCTGCCCTACCCCAGCCTCGAGCACTTCGTTGATGACATGAACTTCCTCTTGGCCCTGATTGCACAGGGGCCTGTGTAAGTCCACAACCCAGCGCTGGGTGCAGATGAACAGCTCTTGCCTCAGCAGGCAGAGGGAGGTCAGGGCAGAGCCAGGGTTGTCCCCTTCTCTTCCTGGGAGGAGGGAGGAACCCACTGATGACATACCTGCAGCCTGCTGGCTGCCAAAGTGTCCTTGGCCCTTGTCAGCTGTCTTGATTGGGGTCTTAAGCAAAGTCAGCATTCAGGGACTGGAGACACACCCTGCAGGTATGCTCCCACCTGGCCAGGCCTTCCTTTGAAGCTCTGTAATAGAACCAGGAGAAGCACCTTAGGGAAGCATACCAGGCCAGCATGCACTCCTCCACCTCAGACGAAAGCTGCATCCCCAGTCCCCTCAAGAGCACTGTTCTGCCCTATTTTTTCACTAGTAAGACCTATGCTCATCGGCGCCTGAAGTTCCTCTCATCCAAGTTCCAAGTGCATGAAATGCTAAATGAGATGGAGGAGATGAAAGAGCTGAAGAACAACCCCCACCGAGACTTCTACAACTGCCGGAAGGTAAATGGCAAGGCTTACAGCCCTAGTGACTCTGAAGGTGAGCTGTCTTGGTACCTTCTGCTCCCTGAGAACTGGATATTGCAGTCAAGGTCTGTGGCACCTGCATTGTTCCTGCTGATGGCATGGTGCTGACTGGGCTGCTCTTGGCCCAGGTCTGCTGTGTTCATCTGCTGGGCTGAGCTGTGCTCCCCACACAAGCTGGGCTCACCTAAGGGGTTTGTTAGCCTCCCTGTGATGGTACCTGTGCATCCCAGCTTGAAGCTTGATAGCTGTCCCTCTGGTTTCTCAGGTGGACACACACATCCACGCTGCAGCCTGCATGAACCAGAAGCATCTTCTGCGTTTCATCAAGAAATCGTACTGTGTGGATGCTGACCGTGTAGTTTACGATAGCAAGGGCAAACAGCTCACCCTGAAACAGCTTTTCCAGCAGCTCAATCTGCATCCCTATGACCTGACAGTGGATTCCCTGGATGTCCATGCTGTAAGTGGTAGGGTATTTACTGTAAGACCGCTCTTGGGTCACTCCCATCCACCCTTGTAGGCATGGCCTTTCCCTTGCCTGCGTGCCCATGACATCTTGTGCACGCTAGTGTTTGTGGCAGCTCCTGGCTTTCCCATTTTGGGTTGTTTGGATCAGTCCCTGCTCAGTTAGTATGCTCAGACACAGTGTGTGGGGGTCATGCTTGGCCCTGATCCTCGCTACTGCAGGGGCGGCAGACATTTCAGCGCTTTGACAAGTTCAATGCCAAGTACAACCCCGTGGGTGCCAGCGAGCTGCGTGACCTCTATCTGAAGACGGAGAACACCATCAATGGCGAGTACTTTGCTACTATCATCAAGGTGAGAACACAGGGGAGGAGAGAGCAGTTCAGCTGTGGTGCTGGAGGGTCTCCATGCACCGTCTGTTCTGGTTTGCAGGAGGTTGGCTCTGATCTGGAGGATGCCAAGTATCAGTACGCGGAGCCTCGCCTCTCAATCTATGGGCGATCAGCTGAGGAGTGGCCCAATCTTGCCAGCTGGTTCACCAAACATCGGGTCTATTCCCCCAACATGAAGTGGATGATCCAAGTACCCAGGATTTAGTATGTGCTGTGGGTCTGTGCCTTACAGTGCACTATACCTCGTTTTTTATCCTGAAGGGATTATGGGCACTGGGGCCATGTTGTTCCTCTGCTAGCAGCTAATCCCTGTCTCTGTCCACAGTGACGTGTTCAGGTCTAAGAATTTCCTCCCGCACTTTGGGAAGATGCTGGAAAATATCTTTATTCCTGTGTTTGAGGCAACTGTCAATCCTCAAGTCCACAAAGAGCTGAGTGTCTTTCTACGCCACGTGAGTGTTACCTGATGATGTTGTCAGGGTGTGGTGAGCACTCTAATTCCTGTTTGTGCACAAGAAATGGGTATTGGCCTTGACATGGAAAATGTCGTCAGTGGGCTTGTGGTCCTACTGCCACATTCTGGGAAAGGGGGTGTGTGTCCAGAAGTGCTAGGAGGGGTCAGAGTCCCTGAGTTGCTGTGGGGCTGTGAGAAATGCTGCCCACTCACCTCCTGGAGAAGTGGCTTGGTGTGACCTTTATTTCTACCCCTTGATAGAACTCGAGGGTTTGTAAGGAGCAAGGTCTGCAACCTTGGCCCTGATTCTGCTTTTGAGTGGGTCAGGCATACAGGCTACTGCTGCAGTGGGGCAGGGTGAGCCAGCCTACCTGGGCATGATGAGGTGGGGAGCTTTGAGACACAGCTCTTTCTGTTACCTTGACAAGCAGATCACTGGCTTCGACAGTGTGGATGATGAATCCAAGCATAGTGGACACATGTTCTGCACCAAAAGCCCTAAGCCAGAGCAGTGGACTTCTGAGAAGAACCCATCCTACACCTACTACGTGTACTATATGTATGCCAACATCCTGGTGCTTAACAACCTACGCAGGTGAGGCCCAAGATCTGTTAAGGGACCTGTGACGGGCTGGCGGATGAGCGGCTGTGTCATGAGTTGTCTCGGCTCTTTGATTATTGGTGTGGAAAAAGTGGGGCCCTCCTTGCTCTGCCAACAGTGTAGTTTGGAGCTTCATGTCCTAGAACAATCTAAACACTCCTTGGTAGGAAGAGTGATGGGCTGGGGTGGAAACTTTGGGATTTCAGAGATGCATCTATTACGTGCACAGAGAAGAAAAGAGAACAAGTAATGTGCTCCCAGGTCATGATGGATTCTTGGGGACCTACCGGTAGAGGCAGAGCTGGACCTAAAGTCAGGGAATCTTGCATTGTGTGCCATCTAACCCTGCTGCTTGCCTGCTCTGAGTCCTTCTTCCATGTGCCTAGGCAGCGTGGTATGAACACATTCCTCTTCCGTCCACACTGTGGGGAAGCCGGGGCCATCACACATCTGCTTGCAGCCTTCATGACAGCAGATAATATCTCCCATGGTCTTAACCTCAAGAAGGTAAGTGGAGGAGTCTGCCACTGAGCAGCACAGGCATGGCAGAGGAGAGCACGTTCACAGCTGGCCTCCACTGTAGCTGACAGTTAATTGTGCCCTGCTTTAAGCAGCTTGACTTCAGGCAGATGTGCATGATTCTCTGAGTTTCTCCAGGCACATCTGAGGATGTAGCAGAGGAACATATTCAGATTTCAGGGGTTTCACCTCACAGACCTATCACTGGCTATTATCACTGGAACCAGCTGAGTTCTGAAATCAGACAGGGTTGAACTCCCTTGGCCACGTGGGTGCTGGAGCATTGCTTGCTTGCCTGTCTCTTTTCTCGTACGCCTGAGCTCTGTGCACCATCTGGCTGGCGCACTGGGCCGATCGGAGGAGCTACCCTGGAGAGGTGGAGGGTGCAGCAACTTTATCCCTAACCTGGCAACTCTGCTCATCTTTGCAGAGTCCGGTGTTGCAGTATCTGTACTTCCTTGCCCAAATTCCCATTGCTATGTCCCCACTCAGCAACAACAGCCTCTTCCTGGAGTATGCAAAAAATCCCTTGCCTGACTTCCACCAGAAGGGCCTCATGGTGTCCCTTTCTACAGATGACCCCATGCAGTTTCATTACACCAAGGTCAGTGTGAGCTGGTCACCTGTCTGAGCGCTGGGGCTGGGACTGCGTGGGCCTCGTTTTTCAGGGAAGCCAGCAGCATTTGCAGAGGGTCTAGTGTGCTGGGCCGTCTCTGGGACAGCCCTTGCAGCAGCAGGGCTGTGCTAGCAGAAGCTGCTGGCCTCTAACACAGCCTGTGGCCGCAGGAGCCCCTGATGGAGGAGTACGCCATCGCTGCTCAGGTATTCAAGCTCAGCACCTGTGACATGTGTGAAATTGCCAGGAACAGCGTCCTGCAGTGCGGCCTGTCCCATGAGGTTAGTGCCCTTCAGGGGAGGGTGGGCTCGGCCCTGCCCGCGACAGGGGACCAGGACAGCGGCTCTGTCTGTGCCTGGGGCCTGGAGGGAGCCTGGCAGCAGCCTCTGCCCTCTGTACCGCTGTCCTTTGGTCCTTCTCTCTGGCAGGAGAAAACCAAGTTCCTGGGTGAAAACTACCAGGAAGAGGGGCCCCAGGGCAACGACATCCGGAGGACCAACGTGCCGCAGATCCGCATGGCCTATCGCTACGAGACCTGGTGCTACGAGCTCAACCTCATTGCTGAGGGCCTGAAAACGGACTAGGCCGCGTCCTGGGCCGCGGCTGGAGGCGGCGCCGGGGGCGCGCTCGGGCCTGCGGGGCGCGCGCAGCGGCTCGCGCAGTAAAGCCCGTCCGTCCGTCAGCGGCTCCGTGTGCTCTGCGGCGGGGGGCGGGGCGGGGCACCGGGCGGGCTTGGGGCCGGCGGGCGGGACGAGCTGGCGGCGGCGCGAGGCTGCGCGGTCCGATCGCTGCTGGCCCCGGGGAGAGCTCGGGACTGCGCCGCTGCTGAGATCGGGTAAGGGGGCGCCGCTTCCCGCCCCGGCGCGGGGAGGCGGGTGACGTGCTGCGGCCGCGCAGTGGCCCTGCGGGGCGGCCGTTACTCGCCAGCTCCCGGCTGAAGCCCCGCGGACCGCAGAGCTCCCGAAGGGCCTGTGGCGGGGCCGGCCGCTCCCTGTGCCCAGCGGTCCCGGGGTCTCGGTCCCCAGGAGGCGGGGAAGCGCCGACGGGACCGTTGAGGGTGGGGAGTGAACGAAGGGAGCGGAGCCCCCGGAGGAAGCCGGTGCGTCCCGGCTGCCCCCAGCGTCACCAGCCGCGAGTTTTGCCGCGGCCCCTCGGCCGGTTGGGCCTGGAGAGGGAGGCGGTGGTGGGAGCGGGGAGCCCAGGCGTGCCCGGACCCGCGGCCACGGGCACACACTGGCCTGAGGGAGGGACGTTCCCTCTGACGAGCAGGAAACACTTTTTCCCTCAGGGTGACCCAGCACCGGCACAGGTGGCCCAGGGAATGGTGGAGTCTCCCTTCTCAGAGATGTTCAGCATCTGTCCTGGCCTGGTCCTGGGCAGCCTGCTGTTGGTGGCCTTCAGCAAATTATTTAATTCCTCTTTGCCCAAAACTACTACTTTTGATTAAATAAGTCAGTATTCTTGACTACACTGAACTTCTGTAAGCACTGATGCAGTAGGGGTGATGAACTTGCCTTATGTGGAAATACTGGGAAGCATACTGGAGCTGCTGAAGGAGTTTGGAAGGAGAGATCAGGAGAAAAGCTGTCACATCAAGTCTGGTCAGTTTGTGAAAGGGATGGTGTGTGTGGTCCCTGAGATCCAAGTGCTGGCTGCCTGACTCGGGTGGTCTCTACCAGTTTTGTGTCCTTAAGCTGTGTTTTGGCCCATCTCAGACTGCGTCTGGGGGTTACTGAGCTTGGATCAGACCACCCCAGTCTGCTCTTTCTTCACCAGAGATCAGTCTGCCTTTGCCCTTGCTCGTGTGATGAGCTTAGCTTGAATGCCTAGTTCTTGTTAGCAGACACCTGCCTTGCAAGCCTGGACAGGTGAAGAGCTGCATTCTTCTTCTCCTCGGATGCTTCTTTTGGAAGTGCTTAGTCCTTGCTTCGCACTGCAAGGTCCTTTGGGGATGTGTCCCTGTGCAAGTTCTGCATCCAGTGGTCCTGTGTTGGAAGATCTGTCAGGGAGTAAAGGTGCCTGGCCTGAAGCTGTACAGGCTGGGAGGAGGCTCTTTCACCCCTGTCCTGGCCTGACTGTCCCTATTGGAGCCTTTGCTTCTTTGCTGGCTTGTGCTTCAGGTCCTCAGGAGCAGCCCTGAGCACTGTTGCTGCAGCGCTGTTGCAGCGGCATAGGAAAGAGGAAGGTTACTTTCCTGTCTGCTAGTCAGGGCTGTGCAGACATGGATTGAGGAAGGATGTCTCTGCTTTGGCTCAGGATGTTTTGGAAATGATGCCTATTTATAGGAGATGGCAGGGGCCCCTTGCTGCCTGGAGCAGGCTGGGGCATGGAGGCACTGCAGGGCCCTGGGGAGGGTGGGGTGGGTGTGGTTTGCTGCTTTGTGCATTTTCTGTCATTCGTGAACTTGTTCTGCTCTCTCCCTGCCCCTCCGTGAGGGGGTCAGCAGCCCTCTTCTGCTTGCTCATCCCCTGCCTGCACCTTGCTGCTGCCAGGGGTGGGGAGGGTGCTGTGCTGCTCTGGAGCTGGTGCTGGAGCCACAGTGGCAAATTTAGGTCAGGTGTTGACAAGCAGAACATCAGACAGGTTTTCACTTGTGTTGTGCATCAGGAGAGCACTTAGAGGAGGAGGACTGCAGTTGGGCTCTTTTCAAGTCGTCACAACTCTTCCAGTCCTCCCGTGTGAAGCGGCAGTTGTCTCGCTGCTGCTGACTCTGGAGAAGTAGCTGCAGTTCCCTTTCTATAGAGCTGGCCTGGTATCTTTGTGTCTCTGCTGTGTTGAGAGCTCTAGTAGAGACATGGTGCTGCAGTGGTTTGGCTCTGTGCTGCGTGAGGTGCTCTGAGCAGTACAGAGCATCAGGAGAAACTGAGCGCTCCTGCCTGGCCTGTGTCGGCACAAGCAAGAAGCAGAGGGGCTGGCCAAGAGCTCTGCTGCAGGTTATGTTCCTGTATCGTTGAATAATTGTCTTTAATTTGGACCCTTGAGATCCTGGCTGTATGTTGTTCCTTTTGTGGTGTTTTGTTTGTTATTTAAGCCAGTGAGACCTCCACATCCTTTTGTTAGCCCTCCCAGATGTGTGCTACAGAAAGAGGCTTTGTGGGGAGCGTGCTCTGGACACCAGTCTTGAACATGTGATTTGGGGAGGAATGTTCTTCAGCACTTGCCAGAGAGCAGCTGGGAGTTCCCAGCGCTGCACAAGCGGAGTGCAGCTGATGGTTCTTTTCTTCTCTTTGTCCACAGGTCGTGCTGGCAGGCAGTCCCTGCAGAGCTGACGCCCAGGAGCTCTCGGACACCGCTGGGTGCTTTGGTGTCTCAAGCCAGTTTGATGTGTGCAGGACTCTGGAGGACCTGGTTGAGGCTGGAGATGGGGTGTTTGTAAGGACGTTGGCAGTTGCCATGTACCCAGCAGGGCCAGCGGACAGGACCTTCTCCCGCCCCGCTGTGCAGACCCTCTCCCGGAGCCACTGCCGCAACATCAAACAGAAGATCTCCCAGTGGGAGGGGAGGACACGAGGGTGCTCCAGCAAGGAGAAGCAGCAGCTGAAGGACTTTGGAATCAAGTATGATCCCAGCTCCAATGCTCTACCCAAAGTGACACCAGAACATACGGAGAGGGGCAGAAAGACTGGGTCCGAAGATCCAAGGAACCTGGGTTTGGACTTCAGGGAAGATGCACAGAGCTGCTTGCAGACTGATGACTGTGGTAACCTGAAGCCCTGTGCATGCAGCCTGGCTTCCCAAGCCAAGGAGAAAGGAGAGTGGCAAGCAGGCTTGCTGGATCCAGGAGCGACACTGCCCCCAGGGAACTTCTATACCTTGCAGGCTCTATGGAGGAGAGTAGATCCCCTTCTGTCTGGCAAAGCCCCACCAGTTCCCTTGGACCTTCAGAGGAAGCGAGGGAGCTGTGGCTCCACAGAAAGAGAACTTAAAATCAAAGGAGAGGATTCTCTCTGCAGGGCAGAGGGGAGCTTGAAAAACATTTACTCTGAGGTTGAGGGGCAAGGGGAAGAGCCAGCAGCTGTCCCACCACCCAAGCCCCGTAGGACTTTCCGCTATCTTGCAGAAAAGGATGGTAGTAGCTGTAGCAATGCTGGTGCTGCCAGGGAAGCTCCCCTGCAAAAGCAGCATGGAGGAGACTTGGTGTCATCTTTTAACAATCCCGAGAAGAGAATAGCCAGCAGGAGAATCAGAGGGAGAACCCAGAGGTACATCGATTTGTCTCTTGTGTCTAAAACATGTTTCCTTAATCAGTCCCTAGATGGGTTTAAACAGCTTGCTTGCCACAATATCCTTGTGGAGGTGCTAGTACTGATGATGCCTCTCTTGATGGGAAGAGGATATTTCTGGATGAAAGTATCCCCTTTCCAGCATTGTGTATGCACTGCTTTTGCTGCTGATAATCTTACAAAGAAGGCTAAAAGCTCCAAACTAATGTCAGTCCCACACCTTGAAAGAGCTGAGTGACAGTATGCTGGCCCCAGGGACGGTGCTGCTTGCTTCTTGCCCTGAGCCTGTCTGCAGCTGCAGTGTGTGGATTACAGAGTAGCTTTCTCTTGGGGCAGTGTGGCTGCAAAATGTTCCAGCTTTCGTGTGAGTGAAAGATTCTCTTGTTCCTTAAAGTTGGAGGCTGTCAGCTGTGGGTAGCCCTGGTGCAGTAGGTTTGGCTATTCTTCCCTCTTTCCCTTACGTAGGTCCCTGTTACAGAGTGAAAAACCTCTGAGCTAGCTTGGTGCTGGTTCTGCTCGCAGATGAGCTGCCCCGGGCAGCTGTGCCAGAGAGTAGCGTGAATATCATCGGTGGAGACTTGGCTGGGGCTCCCGAGACCTCCTTTCACTGTGGCAAAGCCTGCAACAACAAACCAAATTTTGTGATGATGGGCTAAATCCCTGCCAGCTTCTCTGTGACCTCTGTGCTATAACTTTGAAATGGAGGCCAGGTGTATGAAAATGCAAACTTGCAAACGCGGTAACAGCCTTAGCATGAGCAGTAGGAGAGGTCCGGTAAACAGCAGTGCCCTAATTCTGAGTGCTGCTGCAAGTGCTTAGTCTGCAAAATGTGTTTTGGGTTCTTGCCCCTGTGACAGGATGGGACTCCTGATGGGACCACTTGGAGTGTGCTTGGCCATGGAGGCTCCAGCTTCATTTTTAATTTCAAAATCTCCCAGAGTGAGTAGGACTCACTTGGTGTGCTGGTTTTCGCTGGAGTGGAGTTAATTTTCTTCACAGTAGCTTGTGTGGTGCTGTGTTTTGGATTTGTGATGACAATAGTATTGATAACACACCAGTGTTTTAGTTATGGCTGAGCAGTGCTTACACAGCCTCAAGGCTTTTTCTGCTTCTCACACTGTCCCACCAGCATGTAGGCTGGGGGTGGGCAAGAAGCTGGGAAGGGATCACAGCCAGGATAGCAGACCCCAACTGACCAAGGGATATCCCAGACCATATGGTGTTGTGCTCAGCAATAAAACTTGGGGAAAGAAGGAGGAAAGGAGGGACACTGGAGTTAGGGCGTTTGTCTTCGCAAGTATCTGTTACGTGTGATGGAGTCCTGCTTCCCTAGAGATGGCTGAACACCTGCCTGCCAAGGGGAAATCGTGAAGGAATCCTTTATTTTGCTTTGCTTGCATGTGTGCCTTTTGCTTCACCTATTGAACCATCTTCATCTCGACACACACGTGTGTTCACTTTTACCTTTCTGATTCTCTCCCCTGCCCCACTTGGGGGGAGTGAGCTAGCGGCTGTGTGGGGCTGAGCTGCCGACTGGGGTTAAACCTCAACACTTGCAAGCCAGAGACTCCAGAGTGGAGCATCCATGTGCTTGATGGCCCCAAGGAGGACCATCTCTGTGTGGACTGGAGACAGCAACTCACTGGTATACATGCAGGTACCTTTAGAAGAAGTTACACTGGTTTTCCTCTAGGAAATCTTTTGAGTTTGAGGACATCCAGGGCTTCCGCAACCGGATGGCAACCACCAACTCCCACAGACTTCGAGAAGAGACAAACGGCACCACAGGATCCAGGCTCATCTACACACAGTCGCAAGACAGCATCTATGAGGACATTCTCTGTATGTGCCTGTGCTTCTGGGGGATGCTCTTGCTTTATTTAAGGGTAGCAGAGTTGCTGGGGAGGGAGGAATGAAGATGAGAACGTATTGAGGCCCTTTCCAGCTCTGTGACTTTTAAGGTCTTCCCCATCTGGGGTTCTTTGATGTTAGTAACTGTCTGCCTGTGGACAGCCTGATTTCTGATGTCATGGAAGGTTTCTAGAGTTGGCCTGTGCTAAACTGATTTCTTTATTAGCTCTTCACGTGCTTTGCTTGAGTGCTGCTGAGTGCTGCACAGAGATCAGTGTGAACACTGACAAAATTAGTTGTTTTGCGATAGAGCTGCTTTCTCTGCTGTAGTAGAAGTGTTTTGTTTTGCTGAGTCCATATACAGTTTTCCAAGTTGATGGCAGTGGGTTAGAAGGATCTTTGAGTGGTGGGAACCTAATCCATCTTAACAGATGTGTCTCAGTCCTTGGTAAAGCTTGGCAGATAGCTGCACACTCTCCCTGCTTGCATCCGTTGCAAGAATGCAGGACTTTATCTCCTTTCATAAATATCCTGTCCAATATTTTTTCCAGCCCCTGCAAAAGAGAACCCCTATGAAGATATCAGAGTGGTGCCCTTACCCCTGTGGAAGGTCCCATCTGTCTGGAAGCTACCACTGCCCCGGAGCACCAGGAAGGCTCCCAAGGTAGGGTGAGGGGATTCACTTGTGTGTTTACAGTGAATCATCCTCACAAAGGCCTTCTTTGGTGCTCCTCCCTCCCTGGCCCCCATTCCCATATGTCATTGGTTTTCCTTGTTTTTTATTGTTTGTTATTAATGTAAATGATAATGAACAGCCACAGCAGTGACAGCTGATAAAGCTGCTAAGGAGCAAAAGAATATAGGAACAGGAGAATGTTTAATCCTGTGCTTAACCAGCTCTTCCAATTCTGTTTCCTAGCCTCCCCCAAAACCTCCCTTCCTCAGTCGCAAGACTCTTGAGCTAAAGCCTTCCCAAACAAGTCTCCAAGGAAAAATGGTGAAGGACACCAGCCTGCCTGTCACGCTGACTGAGTGGAAGCTGTTCCGAGCCGTAGAGGCTGCGAGCAGGAGAAAGAACTTGCCCTGGGTGAGATTTAAGCACGACACATTATTTTTTGCATGGCATTTTAAAGTCTTGCTGCTTTGTCAAGCACCTTCTAAGTGCTTTGTAAGTGGTCACAAAGCTGTGTGTCTGGCAGATGAATGCTGGTTAGCACCGCTGTATGTGTGGACAAATGACCCTGCTCGAACCATTTCCCCTCCAAGTAGCAGGGCCGGTGTTCAGGGATCAAAACACCAGAGTGCCAGTCCTCGCTGGGGCAGCGGTGGCTTTGTTGGCCGGGATCTGCAAAAGGAGTCCTAGGTGCTGACCTGGAGATCAGTGCTGTGTGTAAATACTAGCTCTGCCTCGTGCTTTGCCATTTAAGCCTTGTTCCCAGTGCTTCCCTGAACTGTAGTGGTGCTGGTGTTTGCTGAATATGGTGCAGGAACGCAAGGAAGCCCTCTGTGAGCTGAAGGGCCAGCTCTATGCGGTTGTGTGTACGCGTCCCTTGCTCCTGAGGACTTCTCAGGCTGACCCTTATGTTCTTGCTGTGGGCACCGAGTTGTTAGATGGCTGACAGTGTGGGGCTGCTGCAGGAAGCTGGCTGGGCCCTTGGTTTCTTGGCATGTTGGCTTGGAGCTCTTGACTTCCCATCAGGAACATGTTTCATAGTCTAAAGGTGACGAGCAGATTTTAGGGATAGGTGCATTTCACAAAGCCTTCCTCTGCTCCCTCTGGCTGCTTCCTCCTGCCTGTATGCAAAGGCAGATGTGCTTCTGAGGCCAGAGTAATGAGAAAGGCTTTAATCCGCAATAGAGGACGCCACTGTAATTCTCATTTGATGCATTGATAACCTTTCTGGATACTGGTATTGGTTACCTGCTCATGTCCCTCAGTGGTAAGATGCAGCATGTGCTTGAGAAGGACAGCTGGAGCTGCCACTGTAGTGGCACTTGTGGATAGGATCCAAATTTCAGTTGTGGTAGTGGCAACAACTTACTTTTGCCATGGTAAAATCATTTAACTTCTGCAGAACTTTGTTTCTTGTGAAAATTGGGTGTATTTGCTCAAATTGCACAAGACTGGGAGGTAGAGTTGGACAGCTGCAAAATACTTTTCAAACATGAAGTACTTTAGAGTAGCAAGCAACTTCAGTATGGGTTTTAAACAGAGTGTAGGCCTGGAAAATCAGGAAGGAGATGGCAAGATTCTAAAAATGCTGTGATGGAGAGTATCTTTCATTTGGAGGGGAAAAATAAAACATTCTCTAAAAGCAAACCTATTCCAAAAATCTGGTAACAATTTACAAGCAGGAAGCACGCTTTACTCTTTTTGCTTACAAGGAATTGAGCCAAGATTGCTTGAGAGATTGAGAAAAGGATTGGAGTCTAAAAAGAAAAAACTTACTTATTGCTTAAGAAACACAAAGCTGCCTCAAACACACCCAATATCTTTCACTAGTGACTCAACTGCACAAAAATCAGAACAATAATGGAAATCTTCTAGGTAAGGCTTGGGGGTAGAGGAGAAAGAAGGCAGATTTTGCGGGAGAAGCACTGCATTCTGCTGTGGGCTGTTTTCTTCCTGGCAGCCTCCACGCTAGGAGGACTGGCTAATGCAGAAAAAGGGGAGAAGAAAGTCTGAAAATGAGAAGAGCCTAAACCTAGTTTGCTGAGCTGGGGATAAAGGCTTGAGCTGTAAAACAGGTTCTCTTGCTGAATATCTTCCTTTTTATGCAGTATTTGTGGTGACAAATGGCTGGGCCCCACCCTCCTAAATTCATTTAATGAATTCTTAACTTGAGACAAGAATGGACTTGACCTTCTCGCTGCGCTTATCATAAATCCTTCACAGCCATCTTCGACACGCAGGATCAGGGGGCCACCTGCAGCATGGCACACCTGGCAGCGGGGCAGGGGAGTCCAGAGAGGCCTGGGACAGGGGCAACAGGGGACATTAGGACTTTGGTTTTAAGGCCATTGTGACCAGTGGCAGGAAGGTTAACAGCATCGACTTGGAGTGTCTAAATGCTGACCCTTCTTTCTTGTCTGTAGCTTAGTCTGCACTGGGCGCTTTTTTTTTTTTTTTTTTTTTTTCCTTCCAATGGACCAGGTCTGTAGTGTCCCTGCAGCATAAACCCATTATTTGCCCCCTCTCTGTGTTCACCTATGCAAAACAAAAGTACATCATCCTTTAATTTTAGCAATCTACCCTGGGACAAGGACTGTGCTTAGAGCAGCCTTGTTCTGTGCCCAGCACGGTGCTTTGGAGTACTTATTCTGGCTGTCTGACATCCAACTACAGCAGCAAACTTAAAAAAACTAAACCAAACAAGCAAAAACCAAACCCCAAGCTACACTGAGAGAGCTCTGCTTTTTATTGGTTTGGAAAGAATTGGGATGCTTGAGAGCATGCAGAGTTCAGAGTCCTTTGTGGTGAAGGGTTTATAGGGTATTCTTGGAAATGCATTTGCATTGGTCTCTCTAATAGAAAATGGAGATCCGATGCCAAGGTGTTTGCTACTTCTGCTCCCTGTTTGGTAAGCAAAGTATGATAACTTCCAGAATGCTTGAGCAGTTTGGTATCAGCTTTGAGATGTGCTAACAGTAATCTCTTGTAGCAGAAATTCTGTGCTCATTTGTTATCCAGTGAGCTGTGCTAGAAGTACTCTAGCAAGCTCTGAGCCAGAGTCCCTGGGCAGCCTTTCGCAAGTGTTGCAGTTCTAGATGATAGCTGTTGAGCTGCAGTCCTGTAGGCACCTTCACCCTTTTCTGGACCCCCACATTAACCTTTGCTTCTGCTTTGGTTTTCAGCTGGTACTAAAAATACAGGAGATCTTTGATTCTAAGCGTGGAAAGAAGAAGGTGAAGTTGCTCAGTCCTGCTGAGAGAGAAGCACCTCCAATGAAAGGTACAGGGGTCTCCAGCACTGTTCTCTTTGCTATAAACCTCTTGAGCAGCACAGTTCCTGTACATCCTGGGGTACTGTTAGCAGGCCAGGCACTACCACCTCCTGCAGCTCATGCTGGTCTGACTCAGCAGTGCTAAACCGCACGTCTCACGGCTGGAATTGTTGAGCTTTCAGCACTGCAAGGATTTGGAACGCTTGCCTGACCCAAGTTTAACACTCTTGCAAATGGAAGATTCCACTCTGATCTGAGCCTGTAGAGCTGGGCTACTGGTTAAAAGTGCTCTTTCAAAAAAGCAGAACAAACTCAAAAATTCCCTTCAAAATCTCTTGGCACAAGAACTGCCTCTGACTACTCCACTCATTGCTTTTGTGCCTCTAAAGTGATATCCCTGTGTTCTGATGTTTTAGCCATGGTATGGTCTTTATTTATAGTATATTCTGTTCAGCAACTCTATTAACTTTTATAGCAGTATCAAATAACCACTTGGTTTCTGTTCTTTGCCTTTGTTCAGCTGCCCTATAGGTGGTTTACTGGAAACAGTGACTTGACATCAACTCTGCTTTTTGAAATACACTGTTGTAACACATTTGCCAGTAGTGGCTGTTCTTTGCTGATGCTCAGAGCAGGATAAGTGGGCAGCCCTGAGTGATGTTGATCTGATGAGTCTATAAAGTTGTCTCTCTTTCACAACTTTGGGTGTTGCCCATCTTTCTTCTGCATGGCTAATAAGTGAAAACTATGTGTGTTTCAGGTGAAACCAGTGGGAATGAAAGTGATACGGAAAATCAGCCAAAAAGTGAGTGAATCACAGGGGCTGGTCCTGTCCCCACAGCACTATGCATTTGGCTAAGGCTCTAGTGGTATAAGCACACTGACTAGTTGTGGCTCCTGCCAAGACAGAGAAAGGGAACATCTAGGAGGCAACGTGGCCCAGGCTGGGAGCTGTTGCTGTGACAAGTCAGCATCTATTTCTGCCACTTCTGATGTGGTAAGGACCAAAGAGGTCTTAGTTTCTACGCTGGTAAGGTTTGAATGTGAAATGGTAATGGTTGGCTGGCAGCCCTGATGAATGACTCTGTCATGTCTTTAAGCAAGCATCTAGCAAAAAGGACCAACAGAATTGTTTTAGATGTTTCATTTACTTGGAGGGAAGCATACAGAAGACCCTAACTTGGGGTGAATAGTGAAGATTCACTTTTTTATGTTGAGGAGAGCAATGGAAATTGAAGAATCTCTGCAGACACTGAGTCACTGCCTGATTTAGAGTTGTATCCAAAGTGTCCAGAATGTGTCATGGTGCCTAGGTTACAGGAATCTCTTACATCAGAGTGCTGTGCCTGTGCTTGTGAGTCTGTACTGCCCATCGAGATGTCCCAGCCTGGAGGTTTCTTGGCCAGGAAACTGGCTCTGTCTCTTGTGAATGGCCATGCTGCTTCATAGAGTAGCTGCCCGAGTTACTGAACTGGTGGAGCTGGGCTTCTCACTGCTGAGCTTCCCTTGTTGCTACCACGGCATGTCGCTCTGAGATGTGTGGAGGGAATGTCAGGACAGCAGGAGAACGTCAGCTGTCAGTCAAGAGGGATTTGCAGAGTTGCTGCAAGGCCAGTGCTCCCCTGTCTGGAACAGCTCGGTGCTTCAGAAGCTGACGCAGGAGTCCAAGTGCCGTAGAGCGCAGCAGTGATGTTAGGGAGATGCACCTATCTCTTTTCCTCCTTCTAAAGGTGGTGATGACTCCTCTTCTGTGACCTGTAGGTGTGTGACAGTGATAGCCACAAGCTGTTTTTGGATTTGTTCCTTTCTTCAGGTCGACACAGGAGCCTGCTTCAGGGGCAGTCAGCCTCCAAGAGGAACTCGCACTACCAGACTTTGGAGAGAGATTTGATAGAGCTCCAGGAGCAGCGGCTCTTTGAGCTGTTTGTGGTGGTGTCGCTGCACAAGAAGGCATCTGAGATGACCTACACACCACAGATCATACAGCAGTTTCCCAGCAAGGTATGAATTGCATGGAAACTGCCCACAAAACACATTCAGCAGCTGTTTATTTCCTCTCGTGGTGTGTATCCCTTCCTCAACTCTACACTAGTAAAGTTGGCCCACTGGTTAGGATACAGGCTTGGAATATGAAGCACCTTGCTCTGTTACAGACCTAGGCTTTTACATTTATACTGTTCTGGGAGAAATTACCAAGACCAGCTGGGCAATTTTAGAAAGGTCCAATCAGCAGGAAAGATGTTAAGAGGGAACTGGGAATCTCTTACAGTCAGAATATGTTCTCCTGCGCTTGAGCATTAGCTATGTGATGGTTCAGCATTTGCAAGTGTCAGGAAAATACTGTCTACCATTGTTTTAAATGCTGCAGCTGTGCACTACAATTCAGTGACTTCAAATGCATGTGTTACCCCTCCAGCCTGAACATCCCTTCAGACAGTCAAAGGATACTGAAGAGAGGCTAAAGGTCATTCCCAAATTCTGCTTTCCAGATCCCAAAGACTGGTTTCCTGCATCAGACCTTAAAAGGTAAAGGTTTGTTTTTTAATACTCATGCCTGAAACAGGTAATGCTGAGAGCATAGGTAGTGCCAGTTTCCTGGACTAGAGGAACTGCAGCCAGAGCAAGAAAAAATGGGAAAGGCTGAATCCCTAACCACTGTGATAGGGGAAGATGGGATGTGGAGGTGGGCTCAGAAGTGCTGCTTCTGCCCGAGCACCGTCTTTCCCATAAGAAGGAAGTTTGTCACGTCTGTCCAAGGCCAGCTCCCAGCTGGGAAGGAAGAGAGTTGGAGTAGTTCAATGGTGGTTCAAGGGCTGCAGGCTTTTGCACTGAACAGAGCCTGAAGTAGCTTGCTAACCACAGCAGGGGGTCTGCAGCATGGCCAGAAAGAGAACGGCTTGTAGTTTGTGTGCTTTGTCTCTTCTGTGAACTGCACGGTGAATTTAACCCTGGCTGTTCTTTGGTTCCCAGTGAAACATTTTCCTTTGTGCTGACGGGTGAGGATGGCAGCCGCTGGTTTGGGTACTGCAGGAAGCTCCTGGTAAGCATCTGCACATTGGGTGGAGTGTAAAGAATGTGTTGATAAATGCACAGTCTCATGCAGGACATGAATCAGCAGTAACGTCCCACGTGGGTTACGTGGCGCCTGTGCTGCTGCTGAGGTTACCAACCCTTCGAGTGCATCAGGGAGGCAGCGTGATGATGCCCAGCAATACAGTGAAATGGGCTGTGGGCGTGAAAGACAGCTCCTGGAACTGGTCATTCCTCAGGAGTCTTTTAGGTTGGAAGTGTAGAGGGAACTACAGCAGAAGGAATTCTGCAGATCAGCTACAGTGTAGGTGCTGGGTTTATTGCATCCCTGTTCTCACCATAGCTGTTGCCTTTCAGCCAGAAGGAAAAGGGAAGCGCCTTCCTGAGGTATACTGCATCGTCAGTCGCCTGGGCTGCTTCAACCTCTTCTCCAAGGTGAGGTGGGGGGAGCATGTTACTGCTGATCAGATTGGAGTCCCTGACAACCTAAAAGCTCCAGAAAGTAACTGGATGCTTCTGTCTAGTCTACAAATGCTTAGCGACTGTAACTCATCCCCGAGAGCTGTGCTTCCTCACCGTGCTTGCTTTGACGGGGCAAATAAAATTATACTGGTGCTGAAACTTGTCAGCTGGTACACGGATGACTGTTATAGTACTGGTGGTGCCCCTTCATCCTCTTCTCTCACGACTTGGAAATGGAGAATCAGTTTGAGGGCAGGGGAAGAGATCTCAGCTTGTTTCTCCTGGCACCATGAGGAGAGTAGAGAAAGAGGTAAAGACTGGGGAAAGCTCCTGCAGGTAAAGGGCAGCTACTGCAGAAGAATACAGGGGCAAGCATGTGACAAAAGCTGATTTCTGATCATTGGAGCACAGTTTCTAGAACAGCGTTTCAGAAAGATTTACTGGGGAGGAGGATGGGGTGTTGCTCTTCTTACTCCTCTAACTAGTTGTAAGAATTTGATTACCTCATCCTGTTTCCTTTGGGAAGGGAGAGTTGTACTCACAGGTATCTATTCCCATTTGATTGTTCAGACATTTGAGAGGACCTTTCCCAGGGATCCCAAGCACGATCAAGGGAGAGAGGGCTGTGAGTCTGTGTTGGAGCCTTCACGTGTAGCGATGGCATGGGGTGCTCTAACAGGGGCTCGCGTCTCCTCTGGCTCCCCGGAAGCCCTTGGACCAATGTCCAGAGAATTTTCTTGCAGATTTTGGATGAAGTGGAGAAGAGGCGAGAGATATCCCCAGCCCTCGTGCACCCCTTTATGCGCAGCGTAATGGAGGCGCCGTTCCCTGCTCCTGGACGCACGATCACTGTGAGGAGTTTCCTGCCAGGCGCAGGAGATGAGGTAAGGGACATCAGGATGGGTTTTCCTGCACTGATGGTGTCTCTGGGGCGTGGTGGCACTTTGCAAACCACACCGTAGAGTGGTGCTGCCTGTACATAATTAGTCTGAAGATAATGTTCTGAAGTCCAGAGGGAGGCTGTCGCATAAACCGGCTCCCTCTTGAATCACCCACCACAGAAGTGATTCCCTGCTTTTTAAGGAAGAGCTGTTTGGGAGCCCTTGGCAATGCCCTTCGGGGAGCCGCTGGTCCTGCCCTCCAGCTGGGCTGCCCCTTGCCCACCTGACTCCTCCGGCACTCTGCATCTCTGCTTGCCTTGCAGGTGATGGAACTGTGCCGTCCAGTGGATTCTCGACTGGAACACGTTGACTTTGAGTGCTTGTTTAAGTGTCTGAGTGTCTCAAACACAATTCGGGTCTTTGCCTCTCTCCTGCTGGAAAGGAGGGTGATCTTTGTGGCTGAGAACTTAAGGTAAAGCGAGTCTGAGTGACTAGTTCTTTTTGGGGGATACTATTTTTTCTTCTGCATTTGGGCCTGTTTCATGTCCAAGCTTGCCTATTTTTTTGTAAATAGTTACATTTAAAAGCTTTTTGCAGACTTTCCACACATTTGCATGCCTAGAATTTGGAGTATGCTATTTACCCAAGAGGAGATAAAGGAATGTTTCCTTCACCTCTTCAGTCTGGGTTGATGCTATTCCTAACTCCCATAACCGACTTTAAAAGTGGATGCATGGGTCTTCTGCTGATGCATAAACAGTGTACATGAATTACATCTTCCCTGAGCATTTCTAACCTGTCTCTGCAGCTGAATACTGAACAAGACATTGACAATCCACTCCGTGCTTCCCTTACTTTTGTAGCACTCTGTCTAAATGTGGTCATGCCGCAGTTGCAACGCTTTATCCCTTCACTTGGCAACACACCTACATACCAGTCCTGCCAGCTTCTATGATTGATATTGTGTGCTCTCCGACCCCATTCTTAATTGGCATTCTCTCCTGCTCGTTACCACAGCTCCAGGACCTGCCCATAGAAGAGGTGAGAATTGGGTGAAGCACAGTGGAGGGACAATGTCAGTGGTATGAGGCTGACCTCTTTGGAATAATCTCTGTGGATTCTATCGTAATGTAAACTCTTAAACTTTTCTGAGACAGTTACATGTCAGGGTGTTCCACTGTTATCAAAGATAAATAAGAAGCACTGTTCTTATAGACAGGCTGCAGCTGTGCAAAACTTGGGTTTTGTGTGTGACATCCCCTGCCACTGGGAACATTAAAAAAAAAAGTGTTTTTTTCTGTATCACAACATACCCGGTTATAAGAATCAGTGTGTTTTGTACATCTTTTCCCCAGGTTCTGATTGTTGATCTTTGTGCTGACAAGTTCTTGCAAGAGGTGAGTGAAATAACAGTACCAGTCACTCATGGTTATATGCCGGGAAAAGGCACCAACGAAAGGAAATCAGCAAAAGCTGGTGTTCATGTGTAGACTCCAGTGGCTGAAGAAATATCTTGCCTTCCTATTTGATCAATAGAGAAGGGAACAGGTTTGCAAGATCTTTGTTGCAAGACTGAGGTTGCATGAGGTGCAGGGCTCTGTGAAGATGCTGCTTGTCTGAGCTGCGTTTAAAAAGCAGGTAATTAGTTGGTTCGTTATGGGAAGTGGACCCCTAGGATGCTTCGCTGCTTTCTGTGTTCTTGTTCTCTACAGGGCTTTTTCCTTTCTTGTCTAGCCGGGGTGTGTTTGTTGTTTTTTTGTTTGGTGGTTTGTTTGTTTTTGACCTGGGAGCAATAGCCTAGGAGACAAATGATCACAGTTCACTTGTGGTTCTCTCTGAGCTTTATGTAATGGGCTGTTAAAGCAGTTTCACATACACATACTGGAGTGCTACTAGTTCAGGAGGTTATTTGCATCTCCTTTTCCTTGCTTTACTGTTCTATTTTGCATTGCAGCCTGCAACTGGAGAAAGGTATTAAAGGATCCGGTTTTTTTAACCATAATGTTGAGACTTTTCATATTTTCTTGAGACTTTTGTTGTTTGTGTTTTATCTCTGGTATGATAAGTCTGAGTCTGTGTAGTGGCTATAGCACGTTGTTCTGTGCTGGCCATTTCTCTGTGTGACTGTACGTACTCGGAGGGTGCTGAGCAAACACTTTTCATTTCTGTGGCTACAAAACCACTGTATTATCTCCACCAAGATACACCACGTCAGAGGGTAACTTCCCTTTAACTGTTTTAGGCATGTTACGAGTATTTCTCATCTGTTCACGGTGAGAAGGTTGGTGATAGATACACAAAAATGCTTTCACAGCCATTTTTCTCTTCAGGTATCAGATGAAGATGAGATCTTGCCTCATAAACTCCAGGCTGCCCTTGTACAAGTCTTGGAAGAACGAAGTGAAATCCTGGCACACCAGCAGAGCGACACACAAGGTGCTTCTATGGAAAAGTGTTTTTGCATTAGCAAATCTCTGCAGCTTCCATGTAGTTGATATAAAAATGAACAAATGGAAATAACATTAGGAAGCAACACTTTAGAAAGATAATTTCCTGTGATCTTACTGAGAACATTTTTCTTGTGAATGTGTTAGAAAGAAGTCTGGTGTCCTAACAGGGCTCTGGTTTTCCTTGGGCCAAGTGGATCAGTTCCCATGCTTTGAGTTTTCGTTAACGCTTCTGATGTGGCAGAGAGAATACTTTTCTTAAACAGAACATAGCAAGTTTCTGTACTTTACAGGGTAATCAGATCATTTTCAAAGCTGAACTGCTTTATACATAATCCATCAGATAAATGTGTGAGAATTTTTAAAAGCATTGAGTAGCTTCAGAGAATGGCACCAGCAAATAATGCAATTCCATGCACATCAGAAGTAACAAAGTTAGTTTTCCAGTGGGTTTGTGTTTTGTAATTTTCCTAATTCTTTAAGAGAACTAAACTTAGACTGATAAGAGCTTACAGCTTATTAGACAATAGATGTTTGACAGGGGAAAAGAATTTATGAATGTGTCACTGAAATCGGGAATGAACTTCCTAACACCGATGTGGTCTTAAGCCGCAGGCGCTTCTTTCCTGCGGCCCCGGTGGCACGGGGAATCGTTCCACCTATCATGTGTGCCTTACAGCACAGGAAGCAAAGTTTATATTACACAGAAATATACATATTCAAAAGATCTTCATACATACACATATAAATTCCCATAACCAATGATCATCACCCCGCCCTTGCCCGGTCATGCGTACTAGAGCCTTGAAATGAGGCGGAGGGCTGCTTCTGCGACCACCACGGACCACTGACCTAAAAGAAAGACTCTTTAATGACCTTGTCTCAGAGACTTGGCTCAACACGTTGAAGAGTGTGTTCCCTGTCACATCCCAGTGATTAGTAAAACAAAGAGTCTCAAAGCTTCTATAAACACCAAGGTAATAAATCTCAATCTTTAAAACACCATAAACAAAGCTGCATTGTTCTCGTCTGTAATACTGAGTTAATGATTAGAACAGGCCTGGGACTTTACAGAGATTGTTTAGCAGCTTTAACAATATTCTCTTGATTACTAATTTTACATACGATTTTATTCTATTCTAAGTCTAAAATTTAAACTTCTACCATAACAAATGCTCTAACTGCTGGAAAAGCTGTGGAATGGAACCTGTCTCAGCTGCAGCAGCAAGCTGGCATGAGAGAGACATCTTCATATTTGAGCTGTGGCTTTTTTGATATCAAACACTCATCTGAAATTTCACAGTCTGAGACAGCCAGCCTAGGAAGTAACTGCTGTTCCTCTTTTAGAAGAAAATTTAGAAGGAAATGTCTCCTCTGTTGTCCTCTTCACAGGTGACATGTCTCTTAACTCCCTGGTCTCTGAAGCTTTTGTGCAGTTCTTTGTGGAGATCGTTGGACACTACTCCCTGCACATGAAAGTCACAGAGAAAGGGGAGCGGGTATTTCAGCGGGAACTGTTCCGAAAATCCCACGTCTCGCGCAACGTGCGTCACTTCCTGCACTTCTTCATGGCAACGCAGATGTTTGCAGGGTTCATACAGGATCGAGAGCTAAGGAAGAACATGGTCAAAGGTGAGGTTTGCTTTTACTTTCTTCTTTTACAAACCCACTTGCAAAGTATAATTGTCACGTGACTTTTTCAGTAGCCTTTTGTCCTGTGGGCACTTTGGCTCCATATCCTTCCAATGACTCAACAGAATTCAGCTTATGAAGCAAAGAATTTTTGCATCTCTCTCCTTTCTGGGCTTGATCCTCCAGCCTGTGTTGCCTGTGTGCTTTCCTTTCTGCAGCCTCCCTGTTAAGGGTATGAGATGCCACATGCTACAAGATGGAATAGCTCAGCTAGCTGACTGTTGGTTTTTTTTGTTGTTGTTTTTATTTTTTCCTCTTTAGGCCTTTTTGAGGTCCGTGCCTTGGAGTATTTGGCGAGAATTCCAGAGATGGAACCAACTGGAATGCACAAAATCCTTCAGAGTCTTGGTAAAGGGACACTCTCGCTTTTTGTTGATTTTTTTTTTTTTTAATAAATTTAGCTATGCACAAATAATTGCATGCCAAACAAAAAAGCAGGGCCCATGGTTTGCCTTGTGCGCTGCGTTGCTGTTGTTTCCCTTTGCGCCCCCAGGGGACGCCGAGCGCTTTGTGGGCTTTTTCTTTTACTTTTAAGCTTGTGCTGCGCTCTCTGCAGCCGCCTCATCCCCGCGCTGGCCCTCGGCTCTGGGGCGCGGGCGGGCGGTCCCTCCCCGCGCCGGCTCCTGACGCTGCGTTCCCTCCGCAGGAACCAAGATGCGGCTGCGGCCGCGGAGATGAACGCGCCGCGGAAGGATCCTCGTGCCTGCGGAGGGCGGGGCCACCGGGGCGCGAGGACGCGCGCGCAGCCAATAAGAAGCTTATTGGAGCCACGTCCGAGTCCGCGTCCTCTCTGGGGGCGGGGCCGGGAGGGGGCGGGGCCGGGCCGGCCGTACGTTGCAGCGTCTCGTGCGTGAGCCCGTCGGCGGCGGGGGCAGCGCTGCTCGGCGGAGGGGCGGGGCCGGCGCATGCGCAGAGCGCGGGCGCACGATGGCGGGGCCGGGGCTGGTGGCCGGGGACGTGGTGGTGGACGCGCTGCCCTACTTCGACCAGGGCTACGAGGCGCCGGGCGTCCGCGAGGCGGTGAGTGCGGCCGGGGCGGCGGGCGCGGCGCGGCGCGGGGCGGCGGGCGCTGCTGCTGCCTGACGCCCCATGTGCGCTAGGCCGCGGCGCTGGTGGAGGAGGAGACGCGGCGGTACCGGCCGACGAAGAACTATCTCAGCTACCTGCCGGCGCACGACTACAGCGCCTTCGAGGTGAGGCGGCCCGGCCGGCTGTCCCCGCCGGCTGTCCCCGCCGTGCCCCGGCCGGCTCTGTGCCGTGTCCCGGCCGGCTGTCCCCGCCGTGCCCTGGCCGCCCCTTCACCGCTGCTCTCCCGCAGACCGAGATCATGCATAACGAGTTCGAGCGCCTGGCGGCCCGGCAGCCCCTCGAGCTGCTCAGCATGAAGAGGTGAGCTGAAGCGGCCGAGCAGCCGCCCGTCCCTGGCCGCAGACTCGCCGAGCCCTCTCCTGAGGCGGGCGGACGGTCTGTTCTAGGTACGAGCTGCCGGCCCCGTCTTCCGGGCAGAAGAACGACATCACGGCGTGGCAGGAGTGTGTGAACAACTCGATGGCGCAGCTGGAGCACCAGGCGGTCCGCATCGAGAACCTGGAGCTGATGTCGCAGCACGGCTGTAACGCTTGGAAGGTCTACAACGAGTAAGGCCTCATCTGCTTTCCTGAACCGAGCCCAGGCTCTGGCTTCGCCTTCTGTGTGTTTCTTGTGTTTCCCCGTGTAAGTCCAGTGCAGATCTTTGGCACGTGTCCTGGAATAACTGAGCCCCTTTGAGGGAGCTCTGTGTGGAAGAAAAGCAGGCTGATCTGGAAGAGAAAAGAGAAAGCTGTCTGTGTGGCCAAGAAATAGCCTGTGTTCCAATACCCCCCAATCCTGAATTTTGTGAGTTATTGTTTGGGTAGCAGCTGGTGCTAATGGGCTTTAATCAAGAATAACTAAGGACTAGTGACAGCCTGTGAAATGACAGTTCAGTAGTGGAAATCAAGATGACTTTCTGCTGATCCTGCTCAGCCTTAGACAGTATGGCTGCAGGCAGCATCGGGATGTCAATGGCCACTTTAGCTCAGCCCCAGATAAAGCTGTAGAGAAAAGGAATGGGAAACTTAACCCTTTGCCTTCTCTCAAAGTTGCTTAGCTTAGGAAAAGGGGAGGCAGATAGAGGAGCTATTAGCTCACACATATGCCAGGAAGTGAAAAGAATGTTTGTGCTCTGACAGTGTTATAGGAGGGTAATGATAATAACGATTGGTTACAGGTAATTTAGAATTAAAATCAGAGGATGAGTGATGAGGCAGGGAGAGTTCTAGTCAGAATAGCACAAGTGTACAGTAACAAGCTGGAAGATAAAACTTGGGCAGCTAATGGATATGATTTAATGACACTTGTCTGATGGCAAGAACAGACCATAGTGATTATTGAGGGTTTATGTCTTAAAACTGCCCGTGTGACAGCTGCAGTGCTTTGGGGTTGTCATTCCCTTCTGCAGTGAAGAGCAGAAGCTGCACTGAGAACTTGTCTGGTCTTTGTGCCAAAGTGGTTTGTTGCATCCTTAACTCCCCAGAGATAACTGGCAGGTTCAGTGGGTCTGATCTGGCAGTTTGTGTTGTCCTAATGCTGTTTGCATTCTGCTATTAGACACCTCGTTCATATGATAGAACAAGCCCAGAAAGAGCTTCAGAAGTTCAGGTGAGTCATTCTTTTTCATATTTTCATACTAAAGTTGGAAGGCAAGTGCACACCTCTTCCTCTGCCCTGAAGCTATACAAAGCTTGTGTATATGTTGCTGCCATGGTCATAGGAAAAAAGACCCAAATACGACAGTAATTAAGAAATCTGGCCCTGCCCTCCCCAAGCGGTTCATTCAGAATGCCTGTGCCACTGAACTCAAGTTGGGAAGGGTAAAGGAACACCACGATGTGTGGCCAGGGGGCTATCAGAGTACAAGTGTCAGCAGTGTGAACCAAAAACTACTTAGAGAACAAAGTCTTTTCAGTATTCTGCACTTCTTGGGTGCTTCCCTGAACTACTGAATTTTGTGAATGATTAGCTGTTCATCTTTGGTTTTCTGACTCTTTTTCAGAGAGAACAAAACATTTTCTCTGTTCTACACTTGTCAGGAGCAGTAGGCCTGAATGTCTGAAGTTTTACGTGTAGCAGAGTGGAAGTTTTTTGTGTGTTTTGGTGGGGTAGATTTTTTTGTGTGTTTATTTATCTATCTCAGGGTTCTATGTGCAGCCCCGTACTGGGATTTGTACACCTGTATTTTGTAGTTGTGGTCCTGGCTACACCAGTGTTTTCTGGTAGTACTTCTAGGGTTTAGGTGTATTTTGAAACTAGCAGCAAGTATTGCAAATTTTAAAGAACCAGCAAAACCAAAAAATACACGGATCTTTTTCTCCCCAGGAAAAACATTCAGGACCTGAACTGGCAACGAAAGAACATGCAGCTCACAGCTGGGGCTAAACTACGAGAAATGGAATCAACGTGAGTATCTGGAATTTTCCTGACAGATCTTCCACAAATACGTATTTCACTTGAAATTCTCCCAGGTGGAGCATTGTTGATCTCTCGGTACTATTGCAGGACGTTACCACATGAGCACAGTTGCTTTGCACAAAATGTTTTAAGGGATTTTTAATTCAGGTCTCCACAATAGTTATTTGGTTGAGTGAATTGCTGAGCAAGGGCTGTGAAAAGGAGGGTGTATTAGCTGCTTGAAATTGCCTTGTCTACATTGTTTGTTAAACTTTTCTTTATCTAAATACTGGAAGTTAGTGGATTTGAGTTTAGTAAATTTAATTTTCTATGTTAAGATTTAACAGCGTTATAAACGACTTTCTATCACTTTGGTTGTTCAAATTACCATTGGTATCAACTGAGGTTTGTCATGTACAGAGAAAAATTCTGCTTTATTTGGTGTCTTTGTGCTTTCTTTGGAGCAGTAATTGTCTTTAATTTTAAAACACAGGACTGTTAAATAAAACTTGAATGATTTTTTTTTAATTTCTTTTCCCTTCCAGATGGGTCTCTCTTGTCAGTAAAAATTATGAGATTGAACGAACTATTGTGCAACTAGAAAATGAAATTTCACAAATCAAACAGCAGCATGGGGAAGCAAACAAGGAGAATATCCAGCAAGACTTCCAGTGACTTAATTCTTACTAATAGCAGCATACATAAAAAAAACCCAAACACCCACAAACCAAGAAACTTTGGAGATGCTATGTGTTTGTAGACGCCTCTAACTGCAGTTGTATAGGGTGATAAAAAGGCATTTTGTTTCTTTTCCTTGTTTTAAATTCTCTGAGGAGGAAGGGGAGACTCAAAATGTCGTGTTCAAATGTATTATGGGCAGTTATATGTACTGTGAATTGTTTCACTTTTTATATACCTGAAGGTAGGAGCTCTTAAAAAAACCTGTTTCATGTATTTGCATTTTCCTCTATGCCATGAATAAATGTTGTTTTGCTATCTGTATGGCTTCTGATTTCCATTCAGAAAACACTGAGTGCTATCAAGGGGGTGAACCCACCTGAGGGTGTGGTTGATGTGTGTAAGCCTGAATTCAGCGTGTCTTGGGAAGAGCGCTGTGGGGGTCCTGTGCCAGCCCAGGAGAGGGGCCGTGAGGAAATCCACATGGTAGAGACTGTTCCCGCACAGGAGGCGGCCCAGGGCGTTTTCTTTGGGGGTTTTATGTGCTGTGCTATAGTGGTGTGACACGAATCATCCAATTACCTTCTAATGCTGGTCTCTAATTACCCGTCCTAAGCGTGGCCCAGCCCCTGACTGTATTTCTGTCAGTCGTTCTGTGTCCTCACGCCTCTGTGTCCTCCGGCTTGTTCTGCTCCTCCAGAGGTTCCATTGTCACCGGTCACCAGGTGTCACACTGTGAGAAATGATAATGTCTTTGCAACTAGGAGGGCTCAGCTCCTCCAACACAAGGATGACTTGGCAGGAATCAAGTAAGACATCTGTGGCTGGAGATAAGGATGTGCTCCCGAGTAACTGCCCAGCAACTCATTAGAAAAAGGAGGGAAAAAAACCAAACAAACCGATAAAAAGAGGGTGGGAGATGCAAATAGAGAGGCGGGAAATTTAAACTACAGGGGACTTCATAGGCGTATGGGAGAGGCTGTAAACCTCGGAGTGCCTCAGCAGCAGGGAAACGAGGGAGGGATGTTGTGGCTGGGAACAGGGTACAAAGCTTGGGGTGTCCCTCTGGCCGTGTGTGCCACCAGGCAGGGCACCCGCTCCTGCGCTTTACTGAAGCGACCTCGATCGCCCTCACCGCGGCCGGTGGCCCGTTCCTCACACGGGCTCGCTCTTCCTTCGGATACGGCTCCTGCCGCGGGCGCCGCGCGGGCAGAGGGGCCCTCACCTCGGTCGATGGCTTGTTCCGCGGCGGCGGCAGGTAACGGCCGCGGGCCCGAGATCGACGCCGCCCTGGCACCGTTGTGGCTGCTCCTGGTCACACGGCACCGGGGCGGGTTCCGCCGAGGCCGGAACTGCCTCAGCTCGGTGGCGGCGGGCCCGGCCGCGCGCGCGCAGCCCTCGGGCCCCTCAGCGCTCCCGCCTGCCGCGCGCCCCGCCCCGCCCCTGGCTGCGCCGGCCCCCACTGGTGATTGGCTGGGAGGCCGCCTGCGGCGGCCAATGGGGATTCACCGCGAGGCGCGGTGACAGGGCAGCGCCCCGCCCTGGCTGCGTCACGGCTCCTCTTTCCGGACCCCCCCGTAACGCCCGAGCACGCGCTCCTGCGCACGGCCTGGCGGGCCGGATCGAACGCGCCTGCACGCGCCGCGGCCCCGCCTCCCTGCCGGGGCGCGCGCACGGCGCGTGGTGACGCGGTGCGTGCGCGGAGCGGGGAGTTGGGTTCAAAGGAGGAAACATGGCGGAAAACAAAGGAGGCGGCGGCGGCGGGGAGGGGGCTGCCGAGGCCGGGCTGAGCGGCGGCGGCGGCCTGGAGCCCATGGCTGCCTCCCCCTCCGGCGCCGTGCCGCTCGCGCCCGCCGCCGCGCCACCCGAGGAGCGGGAGAGCCCGGGCGCGGCGGCGGCAGCGGCGGAGCGCGAACTCGGGGAGGCCGAGGCCGAGGCGGCGGCGGGGCCCGGTGTCGTTCCCGGGCCGGGCCCCAGCCCGGTGCCCCCGCTGACGCCGGCGGCGGCGGCGGGGCCGTTCTCGCTGCTGCACTACTGCGCCGTGTGCGCGCAGAGCCTGCAGAGCCGGCGCGAGGCCGAGCCCATGCTGCTGCCCTGCCTGCACTCCTTCTGCCGCCGCTGCCTGCCCGAGCCCGAGCGCCAGCTCAGCGTGCCCGTGCCCGGCGGTGCCAACGGCGACGTCCAGCAAGGTGAGCGCCTTCCTTCGGCTGCCAGCTTCGCCCCGCTGGGTTTCTCCGCGCTGCTGACCGGGTTCTCGTTCCTGGCAGCGAGCCTCGGTCGGCCTCGGTTTCTCTGGGTTTGAACCCGGTTCTCCTCGGCCTCCTCCGGCAGCTGCACCCGGGGAGGCTGCGTACGTGACCGTCGGTGTTCCCGGTGCCCTCGTCCTTCGGGTCTGTCTTCTGGCGCCCACCTCCAGCTCCTTTCGTATTTTCAAGCGATGGATGAAACTTGGAAGTTCCCGGAATTGCAGCGTAAATGGCGTGGGGCATTTTGTTTTGTTTTGGCTTTCAGGGCAGCTGCAGGAGAGGCGTGTCTGTGAGGAGGCGTTCAACTCTTCAATTCTACAGCACTCAAGGAAAAAATATTGTCTCAGTGCCATGTAACTCACTGTTGTAGTATTGGATGGTCGGTTGTCAGCGGCCTGTCTAGGACATACACCTCCTCTCAGATATGTTTCCCGTGGACCGAGTTAAAACATTGCAGTGCACTTGGTCAGTTGACTCTCTGTGCCTGTGTACTCAGCACGTTTGTAACTTTTTTGCCATGGAATAAGTGTAGACTGCTCCTTCCAGGTGTTTTATTGCTATTACAGCTTGACATTTTTATTTTATTTTGTATGTTCAGGGCTGGAATTGAAAAGCTTCTGAAGCTTTTAGTGGAGTGACTCACATGCTGTGGTCTACAGACCAAACTAGGGCCCTGGGAAGTGGTTTTGCAGGTCTTAACTGGGCCCTCTGGTCAAAGAGACCTTGTTTGGTGACATCTTTCTGGCTTTAGCAAGGACTCAAGCCTTTCCTGTCTTGCGTAGTGAAGGAATTGACTTGACTTGGTAGTGGTTCTTTCATCCAAACTGTTCAGAAGCAGTTTGTCTAGTACGTGGCCTTAGAAAGTCCATCAGTTTTAAAAAGGTGGTGCATTAAATATAGTTAATGAATGCACTAACTAAAGATCTTGGTTGGTCTTGTGATCCTTCTTGTTAAATTCCAGATTCTATACTTTGCATTCTATATGCTACTGAAAGGTACAGAATTTGGAAAGCTAGAGTTATTTTACTAGCAACTAGCAGGTTTAACTGAATCTTGCTATGTTTGTTACAATACAAGTGTGGGAACAACACGAAGCATAGCTTCTGAGGCATATGTAAACTGGAATATCAATTCTTGTTGTACACATTTTAAGAATGGTTGATTACATGCTTTGGTGAAGTAAGAATTCACCTTTGGATTGCTGCCTCAGAAATTTTTAGATTATTTGAGCAAGGTGTGCATGTAGGGTCCAGGAGAGTACACTGGTGAAGGTGTGTATGACCCATCTGTGGTGGTACACAAGAAATGTGTTAGCCCAGCAGGTCAGTTAAGAACGAAACGTTGACCAGCCAGAACTGCAGGCAGAGATGCAGTTTCGTGGACAGCACTCTCTGCACATGGTGAATGGAATCAGTTGAATGGCACATGAAGTGTATCATGTGCCATTCAACTGATTCCATTGGGTTGAATGGAATCGGGTACAAAATGGACATTTTTAACGCAGAGAGAAGTACCACGTTGCTTAGTCACGCAGGTTCCTTCCCTGTTGGCGTGGGTTATGATAGTCGTGAAGTGTTACTTCCACTTATACTGCTTCTCTAGTCTCCTCAACCACAAGCAGGTGTTTTTCATGACAGAAGACTTAATGGGAAGTGGTACCCATAGCTATACCTGAAGCAGGTTTCACTTGGCTGCAGATGCTCACTGCTGGATTACATGCTGTGCTATTTTCTAGGCATTTAAATTTGCCTGTTGTTTTTCAGTGTCTCTACGTCTAGATCAGAGAATTACAAATGCTGTGGAAAAGAACTGGGTTCTTCTTTTGATCTTTTCCTGGTTGCTTTCTAAACTAGTTTCAGATTGTGCTCTGTAAGAGTTGTCAGTACCTAAAATAGTCAATATGTGTATTTATTTGGTAATAACTGTGGAAGCTACTTACCAGGCATTGCGTGTGAGGTTGGTACCTACAGAGCAGTTCTCTGGGTGACAGTACCCTGGCCTGATGGAAGCATGCTGCTGCTCTTGTAGAGAAAGCAGTGAGGATGCTTGAAGGTTTGTGGTCTGTATCAGCATCTCTTTTGCCCTGTTGGCACTCCCGTGAGAGACTGCTAATGAAGACAGAAGAGTGGTCTCAGTTCCTAAGAGTCTGAGAAACACTGAATAAAGTTTACAACAATTATCCAAAGTTGTGCTTTGCTGTATTGTAAAGTGGTAACTGGAAGGTTCATACCTGTTGCACTGGTGAAAGAATTTTCTTTTGTTGCTGTTCATATTTATGTTGGGGAAAAATTAGAGGTTTGGGATTTTATGTATTTAAAAACATAGATATTTTAATGTTATTTAATTAGCCTAAAAAGCAACATCTCATACTCCATTTAATGACTTAAACGGAATGTGAATTTTATTTGGTGGATAGACAACTTCTTCAAGCCTGCTGTTCCAGCTGTCCAACTAGCCTCTTCCTCTCAGGCTGAGCAGGTTACAGGAAAATGCCTTCTTGTATTTGCATGACAGTATTCTGAAAAATGTTTATTTCCGAGTTAGACGTTTCGGGTGGTTGCAGATGCTGCACAACAAGTTTTTATGCACCCAGTGCTGCTCCTGGGAAGATAGGTTGTTTTGAGATTTCGCTGCCTCACTGAGATATTTGCAATCTCTTCTAAGAAGATTATCTCAATAGGGAGAACGTGTGGCTCTTCCAGCTCCTCGTGGATGTCACAATCTTCATTAGGCTGAAAAACTAAAGGGCTGTGAGGCGCTTTCCGGGAGCGAAGGGAGGCACACGCGGTGGGCGTGCAGTCTGAGGAGCAGGGCTTGTACTGCTGAGTGCTGTCATACAGCATCGGGAATTGTTTTGATACACTGAGTTCAGCTCCCATACCCAGTGTTTGTGCATTTAGAAACTGTGTATGAATCACACCTTAAATTATGCAGAACTATTTTTTAATTTGCTTTGGACAGGGGACATGTAAGGTATGATGTCTGTGAGAATGTGACACATCACTTAAATTGAGTTTGGTAGTTCATGTTCTGGACTTACTAAAAATCTTGGTCTGAAACTTAAATTTCAGTGTAAATTCATAGTGTATTTTAAAGTAATATTTTTGTCTGAGAACATTTTAGGCATGTATTATTTGTGTAAGAATTGATGTCTGTGACCACTATAAATGAGTTTTCCTTATTCAGTATTATGTGTTGTCAGTTCAATGCATGACTGTTGTGATACAAGCAAGGATTTTTTTTGTCAAAAAGAGAAAAAACCCAAACTGTTAGGACCTTGAAAGCAGTTAATTTTTAATTTTTTTTAATGTATTTGTATTCTGGTAGATTTCAGTCTGATTGTGTAAGTCAACCTGTGGGGGTTTATTTCAAGGCCTAGTTACTGAACCCAGGACAGGGGTTTTGATGTATGGCTATGCAAAAGTATATATTTGGACCCTTACATTTCTGAAAGAAGTAAATATTATGCACGTGCAGTAACTACTATTGATGTTTTCAACCAATAAATGAAACCTGGCAGAGATTCATTCCTTAGAGGGATGCATACGTGCCAAGTTTGAACTTAAAACGGAAGTTTGAGTAATTAAATTGCATGAGTGCTTGCAAATATTTCCTGAACTGTGAAGCTTTATCGTTGTTATAACAATGGAAATATCTGAAAGGGTTTTGAATTTTCTTATGTTACTTCATACTTTTGTGTTGGGATTCAGTCTGACACATTTCAACCCGAAACAAGCACTTGTATTTGAAACCAGGTGTCTAAAATGACTGTGTTCACTCAACAGTAGTTGGGATTGTAGAAGGTTGATAGCTTGTGTGGTTGATGGATGATGTGCTAGAGTTTTAGGCTAGTGCTAGTTGATGTCTCATAAATATCAGCAGAAAATCTAAGCCATTTCTTTAAAATGAGCTTTCTTGAAGGAGCACAGCACCACTAGGTTGGCAGGGACTTGCAGACCTGTCCAGCTCAGCCTCTTGCTCAAAGCAGCTCTGGTTAGTGGAGGTTCTTCAGGGCCTTGTCCAGTTGTGTGGTGACTGTTTCCTGGGATGGCAGCTTCACAACTTTTCTGAGCCCCTGTTGCAGTGTTTGACCATCCTTGCTCTAAATATGTAAAATATATATTATGTTGAAGCAAGTTTTGCCTTGTTCCTGCGTGTGTGTGCTCATCCTCGTCCTTTGACCGTGTGCCTCTGGGAAGAGCCTGGCTCCGTCCCCCCGCCAGGCGGCTGCAGACGGTCCCTGCACGGTCCCAGCGGTGCGGCCTCTCCTCGCACGATGTGTGTTCCAGCACTGACCCCCTTGGTCACCAGTGCTGGGCCTGCCCCAGTTTGTCAGTCTGCGCTGTACTGGGCAGTCCTGTACTGGGCCCAGTGTCCAGGTGTGGTCTCCCGGAGTGCTGAACAGGGGAAGGATCGCTGCCCGGGACCTGCTGATGCAGCCCGGGGTGTGCTGGCCTTTCTTGCTGAAGGACATGCTGTTGAATCCTGTTCAACTTCTTGTCCATAAGGTACTTTAAACATTGTATTTTAGAATATTAAAGTTAAGGTCCAAATTTTTTACACTAATTTTTCAGGGTTTTAGTACTCTTGAATGTCATGAAGCAACTAAAGAATTGATAAAGATTTTTGTATTACAGACCAGCGCTTATGTTCAAGGAGCTGGATCTTACGAAAATACGAATTTTAGTATGTAAGTAGGGATATTTAAGAATGCAAGTGTTTTGGTTCAATATTTGATTAGACTTTGAGAGGTAATTTTAATTTATAATTTTGAACTGCTGGAAGGACTGGCTATGTTAGCCCAGTGATGGAGGGGATCCAGTGGTGAACGGTGCTGCTGAGGTACAAGGTGCTTTTTGTGGTGTCCTATCCCATGATCACAAACGTCGTGTGCGTGCCCTGCCCTCCTCCATTCAGATCGATGATCTCGCCCTCAGCAGTACCCTTTATTTTGTTGCCAAAGGCTGTCTTGGAGTTAGAACTTCAGTGACTTTACTTTCCATTATTGGTTTTTGTTCTCTGTAGGGTTTAAGAGGTGTTTGGTTAGGCTTGGACATGTTAATTTTAATTTGACTGAAGTCAGCTTGGGCTTGAAGTCAACAAGTGAATGTGTGGATCCTTTAGTATGGAAGCTTCTTATAAAAGTTAGCTATTTTGCCTTAGCTAATGTAATGTTTTTTAGTGAGTAGTGAAGTTTCCATGGCTAGTTGTAGCTGTGTTCCCCTTCCCTTCCTCCCCACTTCCCCTTTTTCTAACCCCAGGGCTGTAGTGCTGGAGGCACCCAGCCCGCTTCTCTCTGGTGTTTGTAAACACAAAGTAGAAAACCAGATCGAGAGGATGGTAGTGAGTGGATTGGGCTTGGAAACAGGTTAATTCTTCCTAGCCCAGGAAACAGGTTAATTCTTCCTCTTCTACAGGTGGTCTCTGAAACATCTGACAAAATTCCAGAAGGGAATTTCTAGATTTGAGAGCACGGGACAAGGAATAAGATTCAGAAAATTGCAGAGTTTTTCTTCTTGTGCAAAAGCAGTAGGTCACAGAATCACAGAATGTTGTATGATTTGAACACATCTTGTCTTACTGGGCAGAACGTGCCTTGCCCAGCAAAGATGTAGTGGGTGCAGATCAGTTGATTTCAACTTAAGTTAAAAGTGCCAAGAATCCCAGTTCTTTAATAGGGAATGGGAGTGGGTATAGTGGCCAAAGACTTGACATAAACCTTCTCTGGAGGTGATTTCCCTGGTTTGATCCTACAAGACTGGAAGAATAGAGAATCAAGCCCTTCCCCTTCCATCTCTGTCGCTCTTTTTAAAGCATTTTTAAGATTTGGAAGAGTATTTTAGTGTTGTCAGGATTAAGATGTCAGACTGGATAAATGAATTCTGAGCAGATTTTGAATAAACTTCCTACTGAAAGTAGTTCAGGATGAAGGCTTTCATAGCTGTGTTGGCCTGTTGAAAAAGTGACCTGTTTTGAGATGCATGCAAATAGCCATCAGAGAAATGCTGTTATTTTAAACATAAATATATACAAGGTACTCTCATAGGTCAGAGTTAAAATTAAGAAAAGTACTTTTGTTGCAGCTTTAAGTGCTAGTTGGCATGGTAGATGAAAAACATCTATTTGAAATCTTAAGTTCTTTGAAATGCTTCATTGTGATTTGCTGCTGGATTATGTTGCAGATTTCTTAGCAGTCTTCCTGTTTTTATGAAAACACAATTACTTTTTCTTCTCCATTTACTTCAGTTTTCTGCTTTCTGACATCCTTTGGTGTCTGTGGTCTAGTTTTGTGTGCTTTATCTAAATCATAAGCAGTTAAAAGGATTACATAGATGCTACTCTCATTAGTGTTCCTAATAAAGTCTGTCAAATGAGAGTGTCTGAGTGCAGCACAAGGAAGATGTGACTTCTAGCAGTTGTGTAACGGTTCAGTGCATGGTGCATAGTAAAATTTCTGCTGCTCGCCTCTTTGTTCTGACAAAACTCCTCACCTGAGGTATTTCGTGTTCCGCGTCGGCTGGCAGCGTAGGCGATAACTGCAGGAGTTGCCGAGAGCTGGAGCTGTACCAAAACTTTCTTGTTGTGCAGCTTTTGCAGTCGTGATCCACAGCCTGGTGTGCAGAGACGTGGGCTCCCGCGTGCGGCCGGGGCAGCTCTTCCTGGGACGTGTCCAGTGTCCCCGTTGCTCTTCGCCACGGGCTCTGCCTCGAGCCCTGTCAGTGAGCTGGGGTGCAGAGCAGCAGCTCCCCAGGATTAATTCCTGCTGCAGTTCCTCCAGATCCACCCCTGGCTGTGTTCTTGTGGGGATGTGCTGCTGTCAGTTCTCCTTTTCTGTTTTTTTCAGCTCAGAGTAGTGTCTTGGGCGAATTGCTCCTCCTGACCATGTCAGGAGACTCCTTAGCATGTCACAAGGTGTCTGGGAGTCTCTTTTCTCCCTCTGTTACAGGCTTTTGGGACTCTGGTAGGGAGGAATGGCTCATGATGTGGGAAGATGGCAAGTGAAACCTATCTCCTTTTAAGTGGGGTTGGCAGTGCAAGGCAGGCTTTTCCTACCTGCTGGATTGGTGACTTGTCAAATCAAATTTCCAGGTAAGGAATTATTCCTGATTCTCACCTAAATCAGCCTAGGTAGGGTAAAAGGAGAGAAACAAAACTCAGCGCAGGCCACATGTTGTGTGTAGCAGAGAGTGGGGAACAGTATGATTGCAAATATTTTTGCTGTTCTGGATAATGTCTAGAGAACTGTGTGACGATGTAGAATCTGATCCAGACTGCACAGTTCATTGGGAATAGGATGTAATTAATTTCGCTGCAGTGCTACTGGAAATGGGGCAGGGATGGGAAAATTTGGTACATAGAGCTGTGTATATCGGGTACTGTAGAAGAGAGGCAATAAGTGTTTATGCTCATGGTTGTTACAGGTCGTATACACCACTGTGAGGATTGTGGTATAAATGGGTAGAAAAACTGGTGATGTCACTCCTCTTAAATAAATTCAATTAAGAAGCTTGTGAGCCAACTCCTGTTATCTGCAGCTCTTGTAAAATAGTTCATCCTTTTCTGTGGCTTTTAGGTCCAAAGACTGTTCTTGAATTTCTTCACAGAAGTACTGATGTTCACAGGAGCATCTGTGGTTGGATGGCTTGTGAAATTTGTGGGTGCTTTTTTTTTTATTTATTTATTTTTTTTTGGCACCTGAAGTGTAACTGTGCTCCTGTAGGTAAGGATGATGACAGTATTGTGATGATAGCACCCTGTAAGTCAGAAAGGAACTGCCATTCCAAACATTTTAGACCCTCAGTGCAGAGTTTCACGTGATGTGGTCAATACTTACTGTTTCTTCTAATATTTTTGCCAGGGAAGAAGCATTTCTATTTTATGGTTAGGTGAAACTGAACTATATGGGGTTTGAAATGTGAAGTCTGAGAGCCACATCTGTACCTTTTGTGTAATGCAGTTTGGTTTCTAGTACAAATGATACTGCATTGCTTTGTTTTCTATTAGATTAAAAGACCAGGACTTGGGTGAGTATGAGATGTGGAGTGGCTCATATAATACTGGAAAGCTTCTAGTGGAGATAATGGGCACTGAGATGTGAAGATGAAGTGTAACGTGCTGAATGAGAATTGCGAGGCCTTCTCTGAGGAGTGCGATCTGTTGGGATACGGGCAGAGCACTGGTGGAGCTTTGTGTGCAAAATGTGTTTTAGTATGGAGGTGCAAAAAGTGGGTGTTTGGCTGAGAGCAGTATTTGTGGACCCGTTCCCTGTGTCCTCTCGAACAGGAGTGAGGTGCAAGGTGGAATTACCTGTGGTCAGAATGCAGCCCACGCACTGCCAGTTGTATCGCTCTTTTGACATTGCTTTTATTCAAGCTTTTGGTGATTTATGTAGTTTTAAAAGCAAACAAAACTTGCCTTACAGGAAGTGGCTTCCATCTGTGGAATTTGACTTTACATTGTGTAAAGATTGTAGATCTTGGGCTGCTTCCCCCCCCCCCCGCAATATTTTCTGTGATTAACCAAGATACCACTAAAAATCAGGTTTAGCTGTGGTCTGGTTTAGATGGAATAGTTTTAATGGTAAATGTTTGGAATTTTTGTTTTCTTAAGTATATACACATCAGTTGATAGATAGTATTCCCTGAAGAATTTGATCTTTCAGTAAGAAGAAAATCGTGAGGTTCTGCATATGAGGGAGGCTTCATTGTATATATGAAAGCTTTTGTATGTGTAGGTACTGAAATACCAGTTATTTTTCACATCCCACTCTTGAAGTGTGTTTGATTTGATGAGACAGGGAATTTTTAGTTGGATTATTGCTCTTGCTCTGCAGTGAATCTTCTGTGTTCTGAAGCCTTCATTAATTTTAGCACTTGAAAAAATTAATGCTAATTTCCTACTAATGTAATTAATCTCCCTGAAGTAAGTCCTACTGTTATAACTGAATATCCACAAAGGAGTTCAGCATCATTTAATTACAGTTACTTTTCAAAGTTGTTTCCTGTGTCTCAGTGTATAAAAATACCCAATCACTTTGAAAGCTTCTCCTTGAAAATGATATTCACAATAACATTGTACAGGAACTTGATTTAAGACTAGATGACACTTCTGGGAAGACAGTGTAAACCGTACCTTGGTGGTAAATAAGTTGTCAAACCTTTAATGTAGGTCATTCGTAGAACATCTTTAAATGTCAATTTGATTCATGTAGTAACTTCTTTGCAGCTCAGCTGAGGACTTAAAACTAATTTAGCAATTAAGGGGGATAAAAAAACCCTAAAAAAAGCTGCCTAGAAAACTTCCTCTGTTGTATCTGGGAGAATATTGTGTCACCTTACTTTGACATTTTCGTGAACATCACTGAAGTTGTGCCTGACTGCCCGGGCACACCTCTCTTTGATGCTTGTCTTGGGACGAACTGGATGATAGATAGTTATAAAAAGTAATAATAATAATATTTAACAAACTAAAATGAGGGAGGGAAAAAAAAGATGATTATATTTGCTTGGGGAGAACAAATGACTAAAAATATGCATATTTTTGTGGGGAAGAAATAAGTAGGAAAAACTTAGTATGATGTAGAAATTATCACAACCTCATTCAAGGTAAGCGATCCTTCTCTGAAGAGCTGTGTATGTGGTTTGTGGGGATGTTTTTTGTTTGTGTTTGTTGTTGGGTTTTTGGCTTGGGGTTTGGTTTGGTTTTTTGTGAAACCTGTTATACATGGGCAAGGGCTGGTTTCTAAGGATAATGTGAACTGTGGAATCTGTTTGTTTACCCAAGTGAAATGAGGAGTCTGAGGATTTTGTGTTCATTCTCGTCTTGTTTTGTTTCTGCACATGTTGATTTTTCACTTTTCTTTCTTAAAACTGGGAACTTTTTCTGTGTTGCAGTTGGTGTAATCAGATGTCCAATATGCCGCCAAGAATGCAGACAGATAGATCTGGTGGATAACTACTTTGTAAAAGACACGTCAGAAACACCGAGCAGTTCTGATGAGAAGTCGGAACAGGTACGGCGCGCTCCTGCTTGCCGGACTCACGTGCTATTCCTATTTCTGTGCGGGTTAGGGCTTTCCAGGAAAATGCTGGTAACTGACTGTTTCCCTTGGCAGGTGTGTACCAGCTGTGAAGATAATGCCAGTGCTGTTGGATTTTGTGTAGAGTGTGGGGAATGGTTGTGCAAGACTTGCATAGAAGCTCATCAACGAGTAAAATTTACTAAAGATCATATGATCAGAAAAAAAGAGGATGTATCTTCAGGTGAGTGAATGTCACTTGGTCCTGCCTGTAGTAAAAATATTCTCTCTTTGGCACATGTAAAAAGGGAGAAGGAAGATTATTTTAGGTAGCAAACAGCAGTATGGCTTTCCCCAACGATTTGTGAAAAGTTTAGTTAAAAGCTACCAGTATGAAATTGGTAGCTCTAAAAATAGAGGAAAAAAACTATATTTTGAACTAAAGTGGGTTATTTGCTAATACTTTGTACAGTTTGAAGTCCAATGTAAAAAACATCTTAAGCCCAGAAGAAACAGAATGAGACTGCAGTCTTTGGAAACCATTTAGATCCGTTCTTAATAAGCCTTTTATTTAGTAGAATAACTAAATGAATGGAGCGGTTTAAATCTGGAGATCACTGACATATTGGTAGTCTTATTGGTTGGCCAAGGAAATGAAATTGTGCATTTTGCTGTACCTGGTTATAAGGAGCAATTATAATTCTCCCAGTAGAGAAGTATATACAGATAAGCTTGTAGTCATATTCAATATGATGTTACTGTTTTGTTGATAGTGCTGAATAAATGTGGAATTTTAATTTATTTTAGGTTTAATATCTCTTTCAGTTAGCAAATTTTAATGTGTGCAGTTTGTTTAGACTTGCAGCTTTATAAGAAGTTAATTCTTAAACCATCATTTGACTGTGTATCATTTGTAACCTGCTGAAGTAGTGTGGAAAATATTCTCAAAACAGGTAAAATTTTAGCTTAGATGATTTTATTTGTAAATAGGATAAAAGGTCTGATTTAAAGACCTATAGGTTTTCCACAATCTGGTTGTATATGAAGACTGATCATATTGAAGAAGAGAGATCTTGACATTTTGCTCTCTCCATTTAAAATGAATTAAGATCTTAATGATTGTTTCATTGTGCCGTTTCAAAGGAGTAGCACTGCTTTCTGCCAGCTCTCATGAAAATCATATTAATTCACATGAGCTTAGTTCTTTTAGACAATTATCTTATTTCATTTGCTCTATCAAATAAACTTGATTTTTGTAGAGGTTACTCTGTATGTTTTAATGGGTATTGTTTAATAAGAAATATTACCTGTTTAAGTTCAAATGCATTAATCCTAGTAGATGAGGAGCCCTTAAAGTGAAATCAAATTACAGGGCCCTATGAAGAATTACAAGCATTTTTCATTAGGAATGCTGTATTGTGACTATCAAGGTGGTACTGTAGCTCTGCTTCCCCTTCAATAACCTGAGTGGGGAAGTGCTGAAAAATGGTTCTTCCAATAAAATAAACCTTCTGTCAGAAATCAGGTTGGTGTTTATGAGGATGGAAGCCCGTATGTAGTCAGTAGCTAGCATATGGTGAGAGTACAGCCTTTGAGCTGAGTACAGCGATCCTCAGGAACTCTCTCGACTGTGGGAAATGACTATTCGTTATTTTCTCGGAGGAGCTTGTTCATTTCTTTCTTGTTAGACTGTAAGTTGTGCCCTGGAGACTTTAAATTTCTATGAATAAGTGTCAGCTGTATATTCGTGAGCTCTCTTTCTCTCCAATAACTTGCATGATATAACAAGCCTCAGAAATGCTGGAGACTGAGGAGGACATTTGTGTTTTAAACCTTACCTGCTGTATCTTCCCAAGGCTGCTTTCCTCTGTGCTAAGCTCAAAATATCTTAAGAAGACTGTGCAGCACTTTTTAGTAAACTCAGAACTGGTTTTGATGCTACTTGCTTAAGTGGAAGAGTTAAGCAGTTTAGCTGGGGTTTAAGTAACTCTTAACACAGACAATGTTTACTTTGCATTTGCCACTTCATTTGCGTATGACTTAATGAGGTTTATAAAGGTTTTGAAGTTCTGATTTAGAGAACCTGTGGGTGTTTGACAGTATAAAAGTTTGTGAGGTTTGATCCATCTGTCAGTGTGTCAGAGGTGAAATTCCAGGCAATTTAAACGTGTGTACACGATCCTGGTGTTTGTGCACAGGTTTTCCACTCTGACAGGTGCCAGTGTCTCTCGAGTGTTTGGGATAAGAGAGAATTCCTCCTTCTCTTTGAATATGATGAAGCAGAAACAGCTGTAAACCACTAGCACTGTAAATATTTCAATGAGAACGTATTCATGGTAACTTTGGAGTTAGAACAGGTCTGTAGTTGTCTTTGTCCAAATTCTTACTGTTACTTAGCTTGGAAATTAGTAATTTTGCTCTTCAGATTGTCTAAATTTTATTTTAAAATGCAAAAATGGTTTATTTTTAAAAACAGAGGCTGTGGGAGCATCTGGTCAACGTCCTGTTTTCTGTCCTGTCCACAAACAAGAGCAGTTAAAACTTTTCTGTGAAACATGTGACAGGCTGACATGCAGAGACTGTCAGTTACTGGAACACAAAGAGCACAGGTACAAATATTACCATGTCTTAATTCCTGTGGTGCGTTTTCTCAGGGGATGAAATGGCATTGGTTTAAAACAGTTATGTCATTAAATGCTGTTGTATTTACTCTGTTGGACTGAAATGATCCCTTGCAAAGGAGAGCCTGTGTGCAGTGCTGAAAACTTTAAGTGATCAGTTGATTTGAGCTTTGACAAAAATCTTAAGAGCAGATTCAAAACAATATGGTCAGGCGATTTGGTGTGATTAAGGCGTTACTTTGCCTGGCATTTACCAGTGCTGTCACTCTCTTCAGGACCCGAATAGAAATTGCTGCAGCCTGGTGCTGTAAAGAAGCAAAAGTGATACAGTGAGTCATGGATGAGGTAATTTTTTGAAAGGGCATATTTTATTATGGAACAGTCTTTCAATTTAGGGTAATTTTGTAAAGGAAGGTATAAATTTTGCCTCATAGATTAATATATTTTTCTAGTACAGACAGAAAAATTGTTTAGTTTTAGTTGATTGAAAGTTGCCTTATTCCAAGTAAAAAGAAATTATGGGTTTTGTCTCCAGTGCTTGCTTTTCTCTGAGCTGCTAGAAAAAAGTTGGAACCTCTTAAGATACATTAATACCTCCTGCTCTTTAGCAGCTCTGTAATATAGTTGTTTGAATGTTAGAAAAAGTATTCTGCAGTGTTATAGTGGAGAATCTGGGGATAAGTATGTATTTATGAGCTTTTTTTGTATTTATACTGCTTTTCCTTGTCAGTCTGCAAGTAACACTTCTCTGTAAAGGTGCTTGTCAGTGTGTTGCGATATTTAATTTAGTATTTTTTTTCCAGAGTAGCGGTTACTCTCATAGTCTGCTACAGCAGTCTAATGGAGAACTTTTACTTTTGAAATTAGTGCTATTAAAATATTAACAACCTCGAATATTCCTGCTCTGTTCTTTCATAGGCTTGATCATAAATATCCTGAAAGACACACTTGTCCAGAAAGCGTGGTCTCCTAGGATATCTTAAGTGACTTTTTGCAGTTGGTTTCTTTGCATCTGTTTTGCGCATGATGCTGATTAACAGATGCATCTTGTTCTGCTTACCTGTTCTCTTCCAGTAAGAGAAGAGAATGCTTTGCTATTAACATGCTTTGTTGCAGCATATTCTTTAAAAACTGTTCTATCTGCAGATGTGAATTTCAGATGATTAGGGCAACTGCTTTGTCTGCCATGAAGTACAACTGAGGTTTTTATGAAGCTCACTGAATCATTGAAGGAAAATCATGCCAAGTGGAAACAAGAATTTATTTTAATCTCCTGTTTACTTCTTACCTGAAATCCTAATAGTTTGCACCAGTCGAGGATGAATCACCTTTTCAGTACCCACGCGGTCCAGTGTTCAGTTCAGGATTTCAAGTTAAAAAATTGCTGGTGATTCTGCAGAAAGCTGGCATTCTTGTAGCAGCCTAGCGGTGTGCAATCCTCTGGTTTAGGTAGTTTTCAGTCCACACACTTTGCAAGCTAGAAGTGCAATACAATATTAAAAAAAAAAAACAACTCTTTTGGCTGTAGCAGGAGCTCCACCACTGTTTTAGCAGTATTCTGACACTGAGATGGAGGAATCTGAACTCTTGTAGTTGGAACTTACCCATTGCTGGTGCAAACAGGCGCAGTCATTCCTGTTGCGAATAGCGTTCTCTTTGCCCAAGTCTGTTACAGTTGTGAGTAATTTGAATCGAGAAAGTGCTACTGTGAATTTGATCATATATCCAAACAATCTTCTCCTGTTGGACTGGGCTGTAATGCTCTCCTGGATTTTGGTGAAAGATGACACTGCTTTCTCTTCAGTTGTGGTTGGGAGATGGGTTACTTCTAATACAGCTTGTGAGATTCTTCACTTTAGTTGTAAGAGTTTTCTGCCAATTTGAATGTTGGGATTTAGTGTAGTGAAGAAGGGAAGGCATTCTGGGAACCTTAGTTTTCCCTCTTGTTAACAAATGTAGTTCAGAAGTGTGAAGTTTACTTACTACAAAGACAAGTGTTGGCAAATGGCTGATAGGAATCCCGGGTTTTGAGGGGAATCTGGATAGTTGAGCAGTCGATCAGAAAAGGTGGAACGTCTTGGAGCTGCTTAATTCCCCTTGCTATTTTCAACATAGACGTTTTGCTTCTGTTGCATTATCTCTTGTGACTCATAGGATGTTATGAAAGTGCAGGTAACTTCATGATTTTTCTTTGATGTTGCTACTTGCACTGTTTTAGGATGAAGTAATGGAAGGTGCTTTTGATACAGCATCTGTTTGGTTGAAGGACTTGGAAGGGAATGATATGTTCTTCACTTGGAAGTACCTAAAGAAAAAAAAAAGTTAGAGGTTCAGTCTTCTGCACATTTACAAAGGATTTTACCAGTACTGAAACATTTTGCACACTGATCAGCATACGTGTAGCTTGGGGGTTTTTTGTTGTTGGTTTTGGTGGTTTTTTTGGTGGGTCATTTAAAGAAAAAAATGTAGCTTTACATTTAAATTGGGAAGCCTTTGTTTCAGCAGATTGCTCCTTGGTAATTTATATATTCTTTTGCATGTTGAAAAGGTATCAGTTTCTGGAAGAAGCTTTTCAGAACCAGAAGGGTGCAATTGAGAACCTATTGGCCAAACTTCTTGAGAAGAAGAATTATGTAAATTTTGCAGCTACCCAAGTTCAGAATAGGTGAGTATTCCAAAATGATTAACTGTTGCTATTAACATTGCCTTTTTAATGAATCACAGTAAGATGAATGACAGGACTAGAATGCTACAGTACTGTGGCTTTTCACCCACTTGGTGTGCTGGAGGTCGGGGAATTCCACTGTGATTCTTGGTACTTTTGTGAGCCTTCTGCAACGTTAAGTCATTTGCAAAATGACAGATCATCTGGAGATGGGAAGTGCAAGGGTAGAGGAAGTGTACCAAAGATATAAGGAGAAGTTCTGGTGCAAATTTTTAACTCATAGTGGTACCATGTATATTTAAAAAGGGCGGGGGGAGGAAAGGGGTTGTAAGGGAAGGAGAACTTACGACATGACAGAGGCAAAAGTGTGAATCCTGCTGCAATGCTATGTTGTCATTAAATTAAGGCAGCATAGGATGAAATAAATCCAGAATTTGCAATGGAGTTTAGGAAATGCTGTGGTTTAAACTCTGTGGACAGAGCTCAGGATGATCTGCTTGAGTCTGAAGAAGTTAAGAATAGTGAAGATGCTAAAACTGAAAAAGAATGACAATGGAAACTTTAAAGAGGTGTGAGGTATACAAAGCTGAAAGGTAGTAGTAGGAAAGCACAAGAGAATAAAATAGACTAATGTCAGACAAATCATTAGTGAAACATGTATATCCTTATTGTGTGTTGGTTGCAGGTGTGTAATAACCTTTTTGTTACAAGCTTTTTGGGAGGAGGTGGGGGGGCCAACTGAAATTCAGTGTTGACATCCTTTCTGGTTAGTATAAAATAACATTAAAGTGCCTGCAGTGTTTAGTGTTTTGTGGCATAGTATGAAGTGACTGCCTGACAATACATTTATCCTTTTTTTTTTTTTTTTTTTAGGATAAAAGAAGTAAATGAAACTAACAAACGAGTAGAACAAGAAATCAAAGTGGCTATATTTACCCTCATCAATGAAATAAATAAAAAAGGAAAATCTCTCTTACAGCACCTTGAGGTACAGTTAAGAGAAATAATAATAGTGGTGTTCACTGTTTTCATTCCCCTGTTGAGAACTCACATTCCATGTTTGAAAACGGTTTGTTTAGTGTGACTGCAAGTGTTGTGGTACTAATATTGCCTATGAATAGTGTTAGAGTTAAATCTCTTGTTTATCCTTTCACTAGCTAGAGCCTGTTGCTTCTTCAGTTTTATGCCTCAGATTCATTCAAAATCAGGCTCATCATAAAGGAGTGTCTGAAAATCTCCTTTCCATATTACATTTGTCATATTTCTATATTATAACACATGACAAATTGATGCCATGCATTTGATGCAACTTTTCATCATTCTGTGCTCTGTCAGTTGTGTTAGGTCGGTAAAATCAGTTTCCTTTCACTTGTGCAGGGTGGTGGCAGCAGGGGAAGGGCGCAGGGAAGTGGACAGGCTTGTATTAATTTTCCCTCCTAGTGTCGTGTTGACTGCTTTGCTGCTAAGACAGTGGTGGTCCTAATGGCACCATCCTGACCCTTTGAGCACACCTAGGTTTTCAGACATGGTAGTCTTGTGTGTTCGTACATGAGGGTGTAATGCTGGTATTTTAAGTTACATAGATTGGCACGGTAAAGGAGGCATTGACTTGAAACATACTTTGCAGCTAGCACGTTATGAATAACAATTATATTGTGACTTTTACTCAATGTATGAGAACTTAACTTATGATTACTTTTTTTTTTATCTGAAGAAAGGAAATCCATCATAAGAAGTTAGTTCATAGCATATTGACAGTTTGCCGTGATGTGACTGAAAAATTTAAGGTCAAGTTAATTACAATAGATTTCTTCTGGTGAAGGAACAGTTATTTGGCAATGAAATAGAGTATTCTTGGAAGAAGAGAGAATATGAGCATTAGTATAAGCTGCTTTGCTCGTTTCATTTTTCTTTTGCTTTAAGAACTGTGATAGTGATTTACATTTTCCTCTTAACTCTGAAGCCCACATTGTAATAAAGCTTTTGTTTCTTTGTAGAATGTAACAAAGGAGAGACAGATGAAGTTAATGCAACAACAAAATGACATCAGTGGTCTCTCGCGACAAGTGAAGCATGTGATGAACTTCACTAATTGGGCTATTGCAAGTGGCAGCAGTACTGCTCTGCTCTACAGTAAACGGCTGGTAAGGAAGCATCCTCTAACTTGTGCATACAGTACAAAGAATGTGTAGTCAAAAGAATTTTCCAAGTATCACATAGCTCCTTCCAAGGAAGGGGTGATGAGTTGTTCATGCTTCATTTTAAAAAGCAAACCAAAAAACTCCCTTCTGTAATAATGGGATAGATTTCCCAACTTGTACAGCACTTTCCATTTGTAAATTAAGGACTTAACAGTTTTATCATAGAAGGAATGATGTCAAGCTCTGTGAAGGCACCTCAGTGTTTCACTTGAGTCACTGCAGGAGCAGTATTACTGTGTAACAGTACTTCTCTATAATCAGCTTAGAAGTTGAGTGAAAAATCAGTTGTACAGTGGATGATTTCCCTGGTGAACTGAGTGCTTTCTGGGCTGCTAACCAAGCTCGCTATTGACAGTCCTTGTTGGTGATCCAGCAGTCTAAACCTGCTGGGCAGATGCACACTTCTTAACGTTCTCAATTCTTTATTTCGTTGTCATCAACCGTCTTGTTTGTGCTTTCCATTAGATAACGTTCCAGCTGCGTCATATTTTAAAGGCACGCTGTGATCCTGTCCCAGCTGCCAATGGGGCGATTCGCTTCCATTGTGACCCTACGTTCTGGGCAAAGAATGTCGTCAATTTAGGTGAGACAATTGCATTTGTTTATTCGGTGTTACTTGAAAAACTAGATTGAGTTGCAGGTGTTAATCCAGCATGAGTGAGTTGGAGTGCAATACATCTCTTAATGCAGAGAAACTGAATTAGAAACATCTGAATATTCCGCATTTATCAGCCTTTGGATTATGATGGAGATTTAGCTGTTCACTAGTTTTTCTTCTGTTTTGTTTAGGTAACCTTGTCATTGAAAATAAACCATCTCCTAGTTACACTCCTAATGTAGTTGTTGGACAAACTCCTCCAGGAACAAACCATGTCAACAAAGCTCCAGGACAAATCAATCTAGCACAGCTTCGACTTCAGCATATGCAGCAGCAAGTGTATGCACAAAAGCACCAGCAACTGCAGCAGATGAGAATGGGACAGCCAACTGGGTCAGTTCCCAGGCAGACAAGTCCACAAGTCGTACAGCAGCAGGTAAGTGTCTTGTATATTCTTATTTCACCTTTTACCATAACACTGAGGCTTAAAATTACCCTGTCAAATATAAACTTAGAAAGCAGTTTATAAACGTGGGAGTCTTTTGAAGTTTGACGTACTTTAACTATGACAGCTTTGGCTTTTCTTGATGTTATGTAACTAATAAACCTACTACTGTGGAGAGAGATTGGCTTCTTTTTTCCATGTTAAAAGCAAAAGTTTTAAAAAAACAAAAACCCTTGCAGCCTCCCAGGTTGATCAGCATGCAGACCATGCAGAGGGGTAACATGAACTGTGGGGCTTTCCAAGCACATCAGATGAGAATGGCTCAGAATGCTGCTCGTATACCAGGAATACCACGCCACAATGGACCACAATACTCCATGATGCAACCTCACCTTCAAAGACAAGTATATCCTGTGTACACGCTTCATTTGTGCCATTGTGCCAAACTTTCATTGCAATAGATGATACTTCTAGCTGTAAATGTGTTTATCTGTAACACAGCTTGCAGCTACACACGTTTATATGCTTTTTCATATCGCATACTGTACTGTGACATTTTTTTCTGAACATAAGAAAATGCAAACCTTAAGATTGAAAATTAATTCTGATGTTTGTATTACATTTTAGTTTTGGGAAACAAAAATCTTCCATTTTTTACTTTTCAATGACATTCAGTTTTTGAGTTTCAAGTGATGAAGTTGGGGGTTTTTACTGAAATAAAATTTTGAAGTGTTTTTAAATTCAAAAGCATGATGCAGAGTTCTGCGTATCATTAAGAATAAAAATTCTTGAAATTAATTTTAATGCAACTTGAAAACCAAAAATTACTTTATAATACTTGAAACAGTTATTTTAAAAATAGAAAAGTTTATAGATACACGAACTCTAAAGTTGTCTTTGGAAGGAGTATTTGATTAAGAAAATATAACTATGTATGTAAATAATTTGATAGAAGATGTGCAGTATATTTAAATATCTATCCACATAGTGTTTTTTCTTTGCAAGTAAATAAAAATAGCAGTTCCTTTGTATTCAGTACTGTCAGGTTGTGTTGATAGAAATGTGAATATACATGTTCTTCCCCCCATCTTTTTGCTGAGGACTATCATAATGCACGTGTTGCGGTTTTACATGCAGTGGCTGCGTGATTTGTCTGTAATGCAGCCCTGGTCTCTTCTCTTTCCTGCAGCATTCTAACCCTGGTCACGCGGGGCCTTTTCCAGTTGTTTCTGTGCACAACACCACTATTAACCCAACCAGTCCCACTACAGCCACAATGGCGAGTGCAAACCGTGGTCCAACAAGCCCATCTGTTACAGCCATTGAACTCATTCCTTCTGTAACCAACCCAGAGAATTTACCTTCCCTGCCGGATATCCCACCCATCCAGGTCAGTGGAGACGATCAGGCACTTGGCTGTGGGTGAAGTAATGGTCTGCTTTCCTTTCTGTGTATTTTCTGTTTGGGTACCAGTACTTGTCTGTGGAATGACATAGTTAGTTATCATTTAAAGTCAAAGAATTAAATCTTCAGCCCTTGGCATAGGTATGCAGCTATTTTAATTTTATAGGGCAATCTTTACCTGTGTTAACCTTTAGAGTAATCAGTATTTAATAACTCTCCTATAGTAAAATTGGCACTTGGGTTAGTTAATACCAAGTACTGTGTTTAGTTCCTTTCTTCCACAAGATTATCATATAGGAAGATAGCACTAGAATAATTTAATAGTTACGTATGTCGAATGCCCTGAACAGCAGTTTATTCAGAGTCAAAGGTGCCTGACACTTCTCTCATGTTCCTAGATGTAACAATCAAATGCAGGGAGTACAGAGAAAAGGTATTCCACTGACCTACTTTTCTCTCTCCTCGCATTTCCTCTGGACCCCAGCAGTGTGGCTGTAATCATTTCAGTTTTCTCATTAGGCTGCAGGTAGTTTGCTAACGTAAGAGTAGTGAGGGGAAACGGGGATGGCATCTCCGAATGTGATTGATCTGCAGTGCTGAAGCTTTGTGTAGTAATTGGAACAAAGCACAAGTGTAACTGGTTATGACTGATTCAGCTGTACATGTCTAAAAGTTCATGAGACACCAAGTTAGAAACAGTTATTGGAATAGTCTGAAACATAAACACGCAACTTCTAGGTGCAATGGAAATGCAGAATTCTGTTAAGAAGTTCTTTTTTTTATAGCTGTTCACGTAATAGCTGTCATGGATTTTAGTTGATGAAAGAGTTGGGTAGGAACCCATTAGTCTCAAGTTGCTTGCACAGTCATAAAAACACACCTTGAATACAATATATTTCAGACACGTTATTTGCAGTTACGCTGTCTGGCAGTTGATAGCTTTAAGCCGTTAAAGTGATGGGGTACCTGTTTCCTTGGTTTTAGTAGGTAATAAAATCTACATAGAAAGTGAATGGGAAGGAGGGAGATTTCACCTGATGCTATGGAAAAGCAAGTTCATGGTTTTCCTTAATACCTTAGTTGCGGAATAACTCTTGCAGCATTAGTAATGTGATAGTTCGTGTGTCTAACACCATTTGTATGACTAACACTGAGCATCTGGGAACCAAAAAGTTTTGAAAGACCGAGAGAAAGTGCAGCCTGTGACCATACTGGAAGAAGTCAGATATTTAGGAGCTTTTGAAGAATCTTACTTCAAGTTTTCTGACTGTGGGTTTCTGTTCTGAAAGACTGTTCTCTGTATGAAACTGATAAAAACATTTGCTGATGTCCTGAATCATCAAAGGGATGGCGAACAAGTCTGGTAAAGATACTGATTGCAGTTAAAAGATGTGGAACTGTTAAGAAATTTAATTAGGCCTCTGATTCAAACTTCTGTTTTTGCTTCTTAGCTTGAAGATGCTGGTTCAAGTAATTTAGATAACCTTCTAAGTAGATACATTACAGGCAGCCACCTACCCCCACAACCTACAAGTACCATGAATCCTTCCCCAGGACCTTCAGCTCTGTCTCCAGGGTCATCAGGTAAATCTTTCTAGTGGTTCTAGAAAGTGATGGGTATTTCTGGTATTTTAAGTTGAAAATAATTACTTACCATTTCCTGCCAAAAGGGTAGTGATATTTTCTTAGTTTAAAATTTATTTTGTTTAGAAATAAATTCTTCTGGAAATATAAATTTTACCCTCCTTCAGAAATATCTTTGTAGTAACAAACTGCCAGCAAATGAATGCAGTATTCCAGATACACATATAAACTATATTTTTGTCCTGTGTTACCACAATCCTTTTTTCTTTTTTTGTGCATCAGAGGACGTAGTTCAGTTATTGGCCCCAAATGATGCCTGTCTAGACCATTCTGAGGTTTGGGAAGTAAGTTTATAGAGTAGCTTAGTCACAGAAATACACTCAACAGTCATTTGAGCAAGGTTATTCTAAGTATAGCCAGTGGATGATGGAGTTTTTGTTGTGCATGTGAACAAATTAAGTCACCAATCCCTAATTTTGAGTTATTTAAACATTGAAAATGTCAATTTCTGTTAGTAAGAAGCTGGTTTTGGTCATTTGATATGTATTTCTCTTGAGTCTTCTCTCTGCAAGACTATTGTAAGATTCTTTGAATGAATGGTTGCAATAGTGGAACTTACTATGTTTCTCAAAACCTGCATGCAAAAAGAGAGAGGCTGCTTTTCTTGACTTCATTGGTGGATATTAGTGGATAAAATTTGAGGACTTAATGGGCTGAGGGCTGTTTGGATTAGGTGAAATAATTATTGAAACTCTAACAACAATGTGTTGTCTGTATTGTTTTTGGGTTTGTTTGTTTTTTTTTTTTTTCATTTAACATGATGTACTAGACCTTTGTTGTGATAAAACAACTGAGGGGGCAGCTGACTTATGTGAATTATTAAATTGGGATGTTCTAGCAGCACTTCTGATGTTACCCAACACTAGTCTTTCATTTTACTGTGGAATGTGAATTTGTACCAAGTCAACTTCTATGCTGCTTTGCAGGTTTATCCAACTCCCACACTCCTGTGAGGCCACCTAGTACCTCCAGCACAGGTAGCAGAGGAAGGTGAGTATATTATGTTAACACTGTCAGGCTGAAGGAATCAGACATGAAGAATTAAATGCCGTAGCAGCGGGGGCCGATGGGGCTTCCGCGCGAGTGTCACCCACTCGTGGGAGAATGCTTGCGTGAAGGACATCTTAGATTTTATTTCTTTTTTCCTTCACTGTGGTTCTCTGCTGTCTTGTAAACGTGAGCTATCTTGTAAATATTCTGACATGAGTGACCTTTGAAATCATTCAGGAAATGGTAACTTAAATTTCTTTGCTCTGATGAGTTTTCCTCTTATTTATGTGCTGGTATCTTTCCAGCTGCGGCTCCTCGGGTAGAACTGCTGAGAAAATTGGTGTTAACTTCAAGTCTGACCAAGTGAAAGTCAAGCAAGAGCCAGGAACAGAGGAAGAGATATGCAGTTTCTCAGGAACAGTAAAACAGGAGAAAACAGAGGATGGCAGGAGGAGTGCTTGCATGGTAAAGTCAGTTTGTGCAACAGTACGTTGTGGTTTTCCTAGCAGCGTGTTTCAGCATTTGGAAATAATAAAGCAGTTTGATCCCTGGCAGTATGTCTAAGCTTCAAGTGTGAGCCAGCTCGAGTGATGAGCTGTCTGTTTTTGTAGTACTGATAATTACTGGGGGCTTGTGACCTGGGTACCAGTAAGCTGGCACCGGGACTTGGACAGTAGCTCGTTGACTTATGTTGAACAAATAAACGTTAAATAATGGCAGATGCTTCCCTTCATGATTTGGGTGGTACTTGACCTAGTGATGCGGATGCAAAACACACCCAGTCCTTCTCAGCTTTATGTAATTTTTCCTTTAGCTATTAAAAGGAAATACACCTAGTGTGTTTGCTGCTTTTAATCTCTAATAAAAGCTCTGAGGATCCCATTGGTAGTAGTTCCTGAACATTCATACAGACGTAATTACATTGAGAAATCTTCAAATCAGTCAAAAGTTCTTATGCCAGAGAATAAATAAAATATTTATGCAAGTGAATATTTTTCAGTGTTTCTCAGCTGTGCTTGATTTAATAGGATTGTGTACTGGGAGCAAGGTGATGGGTTTGAGGATTTTTCCTAATGAAAAGTTAAGGTATATTTTCTAACAATTTATCAGTGTGTTTGGCTTGAAAATTTGTTTATCATGTTATATGTCAGTAGAAATGAGTCCATCCTTGAAAGGATGGGCTTGTGAAAAAGTAGATTTGCCAATTTTTTGGGAAATGTGTATAGTTCCTTTAAATGGTAGTGGCTTTTGACTTTCAACATGTGAAGAAAGAAGCCCTTGTAAAATTGACTCTTTGGTTTGCATGTGCCACTTTCATTGCAGCTTAGCAGTCCTGAGAGCAGCTTGACACCACCACTATCCACTAATTTGCATCTGGAAAGTGAATTAGAAGCATTAGGAAGTCTTGAAAATCATGTAAAAACAGAACCAGCAGATTTAAGTGAAAGTTGCAGACAGTCTGGACATAGCCTTGTAAATGGAAAATCCCCGGTGCGGAGTCTGATGCACCGATCAGCTAGAATCGGAGGAGAAGGCAGCAACAAAGATGAGGATCCAAATGAAGACTGGTGTGCTGTGTGCCAAAACGGAGGGGACCTGTTATGTTGTGAAAAGTGCCCAAAGGTGTTTCACCTGACCTGCCACGTACCAACACTCCTCAGCTTTCCAAGGTACCAGAAACAGTGTAATGATTCCTGAGAACAGCTCTGTGGTCTCATTTGTATGGAAGATTTCAACACAGCACCAAAACTGGTGTTTCATCCTCAACATCAGCTAGTTCTGCATAATTTCTTGTCAGTAAAAAAATCTGGCACTTCAAAGGCCTGCCTGAATTGTTTTGCATGTAACTGGTCAGTGTTTATCTGATAAACCTATGGTCTCTCAAAGTGTGATTGTGTCACGTAAAGTTACTTTTAAAGTCATGGTGAGAAAGACATTGTAAAATACTAGAACATACTTGGGAGAGGACTATGAAGGCAGGAAAAATGACCTTGACTGGCAGAATTGTCTTGAGTATTAAGGGTTATTCCTCATCTTCAGATATCCAAGCCTTTCTTAGAGTACAATGTTAATTTTTAAGAGCTAATGAAAAAAATCTTTGTAGTCATCACTGATGAGACTTTGTCACTGGATATCTGGAATAATTGTGTTTTTCTGTTTAGTGGAGAGTGGATATGTACATTCTGCAGAGATCTCAGCAAACCAGAAGTAGAATATGATTGTGACAATTCACAACACAACAAGAAAGGGAAAACAGCACAAGGCCTGAGTCCTGTGGACCAGAGGGTATGTCTCAAATCTGTGGGATTCTGTTTCCTTGCAAAAAGTGCTTTCTTGCATGAGCTATGATCCACTGGTTTTTTTGAAGATGTTTTTGCTGTGGACACAGCAAATTAACTATAGTGGTGGCTTTTGCAAAACCAAAAACAATCCAAAAAACCCACCACCACCGAAACTAGTAATGAGATTTTTCTTGCTGTGACCATGTACCCAAGTGTTTGTGACTCTGTGGGAGTGCTCCATTACATTGGCACTGTAATTGTCTAGTAGCTAAAATTTGCATGTGAACACGTATTCTGTATTTAAATGCATCCTTTAACATGCATTAGTCTCTTCATTGTTCTTAATTAGAAGTTCTTTGCATTCAGCCTTCATGAAATAGCTATGTGAGTTTGGTGTGTCAAGCTCATGCTGTGAGAGGTGCTGGAAGTGTTTAGGTGCATTCTTGTGGAATGTGTCATGACTTGACAGGATTATTTTTAGCTTTATCAATCAGCCTGTGCATTAAGTGTTGGAGTATTATCAAAGCAAATTCCTCCAAAGCAATTATAAGCAAAGGAAAGAAAAATATTTCAACAGGGAATTCACAGAAACACTCTGGCTTTGGTTTCTAATTGTGTAGTTTTTTCTTGTGGGGAAAAGAATAAAAGTCTGCAACTTAGTCCTTTCCTGTTACACACAGTTATGGTTGGATGAAAGTGGTTGTAGCTTGTCTTTTTTTTTTGTTTTGTTTTTAATTTGACTGTATATTAGTGTACCTCTTCATGTTTTACTTTAACCCTAGACTTTTGTTTAAGAAGAAGAAGGCAAAAAAGGAGTATATTTCTGCTATGTGAACAGTAAGGTGGTGTTCTACCCTCTCAACAATGCCTTCCTAAGAACTTTACATTTTATGATTAAGCTTGTGGGGATTGCATTTGAATTATCTAGGACTAAGCTGCTAAAGTAGAAACCTATTTAAAATAAGGAAATATGAACTTCTGGACTGAGGATAAATTAGGATATTAATGTGAAGCTGTTTATTTCTTTGTAAGAAATGTGAACGTCTCCTGCTTTACCTGTATTGTCACGAGCTGAGCATTGAATTTCAAGAGCCAGTCCCTGCCTCGGTGAGTCTCCTGAAAAATAGTTTGTGATTTGTTTTTTGCATAACATCTCTAAAAGTCTAGAATTGGGTTTGGGAAGGAACTGATTGCTTTTACTTGAAGCATGTACCCTTGACTGATCTAAAAGTTGTGGTGTTCATCCAGTATTGCATGATTCTGAGACACAAAAGCTGATTATATCGCTTCTGCATGCAGAGGCTCTACTCCCACTCTCAGACCCAGATTTATACACATGCTTTCAATTGGCAGCTGTTGAATTGGAAGAGGATGTTTGAGGATACCCATGAAATTCAGAATGCTTTAGGAGAGCTTTTTTTTTCCTTTTTTTTCTTGGACAATATTTTAAATGAAAGAAAAGAAAATGTTTGACACCTGTTTTCAGCTGTGAAAGAAAAGCGTTTGTGTGCTATGATAGACACTGAAGGTGAGAAAGAACTTAAACAGTTTGAGGAGAGGAAACTGTTCTCACTTGCTGAAGTACAGTGCATGACAAGATTAGGTGATTAATTCGTGATAAGTGAAGAAACCCAGCTGCTTCTGTGAACTGTGTAGTCATTGTAGTCATAAATCACTGTTTGGTTGGTTTTTACAGATACCAAACTACTATAAAATTATAAAGAAACCAATGGATTTATCTACAGTGAAAAAGAAACTGCAGAAGAAGCATTCCCAACACTACCAGACTCCTGAGGACTTTGTGGCAGATGTCCGGTTGATCTTCAAGAACTGTGAAAGGTTTAATGAAGTATGTTAACTTCCAATCTGTTTGGGTTTTTTTGTTTTGTTTTGGTTGTTTTGTTTTGTTTTTTACATTAAGATTTATTTCAACATGGTTGTGCAACTTCTCCAATTAAAGGCTCTGCTTCCAGTTGTAACTTCTGCTTACGGAGCAGTTGCTGAATCAGACACTCAAAAAACAAACAAAGCAAATGCAATTACAGAACTACCTCTCAGCTTTAGCTAAGTGGGAGATGAGACTTTAACAGAGTGAACTTTAAGTGCATCCACTAGCGTGGATATATGACTGAGAAGAAGGGTGACCTTGTTATTGTACATTGAATAGATTGTAGAAGTACTAAGGAAGTATGGTAATAAAGACAATTAAGTAGTCTTTAAAGCTGTCTCAAGCTATACAGACAATTATTCCTGTACTCATGAAACATGGTAGACATCTACTGAGGAAAAGGACCTTTCTGAAGAATAGTCTGCTGCTTCTAGTATCTCATGCAGGCTGAATCCAGAAAAGCGTGGTGTTTGTTATGGCTAGTATTAAGCTTAGTGCTTTAGCTCATAGGTAGTTGGGCTCTCACAAAAATCAGTTTTCAGGAGCTAACTTTTGTATAAAGTAATATTTTTGGTGCATGTAGAAAGTAGACATATTTTGCAATGACCCCATCTGATAATGGAATATTTGCACCTTACATGTGAAACCTGTGACTTGAGGAGATAAATTATCTAAGTGTTATCAGTAGGTGGAGCAATGGTAAAAAACACTGTAGTGTGCTGAAACAGAGTAGGAGCTGAGATAAGAGGTCGTCCTCATTTCTGAGATGCCTTAAAGCAAAGATGACAAAGCTCTGAGGAGAAGGCATCACAGGGAATGGCTTCCTCTGACCTTAGAAATGCATAAAACAGTATTTTTCTGTAAAGTGCAATCTGAGTTTTGCAGTATTTGTGCTGCATTTCTGGCTCTGTGAAGAAGTAAATTGAAGTGCACAAAGCTACAGTTAAACTCTAGGCTGTTTCACAAGTACACCAGTGCAAATAAAAGTTAATGATGTAATGCTGTAAATGCTCACAAGCGTTTGGGACTTTGACAGCTCCGACTCCCTTGTGTCTCTGTATTAGGTGGAGGTTAATGAGCACTGTGGAAGAAGTTGCAATTATGTGAACTTCTCAATCAAGGGAATTAATGAAGCATCTACTGTAGAGGAAAACATGCTGCAGCTCTTAGGGACGAGAGTAAAACAAGGGAGCAAGGACTGAAGAATGTGGTGGTGGTTTTGGGGGTTTTTTTGCTTTTTTTTTTAAATAGGTGTTTCAGGCTTGTCTTACTGTTTGAAATTCTGGCTCATGGCAAAGGATGAGTCACTCTTACCTCTCATAATAGCATCATGTCTAGTGCCCCTAAGCCATATGCTTTAAAATAGAAATGAAAGTGGGGTAAGGCCTCCGAGAAAGTAGTCTCACGGAGCACTTCTCTCTAAAGTGAGACTTTGCCACAGTAATGTCCAGGCAACTACAATTTATAATGAAGAAAGCAATCATGAGTAGGGCACAATTTTGAAAGTGACTGGGAGACACTTATTTGTACAAAAGTTGTGTGTTTTGTTGAAGGTTATTTGCCTCATGTCACCCTCCTAAGACTGTTTTAAGCCTGCTTCCACTAAGTTTGAGAACTAAAGAGGTGTAGTCCATAACAAACTGTTCTGTTGTTATGGCTGAGTTTAGTCATCCAATCCTATGCAATCTCATAACTTTAGAAGGGATTATAATTTCCTTTTTTTTTGACTCTGGTATCCTTTTTAGATGATGAAAGTTGTTCAAGTTTATGCAGAAACACAAGAGATTAATTTGAAGGTAAGCGTTTCAGACCATGCACACTTGGTGAAGGGATGTGCATTTCCAACAGGTGAATATTCCTGTCTTCTTTTATTTACAGGCTGATTCAGAAGTAGCACAGGCAGGGAAGGCAGTTGCATTATACTTTGAAGATAAACTTACAGAGATCTACCCAGACAGGACCTTCCAGCCTTTGCCTGAATTTGAGCAGGAAGAGGATGATGGTGAAATCACTGAGGACTCCGATGAAGATTTTATACAGCCACGTAGAAAACGCCTAAAATCAGATGAGAGACCAGTGCATATAAAGTAATCTAATGATATGGACCTAAAATTTATTGTAAAAACTGTTATTTAAGTGTTCCTGGAATATTATCATGCCTATGGTGGCCATCTTGAAGAAGCTGATAGCTTTTTAAACAGTATTAGATTACAAAAAACACTTGTACAGAAAAGCATTCTCATCAAAAGGGGAAAAAATGTATTGTAAATTTTTGGTGTTTTGGTTTGGGTTTTTTTTTCCCCTTGATTATTTGCTATATTCTTTCTTTCCCTGATGGAGGGGACACACTCATCCTGGTCTCACAGGTAGAGGTGGATGAATGTTGAAGAGAAGCAGATGTGGTAGATGTTCCATGTACAGATAAGACTGCTTAGTAAAACGTTCTGCAGGACTGGACCAGTGCAGCTGCTGTATCTGGTGTTCATGCTGGGCTGCAGTGTGAGCTGTAAGCAGCGTCCCTGACATCCCCTCTGTGTGTGAACTGACGTGCGTGTTGGTCATTGCTCTTATCATCTCTTTGCAGCGGTATTGTGAATAACTGATCTTCTGTGTTCATCCAGTTATATAAATTTGACTTTATACATTTTATGTACAGCAAAAGGAAAAAAAAAAATCATTAAACTGTTCTGAATTGGCAAGTGCAGGAGTGTGAGTTCTTGGCAGATGAGACTAAGCTGGTTGCAACAATCTCTCTTCAGTAGGGCTGGGTATATTTGTTATGAGTCCTGTATACAGAACAACTTCATGGCGTTCATGGCAAAAGTCTCAGCATCGTGTCATCTGTCCCTGATCCCCCTAATGAGGCAGAATGTTCTCTCCAGTGTTCATTGTCTAATGTTTCTGTACTTAAAATACAGCCTGAAGAGGTGATAACTGGTTGGGGTGTTTTTCCAGTCTTCCTAAATATCAGTTTCTAATAGACCACTTGGCAAACAATAACCTATTAACTACCAAATGTGTAAAATTTCCTGTATTCACTTTGTCTTATTTGTAAATAGTGAATTGAGATTTCTTGCAGATCGGCAACATTTGCTGAACTGTTTTTAAGCTAATATGTATTCTTATTAATTGTTCCTATCAAGAAAAGATTTGTAATATATGCTATTTCTAACATTGCTTTCATTTTGAGGTTCTGTCTTATTTTTATTAGGGTTCTACTCAGAACTTTCTTCAGAAGCAGCTTATGAGAGAAATGTCTAGAAAGATTGGAATGAATCTGTTGAGATTGGGTTACTTGTCCATCCATTGAACAAAGCACTTGCACAGGAACTGGCTTTGAGTGGTTTCTGGTCAAATACTGAAAACAGAACAATTTTCCTGTTTCCCTAAACCCCATGGCAGGCACCTCTGCGATGCCTCCCATTGCACACTGCCCTCATTCCAGCATTTCTGGTTAGAAATGACGTCATCACAAAGTAATTATAGTTTGAACAGTTGTTTCCTTCTTCACTGACAGAAATCAATACTAGAAATAAGAAGTGTAATTTTTGGCCTTCATATAGATCTTGTTAAAGTAAGATGAAGAAATCATGTGGTTGGATAAGGTCAAGTTGACAGACTGTAACTTTGCCATAAGATTCTGTGTGAATACAGCAGTTCTGTGGTAAATCACTGGGGTTTTGGTGTACTCGGCATGAGCAATTCCTGAGACATTGTATATACTTTACCATAATGGTAAAGATGCATATTTTAGCACAGTGTATCAAATTGAGATATGCTCTCAGCAATTTTTATGCAACTCACTTAAGATTTTATTTCTTTTTATAAGAACAAAGTATATGTACATTGTGACTATACCGCTCTTACAATGCATAAAGAGACTGAAGGTATTTGTAACTTCAAACTCACTTCTTTAGATTACACAATTGTTACACTTAAAACTTTTTTTTAAATTTAATTTCTCAGATATTAACAATAGTGCCAGTTCAATTTTTTTTTACCAGTTTGTACGTGAAAGGAAAAGTAATTCTACTTAAACATATTAAATTGACAAATAGCAAAAGCTTTTCCTGTAGAAAGGGTGGTGTGTGTGAATAGGACACCAACAGCAACAAGGGATCATTTCATGGCTCTGTGTATTGCCTATTTATGCATTTCTAGTTTCTCAGCTTAATTTTGCAAAGGAGTATTATTAAAATGATAATGAAAATATCATTTTGTGAATTCTCTTCAATTGGGGTTACTATTTTGATGGCACATAAGCACTCCAGGTTCTGTACCTTCAGGCCTCAGCTTTTTAACCGTTCACTTTGTAAGGCACCAGCCATGGATCCGAGTCCTGCAGATACCCAGTGCCTCACCGGGAGCGTAGGAGAAGCGCAGCGGCAGCTCAGTCGGGGAAGGACCACGCTGCGGCTCGGGGGTCGCACCTGCTCCCTGGCTGTGTGTTTTCCGCCCCAGGTACCAGACCCCGGAGCAGATGTCTGAATGTTTTGAGGTGGCTTCTCAGATCAGTTTGTTCCCCACAACAAGGCAGAAAGATTGTCAGGCTTTGTAGGCTGGTGACTTAGCCTGTATCCCACTGGTTCACCTGCAAACCACAAGTGATGCTGAGCTTTGACCTTGATGAGAGTTCAAGCTTGACTCTTGCACATAATCCACTGAACTTCTAGAATTGGTCCTTCCACTCAGCTCATCAGTGCTCAGTAGTATTGTGTGGAATTTTGACTTGTGCAAGAATTCTTAAGTGTTTCTTTTTTCTATAAATGAAACACAACTTTTTTTTTTTTCCCCCTGCCTTCTTTTTGGAACTTGTAATACAGCAATTCAGTGATTGCTTTGAAATGAGCAAAGTTCTTTTAAAAGTATTTGAAAGGATAGATAAGCTCTGCTAATGCGTTTCCTGATCCTATAGTCTGTAAGTGTTTGTCATAAAACTGGTAAATGTTTGCTCAGTCAAAACAGCTTTTTGGTGCCACACTGGATGTAACTTGTTCAAGAGCAAATTGATGGGGTCTGTATTAACAGGCCCCTCTGTTACTCTGAGCATCTTCTCTGTGCCAGATGTTGTGTGTGCAATATGTGCAAGGGACAGTGTGTTTTACCCTGGGAATTAGGGCGTGGCTTACATCAGTAAAACTTCTGGCAGAGAAAAGATGTGGTGGGTGCACTCTGCGTGCCAGCTCCTTCGCCTGCACCACTGCAGTGTTCCAGCGTGGAAGCAGGAAGAGTCTGGCACTTGGTGTAACTATGCTCTCATTTAAGACACTTGTAAAAAAAACCCCAAACATTAATATTTCAATTTTTGTTGCAAATGACCCTGAAGTTTTAAGTTAATCCAAAGAAGTAAAAGGCAACTTGCTTTTGAAATAAGAGTGAGAAGTGTACAGTATGCTACTTGTGGAATTCTCAATTACCTCAGCAGGTATCCTGCCATGTAATTACTAGTGATTAGTGATAACCAGCTGAATAGGTTCAGGTCTTCTATTTAACTGTGCCCTGGAATTAAGTGGCCTATGGTATGATAAGGCAGAGTTACTATCCCAAAAAAGGATGTTCCCCAAACTTTTGAAAATAGAAATGCTACGTTAGATGTAGAGAGGTTGGTTTTTGTGTGGAATGTCACCATTGCTATTACTTGTGACATTTGACTGTATCAGCACACTTAACACTGGATCATTGAAATGTTTTGTAAACATTTCTACAAGCCACTGGAACCAGTGTCTTTAAAATTAGCCCAAATTTATCATTCTGTAGTACAATTAGTCTATTGGCTGACCTCCAAAAGTTTAGATAATGGCAACAGTATTTTAAAGCTATGTGTATGATGTACTTGAAGTTGGCTTTTTCTTGTTTTTCTTACTCTCTTCCTTGGAAAAAGCAATAAAACTGCTTTGTCTGTTGCCTATTGGCATGACAGGAATCCTTTCCTTTGGATAGTGATTTTATAAGAAAGTTTGTATGCGTATCACCAAGTCTAGCTTTTAAAAACAAAGTGTGCAGGAGTTATTGACAATATAGTGTGGCATTTTATTTTAAAAATTGGGGAAATTTACATATTTTTTTAAAAAGTAGGTGTTTGAGTAAATAATGGAGGTACTTTTTTAAAAAAAAATTATATGCCACAGTTTACATAGACATATTTCAGATTGAACATATGCATTGTATCTTCAGATAGGGCGATTTCTTTTTATTTTCTCAAAGTGTGTGTACAGTAACTCTTCCATCTAGCTCCTGTGTTTGCTTATGGGGATCCTACTTTATATGCTTTCTAATGTATCTGAATTTGATTAGTTTTCAAAAATTGCAGTTAATTTGGGTATCTTTATTACAAATGAACTATTAAATGTATGAAATGCAGTTTTGGCCTTTTCTATTGAGTGATCTTACACCTCAAGGCTGCTTTCTTTGGAATTTATTGAATGTCTACAAGGAGAGGTACTAAAATATTTTGTAAGTTTGGCTTGTTGCAGCATTCACTCTAGGATGTGGGCTACGTTTAAAAAGAAGTGCATGTCTGCTAATGACTTGCAAATGGGGGTATTTCTTAGGTCCAGAACACCATGAAACATGTATATAAGCCTATAAAGATTTGTGCGGTTAAAAGCCTGTTTTACATGTAAAAGTACTCATGGAAGGGTTAAATTCATGGCATTCTTGGTTCTTCAGTTGTTTCTCGCTTCCAGTAACTGAACTGGTTCTTTTTTGCACATAGTAAACTTCACTCATCTTTTAATACGATTCTTCAAAGAAGTGCTGTTTCTGTGGTATTGTATTATCTGAATAATCATATTTAACTTTTTTTAAACAAAGTTACTGTTTCTGATTGTTCTGTTCCTGTGTTTTTTGCTGGTGTGTAATAAAAAGTTTTTCTTTACATGGTTATTTAATACATTAGCTGCCTGTAAATATTTCTTGTTAAGTGCTCTGGAACGTGCTGTAGAAGTTGTACTGGATCAGTTTAAAGCATTGTTTGAAAAACATTTTGTTTGGTTATTTCTATTAAATTAGAAAAATGACTCTTTCAATTTGAGTCTCTTTTTTGCTCATCTGCGTGAGGTCGTTGGATACCGTTCGTGTCTTGCAAGAGACTTTTCTGATACTTGGCAGGGTGGAAGTACCTTGCTGGAACACGAACTGCAGCAGTTGCAGTGTCACCACCTGAGGCTGCGGAGGCTGCAGCAGTCGCAGTTCCAGGACACAAAGCACCGACGGCTGAACTCGATCCTGGGGCTGATTTCACCGCTCCGCGCTTCTCCATAAAGTGATTTGTCGTGTTTATCTACACCTCGCACATGAAATACAGGTATTTTAAGGTTTTCTGCAGGGTTTTTTGTTCTATCATTGTGAAGCTTGGTGCAGCCTTGGAGGGGACAGTTGGAGGCGTGCAGCTCACGTGTGTGAGCAGTTCCTGGAGCTGGGCTGCTTCCCAAAGGCCCGACAGACCTGAGGGCAGAGTCTGGGGGGAGCTGGCTCTGAGGCTTTGATCCCCACGACCGGGTGCTGAACTGGGTTGCTCTGTAACTTGTTAACATTCCACTCATCCTTGTATGTTGCTCTTCAGCTGCCCTCTGTCGTACCCTGCTCTGCATGGCGGTTGGTGTGTTTCACCTCTTGGAAATGAGTCTGTAGCGAACATGTAGTCAGGGTCAGCATGTTCCTTTGCTTAGTAAGTGTGTGTTTTGGTGTATCAGGGACCAGATCCATGTGGTAACGTGATGTGTGGCCCTGCGCTTGGGTGCAAGGTGTGATTCAAAACGGGAGCAACACCAGCAGGAACATTCTGGTCAGCTGAGCAGTCCACCTCGTGCATGTGAAGGTGCTGTGGTCTGGGAGGTAAGGTTGGTGGTCTAAGGGAGAGGAGGAGCTTGCTCCTGCATCATCAGTACTTTTTGCATGCACTGAAGACGCTGTGCATGTGCAACGCTGTTGTGTTCATTCACCTTTTCACTGCAGTTTAGTGTGTGTGTCTTGAGCTGCTCCTTGCTGTGGATAAATCCTCCTTTTTTTTTTGTGCTGATGTTGCTGCTGGAGCAGTCTCCTGCCGAGCCACCCGCACTGCCAGAGGCCAGCCAGCTAAAGAGCGCTGAGCCTTGTCTGGGTGCAGTCATTTCCTTGACTGAAGCCGTAGAGCAACTGGCTTGTTAGTATCTTTATTTTTCTCTCCCATGTATCATATCAGAAACAAACACAAAAGCCTTAGAGGAGTAACTCAGCGAATGTAGCTGGTGGGTGACAAGTGATCCTGTCTGTCATGGCTCTGGCAATTAGCAGTGTTTGGAATTGCGCCTTTTGAAGATTTCCACCACTGCAGGGAATGTGGGGCTGGGATATGCCCTGAGGGTGTGCCAAAGCTGCGTCTGTTTCAGATCCCTTTCCTATCAGGAGAGTTAGCTCTGAAAGTGGCTGAAGCCCCTGTTCATCAGAAATTGTGTCTGGATGTGTGTTCAGGGCAGTTGGGCAACTGTTGCTGGGTGCAGCCCCAGGGTCTGTGCCAGGGGTCTGAACAGCGGTTTTACAGTTGACTGCTAGATGCCAAACTGAAGTCTCTCTTCCTCTTGGATGGGATCTGTGTCTCCAGGCAATCCCAAATGCAAGCCGTTTATCTGCTCCGTTTGCCCTAGCATGTTTTCAAAGGAAGGAGATGTTGCAGGAACAAGTCCTTTGGCAGCATGCTGTAGGGACGGTGCTCAGTGATGGATTCTGCTTTCTCAATGAAGACCGATTGTCTGCTGCTCTGAGGTCTGATCAGCTCAGCACGACAGGGAAGGGGCATGTAATTCTGAAAACTGCAGCAACTGCGTTAGGAAGCACGAAATGGTCTGTGAATAATCAGCCTTCTGTAGTCAAACGCACCCTGCAAGAGCACAGAGGTCAGGTACTGTAAGTTCGGGCTCATTCTGCTGAGAATTTGTAAATTAACTGTTCATTCTTTGAAATCTCGTCTATGGAACGTGTCACCAGATGGTGCTCTTGCACAGCCCTCTGCGCTCAATGAGCAAGTAGTTTTGTCTTGAGAAGAAATTCTCAGGCAAGGCTGGCTTTGATTTCTGCAGATGTCCGAGGGACCTGCTGAGGACCCCTCGCTTGCTGGGAGGGAGGGAGGGATGGGTGATGCGCTGAGCTCTGCGCGTGTTGCCTTATACCTCAGGGTCACTGTTGGTGTTTAAGTGGAACGTGGTAATCTGGGGACTTCAGTCTCATTCATTTCTCTCTCATTTCCATCTTAGCCTTACAGTAAGTGCCGTGCTTACAGCCTGGATGTGCGAATAGGGAGCTGAAGGTGATGCTGTCATGTTGCATGGGGAAAGTTGGAAATGACTGCCCTGGGCACAGCCAGCAGCAGCAATCCCCATTCCTCCTGCCATGGGGAAGCTGTGAGCCATGTACTCAGAACAGCCCCAGCCAGTGACCTGCATCCTCTGCCCCTTGGCATCTCTGCAACTCCAAGGCACACCGGGCTCAGGAAGCTTTCAGCAAGCAGGAGCTACTACAATGGTAATAATCAGCTTTGTTATGGTCTCTGGCAATTGCTTCGAGCACTGTTGGTGCCAACCACAAAGAACACTCGGCTTTTTGTTTGAATCAGGTACATAGCATAGGCTCTGGTGCCCCCTGCACCACTGAAACCTGTCCAGGAAGGAGATGCTCCTCAGTCATTTTTTATTGCTAAAAGTTTTGTCTCAGGGTCTTTTTCATGAGCAGACCAAGTAACCAAGCTAGTGACCACTGCTGCCACCATGGGCTTACTGCGTGCTCCCAAAAGGAGCAAGGTCCGAGCACCACGTGTAGACAGGAGCCTGTTCTCTGGCCCTGGCCCTGCATCTGATGCTGGCTCTTGGGCTTGTGTGTTCTTGGTCCCCTGCAAAGAGTTGAGTTGAGGCTAGATGAGATCTGAGCCTGCCATTGATCCTGTCCCTGGATTTGTGTGCTGAATCGGGCCATGCAGCAGGTGCTGGGTATGTTCAGCCTGCTTTGAGCTCGGGCACCGCTGTGCTGGAGCAGTGAGTGTTAATACTGGCCACGGTGTGGACTGGATTTTCACCGCTGACATGTCTTTTCCTGCTGCCCTGCATCTGATGGAAAGAAAGGGCTGAATGAGTTAAGGAACAGTGTTTAATGCTGGCAAGACAGGCAGTGCCACAGCTGGTAATACTGAGGGATTTCAGTTATTCCTTCAGTAGGGGATTGGAAGGGTTAACTGGGGCTGTAGAAGAGCTGTGTGTGGTCTGTGTCTCTGCTGATGCTGCAGTGTGTTCCTGGTTTTACCACCCTTGTGCAATGCTCTCCTTCCCTCTGGAAAACTTGATTAATCAGAATGTGTTGTCAGCATTCAATCCTCTGCTTTGCTATTTGGAAGTTTTCTCTCTCTAGCCTGGTGTCCAGAGCTGCAGTATGATCTTTGTTAACTCTACAATTTCTCAGCTCCCTTTCACAGCAAGTGATCTCTGATACTCGGAGTGCTGCTGGCTCATGGGGTGACTGTGGACATGTCAAACCAATTTTATCTTCTGCCCAATTATAATCAAATTCTCCTGCAGATACACACAGACCTGGCATCCTTTTAGTGTCTGAGCACCTTATTTGCTGCTGGCTGTTGAAAACTAAATTCTGTAGAAAGTAATTCAATAATGCTATTGTTGGGCCTGGAGTCTCTGTCCTACTCTGTATTGCCAAGGAGCCCTCTCTCTTTCTTGCCTTAACTGTATGATGAGCGCAGTGACTGGCTTCACAGCAAAGGCTTTTTGTGCCCGAGATGTGATTTATGGGGTGGTGTTTGTAGGTGGTGTAAGTTGTCAGAGCTTCATCAAAGTCAGTGGAAGACCCATACCTTCGTTTACTTGATGAGTTACTTCTTCCTTTAAACTAAACAATGTTCTTTCATGTTTGTTCCCGAGTTCTAGCAATAATGTGCAGAGATGACCTTTGCAGTGTGACCCCAGCCAGGAGGGCTCTGGCAGGGCGGTCGTGAGGGTCTGGGCACTGTCTGGGGCTGGGAGCACCCATCCTGGGAGCACGTGCCCCCCGGGGACAGGCTGCTGCAGGCTTTGGGTCTGTCACCCTCTGCGTGTCCGGGCTGCCCAGGGCTGGGGTTCCTGCCTTTGACAGCTCTGCTGGGATGATGGAGGGCACTTCACTGGCTGGGAGCCGTGGGGAGGATGTTTGACTCTTATCTAAACAGACCTACTGAGTAAACAACTTTTTGCCAGTACTAATGGCTCTGTGTCCTTGCCACTTGTCATTTGCGTTATCAGTACATAAATAGATTTAAAAATACCAAACAACCACCTAGCGAAGTCTTCTGGCCCCGAGATGCGGGGCGAGGTGTGGGGTGGTGATGCAGGGCGATGTGGGGCAGCAGCACGCGAGAGCAGGAGCTGCTCAGGTGTTGGATGGGAAGCATCAGCAGATCCTGCAGTTCTGTGGTGTTCTCTGGAGGCTGATGGAGCAGGTTAATCAAAGAGCTCTCAGGTTTCTTTTCACATGTTAATTTTCTCCTGAAATAAAAACACTACAGCGTTTTCTCTCCGAGGCACAATTGTGCACCATTGTTTTTGTTTTCTCTGTTATAGAAATACTGCTATTTTTATTACTTGTATTTCCACTGGGAGGGATAAAAATAACTAGAATACTGCAAATACTTTGTAAGCACACTGGGGGGAGAGAAAACAGTTTATAACTCCTCATTTTCAATTACAGATATCAACTTAGCTTGTTTCTTCCTGAAGGTTGAGATTAAATATATTCTGCTTTGCTTTTCTGTTTCCATGAAAACAATTGTGGTTTGAAGCCTGTGCTAATTCTAAGGAGCATTGGGCTTGCAGCCTCCTGCACTCTCTAATCCCAGCCTAACGCTCATTCCTGTGAGGTGGTACCACGTTTGGGTAACAGGATTTGCTGCCATAATCTTCCTAAAATGTAGGTCCTAAATAACTCCAGCTTGTCAAACTGACACAGAGCTGATGGACCGTTGTGGCAGTGTGTGTTGCCAGGACTGTGCACACAAGGCTTGTGCCTTGTGCAGCCGCCTTCGCTTTGATGCCACCACGATGTCACGTCCTCGGGCTGGTGCCCCAGTGTGGGCCCTGAGCTCGCACTTCATTAATTTTATTGAGATTGTGCCTCGTGTTAAATGCAAATGCTTGGAGAAAGGAAGGTCAGAGTTCCCCAAGCTATTCAGCTAATGGCTTTTGGGCATGGCTGTTAGCTGCAATACTCATGACCACATCTCTCTGATACAATCTCATCTGATGTCTCTCAGCCATCTGATGCTGCAGCAGCAGAAATGGCCTTTTAGAGCTTCCAGCCCCGCCAAACCATGCCCTGATTGTTCACCTTGAGGGTATGCAAAATTCCAGGTCAATAAAATATATTTCAGAAGTCCCATCACCAGAAAACAATTTTTGATGATAGTCCTGGTCTTAGAAAGCTTCTTGCCTGGATGCACTCAGCTTCAAAAAGGTCTGTCTTCGGTGTCCATTTCTTTGTGCACTAAGCTGCAATGCTTATCAGTGCTTTTCAGGACACCAAGCCACACTGTCTTGCCATTAAACCAATGAAGCTGGCAGTACACAGCAGTACACAGCAACACCTCACTGACGCTGTAGGACAGGAGCTTGCAGCAGGTACTGCTTACCCCTTCCTGGGGTGGTCTTTTTGCTATGCAGGTTCATCACATGCTGTGCTGAGGAAGTGAATGAATTGTTTCTCTTTAAACTTCACATCTCAGAGTTTGCTTGCAGTGCAGTCTGGGGACTGTCACTTTAGGCTATAAATTCAGGATTATTTTTCCTTCCTTCCTTCTTCCTTGTGAATATCCTTGCCAGGATATTCAAGGAGAGTGTGTCTGCAGTTCAATAACTGCTCCCAAGAAGGCTCACACGGGGAATGAGCAGCCCCTGTGCAACCAGGGGAGACTTGACACTCACAAGTAGGGAACCAGCATCTCTGTTCAGTTCCTAGCATTGCTTTGTGCAGTAAATGGAGCCTTGGTGAGTTTTATTGCTGCGCAGTATGAGGGAGCAGGGTCCTGGAGACCTTTGCGTTGGCGAATGTTTCTGCCAGAAATGAACAGAGGTGCAGTCTGTGCTTTTTGTGCAAAGAAGCGTAAATCATTGCTCTTTGGGGAAAACACAGCTCAGCCTAACTACCCTCTCCACCATGGGAGCTGCCTCTGTTTTTGCTGCGCGGTTGCCAGCAGGGATGGGACGCTCCGGCTGCTCCACGAGCTCCCAGGGGCAGAGGCAGGAGACTGCTGTGCTCTGAGCTCTCTGCTGCACAGTCGGGTGCAGATCTAACACTTGGGGCAGAGCTTGCTGGAATATCTTTTTTCTGAAGTTAGCTTGAGCTCTATTCTTGTTACTAGTACTGGATTTAAACTAATTCTTACAGCTCTGTCTCCATGATGCCAAGCAGGATAATCCCCTCCTCTCTGCGCACACAGCTTAGGTGAGGACGTTGGCTCTGCTGCAGAGGATCTGCGTGTCTGAGGGTGCGTGAAGGTGCACAGCAAAGCATGTCACATTTATACACAGATGGCACATTGACGCTGCCAAAGGATCCAGATCAGCATTGTCTTTCCTGGCAAGAAGCTCTAAATCATTTTTCAGCTGTTTCCAATTATCATGTTAACTAGGAAAGTAAACAATATCATACTATTAGTTAGAACTGGCATAGATACAAGCTGCTGCTCCTTCTCCAGACCTGAGTGTTATTTTTTTGAAAAACACAACCACTTCAAATAGATGCTAGTCCAAATTAAATGAATAACATGTTCTGTCTCAGCTGGACAAATATATTTGTGATTCCATCTTAGCAGCACACATTCTCATAGGTATGACCAGATATGTTGGATGAAAAAAATTTGTACACACAGTTAGCCATGTTTGGACTCCAAACATAAGTAGCCTGCATTAGATACATACTGAAAACACTCCCATTAATCCAATTGCAGTGTGCTACAAAGCTTCCTAGTTCCTCAAATGATGGTGATAATATTGTCACTGGTGCTTTGGTGTCTTCTGCTTTACTGAAGGGAAAATTGTCGTCCTTTCTCAGTCTGCTGAGTCTCAGATTATTATGAATTTTACCCCTTTCAGTCTCAGTTACTGAGCAGCGTGTGCAGCCCTCTGATGCAGACTGCAGCCGGTATTATCCTGCATTTTGTGGTCTTGTCTGGAGCGATTATTCCAGAGCTGCCACATTTCTCTGTGTAACCCATGTCCGTTGAGCCGGTTCCCCATTGTTTATTCAAGTCTAGGCCCTTCTGGAGTAGCTACAGGCGCAGCCTTGTCTGTGAAACTGTCGGCTCTGCCTCTCTACCGGCACATCATCCGCTGGGCAGGGGCAGATGGGTGCTGCGTGTCAGAGGAGGGACTCCCCCTTTCCTAAACGCCTTGTGAACGCAGCTGCAGGGAGGAGCCCGGCAGACGCGGGATGCCCGGACCGCCAGGGTGGACGTGGCTGAGACAAAGCTCTGGGTCTCCTCGGGCATGGCAGCTCTGCCCAGGGCACGGGCGGCGAGGGGACACTTACCTCGGCTGTTCGTCCTGGAAGCGGGGAGCAGGCTGGCCCCCAGCACAGCCCCGGCACGGGAAGGATGGTCCGCAGCAGCCTTGGAGCTGCTCCCACGTCCCCTCTGGGCTGGTGCCTGTCCAAGCTGGGGCTGGGCTGCTGGGAGCGGGCAGCAGCGGCGTGTCGGGGGCTGCAGGGCCTGCCGAGGGGGTCTGGCCCCTCTGGAGCTTTCCCCGTGGCTCCGTGTGCCAGAGCGGGCGGTTCCCAGGGGAGAGGGGCCGCACATCTCCCTCCCGCCCTCCTCCTGTGCGTGGCGGGCGAGTGGGCGGAGAGAGCCCGCGCTTGGGAACGGCCAGGTGTGGATTTTCAGACCTGGCAGCTGCTTTCGGGCTGTTTTCCAGCCTTCTGCGTTGGACAATAACGAGTGCGAGTGACGTAAATTCAAAGTTAGAAGGTGTGAAAAATGTCTGGGTTTGTGTTCTGAAGAAACGTTTGCTGAGAGTATGGATGCTAGTACCAGAGTCTTCTACGAGTTACCCAGCAAGCCTGGAGTCCTCTGATATGTAAATGAAGGTGAATAATTGACCCAAGGCGACGTCAGATTTAAAGTAAAAAGTTCCTGGTATTGCCTTTGAAATAAAATTAGCTTTTTTCCCAAATAATTTAATTTCATTATTGATTCCTGTGTTGCAAGGTCTCAATTGGACATTAACCTTTTTCTAAGCGTTTGGTTGCTGTTGTTTTGTTGTCTGTTGAAATCCCTTTAAGGTAAATTCAGATTTCAAATGCATTACTTGACTGATGTATTCTAGGAATTCCTCTCTTGGTGCCAGTTTTGGCGGCTGAGGCAAAAGCTGTTGCTGTGCTGGGGAGATGTGGTGATGGTATCATTAGCTGGGGCTCACTTGAGTCCCCTTGGGTCTCCCTGTGGTTTGGGGGCTCTGGGACACAGCTGGCATGATGGAGGGATGACAGGAGGAGCAGAGAAGAGGTGCTGCTCCCTCACCCTGTCCTGGTCAGCTCCTTTCTTGAGCTTGAGCTCCTGGTTTGGCATCCAGCCTTGCGAAGTCTGGAATCTCTGCTCAGTAGACACAGAACTTTGCAGCAAGCAGCTGGGATGTTGGTGTTCCCTTGCGTGTGGTAAACACTTTCAGAAATACTTCCTACTCTGCAGGTATGCCTCAAACTGTTTGCAGCAGCAGGTTACACAGCACTGACCGGGAGGTGGTAGTGTCTAATTAAGTGTCTCTTTGTGACCAATGGCAGGATATTGCTGTCTTAATAAAAGATTTCACTCATGTTGTTATGGCAACAGAAGTTTTTGGAAGGAGAAGTGCTTAGTAGGTAAGTTGCTCTTGCCAGACAGAGGTTACTGTGGCAGAAGTCTGCAGTCGGCCAGCAATGGTGTCCAAAACCCATCGGTCTGGGCAAGGAGGACGGGTGGGACCAAGAGGGTCCTGTCTGCGGCTGCACGAGGGTGTTTGCTGGAGCCCTGCCTTTAACTGCATGGCTGGCACATGCACCTCAGCTGCTACACAAGCCCGTTGTGTTGGGACGAGTCACTAGCCCAACAGCTGGAGAACTGTTTTATCCAGGCAGGGAGGGAATGGGGGCTCAGGGCAGCCCCCAGCAGAGCTGCAGCCAGGCGGGCGGGCACCTTGGCCGTGCTGACCCGTGGGAGGGGCACGGGCAGCGCTGGGACGGTACCAGCTCCGCGATGCCCGGCCCCTGTCACCCCCAGGCTGGTCCAGGGCAGCAGAAGTGGGCAGGCACTGGGCAGGAGGCGCCGGGGGCAGGTCCTGGCGTTCCCAGCCTGGGAATTCGTCTGCAGAGCTCCCGGGAGGTTTGCAGGAGCCTGCGTGTGGGTGGGAGGGCTGTCAGAGGACCTGTGCTCCAGGGGGGCCTGGTGCTGCGCTGGGTGCTGGGTGCTCCTGAGAGTCACACGGTATGATAGCTCAAAGGGCTTCAGCAAGTAATTAACGGACAAAATAAACACAGTGGCATGAATCTAAACACACTCTGTTGCGATGTGGGGCTGTGGGACCTGTGTAGCTTTAGCCCTGGCTCTCCAGTATGCTCATTATATTTGTACTAGCTTCTCTGCTCCAGAGGCTGCAAGAAATCATTCTGTTGTGTATAATTTTAATTGCCTGTTATACAATTGCTTCTTTCTCTATGCCCATCAAGTATATTCTCTGTTCAAAAGTGTAGCTCTGCTATGTGGCATGACCTGTCTGCTAAATTACAATAGGAATAAAAAAATACTGCAGGAAAAAAAAATCTAATTATGAAATACAATGGCATTCTCAATCTCTAGTGCCATCTGCACCTGTTGTGTTAGGACCAGTACAAACAAATCAATAAAACCTGCTGCTTTCCTGATGTTGCCTTTAGCAGTTGTAAGTAGTTTGTGCAGTGTTCACAGGCACACTCTTGTTTCTCTGGTCTGAGGATGTGCCATCCTCAGCCAGAAGATTTCAGCATTCACTTTTTTTGCAGAATGGCTCTGGGGCTGGGATTTGAAGCTTTCCACCTGGAGAAGGGGGCAGCAATGAAACGGTTACAAAGAATTAGCTGGGCTGCAGCTTTAACGGCATCACACGGAGGGCACAAAACTGAATTTGGTAGGAGGTTCTTTGTCTGGAACACGCCTTGGCAGTAAACAGAGATCTGATCTCAGAGGCAATAAGGCATCAGGAGCACTGGCAGCGTGGCAGTGAGCGATGGCTTCTGGAGAGTGGCCGGAGCCTCCCTGCTCTGAATGCTGAGGAGGGTTTGTAGAGCTGGAGCATTGCCTGGCACAGGGTGTCCCTTAGGGTGCTGCTGTGCCAGAGGCTGGAACTGCTGTGACTCTGTTTGTGTGATTAAAAATAAACCACCCCTCTTTTCCTAGTTTGACTTTCTTAGACAGCAGAGGGGGATAGCGGAGGATGCAGTGTGGGAGATGAGTGGTACCAAGGATGACAGCCGCTGTCAGAAGGCAGTTCACATTGTCAGCGAGCTGTGCCGGAAGAAAAGCCTGCCTAGCTTGGATCTGGAGACTTGCAGGGAATTCCTCCTGCTGCCTTCTGACCAGAGCCTGATTATCTCCGAGCCAGGTACAGTACTCTGGTCCCGCCTGCTCCAGTGGTGCCTGCGGCTGCCAGCAGCTGGAAGAGGGCAGGAGGGGTCTGGCAATGTTGGCGAGTGTTAGACTCAGGGGTGGGGGGGTTTGGTCTCGGCATACATCATCACTGTGTGTTTTTTTTCCTTTATGCATGTTCCACTGTGAAATTTTGGTGCAAGTGCTACCTCACCTGTTGATGTGAAACGGTGCAGCCTGTTGGGGAGAGCTGCACAGGGGAGACGGAGAGGGTGTCACAGGGACGTGCTGGTGGGGAGGTGGTTGGTGAGACAAAGTTTAAAAGCACAGGTGCCTGTCCTGTGTAAAGCAAAAAAGCAGTAAAAAGCCTATTTAGGTAACTGAGATGATAATGACAGGAACTGATTGCTGTTATCTCAGCTTGAGAAAAGAAAGGACTTGTGTGGATTTTTGTCCACCAGTAAGGGATCTTGATGTACTTCCATGTATTTGTTTTACTGCCTCTAAGAACTGCCTGAAGTTGTTCCTTGTTAGCTTGTAGAGCTTGGGAGACACACGGGTGTGTCAGTGATGACTCAAGAGCAAGCACACTGCTCTAAGAGCAAAGGGGCATTTCTTCACTGCCACTTCTGCTCACAGCTTTGTCTTCCAGAGAGGTTGTCTTCTGCTGTAACTTCAGAAGACATTGGCAGGGGGAGCTTACATCCCAGGCTCACATACTGAGGTACAACACCAAAATCCTGTGCTTTTTAGCATTGTGGATAACATGCTTTAAGGTGTTTGTGTATTAGAACAATTGTGCAGAGAGCATCTTGTAAGGATTCTGTAGATCATGATCTACCAACCCAGCCTGAATTCACAGCGCAAGTTTTCAGAAACTTTTCTTCTCTCCTGCTGAGGACTCCTGTGCAGGGCCTGGGTCCAGCCCATCAGTCCCTGTCCAAGGCTTTCTGTGCCATCTTGCTTCAGTTCCTCCTGCCCCGCTCTGCCAGCATCTCGTGCGGGGACGTGACCAGCACCCAGGGCACACTGGCAGCTCTCTGGCTTCACTGGGCTTCTGCCATCTGCTCGCAGTGCTGCTTCCACCACTGTTTTGCCAGTGTGCCCAGCCTAACACCTTCATTTCACATCCCACACTGCTTGTAACTTAATTATCATCTTAAAATGCTTTTTTATACTTGCTTCTTCTGAAAGCCTCTTTCCACTGCTGGTACTGTCCTTATGTGTAGCGTCCAGCACAGCTGTTTTCTCTGTTGCAAATAACTTACTGCATTGCTTCATCATGTTTTACCTTGGTACCAATATTAACATTTTCCTAACTGTGCAGCAGAAATACCTGTACTGCTCTTGTTCTGTCTGCCCTGGTGTGACAGATGGTTGCCTGGCACTTGTTTGTGCAGCTTGTTCAGGACCTCATTTTCAGGTCATGATGTGCCTTTAACATCTCAAATGTTTGTCTGCTCTGATCTTGTTCAAGTGTCAGCCTCTACCCCAGGGCCTGGGCGATCCACGCCGGGCTGATCCACCGACTGCACCCGGTGCATTAACAGCTATTGCTGTCACCTCTGCTCTGCGGGACTGGGCCCATTTTTATGTCTAGGCAGCGCTGAGGATGCCCTTTGGGCCCAACGGGTACTAATATACCTGGATGTAAAACTGTTCCAGCAAGGGAAACAAATCTGTGTGCATTAAGTGTTAACTAATGTAGCAGTTACGGTGACCAGGTACCTTTCCCATAGGTGTCTGGATGATTATTTAATTAATTTGTGCTTTGTCTGTTTTACAATGAAGACTTCTGTTAAGCAACTTTGCTGTCATCTACCTGGAGTCCAATGTTCAGATCTGGCAAGTCCTTCCTCACTAAGATATGGGAATCAGAAGTGCGGTTGTGCGAAGCCGAGCAGTGGCGCAGCTCTGGGCAGGGGGCAGCGTCGGTGCCGGGTCCTGCTGAGCGTGCTGGTGCTGGGCAGCACAGCCCCGCAACCTGGATGCAAAGCTGGCTGGAGTAAAATTGGCCCCATTTGCCATCGTCATGTGAAACCAATGGCTTCTCTGTCCATTTGTTACCTCCTGGGTAAATCTATTAGCTCATGGCTACATCAGCTTGGCTTGTCAAGTGTCTCGATGCAGCTTGCGTGGTTTTTTGAGCGGGCAGATGAAAGCACTCTAATGCTGCCAGAGTCGGAGCTGCTTCTGCACAGCTCTGTTTGCCATTAGACTCTGAGAGGCTGTTTGTTTTTTCCTGGTGTTTCATGTATTGATGAAGAGCAGTATCTTCTGGGAATGCCATGGAGTTGCAAGGAAATTAGCCAGGTATCACTAGCCTTCTTGAACTGCAGCTGACTGTGGAAAAAACTATGAATATAGAAGTATTACTGAGTAGATTATGTAAGAATACGTCAGAATATGGTTTTATACAGTGATTTTTTAAAAAAAACCCAATTTGAACTAAATGGAAATTGCTCGTGTGTATAAAGTCGATACTCGTCTACTCTCTCTAGTTCAGGTTATGTAATAACTGTTTCTCCTACTTAAAGTCAGTAAGAGAAATGTAGCTGCAGTGTTTCTCCAGTATGCCATAAATTACTGTACACTCAACAAAAGAGCATTGCAGGCTGCTGCTGGCTACTAATCCAGCAGCTAAGTGTGTCAGAAAAATAAGGTATTTGGATGAGGAAGGTTTTGGTACGGCTGCGCCAGTGGATGTGCGAGGGTGAGCGTTTGCCTGCAGCTTGGCCCGTGGCGGTGCCAGGAATAGAACTGATCTCTTGGCTGTGGGCCCTGAGATGGAGCAAGATGCAGCATCCTTTTGTTGTGCCTATCTGAAGTCCTCCCCCGTAGCTCCCTCCATCTGACAGCTCTCTTCCCTGCCAGTCCTCAGCTGTTGTGCAGCGATGCCGGCAGTGTGACTAGTACACAGGCATAAGCTGTAGACAGTGGAAATGCCTGTGATAGAGGGACAACTTTTACCACTGTGGTGATGTGCCTTAGACAACATCACTCCTCTGCCCTGGAGATGCAGTGAGTGCTCTGGGACAGACCTCCCTGAGAGACCCTGTGGACAGGCCCTGCCAAAGTGCAAAGTACTTGGCTGACTGTGCTGGGGAGCCCACACTGCCAGACTCCCACGGGAGCCACCCCACGTCACCCGCTCCCTTTGCCCATGGGAGTGGAGCTGCTTGTTGGACAGCAACAGGGTCTTTGGGAAACAGGGTGCCAAGTCCTGCTCCCAGGGCCTGCCACAGGCTGCTGCGGTGGAGCGAGTGTTCCCCTGACTGCCCTGCCCAGAGCTGCTCCCCCGGGTACCAGCCCGGGGTCCTTCCCGTGGGCAGCCCAGCTCCAGCCTGGTGACATCCCCGCTGCCGGGCACAGCTCTCACCACCGTGGAGTGTGCTATGGGCTGTCCTGCACGGTGGGGTTGTCGCTCCATTTGCACAGGACAGCATCACCAGCGGGGTTGCACCTCCAGGACCAGGTCTGGCTCCCCGGGGTGCGCGGTGCCCGGTCCGGCCGCGGGCAGAGGCTGCCAGCTGGTCCTGGGAGGTCAGGCCAAGCAGGGGGTGGCACAGAGATGGGAACTTGACTCCACAGTGAGATTGAAAACCAAAATAATCATTGTGAAATGAATGTGCAGGGCTGGTGGATGTGACTGGAGCCTGTGGCTTGTGGTGCTTGCTGACTTTAAAGGACGGTGCATGGGTACGGGAGGGAATTCACATCCAGGAGCAAATCCCTGGGTTTGATTTCTAGCCCAAGCACTACTGTGCTGTGACTTTCTTTAAATAACATAAGTTAGGGTTTTTTTTGCCTCAGTGTATCCATTTATAAAAAGCTTTGCTGCCCAGGAAGTACAGGATCCAAAGGATGATGTGCAGAGGTGCTGCAGGTTTTTACCCAGGAACTGGCTGTAGCCTGGGTGCACAGCAGTCCCTGTTCATCTTGGCACAGCACGTGTACCCTCCTCAAACCCTTCCCTAGGCACTGGTCCACCTCAGCAAAATGCTCTAGAGCTTTCCTAGTGCAATGCATGAAAGCTGAAGCGAGAGGAAGAAAAAGGACAGCTGGAGAAAATGCAAAACCAGAAGAGACTTTACGGTAATTTCTGTTTCCTAGCACACTTTATCAGCTGTCCTTCTGTGCTGTAATCCCACAATAATTCAGAGAACATTTAGTGTTTTGCCCTTTGTGTGAACTGTTCTTTTTAAACTTCATGATGCAGGCAGTACATCTTGTACAGCGCTGAACACCCTCCTGGCACTTCACAAATACTATTAAAATGTTAAACCCACAAGTACATAAGTGTTCTTGCTGCAGGCAGAAGAAGGGGTGAATTTTTGTGCAATAGGGTTTCTTTTCATTGCAGGAATGTTAGTGTGGAAAGATCACTTTTATATGGGGAGTATTTATCTTGGAAAAAAATTAGCCCTTGGTAGGATAGTTTGACTAATGGGAAAATTGATGACATGCCCATTCACTGGTATGGGATGCCAACAGCCACTACCTGTGAAACATGGGCAAGTCTTGAATTTACTTACCAGCTGCAATAACACACTTTTTTGATTCATCATTCAAGTGTATTTTAAGTAAATACAACAGTAAACATGTTTAAACTCACCCAAGCAAAGCTAATATTAATCACTCAAGCTTGGATTTCCAGCGGTCAGGCATGTGAAGAGTAGCACCTCGGGGCAAAGCTCTGTTTTGTCACAGAGTAATGCACTTGCAAAATGGATCTTGCCTTCCCCTGCCAGCGTCTGGTCCATGAGCAGGGAAAGAGCCAGCTAGAGCTACGTGCAGCAGATTTGCTCTTTAGCTCAAGTAAAACAGGTTTGTGCTCTGATCCTGAAGGTGCCAGGTTCCAACCTTGCTACTAGAGAAAGGTTTGCAAAACTGTATTAAAATAAGGTTAAAACCAGCAGCATAAATCTAGGAAAAATGGATTATATAGGCTGTCTGTGAGCATATGTCTCTGCTTGTGTATTGTGTGTGGGTCTGTGACTCTACAGCTGTCTCTGGCTGTGCACTGTGATGGTCCCAGCAAATAAAACACACCTTTGGAGCTGTGTGTGTGTGTGTTCAGGAGCTCTGTAAGTACCTCTCTGCATAGATGCAGGTTTGCATCTGCCTAATTGCTGTTGGTTGGTTCATTCCTGAAGCAGTACAGGGAGGCTGATCATGTTTGTAGGTTTCTTTGCGGACCTCGGAGCCTGTTCCAGTGCAGCTGCAGTAGCCTCATGCATAGTCAGGGATCAGCATCTAAAACTCCATAGAAACAGGCAGCCAGATTGCTGCTGCTGTTAATTGTGTGAGCAGGCTGAGGACAGTGACCAGGCACTGAGCTGAGGAGCAGATACCTCTCTGGTAAGTCCACATTTCTGAACTTACTTTGTTATTTTTTTTTCTCCTTTTTTTTTTTTTTTCATAATATGGAGCCTCTTTTCCTTAACAAACATTTTGCTTCAGCAGTTTCTGTCTTTGCCGTTGAAGCATTTTCTTCTGCTTTCAGTATTCTCCCTACGTTTCACTGAAACCAAGCATGAGCCTTTAGCTAGTTCCAATCAGGGCACAGCCTGACTCTGATCTTCCCCATTGTTTTGCAGGATGACTCTGAGGAGCTGGTATTTCTGTGTTAGCAGGTGTTTGCTGCTTGACATCTTTGCTTTGCTGAAGTCGTACCAGTGCAGTGTGCACAGGGTGCTGCACGTACCATGTATTCACTAACATCCTACAGCCTCACCTATGTGCATTCATTGTTCAGAGACACAGACAACCATAACTGGATCTCATGTCTGATAACAATTTTTCATTTAAGTATAGTTTCAGCTATCATTGTTTTTCTTACCTGTTTCTTCCTCTTACTGTCTGCATTTCTAGGTAGAATTGCATATTCTTCCCTAAGACCCCAGATTTCCATCTCATGTTGGTTAGGCAGCTTTTTCTAGCTTTAATATTTGTTATTTATTTTTCAAATATGATATTATATGTATTTTTCTTTACTGTCTGTGTGTTGTAAAATCTGGCAGCGTGTCTGTAACAGCCCTTACTGTTGCAATCCAGTGGACTCACTAACATAGCAGTCACTTACGCTGGCAGTGGTTTGGGAGAGATGCAATTTGTCTCTCTGCCACTCATTGTCTTTAATTATACTTGTACATTGCAAAATGGCATCCCAGAGGGATAGAGAAGGGATAGTGACTGTACATTAACTGTGCATTTTCCATGCCTACGGAAAAAATAAAGTTATCCTGCAGGTTGTCTTGTAGGTAGTGAAACTGCAGATGCTAAATAAGGCCACCTTTATGTTCAGTTCAGTTTGTTATGCTTTAGCAGGTTAGTGTTTGACAACATCACAGGAAACTGTGCAGTGAAGACTAAAGGCAGGTGCCAGAAGCTCAGGTCATACAAACCCTTTCAAAACCATCATTAAGACGCAGAGTCCCAGAGTATTTGGTTCCATGGAATAAGAATTGCTCAGAAATTATCGAGCACCCCAGCGTCTCTGGCAATGTAAGTATTACTCTGATTTTCTATGCTTATTTGTAACTGCTGCAAAGAAATGCATGTGCTCCTGTAACAACCCAGTGCTAGGTGAGCACAGCACCTCCTTAAATGTGTTCTTCCCATACGCAGTACTTCATCTCTTGGACATCTGCAAGCATTTGCTCAGTTATTTGAGCTCAGTTCGGAATCTGGTCTCTGGTCAAAGTGTTCATGCTAAAAGGATTCTGAGCTGCAGAGGATGGAGTGATGTGAGTTGTTGGGAAAGGGAAAAAGGAATCTCAGAATGCATTTAATGAACCTGTAGGATCAGGCAGTCCAGCCTGCATGCGCGACTGCTGTGTCATAGGTTTCAGGGGTTAAAGATCCCTGTCTTTGTTACCAGCTAATGGCAGCAGCAGCAGCAGCTAATGGCAGGAGCAGAGCCATTCGGGGAGGAAGTTCCCTGATCATTCAGTGGAGCTGGAACAAGGAAATGCTCTTTTCATAACCGCTGCGTTCCGGGCTGGGCAGCAGGGCCGGTCCCACGCAGGAGGTGGCTGGGGATCCCTCCCAGCGGCGCGGCACCCCGCACGGAGCCTGCTCCAAACACGCCGGTGCTGTTTTGCCACGCAGACCAGACTGTCTTGTGTGTGCCAGGTGTTATCAGCAAGAAGAGAGGAAGAGGGGACGACATGGGCTTATGCAGCCCTACTGGGTCTAGATGTCTTTAATTGTCACCCTGACCTGCTGAGGACACGGATCTGTGTATCACCCAGAGTCGTTCCAACATCTGGAGCCAGGGCAGTTCTGGATGAATCCTGCCCAGCTCAGGTCCTGTATGTACAGGTTGACATCATGGGAGGAAGATGATGCTCGGTGTTACTTAACATCAGCCCAGGGACATTGTGTGTGTTCAGTGCTGTTGAGTTGTTTACAGATGTTGCTACAGCATATTGTGATAAAATGTCATGGGATTAGCACACAGCTCTGTACTATAATTATATGCAGTGTGGCTTGTAATAGTTCATTAGATTGTCATCAGTTAGGCATAAAGCAATGACAACTCTTGCTGTCTCATTTATAATACTCTAGGGAACAGCTGATTAAGACACAAAGTGACCTAAATCACTGGGGAATGTTTCCTTCGGTTTGGAACATATTTTTTTTTTCCTTTTTTTTGTCACTTTTGATAACAGAAATGCTGCATTGCTGACAGCTCAAAGTTCCCTTTCTGGTTGCACATGCCAACAAATTTTGAGAAACAAACATGCCTTTGATACAGCCTGGAGGAAAAGTCTGAATCTGCAGGTGGGTCAATAACCTCTCAGTACCAAAATATTTGGTCTTCAGAAGCCTTTGATCAGCCTCCTCTGGCCCAGCTGTTCTGTTGGGGCATAGTCATTTTCATGTGTATTTATTTTCCCTGGGTATCAATATGGGCCTCTCAGCATTGTGCATGAAGCCCGTAGTCACTAGTGCGCAAGGTGACAGCATTGCTTGACGAAGGAAGTTTTGTCTGGATGGGAGTTGTGCCGCTGCTGTTTGCACTTGGACCATACATCATAGTTGCTTGAAATGCTGAATCCCTGCAAGATCTCCTTATGGAGCGAGTTGTCTTCTTACTTAATGTGCAATAATGAGATGGTTTGAATTTTATAATCTTATATAATTACTCTCAGAATAGCTTCTGATTCATCCTTCCCTTTGAAGCTTATAGTTTGCATTCCAATAAGCTCTTGCATGGCAGGAACCCTGTGGTAGCAGCAAATTAATTTTTAAGAAGGTATTTTCTATCTAACTGAAACTTTGGCATAGCCGGTTCGAGCATCCATGTCTCTGTCTTCCTATAATCCGTTAGGTAGCTGGGTGTGCACAGGAGAGGAGGGGGCTCTGTCTGGGCTCCTGCAGAGCCCGTGTGGCAGGAGGGAGCTGGTGGGAGCTGATAGCGCGAGACTCGGCGTCCAAGGACTGAGGAAGCACGAGACAGGGTAAATCTCCTTTTAGCTTCGTGTGGGAAGGAAGGTTGTGTTTGCAGAGCTTCCAAGGGGACATTTCAGAGACCCTGTGAATGTCTCCTCTCAGAACACCCTCAGCGTTCCTCTCATGAGGACCTTCCCCTCTCTGCTGGTTTGAGGGGAGTTTGTCACTGAGCTACCTGTGATGGACCGAGTGTGAAAGCGCTTGTTGTGTAAAACAATCTGTGAAAACTTTCTGCTTTCATGCATTCACTTTCATTGTGATGTCTTCTGTGGAGTTACTTGTGGTTGACTTAGAGTAGCTGCTGCTTGCCTTCACCTAGAGAGATGTGTGGGTCACACCGGGGTCCTGGGAGTGTGCACAGCGTGGGATTCTCTCGGGGTCTCTGTGGATGTTTTGTACCATTGTGCTGCGCTGTCAGCTGAGGGGAATAATCAGCAAATTTTCACTTACATTACCAAGAGACAAAACCACCCTGATTTTTTTCTTTCTGGATGGGTTCTAATACCAAATATTTCTGTTAATTCCCCCGTACTCTAATGCAGCACTGTCCTTGGCTGGGCGATGCTCCCTGTCCCCCTGCCAGGAAGCTGACAAGCAGCCAAGCTCCTGTTGGTCTGAGCAGGGTGTCAGTAGGTGCAGATAAAGCCATCAGTGACAGATGACACTTGCTTCTCTTCCTCGGGTCACTCCCTGGATAGGAGCAGTTTGGGGGGTCTGAGAACACAGGCTCGTAACCCACGGGCCCGCAGGTGATGGATGTCCCCAGCTCTCGGGCTCTGGCTGCCCCTTGCTGCTGCACGGGGGCTGCTCTGCAGCCCGTATCAGCACCCGCAGCATGAGATAACGTCTGAGGGACGACAGAGGCTTGGCTCAATCCATAATTGTTTTCTGACCCAGTCCTTTAACCACTGCTGAGAACTTGATGAAATATTTTCCCCTCACTAACAACCCTGTGATCTGGTTTGAGCAGCAGCCGCTGCTGCAGTGCTTCACAACGCATCCAGCTCCTGTGCTGCTTGTGAAAGGCAAATTGACTGCAGTTAGATGTTGAAGTGACAGCTGCTAATGACTTGTCTAGCTCAAGAATATTTCAGGACATATTCCTACAACTCATAGCTGCCTAGAGAACACAACCAAAGAGAAGTGTTGCTGAAGTTTGGAATGACAACCAAATGGCAGTGAGGAGGTCTGATGATGTGACAGTGAAGACATCAGCAGAGGAGCAGCATGCTGGATGTAATCCCAGCAAAGAGAGACAATTAGTGAGCAGCTTGCAATGCTTCCCTCTTGCAGCCATGTTCTCTGCAGACCCCAGCACTCACTTAGCTGTGGGCTCTGTTAAACAGAGCTTCTTGCTGACCCCAGAACTGAAGCTGTGTTGGGTGACAGGGACAATCTGATCTTTGTTATTTGCTCTGTTACCATAAGATAAGGATCTGGCTGAGGACTACACACTGCTGCACTGCAGCTCACCTCTCATCCAATGCACCATTTCACAATTTATAAGACAGCCAGTTTCCTTTTCAGAATTCCTGTTGCAGAGCGCTCTGCTTTCCGCTGCCTTGCAGGGTTTGTTCAGAGCTGTGTTCCCAAAGGGGTAGTTCCCTTGCTCTGCTGTGGTTCGTGTTTTGGGTTTGGCTGTGGTGCTGCTGGATGCTGTGCCGCAGCCTTGGTTTATCATTTGGTTTCTGTTCCATCCAGTCCCTGCTCCTTCCTCTGTAAAGCTTCAAGGCTGAATGGCATTGCTAAACAAAGATGTCAATAGCAGGATTTAATGGAAGCCTCTCCCTTTTCCCCTGCTGTTGTCCTCTGCCCCTGCTGTAGGCATCCGAGATTCACCACAGGTTTTTATGCCCCATTTCCAGCCCCCCCTAATCAGACTTACACTGCTGATGCTTCTCAGCTGAGAGAAAATTAGATCAGCAGTTGGTGGGTGCCTCATGTGGTCTGTTGTAGCCCCAGAGCTGCCTGTCTTCTCCAGCAATAACTCTTGTAGTAATCCATCATTTCAATGCATGAGCTCTACAAAGCCCTATAGAAATAAAACAATACATTCTCACAAGCACCATTGCAACAGAAAAATGTAGCAGAAATGGACAGAGAAGCCTGAAAATATCTCCTGACATGGTATGAGCAATGGTTGATACATTACACTGGAAAACCAGTTGTGCAGCTGGTATGAGTGACGTTAAGGTAGATCACCATCATCCCCTACCTCTGGGCTCTGCCATCTCCTGTAACTGCTCTTCCAGGAGTGTTTGGTGTGCTGAGATGTTACATGCCCCACATCATAGCTCAGAATAGCTGGGAGCTGCTTTTTCAGCTGAAATAAACCTACTGAGGAACAAACCAGCCAGAGCTCTCCCTGGTGCTAAGATTTTACACTGGCCACCGAAAAATTTACCAGTAAGAACCTCTCTCTGGGAAGATGTCCATTTGGTCTTGGCAGGACCAGGTCAGAGGCTTTGTCTGGGTCTGACGTGATGAGGGAGCTGTGGGATCAAGCGTGCCACGGCAGCAGTGCTGCCCATGCCCAACCTCAGCAGAAAGTTGGGTCAAAGTGCCCTTGCTGCTGTGGTGAGGGGGCTGTCCCGCGGCTCCAGGGCCTGCAGAAACACATCTCTCCTCTTGCTGGTGCCGAGGGGCTCTGGGAAGAGGACTGTGGGGTCAGTGGCACATGTCCTGCTGGCTGGTGGCTGCCACAGCCGAGTTCCTCTGGGCTCCGCCTGCAGCATTTCATATTTTCAGCCCCCTTAAACTTTCACTCGTGGTTTTCAGACTTTGTTTAAATCCAACAGGTGCCTGGAATGACTAATAGATACTGGAGTGCTGAGGGAGCCATCAAACCTATTTTGTTTTCTCTATGGGGAGTGGGTGGAAGGAAAGCTAAATTACATCTTCAAGATATTAAATATAACTCTTCACATTAATCTCAGAGTTATCCTTGAATCTCTTTAATGATTGTGCAAGCTACTTCACAGTAATAAAAGTCATTGTTGCCATAATTAGACTAGTATTGTCTTGCAGTTAATAGACTATTGTAATCATGGCTTTGTCATATTATTAATCGTTTTCTGTTTGGATTTTGCTAATTATCCCCTTTGGTAACTCAGTTTGAGTGTTATGAAGTCAGCGGGGACATAAAGCTGAAAGGTAATTCCACCATGTTCTCTTAATTAGTTCCCATCCAAGACGAAACACCATGGGTGGTTGTACTGACGAGTTTTTTTCCAAGTGCCCGGGTACCAGGGCACGGGAGGGGCTGGGCTACCCAGGAAATCATCCCCCTTTCCTAGATTTGCTTTTAGCATTACAGTTTTAAATTGCTCCACTGTCCCTTTACTCCACCCTGGGCCATCTCATCCTTTATTTGAAAGGCTCTAGAAAGTAGTGACCTGCTCTGAAGTTTTGTAGTTTTGAGCCATTCTGTGAGCTTTGTTGTAAGATTCAGTTACAAGGTTTGTAGATGTTATAGAAACAATAAAAACACAAACCAAGAAGTCAGCCTTCGTGCTTCAGACGGTCTCCTCTGTGCTCTTGGCATTCCCATTGCTCGCTGCTGGCGTTGGGTCTTTTCTGCAGTGAGATGGTTCTGTCAAGGAGACACTTGCAGCAAGCAGCTTTCTGGTTTAGAGAGCTCTCTTTCTCTCCATCAGCTGCTCTGATGGGGAATCTGTGGCACAACTCATCAAAAGGTCATTCCTGGCTGAGAGGAGCCTTTCCCCAGTTCTCCTGGTGTAGAAATGCTTTCAGTGGAGGTCTCTGCCTTGCAGCAAAGGACCAGGGTTGCTGGTGGTGGCTGTGGATGGTCACTTCTGGGGCATTGCTCGGAGATGTAAAGGTGCTTTGTGTCTGTAGGGCTGCACACAGAAATATAGTGAGTCACAAATTCACAATTTCTCTTTTGCTTTACATACCATGCTAAACCTCTACCTCAAAAAGACCTTAGTAAGTGAGGAAGACCATCCCCGAAGGAGCTGTGTGCCTAATCCTAAGCATATCAGCTAATGCCGGTGAATGTCCATGTCCGTGTCCATGTCTTTCCTGCTGCTTGTTCTCTCCTCCCTCCTCGTTAGTCATGCAAGAGCTCTCATTGCTGCTCTGTAGCCAAAAGCAGTTTCAAGCTGAGGGTTCCTCTGGGAAGCGGCTCTTGCTCCCAGGGGGAGCGAGACTGGAAAATAGCCATGTTAATTTGTATTTGCTGACTCCTCCTCTTAAGCTTTATCTTTTCAGTTACAAGTTGTTATAAGATCCATTTTCCAGCATAGCAATTTCTCCTGTGTCTCTGAAGGGAGCTAGACCAGGAGGAGGTACCAGTACCGAGTGAGATGAGAGCAGGGTGGGGAACGGCTGCAGCCATTCTGTGCTGTACAGCCCTACTTACCTGGTAGCAAAGCGACAAATAAGGCACTGTCATCTTTTTAGAGGGGAACAGAACAGAACAGAAATGCTGCTGTTGCTGTATTTTTTCCTCAGATGGGACGTTTCTCAGGGCCATGGCGTGGCCCCGTCCCTGGCTGAGGACAGCAATGCCGCAAGCGGTCGGGGGGCTCTGAGTTGGCTGCAGTGTGGGAAACCTTGTGCAGGGCAGAGGCTGAACCGTTCTGTGCTGCTCTGTCAGACCGAGCCCACCCTTGCTGCTGGACCCAGACACGTCCCTCCTCACCCTCCACTCAGGGGACCTTGGCTCCGAATGCTGCACAGAGTGGGGTGATAGAAGCAAGCGAGCTCATCTTTCCCCTGGGCTGTGGTGTCCTCTTGGTGTGTTCTGTCTTTGGGGGAACAGGCCTTACCTCCATCCACGCCAGGAACAGCCACACAACCTCTGGCCCTGGGGCATTTTCTGTGAGATAAGGAATTATCTTGTTTTTACAGTTTCTTGTAAGTTAAAGGACATTTAAAGCATAACATTTTGAATACTAAGTATTTTTTTAAAGTAACTGGTATTTTCAACTTCATAAGAGAAGGCTCATTAAATCAATTAAGGTCAACTCTGTCCAACTGATATTTAAGTTTAATAAGTCACGCAAAAAGTCTTGGGGAATTTAATGTCATCTTCAGACAAACCAATATTCTTCCCAGGCAGATGCTTTAAAAATGTCTGTGAAATCCTGATCCCTTCTACTTGTGCTTTATGTGAGCTGTCAGAGGAAAGAGTAGGAGGTCATGCATAAAAGTATCTGTGAATCCTGTCAAATACATTATGAATGCCAGCTCAGCAAGAAGTGACATGAACTAAGATCTTTCTCAAGCTGGCAACAGGTTTTCAGAAAGGAAAACTGATTTTTTCTGATGTTTTCCATTAATGAGCCTGGTGTGCTGGCAGAGTGATGCATGCCCTAGGACTTCTTGAAATGGGCAGAAGTATCTCAACAGAAACTTTTCTGTTGTGTAACAACTCCCAGCAGTGATGGATTCTGAGTTGCAACTATTTCCTTTGTAACAACACAGATGTATTTGCAAAAAGTCCAGGTTCTTAAGTTTTCTCATGGAACTCTCTGCCACTGAGTTTCCTGGGCACAATTCCAAGGCAACTCAAAGAACAGGAAAGCAGTACCTCAGTGCTCTCTGCTTCGCTGCCAATACATTTACCCAAATCTCTAAGGAAGCTCCACTGCTGACTTGTACAATCCTATTTATTATTGAATAAGACAGGACCTATTTATTCACCCCAGTAGTGATCTGTATTTCCACCTTGGAGCTACAGCAGAAAATAAATGGTGCAGTCTGACCTGTACAGGAGGCTGGTGAGGGAGAGGGAAGTTGCAAAAACTTCTGGATGGCATTTATTCTTTTCATCTGCATCTCCTGCCACCTCCTGCCTTTCGTTTTGAGTCAAAGAACCTGTGGGCAGCCAGGAAGCTTTGCCTCAAGCTCTTAGTGAATTTGCTAAGCTAGGTAATTTTGTGGAAAAACAGTGCATTTCCTCTGGGATCTCAGAAACAACAGATGGTTTCCCAGGTGTTCAGCAGAACTGCCTTGTTCCCATGTAGATGTTGCATTCTGTGTCTGATGCTTCCTTGAGATTTCACTGAACTGATGTGAAAACCCTAAATATATAGTACCTGTTATATTCCCAGCATGTTAGCAAAGTTTCATGATACAAATGGGTTCCCGAATACTTTGCTGTTATGGTTCATCTGTGGTGGTTGTGGTTTGTCAAGATAAATATTTAGTCTTTCCTCATATTTCATAGATTTTTTCTAAGCCTTAGACATTAGATATCTTATTACAGCTGTACAAAACTAAACTAAATGACCAAAGGAAACAGGAGGTCTTCTTATGGCTTCTGTTTAAGGTGAAGCATATGTCAGGGATCACGTTTATAGCAGCTATGATGAAGCACAAATATCTTCTAAGAGCTAAGCTGCCTGCTAGGGATGGATTTTGTGGGAGATTGTTTTAAATGCAGTTTTTGAGTGAGTCTAGCATTCCTTAGAGCTCACAGAGGTGAGAAGCTGTTTGCCTTAGGCACGTTTAGCCATGATCCAAAGAGGTGCTGTCAGCTCACGTGGACAAGGCTGAAGAAGCCGTGTCTGCAGTCGTGGCCTCCAGCCTGAGCTGGCTTTGGCAAAGGGCCGCTCCGGAGGGGGCTGCGCAGACCCGGCCGAGCAGGAGCCAAGCCGGGTCCCTTCCTGGGCTGCTGGTGTCCCGCCGTGCCAGGAGCTGCCGGAGCAGCGCGGCCGTCCCGTGGCTCCCACCGCGCACGGGCTGCGCTGTGGGAACCGGCCCCGCGCAGCAGGAGAGCCGCCGTGTCCTGGGCATCCCCCTCCGCGCCGATGCCCGCCCCTTCCAGCAGCTGTGCCCGGTCCTGCCTGCACCAGCCTCGCGAGGGGCCCGTTACACCCAGAGCCGTTTTAGCTGCAGCTGCTCACACAGCTCAAGACACTCGTCCCAGGCAGCGAGTGAAGGAGCCGCTGTCAGTTCCATGCGGCAACGCAAAACGTTTGTGTTCCAAGTGCACACGGGAACAGGGGGAGCAGGAGGTAAAGTCACTCTGTGTAAACTTCTGGAGTCATTGATATTTTTTTTACCTGTTTTTCTATCCAGACTCGCACTTAGGTAACTCCAGGAGTATAGGATTACTGGTCACTACAGATAACACAGTGGGCAGCCAAGGAATTGTCCTTGACCTCAGAGAAATCTGTGGCTGAATTGTCCATAGTCCTGACACTGTGGTGCAAGACCTGTCTCCATCTTCAGGGACTGCTGTTCTTTCTGATTCTGAACCGTTGGAATTTTGGTTTGGGTGGGAATCTGGGAATTAACACATTGTAAGAAAGGAACTAAAAATAGACAATGTTTTATCTTTTTGAAGTGCTGTGAATCATTTTACAGCCTAGCTCATATATATACATATATATATATCTCTTATTTTTTTCCTGATTCTTCAGCCATAGGTATGGAAGCTCTTTCTTCTCCAGAAGAAGACTGAAATGCTGAAATACATAGCATATGAGGTACAAGTGACTCAGAGAGTCAGAGAACATACACGGCTTCTGTGCTGTTCAGAATAAGGAAGGAAGTGTGGTACTTTCTGTGCAGCCTCCTCCTAGGTTTGGTTTCACTGCATCAGCAGCTTGTGAATTTTTTTTTTTTAATACCGGTATTTACTTTTTATTCCCTCTGGGCAAGATGTGAGTGTTGGTAGTACAACAGCAATCTACTTCCATGATCATGGTAGACAGATTTTTTTTGTTAATATCGTATCTGAACACCTGTGGTATGAAGGAAAAAGGCAGTTTCTGCTGGTACAGCACTGGAGCTTGTTTCTATCATTCAGTTCTGCAATTCTTCTCAGTTTCAGGCTCAGCAGCTTGCCAATGCCACTAAATGAGCCAAGGACAATGTTTTATAGCCAATTGAAGCTATTTATTTAAGGTATAAAACTCCATAGCTCGGGCTAGAGAAACCCATTGCTCCAGAGGTGTGTCTGGGGCAGGAAGCGGTCCCAAATCTGTCAGAGGATGCTCTCTTGGGTTTGATTCTTGCTTGCAGAACCTGACAAGAGCTCTCCATTAGTCGTGATACGAGTCAGTTTGGACCATTTCTTCCCTTTACTTCTGGCTTTCTCACCATCTTTCTTTTCTTTTCTTTCCTCCTTTCCCATTCCTCCCCTCTCCCTGTTGCTGTTGCCTTCTCTCTCCCTGTAGAGCTCTCCGTCAGCCTCCTTGCAGTGATAGTTATTGTGTGTGGACTGGCCCTGGTGGCAGTTTTTCTGTTTCTCTTTTGGAAGCTGTGCTGGGTTCCCTGGAGGAACAAGGCCATTTCTTCTAACCTGGCCGTCCTGCAGAGCGAAGCAGGCTGCAATAAGGAGAACATGGCAGACAAGCTCAAGGACACAGGTGCCATAAGCTTCCTGGAGGCAGCGGTGAAGATCAGCCACACATCTCCAGACATCCCTGCAGAGGTCCAGATGTCCATGAAAGACCACATCATGCGGCGCACGCGGATCCAGAGGCAAACGACGGAGCCTGCGTCTTCCACCAGGTGAGCGGGCGCAGGGCTCCGCGGGGATGCTGCAACCGGGGCCTCTGCTGGGGTGAGAGGAGCCGTTAGTGGAGCCTGAGGTTAAGGAAAGCTCTCCCACCTATGTGCTGGATTACTTCCCCAAGGCTGGTCATTAGCCAATTAATATGTTAAGACTGGCTTACCGTGGGCCCTTTAACAAACATCAAGGATTCAAGCCCTGTTACTGTGACTTGACCTCATTGTGTCAAGCCGTCAGTGTGTTTTGGCCACTTTAATTTGGTTCCAACATGAGAGGCAGGCTGAAGTATCAATGATGGGATGCTGTCAGACAGAATTAGACCCTTTTGCTCTCTCTCGTTGTTGTGGCTCCTTGCAGAAACAATTAGCTAAGCAGAATTGACGTACCGCTCACTGCACAGGCTCAGGACCAGCTGCGCTCGGTGCTCGTGCTCAGTGCACGTCTCTGTCTCAGCCAGGGACAGAGATGTCAGCATCATGCTCGGTAAATCAGGATAAGCTGTATGAGCCTTGGGACACCTCCTCAGCAACAACACTGAGAAATACGGTACCTCTTCCTTGACACAGAAGGCTGTGAAACTGGGACAGGAAAGGGTGATCGCAGGGTCCTGGCTGTGCCCCAGAACTTCTGCTTGCTTTGCTGGCCGTGCCCACCATGTGCACGAGTGCCACGGCAAAAACAGGCTTTGCTCAGGAGTTGGCTGCAGCATCACAGAATTAACAGGGCACGGATCACAGCCTTCTGTTTGAAGGTAGAGTTAAAATCAAAACGGTGCTGTCTGCAATTGTGCCACATACTCTTTTGTTTAACTGCACCACTTTTTGGGCAGCTGATTGCCTCTCTGTTATGCACACACTCATTTTGCTTTTATTTCACCTTTCCAGTGAAGGAGAAAACAAAAGCCCAGCCCGTCTGGATTAGGACAAAGTGGGACTTGGTTGTATGTGGGAAGGTTTCAAACACACTTTCTCAAGTGAAAGAGCCCATCATGAACCACAGGCAGGCAGCCAGACCCCGGGACACTGGGGAAAAACCCCAGCAGTTTGGGATCTCTGACTCACAGCCCAGCCTAGCCCAGGCCAAAGTGCCTTTGAGGAGCCTGCCAAGGAGAAGTGAGGTCTCTGAGCACCACATATCGCCGAAAGCTAATGCTCTGGCTGTACAAGTTCTTAGTATGGTTAAATAACTCCGTATACTGCTCTTGTAAACACCAGATAATCTGAAATACTGCTGTGAGTCCACAGAAAGCTTTTATGCTTTGCTCAGATAAAGCTTTGCTTACATACAGTTCCCCTTGTGCTGAAGGGGAGCTCAAGGCAAGAGACAGCTTCTAGACGAGGCTGTGCACTGCTCCCCGTCAAGAACTATCATCTACCAGTTTCTGATGAGAGTCCGTTGGAGAAGTTTGGAAGCAGCAATACCCAGAACAAAATCTAACTTTATGAGCCAGTTGTGCTTCCCTTGCTTTGAAAGTCTTTTTGCCTGAGATAAACTTAGTGCCAGTATCTTGGAATTGTAAGGACTGAGGATGGGAAAGTCTCCACACTGGGTTGTCTGTGGCTTGGGTAAGGAGTTGTTGGGTCTCCCATATTTAGCTGTGGGCTGTTATTTGTGTAACAGGTGAAAAAAATGCAGCTTGCTGCAAATACTCTGAAAGCTAGGAAATCAGCTGGATGGATTCCTTTGACCACTGGAGATGTTCCCTTCAGTGCTCATTTCCATAGCGGATGTGGTTTCTGTCAGGAGCACCCATTGCACTTGCTCTTGTGCTTTCCCTGCCTTCCTATCAGTAGCAGTCTGGGAAGAGAAGGAGAGAAATGTCCTTGGAAAACCATGCAACTGTTGTGTCTTCCTCCTGCAGGCACATCTCCTTCAAAAGGCACCTTCCTCGGCAGATGCACGTATCCAGCATGGACTACGGCATGGACCCACCGGCTGTGGCGGAGCAGCCAACCAGCATCGGCCGCATTAAACCTGAGCTCTATAAGCAAAAATCTGTTGACACTGAGGACCCCAAAAAAGAGGCAGCAAAGACCTGTGGGAAAATTAACTTCACTCTCAAGTATGACTACGAGAATGAGACACTGACTGTCCGAATTCTCAGGGCTTTTGACTTGCCAGCCAAAGACTTCTGTGGCAGCTCAGATCCCTATGTGAAGATCTACCTCCTGCCTGACAGAAAGCGCAAGTTCCAGACACGAGTCCACAGGAAGACTCTGAATCCCACCTTCGATGAGTCCTTCCACTTCCCTGTGCCCCACGAGGAGCTGACGAACAGGAAGCTCCACCTGAGCGTCTTTGACTTCGACAGGTTCTCCAGACACGACATGATAGGAGAAGTTATCTTGGAGAACCTGTTTGAGGCCTCAGACCTTTCCCGGGAGACTTCCCTCTGGAAGGACATTCAGTACGCGACGACGGTGAGTGTCTGCTTCGGAGGCTGGCAGGGTTTGCAGCACGGTGCCGCGGAGTGATGCCTGGCACCTGTGCGGGCAGAGGTCAGGTACGGAGCGTGGGGTGAGCGGCTCCAGGGCAGGGAAGGTTGGGATTCTCTTTCTGGCTGGTCTGCTTAAAGGGGTGAGTCCTGCAGAACGGCCACGGATGGGTTTATTGCCTCCCCGAGGACAGAGCCGTTAGCCCTGGGACCTGCAGCCATTGCACGCAGGGTTGGCAAGGGCTGTTGTCCTCGGGAGCCTGTCAGCTTTACTGGAATCCTGGTTTGCTGGAATTTCATCCCCTTAGTGAGTGAGTCTCGCTGATACCAGGTTTGCTAAAAAACAGCTGAAGGTTTCTGCATGTTCCCTGTCTGGCTCCCATCAGCACGGGCAGAGCCTCAGGTTCTGGTTGTCTGCCACGTGCACGTGGTAACGTATAAATAAAATAGCTCTGGAGGGCCACTGCCAGCCCCTCGGAGCTACGGGGCTTTAATGTACCGAGAGCATTTTCTGATGAGTTACTGGCATGTCCTCCAGAGCTTGATGTGGGTCTTTCAGAAGTTCTGCTGACTTCCCTCTGAAAGCGAAACCAAGCATCAGAGAAGGAAACGTCCCAGCCACTGTCAGCCTTGCAGGGAGCTGGCAGGAGAAGCCACCTTCTCGCATTGATTACTGAGAGCAAAAGTAATGACATTAACCTCTATGTAATAGCTGTCTGCTCCTCTGCTGTGCTCCCAGGAGGACCTGACTGGTTCTGAGGGCAAAGAGATGATTGAACTGCTTTGCAGATGGACACCAAGTCAGTTGTCAGCTTTGTCATTTCGTGTTGTTATTTCTGTCCTCACCTCTGTTCCTGAAAGCCTGGGCCCTGTCAAACCTTTCCTAGTGATCAGCATAACCCCATAACTTGGAAAAATCTGTCTTGTAATTTCCTTTTTAGCTCAGCTCAGACCTTTGCTCTCTCATTTTCTGTATTGGGGAATGAACTTTCAAATATGAATATTTATTGCATTGTGGTCAGCAATATCAAAAGACACTTGCTTTGCAACTCTGCAGCTTTTTTCTCAGTACCACGTTCCTCACCAGTTGTACCCCTTGGTCACTACTATTAGTGCTTGTTCTTTCATTGTGGGGTCTTCACAACTAAGAGAGGTCCCACGTGCATGTGCAGCACTGTACCCTGTGCTGTGGTGCCGCAGCTGGGACTCGGTGCGGGAGCTCAGTGTCTGGGCACCGCAGGGGATACGGTGTGCGTGCAGCGTGTTGGCCCTGGTAGGTAGCCCTTGGGCTAGCAGCTGCCCTGGTAGGGTGCAGAGAGTGGCCATTGTGCTTCTGTGGCAGCAGAGCTTTTGCCTGTCTAAGGACACTGAGATCTATGTGACACCTGCCAGGTGCCCGGGGCGTTGCTGGGCGCGTGCTGAGAGCTGCAGCTGTGTTGCCTTTTGAGCATCTTCCCTGCACGCGAGGTGGGAGGGAGGCAGAGGATCAACCATAAAGGAAGTCAATGGTATTAGTTAGCAGGGTGCTTACAGCTCTTGACTTTCAATCCACAAATAGCCATGTCTGTTATGATTAATGGATGGTAATGAAAGGAAAAATGCTGGCAAAGAGGCAAGCAGGCATCAGGCACATCCGTTAGCCTGGCAAGAAGCTGCTAGAAGAGAAACAAGGTGCATCTCACATGCTGGTGCCTCTTGGAGGCATCTACCCGTTTGCATCTGCTCTGCCTCTGAGACTCAGCTTGCTGTCGGCTCTGCCAGGCTGGCTGTGACGTGCTGTGGTGTTGAATCCTGGGGTGAAGTTGCTTGAGTTGCAGAGAGTTTCCCTTTCCTTGCTGCATGGTCAGCATACAAAGAGTGTGGTGAGCCTGAAGAGTTCGGAGGGAGAAGGCCTATAGGCAGGAATGAAGCTGGAAAGGGGTAAGATTTGACCTCAGTAGAGGAAAACCACATAATACACATAGCTGTGGGAGGAGAAGGTTATGGAGTTTGTAACCTGTGTATGTTCTGTGTTTTGCCAGGATGGTTTTGCAAGAAATAGTGGGTGTTTTCCTAGCTAAGTAATTTAACTGGCAAAAAACCCCCACAAAAACAGGTGGGCAGACAGCAGCAGAAGTGTTGTTGAGGGAGAAGCCTCCAAAAAAGGTGTGAGAGGAGCAGAGCCAGTATCATGCCCAAGACACATTGTGCAGCAGCCTTGCAGAGCTCCCACAGAAACGTCGAGTGCTGCGTTTGGCTCCGTCCCCTCATTCTCCCTGTGCCGTTCTTTGGCAATGAGCCAATATTGGTAGATCTCACCCAGTTGTAACACACCCAAGGACATTTCTGTTTAATCAAAAATGAGAAGGGTAAATACAGTTTTCATAATACCCAAGGATGCTCTGGGTGACTAATAATACATTAGATTGATCATGTGGGTAAGAAGATAGGAACACACTTAAGCAATGATATAAGCTATTCAAATAGCTAGCACTCATCTATTTAATTAATGATTGTACAGCTTGTGAATCAGTGAAACATTTTTGGTTTCAAGTCTGCGGAGGTTATTGATTCAGAGCTTCCATTATTTCCTAAGAGGTACTGATGTGAATTTTGGAAACATCCCAATATCTATAATCTGCAAGAAAATAATGTACCCTCAGGACATGTTTTACTCTCCTGTATTTATGGTTGCAAAGAAAAATCTCTTCACCTAATACAATGAGGTCAAAGGACTATTTGTACTAGTTTTATACCCTGAACAGGTCCTGTCAGTGCAAGGAGAGGAATAGAAGATGAGATGATGCCACAAGGTGCTCTCACAATCTCATACAGGGCTGCTCTCTTCTGAACCCTGTGTCCAAGGCTTCGTGCTCTTGTCCCTCCCAAACCAACACAGACCAAACATGTATGAAAGAACAGCCCCTGCCCTGTGTGCTGTCCTGATGCCAATTGCTGTTACGTTGTGTAATGGACATGGCATCCCATGCAGCCAGCACAGAGATTCTGTTGCTCATTGGTTTGGGAGCAGAAAAACCACTTCTAATCGTAATTTCAGAATATTTATTTAAAATTCTTTTCTATTGTCAGTAAGGTCTATAGCTAAGGCTGGTAGATGCAGTGTCTGATTGGAGCTGAACTCTTATGTGCAAAGGTACAATCCTAGTTCTCAAGCTTAGTTCTGATGCAGCAGCAGCATTTGCAGCAGGTTCCAGACACTCCTTACGACTATGTGCCTCCTCAGTGCAGAGTGATTTATTCAGGCTCTTTGTTATGTAAAATAATTAATCTTAAAAGAGGAAGAATACCTCTAAAGGTAACAAGAAGTGACATGTCTTAAACAGAAAGTTGTCATTCTGGGTACATGACTTTTGAGCTGTTATTTTAAGATGCTGTAAATGAATGAGGCTCTGTAAAATCCTGAGCTCCCTGTCCCCTGAAAACTGTCCATGCTGGAGTCAGGCAGCAAGAATCGTAGCTCAGCTCAGCTCTCAGGGTGCAGGTGACACCAGGGGTAAACTGCCGAAGGTTTTGGTGCTGGGGGTGGTGGTCATTGCTGCTCTCCAGGGCAGCAGCCCGAGCCGGGGGCACCCGTCACGCTCAAGGTGCTGTAGCTGAAATGCAGTCGGGAGTCAGAAGCTGCAGGGGCTCTAAAAGCTCATCAGAATGATTCTGGTGCCTCAAAAAGGTACCTTTAGTAATATTTTGTGAGGCAGAAATTTAGCTCCCAGTGGACACATCAAGAGGTACTAAAGGGAGAGGAATAATAACTTGGTAAATGTTTTCACCATTTTCATTGCTGGTCTCCAACAATGAGGCTGCGACTCAAGAACATTTTGTCGCATTGCAAGGAAAGCTCTTTAGGATGGCATGGGTTCATTACAGTGAGCAAGAGAGCAGAGGGGGAACTCTGAGTGGGTGAGAGTATTCAACTCTTATTTACCAGCAAACAGCATCTTCTGAGACAACATTTATTTAGATACTTACAAGTCTAGTCACACATTGCTCGGTCCAGAAAACATTTGGCTGCCACTGTTTCTTTTGTACACTCTATGCTTAAGATTTCCAATTTATTTGCTAGTGAAGTGATGTCAAGAATCAAGACTTTTGTATAAAGTTCATTAGTATTCTGCACGTCTAAGTGGAATAAATATCTGATCTTTGCCTTACCAGGGAAGGAGAAGGAAATCATTTGGCAAAAATCTCATCCATCAACAAGATCTATCCTCCTAACACTTAGCAAAGCTTTAAGTGCCTAATGCATTTACTTGTCTTTTTAGTTCCATCACTCTACTACTAACAGCTACAATTTCTTTTCAGCAGATCATTATATCACATTGAAATGAATCAAACTGTTTCCAAAAATAAACAGGTTGTTTGCTCTACAGATGTGGGATCAGCGTGTACAAAATAAGACTTTTTTTTTTTTTTAAATCCATTTTTGGAAGGTATTTGGAAATCTTTCTGCTGACTTCAGATGATAACACTTTCTAGTTTAATGCTTCAGAGAAAATCACCACATTACTCAGAGCCGTCTGCATTCTCTGCCGAAATGCTGGGCACCGACAAAGGCTGCAATCCCGTGTGCCTGAGGTGTGCTGGGGGGTCACTCCTGCATTTGCTGCAGTCTATAAGCAGAGAATCAGTCATGGCACCGCTGCGTGTTCACGTCTCACCTGTCTGTGCTCTCGCTCTGTGTTTGGTATTGCTCCGTTTGAGGAAAGAAATGTCAGTGTCACACACTTGGCACTAGAAGATGTATGCTGTACATTCAAGCAAAAATTAATGCTAACATAATTTCCTTAATGGCCTTCATCTGGTGTTAGATATCACTTCTCTTCTGTGTAAGCAATGGAGCAGAAAAAGAGGAGTGCATTAGCTGTAGTGTTGCAAGAGGAGGCACTTACTGAGGCAGCGGAGGATTATCCTTAACTGTGATTTGAAGCTGTAACATTTGGACACTTTTTTTTCCTGTTCTCTGTATTCATTTTTAGCCAAATAATGTTGACATACACTGGAAAATAAATTCCACAACACCACCATGTAGGGAAGTGTCATCCCCTTGAAAAGCCTGTTCCAGAGTGAGTGCTGTGTGAATCCTGCAGGCAGCGTGCTGGGGAGGGTGGAGGCAGCCTGGCTGCTTCCTGCACGTGTCCAATATAACGTGTTCTCTGTTTTGTTAAAGGAAAGCGTGGACCTGGGAGAGATCATGTTTTCCCTTTGTTATTTGCCAACTGCAGGTCGCCTCACCTTAACAGTCATTAAATGCAGGAATCTCAAAGCGATGGACATCACTGGTTACTCGGGTAGGTGCTCGGTGGCTGAGGACCCCATTGCATCCACACTGCTCCCTCCTCGCTCAGGGCAGCCTCGGTGGATGGTGGGCATGTGTCGCTTGACGCCAAGGCTGTGTCGTCACCGAAACACCTGACACAGCTTTGTCCATGTATGCACAAAATTTTAAAAGTAGAGTTATCTTTTAAAGCCACTCCCAAGGGTGTGAGTGCAGGGAGGGTGGTTATACCCCTGAACACACTGTTCCAGGACCCTGCCCGTGGTTTCCCATCCCCACGGGAACGTTTCCAGTGTCAGTGCTCTGATGCATCTCTTGGGTTGGATGCTTCAGGTGTGTTGCAGATATTGACCCTAGCAGTTTTATGTGAGTAGAGTTTTCCATCCCATAACCCCCTACAGCCAGGGTCAATTATTTCACACCAAGGTTAGGAAAGGATCATGGGCCACCTGGGTAAATCCCAGGTGAGTGTGCGTTCCTCTGTACAGTGGCCAGTGCTCAAACATTAGGGTCAAAGTCACCTGAAAACTGTATGGATTCACAGTTCCTAAGAGTTGGCTTGCAAATTCAGCATGCATAAATTCTGGATTTCAACATAAAAAGCAGTTTATTTTCGAAAGCTCAACATCACACTATTTGGATTTTATTGGTGACTTGTATAAGAAGCAGTAACAATACAGTAACAGATCTCTGCAGAAAACATTTCTGCTCAGTTGGAGCTTGATGCCATATGAAATGTCTGAGAATTGAGACTTTAGATGAAGCCAGCTCAGCATTTCTGTAATAGCACATTGCACATTTACTGTTACTTGAAAATGCACTGAAATCGCCTGAGCAGCTGTTACAGCAGCCAGGAGTGGTTTGTAACTTGAGGGCATTCTGCCACGATCAGCTGGTGGAAAGCATGTGAAGCAGAGCTGCCCCGGTACCTTCTCTTTCTGCTGCTCTCTGACATTGGGAGAATGGGCTTTAAAATTCCCCTCCTCACTCTAACTGCTGCGCAGCCTTAGCAGTTGGATGGTTTTGGTAGCACTGCAGGAAAGGATCCCTGTGAAATAACCCACTCTGCCTGTCTGGCTTGTCAGCATGCTGCCTTCCCTTTGCTCTCTTAAGAAAATTTTGCAAAAGTTACAGTTTTGCTTCAGAGAAGGCACTGGGTTTGCTGTCTGTGGCCGCGCAATTAACACAAGCTAGAGAGCCTGAGTGCCCGGTGCCAGTTATCATCCCTTGGTGAATGTGGGCTCTTGGTCCCAGATGGGCCCTTCTCGCACTTGCAAACCCTTATTGCAGAAAAACTGGTGGAAACGGCTGGTTTTTCCTTCCGAGAAGACCCCAGCACTGGTTCTCCAGTGCCTGAACTTCATGTCAGCATTCACAGCAGTACCAGAAGTGGTGGCTTCGATAGGTACACAGGCTTCCCTTTTCCAAACGTGCATCCCAGGAGCGCCTTTGGCTCATGGTAACTTACAGTCCAGCCTCGGATTATGCTGTTTCTATATAGTGACAGTAGCAAAATAAACCTCCATAAACAGAAAGCCTTCTCTCTCTTCCTCTCCAGATCCTTATGTCAAAGTGTCTTTGCTCTGTGATGGGCGAAGACTGAAAAAGAAGAAAACCACCATAAAGAAAAACACACTTAATCCCACTTACAATGAAGCAATAATCTTTGACATTCCCCCAGAGAACATGGATCAAGTCAGTCTGCTTATCTCTGTCATGGATTACGATCGGTAGGTGGGAGGCTCTGGAGAGCTGGAGGGGAAAACATCCCGTTGGGTGCAGGTTTTCCAGCTCAATAGCCATTTTCTTTAGCATCACAGCCTTGTTGTGCAGCTCTGTGGCATCAATCTGTCTCTAGTGATTTATTGTTAACGTGTCATTGTTATTTATGGTTATGGAAAATTACCTGCTAGAATGCTAAGTATGGGAAAGCTGGTCTTCTGCTTTATGGCATTTTCTTGAGTGAGTACTGTGTTCCCCTTTGCTATTTGCTTGTCCTGAAAACTGTAATCTCCTTTCAGAAAGCAAATGGTCTCACCCTGAGCAGCAACTGGTGTATGAATTATCCATTACTGAACTTGTACTTATTCTTGCTGTGCACCACTGCATCACACGTCCTTCCAGATTCTGTGTCTGGACTGATCTACAGGTCAAATCATTTTGAAGCTGTAATGATTTCTGGCGGTGGCAGTGCCTCACTGTGCTGGGGCTGCATGTGCTGACACGATCTGACTGCCGTGCAGATGCGGCAGCCCGTGTCCCCTGGCACTGAGCCTCGTGGCACTCTGATAACACGGGGGCAGAACTCCCTGGGGGCAGACAGTGTGCAGGCAGTCTGTGTGAGAGATCATCGTGTTGCTTTTCTGTTGTTCTTCAGAGTGGGTCACAATGAGATCATCGGGGTTTGCCGTGTGGGGGTCAGTGCTGAAGGACTGGGCAGAGACCACTGGAACGAGATGCTGGCGTACCCGCGCAAGCCCATCGCGCACTGGCACCCATTAGTGGAGGTAAAGAAGTCTTTCAAAGAGGTGTGTGGAATTATTCTTTCCCTTTAATGCATGTGATGTGCATGACTGAGCTGGTTCAAGGCTTTCAGAGAACTTCTGCTCTCACTTGGGAATTTCTGACAAGAGCTGAGGGAGTTTTCTCACCAGAAATGAACTCCAGAAACAAACATCTCTGTATTGTCTCAAAATAGCTCCTGGAGCTTGTAAGCAAGAATGAAAGGGGCTGTATTTACAGATGTGACTGTTACCATATTGGTTTTTTATTTTTCATTTCTTTTATTTTCTTTTTTCCTTTTTCTTTTCTTTTTTTTTTTTAAATTAGAGATTGAGAGCAGTAAGGGAAGAGAATGCTGTTCTGATGGCAGAACAAATTGTCCAGGGATATTGCCTATTTCAAGTTTCAATTTTTTCATCCTAAAAGTTTTTTCTGTTGACTCATCTCCAAGCCTTTGAGGGAGAATAAATAGAACAAATGTAATTGCTCTAAGCATCTCCAGAGAAAGAGATTCACTTGATGCAGGCCCAGATGATAAAAGAGGGCTGAAATGCCTGGGTACTGTTTTGACCATCTCTAGCATTTTCTTCCTCCTTCCACTCCATTTTCTCAAGCTTCTGTAGAGCAGTTTGGGTTTTGCCAGATTTAGGTCACAAATTCTGGAGGAGAGAGATGTGGGAGATGGCACACGTGCTATTGACACTTCAGGTGTGAAAAGAAAACCAGCATTTGTGGCCAGTGATAGTATAATAAAGGCAATAAAACCTCCTGCTGTATCTGGGGCTAAGGAGGCATTTTCCCTCAAAGCCACTGACTAAGTACATAACAAAAAGCATCTTATTTTCCCTTTGAAGTTCAGATACTGAGCTCTAATGGAAGGCAGATCCTGGGCGTGGTGATCCTTCACAGCAGGCTGAATTCCTGTGCACCAAACCCGACGTTCCTTTGAAATCTCCCCTCTCAGGTGGCAGCAGTTTGTGCTCAGGGCTCGCTGTCCCAGCTCGCAGTCATCAGGCTGGTTCCTGAACTTCAGATGTGCCCATCCCAGAGGCAGGTCTGCTTCACCTGGGGGACTCTTTCTTTCTCCAGGTGTTTGTAGGCAGCAGCCATGCGAGGTGAGGCCCCAGCAGAGCCCTGCAGCCGTTTCCATCGCTGCAGGGCCCTGGGCTGACGTTTCCCTGTCACAGGTGGGACGTGGCTGCAGGACCCTGTCCACAGCACAGGAATGTCCTCGCTCCCCAGACCCAGCTCCAGTTACACCCAGTGGGAAAACCTGGCAATTCATAGTTTAGTTTCAGACACAGCGGAGAGACACGTACCAGACAACAGAAATCTGGGCAGTCACGCTCACCTGGATTAGGCGTTTTGTGATCACGTTGCACCACTATAAATCAGGAATAACCACCCAGGGTCAGCTGTGCAGGACTGGTGTAAACCCAACCAGAGTTAAACCGATGTGCAGGTTGTGTATAATGGTTGTGTTGCCTGCGGGCGGTGAGTGGTGCCAGGATTTCATCAGCCTTTCTGTGCTAGGACACTGGCATTGCACACGTGAGCCGTAGCTGTTCGGGCAGGCAGCATATGCCACCCCCACCGCCACACGGAGCGGGGCATCGGCGACCGCCAAGCCCCAGCAGAAATGCTCAGTGATCTGTGCTTTGATCGGTCAGCTCAGCGCCTGCATCACCCAAACACCTCACAGCAGGGTACCAGCTGCCACGTCTGACCCAGGGGCAGGAGTTCCTTCTCCAGATTGTAATTTATATGACTTAAATACGCTATTTTTCAGATGCAGGTGGAAGTCTGAAAGACTCCTATAAGTTTTTGATAATCCACAGAAAATAAAAGACATAATTATTGTGACAATACTCAGAGGAACGAAGGGAGGCATACAGGATGACTCACTTTCTAAAATATACATTGAAAACCACTGCCGAACCCCCAAGACTTTGGGAAAAAACCCTGAGTGAATCATTTCACCCCCCCAGTGCACAGGTCAGGAGCTCTGCTTAAAGGAAAAGAAAAAAAAAGCTTCTGATCATCTGTTCTGGTATTTCTGCCACAAGCTGGTGCACAGAGCCAGCAAGCAAATGGTCCCTGTATTTATTTGCCCTTTTAAGTTTTAGCACTGCTGCCTGCAAATCCTTAGTGCAAACTGAAAAAAAACCCAAACAAAAAAACAAACAGAAAAAGGCATCGCTGCTGGACAGAAATTAATGGGAAATGGTATTTGTTGTCTACAACGAATCACATCATTTTTTGCATATGTGTTTGTGCATCTTTTAAAAGCAATGTGGGCTTTGTATCCTGTGTCATCAGCGCCGGGTCCCCACTCACACGGAGGGTGTCCTGGCCAGGGGGTGTGGGCCAAGTCTGCGGCTGCGCTGCGGCAGAGCCGCCCCCGGCTCCCTCGGTCTGGGCACCGCGGGCCACCAGCTCCCTGGTCCATCTGCCCATGAACGCAGACGCTGGGGAGAAGCTGCTGACCCTCCATCCCTTTTTCACCCTTGTGTCTTCATGGGAATGAGCTCAGGCTGTGCCAGCATCCCAAGCAGTCCTCTTCCTCTTCCTCTTCCCCTTCCCCTTCCCCTTCCCCTTCCCCTTCCCCTTCCCCTTCCCCTTCCCCTTCCCCTTCCCCTTCCCCTTCCCCTTCCCCTTCCCCTTCCCCTTCCTCTTCCTCTTCCTCTTCCTCTTCCTCTCCATTTCCAAGAGCGTCCACAGCTGGGCACCAGCAAATGGAGCGTTTGCTTTCTAGTTGATCCTCGTGCTCTCCTCTGCTCTGGTGATCAGTAACAAACAGCCTCTGCCGTACGCCAGAGTCTTTCCTGGCTGGGTGCTTCATCTTAAACGGGGAGCAGGAAAGCTCGGGTGGAATTGTCTTTCTGACTGCGCGACCCGAGCAGCGGATGATGGAGCTGTGAGCCCGGGAGCTCGGAGCGGTTCAGCACCTGCCGCCGTCTCCCCCGTGCTGCTCCTGGCCACGTCCCCTCACCAGACAGCCCAGGGCCGCAGATGGGTGAAGAAAAGGCTGGGAACCAGCACAATGCTGTTCGAGCACAGCCCAAAAACCTCATTTCTGGGTCAGCAGCGTGACTCGGGCCCTTTCTCTATGAGCCAGTGCGGCTCCTTCTTCTCTTTCACCGCTGGAGTCTCTGGGGAAATTTGCTCCTGTTGTGTTTCATGTCTTGGGTTGCTCCATATTTATCAACAGCAAGTAACAAACTGTAATGACTGCACTTCTTTAATGACCGTCATCATTAAAAAGAGAATATGTGCAAATGAATCATTAATTACAGGCTGCTAAGTACTATCCTCCTCGCACAGCCTTTTAGAAGGAGAGTTTGTGAGCAGACGACGAGAATCCCTCTTGCAGTTGCATTTTCAAGTTATTCTGACAGCTACCTCTTGTCCCCAGCACAAGCCTGTCCCCATTTCCATCCCCGAGGTGCTGCTCACACCTGTGCTGTGGCCTTGGCCCCCCAGGTGTGCTCAGCGGTCCCACCCCTTGCTGCTGCTTCTGCATTTCTCAACACACCCATCAACCAGGCCAAGTGGTGTGGCTATAAAAAGAAATACAAAATTACAGCGTGTCTTTCCAGACTTTGAAAGGGACTTCTGAAAACTGGAAATTTCTCTATTATCTCTAAAAGACAAACTGTGTCTGATACCGCAGAGCAGCAGCAGCAGCGCAATGCAAAATGTGGCTTTGATGTTGCCAAGTCCCTCTGACATTCAGCGTGGGAACGTTTATTTGTTTAAACTATTTCTCCAGATGAAAACCGATAACTTTGCTGAGAGCTAAGCCCATAATGAAGAACAGCCATTTATCTTTAAAGCTCTGCAAAACCAGCCTCTTCCAGACTTTTGGGCATGTTTGACTTTCATTGAACTGTTCCCAGTTTCTGACTGTTAATTACAGAATGGATGGTTCAGCTTTTCTAATTAAATGAAGGAAAAGTATCTCCAGGTTCCTCATGGCACACTGGTCACTTGAACTACCCTCAGAAGAGTTTTAATCACATTTTTGGAGTTGTCACTGTAACTGCAGGCAGAACAACGCAAGGAGCATGCTGAGGACTCTGCCAAAAGCCCATTTCCATTGCAATTTCTGCTTATCTGCTGTTTTATTGGTAATTCTCATGCAGAGGTTGTATCCATATTATCAGCTCCTCACAGATTTTAGCAAATACTTTTGACATGAGAAGCACAGGAGAAACTGTTGTCTTACCTTGAGGCAGCCTGTTTGGGAGGACAGCCTTTCCCACTTCATTCATTAGTTTCTGCTCAGCCCTGGTGAGACAGTCTGTGGTGCCAGCCTGGGCAGGAAGTTCCTTTACACTGACTGGTCTCTTTGGGGAAGGAAATTGACCGAATTCTTGGCCCTACCTGGGCCCCGCTTTGTAGCCACCAAAGCACAGGCTGTGCCAGGTGCCTCCCCGCCCAGGGGTGCCCAGGGGCTGCGGCCCCCAGCTCGCAGCCTCTGCCAAGGCTTGTCTGGCTTCCCGCGCCTCCCCGCGCGCCCCGCGCAGCCGTCCTGCTCTCTCCTTCAGTTGTGTTTTATTTGAATGCCTTTGCCAAGGCAAGGGTGAAGTTCCGCTTGCCAAATGAGTTTTCAACCACAGAAGTGAAATTAATGCATGTTAGAGCCTTAATATCAGCCAGCCAAGAGTTTCTGCTTATGTAGGAGAGGAGGGACTTGATCTGGGGGGAGGAACCGGAGCAGTGGAAGTGCTGTGCCTCCTGTTCTCTCTGGGACATGTCTATCATTTGTCATTTGAATTTAATAAAACACGATGGTGAGATGGGCAAGGACTCAAAATGAGGAATAATGGTTTTGAATTCTAATAATAGCCCCCAAGGCAGATGACTAATAATTTATGATCCCATAAGTATGGCAAAAAAATGTTTGCTACATCCACTGACTCTCTGATCTGATTTTCACTTTGAGAAATGTCTCTGGCACTGTGGACAGAGCTTCTGTGTAGTCAAATTACCAAGCTGGAAAGACTCAAGTAATTATGTAATTAGACAGTATTTCTAAAACAAAAAGGCAACAGCATTAAACCAGGAACCAACAGAAAGCTAAACTGAGAGCAAACTTTGTCTGCATAGCACATACAGATACAGTTTATTTTTCCTTTTTTGTGAGCAGTCCTCACAATTGTGAATTGATTTACAAAGCAATGAAGTAAATTGTCCAGTAATTCTTCCTGAGTGGTTAAACACAGGCGCTCGATAGGTCGAAAGGTGCTGTAGGGCAGATGAGAATACTGCAGAACTGGAGCCAGGCAGCGTGTAAAGGGACGTGAGGAATTCCAAACAGTCTCTCCCGTTTGCTTAGACTTGTTTCCTTTTTCCTCCACCAGTGGCACGGCCGGGCAGCGAGCATTGACAGCCAGGGCTCCTGCCCCTCCCCTAAACCACCGCCCACACCGTGACACCGCGCGGCCGGGACACGGGGCTAAACCACGTCACTGTATCACTTGGCCTGCGGTCTCGGTGATTTGTTGCTGAGCGGCAGTGGCAGCAGCGAGACTTTCCAGTCTAGTTATTCCTGCGTAAGTAAAGGCAGAAACCCGTTTTGTGGTCAAATATGTCTTTGTCTAATATGTCTCCCAAGGTGATTTTTTTTTGTGGCTTTTACTGTGTGGATCTGTTTCCAGAGGAAGAAGGTGGACTGAGACATGAGCTGGAAGTTTGGTCTGTAAAATAACATGTAAAATAGTTTTGTGTGTGTGTGAAGGCTGGAAAAGTGCACGGACGCTCTGCGTGTCACAGAGAGCGCGGGTGGGCAGGAGAGGGGTCGGGACCGGCCCCGCTGCGCTGCCTGCACCCCGAGAAGAGCAGCGAAAGACGCCCCAGACGCCCCAGACGAGCTCCTTGCTCTTGTGGTCAGCCCAAATCCAGCAGCGTGCTCGTGGGTTCCCTGTTCATGTAGAGGTGTTCATGAGCTGTTAGAAGTTTGTGCAGTGTGTATCCCAAATTCCTTTTGTCATATATAAAAAATGCTGTTGATTCCTCAGGGGGGAAAAACTGTTTTTTTCCCTGTATTTGAAGTCTCCCTAGAGCTACTTGCATGAACAGTTTCTTAAGACCCCTTCATAGCTGCTGCTCATTCCCCCTGTACATCACCACGTTGTCTGGAGTGGAGTGGGGAGAACTGCGTTGCCACAAGTGGGGATCAGACACAAAGGGGGAAAGACATTACAGAAATAGGTGACATCCTTGCATGAACACTAGATCTTTATTCTTGTCACCCCAGTAACAAAGGGCGAAGAAAAGGGTAAAGGGAAATACAGAAACACAACCAATACTAAAAAAAAAGCTTCCAAGCTTTTTTCTTGAACAATCAGCACCTCTTAATGAAAAAAGTTTCTAAGGCCCAAACCCTGGAGGAAGACCAAGTTTTGAAAAAATGAAACTTTGCTGGTTCCTTGGCTGCAGGGGCCAAAAATGAAACTCTAACCCCAAGTACTCGCTTTGCACACACAGCTAAATCTGCCGATCTTTATCAGGCAGCTGTGGATTTTGGACACTTTCTCATCGTGCATTTTTCTGTGAGTTAATAAGTACATTAGTGCTGTTTGTTCCACTGTAATTCAATTAAGTAAATGCAAATATTTTGGTTTCAGCTAAAACAAAATTTGCTAGCAAGGCAGCCATTTCTCCTCACATCAGGTTAGCAGAACTGCATCCATCAGCCACAATCTTCAGGTCAACTTCAGTTTCCATTTTCCTAAATGTCACAGCATGAGCCTTCACTGGACACCATGACTAGCAGAGAAGGGTATTTGTTTGCACTGTTTTTCTGGGTAAGACGGACCCTTTGTTCAGTGAAGGACAAATACATAATTTCTCATCACACCTTGTGTCTTAATTCTCTTTATGTGCCACATGTGAGCAGAAACTCAATAAAATTATTTTATTTGTAAGTCTTACCCCATCTGGTGAAGTACTTCCTGTTGTGAAAGCAGTGATTGTGTGTTATGTGAGTTTAGATGGTTGCAGTAATCACAGTGGATGCTATAAAATGTGATAATAACAGACCCTCGCATGGTGTGAGGCACTGCCAGGGCAGACCCTGGCATTTGGAGCAGGCACTCCTTAGGCTGTGAGCTCTGCAGCTCTTGGTTGTCCTGGGACAGCCAACACATCCCTTGGGGAATTGCTGAGCACTAGTCACAGGAGAAAAAAAAATATTTCAAGTGCTTACAGTTCACTGACACATAAAGGTCATTAAACTGCATTCGCTTCCCTGCTTACAGAGTACTGTAGAGCGAGGGACACAGCTGAGGATGTCCCTTTTCGAGACAACCCATCCTTTCTGGGAATGTTCCAGGTCTTATTATAGGAAAGAATTTCCACCCATTCCAAATAACTGACTTACAGTGGTAGGTAGTGCAAAAACTGACTGCCAGCCCCCCGGACCTTGACCTGAGCTGCTGGGAGCCTCGCGTGTTCAGTGCCAGGAGGTGGAAGTGCCTCTTGCAGGTTTGCAGATCAGAGCACCTGTAACGCAGGACGGGCCCAGAAGAAGCGGCAGCAGTCCCAGCTGGCTGCAAGGATGGCACTTGACAATCGTTAATTGCACTAACCCACTCAAATCCTTTTCTTCTTTAATACTGGCTTCTTGGGTTTTGGTGTTCTCTGTATAATCTCCGTCTTTTATCCATTCTTCTTGTTATCTGGGATTTAGTCAAAACATACGTGGGGTTTGACACAAAGCTTCTATTTTTAATCCTTGCTTCACTCAGATAATCAATTTCCACTCAATACTGACTGTCACTGGCATTACTGGAAAACTGGATCTCATGCTCGTGAGTAACACCCACGCCTGGATGGCTCAGAGCCCCTGCACTTATGTTTTAAGTGCTGAGATTTTGCCACGTCCCTCGGTGAGGGGATAATCAAACCATTGTGTGTTTGTCATCGCCTCAGCACCACCACTCGAGAAGATTGGTCACACTAATGGAAACGAGATGCACTGTACAAGTGCAAATATTTCCCTTTCATCTACAGAGGGATTATAGCTCCGAAAAGGAGCTGAGCCTGGCACAAGTGCCATCCCAGGATTAGTTAAGTTGCTGTCTTGCTCCTCACTTTCCATGCTGCTCTTAACTGTATCGTAGGAACTTGCAGAGAAGTTGAAATTATTACCAAGCAAAATAAGGAGAAGCAGCACAGGGCCACGTCCCGCAGGAGGGTTTGTGACTGTGGGACTCTCACTCCTTTGGACCCCACTGCAAAGGCAAATTTCCTTCTCCGGGGAGGATGGCTGCGGCCGTCGGAGCCGCTCAGACCCAGGGGGCAGAGCCGAGCCGAGCCGTGCTGCCCCGGGCCGAGGGTAGCGGGCTTGGGGGAGCCGAGCTGGGCAGAGACTTGGCTGCCAGGCACCCAGGCTGGGCAGGAGACACTCACAAACCAAGGACTGGTCACTGCACAAAGTCTGCAAGCAGCCACAAATGAATAGTCTATTTTATTTTGAGTACTACAAGCAAAATAAACACACACAGCATTCCCAGACCTTCCTTTTTTTTTTTTTTCCTTTTTTTTTTCCTCCTCTCCTTTTTTTTTAGTTTCAGCCTCACAGTCTCCAGTTTCATAGAACAATGACTGGCTGCAGGAAGAGACACTGGAGTGAGGGCTGCCACTTAATGGCTACTGGTTTAGTGATGGGGTCACAGTGGGGAGCGAAATCCCATGGGTCCATTGTGCTGCTCATTACAGGAGGGTCAGAGGCTGAGGAATTGTCCCAGCCAAGTGCTGCCTCACTGATGTGAGAACAAAATAACTTGGTATGTGACAAAAAAGTGAAAAATGCCCAAAGGAAAGTGAGTTTCAGCCATGGTGAAGCTCTGCTCTTTGTGCTGGGATGGGAAAAGGTGATGGCCTCCAGACATCCATGGTACCAGGCAGCTGGATGCTCGGCCAGGTGCCCTGAGGCTGCGCTGCTGGGAACATCTGTGACAGGTACCGGCCTCTCAGAGAAGCCTTCACCTTCCCTCGCTCAGCACAGAGCTGCCTTTCCAAGGAAATCAAGAGCCTTGTCCCTGACAAAGGTATTGCTGGGATGAGATGGGTGATTCTGCTGCTCTGAGGAAACTCTCCAGCAGGAGCAGCCGTACATTCCATTCCATTTCTTTCTAAACCTACTATTTGCACGTAAGTCTTGAGTAGTCTGTGAAGAGCATGCAATCACAAATACCCACACATGCCAATCCTACTTCAGTCTTTAGTCCAAGTATCTTCAGCACAGATACTTTTTTCTTCACTTATGAGGTAATAAATCAGACAGCAAATTATAGCTGTTTGAGAAGAGTACAGCTCCATTCTTTGTGATCCTTATCTCAGCTCTCTATTTGTTCTTCCTTTTTTCTACTTTTTCTATTTGCCCTCTTAACCATCTCTCCAATCTAACAATCCTGGTTCTCAGTCTCATTTTGAAAGAGGTTTTCTTCCCCCAGAGCCATGATCTTTCTTCCTGCCATTAAGCTTATATATATCACTGCAGTTGCTCATTTACTGAAATGCTGGGTCAGGGATCTAATTTCTAGTTATAATGCATCGTGCAATGGTGACCTCCTCGGGACTAGAAACTCTGTTGTCATTTCTATGGAGTCACAGCTCCTAGATGCACAAACCTGGCTGCTTTAGCCTCTTTGATCTCTGCTCACAGAGCTGCTGCTGGGACATACAGGGCTGGGGTGCCCAGCCCACGCAGCAGCCATCCCACTCAGGTTCCCACAGGCGTGGGTCCTGGTGATCTCCTGCACATCATGCCCAGAAACCCTTTTAAAATAGTGCAGTAGTCATGCAAATATATATCTTATGTTCCCATATAATTTGTAAATAAAAACATGGCATCTAAAGCACATATATTTCAAAAATCCAGTGTATTATTATCCAGCTTCTATTAAAAATGCAGTTCATTAAAGCTAATGAAGTAGCTTAGAGTGGGTCAGGGCAAATCCAGAGCATGTTCTGTTGCCGTGGGAACAGCTGGCACCAAAGCCAAGTGGTAACCTGCAGCATCAGAAATAACGGGCACAAATACGCCGAGGAGAAAGCCCCAACCCCAGCGCAGCATCTCCCGTCTCCTCCCACTGCTGAGCTCCCCGCGGCCCTTCCCAGGGCTGGAAGGACTGTCAGGTTCCTGTGGGCTCGGGGCAGGGTGGGGCTGTGGGGCTGTGCCCCATGGATGTGTCCCGTGGGGCTGGGGTCCCTGGGGCTGCCAGCGTGGGACACTGTTTGCTCCGGCGCAGAGGTGCTGCTGGCCCCCAGGCAGGCAGAGAAACGCCCCACAGCAAAGCGGTGACCAGGAACGTGACCCCCTCAACAACTTCACATATGCAAATACTTTCTGGATCGTTAATTGGTTCCAAAGTGGAAGACTTCCTCCTAATCTGCCATTAGCAACACCACATCCCTCTCCAACTCAATTGCCTCGGAAGATGGGGGTCTCTTCGCTGCCAGAGGGACAGAGTGGCGGAGCAGTGATTTTTCATTAAGTCAGTTTGCTGGTGTTTCTCTTGAGTAGCTCACAGAAATGAAGGAGGATTTTGCTAATTGCACAGCTGATTTCCTCCTGATGCCCGTGACCACCCTGCCTGCCCCTCCAGCCCTTGGCAAGGAGCAGCTACCTGGAGGCCAGGGACTGGATTTCCATTGCAAATTAACTGATGGATTACCATTTATTTCTTTGTTTTCATTTCCCCCTTAGTGGCAGGTCTAATTGTGTATTAAAATCTTGCTTTTCCATTCAGAGTTGGCCTCTCTGCCCCACTGCTACTACCCCATCCCTGTGGGACCCCCGCCAGCTCCTGCTGCCCGTGGCCAGCACTGCCTGACGGGGGGACCCGTGTCCCTGCCCTGTCCCCCGCTGCCTCCCCGAGCCCCCGGCGCAGCTCTGGCCCCGCAGCAGCACCTCACTCTGCTCCCGGTGCTGCTCTGCCAGCCCGGGGCTCGGTCCTCGGGAAAGCGCTGTCGCTCTAAATCACAGCTGAAATGTCTGTGCAGCCTCAGAGAGTTTCTGGCTTGGATTAAGAGCTGTTCAGCCCCTGCGCATTGCTTCTTGGCGAGGGACGAGGAGCAAAGCACGTGGCTTCGGGGGCTGAGGGATCAGCGGGATGACCAGGTCCCTCTGGGAGATGGGGACACGCCGGGGACACGCCTGTCTGCGGCCGGGTCTGGGGAAGGACCCTGACGCAGCGCTGGTACCGGCGGGAAGGGCTGCACTGGGTGCCCACCCACTGGGTGCCCACCCTCCCTGCGGCGGGTGCCCTCGTGCAACACCCCAGCTCGATCAGCCCCTGGAGCGTGACGGGCCGGCCGGCCCTCTGCTCGCTGCCAGACACCTGGTCTCCTCGGACAGACGCTTCTCCAGTGGCTTTTCCTCATGGATTTAATCAGACCTTCCCTTTTTCTTGCCTGAGCAATTCCATGGAAGTGCTCATCTTTGCACCATTTCCGTTTACAAGGGCTAGTCGGTAATTTTTAAGAAATCCATTTAACTGAGCAATTAGTAAGTCAATAACACACTTCTGTGCTTTATTAGAAACAGAAAAATTGGTAATTTCTGTTTGCTTTGACCCCACCTCTAGTAATGGCAGCAATTTTCCATAATAATCACAGTTACCATGGTTATGTCTCCCTCCACCTTGTCAGAACCTGCAGCAGAAAGACACGGTCCCTGCATGAGCACAGCCAGGGGTGCGGCACTGGTGGGGGGCAGCTGCTCCGGCCCCCTGGGACCCCACATCCTCGTGCCACCTCTGTGCCAGCGCAGCGGTGGGTGCTGGAGCCCCTGCACAGAGCTGGGCACCAGCCCCTGCCCCGGCCGATGGGAGGGAGAGGGGGGCTGGGGACCCCAAACCCGGTGCTTCACTGAGCCTCAGCCCGGGCGGAGGGAGTTGGAGGCAAACAGACAAACAAAACTTCATCTCATCTTTCTTGGAGCTGCAGCCAACGCCAGGGAAAAGCTCTGGGGAGGGAAACCCGAGCCCTCCTTTGCACAGGGAGAATCGCTGCATCCCTCAGCAGTTTTGCCTCTGGGGGATGTATTAAATAGAAAATTCGGATCTCTTCCAAAAAGGCTCTGGGGAGCTGATTTTCAGAGACGAAGAAATTAAAGAACTGCTTAGCTGAATAGCTGAGCTAGTATTTTTCTGTCCTCAGGAAACATCTTTCATAATAATAGCATTAGTAATAATAACACCCCAAAGAAAATCCTACTGAAATCATGTAGACTAGAGGATGCGTGAAATCCCTGGGATGGGGTGAGCTGCCTGCCTGGGTCCTCGCCCCAGCGGCCTCCCCGTTGGCTGGAGACAGACAGGCTGCCAGAAATGGGAGCAATGGGCACAGAGCAACCCATCTGGGTCAAAGCACTGAAAAAACTGCACATTCTGTTAGTAAAAGAAACTGTCCAAAAAATAATGAAACTTTGTGTGTGTCACAAACCACAGCTCCTCTGAGAGGGTTGTGAGCTCCAAATTCAGTCTTTATTCTTAGTCTTCCTGTCGAGAGGAAAGGAAGGAGTGGACACCCCAGAAGCAGGGCAGATGAGAGGAGTCCAGCACCCAGCCTGGCAGAGCTCTGTGGGGACCCTGTAATTCTGCAGAATCCACATTTTATAAAGAAATTTCAGTTTCTGTCCCCTTCTTTGAGCTGCAGCACACCTCCACCAACACAGCACATGTGATGGCAAGAGTGCAGAGGGTGCAGGTGCTGTGGAGGGTTTGGGGGGCCAGTGGTGGGAGGCATGAGGGACAAGGGGCAGCTCCGTGCTGCAGAGTGTAGGGCAGGAGCCAGGTTTGGTGTTTGAGGAGGAAAAAGGGGCTGGGGGAAGTGGGGGCAAGCTGAACACAGCTGTGGCCCAATGTGCTCCCCCTCAAATCTCTCATCATCATCTCCCCCAGGCAGAAATGGCCATGGACAAGGGGAGCCCCCAGGGGTGGTCTCCCCGCCGGTCTGAGCTCGGCAGAGATGGATTCAGCTCCAGCCCAGCCCACAATGACACGAACCTGCAGGCCTGAGCTCCTTCTCTCTGCAGCAAAGTTCCAAGCAAGCATTTCTGGTGAATTTGGTTTTGCTTATCCTCTATTTTCATTAGAAAGTGCAAAGAACCGTAAGCAAGCTGCTGCCGTTTTGTGTCCCTCTCAGCAATGCTGATCTCCTCAGGCTCCAGTGTCCCCCAACTTGTGCCACAAAGCCCTGGAGAGAGTGCTTTCTGCCTCCCAATTCGTGTGTGATGAGCTAGACCTCAACCAGATGTTACGTGGGCAGAAACACCTATTTGAAGTTAAAAGCCTGTGATTATACTTGCCAACCAGCCATTAAGAAAGTATTAAATGGAGAAATTATCCCCCCCTCTTGTTTTAATACAATAGCATCTTTATAATACACTTGTTTAAGTTGCTTACTTTTAATTTGAGTTCCCTTGTTTCTAATACTACTCGCAGAACCATTTCACTTTATCAATAGCTCCTGTGAGCTGGAAAATAGTCATGGAGGAACAAAAAGGCCAATATCCTTGAGAATTTAACAAAGGGGAAAAAATTAGCCAGAAGATCCTGCTTTCTCTCTCCTACTGTTAACATAACTTCTCAATTTACTTTATCAGATTGCCTTCCAAAGAAAAGGATTTTTCAAGAGGAGCAGAGATGAAAGGGGTTATTACTTAGAGAGACTCTTCTTTAAAGAGATAAAATATTTGGCAATTAAAGCACAAGGAGCTGCAGACTCACAAGGAAAGCGGTGACTTTGCTGGAGCAGTCACATTAGCATATTTTCCACTAACCCCTCATTATGGAAAGCGATCACAGAGCTGTGAAGCTGCCGAGGGCCGGGCACGGGGCCACCAGCCACCTCGTGCTGCAGCCCCGGGAGCAGGGGACACGGGGAAGGGCCAGCCCTGTCCCAGAGCCACCGCTGCCAGGGACCATGCGCTTGGAAATGAAGGTTTTTAGCCACCTCCTGTGGGGATGAGGCCATGGCTGTCCCCAACAGCTGCAGGTCACAGGTCACCCGCCCACGGCTAAACTGGAACATGGCACAGTCTGCCACTGGTGACCTTAAAGTCAAGGCTGAATTTTCCTGAAAGCCTGTTATTGCAGAGGGAACGGCTGGGAGGGCAGGGAGCCCGGGACAGAGCAACCGGGAGCAGCCACTAAAGTGACAAAACCCCTTTCCGCCGGGGCACGGGGGTCCCTGCAGCCGCTGTCACACCGGGCTCACACAGCCGCCGGCGGGAGCGTGGGGACTCTGAGCCCACCGGGTGGTTCCCACAGCCAAGGCGCTGGCCCGGGCAGGGCAGTGGGTGGGGCTGGGTGGGGCTGTCAGGGGCAATTAACACCTATTAGGGCACTCAGGGCCCCAACAACCCCACCAGCTCTGGCACAACCTTTGCTTTTTCCTCATGGGGTTGATACACATTTAAACAAGAAAAAAAGAAGTCGATAGAGCTGGCAGGGGATGAGCCCCGGCGTTCGCAAGAGCCAGGTCTGTGTGATGCCCGAGGGGCGGCTGGGGGGCTCGGGCAGGAGCCCGCAGCAGCCGGGGAGGCAGCCGCACGTTCCCATCCGATCGCCTGTCCCTGAATCTCGGCTGCTTCTCCCTTCCTCCAGTGCCGCTGCTCTCCTGTGGGTTACCGGGCAGCAGAGCCTCTCCATGTGCTTCCTCGGGGGTCTCACCCCGCAGTCGTCTGTCAAGATGGGCGACGGCAGAGACTCATCTCCCGCGGGACGAGGAGGTGCTGAGCAGGGCTGATCCCAGCCTGGGGACAAGCCACAGCCCCAGCGAGCGCCCACACTCCTGCCACCATCACCCGTGTTGCGGTTTCCTTCCTGGGGTGGGCAGACGCCGTGCAGGGGCCGGGGGCTCGCTGGGGTTTGCTCGGCCCCGAAGGCACCCGGAGGGAGCTGCCGCTCTGTGCCTGAGCCGCCTTCAGCCAGCACGGACCTGAGCCACTTTCGATGACCAAACGTGACTTTTGTCTGTTTGTCAGCAGATGAAGCTGTCCTGCTTTACGGGAGCTATTCTGAGGATTAATTGGTTGATGTTTCTTGAAGTACTTTGGAGATGTGGAGTGCCAGACAAGTGCTGCACTTCACAAGCCCATCAGGCGCTGCAGTTATTTTTCCATTTTGCTTCTCATTCCCAAAGTGTTTGTGCAAACCACATTCCCCAGGAGTGTGCAGTCACTGTACGTGACGGCGAGCAGCGCTTGTCACGCTGGGGCTTTGTGGGACGGCAGCGGACACCTCTGCCCGCCCTCAGAGCTGCCATGTCCTGTGTTAGTAAACGTGTCCCAAAGGAGAGAAGCTCCCCTCCTGCCACCTCCCCATCCCACAGCCCCGCAGTCCACGGGACATGTCCCCGCCAGCAGCGGTCACCCCGAGCAGGCGGCAGCGTTCGGGGTGCACTGAGACCCCCCCATCACTGCTTGTGGGGACGCAGTGCTGAGCCGGAGGGGGCTGCACCTCTTGGGCTGCCCATGTGGGGCCAAACGTGTTTCCCTCCTGTTTCATGAGCAGCTTTCTGGCAGCGAATCCACCTCAGGGTGTCAGCTCTCGCAGAAGGAGCGAGCAGGTCCTCCTGGACAGGCTGACCTCTCTGGCTGTTCCCAGTGGCCAGGGCTGCTGAGGGGGACCCTGAGCCGCTCAGGCCAGTTGCCCAGCTATGTACGTGGGCTTTGTGCCCCTCCTGCGTGGCAAGATGAAGCCTAATGAGCCAGATTTTCTAAAGAGATTAAAATACCTGACAAACATGTGATGCTCAGCACAAGCAGGGCTGTGGCAGCTGCTGCCAGCGGCTGCACCCCGTCCCGCTCACGCCAAGGCGAGCACCGGTGTCTCAGGGGAGCAAGTGCCAGATTTTGCAGGACTTGTTTCAGGTTAGAAAATGGTTTCTGGTGCAGAATCATTACTGCCCCATCAATTTTAATTCCAGCTAGATAAATCATTGGCATAATTATTTACAACTGTGCAATTTCTGAAACTTATATTTCTGTTCCCATAGTTATTGATCTTGAAAAGGTCTATAAATTAACTTGACAGTTCACATAGTCCTTCACACTTGGATAATTCCTCTGCCTGACTTGCACTGTGTGTTGAACTTTCAGCACAATCCAATTACAGTCATTCAAAGTGTGTATTTAAACATTTTTCTTATGCAATCAAAAATTATTTTAATTATAATACAGAAGATCTTGAAGCAAATACCGAGTCACCTCCACATCACAGACCAGCTTGTCCCGAGGTGGGCGCAGAAGGATGCCGAATGCCCGGCTTTATGGCAATGGGGGGTGGCATGGCCATGCCATAGCTCCAGGGGGGCAGGCAGCCCCAGGAGCCCCCCAGGCACTTGGCAGCAGTGGTCCCCATGGGGCCCGCACCTCCCTGGGCACTCGAGCAGCCCCATGTCCTCTCGTCCCAGAGTGGGGCTGTGAGCTGGCGCAGGCAGGACCCTCGCCTGGACAGACTGGCTCACAGCTTCAGGTGTTCAGTGTTTGTCCCCAGAACTGATCTCTGAAGGGGAAAGGGATGTTTAATGACACATGGACACCCCCTAATTAATCCTCTGTGCACTCAGGACATTGTCAGGAACAAATCACAGCAAACCCTTGCCTAGAGGACGAGGGTCTCGAAGCGTGGCAGGGCTGGAGCCGCTATCCCAAGGGGTCCCAGCACCCACCCTGTCCTGCCCCGTCTGCTCTGGGCGCTGCTGCCGTGGGGCCGCGCAGGGACTCAGGTGAACCAGGGACGGGAAGGGGCTGTGGGACCCAGGGCCCCACGTAAAGGGTTTGTGCCAATCCTGCAGCTGCAGGGGGAAGACAACTGTGTTTCATTGGAATTCAACTCGGAAAATCAGCAACATCCGGTGCTGTCTGGCTATGACAGCCCCCAGCACATGAGGAAAATCTCCGGTTGTCCTCTCAGAAGAAGGAATTTTGCTGTTTGCTCACAGTTTTGTACATGCAAAACAGGCTGGCAGAGGCCAGGCTCAGAGGTCGTCCCCTTGCTGCAGCAGAAGCCTGCCCAAAGACCCAGCACAAATCCCTGCCCAAAGCCCCAGCACAAATCCCTGCCCAAAGCCCCAGGCCAGTCCCCCAACCCAGCCCCCCAACCCAAGGAGCCTTGTGCACTCGCTGGCCAGCCCTGCATGGACACCCCACCCTTGGGAAGTGTCTTTTGAGGTGACTGTGGGGCAACATGGGGCTCATGGCTCTGGCAGCCTGGCCCCGGCACCCCACGTTCCCTTCAAGCACGTGTCTGCAGCTCGCTGCATAGTATTTATTCATTATATCACAGAGAAGAAAACCTCATTAAATTAGTCCAGGTTTCTGCAGGGTGGTCCTGGGCAGGGACACCTGGTGCCGGTGGGTGGAGGGTGTCTGGGGGCGGGGGTCCAGCATTTCATCATTTCACAGTGATGGGAGACAGGGCAGAGACTCTGTCCCACGCCGGGGCCAGCTGTGCCCCGTGGGGTGGGATGGGCAGAGCCGCGCTTGCCCAGGCGGGGTGGCCTGATGAGCGGGGATGCCCTGCCGTGGCCCTCAGACCTCCAGCTTCTTCTTCATCTCCATGCGGTAGATGATCTGGTAGCCATCATCCCAGGCATAGATCTGCCTCTCCCGGGGGTTGTACTTCATGCTGGAGTGGGAGCCGTAGCGCTTGGGGAAGTAGACGAGTGAGGCGTCCTCAGGGGCCAGTGTGCCACTGACATCAAAGACGCACTGCACGCGGGAGCGGCTGGGCAGGCGGGTGTTGTAGACCACGTGCAGCGCCCCGCACACCACGAAGGCACCCTCGGCATTCTCGCGCGGGCACGGCGTGTCCCACATCTGCTCGATATCCAGCGAGCTGGGGTCCAGCTTGGCCAGACATATGTTCTTCTCGTCCTCCTTGGTGGCATAAATGGCCCAGAGCCCCTCCTCGTCCGCTGCCACCTCGATGTAGGTGAAGGGGGAGAGCCCGAAGACAGGGATCTGCTCCTCAGCTGGGAATACTGAGCTGTCCACCACTGTCTTGTTGGCCAGGTTGAACTTGATCACCTGGAAGGAGCCCTGCTGGCGGATGTAGTAGAGGTGCCCATCATACACGAGGTGCCCGGTGCCCACCCAGGGGTAGGGCAGCTTGATGCGGGCGGCCTTGCGGGTGGCAGAGAAGAGGGTGAACTCCCGCATGCGGGGGAAGACGTACACTGTGTCGTTGGCAGTGCCGTCGAAGACGTAGATCTTCTCGGAGTTCCCTGCTGCATCCTTGGTCCAGAGCCCCGAGGCGCTGCCGAAACGCTTCAGGATCTTCATGGCTCTGACACTCGCGATGGTGTCACTGCAGTCTGCAAGAGTGCGGAGCCGTGAAAGCCTGAAAGCCACCCGGCCCTGCAGCGGGGACAGCTCCCACCCCGCGCCAGAGTCACACTGTGTCCCACCCCAGCCCTCAGGCAACTGCCCTGCAAACTCGCTGCAGAGGTTGCCGTGCTATCACTGGTGGCATTGAGAAGTTCCCCTGTGCACTCAGGAACAGAACAGGAGAGGCCACCTGCACCCCACCCCTGCCCCAGGGGCTTTGGAGAAGCCCAAGGCTCTGGCCCGGGGCTTGGATGTGGCTCCCATGCAGCTGTGGGGATGCAGGATTTTGTGCCAGAGACACCTGAGAGATGCCCTGCTGGGATGTAGTGCCACGGCACATGGCTGGGGCAGACTGGGACCTGAGTGGACTGCAAAGGCTCTGGAAAACCCCACACCCAGAACCATCTCCCCAAGGAGCCACAGCAGCCCCTCACCTGTCAGCTTGGTGTATTTCTCATTCTTTCTCTGCTTGGCCGTGGCCACTTGCTTCTCCATCAGCGTCTCGTCCACCTCCACGCAGGGCGGTGCAGGGTTCTGTGTCTCCAGGTAGTCCACCTCACGCTCCAGGCGGTCCACGCGCACTGCTGTGCTCTCTGCCTCCGACCGCATCGCCTCCCGCTCCTTCTCTGCTGTCTCAAGCATCCCCAGCACCTGGTTCTTGAAGTCCCGCAGCTCGGTGGAGTAGCGGCTGCTCTGTTCGTGCCACTGCGAGATCCTCTCCTGGGAGGGCCAAGGGGAATTGAGGCCTCTGCACTTCACAGCCCGTCCACAGCAGCCACCCCACCGCCCGCGCGTGGCTGTGGGAGCTGCTGGGGCCACACAGCACTGCAGCCCTGGTGCTCATGCCTCTGGGTCCCATCCTGCCATGCTCCTGCACCCCTGGCGCTTCTGCACCCACAATGCTCCCAGACCCGTGATGTTCCCTGACACGATGCCCCGGTTCCCGCTATCCCACGGTGCTCCCACGCCGCCTGCCATGCTCATGCTGAGCGGGGCCCTGGCAAGGCAGGGGCCAGGGCACCCCACACCAGCTCTGCCCAGTCCCCATCCCAGCTCCTCCTCACCCCAGGCCTGCTCCCAGCCCCGCCAGCTGCCAGGAAGGACCTGGGAGCCCTGTGGTGGGGTAAAGTGGGGTCCTACCTCCAGGAGGGTGAGGCGTCGCTCCACGTACTCCATGAACTGGTGCTGCTGGGCACGGAGGGCCGTGGCGAGGAGCGGCAGGAGGAGCAGGCAGCGCCAGGGCCCCATGGCCGTCACAGAGTGCAGCCTCCACCTCAGCGCTCAGGAATGCTCTGGCCTCCCGAAGCCCTTATTGAATCCAGATGTGAAGAGGGGAGGAGAGGCTGCTCCTTCCCCGAAGACCAGCCCCAGGCGCCTTAACCCCTTCATGCCCCAGCGGGTGCCCACACCAGCCCCACACAGTGCCAGTGAGCTGCGGGGCTGGGGCAGGAGCCTGGGGGGACACTGCTGGCGTGCGGGGAGCAGGGAGCGCTGCAGCAGCCGCGCACAGCAAGGGAAGGACGTGTCCTCTGATGCTGGGGACAGCGTGGGTTGCAGTGTGGGGACAGCCCAGGGGACAGCGTGGAGCCAAGCTGGGGTTGGTGCGAAGCCACAGGCACAGCCACACCCCGGCTCCCAGCGCTCCGACCTGCAGAGATGCCCGAGGCACATGGCCAACCCGAGCTTGCCTCGGCCACGGGCCAGGGCTGGGGGAGTCAAAGCTGGGCCAGCACCGTGGCCACCAGCTCCCCGAGCCTGTGGCAGCCCCTGTCCCGGCTGCTGAGCCTCACGCTGGGGTCCTGTGGGTCCCCCCGAGCACCGGTCTGACTGCCCGCAGCGGCCAGGGCTGCCCCACCCGCACGCCCGCACTCTGCCATGTGCCCAGCGCCTGCTCCCGGTGTTCAGCCAAACAGCAGCCCCTGCTCCCCCGGTGCTGGCCGGGGGACGGGTCAGAGCCCCAGTGCAGCGGAGTGGACAGAGGCTGCGGCTCTGTGCCCAGGACCCAGCCGGGCCGGGCGGGCTGCAGGGGACGCTGCCGTGGCCCGTGGGTTTCCCGGGCTCTGCCTGCAGACCTAGACCGGGAGAAGGGTCGGCCGCATCCGTGCACAGGGCCGGGGTGCTGCGCGCAGGGTGAGTGTGCCATCTAGTGCTCCCACATCCCGCATCACACATCGTGCCTCCCGTACTGCATATCCCGCATCACACACCCCGCATCCAGCTGGACTGTGCAGCGCAGCCATGCGGGGCCCCAGATGAAGCAGCAGGAGCTGGGCTGGGCCCCAGCACCAAGCCCATTGCAGGCACCCAGCCCCACCAGAGAGCCCAGCCCCACGCCGGTGCTGGAGCATCGCACGCCAAGGACCTTGCTGCACCACACTGTCAGCAGCAAACGAGTTAACACTAGATTTCATCCCGGATATGCCCAAGCCCCTCTTCCGCTCCCTTTAATAGATCAAGTGACCAAATGAATAGAGTACAGAAAATTAACCCTTTTTATTGATGCATTGCAATTGTTCTACATTTTTACCATATTATGTAGAAAATACTTAAAATACAAGCTACTTTGTAAAACCAAAGACAAACATTGAATCCAAAGATAAACTATGTTTTCACAATGGACCCTTTTCCCATATAGTTAGTATTAAATTTTTAAATATCTATTTCTTTTGTTAAAATGATTTTTACATACCCCCTAAGTACATCAGCAATACAAACATAGATCAGTAATTGTCAGAAACTACCTGTATCTAGCGGCTTGTAAAAAGGAAGAGCACAACCATAAAAGAAAGTTAAATTTTACACAGTAACTAGCATATCAAATACATTTAATAAAGTAGGAATTCCATTGCAATATCAAGGATTCAAGCAGAAATACTAACATTACATATAATGTACTGCTACATGTAGTGAGATAGATATATTTCAAGCTGAATCTGAAATCACACATTATATAAAGTTTAGCAACAAACAACCATGTGGACATGCGGCACCATTCAGAAGTTTAAATAAAAAAGAAAGCAGGGCTGTGCCAATCCTGTCATTTAGAAGCAATTTAGTTTCATGTACTAAAAGAAATTGCTGAGTCAGAGGTAAATTACTGCATCCCATCAACTAGGTGCTAAGCAGGAAAGCCTCAGAAGTTGCCTCTGCGGTGGCTATCACAGCTGCGGATACAGGTCAGGTAATGGGAACAACTGGCTGAACAGCTCAAGAATCACCCAAGTCGAGATGGGACCACAGTTAGCAAATACTCAAAAGGTGAATCCCAAACTAGCTTTTAAAAAATTAAAGAGGGTGCCACTGTCTATCCAGAGACAGCACATTTCTTGACAAAATACGCGGTGGCTCCAACAGCGAAGAGCCAATGCCTCGGCCTCGTCTGAGGGCTGACACGCGAGGGCAGAAGGGATGGATCTCCTTAGAGCAGACACAGTACACTTAAACCGGGCAACACATACTGGGGCCGGACTGGGATCAGCCACACTTGTGAAGCCAGCGCCAGGATGACAATCCGGCCCTGCTGGGTGGGTTTTTTGTTTGCTTGGTTTATGCTGTGTAGCGCAGAGGAATTTCAGGGTAACTGACAACTTGTTTCACATGGAGTATGTTTCATTTTACCTGTGTCATTTCCATCTCATCCTCCTTTTTCCAGTACTTTTGGAAACTTGGACAGTGGAAAAGATGACTCCATGCTTGGTGAATACATTTGACTGCGTTTAATTACGTATTCAAGACTAAAGATAAATGGTCATTTTAATCTGCTTTTTGGGGGGGAACTGGGCAAGTTCTTCTCAAAACTATTAGCAGATTTTGCTAGAGGTTGTCTTTTCCTGTTAGGACTTCTCGGAAAAGACTTCACTATTTGTGAAACGGGGCGTAAGGTGTTCCTGAAACACAGGAATCGGGGCTTGTTTTGCCTTTTGATGGAAAAGCACAACTCTGTACCCAGGAGGTGTCTCGAGGCGAGTACTGAACACGAGCAATGTCATACAGAGAACAGTAAGGAAGCGCCTACAGCAACAAACAGCATCGTTTACACAGTAATGTGGAACAGCAGGAGGGCTGGTGATCCGCACGCTTACAGAAGTGCTCTGACTCAAAACACACTGAACAACAACGTCGCTAATGCTACCGTCCAGTTCCAAAGTCCTTGATCCCTCTATCAAGAGATGCCAAACCTTTAACGGTTCACCCATTTCAGGTCAGTCCAGACTTCCTTCTGTCAATAATGTGGAATTTCAGAAATGACTGCTGCACTTCTTGTCACATACTGGTCAGAGAACTGACCACTCTTCCACCGGGACGGAACATAAACTGGGATTCAAGGTTACCAAAACCTCTTATTGCTGCAGTAATACGACCGCTCAAGCCAGTTTATCATCCACTGGGACAAGATACTTAACTTACATACTGAAGATGAGAAATAATTCCTAGTACAAGGGACCCAAGAAAACAAACTGCAGTTTAAAAACTGCACTGATTATCCAAAATTAGTATTTCCTCTGAACACTAAACTAGGGCTACAGCTGAGAAACCTTCCCAACAACTCCACATTAGCAGTAGCATTATAAAACTTCTTAATGGTATTATGTGCTTTACAGCAGGCTCTCTTTGGTATAAATATTCTATCACCAAGCTAGCAATATCTTACAAGAAATGTCTGCTATTAACGTGGGGGAAGGTAACGCCATACTAACCTAATAAAAAGTGATTGCACATATTTAATCACTTCTGCAATATTAGACTAAACATTCCAATGCATTCCCAGCACTACCTTATCCGAAATGCACTGACAGACAGCTAACAGTACATGTGCCATTTCAAGGAAAAGCTTTAAGGAAACATCGCTTCACTTTGAACAAAAACGGAGCTTTTTATGACAGCATTAAACTGAGAACACGCACCGACGCAGCACACCGCTGTTCTTGCTGGGATAAGCTTAGTGGATTGCTTCAACTCGACGGGGGCTTGCTGGTCCCTCATAAGGCAAGCTCACTGTAAACTCTAGTCACACTACATCATCATTTAAGGCACTACAATAAGGGGACACACCAAACAACTCTTCATCACACATACCTGTGCAAAACAAATCAGAAGGTATCCTTTCCTCTCATGAAGCTCTACTCCTCTCAGTGCTACAGTGATGAGCTCTAACCATTGCATTATATCACATACATTCCAACATGAATCAACTCATTTTGGTTTAAATACAAAGGATACATCAACTCCATCCCCAGGAACGTTTAAGAATTAGACAAACACTAAGTACAGAGTTCAAGTATAATCACTACACATTTTGATTACAAAGACAGAACGTTTGGGGTTAGCAGGAAGTTTTGCTTGTTATATTTTTCTAATCAATATGTACATATTTCATTTTATGTAAAATATTAAAACACCACCAATACAAAACTTCTAAAATAGTTTTAAATTCAGTAATAAACTTTAAAATCTTGATTTTTTTTTTTCCTTTTTTATTTTTCTTTCTATCTTTTTTTTTTTGATTCCTACATGCATGTACTGTATACAAGTCTTGTTAAGAGCGCTTTGAAGTAGCTGTTGACATATCCAGGAGGATACGCTCACAGGAGTATAAAAAGCTGTACACATCAATACAGTGATGTTTCATTGTATTTCAGATTCAACTCCCTCCTAAATGAATCATGTGAGGAAAAATATTAAGAAAAAGAGAACAAAGAAAAGCCCTGTGCTTCTGTGAAGGAATCCAGCTCCGTTATAGGGCCAGCATCTAACACGTTGCAGAAACCAAATTTTAGAGCAATGCTGCACTATTCATTCTCAGCTGAAGACTACAGCATCCTGGCAAAGCTGCTGAGTTCTGTTACACAGTGAGATCTTAAATACAATCTGAAAAACTTAGAAGAATCCTGAAATGAATGCAATAAAAATTCAGCTGTTATGGAGACACAAAATTTTCAAGAAAACAGAACAGATTTCAGGGTTCACACACACTCCTGAATATATAACATTGCAAGAACGAGACAGCTGCCTCTACCAGTCCTTAAACAGAGCAGAGAAGTCAACAAAAAGCTTTGACAGTAACATACACAGAGATGTAATGGCTTTTGCAGAACCAGCAATTTGTTAGAGACAAGTGAATTAGAGAACAAATGTTAAAATAATAAACTTGATTTTAAAACTGCCCCAGCAACATAATGAGATAAACGTGCATTACACTTTTAGTGGCAACATGGATTTGTGCAAGCTGCTAAAATGTAATCTGCTAGTCTTTAAGTTATACAAGTTAAAAAAAGTCAACAGGATCTGTCTTCCAGGACACTGGTTTCCTTTCCCCTTTTGATTAGCACAACAGAACAATTTTAAATAAATGTGACCATGAACTTTTTAAAAGCATCTATAAAAAGTAAGTAAAATTTTAAAACCTTAATTAGTGACCCTGGTACTGGTAACAAAGCGTGCTGCTCAGTTAGAGACTGAACTCACTGCAGACATTTTTGAACAACATACAACCAGATCAAGGAGAAACAAAAACCAGGCAGTCATTACCAGGCAGAGGTTCACCTGAAATCCTTCTCCAACCTCTCAGGCCTACTGCAGGACAGTGCTTTGCTAGGAACTACAAGTACGAGTACTGGTTGATCTTTGTAGGGCTCAGCGGATATCCAGTGTAAATAGCAGATCCTCTGGAAGCACCAATATAGGACTGGGGAGCAAACTGGTGTTGGTACTGGGCAGGCGGAACGTTTGCAGAAGTCAGTAGACTCGGACCAACACTCACAGGGACCTGGTGGACAAGTGTGCTCGGGTGGGCAGCGTAAGTGGTGTGCCGCGAGGAGCCCTGAGGGGAGAAGAGGTGGGCGATGGAGGTGGTGGAGCCCAGCGTGGCAGCGGTGGTCGGGGCGTACGTGTACATATGTGGCTGGCTGGAGAGGTGTGCACTTGCCGTGGCTGCTGCCAAGTGGGGATGCACTGGGCTGCTGTGCTGAAACGTGTAGGGAGCCTGAGAAATCGTTGATGTGAGGGGTGCCACATAAGCTTGCTGCCTACGTGGGACAGCGTTTCCACTTCTCTCCTGTGAGGCCAGCACTGTTGTTTGCTGGTTCTGCAGGGAGAAGAAGGAAATAACGTTAGTGGCTATCCTCAGGGAACAGTGCAGAGGACAGGAGGTGAGCAAGGAAGGGCCAGCCAGAGCCTCCTCCCCATCAACACCTCCTTTCTGGCTGTAGGACTGACACTTCTGCAGAAACTCCCTTCCCAGCTCTGCTACTGCAGCTTGACTCAAAGATCCAGGGCAGTGACACAAACTGAAGTGAAACCAATCTCTGAAACTTGAAGGGAAGTCAGGTGCTAATTGTTAGCTTGAGAGACAAGGTCCAGCCTTAATCTCCTGGTCAGGCCTTTGTGAGATCTACAGAAGGAAGGTAAAGAACAAAAGAACCTCCTACTGTTGAGGGCCTTCAATGCGACTCTAATTCAACAGCTGGATCCTGGTGTTGCTCTGCCACCCAACTGGCAAGAATGAGTCACTGCAAGAGGTTTGACTGGGAGCACAAAGAAGGAATATGGACATCATCACACTTCCTTCTCCTGCCCTCTGATACAGGGACAAATTCTTTGCCTTGAGAACTTCACCTATACTCCCTACAGGGTTTACCCTACCCTGCATAGCCACATGACAGAATCAGCTTCAAAGAATTAAGGAGGTAGCAGCTACTGAACCTCTTGAAACCAAGCCATTCTCCCTGCCACACAGCATCTTTTCTAAAGCACCATGTTCAAAGGTCAGCAGGAGTCACACACCGCTTACCTGGCTGAGATTGAGGGGCTGCACACCATTTGTTACCACGCGATGTGAGCGGTACCCAGTAGGTGTTATACAGCATCCTGATGACTGCCCACTCACAGAGGCCACTGGTTTGGTCTTACTGCTGCTGCTCAGGATGCCTGAAAGATTTCAAAAGCTTAGTCCATTCCTCCCTCTCACACACCATGCACTGTGATAACCAGCTCAGGTAACCAAAGAATGCCCAGGGACTATTTCCATCACAAAGCCTTTTCTTCAACTAGACTTAAAATCTGACTGTACAAGAAATCATTGTGAATTTTTACAGATCTTTCTAAATGCAGCCAAATGCAGATAACAGGTAAATCTATCAATGAAACTGAAAACAGCCCAAGGCTTGCACTCTCAGAACAGCAGCTGTGAAACCTAAAGCTGCTTAAGACCCGATGCAGATAGTCCAAAAGTGCGAGAACAAAGCTGTCAGGGATAAGACAGCACCTGAGCCTTGGCAAAAGGGCTCACATGGAGCACAGTAACCTTTGACAGCACACCTACCTGAAGCCTGGGTAGCTATAATGCAGTCATTGAGCTGTGTTTTCAGTGGCGGCACAATGATAGTCCGAGAGCTGGAGCTGTCAGCCGCTCCCCTGCCTGGCAGCTCCAGGGCACCGCCTGTACTCCTGAGAGAGGAAAGTGGGTCTGTGGCATAGGGGCTGCTCAGGGAGGAGTCGGAATCTGGGGAGTCATTAACAGTAACGTAGCTGATGACATTGGATCTCTGCTTCATACCCAAACTGCAAGGAAACAAACACACACACAAATGGGAAACATTCTAGCTTTTCCCACAGGATACAAGAGATCTCTCTCTGGGGTCTCATACCCTCCCTCCCTGTCAGATGAAATTCTGATTTAACTAGAGACACAATTCTGATTTAACTAGAGACACAAACAGCACAGCAGACATGATGCAGGATTTTCTGTCTTATGCAGTGCTGCTTAGCCTAACCAGGGCTTTGCATGTAGTGTTCTCTGCTCTCCTTGATGCTTGGGCTGAGCTCAGGACAAATCAGTACTGGCTGCCTAAATGAACTTCCTACCTGGCAGGTTTGTATTTGCTGTCCTCTTCCTCATCGGTGTCGCTGCGAATGGTGATGACACTGACAGGTGGGCTTGGAGTGTCTGGGATCACAATGGGCTGGTGCTGCTCCTGCACTGGGACGAGCACGTTGGAAGAGGAGGAGGTGGAGCGCAGAGGACTGCTCCCAATGATTGAGTAAACCTGGGAGGGCACAGTCTCTAGAGTTGAGCTGGGCCTGAAGGAAAACCAAAGCAGTATTCAGCTACATGGCAGCAGGCTGGGACAAACCAGCACCAGCATTATGAACAGCCAGGCTCCAGCAGGCTGGAACACACATACAAAAGGAACACCTTAAAACACACAAATAGAACCTTAGTGCAGACAGTGATAGAGGACAGTGCCACAGAACACATCCCAGAAGGGCCCAACGCGCTCAGGGACGCTCTGAACAGGGCTGATTCAGCTGAACACTGCCAGGACCTGTCACCACATGGCTGACAGATGCCAATTCTGTCACTGGGATTGCTACAGCACCGACACCCCAAAACCTCCCTTTGACCAGTACTATAAAGGACTTGGTCAACCATGTTCCTTATGCTCTCACCGAAGTTAATATCACTTATATCAGTGACTACAGGACAGAGACTTGTTCCAAGACACCTTCTAAAGCAAATGTAGCACATTAAAAAGTTACACAGACGATGCTGCTGCCATCAGAACACCAGTTTTTCACACCATAACGGCAACAGATACAGCCACAGACTTTCCAGGACGGGGACAGGAAGCCTTACTTGGCTGTGCTCGGTGCTGGTTGCTTGTTCTTCTTTGCTGGAACGTTGGTGCTCTGCTGCTGCCTAACAACATGAGCAACTCCGACATTCACAGGCTGCGCTGCAGCCAGCGTCACGTGGTTGGTCAGCAGCGATGGCTGCTGCATGAGAGTGCTGTACTGATTCCCATGGGAATGTGCGTTCCTGGAGTGAAAAAAAGAAAAAAAAAAGCCCCAAATCCCATGACTGCACGGCAGGAATCGCAGGATGCTCCAAGCCCCTGCGTGATTCTGTAGGGGAGGGGGAAATTCTGTGCGCTGCAGGCAGCACTGCGAGGGCAGGTGTTTGCGTTTGGCACAGTCGGACCCTGCGCCATCCCTACCTCCAGTCGGCCAACTGCTGGCTGCCGCCCATCGTCTCCGGAATCACAGCCGCTGGCTGAACGGAGTTGTGCAAAGCAACCCCTGGGAGCTGCTGCCAGGTGGAAGGAAGGAGTATCTGCTGGGTTCCCCCAGGCCAGGCCTGCTGCAAAACAACAAACAGATACACAGGTTCACTAGATTTCAGTCCCTACAGCTGGAGAGAGAGAGAGAGAGATTTGTTCCAAGCAATAAATGCACTCGTGTAGATTGTTAGCTTGCAGAGATAACGGCACATCTCACTTTCTCAAAAGGTCTCAGCACGGTAAGGGAACAAGAAAAGCAGGGAAACAAGCTTCCCCTGACACTTTTTGTACCACAGATGTCGCCTGGGGAGAAGAGCGTTAATACTGCACTGCAGAAGGCAGCCGGGTATCGCGCTGCCAGATGCGGCACGAGGGCTCAGGACTGCTCCTGCGTCTCAGTTTACGCACACCGCTCTGCTGAAGGACTCCAAAATACGAGGCCAATTTGGTCTTTTCTGTTTTTCTGCATTACAGGGCTCACATTGGGAGAGCTGAGACAGTGCTGTTATTGTGGAAATTCTCCCCACCTCAACTGAAGTAGTCAAGAAGAGCCACACTTATTTACTTATAAGGGAGATAACATGAAGATATTTGTCAATTCATTAATATTATTAATGTTCCTGTCCAAATTGACAAAATGCAGACTTTTTCTGGGAAAAAAAACAAACAAAACCCAAAATAAATTTGGCAGTACAATATTTCTATGATTTTGAATATATATGGCTCTCTTTCTTGCAATTTAAACTGCAAAGCCATAAATACCTGCCGTTTCACGTTAAATATTTCTGCAAGTAACAGATCCACGTGTTACAAATACTGGTTCCAAACAAGAAGCCTTCAAAGCAGAGAGCTGCTAAAACCTCTGCCAACATAAGCGGAATAATAATATTAAAAAATAAAAAAAAGATAAATATGTTAAAAGTCACACCATGCGTCTTTCCAAAAGCCAACACCTGCACAAGACAAAGCAGAGAGTTTAATACAGCAAGATATAAATTCCCAATGAGAGGCAGAAATCGGGCCTTCCAAGCGACGAACTGCTTTGACAGAGGAAGGACAAAAATATGCAAAGCTTAGCAAATGGCTGATGCAAACTCAGGGGAAGCAGCAAGGAGAAGTGTCGGAAGCACTAAAGGTGAGCAAATTCACGCCAGAGGCTCCCAGAATCCAAACAGAAAGAGTAAGTCCTCCAGAGAAACTCAGAATCCAGGCTCCTAGTGTGGAGACAGCTGGCTCTGATCTCCACTGCTGCACAGGGAGTTGAGCGTCAAGTCCACTGCACACACGCAGAAGACCAGAATTTGCCTGTTGAATCAAAAGCCCAAATACACTTTTGAAAACATCACTAACAACTCACTTGTGTCCCAAGCTCTGCTACAGTCACCCCTTGCTGTTTTCAGAGACTAGACTGCAGCCTTTCAGCAATCAAAATTGAAGAGGAGGAAAGGAGATACATCCCTGGGTCTGTTCAGTTCAGAGCTGTGACCCAGGAGAACCCCACTCTCCTGCCTTCCCACCCTCAGAAACAGAGAGCAGTTAACTTGGTTCATAAGAACTCAAATGAGTGGGTTTTAATTTCAGTACAGGTATGACTTGAGCAAATTCTACTTCAGCAGAGGTCTCCCTCTTGGAAGAAAATGACACTCAAACTACCACTTGAAAGCCACAAGAAACAACATGGTTCACATAATGGAATGTGCTTTGAAAGACAGGTGAGATACCAGCACTCAAGTGCACTGCAATGTTTTCATAAGCTTCACTGATCTGATTCTGGAGTTTTACAATGACTTCTTTGTGGCACTTGCAAAGTTGTTCTCATGCAGGTGCCAAGCAAATACAGAAGAGGACAATTTTGAAAACATACATTTCTTAAAGGTGTGTTTATTCCCTTCCCCCATCCTTTAGAAAAATTGTTCCAAATAGCCTAAAAGCTAGCTATTGCCATTTTGGATACTAGAGCTCACCTTTAATTTCAACCAAGAAATACATATGAACAGAAAGTATCTGGAAGAAAAGTATCTTTATCTGGATGAAGCAAGCTACCTGTGATTGGCTATAAATAACAAAAGGCCAGAAAATTATTGTCAGTGTTCAACAGGGGTTAAGAGCAATCAACTGCTAAAGCAATACATTAAAGAATTTGCTGTCATTAGAGATTTTAGCCTGTGCTTAATGACCTGAAACATTTCTACATGCAAAGCAGCTTTAAACATGTTGAAAACAAAGTATGTAGCTAACTTGCCAAGTAGTTCAAATTCTGGCCATCCAGGTACCTGTAGCAGAGTCAAGCTAAAGACTGATTCCTTTGTATTCAACAATCAAAAGGCAAAGATAGGATAGTAAGCGCAGAACAAGAACAATTACAGCTCTTCTACAGTGTACCTTAGAAGAGCTTTGTAGTGCTAGGCTAGTAAAAAGTAATAGTCAATGGATCTGGATTCTTTACAGAGCCACACTAAACATCAGAGTCAGACAGTGCTTCAGCAATGTTGGGGAGGAAAACAACAAGACATTAAGATGTAGCAAGAACACAGCCACAAGATGGCACATGCTTCCATGCCCTCTGCAAGTCTAAGTTAAAACAAAAACTCAGTTAGTGAACACAATCAAGGGAGGCAATTACCAGTACTGCAGCCGTCTGTTCTACTAGCGCTGGCCGGCCGGCTGCGCAGTTCAGAGTAAAGGGCACCGCATACTGCGGCGTGATGGTGGCTACTTGAGGATGAAGAGTTGCTACCATTAGTGGTGTACAGCTTCCCTGAAATGTAGATCAGGCAGTGAGTGAAACACAGGTACCGAGGCAGGAAAAGTGGGTTCAGCAATAGGGCCAGAAAAGGTTTCACCTTACTGGCATTCTGTGGTGCTTGAGCAGACTCCTGAATTGCAATGGATGCAGTGAAACCAACACCTAAACTCTGTGGGCATGTTCCTCTAAGCAATTACATGTCCCCGAGGGGAACACAAGAACAGGGAATTTAGGAACAGGATCTCTCTGGTGACACAGTTGAAAAGTAAAAATGAGGCAGTGTTCAGCCACTGGCACTTGACTGGTCCCAGAGAGCAGTTCCAGTACGTACACTGCGCTAACCGCAACACAAACCGCTCCCCTCGCAGGACTACTGCCACCCCTCCAGATCCACATACAGGACAAAGATAAACTAAGGGATTTAACAGAAGGCACTGTAGGTCTTTAATATCATGAAAGAGCAAAGTTATCTGTGATGAAACTACCAAGACATATATTAGTCCATCAAATGTCTAAATAAAACTAGATTCTTCGTGTACAATTTGCACTCTCAGGAAAAGCAGGGTTTGGATTCAGGTGGGCCTCCTCCAAGTGTTTTCTGCTTTTTGGATGCTAAACAAACAAACCAGAGATCACCAAATGCCACCAAAATTATTTGGTCTGAACAATCTAAAAATTACTCCTCTACGAGTAGGTCAGTAAGTACAATATGCTGCCTGGAGAGCAAAACTAATAAAGTAAGTGTTAATGTCAGCAGAAACTCAAACTATGCAAATAAATAAAAGTACACTCAGTTATAAAGGCAATTACAATTTTTCAGTGAATAAAACCTGTGAATCACTGGGCACCCGCTATATATTAAGGAATTACTTTTTGGAAATAAAAGTTGTTTAAATTTACAACACATTACTAATGTTTAAAATACATTTTTTTAGAATTATTTGTGAATTTTGCTATCACATTGCTTAAACTGCAAACAACAGTAATAGGTATGTCAACTCTACACATCAATTCACACTAACAATGTAACTAGCTGAGAAGGATTCAGAAATAATGTAATTGATTTAAAGATTAAATTTTAACATTAATAATCTGTGTTGACACTTCTGTTTACTGGGACCTCGCTTCTCATAGGAATGATTTATTCTAAAATTTGCTGACACATTTTTGAAGTGTAGGCAAAAATGTACACCACTACCAGGAAGGCAGTGTCCACCCATGAAAAAATACAGCCTGTTTTTAGCAGCTGAAAACCACGTATTTATTCCCATTATTTAGTCAAACTCCTAAAACCAGGGAGGCACATGACATAAAATGGTTTAGACTTCAAACAGTCCAGAAAAGCAAAACAAAACAAGAAAACACTGTCTTAGCAGGGATCTGCATTTAACCTTTCCAAGTGTCTGAGAACCCCCTGCATTCAACCCAGCACCAGAGGGCCAGTCGGGTTCTCCTGGATGGTGGGGTTCTTCTTGTGTGTTTTTTGTTAGTTTTGGTTTGTTTGTTTTTTTTACCTGTGTGAGAACTCCAGACTGGATCTGCAGTGGCTGTGCTGCAGGTGCTTGTGGTACAATTGGGACAGCATTATCCATCCTTACTGGGAACCCAGAATGCTTTGTAGTTGCCTGAAGTCCAGCTGTGGAGGACAAGAATGCATCACTGCTAAGTTGCTTTATTTTTTATATTTTTTTAATATATTTTTTTTTAGTTTCTTCCCAAAATCAAACTCCTACCAGGTAAGACAGGGTCAGATGAAAAGAAAGAAAAGCTGATCTCTCTGACAAAAGCATACTAATAAAACACCAGCTGAAGCAAATACTTCTGCAGTCCTGGTATGCCAAAGGGTGATGGGGGACAGCCAGTCCTCAAAAACTTGGTCCTGCTGCAGTCCGTTGTCTTGGGGGTTTTCAGAAACACAGACGACACAGACATCAAACTGTGTGTCACCTGAATCTAACTGTGTGTCACCTGAATCTAACTGTGTGTCACCTGAATCTGTGTGTCACCTGAATCTAACTGTGTTACCTGAATCTAACTGTGTTACCTGAATCTAACTGTGTGTCACCTGAATCTAACTGTGTGTTACCTGAGACTAAGTGCAAACCCTGCACTATCAGTTCCCATTTCATGTACAACTCTCCAGACTAACACAATGCAGGTATAAGCATACACAGAGAGCTTTCAGGACCAACAGAGCTCATGCTAACCTCACTCATTTGCAGTCTGCCACAATTTGTTCCTAGCAAACTGTACAGCTGCATCAGTGCTTGTGGACTGAGACTCAAAGGCCAGATGTTCACTCCTGGCATAACAAAACCCAGCACGACACTTTCTTATGTTCAGATGGGTCTGGCTCCTCTGTTCACTGCTTTCCATGGAATGCTGCTGTGTTCAGTTTGGGGGGAAAAACTGGTTGAGCAACCAGATGAAGCCTGGAACCTGGGCAGGCAAGATACTGTCACCTGCTCAAGCACGACCTGGAAGAGAACCAAACTGTCTACACATGTCTGACCTGATTCTGCACTTACACCTGATGCAAGAGCACTGTGTGACAAGCACAGAGTGGTCCCCTGTGCTTTCTCAATTTAATGCAAATTGCAACTTCTCATTTCTACCTAACTGAAACCACAGTATCATACCAAGGTTTTTTCCCCACTTACTTTGAAAAGCAGGGGGACAAACAATGAATGTTTGCTGGAATGGGTCAGTCTGTGTGCAAATCTGGGTGGTTCCAGGTTGCAAGGAAACACTCTGTTGTGCCACTCCTGCAACTGGTGCTGCAGATGATGGATACAAAGCAGACTGATAGTTTAGCAGCGAGACATCCGAATTTGCCAGGGAAAGAGTAGCAGCAGCAGCAGAATTGGAAGCCAATACACTGGCCTAGGGGAAAAAAAATAAAATAAAAAAAAAAATCAGATTTCTCACTCAAACTGGTCATAAAACAAACAACAGGAACCATCAGTATTACACTAGGAAAAGGTTTCAGGTAACAGGCATAAGACAACACATAATGAATTGCACCAACTTTATTTTGTTGCTGAACTGACAGGCAAATGTGATTAGGTGAAGTGAAGAGGCTGCCTTGGACTGAGTTTTGGAAAACTGAATTTCAAGACAAGACTAAAAATTCTGGAGAGCAATTTAAATATTTTGCAGAACAGGATTTGGCCTGAAGGCACAAAATTAGACTACTCCATTTCTGTGATTAGTATAAAACAGCTAGAAGATGCTATACCTGATTGTGTACTGTATTGAGCTGGTTGTTAAAGCTCATTGTCAGATTTGTGCTTGTATTAGGAGCAACATGAGTCGTGAATGGGCTCTTAATCTGATTCACTGTATCGTACATATTAACTCTTCGCTTGCAGATCTCCATATTCTGAAAGCAAGATTTCACACTGAAACAGAAGGAAAATATCAGATACGTAAAAACAGTGCAACAGAGACTTGACAGATTCCCAACTTCATGCACGTGCCTTTAGGTTTTTGGTTTTGTGTGGAGTTTTTTTGTTGTTGTTGTTGGTTGGGGTTTTTTTTAAACCAACAAAGAATGTCCTAAAACATGAAAAGGAAGCTTATGAACATTCCAATCCTTATTCATGCCCTTGCTATTTCAGATCAGCCAGAAACTGCAGAAAACAGCATTGACAGAAGGCAGAAAAGTGCTATTCTGTGTTTCCAGTAAGTCCCCCTGAAACAAACCAAAAAATGTAAGGAAGCCTACTGATTACTGTGTGGGAAATCCAGTAGATGTGTCATGGTAACAAATGGGTGGTTCAAAGTCTTCAGTGGAGTAATTCTCTTATCTGCATCAATTGTCAACATTTTCTTCAACAAATCAATATATTCCCTTCGGTCAGCCTTCTCTGCCAACATGTCAGTCCCTTCTAAGTCTGTAGACATATTCACCTTGAAAATAAAATGACAGTAGTTCACATAAATATCAAATTAATTGCCACCTAACAATTCAGTAACTTCACATCATGCAGAAATATTTATTAAGCATTTCTTTTAGTCAGCTTAATTTTAGGTACTACAGCTCTAGCACACAGCCTTTCTCTTGCTCATTCTGTAAAAGGCAGTCAAACTTACACCTGGAATTCTCATCTCAGCATGAAGTTGGTCTGTTCAACTGGTATCAAACAGGCTTCCTTCTCTACTGCCTGGCAACATGCCCTCATTTTTTGTGTGAGGCTATAAGGGGCTAGCATGTCAGAATGGCAGGATTCTGCATTCTCTGCACAGATGTAAAGTGGTGGTAACAGCTACAAAAGCAATAGAAAATCGAGGCCAACATATTTAAGATTCAAGGCCTCATGATATTAAAAACACTCAGATATTCCTTCATTTCACCTCTGAAAATAGAATGAAAAACCAGAACAATCTGCAGTTCCTGTCAACATTTCCACAGTGTAATAAGAGGCCTAATCCTATAAACCCATCTGGAGGGGCTCAGCTTTCTTACTGCTCAACTACTTCTAGTGATAACAGGCTAAGCAAACTTGTTGCATCTACCAGATCAAGGCCTAAGAAGAAACAAGAAATTTCCAACAGCTTCATAATTAACCCGTTGATAGTCTTTAATACAGTGATTTCTGATGCAAATCAGCACCACTGCAAACCTACATCCGTGTTCTCAACAGCATGTGGAAGAGGACTGCCCCGCCACAGGAGCCTCATTTTTAGAGTTCCCAATCATGTATGTAGCTGATAGAATGATCTGTGTGTTACAGGATCCCACACACCTGCGCCATGTCATCCAAACAGTTGAATATATATTTCCGAGCTTCTTTTGATTTTATTCCTGTCTCCAACTCATGTTCTTCTGGGGTCTGAAAAATAAAGAGTTTGTTAATATAAACTGAGATCCTGCATATTGATAAAGAAAAATCAGGAAGAAAAGAGCTGAGCCAGATGATCTTTTGCCTGCTTTAAGACAAATCCAATGCCAAACCAAAACAGCCATGGGTTCATTTCCTGAGCTGGAAAGGTCGTTCATTGCAAAGCTGAATTAACAACAGGATGACTTTCATTTCAAGGTTTCATTAGGTAGTGCATTAGTCAGAAGAACTGAAGATTTCTGATTTAGGAAGAGAAGAGGTTATAAATATTTTAAATCCCTCTTTTACAAAGAAGAAGTGAGGCAAAATCCTCTTCCTTTTGTTGCTCAGCTTTAAAGGCAAATCAAGCCTACATCTGATTCTTTCCTGTCCTCTGCCAATACATAAACAGATTTCTGCTAAACTAACAAAGACAATCATGAAATACTCCCTATTTCACTCTTTGCATTGTCAGAAGATGACAACAAGATGACAATACTTCACCAAGACTGAGCAGGCCGTAATAAGTAACCATTATCTCAATTACTTTCACACCCACTCTTTGCTGGTACTATCACGCCCAGCTGCTACTGTCAGATGAGTACCAGGAGGTACAGTTTCTGAAATAAAATACACAAATCAGCTATATTTGAACGTCATTTCAAATCCAATCTTCACTCAGAATGTTTTCATGGCACGCTAAAACCAGGTGTGAAATTATAGCAAGTCCTCAACGAACAAAACAGAATTGGGAATTGAAAAGACAGACAAACCTTCAGCCTCCACAGTGGGTATCCCAGATTTGGATCTCTGTTAAAAAACCTGCTTGTTTTCGTTCCTGCACTGAGAAGATACTCTGCTGGAAGGCCTTGAGTTTGTGAAATATAACGGATCTAGGAAACAAAATTAAAAGAATGAGGACTCCTAACATAAAGAACTCCCAGCTAATGGAGTAATTATCAGCCAGGTTTGTTTGCAGTGAATAGGAAATAACCTGTAAATAAAGAACCCCCAGATAAGTGAAACTGCAAAATTAAACAGGACTATCTCAAGTATTTATAAGGACACAACTTTTTCAACCATATTATCTGCAGAAATTTTAGGTTTTCAATATATCCTTCTTATTTTATGGAAATTTTTTATTACCAAGTATGTGTGAGCAGATTGTAAGCTTTTGAGACATGGAAAAAGTAACATCAATAGACGTCAATATCAGCAATGTAAGAAGTACCCACCTTGAGAGAAAATACCACAGAAATTTCCACGTATGCATATGTAACTACCATTGCTGTGACTGGCTGCACATACTCGAGGCACACGATTTGAGAATCGTGTCACGGCAAAGCTCTCCCTGACCAAGAAAGCAAGACCAAGCCCCCAGTACAATCAGACTGTTACATCCCCAAAATCATTTAATATTCTTTATTTTACATGTAACAAAAAAAGGGCTCAGAATTTTGGAAAATGCACCTGAATACTTGTGGTGGTGTCACTAAGACACTGGTAAAGAGCTAACAAATAAAAAGGTATGCTCAAAAGGAAAGAAAAGAGCAAGCTATGAAAAAACACAATAATAAGCTTTTTCAAGTATTCCAAATGTTGCACAATTGCTAATGCTATTTTCTCTCAAGATGTACCATGAGAAATGTGACATCTCCCCTCAAAAGAGTCTACTTAGAAGTTTAAGAAATAAAGCCCTGATAAGTCTGATTTATAAAATAAGGACTGGGGACACAGTGTTAAGGTAACCAGGCCTTGTTCCAATTACCCATTACAGGTCCTTTAGCGTGTCTCATGTCTTATTTGCAAAGCTCCTGCTACTCCATTGCGCCAAAAGAGCTGAACATTGCAGGGCACTTAACTCACTGTTCCAGCTGGTGAACCATATGAATTTATTGACTCACTTTTCATTTATGCCAGCGTGGGTCTGAAGTGTCTGGCAGCGAGTATTTTTTGTGTCTACACAATAGTTAAGCTAAGAGTTCTGCTATTTTTATGAGACATAACTCTTGCTTTACAGCCAAAGAGTGTTTAAAATATAATTGCAAATCCTATCTGAACCCATGAACTCATTTCTGGAGAGGTGCTCTCACAAGCTCTGCCTGAGCTTTTACCTGCTGCTGCAGAATCTCAGAAAACGTGAAAGCAAGTCATCCCCAGTTTTCAAGGGCAATTCAGATATCAAAATCAACCACATGAAGTCACACCTCATGCTGCCTCACACAGGACTGCAAAATCCTGTCTATTAGGCAATGGAAAAAGCTCCTCCTCCCCACCCACCTACATGACGAGATAAGGTTCTCAGAATTACACAAAACTCAGTGTGCAAGGAAACCACCATGCTACACCTCAGTTATTTTCTAACTCATTCTGCTCATTAAGGTACCACTGTGTTTCCTTTGGAAATTTACAGTGCTGGAAAGATATAAGACAAGTTTTCAAGCTTAGTAAGTTTTCATGTATTTTATCACATAAGGAAAACTAACTATACCAGGCACTGTAACAAGATACCACCACAAAAACCACAGTGGACAAGTTACCCTCAAAAAACCTCTCAGATAGACTTTTTGTCCTTTTATAGGCAACTGACTAGCCCAGGTAACAATGCTAAGTATCCATCTTTGTTCCAGATGCCTTTTCAGACATCCCTTGTGTATCAGAGACAGCTTGGGGCTCACACTTTGCATCACAAATTAGGGCTGCTGTAGGTATTAACAGGACAGAAATGATAGGCTTGTTCTGCCTCCACATGGAAAAACTGCCCTCATGGTGAAATTACAGAGGGCGTTTCAAGTGAGGACACACACCTCACTTCTGTTTTGACAGGAAGGATTTCAACAGCTTTTGGGTTTGGAAGCCAGGGAGTTAACTGTAAATTGACTCTCTATATTGGATAACTACATCCAACTTAAACACACAGAACTCTCTGTTCTCCTGTACAACAACAGCGACAGACAGGCAATGGGAACACAGAGAGAAAATGGATTGAAGATGACGGACAACAGCGATGTGGGCTAGATGAAATGTGACGTGGGACACGCTGGCTTCAGAGGGCTTGGACACAGACCACTGCAGTTCCATGTGAACAGCCCCAATCCGCCACACACTCTCACCTGATCATACTCAGATGCTCCTGGATACAGAGGCCAGCCCAGGAACAGCTCAGCTATCACACAGCCCAGTGACCACATGTCAATAGCTTCACAGAACGGTAAACCCAGAATGATTTCAGGAGCTCTGTTAAAAAAAAAAAGAAATAAAATCTTCAACTCTGAAAGCATGCAGAACTCTCCTTTAAATCACTCTGCACAAGGCCCCTCCTTCTCTTCTCCAAGCACAAGTAAGTCTGTGTGAAACTGATTCACTTTAAAGCAGAAGATGTTTCCCCAGGTGACCTACCAGATCCTGCTGTTTTTATCGCTCAGTGGCACGGCTGGATTCGTTTTATGGCTGTGGTGCCTCCAACTCCCAAGCAGCCTCTCTGCAGCTGTGATACCAAGTTACTCCAGTAACCAGTGTAATTACACCTGAGGTACAGCGTGAGGCTCCCCTGAAACGGTGCACTACCCACCCTAACAGAACTGGGAAGAAAAGTTCTATCAAAGGCTGCTCAGGCTTTTCTCAGAGGAAGGTCTCAAGACCCCAGGTAAGCAGCTGCCAAAGGACAACATCTGCAGAGCCAGAACAAGGAGTTCTTCAGAGAGCTGCTCGGTTTCTGTCAGTGGGTTTTCACACAGGGTTGGTTTAGAGTTTTGAATTTAAAATGGAGAAAGAGAACACAGCTGGAGACTGTGAGTGCTTTGCAAGGTTGTGTTACAGGTTTCTGTGCACTGAACCACACCTAATGCAAAATCTACCTGTCTGGCCCAGCCTTCACGAGAAGGTGATGAAAAAAACTCAAACTCCAAGCAGGGTTTGCTCCTGCAACAGGTTGGAATTTCAGGGAGATTTCTGTCTGGAACTGACTCATAACACAAAAGGATGTTTTAGTACAAGTCTTCACCTACTCACAGTTGTGAACAAACCAACGCCACTCTGTCAGGCTAAATTCTGGTCATACATTTGCATACAGCATAAAACCCAAGTGCTGCAAAAACCACGTGAGTTGGTGTGGGAATTTACTCTGGAAAGTACAGGAAAGGCAGAAGCCTCGATCATCTTCATGCATAACTACCACAAGTGCAAAGGCAGTCAGTAAAGTCCTAAACTCCAGGCTGCCCATTTTCTGGCTGTGACTTGGGCAGCACGCCGCAGGGCCTGGGTGACATTTCTGGTGTTTCAGTGTGGATACTCCTGTTGTTAAAAAAGGCTCTGAAACCAGTTCTGATCCTTCTACAGGATTACAAAAAACAGGGCCTGCACAACGTGCAGGCACCAGCAGATCTGACACTCACCTCCCTCAACTGAAGGCACCTCCTCGCTGTTTGCAAAGGGCAAGAAGTGACTCTCCAGTTAATCACACTTGTGTCACGGTGACACAGATGCAGCTTTTGTTTTAGGTGACTACACAGTAACCATCAGCCACTCTCCAAAACAAATGCACTCATCCCAGTTGCCCAGGCACAGCGTCCCTGAGGAAGCACAGGATCTCTCAAAAAAGACAGAGTTGAACCAGCCCTTCGTGGCAGTGAGGTCACACCTATTCTCCATCGTCAGCTTTAGAGCAAGGAGGTTCTTCTATTATGTCTGAGCCCCCCAAAATCAGAGCCACGACATGCCTTTAATAACTGGAATAACAGATTCTTTAAGCCAAGACATTCTGACACTTGCTCTACCTGACACTGATCTGTTTCTACCTTCTTGTCTGTCTGTCCCTGGCAGCAGTCGAATTCTGAATGCTTTCACATATGTGAAAATATAAAATGACTGTGCAAACACAGCAAGTATCTCAGTTGAGTGCTAATGTCCTGCTAAAGTTTTATATTTTAAACAACTATGCCAGAACAGATCACACTTTCTGTAGGCTAGCAGGTGTGAACAAGAAGAATCCATTTCTGTAGCACTTTGGTCTTCACAAGCAGAGTGAGTATGATAGAGTCCTTCACAGAGGATTTTCAGAACCCCATGTGCCACTGGTCTGCTAGTCACCACCAACAGACTGTATTGATCCTCCTGATTATCCCACTTACGCAGGAATTTCCAGTTCAGGTAGGACCCAAACCTGTCATATCAGGAATGCTGCATGAATAAGTTTCCTTGGTTTGGACTGGTAAACAAACTAAAATATAAGGGGCTCTTGGAACAAGCGGAGCATGCTAATCCTTCACAAATGCATTAAAAAAATCCCACCAATTTCAATGGAAAGAGAGATTAGCGGCAACAAAGGCTGGATGCGATAGCTCGTTAGTCTTTAACTACAGGCTGGAACAGACCCAGGTATTCCAAAACCTCAGTATTAAAATTATAGCTACTTGAACTCTATGCATTTTATTCCCTGAAACTAAATAAACGAACTTCTCACAAGCCACCTGATTTCATTTTAATTGTAGGACAGAGCTGGTAAATCAGATTTACACCACTATAATTAGCAGCCTTATGAGATGCGAGTTGAAACAGGACAGCAGGCAGAGGTCACTTTCATAGCTGGTCTGTCAGAGATTAAAGTGATTTTAGATCTTAAGCTCTCTGAAATAGAAATCAACAACATTCTTTCTCTGCATGCACATTTGCCAAACTCTGGCTTCCCAAGCTGGCAAATATACTTAGGCACTCTTGGAGAAGGAAGATTCCCAGCAGGAGCAGTAAACTCTGAGACTTACTTTTAGCATTTCAAAACCCATCATGTTTACACACGGCTCTCAGCCCTGCCCCTTGTGAAGAACGATGGCAACATGAAGCTTGTACAACTGCCACCAGCAACGCAGTGAATGACACGATCACCACTCAGAGCTGGATTGGCAAGCAGAGAGTTAGACTTGGCAGGACGCGCTGCTGCTTCCCAGCCCAACACGACTGGGATAAAAGTAGGTCATGTAGCCCAAAACAGAGGTTAAGAAACAGACACTGCTGCACTCTGCAAGCTCCCTCAACACTCAGTGTGACCTTCTCATGGCCCAAATGGTTCAGTCCTTCAGCTTAAAATCTTCAGCCTGCTAGGGGACTCTGCACTGACCCACAGGAAACATCAGGAGGTAGGGATCCGAGTAAGACTCACATAATGGCTGTACTTAAATATAACGTAGACACGAGTAAACCTCGCCCTCTGAAAAGCAGGGAGATCAGTATTCCCAGGGATTTTTCATTTCTGCCAGCTGTCTGCTTCTTTCTATTGTTTTCCTCCCCAGGGAGGACAAAAGCATCCATACCCTTCCACATCTGAAGTAACAAGCACATACTCTGGTTCTCAGGTCAGCAATCACTGCTGATAGATCTCAGGACTGCCACAGGAACCAGCCACTGCACAGAAGCACAACTGCCAGAGCTGGTCTGCTCCTGGTCCATGCCTGGCTTCAGAGTCAAAGAATTCTTCCTGGGCACTTCTACTCACACTTGAAGTCAAGTACATCAGGCAGCAGAACTGCCCCTCCTGACAGGGGTCACACTGCCTCAGCCCCAACACCCTGCCCTGACAAACCCAGTACTGCACCCCAGCTGGACACGGGGCTCCAGCAGTGTCAGAGACCAACGCAAGTTGTCCGACTGCCAGAAGTATAATCAGAACCTGGAGTGAACGGGGCTGTTGGACAAGGTGACCTCCAGCAGCAATGAACATAATTAATAAAGGAAGTTTTTTACATCTCAGAAAATTCATCCTAAGAGCACCTGAGCTTGGCTGGTTTAGATGTCTCTACAGGAGACAGAGGTTACATAAGTGCCAGCAACAGGCACTAAAACCAAGAAGGTGAACACAGAATGCTATGTTTATTTCCAATAGCTGAGAGACCCAAATGGAGAACTGGTCTGTACTGTTTTATTAAACACAGCATTGAAAAAATTTCCAACTTGGAACTCAACTGAACACTAATTTAATGTGAATATGGTCAAAGGAATCCAGTTCTCCCACAATAAGCTGGTTTCTACACGATCTCCATGAGTTCCTAGATTATGGATTTTAGTAATCACCACAATTAAACTAATTACGTATCACTAAATACTAGATTTCCACATCACAGCATTCTTAACTCCAGCCAGGCAGACAGTCTCAAACACCATCTGATCTCAGGTTATTTGCCCTTCTGGCAGTGTCAGTCACCCCACGCCAGGCAGGCGGCAGCGGCTCGGCGGTCCGTGCCGCACGCACACAGAGACGAGCGAGCAGCTTCCTTCCCGGCAGCCCCTGGCGACACTTTATCGTCCCTCGCTGCTTCTGCCTCCGCCAAATCTGGTTTTTGAGATATCAGAAACTGGAAAGCACTCTATGCCTCCCCAAACTGCTTTGCTCACATGTGTTGCCAGTCAGATAGAGCAGATTCTTGATCAGCACTCACCTCTTTCAATGCAACAACAAAATTAATAATGCATTTTAGACAGCGAGCATTTTACCAGAGCTGTGCTGCACAGAAGACAGCTGTGTTACAAAAAAGAACAACCTAGAGTTGGAAAGTTTGGTGCCAACAAGCTGAGTGAAGATGATGAGGAATGGATTAAGAAAAGTCTATTATCACATAAAAGACACAGCACAGAAAGCTGGTACTCAGTGTTAGAGGAAGAAAACAAAAAAACCCAAAACAAAACAAAGTGGGCAAGGATACAGGGAGTATGAGGAACAAACAGAACAAGCCCACAGCAAGCCAGGGCTTTAAAGTGAAGCTAGGAGGACAGGAAAGACATCAAACAGGGCAGAGACACAGGGTGGGGTGGAGTGTCTCGAGTCCTCTGTCTCGTCCCAGCTGGAAGGACTAGATACTAGTTAAGTTTTGTGTCGAGTGAGCTCACATTCCACTGAAAACAACCCTGACACACAGCACAGACTTTTTCATGTCTCTTTGATGCCAAAAGTTCTTTCTGCATCCGTTTATTGAAGTCTACTGCTACTTACACAGAAATACAGGCTATTAACAGAACCAGGCTGGAAGAATAATTAAAAGCATAGCTTGCTTTAGCTACACAGCTTCTGAGTTTTAACATTTTGCCCATAATTTACTTTTAATTCTTAGACCAGAGTAGGATAGAAGCCATGTCTGCATTTTGCTAAGGGAAGCAGAGGTCTAGCTCATGGCTGTTTTAGAAGAGCTACAGGTCTCATGGAAGTGTGGCTTACCAAGGGTTGAGACAGGAAGTCATGTGCTCGTGCAGCGGGTTCAGACAAAGATGGAACCAGAAGAAACAGGATAAAAAGAAATGTGCATCCCTTTGACTTCTCTCCCTTCTAAATGACCATGGTTAATGCTTCAGATCATGGCAAATAATCCAAAATGCACTACTTATTAGTAGCATACTGCTTCTCCAGTTTGCTGCTTCACACATCACCATGTGAACTAGTGACAGGTAAAACCGACTCGCTGCACTACCGGCGGTAAGAGGGAGGCAGGGGACTGTTCACACTGGCAAAGCAGAAATACTCTTTATTTACATACAAACTTCAGAAGAAATCTCCCAGAAACATGCAGAACAGTAGAGAGGCTGATCATTTCCTCCTCCCCCTCACCTGGGATTAGACCTAAAGGCAGAAAAGTTCAGTGTCTGTAGAAGCAAGCCCCCAGCCCCCCATCAGGATCAGCTTTTCCGGCTCGTGCAGCGAGCACCGCGCCAGCACTCACCTGTAGTAGCGCGACTGCAGGTAGGTGGAACACACGGCTTTGGACACGTGGCTGGCTGAGCCGAAGTCGATCACCTTCACCCTGTAGGGCTGGCGCGCAGGATCCACCAGCATGATGTTTTCTGGCTTCAAATCAGCGTGGATCAGACCCAAGCTCTTCAGCTTCATCAGGGCAGTAGCCACTTGCTGCAGAATGGGGCGGATGTATTTCAGGGGCAACGGACTGAACTTGTTTTGCTTTAGGAAATCGTACAAGTTCTGCTCGAGCATCTCGAAGACAAGGCATGTGTGATTCTTGTGTTGAAAGCACTCGTAGGAGCGAACAAAGTTATACTCGTCAGCGTTCTCGCTGCTCAAGCGCGAGAGGATGCTCACCTCGATCTGGCCCTGCCTAGCGTAGGAAGGATGGTTCTTCAGGATTTTGATGGCTACGATCTCCTTCGTACTCCGCTTCCAGCACTTCGCCACCTGCCCAAACGTCCCTCGGCCCAGGAATTCCAAGACCTCGTAGCTGTTTGTCATAGAGCACAGGATCTCGTGCTGGACGAGCTGATAATCCCCTTCACCACTGGAACTGCTGCTTTTAGTGGTTACCGTGGTGGTTGTGGCCGCAGCACCCACCGCTGGTCTGTTTTGCAGCATGAGAGGTGGATGTTCCTCAATTATCTGCACACTACCGTTGCTGTCGACCTCTTCACTTTTCCTTTTTAATCCACATTTTTGGTAGGGTTCCAGCAAAGAAACGTTGCTCCTGTGCGTGAGGGCCTGGCTGTTCTGGAAGGACGCTGTCGCGCTGCTGCCCGTGCTGTCGGCTGCCGTAACCACAATGTGCTCAACTGAAGGAGCAGGGAGAAGGAGGTTCTGATCGTAAGCAGAGATGCTGAAATTAGCTACCTGATGAGAGGAGCTTGCTTGTCCTTGAGCTGCTGGGAGGTTTTTGCTGTGGGTATAATACTTGTCACTACTGCTCTGTCCTGAAACATCCCAGACAGAGGGCTCCACTTTCAGTTTCTTGGCACTGCAGAAGGCACTCGAGGATACTGACGGAGGGGAGAACACCTGCAGCTGTGAGGCCATACCTGAGAAGGGAGAGGAGAACTCATTAAGACCACTTCCTGGCAACAGGTTTTGAAGAAACAAGATCCTCCCTCTGCACAAAAAAGAGAATAATACGTATTTTTTTAAGCACCATATGGTGCCTCCCACCTAGGAAGGCCGCCCTTCCAACTACTGATCCTAAGGGCACCCACAGAGGGAGGCTCTTTGGTGGGACTGCTGCATTTTACCTCACTGCCTATAGCACAAGAAGCAGACAGCTCTTTATCCGGCTTCTGCAAGGCAGAAGAAATCCCAGCACAAGACGGGAAAGCAGCACTGAAGAACACAGCGCGCAGGTTGGAAGACGCTGAGAAAATTAAGGTCACTCCCCCCCGCTGTAAGAACAGAGTCAGTGGAGAATCCAACCCAGACATGTCCAGCCCCTCACCGGACGCCGCACACCCGGGGCAGCGCCTGAGCACGGCCTGAAACGCCGCGACCCGAGGGCGACGGCCGGGAACGCGCCACCAGCCTGCCCGCCCGGCCCAACCCGGCGCCGGGGCGAGGCCTAGGCCCCGCCGCGGGCGGACAGACGCCACCGGCCCGGCCCCCCCGCGCCCCGCGGAGGGACCCGCAGCGCCGCCCCGCCGCGTCCCGCTCGGGGGGGAAAGAGAGGGGGCGGGCCCCCGCCGCGCGGGCGCTGAGGCTTCCCGAGCCCGCCGGGCCGCGCCTGCCCTCCCCAGGCCCCGCCCGCCCGCACTCACTCACTCACCGCCGGTGGGGGGTTCTCAGCCGCGGGCCGGACCTGCCTGGGGGACACACGGGGGTGCGGAGCCCCGCAGCGGGTGCATCATAGCCCCGCCACGGCCGCCGGCCCGGCCCGCTCGGCCCGCGCACGCCGGGGGGAGCCCCCAGGCCGCTCCGCCGCCGCCGCCAGGCTCCGCCGCGCCCTCACGGCCCGGCCGGGCCCCCCCCCCGCGCTGCCCCGCCTCGCGCCGCCGCCGCCGCCGCCGCCCGGGCCCGAGCGCCCCCGCCGCGCTCCCGCCGCGCCGCTCCGGGCCCCTCGGCCGCTCGCGCCAGACTGAGCCAGCCGAGCCCCGAGCCGGCCAGGCGGGCCGAGCGCCGAGCCCGCCCACGTGACCGCGCGCTCCGCCGCCGTGACGCGTGCGCGAGGCGGAAGGGGGCGGGCGGCGCCGCGGAGGCGGAAGCGCCGGGGGCAGCGGGTGGGTTCCGTCCCGGGGCCTGCCCAGCAGCGCGCACCCCACCGCCCGGTGCCGGCGGAACGAGCACGGAAGAGACCGCGGCCGCCGGAGCCCGCGCGGCTGGGCCGGCCGTCAGGCCCTGCCGGGGATCAGCCGAGTCAGCTCGGAACCGCCGCGCGGGGGCTCCGTGCTGAGGGGATTTAATTCAGCCTCTTCCAGAGTCAGTGTTAGAGACGCTTCTGGACTTTATTTCAAAATCTGCCAGCAATGTGAAACGTTTACAAACACTGTTGCCAAAAGCTCAGACACTCACAAGCTCACGTTTACCCCAGCAGCGGTGCAGCCGCCGAGAGGTGCATCATTCAGTGAGCAGAGAATCAAGGCTGGAAGTTTGCATCCAGATGGAGGTGATCAGTGGGGAAAAAAACCACAACACAGCATGCAATTAAAACCAGAAAAACAAAACACCTCGCTGTGACAATCCACTGTTTGCTGCAGTTAGATCACTACAGACAGGAACAAGGTGAGAGATGGAGAATACACCAGCCCAGGAACAGTCACCGCACGTCATCACCTGGGGCTTTCTGAGGCTGTTGGAAACGTGGCCCCATAACTGCAGCACTCGTTAATTCCACAGGATTCATTCGTTAACCCCGCAGCGCTCGTTAACGGGTCACTGCGATCCAAGGCTGAGGCAGCGATGCTGGGTTTGCAAGAACTTGCCTACGAGCCCCTGAATGTCACAGCACATTTAATGACAAAACTTCCCTGAGGGTGTGACAGGCCCTGGTCCGCAAGCAGAAAGTGCAAGTTCTCTCACTCAGCAAAGCGCCCACATCCCTCTGGGGAAAGCACGGAGTAACACCCGCTACCCCCGGCACCGTGAGGACAGAGCGTTACCGTGCTGATCTCTGACCTGCAGAAAGAAACTGGCCTCCGAGCCAGGGGACAGCAGCACAAACCCCGGGACAGAAAGCGCTGCAGGGAGCCCACGCAGCAGCCCTGCCCCCCTCTGCCACAGGGGCCGGACCCTCCCGACAGTCACAGCTCCTCCGCCACAGCCTCCACCAGCCGGCCCAGAGCTCACGCAGACACGCACTGAAACCCCACTGGGGCTGGGTTCCCAACTGTGGGAGAGAGATAAGCAGCTCAAGCGTGATCTGCAGGTATAGATTTGGGAGGGCTTTGGTCTGAGCACCATTTTTTTTTTCCCCAGCAGGGATAACTGACATTTCCAAGCACGTGGCCCTTAAGTACCCTACAGTTCAGCTAATACTTGGGTACAGCTTCTCATTGTCACTGCTGTGAGCAAAACACCCCTGCAGTAGCAGTGCTGCCAGAGCCCTGTGCAGCTGGGCTAGAGGCAGCACAGTCAGACCCCGGGGTACACAACACTGCAGCTCTCAGCTGCACTAATGCTGTCCTGTGAGCCAAGCTGGTGCTGGGGAAAGAACAAAACAAGGGAGAACAAGGCATGCAAGAGGCCAGCTATTAACTGCCAGGAGACTTCAGGGGAAGCTGAAGGATGCTCAGAAACCTTAGCAATACTATAGTGCCAGTTTTCCCCACGAGAACATGTTTTGTTTTCCAGTATTTTAGGATAACATAGAAAAATAGTATTTTAGCACCTAAGAGAGTTAGGAAACCTGTGGCACTCTAAAATGCCTTGTGCACCTGCTGTGCTGAGGCAAGGATGTTCAGCGTGCTGGCTGTTCATCATCTCTCCTGCTTCTATTGCATTTTACAATTGTGGAGAGATTAAAGTAACAGCCTGCATCTCCAAGGCAGCCATCAGCAGACAAAACACAAGGATTAGCAAATCATCTGTACAGAACCAGGACCAGAGAGACCACAGCCAGAAGCTTGAGCTGCCCTTGCTACCCCTTTTGAAGTGTATTTCACAGAACACTGCTCCATCATTCCACATCCCCTTAGCAGCTGGCAGGGAGAATCCAAAGGCAGTTCGTGTGAGAGGCGCTGCTTCTGTCACAGTGAGAAGTGTTGCAGTGCCTGGGAAGGCACAGGGTTGAGAGTCAGAAGCTTTCCAAACATACCCACTCTGGCTGTCTTGATGATTGCTGTCCAGGACAACCTTGTTTTTAAACAGGTGTGGCTGCTGCATCTACAGGCATCTTTGCTTTCCACAAGCTCTGGCTTTACTTAAAGAACAAAGGTTTCCTTTTCTAGCTTGATTCAGGGAATTCAATCCATCTAGCTGACTGGTCTTGGAGAGACCTTGCAGGACACTACATTCAGAAGAGACTTTGATCCTGATCAAGATCACATGAAACATTTTGGGTTGAAAGTACCAAAAGGGAGGCTAGAAAAAGCCAAACAACAAGCTGGTTTTTTGCTCCAGGAAAGTGTGTAGTGACCATTTCCACTCTAGTGTTGCTGCCCTGACCCCACGGGGAGCCAGTCTGTAGCATCAGCAGTGCAGTTTGGCACTGATAACCACGGCGCTTCCAGGCTCCACAGCGGGTACCCACTGGCACTACTGACACTTCCTCACTGTGCCCAGCCACGTCTCTCTGCAGTTGATCTGGAGCAGGAAAGTGACCTCTAACAGAACCAGTTTTGCTGTTTAGCCACAGTATTCCTTCAAAACAGAAGAACAGAGCAGAACTGCATCCAGCTGCAGTTGGCCAGATGCAGTGCTGTCTGAAGGTATTAGTAGACTAACAGAGAGAAAATAGATTAATAGACTTAGAGGCACTTAATTTCCTAGATTTCTTTAAGCACCATTTTTTAAATATACCTTAGTGCACAATCCTGCACCTTGGAATGAACCGCTCATTGTCAATGAGGCATTACAGAGAGATAGGAAGAACAATCTTTGGGGTGCTCAGATTCCCCCTTCTTGCTTCTTCCATCGTGTCCAGCCTCATTAAATTACTTCAGCTGCAGGCAGCTCCCACCCTCTGCAGCTCAGTTTGAATCAACCTGGCAGTATCTTTTGTCACAAGAGACAGGTAAGTGATTGCAAAAAGTGACTACAAGGCACACGTGCAGTGGGACTGCACTGCCCAGGTGTAGTGTGGAGACACAAAAGATGTAGACAGAGACATACAAATTAATAAATTAAATAACCTAATGCCTACAAAGTGGTTCTCATTTTCTCCTTGTCCTCTAATAAGAGGTAATGAAAGTAGAGCCCCATAGCTGAGCTCCTCTCTTCTGATACGAAACTTGAGTGCAAAGAACAGGATGCAGTTAAGACCTCTAGAATCACTGCCATCAACTGCATTGGCACTGGCAAGTGTCACACAATTTTTTCAGGATGTTTTTCCCCTCCTAAAGAAATCTTCTACCAGCTCATCAAATTTCCGTGAGGAATTCTGCTTTAGGACATTTAAGGGAGTGAGTAAATACTCCTCTGCAAATCCAGTTGGAAAGTGCTCGTCAGAAACCAGTGTCTGGCTACCAGCACTAGCTGCTCCTGGCTGTTCTCCGCTCAGCTCTTCCTTCCCTTTCTCCTTGTGACAAGTGCAACCTCCTTCTGAGCAGACAGCTGACTGGCAATAGTTCTGCTGAGGACCCTCAACACCTGTGAGCTCTCCAGTGTTCTCTGTGTATTTCTCTGGGGACTCAAAAACAACTCCTTGGGATACAAAATGCCGGGCAGCCCTTTTCAAAAGGCACTTGGGCTCTTGCCCCTTCCTTTTGCTTTGCTGCTGCACAGACTCTTGCACAGGCTTTGAGATTTTGAGGTCAGTAAGTGCCTGAGGGGCAGAACTTAGGTATTTCTGAAAGTAAGCCTGGCACATGCTACCCTTCACGATTGGAATGACCGAGCAAGGTTTCAGCCACTGCACAAACTCGCACAGCTCCGAAAAGGACGAGTGATCCGAGTACGGGATGGGGTGGATGTTGGGGTGGGTGACCTTCACGGGCCTGCCGGTAGGGAGGATGGCGATGGTAGGGTGCAGCGTGTTCCAGCTGATCAGGGTATCTGAGCGGACCTCGGCGACGTCCACAGCACGGATCCAGCCGGCCCCCTCCTCGGCGGTGAACACATCAGGCAGCTCCAGCAGCCGCATCTGCTCCAGGCGCCAGGGACTCACCACCACCCAGGTGCGGAACTCCACTGCCAGGTCCACCAGCAGCGTCTCCTTGCCCAGGCTGTACACACCTGTGAGGAGAGCCACGAGCCACGCACTGGGGACACGGAGCACGAGCCCCTGCCGAGGGGCCGCGCCGACGGGAGGGAGCAGCGCGGGCACTGCGGCGCGGGGCGGCACTCACCGATAACGACGTGGTGCTGCGGGTGCGCGCGGATGACGTGGGCAGCCTGGCGCGTGGCGCACTGCCGCGAGGGCAGCGGCCGCTGCGGGTGGCAGTGGGTGTTGTCCAGGTAGAGGCGGTCGATGTGGCGGCCCCGCAGCGCCGGCTCGCCCTGCATGCTGCTGCTGTAGCGGAAGTCCCCTGCAAGGACAGGGCTGTCAGGGCAGGGCAGGGTGGCGGCAGGGGCCACAGGGACCCGCCCGTACCTGTGTAGAGGATGGTGCCAAAGGTGCCCTCGAAGAGGAACATGACAGAGCCAGGGCAGTGGTTGGAGTCGAGCAGCGTCACCGTCACCTCCTCGCCCACCACGTGGCTCTGCCCCACCTCCAGCGGCCGGATCCAGCGCGTCGGCACCTGCGGGGGCCGGGCAGTGAGGGGGGCCGGGCGGGGCGGTGAGCAGGGCGGTGAGCGGGGCCGGGCGGAGGCTGGGGCGGGGCCCGGGCGGATCCGCCGGCGCACGTACCTGCAGGCGGTGGGGCAGCAGGCGCGCGGTGACCGGCGAGCAGTAGAGCGGGCGGCTCCACGTGCTGGACAGTCCCACCGTGTGGTCCGAGTGCATGTGCGACAGGAAGAAGAGGCGCGCGCCGCCTGCCCTCCGCAGGCTCCAGAAGTCCACGGCGATGGGGGTCCCGGCGATCACCGTCCCGCTCATGGCGCCGCCCGCCGCGGCGCTTCCCGCCGAATTTGATGGGTGGTGCCGCGCAGGCGCAGGAGGGGCGGGGCGGGGCCGGGAGGGGCCGGGCGGTGAGTCAGGGGCGGGGCGAGAACGCGCGCGCAGCGCGGTGGGCGGGGCTGAACTGAGGCGGGCGGCAGGGGCGGGGCAGGCGGCCGGGAGCGGGGCCGGGAGCGGGGCCGGGCGATGCCGTACTTGGGCGGCGAAGAGGTGTTGCGGGAGCTCCGCCGGGCTCTGTCCAATCCGCACGTGCAGGCGGATCCGCTGCGGTACCGCGCTGCCGTCCTTCGAGTCATCCGGTACGGCGGGCGGGAGGGGGCGCGGGGCGGCGGGGGCCGGGGCCTGTCTCCGCTGAGTCGTGTCTCCGCCGCAGGCACATGGTGCAGGGCGCGGACGTGTCGGGGCTGTTCCCGGAGATGGTGAAGGCCAGCGCGGCGGCCGACCTGGTGCAGAAGAAGCTGGTGTCGCTGTACGTGCGGGCGCAGGCCCCGCGGCAGCCGCAGCTGGCGCTCCTGGCCATCAACACGCTGCGCAAGGACTGCGCGCACCCCAGCCCCGCCGTGCGCGGGCTCGCCCTCCGCAGCATGTGCGGCCTCAGGTGCGGCGGGGAGAGGGGGGCTCGGGGCGGCGGGACGCTCGGTGGCCGCGGAGGGGTACCGGTGGTGGCGGCCCGCTGACGGCCGCCTGCCCGCCCGCCCGCCCGCAGGATGCCCGGCATTCAGGAGTACCTGCAGCAGCCCCTCCTCAGCGGCCTGCGGGACAAGGCCTCCTACGTGCGGAGAGCGGCCGTGCTGGGCTGCGCCAAGATGCTGCAGCTGCAGGGGGACGGCGAAGTGGGTGAGCACATCGAGCCGTGTGAGCTGGGAGGGACCCAACGGGATCATCAGTCCAACTCCTGTCCCTGCACAGGACAATCCCAGGGTTCACCCGTGTGTCTGAGGGCCTTGGCCGAATGCTTCTGGAATCTTGCCAGGCTTGGGGCCATGAGCACCTCCCTGGGGAAAGAAAGAAAGAGGGAGGAAGAGGAGGACGAGCAGGTGTTGCTGCGTATGGAACCGTTAATGCAGCGCCAGGTGCTGCCGGGTCCCACGTCAGGGTGCTCCTTTCACACCAGCTCTTACCGGCCCCTCCACGACACCCGGCCATTTCCGCAGACCCCGCTCGCCCGGGTGCTGCTCTCGTATCCACAGACCTTTGGGAAGAGTTGTGCCAAGGGCAGGCGTTAGTGCGGAGCTGGAAGTCTTGTTGACTGCTTTTCCCAGTTCCAGACGTATCTTTTGTTCGTGATAAACGTTTATAGACAGTGATTGAATTGCAGCATGCCAGCAGAATTTGATATAGAGACTCCTGCTTCCTCACAGACGGTGCACTGGTGAATGAGCTGTACAGTTTGCTGCGTGACCAGGATCCCATCGTAGTCGTGAATTGTCTGAGGGCCTTAGAAGAGATCTTGAAGAAGGAGGGAGGAGTTGTCATCAACAAACCCATTGCTCATCATCTCCTCAACAGGTTTGTTTTCTTTGATGCTAAGATGGTGCTGGAAACTTCCTTCTTGCTCTTGTCGTTTGCATGCTAGTGAAGTAGGTATTTCTGGGCTCCTGTCAGAGCTTAAAGGGAAGAGTCAGGCACCCAAAGATGACTGCCCATCCTAAGAGCAACCAGATTACTTCTGTGCTAAGATCCTAAGTAAAATCTGAGATGCTCTGCTTTTCCAGCTGGTGGTTTGTTTTTGAATTGTAAGTTGATGTGATTAAGGGTTGGTTTTGGTGACAATATACATGATATATTTGTGGGACAGATATGTTCTAGTATGTCTCTCCTAGTCCATTGACAGATACATAGCTTATCCATTGCTTGAAGAAATTAACTTTTCTGCAGATAATTCTACATGATCTGGCAAAAGAGGGGTATTGCTGTGCCCAGTGTTCTTGTCAATGTTGCTGTCTGGCTTAGAGCACCAGCAGAAGTTAAGCCTGTGTGCATAAACTGGTCAGTCCTCCTGAGATAAAATTGTGGTGTCGACTTCTGAAGCACAGCATTTGTTTTGGACGGAGACCGTGAGAAACTCAGAGGCCACGGCCTCTACACTGCACAGCGCAGATCTTTGTCTGCTCTTGCAAACTGTGTTTATTCTCTTGGCAGGATGGCTGACCTGGATCAGTGGGGGCAGAGCGAGGTGCTGACCTTCCTTCTGCGGTACAGACCCCGCAGCGAGGAGGAGCTCTTTGACATACTCAATTTGCTGGATGGCTACCTCAAAAGCAGCAGCCCCAGCGTTGTGATGGCAGCCACGAAGCTTTTCCTAGTGCTGGCCAGGGAGTACCCGCACGTGCAGGCGGATGTTTTGGTGAGAGTGAAGGGGCCGCTGCTGTCTGCCTGCACTTCTGAGAGCAGGGAGCTCTGCTTCACTGCGCTGTGCCACGTGCGTCAGATCCTCGGTAGCCTTCCTGGCCATTTTAGCAGCCACTACAAGAAGTTCTTCTGTTCGTACTCAGAGCCCCACTACATCAAGTGCCAGAAGATGGAGGTGTTGTGTGAGCTGGTGAATGATGAAAACGCACAGCAGGTGCTGGAGGAGCTGAAGGGCTATTGCACTGACGTGTCGGTGGAGCTTGCCCAAGGGGCCATCTTCGCCATAGGTAAGGGCTGTGTGGTGCCCCGGGAGCAGCTGCAGCCCTGGACCTTTCAGGGGGGCCTGTGCCTGCTGAAGTGTATCTGGGCAAATGCCGAGTGTCTGATGGGTGCTGGTGCAGTGCAGCCCTCTGTAGACCAGCCTCCCCAGGAATGTTTGGCCTGGGTGTGTTTCTGAACTCCAGTTGTGCTGATTCTTTCAGAAGTCCTGGCACTGAGCTGTTTCAGGTTGCACGTAATGCCCTTGAATCTCATTGAAGTGTCTGTGCTCTGGTGAGATTCTCTAAAGAAATGGTGTCATTTCATCTTGTTAATGAGCCTTAGAATGTTGAATGAAACCGTGTAGTGGGTGGAGGAGCTGCTCTTAATACTTGCTTGTTCTTTGAGTTGTGATGGGGGCAGAGTTCAGGTGATTTGAGGCACTTTAGTTTTGGTTTTGTAAGCTTTAAAATAGGTGAGTTTCTGCAATATTCATGAGAAGAAAGCCAGGAATGCTGAAATGCCTTTCTTATAGTTGGGCTCATGGTTCCTATTGCACTCTGATAAAAGGTTGACTTTTATGTCCTTTGGTGTCTCTGCAGGCAATATTGCTAGGACATACACAGAACAGTGTGTGGGGATTCTGACAGAGCTCCTGGGGCTTCAGCAGGAGCATATCACTTCAGGTAATCATCTGCAGGTATTTGTCTAGCTTATGCTTTCAGGAAGTGGCCTTGCTGGGGCTTGTGATCCCAAACTTGGAGTTCTGAAAGGCATTTGGCTTTTAATTTAATTGGCATCTTCAGGTGGAAGTCTTCCCAGTGGAGTGGGAGCATGTGATGTGACTGGACATTGTGCATTTTCCTTCCTTAGGAACTGCTTTTTTGTAGTGAAGGGGGAGATGGTCGTAGCTGCATTCAGGGTCCGATGTGGAGGCTCCTTTCTGGCTGCTGCCTGCTCACTTAGGGAGTGAGGGACTCAGCAGAGACATTTTAGTGACTGTTTGAGGGCCAAGATGATTAATAGGTCTGATTTTGTGTTCTTTCTGACTGGGACTCTTAGTCTGTGTCTTTTAAATCTGTGTGATTTCTGTGCCTCATATATTAGTATGATTCAGTTGTACCCAGGTGCCTCTTTTTCTTCTGCTGCCCTCAGATCCAACTTCATATCATTGCTGTTTCTGCCCTCTCATTTAAATGGTCTTGCTTTTGGTTTTGAAAATGGCACACTTGCACTCAGCTGTTTAATTAGAAGCTGCCAGTGTTCTGTGAGCGGGAGCAGAGCCTTTAAAATTTTGACCTAAAGTTCATGAGGCTCGTTTTGAATTGGTGTTAGTTTTAATTTGTCATTCTAACCTTGGGTTTCTGAAGCATCATGAGTCACTGTCTTTTTAAAGACTGGGGAATGTCCAGAAGAGAGATGACTTCCCAGCAGCCAGAGGAACAACCTGAAGTTTCAGTGCTTTATTTTAGACTTGGTGCAACTTTTGCTCTGACAAACACAGTGTCATGGGAGCTTGAAGAAGAATGTCTCAAATCATAGTCACAAGCAAGGCACTGGCCTCCCTGGCTAAAATTTACAAAGTCTCTTGAGTGGGGTTTTTTAGATCTCCTCACCCAGTTTTATAACTCCTGGGGCAGGCTGAGCATTTTGTTTCTTTGCAGCCGTGGTGCAGGCTTTCCGGGACCTGGTCTGGCTGTGTCCCCAGTGCACGGATGCGGTGTGTCGGGCCCTGCCCAGCTGTGAGGACGCCATCCAGGACAGTGAGGTAGGGTGGCTTTGTGCCTGGGGCTGGCAGCTGTTGAGGATGGGTGGACAATGACTGTTTGGCTTTTGCAATTAACAGGACAAAGATCAGAAATCTTCAAGAGACTTGTTCTCTGGTATTGGTTTATTTCATGCCAGCACTGTCTTTCTGGTAAACAGCGCCTGTTTGCTGTTTTTCCTGTGGTTCCTGCAGGGCAAGCAAGCACTGATCTGGCTCCTGGGTGCACATGGTGAGAAAGTACCGAATGCTCCCTATGTTTTAGAGGACTTTGTGGAGAATGTGAAATCAGAGATGTTCCCAGCAGTGAAGATGGAGCTTCTGACAGCACTGGTGCGACTCTTCCTGTCTCGTCCTGCTGAGTGTCAGGACATGCTAGGGAGACTGCTCTATTACTGCATTGGTGGGTTCCCTTCATTCTGTTTCATTAAAGCTTTTTGGGACCTGGTTTGGTGGTGTCCCCAGTGTGTGGATGCTGTGTGTCAGCCTCCTGGCTGAGGGGACTGTCCAGCATGGCAAGGTGAGGTGGTTTTGGGCCTTAGGTTGCTACTTGGCCCCAGCTGTCTGATTGGTGAATGTAACAGACTTACACTGTACCCCTGTGAATCTGTTTTTAGCAATTAAGGGTTAGTACTTTGGGGAAATCTGGTTGATAGAATTCTCCTTAAATTACATCTCTCTGATTCCCAGAGGAGGAGAGGGACATGGCAGTACGGGACCGGGGATTGTTCTACTATCGCCTTTTGCAGTCCGGTGTGGAAGAAGTGAAGCGGGTCCTGTGTAGCCCCAAGTCTGACCCTTCTCTGGGGCTCCTGGAAGACCAAACTGAGCGACCTGTGAATACCTGGGCTTCAGAGTTTAATACTCTTGCACCAGTGTACGGCAGAGAACGCTGGGCACTGGTCCATGCTCACCAGCCAGCAGAAGCCTCTTATGCTTGTTCTGGTACTGACACCAGGAACAGAGACACAGGTAACTCCCCTCGCCTTCCTCTGGGATCCATCTTCCCCTTGTCAGGAGATGTTCTCCCATGTGTTCTTTGGAAGAAGACCACAGTGCTTTCAGAATGCTGTCTTAGTGTTCTATCCTGTGCAATGCACGGCTGGTCACTGCTGAAGGCACTGTGCTTCTAGCCCTCTTCATCTGGTGGCTCCATAGGATGTTCTTTGTGAAACTGGGAGCTGTGCCTTAAATGCTGCATCTCACGTGTTTGTGGTTTCGTTTCAGAGTCACTGATTTCCGAAGGGAATAAAGAAGTCCTCAAGGTTCATCCTGATACAGGCAGCCTGACCTTAATTCCTGATGTTTACCTGACTGCAGAAGAGTTTGAGAAGACCTGGCTGAGCTTGGACACGAGCTGCCACCTCTCTCTGCCCTGGTGTGGGGTTGTTCATCCGGATGCCGTACAGACGGCTCTTCATGTTGTCCACATCCAGACTATTGCTATGAGCAAAGCTGGTGTCCAGCCCTGGAAAGCTTATCTCAGTGCTCAGGATGACACAGGCTGCCTCTTCCTGACAGAGCTCTTGCTGGAGGCGGCAGACTCGGAGATGCAGGTTTCGGTGAAGCAGAGCGAGGCGAAGGCGGAGGCTCTGCAAACCTTCACTTCGGTGCTGCGGGCGGCCATGGGGGCAGCGGCTGGACTGGGGTCCTGACTGCTCCCTTCTCCCAGTAGGGTGCTTGCTCAGGGCACAGGAAGAGTTTATTTTTCTGGCCTCATTTGCCATACTGGATGCTGGTTTTGTACATTTAAGCTGTGGGAGAGTTAGCAGCCCCTTCCTGGAGCAGAGCTGGGCCTGGCAGGCTTGTGTGGTGTGCGGGTAGCAGCAGGTACAGGGTTGCTGCAGCTGGTGAGCAGTCTGTCCTCCCCCCACTGGGGAAAGGACAAGGTAACGTGTTCATGAGCCCACTGCTTCTGGTGTGAGTCACAAAAGTGGTGGCCTCTCTGGTGATTGTCACAAGACAGGAATGTGACTGATGGAACCAGAAATGAACAAAATTCAGGGATGTGTTTCGGAGAGTTTTTTTCATGGGAATTGTAAATCAAGAAACAGTTCAGAGACTCCAGGACTCTGCCACTGATGTCACGTTAAGAGGAGCAGTGCAGTGGAGAGAGAAGTATTTAGTTCTTGGCTCCCTTTACATGTGATTTAGTTTTCTGTCTGTTAGGTGGATTTTCTGCTATCTGAGATTGTGGACAGGGACAGAGGTGGGTGCTCACTAGAAAAGGCATGTTTATTTCTCAAGAGAAAAAAGTGTATTTTCTAGTTGAAATGTTACTGTAATCATGAATTGCCCTCTCTGAAATGCCCCCTTCAGGACTACCACAGGAAAATGCAGGAGTGGGCAGGTTGTGCATGCTGTGTTTGTGTGAGTTAACAGGGCACGAGGTTTGTAGGCTGCATCACTTTGGCCATGTCAATGAGCTGTCAGTCCTTGATACACTGATAATGGAAGAATTGCTGTTTAGATAATTAACCTTTATGGAACATTAAATTTTTGCTGATGCTGATTTTTACCATTTGTTACTTTTTTACTAGAATGAGTATTTAAATGTTTTGTTTTCTCTCTAGCACTTATTTCTGTGCAGTACTGTCATCCTGTCCTCGCCATACAGAGCATGAGGTTGTACAGTGCTGTGTGACTGAAGTTTTGCAGTTTTGAAGTTACACTGGGCCAGGCTGGGGACTTGTTTTTTGAAGAGCTTGTTGACAGCACTCCATCTGCTCTACTGAAAGTTACGGAGACTCGACTTTGTACCGTGCCATGCAAAGTGTCCTTGTCACAGCCGTGTTTCACACAGTGGCAAACCCCGAAGAAGGCTCCTTGGCTTGAGGTCGAAGTGCACAGGTGACTGCACCGGGGCTTTATGGTTCTCTGAGGAGTGGCTTTGTTAACCCTGTTCTGTGAGATTTCTTGTCATTTTTAATTTCTGTTAATGACTGTATTGTACCTTTAAGTTGCAATATGCCTTCCATGCCCTTCACTGAAACCCTGCTGTCACTGTTAAACAACAGCTTTAGACTTTACTGCTGATTTTCCTAATAAAAATGAAAATAATTCCTGGTTGTTTTCTGGAGTACTTGCTTGTTCAGCTCTGAAGTCTGCAGGATCGGGACCCAAGATGGACTGCAGTCCTGCTCTTGCCTCTTTTACAGAGCAGTTGCTCAACATTTTATTTCAGTCTCCTCTGCCAAATTACTGTAACAGGTGAGCTTCCTAGAGGTGAATTCAAAGGTAGGTAAGTCAGCTGTAGCAGGGCTTCTATTCCCTTCCAGTGTCTGTATGCATAGGTTGTATCCCTGTCCCGCAGAGCTGCAGTGGAGCATTGGCACTGTGCAGTTTAAAGAAAATAAAAAAGTTGATAGCTTGTTGGCAAGCTGCTGCTTAATCCACTGTGGCTGGACCAAGTGTAGTCTTTGCCTGTGATGGGATTTGGAGCTTCCAGCCTGTTATCCAGACACCTTTCTCGATGAATGAAGAGGTCAGCAGGCTTTGATAACTTGTAGATGTTTGTTTCAGTTCATCTGAACAGAAATGACTTATTTTGAAACTAAACCACACCCATAGCTTGAATGACGACAGTTAAGAGAATAAATATTGGCATATCTTACTGTCCTGGGGAGGAGTCTGGGGTCAGATTCTTCCCAGAAGGAAGAACCTGTGCGGCTCTGGGAAAAGGAAGCCAAACTCTGGAAGCAAAGCTCACCTGCAAAGAGTGGTGGGGAGACGGGCTGCGATGGCAACCTTCGAGCAGCAGACAGAGCGCGTTGTGGAAGCCTTGTTCTTGGACCTCCTGGGTGACGATGAGAGCGACTGCCGGAGCCTGGAGACAGACTCGGCAGGTAGGGCCTCGGTGGAGGGAGAACGGATTGTTCCCTGCAGGTGACGGGAGGGATTTGACTGAACACTTGAAGGAAGGAGGCTGTAGCTTGAGGTTGTTGGGTTTCCTAAAATGCAGGCTTGTGATGACTTCCAAGCTCTCTCTGTTCTGGGGAAAAAGTGAGAGCAAGGTAAGGTGGTTTGAATCCTGGGCAGCCCACAGCCGCAGTCTTCCCTGGCAGGGTTGGGCGATGGGGGCTGTGGAGGGCGGCCGTCCCGCTTTCTGCTCCCTGGGCTGCGGGCGCTGGCAGCGCTGGCAGGGGAGGTGCCACCAGCTGCTCTGTCCCCCACGGGTCCTGAGTAACTTGCTGTGAACCAGTGGGGTGGGAGACGTTTTAACTGTCCTTATCAAATACAAATACTTTGCCTAATTGCAAAGTCTCTCAGCATATGGCTCGTTTCCCTCTCCTGGGTGAGACGCTTGTGCCTCTGCCTCCACTGTCCTGAGCGCTGTGAAACGGCCCCAGAGCCTGGGAGCCGCAGGCTTCTGCCCAGGGCTGCGAGTGCTGGACCAGAGGAGCTGAACTGGGATGAGTGGCTGGATGAGGCGGGGGGTTGGAGCAGGAAGTGATGTCTCCAGATAGTCGTCCACTGCTTTATGTCGAAAGATCCTGCTTTCAGTTCCTTGTGACCTTGTAAAACGTGGAAATGGTTTGGGTAACTCCTTCTGCCTGAACCTTGGTTTGGTAATATTTAGAAAAAATAAATAATATTCTGTTGGTTTTATCCCCTCAGGGTGCTTTAAGGGAAAAACGCTTTGACTGAGGTGCTGCTCCCCACACCCTTTAAGTAGTTTAGCTGAGAAGTTCTAGTGGTTTTATACACTTGAGATTTGCAAAGTATGCCTTTTGTTCCTCTGTGAAAACCTTCCCAAATCTGGGTCATATGCAGTCTTTTAGAAGACACCTTAAGTATTTAATACCTAAATTCTCCAAAGGCTTCACATGATGATCTGCAGCCTCGAGCTGCTGTGGAATGCTGGCAGGACTTTGCCATCCGATCGGTGCTGCTGTATCACTGCAGTCAGGAGGACAGTGAGATGTTTTCCAGCCTCTGACCTTCCTTGCTCTCCCCTGGCAGCCTGGGAGGAATGAGGTGTGAAAAGCCCGGAGGGGTAAAAGAGAAGCCTTAGGGATGTCCTTGGAGAAACAGGAGGGGGGACGAGCTGAGACTTGAGCATGAAACAAGAAGCAACTGAGGTGGGAGGAGAGAGACCTGGACAAACCCGTGGCACGGAGCCCCTGGTCCCTGTAAATCCATCAGTGCTTGCAGAGCTGTGTGGTGTTTCCCAGGGGCCGTGGTTCTGCATTTCCTAATGTGTCTGTCTGTGTTAACTCCCGAGTGCTTGAGGCGGCCGCTGCCGTGGCCCCGCTGAAGGCAGCTGAAGGGGCCGGGCTGTCGGCGTGCGTTCTCCCTGTCTGCCTTTAACATGTTCTGCTGAAGCCCCTCACCTGCTCTCTCTGCTCCAGAGCCTGTGTGGGTGGCAAGGGACCCTCCAACCCAGTTTGACCCAGTCATAGTGGCCAGTCGCCTGCGGCGGATGGGGGACCAGTGCAACATGGATTTTGAAAGGGTTTCCTCAGAGGCTCTGGTTGAAGTGCTCAAGGGAAAGGTAAAGCACGGCTCGTCCTACCTGGCCTGGCCTGTTCCTCACCTGCGGGCCAGCCCTGGGTGGGAGAACAGCAAAAGCCTGGGGAGCAGCCTGGGGAGCAGCCTGGGGAGCAGCATGGCTTACGCCGTGGATTTTGGGCCAAGAGTTACTTGTCCCAGTGTCATTTAAAAAGAAGCTCAAGCTGCCCTCTCGATTCCTGCAGATGGAGAAGTTTGGGGCTGCTGTGGACGCTCTGAGCCGGAGCTGGCATGACCAGAACCCCGAGCTGGTCTATGAGAGAGCTTTTCTCTGTGTTTCTGTGAAATTGCTGATACACATTGCTAAGAAAGTCCCGGCTATGGTGCGTCCCAGCCACCTCACAGAAGTGATTAATGGAAATTCTCGAGTGAGAAACTACATTGAGGCCTGTGGCGGATGGGTAAGGATGTGAAGGTGGTGGTGATGTGTGCCTGGACGTTTATGGCTCTTCCTTTGTGTCTCTCACCTCTCCTGCTTGCCTCGCTCGGCCCCCCGGGTGTGCACCCGCTAACCCTGCCTGCAGCCCTGGAGTGTGGCTTTGCTGAACACCCCAGTGAGCCTCCCTGCACTCAGCATCAAACTTTGCTCCTGCTTCTCTGTCTCAGGGTTTAATTCCTTATCTCAGTACCTTGGGAGCTCAACAGGCTCCCCTAGATGAGAAACAACATAATGAAGGATGGGCTGTACAAAAAGCCTTACAGACCCCTGGGTGGGTTTCGCCAGGGGAAGGGATGACGCTGTCTGGGAGAGGGTGGCAGCAGGAGGCAGGTCACTCTCCCTCTGTCCTGCATCCTTCTCTCCCTGCCCGTTCCTTTAAACCTGCTTTGAATTCTGTCTCTAAAACACAAACACTTGGGGTTTTTTGTTTGTTTCCAGGAGAACTTGGACAACTGAAAGAAAAGGGTACGCTACTTTCCAAAGGTGAAGCTGGGCTTTCATCAGTGTAACTGTGAGAAATGCTGTTGTATTTCTTCAGGAGGCTGCAAGCAGAATTCTACACAAAAGCAATGTGTAAAAGAGATTCTATATCACTATAAGCAGCGATTAATAAATATTTGTTGTTATTTATTTGTTTTTCTTCTTGTGTTTCTCTTAAATTTAGCCATAAAAGCGGGATTCACTCTTGTTCAGGGTTTCTAGGTTAGTGCTTAGTGCTGCAAACTCATCAGGTGAGTATTTGTTTTAAAACACATTTCCATTAGTCAGTCTAAAGATCTCTCTGTTTCTCTCAGGTGATTCAAAGGCTTATTTTTGGAAAATTAAAATTTGACACTATTTTAAACAGAGTGTTGGCTCTTTCAGGGGGATCCTCAGCCCGTTGCCTTTTAGCAGCTGGGTGTAGAAATCCTGTAGCTATTCTGTACCCGATCTGCGAGAAACCACAGACGGGAACACGCTGGATGACTCCAGTTACAATCAGAAAGAGACAGACTTGGTACAGCCAGTCTGCAGTCTTGCACAAAGTGCAAGATACTGGAAAGATTAAGGTTGTGATTCCTCTACCTTTTACCTTTTTTTGTTTTTTTTGGAGGGTGGTTGGTTTTAGTTTAATTTAGTTTTCCCCACTTCTGCGAGTAGAGAAAATGGATGGCCTTTGAGAAATTTGGATCTCCTTCCCACTTCAGACTGACCTCCCTTTGTCTCAGGGTTTTTTTAGAGTACCTGGAAGTGTTGCTGTGGGTGAGTGAGGTGAATTAGGCTGCATCATTAACTGGATTTCTATAGTTTGCTGGAGTCAGATTTGACCCTCTCCTCTGGCACAAGCTACCAGGCGTGGGGACTGCAGCTGGAAGAGTCGAGCTGCAGCACGTTCATAGGTTTCCTCTGTTCAGGAGAGGCCGTGCAGCTCAGGGGAGCGACGGGCACAAGCCAGGCTCAGGTGGTCACCGTCTGCCTCGTGTTCTTTAAAGCACGGGGCAGGTAACGTGGAAGCCAGGCCGGGGTGTAAGTGGCTGTGGGGCGCACGCCAAGGGCGCGTGGTGTTCGGAGGAGGTGCCGAGGCCCCGGGTTGGTGCTTTGTTTTGTTTTGTTGTTTGACCACAATATCTGTTACGTACTAATTTCCTTTAAGGGCTGCGATGAAGTCAGTAAACCACAGCCTACTGCGAGCGCTCTCTGGGCTGGTGCTTTCCGCTGCGACTCGCACTTGACATGTCCGTTCCCAGGTTCAGCACATCAGTCACGCTCCATCCCCAGCAACATGGACCAAAGGGAGATCCTGCTGCAAAACCTGGAAAGGGCCCAAGACAAGAAGCTCAACCGGGAAGAGTTTGTGGACGAGTTTTTGGTAAGTTTGCTTAAGGCACAGCTCTGTGTTTCAGTGGATTTTAAAGGAACCGCTCGGTCGCTTCTCCTCAAACGGGGACGTGAGTGGCACTGGCAGTAAGATTTTCTATGAATTTTACAGCAGAAGGAGACACATGAGTTAACTGGGGTGAAAGGAATGCAAAGACACAGGACTAATTTAATAGTTTGCATTCAAAGCAAAACTGTTTGTTTGCTTCTTAAATAATTCCCTGAGTGCTTCCTGTTTTCTGCTTTGCGAATGCGCTTGTCCAGACGCAGTTTCACTTCGCCTGGTAACACAACTGGGGTACAGTGAGGAACGTGGAGCCACTGCTCCTTCTCCCCATGGCAATCTGTTCTGTCTGTGACACACATCTGCTGTCAGGGGTCTCCAGTTGCTACCTGAGATAGCTTTTCCCTTTTTCATTTCAACAGAAAGCCCCCACCCTGCCCCTGTGCCACCTGCAGAGCTGGGAGATGCCCCTTGGAGCCCAGGCTGTCCCACCTCTCATGGACACGGGCACCTTGGCCAAGGCACGAGGAGACGGCGACCTGAGCAGCTGGGCGGGCTGTTCCTCCAGCTGCTGGCGCCGTGCTGTTAGGATCCATCCGTGACGAGGGCACGTGCTCTGCATCCCGCAGTGCCTCTGGCTCCTCCTGGAAATTGATTCCTTGTTCCCTAAAGGCAAAGCAGGCAAAAAATGCTGGTGGTTCTCGCCTTCCCCAGCGTTCTGCAGTGTCTGGCTGGTTGAGATCTGTGCAGTGCTCTCTGACATATTTTTATTTGTTTGGGTGACTTTTAGATGGCAATCCTCGGTCTCACAGTTAAAGCCGATGGCTGGCGACGGCTGCTGATCTGTCAGCTGGAGGAAGGGTGCTCCAGCAGGCTACCTGGGCTGCCCTGAGGAGCAAAGACACTGCCCAGCTTTAGCAGACATGGGGAAGGGTAAAAGTGGCACCTCTGTGAGATCTCAAACACCAGAATAACCACTGGCCCTGAGCTACCTGCCTGGCCAAGGCAACGTGTCTGGGGAAGGTGCAGGGGTCACTTTGGGGTCCCCACGAGATACAGCGCTGCTTTGTCATCTCAGTGAAGACTGGCACTTCAAACACTTGGGAAAAGCTTAGTGCTTGGTTTCGAGGTGTCTGGGTTGGAGGGAAGTGATTAATCTGGGTCTGCAGTGACAGTCTGTTGTTCCATGGAACAAAGCGCTGTCACACGCTGCTGAATTTCCCCCTCTGGCTGCGGGGCCGGGGTTGTGCTGTGCTGTGTGGGGCATCGCGGTGCCGGGCTCTGCTGCTTGGGCTACTTCTAGCAGCTGCTAGTTTTCTGACCAAATGGCAGGTAGAAGTGGTCGTGGCTGCGTTTCCTCTTGTACTGGGAAGAGATCTTCCCAGGGTGGCCTGACTCGCCGGCTGCTTTTCATTTCCAAATTCTGTGTGCAGCCACAGATGGGAGGGAGCACCTTCACCAGTGAGAAACATCAACTGATATCTGTCTTTTCTGACATCACTTGTTAATGGTGGTTTAACATGCTGCTCTTATCTGGGCGCCACTGATACTGAGAATGGTTCCCTGTGTCTCACTCGTTTGTGAGGGCGATGCTCTCTGTGCTGTGCGAATGCATCGTGTCACCTCAGAAGCCTCTGTGCCCGAGCCTGTGTGGGCTCTGCCTCAGCACACACTTTCCATTCTCCAGAAGCCTGTGCTGGGGCTCTCCGTGGCTCCTCTCTCTATTCTTGCTCCAATTACCTCGAGAAAAGCTACTCAGGAAACAATTAATGGTGCAGACCTTGCTTTGTGGTGGTGAACCTGACCCCTGGAGACCTTCACACATATTCTCTAGTAGTGTGCTGGATGTAGCACTTCTGCTGTAATTTGTTCCACTCTTTTATTGCAGAAGCTGAAAAGGCAGTCGACAAAGTACAGATCGGATAAAATCTACCCTACAGCAGCATCTGAGCAACCAGAGAACATCAAGAAGAACAGATACAAGGACATCTTACCCTGTAGGTTGGAAATGGCTAATGTTCTTATTCAACATCATTTTTTTTTCCCAGCTTGGGTCTGTTCCCACCCTCCAGTATCTGCCTGCACAGTAGTTGCATGTGAGTTAGCTTTGAATTCTGCTGTTCAGATTTAAGGCTTTATCTTTGACTGTTGCAGTGAGTGCTCTGGAAGACTTTGGCATGTATTTTCTACAGGCAGAAGAACTTCTATTTCATAGGAAAAGCATCCTCTAATGATTATCCTTGCAAGCTTTCTGGGTAGCATTGCAACCACTTGTTTTCCAAAGCCTTGTAGGGAATGACTTTGGACAAAGATGTCTTCATATGTACAAAGCCAGACTGCAGACAAAAGCCACCGTAGCTTGTCCTGGCTTGATGCAGTGGGCTCCAAGGAAAAGTCTGTCCTAGGATCAGAGCAGGCTGTCCCTTTCATCCATTGTAGCTTGGAAAAAAATAATCTAAACCCACAGACCTCATCTGAGTCTGTAAGATGGAGCACAGGGTGATTTGGGGTTGGCTTGCTCCATGGCCAGAGGAGACTGGTGTTGCACTGGGGTAGTGGCAGCACCTGCAGCTCTTGCTTGAGCCCTCCCCACCACTCTGAAGGAGACCTCGGCCGTCTGCTGCTCGCGTGTAGGCAGCGGCAGTTCTGTGCAGGAGGAGGCATTAGCTGCTTGCACAGCCTCTCATCTGCTCTGGGATGAGCTCTCTGATGCATGTGCTCCTCCAAAGTACCGTGTGCTGCAGCCTGAGGAGCTCAGCTGCCATGAAAGACAAACAGTAACTGCTGCTGCTTCTGCTTTTGTGCCTGCAGTTGACCACAGCAGAGTGGAGCTGTCCCTGATTACATCAGATGCAGATTCTCATTACATCAATGCCAACTTCATCAAGGTATTTCTTCTTTCACGGTGTTTAGCTGTCCAAAGGTGTTTGTGCTGCCTTGTTGAGTTCATAGAATCCCAGACTGGTTTGGATTGGAAGGGACCTTAAACATCACCGAGTTCCAACCCCCCTGCCATGAGCAGGGACACCTTCCACTAGACCAGGTTGCTCAAAGCCTCATCCAACCTGGCCTTGAATTGGGCCAGGAAGAGCTGATCCTGTGGCTCTGGTGACTGAAAGGACTTCTTTAGTAGTTTCTGGGCTGTGCTGATGGATAACTGATGTAAAGAAGACATGTACAGTCGGTGACCACGTCAAAAACACCCCGTGCACACCAGGCTACAGGGCAAGGGACGTGTGCTCACGTTGGGGTGGGTGGTGGAACAGTTTGTGGCTCACAGCCCCGACTTCCTTGTTGGTGTTTCTGCCTTTGGTGGGTGTCAGTGGTACAAAATCGCCTGTGGCCAGAATCGCCGTGCCTGAAACCAGGGCACAGGCAGGAAGCCTTGCACGGCAGCGCAGCTGAGAACCGCTGCAGCGGTGAGCAACAGGGCAGGCCAACACAGGCTGGATCTCCACCAGGAGCTCCGTGTGTTTTGGGATGCTCCTGTGCTCACAACCCTTCTCTGATAGCTAGATGGATAGATAGATAGATGGATAGATAGATAGATGGATAGATAGCTTAGATAGATAGAAGGTTTCCTTTGTGCTCCACTATAGTGACCGAGGGTTCTGTGTAACCTGTCTTCAGAAGAACAGACCTTCACAAAGGCATCATGGTTCATTCTCTGGCCAACAGCCACAGCTAAGCCAAGCTGCATACTGCAGAGCTGGATCAGCTATGGCAACATCACCTCTAAGCTCCCACAGGCACTGCAGGAGCTGGTGGTCTCTGGGAGCAGATCTCACCTCAAGCTCAGCTCTCTGGCTTGGGTCTGCCTTTGGGAGGTTTGCACACCACTGGTTTCTGGTTGCTTAATTCAATGTAGGTGCCTAAAATTTAACAATGCAAAAGCCTTTCTAGAGCCTTAATGGGCTCACTGAATAGTCAGAAGGAGGAATGACCTTATTTCTGCTCGTGAGCTATGCAAAGATGTCTCCCTGTCTGATTTGAATGCTGTTTTAGGGCGTCTATGGGGCAAGAGCTTACATCGCAACCCAGGGTCCTCTCCCCACTACTGTCATTGACTTTTGGAGGATGATTTGGGAGTATGAAGTCCTGGTAAGGTGCAGATTTATATGCCTTTCTTTTTATTTTAAAAAAGCAAAAGTTGGCCATACAACCAGCCAGAAGTCCTTTCTGAGTAAGCAGTGGAACTCAGCAGTTGTCATAAGGGTTTTGCTCCAGATGTTGTGTGTGCCCCACATCCTTCCCGTGAGCCTCCTCCGCTCTCCTGCCGGGACAGGGGTCTGCTCGTGGCTGTCTCTGCATTCGGGCCCCGAGTGCCCGGGCTGTGGACAGTGCCCCGAGCTTGATTCCCCGGCAATCCGGGGCGCTGGGGAAGGCAGCCACAGAACTTCCTCACAGCTCATAAGCACCTGCAAGCTGTGAGTTTGGTTTTGGTGCCTGGATAAGAAATTTGTGTTCAGACCTTTCTAACGAACTTTCTTTCTGCAGGTTGTGGTCATGGCTTGTATGGAGTTTGAAATGGGAAAGGTGAGTAACGTGTCAGAGGTGGCCTCTGCCGTGACAGTGCCAGGGCAGGGTGGGGAGGTGATTTTTGGTAAATCTCAGCAGCAGCAGCGAGTTTCTGTTGGATACAAGCTGCGTCCTGAGTCTCCAGCTGCAGATTCCTAAACTGTTCGCAGTAGTGCAGCTCGCCTCCTTGGGAGGGGAAAGCCAGCAATGAGGGTTGCAGGGAGGGGAAGCTGGAGCTGGGCAGCAGCGAGAGCTGAGCCTCCTCCCAGCATGAGCTTTGTCCTGCAAGGGCAGACAGGAGTCCGTGCGGGTGGGGAATAACCAGACATGTCCTGCTTCTCGCAACAGAAGAAATGTGAGCGGTACTGGGCAGAGGTGGGCGGCTCCCCCCTGCAGTGTGGCCCTTTCTCCGTCGCCTGTGTGAGTACAGCAGCTGTGAGCCCCGTGTCACATCACGTGCGCTGGAAACTCGTGTCATCTGCAGAAAATGTGACTCTAGCTTCTTGTTCTGCAGGAAGCTGAAGAGAAGAAAAATGAGTATGTGATTAGGACTCTAAAGGTGACCCTGAATGAGGTAAGCAGGAAAGGTCAAGGCAGGAAATGCATTTTGGCTACCTTTATTATATAAATAATATATTAAAATTTGTCCCACTTTGTGCAGAAAATTGTACACTGCTCAGCCTGCTATTTTAGATCTGACAGTAGTAGCTGAAGGAACAAAGAAACTAAAACATTAATTAACTCAAACCTCAGTTTCTGAAGCTATTTGTTAGCCATGGCAAATCAGACCCTGGGTGGGTGAGGCCAACAGGTAACACTGGGAATGTCATAAAATGGCAGCACCTCTCTTGTAGCAAGAACAGCTGCAAACTGCACCCCAGCCTGAGCCCCCCGATGCAGATGGGATCGGGAGATGGCTGCAGCTCGCCGGTGTCCTCTGGCTGCGCTGGCCAGACCCAGACCCTGCCGGTGCTCTTCCCTTGCAGGAAATCCGCACGGTCCACCAGTTCCACTATAAAAACTGGCCAGACCACGACGTCCCCTCGTCCATCGACCCCATCCTGGAGCTCATCAGTGAGATTCGCTGCTACCAGCCAGACGACAGCGTCCCTGTCTGCGTCCACTGCAGGTGGGTGAGCCGGTCACAGGGGGTGGCAGCCGGCACGAGCCCGCAGCTGAGCTCCTCACCTCTCAGAGGTGTCCTCTGAGGACAGCCAGCACGCGGGGTGCAGGAAGGCAGCAGGTAGCAGCACCTGCAGTTAAGAGACCACCGACCCTGGCCCGTCCGTGTGCGGGCTGAGCACCGCTGGCAGGAGCACGGGATGTGCCCTCCGGCTGCAGCAGAGCCGTGGGCAGGTGGAGCCCTTCGTGGGGCGGGTGAAGCTGCAGCGGGGCGGTCGTGCGGGTCTGCCCCCTCCGCGGTGTGGGACGGGAGGGTCGCAGGACACTGCGCATCTTTCTCAAGTATCTGTGTCAGAAAATCCAGCGTGCCCACCCCGTGGCCTCTGCTAGCCACCCTGCTGTGACTGTCATTGCAGTGCTGGCTGCGGGAGAACAGGAGTCATCTGTGCCATCGACTACACCCAGACGCTGCTGAAGGACGGAGTGAGTGTGGCACCCGCGTGCAGCAGCGCTGCATCTCTCTGTCTCCCCCTCACCTTCTCTTACTCTCCCTTTCACCCACCTGACAATGGAGAGTGGTGGTGGCCAAACTGCTGAGACCCCATTCCCAGCTTGTGCACCGTCCGCTGTTGCTGCTCCATCCCCATCCTGATGCAAACAGCCCCCGGTGCCTGTACCGATGGGCAGAACCCTCCCTCCCGTTGCTCCCTCTGGCAGGACCTTCAGATGACAGAGCTCTGTGCTGCCTTCAGTCTTCGATACGACTTTGCTGTCTATATTTGTCTCTCTGCACTCACTTAAGCATCAGAAACCCCTCATTTCCAAACTAACACCTTGCTTTACTCGGACTTCAATGAAAGTGTAAGTGAAGCAATCCCTGGCCTCGCGGCAGGTCGCTGGGACTCAGAGGGGTGGCTGCTTTCTGTACTGCAGCGACCCTGGACCCATGGATCTGTGAAATCAGTGTCTTGGCCCTTGTGTGATTCACAGCTGTTACCAGTGCTGCTATAGAAAGGGTATTTTCTGTGGAGTGCAAGACAGGAGGGAGGAGGCAAGCTGGCTCATAATAAAACCCAGCACTTTAAACAGGTTGTTTGTTAAAAATGCTTGCAATAGCAGGCCTGAATTTTGGACACTGCTCTAAACTTAAGAGCTGCTTGGAATTAGACCTCTCTGTAACTTTTTGTCTTTCCTTTCTTGCCAGATTGTTCCAGTGAACTTCAGTATTTTCAACCTGATTCAGGAAATGCGCACGCAAAGGCCTTCCATCGTGCAGACCAAGGTACGCTCCCCGTGCTGGGGCTGTTCCCTGGGAGGGTTCACAGTAAGGAAACACAGAGCGGTTGTGCTGCCGGGAGCTGGGCTGTGTGGATGTTCTGTAAGGTCCCTTTTCTGAACAGAAGAATGGTTTTGCAGACATGAATTTGGTAGCTGGCCGTTCCCTTGTAGACAGCTGGGATAGTTTAGTGCTTGCAGTCTGCTTTATCGAACGCTCACACTGTGAAACAAGGGACCGTCCAGGAAATAAAGCAGGAACTCTCCTCAGCCCAGATAGACCAAAGAGGAAGCTCAATGCAGAACAGCGTGTTTGTGCACCCCCAAAAACCCCAAATGCTTCAGTCTGAATCATGTGAAAGTTGCAGCTTCTACCTCTTCTGAGAATTTACCCTGCCCGTGGACCAGACAGTGGCAGCTTCTCCCAGGGGCTGACGCTGGGTTTGGGTCTCAGCTGGCCACTTACAAGTGCTGCAGGTGCTCAGGTCTGTTCTGTTTGTCTGGAACACAGGAGCAGTATGAGCTGGTTTATGATGCGGTGATTGAGCTCTTCAAAAGGCAGATTAAAGCACTTGATGCCCAGGAAGATTCTGCTGCTTCACAGGTAAAAGTACCCAGGATAAACACGCTGCTTCTCGCAGCCTCGGGCGTGCCAGCTCTAACCCAGATTCCTGCTGCAGAGGTCCTCTCTGCAGACCTGGAATGAATCCCCTTGTTTTCTGCTACCCTGGATGCTCAAACTGAGCCTGTTTTCAAGTTAACCCATGAGAATCCAGCTGTTTCCCTGGATGTGCAATGCTTATCAAAGGATTTGGCCCCAAGCGAGAGCCAAATGTTCTTCACTCTCAAAACCATTTTCTGTGTACTCCTATAACTGTTTAATGTAATGAGTGAATAGGGAAGCACCATTTTTTCTACAGTAGCAGCTGGTTTCCATGTGGACGTGCCAGTGAAATGTGTCTTCATGGAATGATTGCAAGCAACAGAGTGACTTTCAGTCTGGGCTGGGAAGCTGGAGTGCACGAGGTGGTATGGCTCAAAGTGTTAGTCTGCAACCTGGTGAGGTAATTACCATTACAGCCTGGCTGTGGGAGAGAGGAGGCTAAAACAGCTTGTGAAAAAACAAGTCAAAGTCTTTCAAATCTCGTATACCTCCAAGGAAAAACAATGTGGTCTTGGTAAAAAATTGCATATAAACAGGAACATCCAAAACATCCATGGTTAAGCTTTTCTTTTCTCTTGCTGTTGCTCTGTGACTGCTGGCATGAAACCTTACCTTTCCTGTGTAGCTGTTTGCAATCTGGCTGAAGTAAATGCATTGCCATCCTTAGACACAGGCTGAAAGGTCACAGTTAGCTTATTTTGTAAGAAAATTGAGTCTAAAGCATTAGGAACCGGATCCTGCGATGGGACTCGTGCCTCAGTTCTGCCACAGGATTTGCAGGATGTTCCAAGCCAGAGCTGAGTGAGAAAAAAGCTGGAAAGAGCCTCCTCCGTGTTGTGGACGGGCTGTGAGCAAAGGCCGTGCAAGACGAGGTTGAGACAAAATGCAGAGAACGGTTCAAGTCCGGATGTGGTTTTGTAGCTCCTGGCCAAACCTCTCGTCCGCCTCAACCTCGCTGCCCTCTGCAGCGCAGGGGACGGTCCTGTGCTGCAGTGACACAAACGAAACCAGCGCCCGCCTGCCAGGCTGAAGGCAGAGGTGTTCTGGGGTGCCTGGGACAGCTGGATGGTGGCACAGCTCGCTGTATTCTCGTTTCAAAACGGTGCTGATAGGAATTGCTGTCCAGGAGGTTCTGTCCTCAGTTTTCAGCTCCAACTTGGTGTTTGTCACTTCCAGTCTCCATTAATAGTTAGAAGTAGTTGGTACAAATTCCAGCTCCTGAAATAGCATGTTTGTGTCCTTTGCATTCTCCCTCCTCACTCTTTGTTTTCTACCTTTTCTTTCACTAGGTACAAACAAGGCATCCTGTAGCCAAGCCCCTTCTGACTCCAGTGGGAGACATTTATTCTCTGAGATTACTGACCTGGTAAGGCCATAGCACAAGTATCCCCTGGATTAGTATTTTCAGTCACTCATATGATTGCAGGAAATAATTTTGCCTTTTGGTACAGTCTGCACTGAGGTTGTCATTTACCGGGATAAAGGGGCCTCCTCTGGTCAGCATTTCGTGGTGTTCAAATGGGGCAGGGGGTGCACGGTCCTTCCTGTGCTCCTTGCTTGAGGCTGAACCGGGCTCTGCATTCTGGATCTGATCTTTGGAGCAATGTTGCAGGGCGTTGTTAGTAGGCTAACAGCAATTTCAGAGTCCTAGATGGCTTTGACTTCCTTTCATGGTTCTTTATTGCAGCTCAGAGCAAGAGGAACAGGATGTGCATCAACGTCTTCCTCCGGTGATACAAAGCAAAGCATCCCCGACATCGTTGTCTGCCACGGGAGGAGACAACAGCTCTGGAGGTGGAGTCCCTCCCATCAGACAGGCCATCTCCTTTGGCACTTTGAACTTCATCCCCGGCAGGGTGGCAGCTGCCGCTGAGAAGCGGGGTGCTGGGGATGCTCTTCAGAAACGCCGCAGTTTGGAGTTCCACAGCAGCTCTCAGCTGCTTCTGAACCTGGAACCCACGGGAGCAGGAAGGAGAGGGCCTCGCCGCAGAGCCCCCCTGGCACGGACTGCATCGACCCCTTTTGTGCTGGCACCACGGGGAGAAGGCTGGGAATGGGATGGACGGGAGGCAGAGCCTGTTTCGAGTTCGCCGTTGCCAAGCGCCTGCTACCTAAGCTTTGAGGCGAAGAAGCAGGACGGGTTCTCCCCTGTTGAGCGGAACCACTCGAGCCGAGACTTGGACGCCCCCCCAAGCTGCAGGAACCGTGGCCAGTGTCCTTACCCTTACTCCTGCTCAGCAGAAGATCCCTACTTCTCGTCACTCTCTCCAGAGGAGCCCGTGTCCCAGGTGATAGCCGAGCGCTCTGTGCAGGGGCAGGACGCGCCTTTCCCTTCTTGCCCCGTGAGTGCCCCGCTGCAGCTCGCCGTGGCCAGCTCCCCACCGCCTGGGCCACTGTCCCACCGCGCTCTGCTGCTGGATGACGAGAGGATCCCCTCCCCGAGTAAGTGGTGCAGCACTGAGACAAGCTGGGCTCTGTCACTCTGCATTGCGGCGTGCTGGAAGGAGCAGACAGGGTTGTCCTTTGGCGTCCAGGCAGGGCTGTAGTGCTCCTTGGGACTGTGTTCCCGCAGGAGCTGAGGTAGAACCTGGTTTCATCCTTGCATTCATTTCATCCTGCCTGAAATTTTTCCCATGAAAATAAACAATATTTTTTTACAACAGCATGATTTTGGGTTTCACATGACACAGCTGCTCTGGACCACTCTGCCACCTCGATACGGCTCTCACAGAAGGCAGGGATTGGTGCTGAGCAGTTCTTAAAGCAGGGTGCTCCTAGAAGCGCTCAGAAAAGCTCCCAGAAGTTAATTTCTCTGAGCATCTAGTTTCCAGAACAAAACCCACTCCTTTCTGCAGAGTGTTGTGCAGGGAGATGCTGACAACCCCACTGAGATTGAGAACCAGGACTTCAACATTAGTGTTTTGCCCAGATCTGTAGCCTTAAAGCCATCACCTGCCACATGAAGAAGGTAGAATTATTCCTTGGTCTGGTCAGTCCTGGCCCAGTCAGACGTTTCTCCTTGTTTGCAGCTCTGGCATTTGCTCAGCTTTGTCCTGCTCAGGCCCTTCAGCGTTCAGCCTCACAAAAGCCTGCTCGTTACTGGGATGCTTGAGGCCCTGGGGAAGCTCTGGGCGTTGCAGCACAGGCCAAGCAGCGATGGCACCACCAGCCGTGAGCCCGGCTGTGTGCTGGGGCACGCTCCTCATTCACCCCTGTACAAGGGCAGTTCTGCTGCCAGCTGCTGGAAGTCTGTCCCAGACAGCAGCAGCTGAGTTGGTGCTGGGACTATCTGGGGTTTTAACTACAGTTCAGAGGTGCACAGCTGGTCGAGAGCAGTCACCTCTCAGAGTCCCTGCAAAGGTCTGTAGCTCTGCTGGGTGTTGTGCCATGCAGGTAACCTGTCCCTGTCTCCCCAACCAGCCACCCTGCCTCAGCCAGATGACGATGATCCTCCGCCCTTGCCCCAGCGAACCCCCGAGTCCTTCATTGTGGCCGGTGAATCAGGTGAGTGCATTTAGTGAAGCAGGGGCTGAGAAGAGCTCTGAGGGCTCCTCCCGTGTTTGTGCGGTATCGTAGCATCGGGCAGTGCCTTTGCTCTGGCTGCCTGGGATGAGAAATGACTTCTGTTGTGTTCAACTCTTTCTAGGACACTTTCCTTTGTCCACTTCTGATTTTCAGCTTCCAGCCAGAAATACAAATACCAGAACCTCTTTGGAGTGGAGTGGCGAGTCTCGCTCAGAGGTGTTTAATGACTCCCTGAGACTGAGACCATGTAAGGTGAGTAAGCGTCTTTTTATCTCTTCTCCAGCACTATCACTGCGCCAATTTCCTTATGTTTCCTTCTGTGAGAAAGACCCTAGTTCTGGCACTGTGTACTCTCCCTAAATTATTTCAGGGTTCAGGACTGGGAGGAAGATGTGGTCTCAGTCAGGCTCCTTCTTATCAACATCTACTTCACTCCAAACATTATTTTGAATAGTTGAATTATAGCTTTGTAAAGTGAAACCAGAAGGCGTAAGTCTTTCCTCCATTCCATGAGCGTGGAGGTGTGAGGGGGAGGGTGTTCCTAGGTAACATCATTTCCTCTTCTCTGCCTTGCTTACGTGCAAGAGAACAACATTTGGTTGTGGGAATTTCAAGTAACTTTCCTGTTTTTTATTTCCAGAGTGTGAAGCTTCAGAGCCCACCAACAGGTATAAGTTTAATGCTGGGATAAACTATCTTTGGAAGTAAGGTCTGCTTTTTACTGAAGCTGCTTTACCACAGTTAGTACATGTCTTTCGGATCTGTGCTCAGTCCAACAGAAATTTGGTGTTGCTAAATAGTTCTGCAGCTAAATAGTTCTGAACAGAACTAGACAGTTCTGCAACCAAACAAACTGGTAGTTTTATATTTCTTAATCAGCTCCTGCCTCACCCTGAACACGATGATGTTCCTTGGAGCCTCCTCAGGCCGAGGGTTGTTGCATCTTTTGCTGCATGGTGTGTCTTTCCTTTGAGACGATTGACATATGCTGGTTAAAGAGCTGTGGACCTCCCAGTGAACTGAGATAGATATATACACATAAATTAAAGCTAGGTAACTAACTCCTTTATCTTTGCTTTCTTAGAGACAACCCGGGATCGCTCCAACTCTCCTCCCCCGCTTCCTGAACGAACCCCGGAGTCATTTGTTCTTGCTGATGCAGCAAGTAAGCAATGAGTTATTTTCTTAGCATGTAACTGAGATTTTATACTTACACCTGAACCTGTACACAGCTGAGGAGACTGTGGCCCACTCGTTCAAAGCATTACCACCAGCAATGCTTCAGGACTCACCTGCAGGAGAGTTCAGCCACAATAAAGAAAGGAAATGCAATGAGGGGGCGTGTTGGCAATTTCTAGAACTGATGCATTAGAGAAAATGAAAAGCAACAACAAAGCACTTAGAAAAAAGCAAGAGGATTCTTGAATGACCACTGAAAATGTTCTGATGTATGTTCCCAGGTCTGCAGCCTGCTGCAAGAAATTCTATGGGTCCTCCGGGCTTGGAGAGCAATGCTTCCGAAACACCAGCACAAGAGTCCACGAAATGCTTCAGGAGAAGCAAGGTAAAAGACACCAGACAAAGCAAAAGCTATTGAAAAGGGAGAGGGTGAGAAGAAGAGAACGTTCTAGCTACAGCTATTGCTGCTTTCTCACTGCTAACCTTGTGAAATTGCCTGCTTTGAGACCACTTGTATTTAGGGCAAGGAAACGAGACTAATGAAAATATTCTGCTGTAGACCTGCAAACCAGGCCACTGCCCGCGCCAGGCCAGGGACACAGCCACACCAGGCGAGGGGTTGTGCCTCGGCACTCCTCCACCTGAGCTGCCAGGTCCTCTGGGAAAAAGTTGCTCGAGTGGAGTCTGAATTCCTGTGTAGGACAGACTCTGCCCATCACCACTCTCCCTGTGTTAACTCCCTAGCTAATTCTCATAAGCAATTGTGCTTATGGTTGAGCGGAAAAGGTTTTGAGGAAAACAGCAAGAATAAAAACTGGAGGTGTTTGGGTTGGATAGAAAAAACCCAAAGTGAACGGCAGAAGTCTGAATTTCAGTCCCAGCTGCTAGGCATGATACTCCTTACCAGATGGGACACATCTGTATTTATCAGTGAATTCCCTTTATCACAGCACCTGATCTACTGCTTCCTATTTTCCAACAAGCCTTCTTTTTCTTTTTTTTCTACAGAGCTTGAAAATATTGAAAAATGTGAGAAAGAGTAAGTCTTTCAGGCTAATGCACATCTTCCTGGTGGCTTTAAGCAAGTACATAAATATGTGAGACTGAATTTTAAAGAACCCGAGCTTGTCAAATGTGCAACGCCCCGCGTGTCTGCCTGCTTTGGAGAGGACACAGAGCTGCGCTGGCTGGCTCAGTGCCATCGCATCTGGAGAGCAATAGTTGCCGTAGGAGTAGCAGAAAGATACTGTGGTGCCCTTGCAATGCCCTTTGGGTACCTTGTGGACAGCTCCCCTTTATCTGAATTAACCAAATTCTTCAGGTCATTCAAACCAGTGCAGTGGGACAAATGCTCTAACAACGGGGATGGGGGTGCTGCAGGGAATGGGAGCCCCATCCTGCATCTGCCCAGTCCACCTGGAGTAGAAAGGAGTTTCTCATCAAGTTCCCTTTGGTCTAAAATTAAAATGCTTCTCTTGAAAACAGCACTGCTAAAACCCGTTTAAAGCACTTCTGAGCAAACACTTTCCCAGTGGACTGCGCTGCAGCAGTCCCCTCGCTCCTTGTAACGAGCAAACCATGTCGTTAACCCTGTGTGGCACTCCAGCTCTGCCGCGAGGAAAGCCCTCCTGTGCCGAATCGTACCCCTGCGCAGCGCCAGGTGCGCGCCAGGACCTGTGCTCTGCAGGTGTGCCTGAGCCCAGCTCCCCGGGGAATCACCACAGTGACTCACTGCTGCCCTCTCCTTTTTCACCTCTAGGCTTCTGTCGTCCGTCTTCACTGGCAAAACCGTCGGAACCTGCCCCGAACCGGCCAAGGCCTTTCCTGAACTTCGGTACGTTTTTCTCTTTCCGTTTTGGCACAGGAAATACCTGGCTTTTGAAAGTCTAAATGCAGGTACCAAGCTGAGAGCCAACAAATTACAAACATTACCAGTAATGCTTAATATTTTTTATGCATTTAGAACTTTATTCAGGAACAGTTTAAAGAACAGGTAAGGACGGAAAGCACAAACCCTGAAACCTCCTGTGACAAACGTTTCCCGGTGTGTGCAGAGGCTGAAGTGTGTATTTGTGGCACAGAGCCTTTATGTGGCAACAGAGACAGCGGAAGACAAAGACAGAGCTGGGGCACTGCCACCCGGCTGCTGCCTGGTGTTGTGTAGAGTGGCAGAGGAGAAATACCAGGTTTTCTGTTTGAAGTTCTCCTACAAGAAAGTAGTCACTTATTAGATTAGGCATAAAATCTAGTTATCTTGATGGTCATGCTGCCATGACACTTATTTGTTGACAGATCTCTGCTAGACTGTTTTTGCACCAGTTGACTTACAACTACAGGGTGTTGCTTTAAGTCTACTGTATCTTAAAGTTTGGGAAATAACTGAAATTACAAGTATTTTCAAACAGCATGTTATCTTTAAGAATTACACAATCATCATCTATCCAGAACATACAGAATTTGTTACGTTAAAAAAAAATCATTTCTTCCTAGGCTTCGCAAATCGATTTTCAAAACCTAAAGGACCAAGAAATCCGCCACCAGCATGGAACGTTTAGATGTTTTACAGACCTGGTGTCACAGATTTGTGAAGTCCTCCCAATATGCCTTGAGTGCTCATCCCAAGAAGGTTTCCATCTAAATAAATGCATCAAAAGCTGATGCATGGTATTTGCAGCTCAGGCATTACTTGCACATTCTGCAACAACTAAAGTTTTAAAGAAGAATATCGAAGTAGCAGCAACTAAGCGCTTATTTACAACAGGATGGAAACTTCAGACAGACACAGGGATTTATCCTGAGGAGGGACACTTTGCTGTTGTGTTTTGGAATGTGTTCACTCCAAAAGGACGGATGTGGTCTTGGAAACGCAGCTGGTGCCGGGATGCAGGGGACTGTGGAGCGGTGCGGAAGGCGAACGGAGGGACCAGAGGGGACGGGGCTCTGGGTCGCGCACACGCTGCGCCTGTGGAACGTCACTCACCCGTGTGGGCCTGCGGCAGCCACAGGCCGGCACCGCCGTGCGTGTTTACACGACTTGGTCTAAAAGAGAAACATTATCTGACTCCAGAAATCATTTTTCTGTGAGTGCTTTTCCACCCGGGCGCACCAGATAACCTGTCCGCGCGCCTGGTCAGTCAGAGGGAGCTGCCGACGGACCGCACAGGAGCCGAACCCCTGTCACGCTGCGCAGACGGGTGAAAGGCCGTAAAATAAAGTTTATTTACCGGCCCGCAGGCCCGGCCGCGGTGACCCGGGGATGCCCGGCCGGGCCGAGCCGCTCAGGATCCGCCATGACGCGGACCCGCGCGCCGCCGGTAACCGCCCGGGCACGTGACCGGCTCCCTGCGCCTCGCGCCGCGCATGCGCCCGCGGGCGGACTCCACTTCCCGGCGCCCCGCCGCGAACTACAGCTCCCAGGGGGCGGCGCGCGGCGCGTGCGCAGCGCCGCCTGGCGCTCGGGCCATTTAAATGTGTGTGAGGGAGCCTGTGAAATGGCTGCGCAGGTCGCTGCGGTGCGCGCCGTGTCCCGGGCCCCGGAGGAGCCGCCCCCGCTCCCCTCGGGGGACCGGCCCGGCCGGCCTCGCGGCGGAGGGCGGCGGCGGCGGGGTCCCTCCGGCGAGGCGGCGGGCGGGAAGCGGGCCCGGCTGAGCCAGCAGCTGCTGGCGGGGCCCGGCCCGGCGGAGCCGCTGCCCCCGGCCGCCCTGCCCGGCCTGCCCGCCGCCGGCCTCTTCACCTTCTCCCCGCTCAGCCTCCCGCCGCCCGCCGCGCTGGAGGAGCGCCGCCACCACCACCACCACCACCGGCATCGCCCCGCCGCCGTCCCTGAGCCCGGCCTCTTGGCCGCCGGGCAGCCGCAGAAGGCGAGGCGGGGCAGCCCCGCGGACGGGGCAGCCGGGCGGCCCAGCAAGCGAGGTGAGGGGTTGGGGGGGAGCAGCGGGGCTGACCGGCTACCGACCGGGCCGCCGCCCGCCTCGGGCGCCCGGTGGCTGCTCGGCCGTTGCGGATCGCTCCCGCAGCCCGGCGGCGCCCGCCACGTCCCGCGGCGGCGGCCTCGCACGGCGCCTTCTTTGGCCGGCCGGGCTCGGCGGAGCCGTTCGTTCGGGCTCGGCCTCGCCCGCCCGGGGGAAGGCAGGAGCGGAGGGAAATGCCGCCCTGGGAGCCCTGAGCGGGAGCAGCGAGAGCGCTCCGTGGGGCTGGCGCTCCGTGTCGTCGTGGGGCACGATGCGACGCGGACGAGCGCGGAGCCCGGGGGTGTGTGGCGGAGGGAGCCGAGCTGCCGGCTCCGTGCAGGAGCGGTGGCCGTGCGGTTCAAAATTCCCCGCATCGCAGGTCCAGAATGGCAGAGCTCAGGTAGCACAGCTTCCTCCTCTGGGTGCGTTAACGCAGGCTGGGAGTGAGAAGCTGCTGTTTGTTTTGGTTGTTTGGGGGTTTTAAAAATGATTATTAATTTTTTTAATTAATAAATGCCCTGAGGTTTCTCTAGTAGAAGGCCAGAACGTCTCTGGATTTCACACAGGGGCCATATATGTGTGTGATTATTTTTTAACAGTATGTTACAACTGTTTTGGTTCTGTTCCCAAGTTTGTGATAGTAAAAAGCCTCTTGATGAAAGCAACGTAGATAAAAAGCAATTGCAAAAGCTGCCACAATAAAGATATTCTTTTGTGAATTGTACTCTAGGAGTATATGTGAAAGGATTGTGCCAAAGAAACCAAAGGTGCCTGTGCCTACAAAAGGGGTCTGTAGAGTAAACTCTAGGTAGCACTGTCTTAAGAATGCACAGGACTGTGGTGGGGAGAGACTTTTCACTATTGTTTAATGCTTCTAAACCATCGTGTTTGAATAGTGACTGTGAAAGGCACTGGATTGTAAATGTCAAACTCTAGCTCGATAAATGTTGATAAAACTGCAGCAGTAGTGCAAGTGTATCTTTATAGACTGGGGGTGTCACTGTCTGTCAGTTCTAACCAGTAATCAAGTGAGGCCTTCTTCTAATGAAGGTTTAAACACTGTTAAAATTGCCACCTGAATTCCAGCCTTGTAAAGAAAAGCTGTTTGCTGACTGAGGGTCTGAAGCTCTCACTTGTCCTAGACTCTGTATGTCAGGGGTTTTGGGATGAGGATGGATTTCTTTTCTAGCCTTTCACTATCAGTTTTTATTTCTATGTATAATCTAACTAAACTGCCTGTTTCTTTGACTTACTTCTTATCTTTGGCCACAGGTGAGGGTGAACATCTCCAGTGTTTTTACTGTTTAATAATTACACTAGTGTGTTCAGTTATAGGATGTCTCATAGTTTTAGACCAGCTGAGTTACTGGCACTGTTGTTATTCTGCCTCACTATGGGAACCCATAGTTTGAGCTGGCTGTAGCTTTTGTTGTGTTTGAGGTGCTGGAGGCTTTGCATTTGTTTGAAGGAATAATTAAAACTATATTTCCTTCAAGATTGTCAGGCATTGCCATAATGTCACTGTCCAGCTTCAGTTATTACAGAGATCGCTCTCCTGTAGCAGGGGGACTCTGCTGTGTTCAGTGGGTGCAGCAGCAGTCAGGAGAGCTTTTGTCCCAAAAATAGACCAGTGTTCACTGGAAGCTCCGAAATACAAAGAGTGCAAGGTGTGTGTCTGCTCTTAGGGGACATCTTCAAACAGGAAGGTACTCTGAATTAAAACCAGTGTGTGCCTCAGGTTTTAAAACTATATCTAAATTTAGAAATGCTTAAAATAAGACACTTTTAGCAACCAAAAATTAACTTAGAAGTATCTACAGGGAAGTATTCCCCACAGCTCTGTGGTGGTGTGAAATTCTTGTTCAGTTTCAGCTTGGAGCCTCTGGTCCCACCAGAACAAAGATCTTCTGTGTGGTCAGTGCGTTCGCTGCAGTCAGTAAAGCAGAATCCCTACCTGAGAGCCTGGTGACTGAGGAAGCTTGTGCTTGGTTAACTTCTGAGACTTCCCAAAAGCTGATTCAAGTAACTGTTGGAGCTGACTTATCAAAACAAGTGATACCACCCTCATTTTCCTGGTTTCCCTGCTGTAATATGAAAATGGGAGCATTTGCTGTTTGTAAAGGCGAACAGCAGCACTGTGAAAACTTGTATTTCAGGTCCCAAGACAATTGTATGAACTGAGTATGAAGCAACCAACTCTCTCTGCTTCGTGAGTAATTCTGTTCGTTACACCAGGCTGTTGTGAAGGTCAGCCATCGTACTGAGGAGCTGCAGGACCAAACTAGTAATGATACAGTTAAAGCCTGTGGTTAAACTGAGTAACTTGAAGCTGCATATACTTGTTGTTACACCTTTCCTCATAGATCCTTTAAGTTCTGCAAGAGAATAAAGAAGGAATACAAATTGGATAGCTCTGCAGACAAAGAAAGGAGATTTTGTTAGCACAAAGCCCTGTGCTGAGGGAAACTGAAAAACTACAGCTCTTGCGTGGCCTAGTGAGGCGTTGCCCTCAGCAGCAGGCTGTTGTGGTGCCCACAGCTGTCCTGGCAGTGTGGCTCTTGGAGGTTTATGTGCATCGTTGGCACCAAATAGTTCTTGATTCAGGCAGGTTAAAATCTCATCTTGGGAATTGAGTTTTTTAACAGCTGGACCATCAGAATTTCTAACGACCACTGTCACTTGCTAAATAGTATTTGAATTAGTTTTTATTCCTAGAAGATGAGTAATTAAACTATTACATTTTGCCTAACAGAACTGTTTATTTATATTTTATCTCTCAGCGTTTAGCCTTTTACAGGTTGATTAGCCTTTAAAAAAAAAAGTAAAACAAAACTTCTTAATTTCTAGCTCTGATTTAATTGAACAGTTAACTGCAAGACTGGCAAATGATAGCTGAAGGTGAATGTGGAGGTTGGCAGGTTCTTTTGTTTTACAGTATCTTCACTGTTTGGAAATATCAGTTCTAAGCTTTAATACAAAAGATCACCAGTCTAATATATATATATATATATATTATATATATTTTTTGCCAGAAAGGTAATTGCTCTAAGTAATTATACCTGTAAATGTCAATAATGCTTGTACTTTTTCTGCTGCACTCTGTTTTGCTTCTATATGCTGTATCCAAACTCAGGGAAGTGTTCTGTGATGGAGGTTTTAATGTTTAAATGTTACACATACTTGTTTATCCTCTTCCCCTGCATGGCACGGCCTTAAATGTCAGAAGTTATTAATGTACTTAATTATAGATGTTCTGACATGTGGACTCATTTTAAAGGTATTCTAATAAATCTATTAAAAATTGAAATATGTCTAAAATACTAAGCTTGAGTGTTGGGAGTTTTCTGTAATTCCAGGCTTTCTTTGCACAGTAGCTGTGTAATTAAGTCTTGTAAGTCAGAAGTCAGGGTATTGCTGTTGGTCAGGCTTCCTGGGAACAGGGAGCTTTGGTAGATGAGGTCTGAATTCTTTTGGGGTGAATATGCTGCAACTGCAGAACTCTAATCTTCTCTTTATTGTTGCTGCCAGAAACTCCAGATGAAAATGGCAAATCCCAGCGAGCTGACAGTCTAATTGTGAAGAAGATAAAGAAAAAAAAGAAAAAGAAACACCGGGAAGATATGAGGGGAAAGCGCCTGAAGATGTACAACAAGGAAGTGCAGACAGTGTGTGCTGGGCTCACCCGCATCGACAAGGAGACCCTGTCCCAAGGGCAGTGTGACAGCCTAGAGATGAACAAGGAATCCTTCCGGTACCTGAAGGATGAGCAGCTCTGCAGACTGAATTTGGGTATGCAGGAGTATCGAATACCCCAGGGAGTACAGACACCATTTGTGACACACCAGGAGCATTCTGTTCGCAGCAGCTTCTTGAACACTGGCACTAAGTTTAGTAACTTCATTCATGAGGAGCACCAGTCCAATGGGGGTGCTCTGGTCCTTCATGCTTACATGGATGAACTCTCATTTTTGTCTCCAGTGGAGATGGAGAGGTTTGCAGAGGAGTTTCTTGCGTTGTCGTTCAGTGAAAATGATAAAAATGCAGCTTACTATGCTTTGGCCATAGTGCATGGAGCAGCTGCTTATTTACCAGACTTCCTGGATTACTTTGCTTTTAACTTTCCTAACACTCCAGTGAAAATGGAAATTTTGGGCAAGAAGGACATTGAAACAACAACAATTTCGAATTTTCACTCTCAGGTAAGAACTGTTTAAAGGCGTAGGAGCTGCACAACACCTTGGTTTGAGTAATCTCATTAATCCAGAGCAGGGATGGCCTAAAATGGGTAAGGCACAAACCTTTCTGTAAGCAAATGAAAACAGATGATGTTGGGACTGTTCTGCTGAAAGCTCTTTGTGCCTGCTGGTAGCTGGTGACTCACATGTCAGGCACTGCTGACCCTGACCTGTGAAAGACCTGCTCTGATCTTCCTGCAGAGTTTCAGTTCATCTTCTAAGCTTGGGAGAACGCTGGCATTGTTTAAAACAACAGGCAGGTCTGTACTGGGAGCTGTACAGGTGGCAAATATAGCACTGCTGTTTCGATTCAGAAGTTACTGCTTTACAGGAAGTCACGGCACGGCCGTTTGCGGTGTCTGTGAGTGCTTCCCAGGATTCCTCATAGATCCTGTTAAATTAGTAATTCTGGCACTCAGCTTATGAATTTTTTTGACAATGAATAGCTGCTGCAGCACTTAACCCAGCTTCTGTTTCTTGGTTTAAGTGATTCTTTGCACTAACAGATCTGCACCAGAGTGCATGGTACTCCAGAACCAGTCTGTCTGAGCACACAAACCGCTGCTCTCAGCGAGAACGCTTTCCCAGTGCACACGTGGGCTCTGCAGGTGTGAAACTTGTGCACAGGTTGAGTTTTAAAGTCTTCTGTGTTAGTGATTTATCTCTGTGTTCTTTGACATCATGATTACATTCTAATTCACTTTGAGTACATGTGAGACCTCCTAAAATGGCTAAACAGTGCCAATTGGATATTTAACAATTGCATTTTTTCTTGGTGAATGTCTCGGTCTTGTGAACATGAATAGCTGATGCTATAAATACATACATGAGGAATGCATGGTAATAAATAAGATCCTTCCCTGGGTTGTAGTCTGTACTGGTATTTAAATGAATTCTATTTTGAGTACTGTCTAAACTTGATTAGGATTGAGCCATGACTTAAGGTTCACTTGGTTTAAAACACCTCTCTAAACCCAGCTTCAGCATGACCTGGTTAATCCTCTCTGGCCGAAGAATGTTAGTGCAGCTCACAGTGAGCAGGCAGAGAAGTGCAGTTCTCACACCTCTTAGGACAGCTGAAACAGGACTCATTAGAGAATACAGGTGATGCTGAAGTATCTGATTTAAAGTTGATGCATTTTAATTGATCGTGGATTCAGCTATGGTAGCTGCATGCTGCTAAAAGTCAAGTTTTACGAGCTAGCTTATCTTTAAATAGAGCTGGCTGAAATGTCCTGCTGCAGAGGGCCCAGGAGGACAGGTCTGGCTGCTTCACTGCTGTTCCTCAGCAGCACTGTTGGGGAATGAACAGGTTGGCTAAGCTTTGCTTTTGGACCTTCGTGCATGAGAAATTGCACAACACAGAAGCACTGTATGGTTCTGCCTTTGCAGATTGAGCACCTTACAGTATTGTTTTATGCTGTAATACTGATTTTATTTGTCCTTGAAGATACTCAGTTAAGTCACCTCCATTCTATGTTGAATCTTCTGCATGCATGGAGTTGTCTGCTCTGCTGTGCTGGGGCAGGGGGGTTTTGAGCCACAGGTAGTCTTGAGTCCTGGAGACCTGGTGCCAAGAAATCAAACTTTGATCTGTAAACTGCAATTTAACTGAAAGTTGATGTGACCTTTGGCTTGTGCGACATTCAGCTGGTTTTTGTACCTTTTCAGACAAACTCAATTTTAGTAGGAAGTGTCTGCAATTCAAAATGAGGACTTTAATCTGGAAGACTTCATAAAAATCTAGTGATAATTAACTCCCTTGCAAGGTGAAATCCTTTGTTCTCAGGACAGTGAGGACAATGTTAACTGAATGTTTATAACAAAGCACTCCAATGTGTATTTGTAGTATAACTCTTTGGACTCTGTATATTAAAATACTTAAGCTTCAGTGTTCTCTGGATTTTTTGCTTGCTCTGGCTCATTTGTTCTAATACTTCAGTGCTGAAGCCAAGCTTTGCTCTGGAGCTATCCAATTGGACTAAGAGCTTTCAGGGCTCGGATCACTAGCAGGAATTTGTAAGCTTTCTTTGCCTAAGAGCTTACTTCAATTTGAAGGTTCTTATCAGTGCAGCTAGAAGGAACTCTTATTTTCCCTGTCAGTTGTTTCAGTACAACTTCTTCTGGGTCTGCTCTGAATTGGAATATATCTAGACTTGAAAAACCACTTGTGCTCTCTTTCCAAGAAGCAGCTGATTGACTGCCTGATCCGTTCTCTGTATGGTCCAAAGAGCAGTTGAACTGCCCCAAGGAGTGGGGGTTCTGGGAACAGGCCAGGAAGGAGCTGGGGGAAGCAGGCTTTGCCTAAGCCTCCATTGCTTCTGGGCAGGAGGTGGGAGAAGCAGCCAGCAGGTGATAATAGGGTCAGTTTTCCTACTCCTGCAACATACTGTCAGAAAAGGTTACTCTGTTCTGACAGCTTTGGGTAATGAACCATATTACAGTGTGGCTGTCTGCCCCATCGTAACTTCTCTTACTCCTGGAGTAAGATCTCTCATTCTGGAAGGGCAATTTCTTTTTATAACAGAAACTATCAAGGTATGAAATGGAGAAATTGTGCATCTGAACTGCAAACTGAATTTGACTCATCACTGAAGCCGTATAAAGAATGCCTGATGATCTCACTGGAATATGACAGGCTTTAGTCAAACACATAACCCTTGCTGTAATGACATGTCACAATGTCCTCCTTTCCTCCTGCTGCTGTAAATAGCAAGCCTTCTTGTGTTCTTGCTTTCTTCCTTGTAGCAAAGTGTGTGCTTGGTTTTATAGCTGACTTTGGCATACTAGAATATTGTCACTGTCAACTGATTCACGTTTTTCTTGAAACTAGAGAGAAACTTCTGAAATGTGACCTCCCTTGTCTCAAGCTTGTGCCTCCTCTGTACGTCCTGTTCGTACCCTGCAGAGGTACACTGCTTGCTCAGCCCTCCAGTACGCAGGGCTCTGAATTATCTCAGTGACATACAAATACCAGATCTGTGACTTCTACAGGAAACACTGCTGCTGTCTGCTTCTGTTCGCACTCAGGTGTGTGAAACACCGACAGCCACGTCACTCAGCTGCTCTGAAACGTCTCCATGAAGAATGAAGAGCTGACTTTAAATATGCCTTTAACCTCACTTCAGTGTGGAGTGGGGGATGCCTGGGGTGGTGATTGCTGTTTGGCATTTTGAAAGGGCACAGGACACCTGAGTGGTGTCAGGATCCTGATGGTCCTTTTGCAGCAGTCCATAGTGGCAGTTACTGCTCCTGTGATCCACTGATGGTTTTAAAGAAGCACAGTGAACAAACTGTAGCAGTGGAAGGAAAAACTGCCCAAGGAAAAACTTGTGGCAAGCACCTGTGAAATACTAGTGAAACTCAGCAGGTGGTTTCAGTAGAACAAGTCTTCTCTGGAAGCAGTCTATCTCTGCTTACTGTGATAGTACCTGGCAGTTAAACTCAGCTGGCTGTAGGACCAGAGTGTTTCAGTCCTTAGTTCTCCCACAGGTGCACAGAGCTGGACTCATGCTGTGGGTTTGCAGTACTGCTGCTCTGGATCGTGCTCTAGCTGGCTGATAGAACTGTTCCACTTTACTGGTGTTAAATATGAACCTTTACCTGTAATGTTCTCATAGGACTTGGAGGCTTAACTTCCTCTTAGGGCAACAGCCAAGAAGCATTAACAGTGTCTGAAGGTAGTGCCTGGTTCATAACATCTGTGTGGTCCAACCCAGGAAGCTGTGTGTGCTCGTGCAGCTGCTAATGACGGTCCTGGTGGACTTGAAGGTCGAGTGCTTGAGCTGCACAGTGAAGTTATGTGAATGACTTAGGACAGAAACTTCTCCACATGCAGGCAGAGGTGATGGGGTGCAGCACTTAGCTTAGGGCTGAGGAATAAAGCTGTATGTGAGGTCATCTTTGGCTCCTATTTAGCTTTTAATTAAAGTGTGTTGTGCAATCAATGCAGAACTGCCAACTGCGTATACACGAAGCTGAAGAAAGGAGGACTCTGGAAATAGAAGTGAGCTGAACTCCTGTAATTAAGAAGCTGAATGTCTGTGGTTGCTGCTGGAGGATAAAATTGCAGCAGTAACTGTAACCTGTGCTTTATTAGTCTCTCCTAATTTACCTTTAACAACTCCGTGGAATAGTTTACATCTGGTTTGTTAGCTAAACTGCAAAACTTAAAACCACTTTAAGCTGGTTTATAGGTACATCTCTATAAATGGAGTTATAAAACCTGTAATAACGAGTTACCTGTAGCTCTCTGTCCTTTGTGCCCGTCCCAGTGCTTGGCTGAGGGGACTGGCTCTGGCTGTTCGCCGCTGGGACCGCGTGATCAATGTGGAGAGGCTGTTGAAAGGTGATGGGAGGTTGGGGCTCAGACACAACTGAGTATAAAAACCAGATGACTAATGGCAGAATTTCTGCTCTTTTAAGGCTGAATAGCTGCTGTATCTACATCCAGCCTGCTCTGGGCCATATGGCATGTTAGAGCTGCAGTCCGTGGGATGAGACTAGAGTCTGTGCATATTCCCAGAGGCATCTCTAATGAAATAGGTGTAGAGGAGTCCAAGGTTCATCTCAGCTCTGGCCTGGTGTATTGTGTTACTCAATTTTGATCTCTAGTAACAGAACTAAACCTGTGGTGGTGCTGTCTGTTCCCTTCTGGCCACGCAGGTCAATCGAACGTACTGCTGCGGAACCTACAGAGCAGGACCCATGCGGCAGATCAGTCTTGTTGGAGCGGTGGATGAAGAAGTTGGGGACTACTTCCCAGAATTTCTAGATATGTTAGAAGAATCTCCATTTCTCAGAGTAAGCAGCAACTTGTGGTGTTTTGTTTAGAGCACTATAGATATTTAAACAGTAAGTTGCATAAAGGATTTTCTCTGTTGATGTGCTTATCGTTTGGGCTACAGAGGTACCTGTAGTTTGCACACACCTCCTGTGTCCAAACAAAGGGTATTGAGTTAGGGACATAGTTATGCAAAGAATTAAAAATTTAAATATAGTTTATTTTATATAAACACTGCATAATAATCTACTTCCCTAAAAGCTAAGCTGGCTGGTGTTAGCTTGGAATGTATTTTACCTCTTGAACTTATTTGAGTTTCTGTGCAGTTCTTTTGGGCAAATCTGAACAAGTTTTATCCAAGGCATGATTTAATTTTTCTATCTCACCCAGTGTTCTGTGTTATGTGTGTTTTGTTTTTGTTGTCTTTCAGATGACTTTGCCCTGGGGTACTCTTTCTAGTCTCAGACTTCAGTGCAGGTCACAGAGTGACGATGGCCCCATCATGTGGGTGCGGCCAGGGGAGCAGATGATTCCCACAGCTGACATGCCAAAATCGCCATTCAAACGGCGCCGGTAACGTTTCCTTTTCCTTTCCGTGTTAAAGGTGAAACGTTGCAGTTTGTCTGTGTTAGACTTAAGAACAAAACCCACACACTGTACCTGTAACTAGTTCTTCAGAATGCCAGTTCCCAGATCTTTCTTTTTCATTTCTGTTTCAAGTTGTATCAGTGAATAAGAGAAATATATTATTTCTGATGGTTATTTTATTTCACAACTTTTGGTAGAAATATATCCTGGATCAGTGCTTTCTTAAGACTGCAGCGTTTTACTTATCCTTCAGGAGGCTTGTTTGATTCACCTTATTTCTGGGGAAAGAGCTAATTGGTGGTGGGGGCAGGTGAAATGCTCTAAGCAGCGGAGAACTTTGCGCCATTCATGTCGCATTTTAATGTCGGTGCTGAAGCATTTGTAGTACTGCCGGCGTTCTCAGGAGGTGTGTGGTACAGGTGTGTACTTGCTCTCTTTCTCAGAAAGAGTTTGCTGTACAACAAAGTTTAGGAGATAAAGAACTGGAAGCATATTTTAATTGTAACTTCAAGCAGAATTTTTGGATGTACTCCCAGATAACTAAACTTCAGTATCTAGTAAAGTAGCTCTGTTTTACATACCACTGAATTCCTGGAAGATATCTTTCAGCACAAGTGAACAAAACATTTTTTCAGGTGATTGGATTTGTTTTATAAAGTTTGATCTTGTCACCTGACTTGTACTTTGCTGTATTGTTTCAATCTTCTGTCAAATAAACACCTAGAAGAAATCAGAGGGAAGTGCTTTGGTCTTTGATTTTGAAGCCTGCAGCACACACCACTTTAAGATTATTTTAATACAAGTATTTATTTTTGAGTAGTCTGAAACACTTTTTAGCAAGTCTTTTTATTGCTTTGTAGGTCAATGAACGAAATAAAGAATCTCCAGTACCTACCTCGGACCAGCGAGCCCCGTGAGGTTCTGTTTGAAGACAGAACAAGGGCTCATGCTGATCATGTGGGCCAGGGGTTTGACTGGCAGAGCACAGCTGCTGTAGGTGTTCTGAAGGCTGTACAGTTCGGGGAGTGGTAAGTGCAGCTGAAATGTGGCTGTCCTGGTAGGAGGGAGTAATTCTGAATGTTTTTTTTCTTAAAAAAGAAAATATCTTGGAAAACAAGCCCAAAGAAATGGTTTAAACCCTGTAATGAGATAAATGCTGTCTAGACCTTGAAAAACACAAACTGTATACCTGCTATGTTTCCCTCTTCTTGAGGCAGTAGAAAAGTTGTGAGAGCAATTTGCAGACAATAAGCCTTAGGTACCATGCCTGTGATTGTTCTTTTCCAGAACAGGTGGATTAATGCTAAATTCTGTAACAGTAACCTAAGAACTCAGTGTAATTAATTTCATAGCTGCAGAGCTTTCTCATTTCATGTACCCAGGACATTGCTGTTCACCTTGCACAGAAACTAGACTTGCATCATTGTTATTTCTAGCAATTACAGTAGCAATTGGATAGCATCATTAGCAATATCATTAGATTTTCATATGAATAAAAGGTACCAGAACTTCCTTTACTCTGATTCAGTCATTGGATGAAACCCAGCCCCTCATTGCTTCAGCTTCAGAGTTACTTTGTTACTTGAAATTTTTCTTTTAACACAAAGCTATTATGTCTAATTATAGAATGAAAGATTTGAGGCAAGTTGTGGTTCCTGGAAGGTGCAGAGAACTTCAGTAGTGGCAATCAATTATTTTTCCATGAAAATATCACTTCTGTTGTGCATGCATCAAGAAAGAAGTAAAATTTAAAAAAAAAAAAGAGAGGAATATAAATAATATGAATTATTCCCCCTTTTCAAAATAATACCTGTACTGAGAAGTGCTGAGACGTCATGCTGAGTGTAAAACTGAAGCAGGTTGTTGGTTCAATTAAACTTTTTGCTGGAAAGAGCTGTAATTCTCTGTAACTCAAAATAATAATAATTCTTTAAGAATCCCTGTAATTCTCATCTTTTCCTAGGAGTGACCAGCCTCGTATAACCAAAGATGTGGTTTGCTTTCACGCTGAAGACTTCACTGATGTTGTGCAGAGACTTCAGCTGGACCTGCATGAACCTCCAGTGTCACAGGTATTGAATCTTTCCTGCTGACAGTTAATTCTTAGCATTTTGGGAGTAGCTTCTGCCAGTTTTAGTGTAGCCAGCCCTTCTGTATCCTCAGTGGCCTCAGCTCCCAGCTCTCTTGGGGCAATTTCCCTTCTCACGTTTCAGAGCAGAATAGTTCAGTTGGGGGGGACCTCCAGCGATCATCTAGTCCAACTGCTTTTCATTTCCACCAAGCTGGGATTTGCACTGTGAGTCACAGTATGTGCTGTAGAAACAATTAGAAGTTGATGAAGTCATGTATGCCTGTGTCTGCTTTTTCTAAAGTACTGATGTTGTCTTAGATTGCAAAGGGTCTGAACTCAGCCATCTCAGCCAAAACAATGCAGCCTCATGTGGAGCCTGCTGCTTTCAGCTGTAACTGTAGAATGCTCTTAACTGTTCATTGCCCTCTCCTAAGATGTGCACATTAGATAAACTATATTTTAAAAGTCTAATTCTCATTTAAATTTGAAGTTTCACCTGTGAAGCAGAAGCATTCTGATTTAGACAGAAAGTACATTGAAAATAGGTGGGTACTGAACTGTTGACTCTAACCAGTGGGTATGTCACTAACTTTGCCCTCTTTCCTTCTCTCAGTGTGTTCAGTGGGTGGATGAAGCCAAACTAAACCAAATGAGACGGGAAGGCATTCGCTATGCTAGGATTCAGTTGTGTGACAATGACATCTACTTCATCCCTAGAAACGTCATTCATCAGTTCAAAACAGTGTCAGCAGTCTGCAGCTTAGCCTGGCACATCAGACTTAAACAGTATCACCCCGTGGGGGAGGCTCCTCAGAATGCAGAAAGCAATGCAAGCTTGGACAGTGGCGCTCCTGGGGAGACGGAGCCCGCAGCTGAACGCCAGCGCGTGAGTGTGAAAACAGAGCCTGAAGAGCCAGGTATAGAAATGCAGCTTCCCACGGGGGTGCTCGCCTCTGTTGCTTCAATATCAGGACTTGTGCACCCAGATCAGGTGGCCCAGCCCCTTCCAGGTTTTAAAACAGAGTCTGATCAGCAACACAATCCGCAGGATCATGCAGGCTCTTCTGTGTGATATGTACATAATCAAACATTTTTTTAACAACTTTTTAAAATTTTGATGTGAAGTTATAGTTTTATAACTGGCTTATGTTTTATTGGAGAAATCTTGCCTATAATTCTATAAAGAAAGGTGACATTCCAAAATGTCAAGCATATCTTTTTTACACAGATTATGCAAAATTCAAGTTGTATTTTAACCCCTTAGTACAACCTGTAACAGTGGTCTACCACTTCTTTCTGTTTAAGTAGAGATATTGAATATCTCCTCAAAGTCAGAATGAAATCCCTCCAGGAACACAAAAGGATTGAACTATATTGGTCAGTGTTATTTCCCTACTTTTACTTTATCTCTAATCTTCACCAGAAATTGATGCTTTTGTAGAAGACTTGCAAAGTGACTTTCCCATCTCATTTTAATTTCTTAAAACAAACAAACCAAACAACCAAACAAAAAGAAAGCACAGCACTTTTGATGATTTGTGAAATTTTTGGTATGCCTGTTCTTGACATGTTGGTTTATATACAAGTTGGGTTTATATACGAGCTATAGAAATTGGTCTCTATTCCTTACAGTTCCTACAAAGGAGATGTGTGAAATTAACTGAAGAAAGTGTCAGATCCTGTTGAATGCAATGACTTACTGACCTAACACTTCCCATAGCACTGCTTATGTTGTTTGGTGTGAGGGTTTTGCTTCCAAAATACATCTTCCCTGAACATGATTAATACTAGTGTCAAAATTAGAGAACCTGTTGGTAGTCTTGTGGAGGAAACTGCTATCTTTGAGCACTTTAAGGCTTTAAAATACTAACCAACTTGGCAGCTTGTTCTGATCAGGTCGTGATGTGTCCCATGGAACCACACTTTCCTCTGTACTGATGCACTTAATAGCGCTGAGTTGACACCTGACTCGCACAGTAAGGCTGTCCTTATTCTAGGAAACCCTGTATTACTATTTCACAATAAAAAGTATTATGGCATTGGACTGCTGTTTCCATGTGTAGCTTCTGGGTGCCCAGGTACTGTGGAAAAACCAGTGGCACGTGCTAAATGTGTAGAGTGTCAGCTATCAACAGCTTTTAAACAATCTTTCAATCTTTCTGGATGTTAACGTGTAATCTGTATTTGACTTTCACTTGCCCTGTTTATTATTGCCCTTTCCAGTCATCAAAAGGAAAAGTCCTGTCCCTTTCTCCCTTCCCCCTCCCCACATTTAGAGTACAAGTTGGGTTTTGGTGCAACTGAAGCTGTCTCCAGATAACTTTATTTGTTCTAATCCTCACTGGGGTAGGAAAGATTTGAAACACTATGTTAGACTAGACAAAAGCAAAGATGCTGTGTTAGTTCTGGCTGCATCTTTTTAATATCAATTATTACTCTTCTCTTTATAAGGGTCTCTAAAATATGTTACTCTATTATAAATCTTACTTTGTGCAATATTGTTTGTGTAGGCTTTTATATACATATTAGCACCTCAGTGTAGAGGTCACTATTTTAAACTGATAGAAAAATAATCATCAGAAGATACTGCAGTGAGTAGTTAGAACCTGTATTACTCCTTATGTGTATGTATGTATTGTCTGCGGTACAGAAATGAGGACTAGGAAATATTTCAATTTAAAACTAATTTACAGATTGAAGTGGTAGTGACTTGTTTAGTAATCTGTGTAAATAAGGTGTTAGAATGGAGAGCTTTTATGATGAAAAGTAATGTGATTCATGCAGGGGTGTAATTTAATCTTAGCAGGAGTTGTAGGTGACCCAGGCTGGCTCAGGGCTGAGCCGTCTGTTCTCGGGTGGGATTTTCCACTTTTTACGTTGAGAGGAATTTCATAGCTTTAAGGGTTGTGCAAAGTAAAGTTCCTCACAGGCAATAGTGGTTTCAGTTCATCCTTTGCATTCACAGATCCTGTCACCCAAGGGTGTTCTCTCCTTTTTACGAAGTCTGCTAGTCTTCCAGGTGCCCATCTCGCCTCTCACACGTGCTGCTCTTTGCTCGTGTCCCCGGGGGTACAGCGATAATAAGGTGGCCGTTCTTTGCAGCCAGCACTGCGTACACTCAGGAGCTGACAGAGCTGCAGATGCTACAGTGAGTCTGCACACAGAATTCTAAAGGCAGAATAAACAGAGTAAGAGCCCCCACACACCAACCTGTCTGTTTTAGAGTGGAAGCTGAAATAGAATGGAGAGGGAATCAATTTGGAGGTTTTCTGTAAATTCCATTGGCGTGTTTTCAGGTGGCTGAAGGAAGAGGACCAGAGTGGCTCATGTTGCTTTCGAAAGTAGCTTTAGTGAAATCTGTGACTACAGCCTGAAATACCAGGAAAACGCTCTGACTTCTCTCGTTGGGTGGAGGGATGTGAGCGGCAGCATCATGCTCTCTTTGTGTGCAGTTCAATCGCTGACTTAATATCTGATGTCAGATTTAAATACAGAAATGTATCTTCAAATGACCTGAGTGTTGCAGATGCTGTTCTAGCATGTTTGGAATATTGAAGAGAGGAGCAAGCTGTATAAAAATCTGTTACCTAAATACTGTGTCAGCTTTGGTACACTTGAGCCAAAATGGCAATGCTGTGTCCCGACCGCGCTCAGTTCTGCACGTGCAGTGTGAGAGCGTCTGCTGGTGAAGCCGGTCGCTGTACTGCCTAGCTGTTGTTTCAAGGTCTGCAACTTCAATTGCACTGGAAACAACAGAGCAGACTTAGAACAATGCCTTGATGTGGAAGATGCAAATATTTTCCAGAACAGGACATGTAGAATACTGATTTTTATAAGCTACAGCTGTTTAGAAAGGAAGTAACAAGTTCAAGCCACTTAGTGTTTGCTGAGCAAAACAAAGTAAATATTTCTGAATCTCTCTCACGTTAAAGAGCTGGCTGGTTGAACTTCTCTGAGGTTTCACAGAACAGCCTGCATAATGAGATAAACTTTGGCAAATTTCAGGGGTTGTTCTAATATTTCTCCGTAGTACCCAGAGAGATCCAGGACAGTTCATCAGTGTGAACGCGCTGGCCAGTGACTGTCTGACCCTCAGTTCTGTGAGGATTTGCCCTGTGGCATACCTGTCAGTTGGGAACTGGGGAACACTCTGCTTTGTGCTGGAGACACCTGCCAGGAGCCCAAGCGCTCTGTCCTAAAGAGCCATCAGCTTTGAGATCTGGCCCTGGGGCTCGGGCTTCTCTTAAATAAAGTGCTATGGATCAAAGCTGTCACTTGGCATCAGGGTGGCAAAGCTCAGGGGCTCAGTTGTGCTGGAAGTGGAGTAGCAGAATGCAACTTAAAGATGAAATATCAGTTGGCTCCGGTTTCCTCTCTCCTTCAGCCACGCTGCAGGTTGCTTTGTGTGGGTACGTGACGCGGTCTCTTCCAGGCAGGTGGGACACTCGGTGAAGTGTTCTCAGGGGGTTTGTAGATTTGCCATTCAGAACAAGGGCTCTCTCCTCTGCTCTCTCGGTTTTCCTGCATCTTACGGTTTAGTTCCCCGGACGGGGCAGACTGCGGGAGCTTTTCCCGAGCCCTCGGTTGGGCACGGCCTGTCCCGGGCCGGGAGTGACCCCTGACACGGGCGGTTCCAGGGGGTGCCGAGTGTTGGCGGGTCTGTCCTGGCTCGAGGGGTGTGAGAACGGGGGACGCCGGTTTTCACTGCCAGAAAAGCGGCTTCTGTCCCCACAGCCCGGCTCGTCCGGTGCGGGATCCCGGCGGTGCGTGCGGCCGGGGGCTCGGGGCTCTGCGGGGCGCTCCCGGTGTTCGGAGGATCCGTGCGCTTCTGATTTCCTTGTACAACCTGTAAAGAGATTCCTGTGTCGCTGTTTCCGTGATTGGTTTGGGGTTAATTGGCAGCTACGACTTTCCTGTGGTTTGAATTTCCCGCGGCGCCGCCCGCCGCGGCTCGTGCCGGTACCGGGCCGTTGGCTCGGCGCGGCCGGGGCCTGTGCGGGGGGTGGCGCGGGGGCGGGGCGAGTGGCTGTACACGCGTGTCAAACTGTTAAGCTATTTCTTTGTAAAATAGTCCGGCGGAATGCACAGAGGATTTTTCCTGTAAAGTATTTTTTTAATAAACAAAGTCTGATTTTGTCCTTTACCGGCCTGGCTGCTTATTGGCGGGCGGGGCGGGGCCGCGCTCGGCGCTCTGCTGGTGCGGCCTGGGCGGGGCGGGGCCAGGCGGAGGCAGTCGAGCGCCGGCCCTGCGGCGGTCTCCAGGGTAACCGCGGCCCGGGCGGGGGCCGGGGCCGGTACCGGGGCCAGGGCCGGGCCGCCCCGCGCTCGCCGGCGCCCCGCGGCGCCCCATGGCCTCTCGCGACAGCGATGCCATTTCCTGGTACCAGAAGAAGGTGAGTGCGGCGCGGCGCGGGCGGGCGCGGGCCCGGCCGTGCCCTCAGCCTCCTCTCCTTCTAGATCGGGGCCTACGACCAGCAGATATGGGAGAAATCCATCGAGCAGACCGAGATGAAGGTAACGGCGGCGGCCGGGCGCTCCCGCCGCCCTCGCAGCCCGGCTCGGCGCCCCTCGCAGCTAACGGGCCTTTGTTTTCGGCTCCGTAGGGCTTCAAGCACAAGCCGAAGAAGAAGGGTCACATTCAGCCTGACCTGATCGACGTGGATCTGATCAGAGGTGAGCGGGGCCGCGGCCTCCCCGCCGCAGGTAACGGAACCCGGGCCGTTCGCGTTCTGGCGGCAGCAGCAGCGCCGCTGGAGCCCCGGACGTGCCCGCGGGCCGGGGCCGGTGCCTGATGGCATCGGGGCGAAACGAGCGGGGGAGACCGGCAGGCAGAGGCAGGAGGACGCCGGTGCTGGGGTGGGGCGAGGGGCTGCCTGGGGATGGGCCTCTTGGAGCTGCACAGGTCGGACAAGTGCCCGTAGCTGGGCTGCTGTCACCTTCTGAGCCGCAGCGTCCGGGCAGGGTTTGGCCTTGGCCAAAGGGGAAGGAAGTTGTAAGTAAGGAAATTCTTGTAATTCACGATTAATGACTTGTTTGTTTTTCCTTTGATTCCAAGGCTCCACGTTTGCCAAAGCCAAGCCTGAAATCCCCTGGACGTCGCTAACTCGGAAGGGAATTGTGAGAGTTGTGTTTTTCCCGTTGTTCAGCCAGTGGTGGATACAGGTCACGTCACAGCGGATTTTTATGTGGCTCCTGGTGCTCTATGTTATGCAAGGTGAGGCGTGGCAGCAGTCTGGAAACAATCCTTTTCCTGCAAGGAATGTGATGTCATTTTGTAGTCCATAAGCCAAAGCATAAGGATCCTATCTGAAACCTGCTTAATGGAGATGTCAAGATGTGTGGCACTAGTATTTGCAGAAATTATAAAACAGAGTAAAAATAAATAATTAAGACAGAAGAACCGGGACATGCCCTTAATTTTTGCATTTGATACGATTTTCTCCTTTCCAGTCATAGCAGTTGTGTTGTATTTCATGATGCCTGTGGTGAATGCAAGTGAAGTCATGGGACCAATGTGCCTTATGCTACTGATGGGAACTGTTCACTGTCAAATAGTGTCCACCCAGATCAACAAACCTGCCGGGAACAACGGGCTCAGCAGGCGGAGGAGGTGAGCGGGGTCATGGCTTCATTTGTTCCTCAAAGCATGGGGTGGGTTGCTCGTGGTAAACAGCTTCTGGCTGTATGTAAATAGGTTATTTAACCAGAAACGTGAAAATGGATATTTTCTGTCTTGCTTGTAATCTCCTCATAACCAAGACCAATGCTGCAGGTTTACCAGGCTGGGAAAGGCCTGGTTGGGCTGTCAGTGGGACCCTCTCTTTCTAAGGTGGGTTTTTAAGACAGTTTATTTCTGTGGCCAGAGGGCAGCATCCTGCACCCTCAAGGTCTTGCAAACCGTGTCCTGCATCCTGCCTTGGCCTTAACTGCGGGGAACTGCTGATGAGTGCTGAGAGCAGGGACGGGATGGCAGAGGCTGTGGTGCTGGCAGTGTGCTTGTGCACGTGGGAGATGTTCCAGTCCCTCTCCTGGATGTTTAGCCATTAGGTGTCTGCCTCGGTTCAAACACTCATGTAATTTATTTGAACGTGGGATGATGGATGTGGATGGAGTTTTCCCTCCATTGGATTTCTACAGCAAAGATTTTGTCCAGATTTTGTCTGCTACATCCTTTATTAGTGATGGACTGATGTCCTGGGGGAATATGTGTAACTTCTGTTAATCCAAGTAAAATTTCTTTTATTTGGAAATGAGCATTCTGTCTGCCTGACTTAAGAAAAATAGCGTCTGAAAAGCTGTTCAAATCTGATTCAGATCTTTCTTAAAAAGACCTAGAAGTAGCTTGCTATGCAAATTTAATTTTCCTTTTCTTAAAAATCAGGAAGTTACGCAAATCTGTGGGTGTGGATGGGACCAGTTGGTCTGAAAAAGCCGGTAAAGAGGAGCAGTCTGAGCCTGCATCCGTTCTTAACACCTTATTTGGCCTGCTTTTCCGGAGGAGGTATGTGGTCTGCACTGGTTTGTTGTGTTTGTCATGGCACTGTGAACAGTTTGGTTTCTGGAAAATGCAGACAGCTGTGACTGCCAGTGACATCCCCAGAGCCTGCCAGGGAGTTTCCTCTGCACTGAAAGCACTTGGGTGTTGTGGGAGGCTGACTCCTCGTGATCTTTTAACGCGTCGCTATTAGGAGATGGTGTCCCACAGGGCAGCTAAAGCTCAGTGGTAGAGGAGTTGCAGAAAGTGGAGGAGATTATTTATTTTTTTAATCAGGTAAGTGACCTTTCTTGAATGTGTGTGCTCAGTCACAGGATATTGTGTCCAGTTCTGGGCCCCACAGTTCAAGAAGGACAGGGAACTGCTGGGGAGAGTCCAGCATAGAGCCACCAAGATGATGAAGGGAGTGGAGCATCTCCCTGATGAGGAAAGGCTGAGGGAACTGGGCCTCTTGAGCTTGGAGAAGAGGAGGCTGAGGGGGGACCTTATAATGCTTATCAATATCTGAAGGGTGAGTGTCAGATGATCTTTCGAGGTCCCTTCCAAACCCCAACATCCTGTGATTCTGTGATTCAATTTATATTAGTTTTACCTGATTTCCAGAAGCAATTGTGCCTTCTGGTTTAACTTGCCTGGATAGTCATCCCACTTTACCACCTTCTTCTGAAAGTAACTCAGGACAAAGAAGGGTAGATTGTTTGGGATAATATTTCACTGTCTTCTGCTGTTTTCTCAGGTGAGTTTCTTGATGCCTTTTCAGCTGACAGGTCCTTTCTCTTGATGAGGATTTCTTGTCTTCAGAATTGCTCCTGCTTTTTTTTTTTTTTTTTTTTTTTCAAAATAATAATAAGAGGAAAATTCCCTCTTGGTTTAGAAGTTTTCAGATACAATTAGAGTTACAAAAGAGTGAAGCAGGTAGAAATCTCTCCAACAGAATCAGGACACAAAGAGCCTGTCAGCAGAAGACAATTGTATATTGCCTCAGCTGTATTGTTTAATGTTGTACCTGTGTGGCAAGTGAAAGAGACCATGATACTTGCCTCAAAGAGTTTTTCTCTGACATAAAAGCATTTAATTGTGTTTTCTCTCATAGGATTAGAAGAGTAAAGTTGGTAGCTGAGAAAGGGACAGAGACAGAAAATGGTGTGAGTGCTGTGGATAATGGCATTAAACACAGACAGGCCAGATCTGAACACAGGCTGCTGAACTTCAAAGAGAAGAGTAAACTTTCCGATGGGGAGAGGAGCCATCAGGTACTGGCAGGAGAGATCCTCTGAAGTCACAAGTTTCAGTGTATTCTGTGTGTGCCCAGGAGTTTGTTGATACTTAACTGTGTGGTTTGATCTGATACCAGATACTCCCTCTACTGATCTTTGCTTGCATGTAGGAAACAGAAAAACCCTTCTGACTTCATGGCTGAGCTGCTGACCTGGTGCTGGTGCTTTGCTGTCAGCATCTTTCCATCTGTTCCAATAGTCAAGTATGTCCAACACAGACAGGCTGGGAAATGTTTTACCAAAGTGCTCATTTAATTGTAGAGGATTCTGATCACAAGATGTTCATTAAGGAAGGCTGCTGATATTGATTAAAAATAAGTAAATTGGCAATTTTCAAAAGCAGTTTTGTAAAATAATTTGCCTTGCAAACACTGCCCCACAATATTGTCTGCAAGGGGAGGCAGGAACACTGTAGTACTGTGCCCTCCCAACTCCTCTGTTTCCAGGCAGTTGGAGAGGAGCAGAGCTCGGGGGACAGTTCTCATGGTTTTGGGTCTGCTGGCCACCAGCTCACAGATCTCTTCTCCTGGGCTTAAGGTTGCTGGTGAGACATAGCCATGGGCTGCTGCTGCCTCTTCCTGCCCTTGCCCCAGGTCCAACTCTGCCCCACCCACAATTCTGTCTCATGACCTCTTCAGCAAGGCCAGGGCAGGGGTAAGGAGTCCACATTTGTGATGCCAAGTTGGATTCTGTTTCTGTGTGTTCTGTGGAGATCATCTGCTGCTCCTGCAGATCATTAGAGATTACTCTGTAAACCAGCACAGGAGCAGCAGTGGCTTTGAACCTGTGGTCTGATGGAGCCCAGGCTGCTCCGTTATTGGTGCCTCAGCCTTATTTCTGCTGCATTTCTAGGATGATGGCACCAACAGAGGTGGTGTTTCAGACGAGCTTTCGAGCGAGGAGGATGCTGAAGCAACGGCACAGAGAGTCTTGTTACGCCAGAACGTAGAAGGGGCTTCCAGTGACAACAGCTGTGAGGAGAAGAAGAGGCCTCCTGTTTCCCTGAACCAGGCTGTCTCACAGGTACTCACATGCAACTCATGCCATTTTCCACACAGGTTTTTGCTATGGATAACGAGCTGGTTTTCCTTTGTTTTTGGCAGGTCAAGCAAGCCCTGACAGGTGCCAGGGACTCCGACAGCGTCGTGGAATCTGAACTAGAATCCACGTTATACAGTCAGGTATGGTCACAGATTCAAGAGCCAGAGCTTTACTGAGCCTGGCTGGTGCAGGGATGTCCCCCCTCCTCAGAACAGACCCTTTGCACTCCCAACAGAGGGATTTGTGTTTGGTTTTGTTAAACAAAGTCTTGTACTCACAACTGTGAACAGAGTTCACAAAGCTGCGGACAAGGGAGGCCGCGCCCTGGACCTGGAGATGCTGAAGCACCATCACTGAACAGCAGCCCGTTGCTGGGGTGGAGGAGGAGGAGGTGGCTCTGCAAACTGGTTGTGGGGCTGTGCTGTGTGAACTTTGCTCTCTTCAAAGGACTCGAGGTCCTGCCTTAGCGTGGGATCCCGGAGCTGCAGCGTGGCCCAGAGAGACTCGGAGAGCACTCGCCACGACTCGGAGACAGAGGACATGCTGTGGGATGATCTGCTCCACGGGCCCGAGTGCCGCTCGTCCTGCACCAGCGACAGCGAGGAAGTGGCTGTCAGAGGCACCCGGCGGGATCTGAAGGAAGATGTTTTCCAGCAGGTGTGTTGACTTGTGTCCAGTACCTGAGAATGCCTGAGAGATCCCACACACACCCCCGTCTGCCCAAATAACATGCGGGGCTCTGAGTGCTGTGGGTGCAGCGTGAGCCCGCGCAGTCAGCTCGCACGGAAATCGGATGTGAATGGTATCGGTGAACTCCCTGCTCTCCACCAGTGTTATCTGAGCCCCTGCTAATCCCAACATGAAGTATTTCGCCCAAAGACGAATTGGGAATCCCCTCTCAATCTAGATACTTTCTAGGGAAAAGCATTAAACAATAGTGGGACAGAAACAGATTAAATGCCTTCTGCACTCTTTTCTCTTTTACAGAACCATTTGTTTTGGCTGCAGAATACAAGTCCAGCATCTGCAAAAGTGAGTGCACTGATCTGGGAAGGGAATGACTGTAAGAAGGTGGACATGTCTGTGCTGGAGATCAGTGGGATTATCATGAGCAGGGTAAGAGGGCTCTGGGGCACTGCAACCTCTCTCCTCACACTTTGAAAAGCAACAGACAAAACCCCTGAGAATCGCTGTTTGTGCACATCTGAAGGGCAGTGTAAAACCAGATCTCAGCTGCAGATGCAGGTGTCCCAAATGTTCCTTCTTAATGTGTGAACCAGAAGGTAGGAGATCCTGCTGAAAGACTAATGAGTGCTGATTATTGCTGGCTGTCTCTCTGCAGTGTGCTGAAGGTGGTGGGTTTATTATTTACTGACAGATGGATTGTTGTTGGTTTTGGACTGAAATGGGTGGAATTATTTTAGGCTACGTCCTTTGAAGGGAAGGGAGGGGGGACTGCACGTTTGATTGAATTAATGCTGCCACAACAACGTGCCTTTTCCTTGGTGCAAAGACCCAGGTAATGGTCCTGTTTTTGTTCCTGTTGCCAGGTTAATGCCTACCAGCAAGGAGTGGGGTATCAAATGCTGGGAAACATCATCACCATTGGCTTGGCGTTCCTGCCGTTCCTCTACAGGCTCTTCCGCGCAGACAACCTGGAGCAGCTCTGCTCCATTTCTCTCAAGGAGCTTTTGCACATCTTCTGTGGAGCACCTGCTAGCACCCCTGTCATTGTTTTGTCTGCCATCAACTTCCTTGAGAGACTTTGCTTAACCTGGATGTTTTTCTTCATGATGTGTGTTGCTGAGAGAACATACAAGCAGGTAGGTTTAGGTGTACTGCTGTGACCCTCGGGGCAGGTGTCCCACCCAACCAACCCCTTCTGCCTGTTACCCCTGAGCAGCCTGTTTGGGTTTAGACTGATTTATGTTTGTGTGTGTATGTTTTTGTTTGATTTGCAGAGATTTTTGTTTGCCAAGCTCTTTAGTCACATTACATCTGCTCGGAAAGCCAGGAAATACGAAATTCCCCACTTCAGACTCAAGAAGGTAGAAAACATCAAGATCTGGTTGTCCCTTCGTTCCTACCTGAAGGTGAGCTCTGCTCCAGGGTCTGGTTTTTACGGAGGGTGGAGCCACTGCCCGAGCTGCTGAACCACAGGAGCTGTTTGTGGTGAGCTTTGATTTCACAGCTCTGCCTCCAAACCCGAGACCCGACTCTGTCTTTGTTTCTGCAGAGGCGAGGCCCGCAGCGATCTGTGGATGTTGTTGTATCATCCATCTTTTTACTGGCTCTTTCAATTGCTTTTATATGCTGTGCCCAGGTGAGAGCTTAACTTTTTTTTTTTTTAAAGAGGGAGGGGAAAAGCCCCAAACTGCTGAAGAATTTTCTTTTGCCAACCTACAAAGTACTTGGACTGCGGCTGTTGAAAAGCAGCTCGGTAACTATTACACGTTTTGTTACTTCACAGCAAGCAGGGTTAGTGCTGGAGCTGTTTTCTTGGTTTCTTTGTTTTTTGGCAAGAGATTCATTGCAGTCTTTAGGCAAGTTCTTGAAACAAGACCTTTTACTTTATCGCAGTGACATGAATGTAGCTGCAGAGGGCAAATGTCTGTTCGGCAGAGCAGGAAGGGCAGCACTTCTGTGCCTTCCCCCAGAACGAGTGTGTTACTTGTTACTGATGCTGGTGGATTTTTTTGGTTTGTGTTTTTTTTTTAATACAGGTGCTTAAGGGCCACAAAACGTTTCTGAATGCAGCTTACAACTGGGAGTTCCTAATCTGGGAGGCAGCACTTCTTCTCTTTTTACTACGTCTGGCATCTCTGGGCTCTGAAACCAACAAGAAATACAGCAATATTTCGATCTTGCTCACTGAGCAGGTATCTCCATTTGTCCCCTTGTCTCTGTGGCTTGTTTGGATGCAATTACTGCATTTCAAACCAGCTTAAAGGTACTGGAAACAAGTTGTAAAATTCAGAAATCAACCCTTGTGCTGGACAGGCCACAAAGCACCGCCCAGCTGGGGAAGGACAAGCTGTTAAACGTTTGGACAGACCCAAATGCTAAAATTCTAGATTATCTTTGTCTCTGGGTTAATGTTAGCCACATCAGTCAGAGCAAGAATGCTGTTAGCACTGCTGAATTCCTGTCTGTGGACGCATCACTTCTTTAGGAGTGATGGTAGACTGCAAAATAGGGCTCCAATTTATTTCCCTTAGAAATTAGTTGGGGGCTAGTGCTGGAATATTAACATCTGGTCTGTAATGTCTCTCTCACAGATAAACTTATACCTGAAGATGGAGAAGAAGCCAAACAAGAAAGAACAGCTGTCTCTAGTGAACAATGTTTTGAAACTGTCCACGAAGCTGCTGAAGGTGAGCTGCCCCTGAAAACAGAGCTGCTAGATTTTATGGAACCAGCGATGAATGACAGCAACTGTGTGGTTTTGCTCTTCCCTTTTCTTCTGTCTCTCGACTAAGTAGCTTAGCTCTGACAAAGGGAGTGTTTCTGTGCTTCTGTAGCCATGGCATAAGATCAAGGAAAACAAGACCAGAGTGGTTAATTAGTGCTGCAAACACTTGATTAGTAGCAGCTCACTACGATGTAGATTAAGTGAGAGGAGAGGGCAGTATGAGCACAGCACGGCTCCTTGCTGCTTGAATCTCCTTTTCCTGCAGCAGCCTCGGTGTTGCAGCTTGTTGACAGTAGCAGAGTAGGGATTTGGGGAAGGAAAAGCACAGTCTGAGAGTCACAAATTAGTCTAGAGAAGTTCTACAGCCTCTTGTGTCAAGCTCTTGTTATGCAGCTCGTGCTACAAGGGAGACTTTTCAGATTCAGCGAGGCTGGTAGAGTGGGAATTTCTGTACATTTAAGAAAGAGTAAGTGTGGACAAAGGCTAAAAGTGGACAAAGTGGACTTTTTTTTTCTCCTTTCACTGCAGGAATTAGATACTCCATTTAGGCTGTATGGACTGACCATGAACCCATTAATCTACAATATCACACGTGTTGTCATACTCTCTGCAGTCTCAGGTGTTGTAAGTGATCTCCTGGGATTCAATATCAGAGTAAGTGTCACTTCCACCTGAACTCACTCCCTGTAGGGGTCGTTTTGTACCACGGCCAAATTCCTCCCACCACAGCAGAAAGGTCGGGGGTTGGAACTGGGCTCCCTCTCGACAGCAGTTAGAGAACAGAGCATGACTGAACCTCCAGCTCCCTGAGCCAGTTCTGGGGGGAGGATGGGGCTGACTTAAATTCCATCCCTGTTCAGGCCTTCAGTGCCCACTCAAAGCCGTGAGCCTGAACCCTGGGTTCTTCCCCTTTAGACTGGACAGACTTCCCCCATGGCTTATGCTTAAACCAGAGCTTGCTGAGCAGAGCCTTGGCCACAGGATGGGCAAAGGGGAGCCAGTCCTCCCTGCAGCTGCCAGACATCCAGCACTGCAGGGGCAGGCCCTGCTCACTCTCTTTCTCTCTTTTCAGCTATGGAAAATTAAACCGTGACCTGACCCAGCATCAGCACTCAGGCCTCCACCAGACAGACTGACCAGCAAAGATAACCAAGAGCTTGGGCAAAAAGCAGAGCTGCTCTCAAGCCATGAAAATCTGTAATTAAGACTTTTTAAACAGATTCTCAGTGTATGTATCAAAAGTTCTCCCTCTGCTTTACTGTGTCCAACACACAGAGTAACCTGGTGTCGTTGGTGAATCAGCCCATGGCACACACAGAGCAAACCAGAATTAACGGGGCCAAATCCTGGTACCTGGCACTGACCAGAGCAGGAGCTGAGTGCGGAGAGTGGGGCAGCAAACACTCAAAGCCATGAGAGCTCCTGGTGCAGGGACAGCAGCCACTGCTACAGGTGCCTGTTCCTGCAGGATCCGGCTCCTGCAGCCCTGGGGTTTCTGTCAGCATCGGCCTCTCTGGAGGGCTCTGAGTTACTGAACCTTTTCAATTTGTGCATCCTCCTGCAGAGCTCTGCTCAGACTCACACTGCTTCCACCTCCTCCCCAAAAGCAGATTAAAGTTTAGAAAGGGTGGAGGAGAGAACTGACCTGGCTCCACTATTTATTAGTATTGAAAAAAGCAAAAACTTGGGAACTTCTCATGGCTTCGTTCTTTCTCAGTAAGGGTAAGATGGCCTAAGAATTTTTGGTAGTAAATTGTTCTCAGCTATTTTCTGTACAAGGAAAAGTTGTAAGATGTGAAAGGAGATGACAATTTTATATATCAAAGTGTGCAAATAAACCTAGAGTACAAGTATTTCACCGTTAACAACTGTTTCTACATGACTTGATGATTTTGATAATACCTTTGTTGAACATTTGTTATTTGAACAGGGAGTCAAGGAACCTTCCAATAATAAATTACATTTGTTTTCCAGAAGAGTACTCTGTCTGTGGGCAAAACCTGGGTCATAGATTTACCTCTTTAAAGATGACGCCACTGAAAGTCACCAAAGATCTATTTTATACAGTGCAGACCAACAGGCCAGGAACTGGAGTTTCTTTTTAATATCTATATAAAAAATAATGAGCGATTTACAGGTCTCTCTCTAGTCAGAACCTCAGAAGTATGTATAAAGGTGCTGTACAATATATAAACATTTACACCCAGTACATCCATACATTGCTTAGCATTCCAAGGCCACATGGCTAAGTCATCTGATACAGAAAGTACAGATACAGGTTCTATGGAAGGATAAATCACACACAGGTAAGACACTAAATTAGGTCACAGTAACACAGAAAAAATACAGGGGTAGTTGATGACAGGGAAATAAATTTCAGTGGTGGCAAATCATCTTTGTCTTAAACATCTGAATGTGTCACTGTACTCAGTGGTTGGGGCAAGTGCATACAACTGAACATAAACAATCTCTTGGTAAGAATACGTGGTTAATATCTACACAGGCTACTTCAAAGTATTAAAGTATTTTCACAGTCACACTCCCCAGCGTGGAGTATTTGTACATATTATGCTACACAGCAAATCTCAATGGATCATCCAACGTCAAGCAGCGGAGCACAGTTCAGATCTGCTTTAAAGCCTACTGAGTTTCCAAAGTCTCTGTTTAAAAAGCTGTTTGAGTCACCTGTCCTGGAGAGAGTTCAACTCAGAACTGATTCACTGTGCTTCATTAAGCTTTAAAAGCAGCAAGTGTTTAAAGCCCAAATCAGACAGTCCCTCATCCACTTTCAAATAGCAAATTGCATTAGTTGGAATTTTCACATCAGTAGATAAAGCTTGACCTTTGACACTTCTTTCTCCTGCAAACTGGACCATTGGGCTCCTTTTACCACTTTTTTGCAGTCTTTAAAAACCTAACACATCAGGAAATCATCACTAAAACGATGAATAAAATAAAACCCTTCAATTTCTGCTGTTCTTACAGCGGTGTGACTGACGTGTCAGTAGATTCTGGCAGTAATATTCCTCTTTTTAAATCAGGTATTCTAGCCCAAACAAGAGATCTTAAGTCTCATGTACCCTGTATATCATCCTATTTATCACTCTTTAAAGACAGATCATGCATTCAAAGTAACGTATGGGAGCTGTTTTCTAATATACACAGGCAAGAACTTGACTTGGGAAGCTGCTGTGGCAGTTGGTTCTGTCCTAAGGGTCAGTTGTTATCTCCACAGAGGGAAAAAAATCCAATTCCTAACTAGCATCAAATAATTAGAGCTGAGACGTCAGCATCCAGCACCACAACGAGGCCAAACATAAACGTGCACTCGGTGGTTGTGTTACAGAGAGCGCTGATGGCGGCGCCACACACGAAACCAAAGGGATTGAACAGAACCCAGAATTTTCTCTTTCAGACACAAGTCTGCAAACAGTCGGCATAAGGATCCTTAAGAACCAAGAAAATAAAGCAATTTTGCTGTGTTCATAAAAAGCAAAATTACAAAACATTGATTATGTCAAATATTTTTATCTAAAGGATTTTGTATTAGGTATAAAAATTCAAGAAAAAAAACATCAATTGAACATCATCAGTGGCTCATTTGCTGCCCTGGAATCGACAGAACCAACTCACCCATCTTCTCATTGAACCAGTACGAACTGGTGTATTTCCTTATGTAAACATGCACCATGCTCTTGGGAAACACCCATTCCAAACAAGGCCTTGCCTTTCCGTGACTGGAATATGTATGAGAAGGGTCAGACTGACTGGATACAGCAGATAACTTGGCACAAGAACAAGGAGTGAGTCATGATCACATTGGCAATAGAGACATTAAATAATTTTGTTCAGAAACTCACACCACTATCTGAGAAAGCCGCAGCAGTGCAACGTCAGGAGCAGCAGAACACTTGGACGGGACGGGGACAGCAGCTTACGGGGGAGTCTGATTTACGCAATCCAAAGGGTCCTTCATGCAGCTCGGGTAATTCAAGAGCGAATCAAACACTTCCCCCCCTCTAACCGGCTTCTGGAAGAAATTACAACTTCATGAAAAGAAACAATCCTTGCAAGTGACCAAACACGTTCCAAGACCCAGCGCCAGTCAGACCCGTTTCTGGGCCACCCCCGCGCTCTGGGTGATTCTGCAGGCGCTCGGCACCCTCCACGGCCCAGGAGCGATCGGTGCTCTCCTGACGGGAGAACTGTTCTGGGATTTGGAGATTCCATCATCTTTGGTTTCATTGGGCAGCTCCAGGTGTCTCTCTCCGTGTTGCCTGTTCAGCAGAAGTGTCTCCTGTGTTTCCAGCCTCCTTGGTCTCTCCATGGAAAGCAGTGGGATATTGGAAAGACTGGAAGTTTTGAATCTGCTGGAGCTTGGCTCTCCAGAGTTTGACTTCTTTATTTTTTCATCTTCAGATGTGTTTCTCCTAGAGTCACTGAATGGAAGATGATTCTCCTCAAGTGCTGTGTACTGTCGCTCTGGAGACCACCCGTCCGTCCTTCCACGAGTGTTCTGCTTCCCCTCCTTCCTGGTGACTCCTGTGTTACCATTTCCACCTTTCAATCGCCCAACAGTCTGATCACCCCCAGCCTTATCCTGATATTCTTGTAACCTGCCTACAGCTTCCACGTTTCCTTGCTTGCTGAGGTGCTTCTGGGGGCTGGCAGACCGCCCTGGATTTCCACTGGAATGCTCTTTTTTGTTACCATTGTCCATCCTGATTTCTGGGGGTTTCCTCTCACTCTTTCTGGAGCTGTCAGGTTTAAGTGAGAGCGTGCTGTAGTTTTTTTCAGGATCCCCCTTTCTGAGGCTGTGGAATCCTGTGTGAGGGTGCCCCTCTGCAGCCCCCAACTCTTCTGAGCTTGCAGATCTGTCTCTTCTGGTCCCTATGTCCCAACTACCTTTTGTGATTTCAAACCCAGGACTGGAGGGACGTTCCCATCTGTTCTTTGTTCTCTGGGGAGAAGACTGAGGCTTCACCTCAAACTGGTTTTCAGTTAAAGTGCTCATCTTTTCAGGCACAGTGTTCTTTGCTTGTTCCAGTTTCTCAGACAGCTGAACTCTCATTAAAGCTTCTCCTGGTACTGGTGAATAACACACTTCAGATGGGGAAGCAGAATGTGAAGATGAAGATAATGGTGACTGTTCTTCATATATTACATTTAACGAAGATGGACTGTAACTATCCCAATCACCTGGAAGTAAACAGTGAGAGATTTGACTAAATGACTACAAAAACAAAACCAAAAATCACTACATATTTTAGAAATGAGCACACTACTGAGATTCCAGGATGTTAAATGAAATCTTCAATTTAAAAAAAGATTATGTAGTGGCATACTCTAAAGTCTTATTTAGTCAGTTTTTTATATCACATTGTTCTACAACCTACAACAACATCAGGATGTGGTTTTGGAAAAACACTTGTGCTTAGAATGCTGGCATCACCCCTGTGGGACTGACAGGGCCTTGTATCAGCACAACTTCAGAGCCTACAGCAGAACTGCAAACCAAAGGCCCTGACCTGCTTTGTTTAATGTAAGAAAACCAAGTGAACTGAAGTGGTTATGCTAAAAGAAAACTGAAAACAGTGAAGAGCTGAAGTTACTCATAGCCTTGCACTTTATAACAGGAAGAGATGAAACACAAGACATGCAGATTTACCAAGTCTTTAAGGAAAAACCAAGAAAAGCACTGAAAGCCCTTAATGTTGCTCAGGTTTCACGTAGGGACACAGACTGGAAGGAGCCAAACCTGAAGGAGGAAGAGAAAAAGCCCAGAACTACATACCAAAAATCACAGAGCACAGCAAGCAAGATTTCCATCAGAAATGTACGATTAACAGCGAGACAAGAGGCAACAAAACCCTTCCCTCTACCACTGCTGATCTCATCTCATCTCATCTCAGTCACTTAACCTAATCTCAGGCCACACTTTGGACAGAGGGTTGGACCAGATGGGCCCCAGAGGTTCCTTCAGACTCCTCTATGCCACTGAGTTTCTACCTCAGACTCAGGAGCTTTCCAAGAACAAGAGGGCAGGAGCGGTTCCAGTTCCCCGTGGTGCAGGATAAACCACTCACCACTGCTGAGGTGACCAGGCTGAAACAGCTGCTAGTGAGGAGAGAGCTGGAGGTGCCCCCACACTGCTGCCCTCTCTAGCTTGTAAATGCTGATTTTGAAGAGGATCTCAACAAAAGCTCATCAGAGCACAAGGAAGGCTATATTTAACTTCCACCCTTGATGACAAGGTAACTCAGTGCCAGAGCCAGACCCAGGCAGCCGGGGATGGGCAGAGCACAGCCCTGGCGGGTCGGGCTGGGCTGTGTCCCTGCCGGGCGCCAATTCACTGACTGAACGGCGCTGAGCAGGGCGGCACAGCGGGATGCTAAGGGCCAACTTCTAGCTCTCTGGAGCAAAGAAAAGGAGAAAGTTCTGAGCAGATTTTAGCCCTTGAGCAGATGCCAGGTGCTGCCTGTAAGTGACTTAACAAACTGTTTGCTAGTTCAAACTCTGTGTTTTATAATTTTCAAAGGATAAACTGGTGGTTGGTCACGGTTATGGGAAGCTCTGGATCAGAAAAGTGACCTGCAATTTCAGAAATTTACCACCAGAGTCTTGGGTTAAAAGGCTAAAACGTGCACTGGCAGAGAAAGTGTCCCTTGCTTTAAAATCCTGCTGCAGCCACAGTCTTTCTGATTCATAGTTTCAGGGCATTTCCTAAGTCAGAATGAAAACCATCAGTTCTGGGCACTGCAGCTGAGCTCACAGCTCCTGCAGGCATTTGCTTTTCTGTCGTTCCTTCTTTTGGCCTATAAAGTTGTGCTTTCCTGTTGTACATGCAGAAGTCACACCTTTAAACAATCAGAATCCATTCTGAGAGCAAAGCTGTCCCTCTCCCTGTTTTCTGAAGTTTTGGCTTTGAAAAACAAAGTATTCCATAATTTAGAAGGCTAAAAACAGTGAAGTAAATCTGTACAGAAACAATATTCTTAACAGTACAGGTATTTGGAACTGAGTACTGTATCATAGAGAATTTTAGTTTAAATTAAAAGGCAATCAGTGTTAATTATCACATTTGTATAGGAAAATCTGACCTTAGACAGAGCTGAGAAACTTCTTACAATTGCAAACATGCCATAACTTCATACTGTGTACTATTCCTGTGTGCTTTTCCTGTGTTAATTTTACTAAAAATATTCCTTATATTTTCAAATAAATACAAAGGCTCGCCCAGCTGTTCAAAAGGGACCTGCTGACTGTTCCAGTGAACAAGCACCAGTCTCCTTATCAGACTGCACTCCACTGTCTCAGACCCTCAAAACAAAACAGCACTTGGGGTGACGTACTGTGATCCGGAATCAGGCCAGTCCCTGGTCTCAGCAGCAGCAAGACTTTATTCCCTCCAGCCTGAATCAGCTCAATGGCTCGTGTGTGAGTGATTCCTTGGGTGGGTTCTCCATTAATTTCCACAATTTGGTCACCAACCTGACAAGAGAAGAGCAACCAGGTCAGTCTCAGTGAGTCTGACACATAAACTGATTTTTATTTTAGAAAGAAAGAAGAGGCAGATGTGTCTGTGTGATGCTCAGATCCTCTCAGCAAACAGCAACACCAGCCCACGGCTGCGGATCAACACGACACAACGCTCTGCTGGCTCAGAGCTCCTCGTGCAGGTCCTTGCTCAGTCAGCTCAATGAAGGATATCAGATTACTCAAACCCATCTTCTGTTTATTTCCAAGTGATGAGACAGATACAGCCACGTGCTTGAATGTATTTTCATTCTGGATCCTCGTGTGGAGGGAGGGTATGGAGGGACCAGGTCAAACCTGGCACCACGTGCCCGTCTGAAGTCACACTGACCAGGTAAGGAACACAGCAACTTCCCCACACCTGATGCAGAGCTGAATGCGACCACAGCAGAACAGCTTCTATGCAAGGAAAGGGTTTTTTATTCCAGGTAGGAGAGATCATCACTATGCAGTTATCAGTACTAAAGTCTCTGAGGCCAATTAGCAACTTACAGAGGTACGGGGCAGGTAATTACAGTTCAGAGTAACTCTGCAGGCTGCTGGAACAGCATCCCCACAACAAGGGTCACAGAACTTCCTTGGCAATACGTGGCTCAGCCAATGGATGTCACTAGTGCATAAAATTAGCAGTTTAAATAAACTCTCTCTGCCAAAGGAGGTCACTGGCTGGTTACTCATCGGACAGGACAGGATGCTCCCCACTGCAGGACGTGCCTCCCGTCATGCTCACTTGCCATTAACTGGGTGAGGAATTCCTCTTCATTGTTTCAAAGTCCAGCCAGAAAATGACACCATTTTCCAGCTGAGGAGGGAGAAACTGACTGACATGAAAGCTGTGAGTAACCTCACGCCCCTCTGTGCCCCAAGCTGTCGGGGACACAGTGAAACACCAGGACTGCACACGGGATGGCATCTCACCAGCACCTGGCTCTGCTTCATCCTCCTTCCTCTGAAAATTCAGAGGGCAGCACTCAGAGAGTGCTGCTCACACCCTGGGCACGGACATGACCATGATTCAAGCATGGATGGACGGTTCATTTTGGATGGCCAGAGCTATTTCTCCCTTAAAAGCCTGTTGCCACAGCCCGCGCTGTCACCACGCAGTGACAGCCGGAAGAAGGGCAGCTGTCCCCACGCTGTTCTGTTTGCTGGGACCCTGCACTCATGAAAGAACAAAGCTTGTTGCCACTGTAGGTGAATTGATGTCAAAAGGCCAGCTTGATCAACAAATGGATTAGAGATAAACTCACATGTACTCTCCCATCTTTGACAGCTGGCCCATCTTCAGCAAGCCGAAGGATGAATAAGCCCATGTTGTATTCCTTTCCTCCTCGAAGGCTGAATCCAAACCCTCGAGGGCCCCTTTCCAACTCTACTGGGAAACAGCCAGGATTCTGTGTGGGAAGCCAGAGAAAAAATAAGGATGAGGACCTGTAGGCAGATTTAAACATTTGTTTATCTGGAAAAACGCTTCCTGCACTTCTGTATTTTGAGAAACGTGCAATCCACGATTTAACTGAATTCATCGCCACTCACCTACAACTGAGGGTAATGGTTTCCTTCTCAATCTAAACACATGTAACATTTTTTCCTTGCAAGTTTTAGATATGCATGAAATTTCTTTAAGAAACCTTGCCAAAGGGGCTGTAGTAGCCATGTTGCGAGCACTTGCTGTTTCTTTTATAATTATAATGAGTATTCAATTATCCAAAGGAGATAATAAAAGTTAAAACATGAGCAAAAATGTCCTGTGAAACACTTCAGTGCGTTTTTATACACGACTTTTCTACCCACATCTGACAGGGATATGTTCACTGTTCTGCTTTTGGACACTCCCTGGCAATGCCACTGCAGTGTCGTGACAAACGAGACCGCTGCCCATCCCCACGCCCCCTGGACAGTTACCTGCACCTGGGGGTGGCGGCTGCCAGCAACCGAAGCAGCGCCGGCGTCGGGTTGTGTCAGGTGCTTATGCTCGGGCCAGGAAAGCCTGTAACTACTGGAACCTTCCTTTCCAGCTTCACCTTCTGTAGCACTCCTGCACAGAGGTGAAAGGATGTGGAGGTTACCTTTGTGTTAACAGCCCCTCTGGTCAAGCTCCTCCCGGTTCCTGCTGTCAAACCCAGCCGCACCGTACCTGTCTGCGCTGGAAGGGTTGGTCTGCGCTGGCCCCAGCGGCCGGTGCTGCGGAGCTGGACTCTGCCTGGCCGAGTTTGTTCCTGAGGGAGGACCACGGTGTTCTAATAAATTAAAACAAAATTGACAGTCACAGAGAACTCCCCAGACACAGAGCTCGGCTCTCTCACCACGAGCACAGCGACCGCCAGCACCGTGCCGCAGGACCTTGGGCTGAGCTGAGCTCACTGCAGTCACAAGGTGGAGAGGATTTTCCAAGGTCTCATGCCATAAGCCAGGAACCCAAGTGCAGTTCAGTGGTTCCACAGAATAAATTCCTACGAATTTTATTCTTACCTATGTTGCTTTTCCCCAGAAAAAACACAATTTTAACCAAATCAGACATAAACAGAAGACTGACTGTAAGTCAATAAAGACCGGAAGGGATTAGGGCTGGTTATATCCATGAAGTTGGCTTGGATATCCAATATAATAAAATTTTGTAAGAAATGAAGAATAACATCCATTTGAGAACATAACCCTTTTTAAAAGTAAGAGGAGAATGAGGATCTGCAGGGCAATGAGGATTCAGAGGTGAAGACCTTATCAATGCCAAGTCATTTCAGGCACAATGGAGAGCTACAGGAAAGGTTCTGAACGTAGGAGGGACCAGATTCACTGACAGATTATCAATGAGAATTTTAAAGTGTTTTGCCTTCTCCCAAAGGCTAAGTAAAAATTAAAGTATAATGACATTCAAATAAAATCTTTCAAAATAGCTTATTTTCCCTTCCCCACAAAATAAGGTGATTGTGTGCTTTGCAGTAACGCCAGTGCCTTTATAAAATAAACATATTTCAGGATCCAAAACGCCTCTGTCCCTTAAGAGTAATGAACCATAGTCTATGCAAAAAGCTGCCCCTCAGCTAGGACCTGAAATGGTAAGTAGTGGCCTAGGATGAACTTCTGTGCTGAATTATATAAACTAATAAACCCCTTTCCTTATAAGGGTTAAAAAAAAAGAAAATCCCAAGCACCAAGCCCAGAGCTGTTCCCCTCCTCTGCTGGGTGCAGCACCTCACTGCATTTCCCAGCTGAGAACAAACCAACCCCAGTGAAATACACACAGTGTGCAAGCATCTTAAGGGCAGGAGAACATCATGCATGTTACAGACAGAATTTCTCAGGTATGTGAGGCCTCCCAAGTCCTTCACAGGGGAGCCTGGTGCTATGGCTAGGACGTGCCTTAAAGAGGTTTTTCTCTAGAGACAAAATGTCAACTTTTGCTCCTGGTTTATCCTCAGAATTTTAATTTAGAAGCACAGGCAAGAAAAATGCCATCTGTTTGTACAAATTCTCCAGTCCTCCTTTCAGCCTGCTCTCTTGTGTTTCAAGCTAATGCATGACAAAAGCTGACAAGCTCCTGCTTTTGTGAAAAATGTTAAAGAATGTCTTCTGGCGCATGAAGTGGAATTCGTTTATTCACATGAAAAGCAAAGATCACACATCTGTGAAAGCCAGGAGCGAGGGGGAGGGGGCACAACGCAGCATTTCCATTGCCAGTCTCAGAGGACAGCTCTGCAGACACGCACTGGGGAACAGCAGGCTCTGGTAGGGCTCAAGCTCTGTGATGCTGAACAGCTTCTGGCAACATGGGCGCTCTCCTCTGTGGAGCTGCACCCTGCATCTCCCAGGGTGTGAATCTCTGTCCTCTGAACCATCTCTGTGGAGCTGCACCCTGCATCTCCCTGGGTGTGAATCTCTGTCCTCTGAACCATCTCTGTGGAGCTGCACCCTGCATCTCCCTGGGAGTGAATCTCTGTCCTCTGAACCATCTCTGTGGAGCTCAGCTCCTCCCCTGCAACCCAGTGGGGAAAACACCCCAAGCCCTGACGGACCCACATCCACTCCGGCTGTACAGAGGGTTATGCTGCGAGATAAACCAATTCTCCAACTAAATCAAGGAGAATTTTAAAGTGGTGATATATTCCCATTCCAGTGGAACTGGTTCTGCTTCTCACTCCTTCGCTGTCACAGAATTCTGAAGCATGCCCCCTCCAGCTCCTCAAAGCCACACATTTTTTCTTACAGGTCTCTTCAGCTCAGTTTTTCCACCTGCTACTGACTTCCCCCCCACCCCATTGATTCTCCCAGGTTCTTGTCTTATCTCTACCTTTTGGCTCCAAATCTGCAATTGAGGAAGTAAGAAAAGTTCTTACAGAGAGTCCAGGTAAGTTCATGCACAAATAAGGGACAAAAATGTTATATTCAGAAAGCTTATTTTGGAAATAAAGCTGATTAAGAGCTCCAGAAAAACAGCTCTAGTGCAGCTGAGTCAAACTTCAGTTGCATTATAAACATTGCTCCAAACAACTCCTTTGAGGTGTGGCCCTTCAAACTGGAATGAATTAGAATTGATAAAAATGAAAATCTTAATAGAAAAATAACAATTTTTAGAAGTGTCTCTGCTTCAAGCATTAACAAAAAGAAAAATTAAGTCTTTGAAATTCTGTATTACAGGCTGAGATAGCATGTTAAATATTTGCAATGAATGTGAAATTAGAGAATCATCTGTTGGCTTTCTTCACATCCTGGCTTTAGGCATTTATTATTTAAAAGGTGAAGAAAGCCAACTTTCTGGCAACGTAATGATAGCGAGTTTAATTAAACCCACAAGCAGCAATCCAGAAAAAAGCAGTGGTAAGCAGGGCTGGAAAACAGCTTTTCTCTTCAAATGATTGGATTTTACAAATTTGCAGTGAACTGTTTGTATAGCAACAATACCACACTGAATGCAGAGTTGCATGGGAGCTTCTGTTAAAAATAAGGTCTCTACAGGCAGGACTGTGCAGTCACAACACCCGCCCCGCCGCTTCGATGCCGTGGCAGCTGCCTGTGAAGAATCTGCAAGCAGCCTGGGAGGCCCTGCAGGAAAACCCTGAGCAAGGTCTTCATGGTGGGATGTGGCTGTTTTCCCAAGGGCAGTTCTGGCAGACAGAACTACAGGATGTTTCTGTTGTATCCCTGGGATGCAGCATGAGGCAATTTGTGTATTTTAACATGGCAGGAAGGAAAACTGAGAGTGCCTAAATGGAGAGGATCTGGAAAGCAGGTGTCCCTGCAGCCTTGGAGCTCCCCACTTCTGCCCAGAGAGCTGCTCCAGAGCATCCCAGGAGCACCTGCCTCATCTGGTACAAAACTCCTGGCAGTGACCACAGCAGCAAGAGACGGGCCCTGTCCAGGGGCAGGAAGATTTTCTCTCTAAGCATCATCCCATGTCTGCTGTAGCTCCCAGGAGAGGTCATCTCTCTTTGGTTGAGGAACACAAGGTCTGGACATGTTCCCATGTGAGCAGCAGTCTTTCTCTCTCGCATGAGAAACCATGAGAATTTGTCTTACCCTGCATCATGCTGTTAATACTTGTATCTTATTTTCATTATAACCACCCTGGAAGCTGCCTCTCTCTGCTCCACCTGCCTTCAGCTCTGCCAGAGCAAATGGATGAGCTTCACTTCGCTCTCTTCTCTAATTTCCAAACACCTTAAAATACTCCACTTTAAGTGAATTAACTTCAGGTTACAAACACCAGACTTTGGCAGCGTGGTAGGACCCACCCACCTGCCGGGGGCAGGTACCCTCCTCACCTTCCTCAGCCACGACAGTCAGGGTCACAGCGCTGCCCGCGTCCTTGATCAGCTGCACGATGCTGTCGTGCGAGAGCGCGACGATGGACTGGCCGTTCACCGCCGAGATGCGGTCTCCCACCTTCAGCTTCCCGCACTGCTCGGCCGGGCTCCCGTCGATCACTCGCCCGATCTTGTGAGGAATCACTAGGAATCAAGAGCAGGCACAGCAACATGATAAATATTCACGGCAAGTAATCACCACACAGACCCAGCCCTGCCAGAGTCCCGCTCCTGCTCTGAGGGACAGCGCCTGCTTTCTGCAGGTGCTGCTTTCTCGGAGGGATCAGAGAGGTGAGGACCACCAGGCGCCCCTCAGGATCATCAGCTGCCTCTCCAAAACCACGACAGATTATCTGAAACTCTTTCACAGCATCATCAGCCACCCAAGATTAAAAAGCCATCAAGGATTGCTTTAATGAGCTGGCACATGCAGAAGTTACTGTGAAGGAACAGACATTGATGCCTTCTAGCATTTACCATGAGCTTAAATTTTAATTACACTTCCCTTAATAGACTGATTTTTTAAGTATTACACAAACCTAAGAGCCAGCTGTGAAGAGTAAAGCACTGCAGGCTTGCAGGCTCAACTGTTGATTGTTCTAAAATATCCTGGCTTTAGAAGAACACAGTGGCTTCATGATAAACTGTGGCACAGAAAAAGTCCTGCATAGCACAGCCTGTGAGTGCAGCAGCATCTCTTTTTCCCTGTGTGCTAGAAACAGCCCAGACCAAAGGGCTCATGTTTCCACCACTGAAATTGGTTTCAGTTGTCTTCTACTTTCAGTTCTAATATCAAATAAACAGGGATTTGCAGCAGATCCTCAGACAAAAACATTGTCTGTAGTACAGTTATAACAGAATAGCAATATATTATAGAATAATTCTGTTGATAACATTTTTTCTTAATATTTGACTGACCAGACAACACATTGTCAGCCCACAGCCACTCTGACACGGAACACAACTGTCTGTGCAGCATCACACACCGGGGGGTGAGAGCTCACCCTGCCCTTGCCACAGGAACTCAATGGCAGTGGGCAGCTCCACGCGTGGACTGCTGCTGCTGTGCTGTCCCACCGTGCCAGGTGCTTCCAGAGCAGCTGGCTTTGATGTTCTTGAAAAGGTGTCATCTGAGCCAAGACTGCATCACACTCTAAATATATATCATAGGAATTCAGCACAGTGTTATTTAGAAGCAGTTTTTTTCTGTGCTCCTGCTGGTTTTTTATTGTGCAGTAAACTGAAGTAGAAAACCAGAAGAAAGTGTTTGAGGCTTAATAAGAGAGACACTTTCAAGCCATTGCTATGTCTGTCTGGAAACACCTCAGGAAGTTTCAGAAGGGTGACTGACACTAAGGAACTAAAGGAACCAAGTAAGGATTTCAGGAGTTATCTGTACCTTAATGTCAGTGAATTGAGTTATTTTGTGGGTAAGCACACTGAGCTGGCTTGTATTTTGAGGGCTGACACAGATAACCTGAACCTGATGGCCAGTGAATCTCACAAAGATGATCCCACTCACGACCTCATGCAAAAAGTGCTGAATAGTCTCTACCTGGCGCTGCTAGGTGAGTAGCAGCCATCAGCATGAGGAATACAATGCACCTGATGACCCTGAGCAGAGCTGCTCCTGCGTGGGAGGTCATGGCTCTTTCCATTAATTGAGCTGGACTCCAGGGCTTTCAGCAAGCAGCTTCTCTCACGCACTTCTGCTCACAGTATTTCTTTTTATTTTTGCTTTTAACCTTGGTTATTTTGCTGTTTATCTTTACAACTATGCCTGAAGCCATCTCCATATATCAGAAATGTAATACCACAGCATGCTACTTTTTCATTTTTATGATCTTTCTAGACAAACATCCTATCTGACAGTAACAACTTCATTGCTTTCTTCCAAGAACTGCAGTCTCCACTCTCTCAGATCCCCAAAATAAGAAATTCTACCTGATTACGTAATATAAAGCCAAGGTTGAAACTATACTTCCATTAAAATGCCTATGAACTAATGCAGTGTGAGAATCTACATCACCACCACAGCCTGACATCTCTCTGTGTCCTGAAGACTGCCCTGTGACAAGTGCACACGCCCGTGCACGGTCTGGCTGTGTGTGAGGCACTTTTCCCGGCTTGACACTTGCGTCACAGTTGGATGAAAAATCGTATAAGCATTAAACAAGACAGACCAAGCTGCCTTGGGCTGGGCTGTGAAACAGTGTGTGTGAAAGACAACTGTACCTCTGCAGAGCACCGTGTAGGTAACACCAGCACACCAAAGAAAAAGAAATCCCTGGAGCAGCCGCAGCCCTGCTCACGCCAGCAGCAGCTTTGGTGCGAGCACCACGCAGTGAGCCTGGGCAGTGAGAACACTGCCAGAACACAGCACTTACCACCAGGAGGAGGTTTGTTCTTTGAGGTGAGGATGACAAAGCCAAATCCTTCATTCTCCTTCCGCTGCAGACGGACATCATAGACCTCTGGGGACTGCTGGTTTGCAAACTCTACCCGATTCAGGCGGGGAGAGCCATTCTGCGCCAAGACCGGCTGCGACTCCTCCTCCTCCGGTTGCTTTTCCCCTTGCACGTAAAAGACAAACAACAAATAAGGAAAAAACAATACTGCTGTTTCAGCAAGCAACTACAGCAAAACTGTACATCTCGGCACCAGGCCAGCACGAGGAAACACTGTCTGCCTGGGAAAGTGAGGGGCGAGTTTATCAACAATACAGTTTGTATCAGAGGGAAATCGGATGCAGGATAAAGCACTCAAAGGCCCAGAGTCCTACACAGGAGTGCAGTTACACAAGGGAAGTCTGCTGCATGCAGCTGAACAGTCTTGGCAGTGTGTAGACAGACTTTGTCAGAGGGATCTAATACCTTTTATAGTAAAAAAAAAAAAACACCATCATGGCTTTTCTGCATGCTACAAGCACAAAGATCTACTGCAGAGATCCAACTGCAAACTACAACTACTGCTATCTGAAGTGAGGAACAACTGTTTACTTGGAACAACAGAAACATTTTCTAACAGGCAGTTTGAAGACTGAAGCCAGGCTTCCATTTAGGAAACTTACAACATTTTGGGTCCTGAAGTAGTCTGCCTATCTACCAGAAGGAATCTTAAAGAAATTGAGAACTGATCTTAAAAGCATTTTTTCCTTTTACTTATCTATAACTTAGAATTAATGGTTGAATAATGCCATAGAAAAGCAATACTGTTGCTAATCAGAACAGGGGACCATCATCAGTTCTGAACCCCATCCCAGCTCTGTCATTCACATGACCAGCATCACTGAGTCACGGACAGTAATTTTCTGTACACTGCCCATCTGGACACTGATCTAAAACTGCAGAGTCACAAGATGCTGCCCTGAATCATCTCTGGTTTGAATACACTTATTCTTGCTACACATGGATGCCAAAAGACTTGGAAATACAGCATGTTGTACAGAAAAGAGACTGTGTTATTTCTCCATCTGCACAGCCTTAGTGGCTGTTCTGATATCTGCAAAAAGGTTTGAAGAAAACACCACTGTCATGGGGATTTTCAGAGCCTTACCTGTGCACGCAGTGCAGACTAGCAAGCACCAAAGCACCAGCTTATCAAATTCTGCTTTTCTTCACTCAGAATTACAGCTGACCCTCCTGAATCTCAGGCTGCTCAGCTCTAGCACTAGCTAGATAAGCTCTAGCAATAATCAGTAAGTTTCAGAGCAGCTTTAGCTGACTTGATTACAAAACACCAAGTGTTCCTTTAGCCAGACCCAGCCCCTGCAGTACCCCTCTGGACAGACAGACAGACACGTACCACCAAAGAAGATCTTCCTCCGGACCGTGAGCAGCACCTGCCCGTTCCGTGCAGCGCTGGTCATTAAGTCCAACACTTGTTTGTGTGACTTCCCCTTAACAGGGACTCCATCGATGCACATCAGCTCGTCCGCAGCTCGCAGCCTGCCGTCCTTTTCTGCTGCTCCCAACGGGATTATGGCTCCAATATAAATCTGTCAGCAGAGCAGAGTCAGGGGGTTTGAGCAGCAGAGCATGAACTCATCAGAACACGTAATGGTTGGAACCCAGGTGAATCCAGACAGGTGAGGGCTTTTGGGAAGATATTTTTAAAGATGATCTGACTGTCCAATTCTAGCAGAAACACAGCCAGCCAGTGCACTTTGCACAGGCTGACTCAGTGCATGCAATCTGGGGGCTCAAAGCATTCAGCAAACATACAAAGTTTGGGGGGATTTTTAATTCTTATTTTCATGAATTCTGGAAGCATCACTCTCCCCTGAGCATATCTGTCACTTTGTTAAAAAGACCAACTTCTGACACAAGTATTCACCATGTACTTATTATATATATGATTTCTCAGACACTGGCAAGGGGAGGCGGGTGAACAGTGGTGCGACACAGTGCCAAATCTTGCCCTGTTTCACTGGGCTGCATTCAAAACAGTGGCTTAACAGAGTTTCTGCAGAGTAAGCAGCAGCTTCCTTCCAGTCCTCTGCTGATGTGCACGGCACACGGAGCATCATCAGGCACATTTTGTGTTAAGATCACCATCGGGATCAGGGGGAAATGGGCAAAAGCTGAGCACCAGCACTGCCCTTTCCAGTGCTCCCGAGACAGAACAACAACTGCAGAAACACCATCAGTGTGATCAGCCCGACAGAGAAAACTGCTGCCAAAGACAGGCTCTGGAGAGCAGAAAGGGCACGGGAGCCTGGCAGATTAAAGTCAGCCACAAAGAGGGAAATAAAGAAAGGTAATCTGAACCAATTCTTGATCTTTAAAAAGCAGTTACTGAATTGATCAATTTTGCCATCACTCAACTGTTTGAATGAGAGGAAAATGAGGATGACAGAGTAGGAGTAATCTGGACAGTAATACTGTAAAGCAACACGGAGGCAACCATAAACTGTTCCACTTACAGGCTGATCTGGTCCATCCCCTCCAAGCACTCGGAAACCAAAGCCTGACTCTTGTTTTCGCAGGAAAACATCCAAATCTCTCGTGTTTGGAGCTAAGAGAAAGCAACATTTCAAAACATGTAAGGAGTCATCTTTGATTATTGACAGATTATACTTTTGTGGTGCATTCTGACTCTTCTCGACACAATAAACAGAAATACAATAAATAAACAGTTTGTTTCACAACCAGATCACCCCTGAGAGCACTTCTGTGACTAAATGCTTTATTGTAAATATGTTTGAAAGCATATTGCATCTTTTTTTTTAAAAAGGAGTTCCCCAGTTTTCTGGTTTCTGGATGAATGACACGTTTCTCGAAGTGTTTTGTCTACAGGAGGTTAACAAATGCAGTACAAAAGTCACAGGAGTTTTACCATATATGACAAAGACAAAATTCCCTTCATAATCAAGTATTTCCAAACTGAAGTTGATATACTCACGTTTGTCTTCATACAGAGTCTTGGACTTCAGGTAGACTTCCGAAGGGTCTAGTTTAGGAGAGCCTGGTCGTACAGCACTGGGTGGAAACGGCATCGGCTGCGGGATGGGATCGCCAACAGCTTCCAAACTCCCTGAGCTGTCCTGCTTGTCCTTTTGGAACAGACCGCACCCCACAAAACCCACGTTAAATCAAGAGCATCACTGCACTTGTGTGTGCAAAGACAATAACAAACACCAGGCAGAGGTGAAATGCAGGGCAAACCGAGGGACCAGGGGAATAACAGTACTGCTCAACGGAGCTTTTCCAGTGTACATGTCTGACCAGACTACTGAAGTCTTCCTCACAGGCCACAGATTTCTACTGGAGATGGGGCTTAGAAAGGGGGCTTGAAGCACCTGATGCTCAGAAGTGAGTAAAGCCAGCCAGCTCCAGGTGGTTACCAGCACCCGGGATGAAGCAGTGTCAGGAGAAGGGACCGGCTCCTCGGCAGGCGCCTGCTGGGCTCTGGACCGTGCTCCACCACCCTGGGCACGAGCTGGACACTGCCTCCTGCCCACTGCCAAACCGCATCAAACGAGCACCTGAGGTGTGCCCAGCACCTGGTTGTTTGCTGCAGGTATCCCAGCAGCATTATAAGCAGCGGACAGGAGCAATACACGTGGGCAGCGCGAGGCATTAGGAATCCTGTGTTTGCATTTTTCCTTTGCGACCCGATAGCTGCAACACTCCAATTAGCATTTAATGAAGAAAGGACACCGAGCATCCTTGTGGCCTCCCACCCTGATTTCCAATTGATTATGCACTAAAGTAACTCTAAATACTTATTCTGGGCTGAAACCCAACCTGGAAAACTGGAACATGATATTCAGCAGGCGTCTCTGCATGCTAAACAAAAGCACGCCCAGAATAGACTTAGACATGCCCTTTTACAAAGGGTGGGGAAAAAAACCCCAAGCAATTTAGCAGTTTGACACTTCTTGCGTGTTTATAAACACAAGAACTTGCCCTTTTTAACAGAATTATTTTGCCATGCTGCTTAATGCCACTGAACATCGAGAGCTCCACGGGAAGTTGCTGCCACCCGTGTGTGCCCGCAGTATTTTCAGCCTGCCCGCACAGAGCGCACGGACACGGCAGCCACGCAGCAAGGTCTGTGCCCTCGTGCTGCAGTTTTGCACCAGTTCATTCAGTGGGGGCAGCTGTGCGACTGCAAGGACCTGACTGCAGATCTTACTGAGTGCAGTCTGTTTCACGTGTGCTCACATCATCCCACTGCTGGGATAGGACTTCCAATACTCAAATAGCAAGACAAAGATAAAAACCCCCTATATCTGCATCCTGGTAATGGGGTTTTCCTAAAATGAAATCACTTGTTCTGTACAATAAATATTTTTAAAGAAACAGCTCTGTTCACTGATGAGCCTAATTCATTAAAGAAGTACTCATGACAAAAATATGCATTACTATCAGCTTTAGCAAATCAGAGTATTTTATTAAGCCCAAGGATTCTTTACTGAGCTAAAATATATTAAAGATACCCCAACAGATCAAACTTCCAAGAATAATGAGCATCACACTAGAAGTGCACCACTACACAGAGACTTCCTGGGAATATGGATCCAAAGATATAAAAGCATTTTAAGAAGGGAGCACTAATCAGTCCATTAATTCTATGCAAGGACTGAGAAATATTGAAGTATCATAAACTTCCTTTAGAAATCCCATTTTACTTTAATACAAGTAATTAGCAATGAAAAAAAAAAAGACACTGTATTTTGTTTCCCTTTTAATGGGTATTCTGATGGCAGTTACTTAAGACAATGAATTTGTGCCAGCTAAGTAGATGTGGTTTTGCTAAATCATCTTGCAGATTATCAGAGGGACTAAAATCCAGAGATGAGATTACAAAAGCAGGTCAAAGTCTGTACACAGACAGCAATTTCAAGTATATTGCAAAAAAATGAAATAGTGAAAGAACTTAAATGGAAATGTCATATTTAAAATAACGACAAATCAATGATACTACACCCATCATCATCCAAGATCTCTGCTGCATTCTTGGTTCTTCAGTAGTAAGAAGAGAGACATCCATCACCTCCACTGAGCAACTCAAAAAAACTCAAAGGAATCTTTTGTGTTAAGCAGACCATATTTACAAGTCTGCTTTGTAACCAAAAACCCCTGAATTCTCTCCATCAGAAAGAAATATAAATACATCACTAATACTCACCCCTTTGGCAGTTTTAGTAGGTGAGGGTGGACCTGAAGAAAATACAACGTAGAAAGCAATTTCAGTACTAGGTCACCAAAAGCTTTAACAGCATTAAGGCAATATAATCAGCTCTTCCTGGGTTGAAAATAATAACTGCTTATTCACTCTTAGTTTAAATGGCAATGTGGATGTTCAGTTGACCAAAAACAGCACGTCAGAGAAGTCTCAAATTAGAACTGCCAGATGTACAACAATGAAAAACATCGACTTCTCCTTTTGCTGAACACTGGTCAACCAAATCACACACCAGTTCATCAGATGCAGAGACTTCATGAATTTGTCTAGAGGAATTTCACTTGCTACCAAAGAAATCTAATTATTTCCTCAGCTGATGAAGGAATAGAAGCATTTATACAGAGAAGGACCTGGAGATTTTTGCCAGTGTCGATGACTGAAGTGACACTCTCAGGGCTGCTGTAAAAGCTTAAAGGGACACTGAGCAGCCACGTGTTGCTTCGCAACTCATCCAGCTCCTTCTGGCCAAGCCACACCATCTCCCAGTCCTCTATCCACCACACTCTGTGTTATGCTAGAACCTGCATTTTTGCTTTAGTACTCCCCAGACACTTGGAACAGACAGCACATAAACATACAATAATAACATTTAAAAATCAAAACAAAAAATCCCCAAACCCTCGCATCGTGCTCGTACCCCAGGCACTCATCTAACAGCTCAGGGACATGACAAGCTGCTACTTCTGTCAAGACTGGACACGATTTAGATATCACACTAGAAAGGGACTTTAAAAAAGCACATAAACAACAACTATAAATTATGTATGTACCTCCTCTTAAGATAAGCAGTGGCACCTCTGCTCCTACTGGAAACTGCTTCAGAACCTCCACCACCTGCAGATGTGTCAAGCTCTGTACGTTCTGATGGCAAATCTCCTTGATTACATCCCCTTTCTGAAGGCCTTGGCACCACTGGCTGTCTAAAATCATCTTCACCTTCTGTCCTGTAGGACTGTCTGCAATGGCAAACCCAAAGCCTTTAGGACCTTTGACTAGAGGAATGGTGACCAGCTCTGGCTGAGAGCCTCCCGAAGATGCAAGAGAGATCCTCTGCTCAATTGTGTCCATGGAAGGGCCATTCAGACGACCATTGACCAACATAGGGCCCATTTTTCCATTCTGGTCCAACACAACTGTTCCTGTTATCAAATCTTGGCTGGTGACACAAACATCTCCCTTGGTCATGGGTGGTCCGTTGATAATGGGTGTAGCTGTCACTATATCTACCACAGGGTCTTCATTGTCATCAGGAAGAGGATAACCACGACACAAAGTCATGTTCACATACTGATTTACAGGAACTAGCTGAAACATCTGGACAACATCTGCATGGGTATGGCCAAGGACACAACTTCCATTTATGTCTACAATGACATCACCTGTTACAAAAGAAAGTTCAATAGCATCAAAACCAGAAACGAAACCACCCACACCTGCCCTGTGTTCTGAGGCTCAGAAGAAAACCCTAACTGGAGGACATCACTGCACAGCCTTCAGAACTAACAGTGAGTGGTGGCTGGGCTGTTAGCTCTTGGCTGTCTGTTGACAAAAAGCATAAAGGATTTCCTCTTTGCATTTATTCTGTTTCACCTCAGAACACAGTGTGCTAAATATAGAGAGTTTAATCTGCAGCAGATTTAAAAAATGATACTGTACAGCTACAGGAGATGCAAGCAGGCATCTTCTACTTTAATTCATACTGTATAGCATCCTAAATTCACTCCAGAATAAATCAGATTTTTTGGGGCGGTCCTGTGTTTACCTCAGAACTGGCTGAACTTAAGCCAGGACTGTGCCCACACGCGTCCCGTACGCTTACCCTGCTGCCACACGTGGCTGAGCAGGTGTTTAAGAAATGAAGCAGAAGTTGGCTGCAAATCCTGAAACCCTGCTTCAGAATTTGCATCATGAAACTTTGCACGTGCAGTACAAACTGTCTTATCACTTAAATGCTCGGGCATCAGTAGAGCAGTAACTCCCCTATCACATGTGTCCTCAAAGTAGATTTGTATCTAGAACGTGGCTTCTTTTCCCTTTGAGCCACTGCTCTGCACAGACCTTTCACAAATGTGAAACACATTTCATTTAGTGAGATGTTGATATTCAGAGCCGGTGGATGGAGTCATCCAACCTCCTGTGCCTCAGAAGCTGCATTCTCTACAAGCACGGCAGGAAACAGACGTTCAGAGAAGTAACACTTTACCTGGGGCGATTCTCCCATCTTGTGCAGCGGGTCCATCTTTTAACACATTCTTTACCTGGAGAAACTCATCAGGCCTGTCCCCTCCAATGATTGTAAAGCCAAATCCCATGGTACTTTTTTTCAGCGATGTCCGGATAAGCGCTCCTGTAAGCTGGGACGGATCTCTGGTGAAGACAGACTTCTCCGGTCCTTTGGAATTGTGGAACAGAGAGACACGAAGGCAGGAAACCAGAGTTAGTTTTGATAAGGTTTTTGTTTGGTTGGTTTTTCAGGGTATCATAAAGGTTAATGATTTGTTTGGTTAACATTGGTTAACCTCTGCAGCACTGAGTAAAGCAAACACGATACCGTTACACTCATTTCCCAGCCAGGTTCAGTGAGTGGGAAAGGGACGTGGTTTTTTCAAGACAGCAGGGCAGATTACAAGACAGCTGGAACTAAAGCTCCCACCTATACTCTCCAGTTTTGCACTGGAACCCTTGAATAACAAGCATGAAGTAGATCAAAAACATAAAAATTCCAGCTGACATTTCTAACCCTCCATATATTCAACAGCTGCTTCTGACAACCAGCTTCAGAATTATCAAAATATTTTAAAGCAGTCTTAGGATCTCAGTTTATTTTTAACATTAAAAAAATCCATTCAAAAAACTCTACAGATTTGGGAGGGCAACCCCACAATGGCCAGCAAGAAGACAAGGCTAAAGCTTGTCCCAAACTGGCTACTTATGAGGCATAATTGCAGATAAAGAGATTAATGACAAAGAACATGTTCAGTGATACCTGATTTTGAAGGGCCAGCATCAGTCTGTCCTAGCTGTTTTTTCCTTTTGGCTTCCAACACTGGGTTTTCAAACTGAGTTTTCTGGTTAATATGACTGTAGACAAACAAAAGGCAGATCAGGATTTCAGCAGAAAGCATTTTGTCTATTTCACAGAAAGGACAACCACAGAGGATACATCTCCAAATACTACTTTTTATTATCTCAGATTAATTCTCTGGAGGAATGAACAACAAACTACCATGATCAACACTGAGAGCATTCTTTGCCTTTCACTAGGTTGATTTACTTCAAGAGCCAATATAATCTTACTTCCTGTAATTATTAGGTGGAGGTTACCTTTATCCCACTCTGCAAATTTTCAAAAGGTTGCAATGCATTAGAACTGAGGACATCTGTGTTTAATCTCGTTATTGTATGTGGCTTCCATCTACCTTTAATGTTTACAAACTCAGAGATCATCTACTTACTAGGAGATGCTACAGCAGTACAGAGAGCAGAAGAAAACCAGTGAGTTTGAGAAGAATTTAAATACCTGTGTTGGTTTACAAAGTCAAGAAACATTAGCTTGTTCTCTGAAGGTAACATTTTCAACTCTGCTAATTTTCTTCTCCACGGTTAAACAGATTTCCTTTACTCTGACCTGAAGGAGACTCAGAAGAGCTCTTGCAGCTATTTACTAGTTATTTACTTGGCTCTTTGAAGACAGCAATGAGATATAAGTTACTCTTGCTCTTTTACATTTATCAGGTGCCACTCTTAAATCAGTGACCCCATCCTTGTTAAAGCTGAGGAAAATTACATCAGCTCATTCCCATTAATAAATGGCTTTGGCTGCTCCTTGCTTTCCCATCCCAGAAGAAATACAACCCGGTAAGTCAGTAAGGTCATGCCATGGATCTCCCCCCACGCCCCTGCTTCAGAAGTGGGCACCACGTGTTCACTGCCTCCAGAACTGTTTCTACTGGATACATTTAATAATTAGATTGCATTACAACCTACACATACTGTATATCAAAAGCTTCATTATTTTCTGCTCAATTTATAAGCGCATCAAATTAATAATTAGCACTTACTCAACATAATATGTTCCATATTGAGGGTCTTCTATTTTTTCCCACCCATAAGGAAGTTCTGCATAAAAAGAACAAAATTCTCCATTACAATAGAACACAATTGGCAAATACCAGAGTCCTTATGAAGGAACGAGAGGACAGATTACAGACTCATGAAAAATACAAGGAAAATACAGGTCCTTTTTTCTTCCCTTTGTTTGTTTGAGGGTGGTCCTTCTGACTAAAGGATATCAGCATGTTCCAAGGAATGTGAAGCCCTGATGTTTACAATAAAGTGAGACACCTCAAAACTCGCTAGCACGTGTTTAGGTCTGGCCACATCGAACTCAGCACAGACTGCCTGGCCTTCCAAGAAAGCAAAATGCAGTTCTGTGCCACTGCAGCCTGACTGCTCCTGCAGCCACAGCAAGCTAGGCAACAGTGGCTCGGGCTTGGACATCCCTACATCAGGAGTCTAAAATAAAAAATTACCTGGCTGATACAGATACTGAAAGTTACATGTGAAAAGCTCTTTTTTATGGCAAATTCAGAGTCTGGCAAAATGGTGCCCAGCAGCAGATCATTACTGACTGAAGCTGATAAGCAGTTAACACAGAGGCCCAATTATTCGAGCTTTACTGTTCTAGTTACCTTGACCACAGAAACTTTAAATATTAGAATAATGGATGCAGTCAGGTAGCTAAACATTTGAAGGATAAAATTGCTATGTAATCTTGTTTGAGGCTGCCCCGAGTTTTGATAGTAACGGGAATTTTCCTAGCGTATGACAGCATGTTACCAATTATTAATACCAGCATCACTCCACAGGGTTTGACAAAAGACCCAGTGGGTCTATTCATTTAAATGTTGTTCATTTGGATACCCTGCATCTCTCTGTTTAAAGTGCTCTTTTTGTCCTGCGGTGAGCTGTGCACATGTTTAATAAGCAGCAGTATGTGTCCACTGCTCCAGCTGGCTTCATTATGAATTCATGACTGTTAAGCTGTGCAATTTAGGAAGACGACAGGCTATTCTGAGTCTGTCTCAGCTTTTGTAACGTGTCAGGCATTTGCTGAAGACAAAGCTATTTGGTGATCTTTTCTAGCTGATTAAACTGCATGACTATGGAGGAAATGGTTGCAGGAGTTGTCTGCAGGCCAATAATGATCCTGACCTGTAAGTCATGAAGCAACAACGTGAAGAGTTGAAGGGAGTCAGACTGTTCCCCCTACTTATGCATTCAAGTATTATATCATGTCACATGCAATAGGTACCATCAGCAGTAGATATCACGCTGTATCTTCTTCATCACTCCTATATTCTAACACTTACGGACCTTTTCCTCCTGCCATATTCCTCTCACAGAATTTCCAGCCAGACTGTCACTAGCGTACACAGCTTTCCTCCCAGCAATGATAGTTACTGGAACAAAACATCTCATTCTCATCTCAGGAATGCAGATAAACCCAGGATGCAGTCAGATTCTACTATTCCAGGGAAAGTACACTATAAAATTGCCCAGTCTTATTACACTCCTGTTGCCATCAAACTAGGGACTCAGCAGTACACTGCCTGCTCCAGTCGCGTGCATCAGGAAGAAGCTGCTACCACAGCGGTAAAGGATCGTACCCAGCTGTGACAAACTCAGACAGTTATTAGCCACAGGTGACAAGTGAATTCTGAACACCTCACCTCCGTCTTCACAATCTTCAGGAGCTTTGGCTTTCTTACAGAGCCGTGGATCAAGCCACGTGGTTGTCTTGGTGTTGTGACTGTGGAGCAGAACACACCTCATTAGAAGAAGAGCTCTCCCTCAGAATGAAGAAACTTTGCTTTACTTTAACTTTTAAATATTTACTACCACGTGCAAACTGTGGCCTTTATATAACATAACCTTTATTTGTGCCTCAGTCACATCACAAAATGCTAAAAAAAGGCAACAACGACGCTCAGAGGTGTGAACACACTGGAGACTCTCCAGGACAGATGTGAAATGTCAGAGGTACAAACACTGTTCCCTGCCCCCAAGAGCTCATGTGGGAATATCAGCTCTTTCTACCTGAAAGGAAAACACATTTTTAGGCTCTTCTTATGCTTAACTCTCGTGAAGTTTTTTGTTTCCTTTAGAAATCAACAAAGGATTGTGCACATATGAGCTGCTTTCCTATCCCGGGCTTTAATCAGTGCTATTTGTCGTTTTAAGCACGCATTCCCAGCCAAGGGACACAAGCAGCGAAGAAAGAATAAACAAGCTCTCAGATATCAGAGAAATTTGACATAGAGAACATTTATAAGATGTTACACCTCACCTATCCATACCCACTCAGCTTTGTATTTTTCAGAGATACAAAACTCCCATTACAAACAAACTGACTCGTGTGTGTGGAACTTTAGGGCTTTCCTGCGCAACGGCCATCGTGCCGAGTACGCAGCAGAGGTGACTATCAGTAAGGAATGACACAGTAGGAACATTTAATTTCATACAGAAACTGAAGCAGTAGGAGCAGAAGAGAAGTGTAAGAGCAGCTGGCAGCTTTCGAGACTCAGCTCATCAGCACCCCTCCGAAGGGCACAGCAGTGCCCCCACAGAGCTGGTGTACTCACTCAATGAAGTAGATCATGCCAGTGTCGGTGTAGGCCATCTCCCAGTTCTTGGGCAGTGGTTCCAGGGTTTCATCCCTCGACAAGTAATTTCTGAAGTCCATGGAGCTGCTTGTCTGGTTGTAGCTGGGAACAGGTTTCATCCAGTCAGGAGAATCTGAATGTTTTTCTTTGTTTTCTGCAGTTGTTCAGGGAAAGTGTTACTATTTGTCAGATGTTTATGTTGTTTCTCACAAAGAACCACCCTCTTAATCTGGCTACGAGTGGATGTCAAACACGTCCCTGTATGTGATGTGCATTCTTCCACTTTTTTTTTAGCTGTGAACTTTGAAAAGCTGACATGAAAACACTGAACTCTGCTCTTCCCCTGCCAAACAGAATTAACCTTGTATTATGTGTCTGAGCCTATGCTGAAAAATCCAACACTGGCAGAGGTCCAAGTTGACTACACTCTGTTGCTGTTCCCACATAAGTAACAGTTTAATGCCATCAACCCCCCCCAAAATCCTACTAATATTCCTCAAAGCACCAGAATGAAACATAAAGAAGTCCCAAACTGCCAATAAAACAAACAACACCTGCCTGCAAGCCACAACAAGAGAAAGCTCCCAAAAATCCCTGCAGAAAACTTTAAAGGCAAGCTTCTGCCCTGCAGTCCCGAGGTTATGCTTGGTATCCTCTGTCACACAGCCATGTCCACAACCTTCACCTGACCACCAGCCTGGCCACCGGGCCGCTCCGCGCCGTGGTGTTGCCAGCCCTGAAGCTTCAAGATTAGGTCAGGTCTGGTCAGTGTAAGTCTGCCTTAAACACTCACACACAGGATCATTTGCAAATGCAATGTGACGGTTTCTCTCCCCCATCAGTTCTTCCCCCTCGAGATGAGTAACCATGACAGCAAAAGGAAAAGGGCATCCTGCCAATCTCTGAAATGTCCAACTGGACACTGGTCCAGTCCCAACGCACTCGGCTTTATTTCTCTCCACAAACTCCTCTCCAGGCAGTTTCAGGTTGTGCAATAGTTCCCTTAGCCAAAATCATCTGAAAATTTTACAGTATGAGCTAGTGTTGTCCCTTAAACCAACTGTTTTGCTAAAGTCTCCTGCACACAAATTCAGTAACCTCCTCAAAATTAAACAATAACATTTACAGGGTATGAATTATACACTGCAAAGGATTCTGTTATTTGAAGAGTGGATAAATTTTTCCTTCCTCCTCATTTAACTGGCCAGTGCCCAGCACTCCATGTTCTCTACTGAGCAGTGCATTTTATGATGCAATTGCACATCTGGCTGGGAGAACAGCTGTTTCTTTTTAGAAGATAATTTCAAAAATCAAATAAAAACATCAGTCTGAATAGAAAACTGCCTTCAAACTTCACCAAAACTAAGGAAGCGGTTCAAGTGAGCATGAGTGTTATTTGTGCACTGCTCATCCATTCACACAACACTGCAGGGCATTTCTCCCCTTGTCAACCAACCTAGCCCTCCGCTGCCATTAACCGCTTCCTTTTCCTCCTCTTCCTCCTCTTCAGGGAGAGAACTGTCCATCCTCTGCATTTTGCTGACAGATGTGGTTCTTTTCCTCTGTGACTCTGTATCAAAATCATTGTCAAAAAGAACTTGATCCACTGGATCAGGCTGAAAGGGGCTGGGCTCCGCTGGAGGCTTCGGAGTACCGTAAAAATTACCTGGCAAGGAGACAGAAATCAGGATGGCTAAAGCACTGATACCACCGAGAGCACTGGCAGTGAGCGTTTTGGTGTCCATGTAACATGTGTCTGGTGAGAGACCTGAACTGTAACTTACCTTCTTAAAGAAGACAGCAGCACTATTAAAAAACAATCCACAGTCAAAATCTATTTATTCCTGTGTTGTCTTTTTGCCAATGATACTATTTGACTTCAAAAACCAGGTTTAATTGAAATTTGCTATTGTCACATGTTTAACAGAAAAAAATGGATTTTTTACTTTGCTTGGAATTCACTAATGCTCCATAAAAAGACTTGGGGAACTGTCTGGGAGAAGCAGAGCAGTGAAAATTAATTGTTCTTACTCTACTGTTCAACTGATTAGCAGAGTAATATGCAGCAACAGAAACACACTAAAGTTAAAAAGCAAATTAATTTTGTGCAGAAACATGAAGTATCTATTTACACTAAAAGAGTTAAAAATAACTGATTTTAAAACTACAGTTTTACAATTTTCTACTGACAATACACTTGCTAAACAAAGCCATTAATATAACTTCATCTAAAAATGATTTGCACTTGAGAAAAATGAACAGATTTTAACTTCAATATTTTAATCTAAAACACAAAGACTGTGAATCATCTGTTGTTTTCTGGAAAAGAATTTCAGCAATTGACCTCTCTCCTCACTGTCCATATGATTTTTATTAGGGAATTGAGCACACAGCAAGAGAGCTTCCCAGAATTCCTGCTGGGGTAACATTTGGTGGCTGGATATGGTTTTGACCATGTAAAAAAAATAAATAAGAAACCCTTCTGAAAATATCAGTGAGGGTGAGGCTCAAAGTGGTGACAGTCAGATATAGGGGAGCTCAGGAGAGAAAAAAAAAGTGCTAGTTTAGTCTAAATTTGCTTAGGAGATTTCCACAGACAGAATGATGTTAGCAGACAGCACGAGACACGTAAAACAAGGAAACACAGGGCCTTTCACAGAATTTTCCTTTTAATTTTTTTTTTCCATCCCCTAGGAGGGGGAATCAAATTTGTTCAGGTGGCAGCAAACCCACCACCCACTAAAGAGGTCCTCTAGATGGATGCTTGAAGGTGCTTGAATCAAAGGTGCGTTAAACATATGTAAAAACCAGGCAGGTTTATAATCTGGTAAATTCCACTGAGCATCGATGAAAGCTGACCACCAACGTGCAGGAAAAGAGGCAGCTCCTGGGTACAAGGAACCACACTTAGACCCAGATGCTGGACAAGGGGACTGGGTCCTTATTCCCATTCCATTAAACACCATCAACATACCATCATACGTTCCACTTTCTAGCAAGGCTCCACTCTCTTCCAGTGCTTTAAACTGCTCGACAGGAATGAAATTATAGTCTACCCCAGGGACCTCCCCATCTCTGGGAGCCCTTGTAGTGCCTGAAAAGACAGAGAAAACACTCTTGTAAGATCCTTAAGTGCTGTCTGCTTACCAAACGCTGCCTGCTGTACAACCCAGTAAAAACAATCCATTTTTTAATCTTTATACAATGATGACATCACTCCAGTAAGATAAGATTGAGAGCACTGGTGAGCAAGTGAACATTAATATAAAAAACTAGGCCAACAAATTATGTAGGAATGACAGTTCTGGTATTGAGGAAGGAGGAGAAAAAAAGCTGGGTGAGGTGGTACTTGGAATTCTTTCTTAGGCTCAGCAAACCGAAAACTTATTCCGTGGAAGCTGACGACGCCTGCACCAGGCACGAGCAGTCTGGGGCTCTGGGAGCTGTTTAAGAGCTGTGGGATTTTAACACAGCTGTAAGGGTGCTGCTTCTCTCCACTGTTTCCAACAGTACCAACTCACCAGTTTGCAATGAGGTCAGCATGACTAAAGCATATTTGATTTTTGGGCCACCAAATCCACAACTGGGCACAAAACCTATTTTTCAACCTTACAATTCAGAGTGTAATTCATCTATACTCCAAACCCTCGCTCTAGGTAAGCTTTTTAAAGTAATTGGTAAATTGCTGTGTTAATGCAAAAGTTCTCAAAGTGTTATGTCTATAAATACAGGTCTCCCATAGTTATAATAGCTTAACTAAAGCTCTCCTGGAAAGGACTCCACTGATTCATTATTGTCTAGAACCTAAGAGCATTTTAAAGGCATGAATCAATTTTTTTCCAGGCAGCATTGTGAACAAGAGCTAATAGCAAACAAACTGCCTTTCACTATTATTATCTTCTAAGAAAGTCACAAACTCCTGGGCACACTCAATATGACAGTGATGCTAAACTGAGAACGAATTCCTGTGGTTACAGAAACGTTAGGGGACAAACTTTTAAGTTCTTAGTGCAATGAATATTTAAATTCAATCCATGATGAGCCTTTTTAATCAGTGAACCTTTGAGACAAGGTAAAGGATGATCTTGTGATAGTTAAGCAAGTAAATGGCACAGAAAGGTGAGGTGCAGCAGCAGGATGCCTGGCAGCTGTCAGAGCGTCCTGTAGCCTGACCGGTGCTTCCCATAAAGGCCCACTGCAGGAGCAGCGACCGTCAGGCACCTCGCCACAGCAGGGTGAGACCAAAGCCATTCGTGGTTCCTGCCTCCAGGTAAAACCATAAACCAGATTGGGGGAGAAGGCATTTAAAGCTCTTGAATTATGTGACGTTTAGCAGGAACAGATCAAATGAGGATGATCTTTACATACTTACAAGGGATGGTTCTCAAGTAGAGATTGTCTCTGATCACTTGCTGCAGTTTATGGTCTATCGAGCCCTTCTGGAACTGAAGGCTCAAGTAGTGGCGCAAGTCTTTGTTGATGACTTTTCCTTAAAAAACAACAAACAAGAATAACATGTAAAAATTAACCAGGCTCTCTCAATAAGAATGGCATTTCACTGCTACAAACATTTCAAAAAAGGAAAGCAGCAGAAAGAGCTGGGTTGTTTTAAATGCAACAACCTGAATAGAAAAGCCATTCCCTGCTACCAAAGCCCGACTCTGCTGGTGTAAACTGGCAAGAGGATTTTAAGCAACAACTACCCAACCTCAGTAGGTAGTGACAATATTCTGGAATTGTTTGGAAATCAATAACAAATATTAAATATAAAATCCATTAGCAAAATTAAAAGTCTCTGTTGACAGCAAACTGCTTCAAAATACAGCGATGATACTCCCTCTTCAATTTACACCTACTGGCCAGGCACCTGAACTCAGTACTTTGTCACATGGGAATCTGCATTCTTCGTATTATAAAAAGAAAATCTTTTCTTTTTTAAAAACACTGCAGGATAGAAGAGAGTTTTTTACAATTATTCCTTTGCAGTACTTCTGTCAGGTATCATTAGCAAATCTGTCATATCAATAGATAACGTGGCCCCTTCAGCACACAAATAACTGAGCTCTTGTATTACTGCTTCATCCTTCTGACAGAAGGGTACAAAACAATCTTTTGTACCCTGTCATCTTCCCAGAAAGCACATTAAATAGAGTTCAGTGACCTTGATAAATTTAAGTTATGTACCACAGCAGAACACTCAGGGCTTTAGGGAAAAAGACTCTTAGTTTTTGTCTTCAAAAGCCAGCCCCGGCGATGGCCAGCAGCAGGCACAGGCGGGCGCATCACAACAGTGGGAACAAAAGCTGGGACAGACGTCAGCAACAGGTCGGGAGATGAATGAACCTGCTGCAGGAGCGACGCGGACAGGAGCCCCCGAAGCCTGCTGAGACCAGCAGACACAAAAACCCCTTCCAATTTTTCCCAACCATGTGTCACTGCTGCAAAGTTGGCTGCAGGTTTTGATTTTGGCAAGTTTGTACTTTCCCTTCCCTTACTGCCAAGTTAAGGGCAGATACCCAGGTTATACATGTCTCAAACATTACCTCGGCTACCACCGTTCATTAATGGCAAATCGCATTTCAATTTGCTCCCTTTTCCCTCCAAGCAAAGCAATGGCATGCTGGGAAGTATTTAAAGGTGAAATCAAGATTACCTCTCTTCATAGAGGTCTGTGCTATGCACAAATTAAGCAAAACCCAAAGAAACCACACTAACCCCCAAGCAAACACAGAAAAAGCCCACCACACACATCCTCATGCCCCCAGGGACACAACCAGCACACCCAGTGCTCAGTGCGAGCCCTGCGCTCCCAGTGAAGTCCCTTTCTCACCCTCCTTTAACGCTGTCATTCATTTAAAGATGACTCCCAGAAACATGAAACGCATTCTCCAGCAGTGAGAGGACAGCACAGCACAGCTCTCACAGCTCTCCAGGAGTTACACAAGCACCACAGTAATTCCCACTGCCATGGGTGGGGTGAGCAGCATCCCTCCTTCCCCCCAACTCCTCAAACATGAGACTCCGCAGGGCTCCCCCGGGTCCCGCGCTCTCTGTTGTTATGAAGCAAGCCCCCAGCTCAATTCCCTATTTTGCCATCATGAGCTGTTCTTTATAAAACTTTGGATTTGCTTCTTGCAGCATAATGAGCAAAACATGTCATGGAAAATGAAAACAAATGGTGTAATCTCCAGCAAGAAAAATATTTTCCATTTGTTACTACAAATCACGTTATTGTTTGTAGACAAGATGGTTTCTCAACATTAAAAAATGTTTTACCACTGAAACAGTCCATCCATCTCGCTGTCAAAGCCAGATCTATAGCAGTGCACTCCAACAATACAAGCATATTTCACTCAGGCAGATCAATACACACATAGTTCACTCGGGCAGATGAATCTGTTCGTTAGCTATGTTGAGAACGTTGCACGTCGGAAGAACTTGACAAGAGGTGAAAATCTGTACTGGATGTAGAATTACAGAGATTTTATTTATTCACTGATCTTACTCTCTTCATGTTTTAAAATTTAGAAGCTCATAAACCCTTTTCAATAAATATTAACTCAGTCAAAAAGCAAAGCTGCTACTATGGGTATGGGAACACTGAGGGGTTAAGCTTAAATTTAAAACCTTAAAGATTGGTCTATACTCGGAGACCAAGATGCCTAAATTGAAGATTGAAAGGATTCCCTGGGGAAAACAGAAGAAAGTCAAACAAAACAGGAGGCAGAGAGAAAGTGACAGAAAGTCGCATAGAGAACGATATGCATTAAAAGGCAGAAAAATAATAGCAAGGATGCTTTAGGCAATCTCCAGAGCGTGTTCTTACGCAAAAGCCAGATACTTCCCCCCTCAGGAGCCAAACACACTCCTTCCTTCACAGTGTTTCCAGCAGGCTTTTAGGAGAACCTCAAGTATCGGGCTCCCCAAAATGACCTAATAAGCATTGGGATGGTGTTTGTTGAGCTGCCTGTGAAGGATGACACAGCCAACACAGGGAGCCGTCAAGAGGAATAATGTACTTTATACCATTCAGGTTCTGCAAGATGAACAGGCACAAGCTTCTTGTTTTCAGTTTTAATTTAAATTAAACACAAAGGAACTGTTTAAATGAGGACATGCACACCACTGCAGTTCAGTAAGGAAAACTAAGTGACTGCAGAAGAAAAAAAGCCTTGAGTACCACTGCAGCAAAACACAGCACCGTGAAGGACAGAAACAAGTAAGAGTGACAGAGACATTGTGAAAAAACCGGGGTAGTGGCTTTCAGTCCTTGTCACACCACAAACTGCAGCGGTAAAGTGGCCTTTGCTGCTGTCCCTAAGCAGGACCAAGACAGCTATTTATACATGAACCTGTCGTGGAAACACTAAAGAACACATACATCCTGCAACTGCAAACAGGTGAGTATTGCCGCAGCACTATGAGAACTCCACGCAAAGAAGTCCATGTCTAAATTAGCAACGTTGGTAAAACAGCAAAGCTCAAAGTTTAAATATGCAAATAAATTCTAAGAATTCAATCAGTGAAGATTTTATGCTGCTACCCAATAATAAGTCATAGCAAAATAATGTCACAAGTACGTCTGGTTAACGCTGCTGGTGCGTGGAATATCCACCACACCCCCCGCACGCGGAGATTCTCCTTTGGTCCTGCTTTGCGCAGACAGACGCAGGTGACAGCACCCTCGAGGTGCAGCACGTGGCACTCACCGCAGCAGCGGGGAGCTGCGCTCTGACCTCTCCGTGCCAACCCCTCCTGCAGACAGCGGCATCTCTGTGCTAACACCCAGCTGTGCCTCCAATTTTTCAAGCAATTTTTCAAAGTAACAGTTTACTAAAAGCATTCGACTTTCCTATTCAACTAATTCATTACTGGGGCTTACACTGGCACTGGCGCCTCTAGCACAGGAATGTATTTGAAGGGCAGCGATGTGAAAAGGGAATTGCATTCCCCCGTTCCCGGATTAACAGGTCCCCAGCCCGTCTGCGGGCCCGGTGTGCTCCACCGGGGAATTCAAGGGTACCAGGGCGGGCAGGAGCGGGGCAAGGCCGGGGACGGGGGCAAGGCCGCGGGCTCAGGGTCCCTCCGGCCGGGCCTGCTCCGGCGCGGCCAGGCGGCAGCGAGAGCCGGGCCCGCGGCGATCTGCCGCCACCTCCCGGCGCCGCCGGCCTGCAGGCCGGGCCTCCCCGCGGTGCCCTCGGCCGAGCGCGGCCTGCCGCGGGCGGAGCAGCGGCCTCGGGCAGGACCGAGCCCCGGGGCCAGGCCAGGCCGGGCCGGGCGGGCGAGCAGCGCTGCGGGTCTGCGCGGGGACTGGGACCGAAGTCCCGCATTTCCCCAGCCCCGCTGTCCCGGGGCCCTCTCGGCGTTACAGAACAGGCCCCCGGCACCATTCCGTATCCTCAGCGGGAACAAAGCCGAGGGGAAATGCAAACAGAATTTCATACCGTAAATTCAGAATCTCATCAATGTAAACACAACTCCACACCCTCCAAGGTCACACTCGGCTGCGCGATGTTACATAAGCAGCAGCTGCAAAACGCAACCCAGAACATGAAAAGGCCACGTGAAACACGCGTTAAGGGCTAACAGAACAGCTAAAGGCTTTGGTCAAAAGCGGGTGACTAAAATAGGAGTTATCGGGGTTGATCAAGTGCAAAACAGTTACTGTTTAATTAAAACTAGGCAATCAATAGATAAAGTAACATTAAGCAATCTTTGACATGACTAAGCAAAAGCCATTTAAAGAAATGTTCGGCTACACAGAGCAGATAAGTTGCATTAGCAAACCAACGTCTAATTAATGCACAACACGTTTAACTTCGTGATATTCCTCAGCATCTACTCCCATACGATAATTTAACACACGCTGCAGATGCACACACGTGCATTCACTGAACACAACAAATTATTTCTAGAATCATGCAAGAGAATCGCTGTATTCACAGAACACGGAGAAGCTGGGGAAGCCCAGCAGTGACGCAGCCTTCAGTGCGGCACCGCGACGCTTCCCGCCCAGCAAATACACACCCACAGTACCAGAAACACGTGGGAGCTCCAAATTACTTCAATTAAACTAGAAAGAGACAGCAACATTTTGAGAATGTCTGACACACTCTGCAGGTGCAGTCTTCCTCAGCTTGCAGAGCTGAAACACCAACGGATCGCTGTGCAGATCTCTGCTTTCCCGCCATGGAAGAAGGGGAGGCAGCAGCCGTGGGGCTGCTGAGACCAACAGCCCTGCCCAGCAGCTCACACCCCAGGGCCACAGCCCACCCAGGGCTCCAGGGACACGCTTCCACTCAGCACTCTCCAACCCTCTTCCAGTAATGGATGCCAAAGCCTTAGTGTGGACTTTGCCCGTTGCAGAGGAGCTCCCTAGGAAAATTCAGGCCAGTAAGGAAGTTGAGATGAGAACCACATCTGGGCCCGTGATCCGTCTGGCAACAGAGATATGGTCCTGTCGTGGGCTGATCTCTGCTCAAGGTAACGCCTGCTCATTCACGAGGTAACTGTTGCTTGTTTAAAGAGCGATCAAGCTCCCTGTCAGGTGAAGTGTTACTGTCTAAGAGACAAGGCGCAAGGAAATTGCCATGTTCAGTCCGCACTCAATAAGCACCTATCTGCCATCGGCGATCACCAGCTGCTTCGGAGCCACGGCACTGCAAGCATGTGCAAAAGACCAAAAGCAGATAATCACCTCGGGAATGTGACACGTACGCTTCTGCTCTCTGCCTTTTAATGAGGCTCAAACAGCAGTAGGTCCACACTGCTCTGCTCCCAAAGTCTACATTAATCACATCTTTTGATTGCCAGCTCCGACATCAGAAAAGGCCAACCGCTGACTAATTCAGCAGAGATACTCCAAGGGCCACAGTGAGCAGGTCTCTGCTGAGGAACCGTGAGGGCATCTTGATTTGCTGTATCACTGGTAGGTAGCGACATTTGTCTGAAAACAGAAATCCGTCACAAGACAGATTTTCCCCTGACAATGAACAGAACAGACAAGGTAAAGAATGAAACTTGATTTCCCAGAACAAACACGGAAGAAGAGTCAAATACATCAGAAGCTTATTTTTGGATGTGAAATGCAAATTATGTATTTTACAAAGACAAAATTAAAAACCCCCTTAGATTATTAAAGGGCATGAAAAAAGTTCCAGCCATACTGCCAGACTTCTTGCCTCTCCCTCAGCCCCAGATCATCTGGAGAGATTTGGGGTGAAAGCAGACCAACAGATGACAAGGACCAAACTCTTCCGAAATTATCAACACCGTTATCAGCAGAGGGAGAACTGGAGAATGACCTGGGAAAGTTGTTTGGTGAGGGAAGGGAAAGTCCTGAGGATGAGCTGATGAGCACAGATGAAACTGAAGTGGACTATTTGGGATAGGTATCAAAGGAGGTATGATGATTCAGAATAATGCTGTAAAGAGAAAATATTTTAAAAATATATTTTAAATTCCTCAGTAAGAGGTCTTCCAAAAGCTTTCCAATATTAACAGACTCTCACTAAAGCCTGTCAGGCTGTGTGAATTTCTCTCCACTCAACATCTGCAGAGATTAAGTTATTTGACTCGAGACAGGGCCAAAGATTTTATTTTTCTTTAAGCCATGGTACACTCAACAAACTGCACAGGTGCCCCCCAAAACCACTGGGACCACATGCAACTCGGTGGACAGGAGCCACTGGCACAGGGTCAGCATCAGCTGCGACACAACCCTGGAACAGCAGAGTCAGCCCAGGTTCAGGTGATGAACGCACACGGATGAGCAGGAGGCTCGGGAGCAAGCGGAGCGAACACGGAGAGGAGAGGACCAGACACGGCCTCGCACAGCGCCTGTGCGCGGAAAATCCAGATCAGCCTCGCTACGCAGCTCTGGAAGTTATTCCAGCACCTGGGGACAACACACTATAACAAACAATAAATAATAAAAAAAGAGTATTTGAGCATACCAAAACTTTCAGGCAAACAACAGTTTGAGAAGTCCTTTACACCGCTCTTCCTTTGAGATGAGCTGCACACAGCCCTGCCGAGCACGTCCCAGCTTTCCGAAAGCTTCGAGGAGATTGCTTTCCACTGGATTTGTTTTACCATGCTTTTTAATGTCACCACATAAAGATGTCCTGTCCTGCTCACCATTTTACTGTGCAACACATCCAGAAACTGGACATCTACAAATACTGAAGAACTATGCAAAGAGCTTCATTTATGAGGCTGGTTTTACAAATCCCTACCAAATACTCAGAGAGTGACGCCACAGACCAGCTGCACAGGTAGGAAGTCCCAGAGCATCAACTCAGAACAAAGGAAGAGGGAGTGGAGGAGACCTCACAGACAAGCAGCAGGATCTGCCCGAGCAGCAGAGGAAGGGATTTAATTCCTCCAAGTAACACAATTAATCTGTAAACTTTTAATTACAATAGCAAATCTTGTTTCTTTGTACTGAAAATCACGGTGCAGAGCATTTGGCCGTTATCAAGCTGTGAAATAAAGGTTGTTAAGTGGCTAAATGTTACTAGTGTCAATCTTCTTTAAAGAAAATTGAATTAAGGATCTTTCATGTAGCTGAACCATGGCCGTGTCATTAAAGATATTCTGCAAATTCAGAAAAAGTAAAGGGTAAGTATGTCAGCTTCATCTAATTACATTAACATGATGGATGCAGAACAATTCATAGAAGAATTTACATGGAGTCTATTGTACAGAAAAAATCTCAAGGCACTTATTAGCCACAATAATCCATTAAACCAGACTCATTTACTAGTTGAAAGCTGAAAAATATTAGAAAGGTTTACTCTGAAAGTCTTGTTTAACTGTAGTTTGCTATATGCTGTCCAATAAATTCATGGTAATATATTCTCATTTACAGAAATTATGGTAGAGAGAAGCTGTAGAGTATTAATAAATCATTAACCTTAGCATTCAAAATACTGGAAGTAAGTTCTACAGTACTTCTGAAATAAATGAAAAACTGTTTATCGAAATGAGGCTGCCACAAACCTCATGACAGTCTATACATCTCATTTCACTTTGGCTATCTTCTTATTTCTGTTAGTGATACAAAATACACTCAGAAAACACCAATAACTGAGTTTTGACTTTTTAAGCATTTAGGAGATACTAAAAATGACCACAGGGGTGATCAACACAAGCCTTTACAGGCCAACCCCTTAAGATCTTCAAAGTGGTGACTGATTCAGGGCGACAAAGTTTCTCATTCTAGAGCACCAGGGCACACTGTGTTCTACTGCTCTCTTGAAATCTTACAGGGCTGGAAGTGTTCTACCAATAAACCACCCCACTGTGGCTAAACCTATGCAAAAATAATTTGGCTTTGAGTTTGCTTATGAACTTCATCATTAAAGCATTTCAAGCTTTGAAGGTAACTAAAACACGCTTTGGAAGGCATATCCCCAAACAACCTTTAAGAAATACAACAAGCATTGGCAAATAATGCATTGTTTGTTCTGAAAAACACTCCAGCTGAGAAGGACAAGAGATGAAATGTAAACAGGGGGAGTCTGTATGCAATCCTCCAGGTTTTTATTTTTGGCAGTATAGAAACAGTAAAGCCAGCTGTAACAGAAGCCTCTAAATTGTGAATATCCATGGCTGGGTTCCTCATCTACCATGAAAAAAATCTATTGTTTAGTGCAGAAAGAAGAAGAAAGACAATATTGGCAGAACATAGATGGCATTTAGATGGAGTCTGTCAGTGCCATTTGGTCGGTACATGAAAATAACACTTGTTACCCCACTAACAACTGCCTCGGTTTGCAAATACACGCATCGCAGCTGGCGGAATCTTGGACGTGCAGAACAAGGGCCCAGCACTGTGAAATCAAGGTTTTTAACAAAAGAAAGAAGCACCTTCTACCACCTACGACAAGCTCATCCCCCCCAGCTCCAGAGCACGAAACATCTCTGGGCAGGGTGGGGGGACACTGCCCTGCACCCACGAGGGCAGCTCCTATCTAACCACAGGCAACAACAAACACGGCTTTCCTTTAAACTCCCTAACAGCAAAAGCACTTGGCTCACGTGCCAGAACACATACCCAGCCAGGACCACACCAGCAGGGCTCAGGTGCAAAGCCCTGGGCTGCCCCACGGGGCTGGACAAGCTCAAGCACGGAGCTCCCGGCCGCCGGGATCCGCTCCTCGGCCGCTGCCGTCCCCGCACGGTGCCCGGGCAGGACGGTGCCAGGCACCGCTTCAGAACTGCAGAACACGCTGCACATTGGGACCAGCTGCATCTGGAAACCTGCACCTAGGCCAGCAGAGATAAAGGCTCCACTGGACTCAAAACCAAGTAGCGTTTTGCAGCAATACTGTTTCAGTTCCACGACTCTCCACTGGAGCCTAGCCCAGTTTGGAAGAGGTACACATCTTTTAAGGAAAATAAAGTGCATACATTTAGCGGGGTAACATTAAATGAATCATACATATAAAACCAAAAAAAATAGTACCCTGAGAGATGATGAGAAATGTTGGCAGTTACTGGTGGACACAGTTCATTATTTTTCCCTGAATGCTACTTTTTCCTTTCTGTATCTCGTTACATCTCTGGACATTCCAACCTATGCACGCTTTCTGTGGAATGACAGCAGACGTCATTTTAAGTTGGTTTTACGCGATGCACTGGTAGCAAAGAAGCTTGCATGGCCAAATATATTTTCTGCCTACAGTCTTAAGGCTTTTCAAAATTAAAATCCTTTGAGTAAAGAAATTCAAACTTTCAGATGCCAGCTTGAAGCACACCAGCATCAGATCTGATTACAGTAACACACTGCACGCACACAAAAATCCATTAACCATGGGAGCAGCGTCAGGAATTACCCATGGGTAGGGTTTTCTCTGATAACACCAAGTATTTTAATGTACCATTATTAAAGAGGAGAATGGCAAGGCACAAAGAACTGTACAGCTGTTTCTGATATAAGATCAGACACTGAAGGAGATATGAGTAGAACTTAAATTATTTGAAATAATGAATGGGTTTCAAATCAATTGCAAACATAACCATTTCCTTCAACTTCACAGTGGGGAAGAAAAATGCAGAAGAACTTTCCACAAGAGAACAGATTGACCTTTTCCATTACATATGGAGACTTTCCTCTCCTCTCTTTGATTCGGTATTTTCTCGAGAAGTGAAAAAAAGCAGCTGAACAGATCAACAATCTTTTGCCTATTTATAAAGATTTGGTCTAGAAAGCACAATTAGCATACACAACTGAACAAAATGCCACTTGAGTCCCAAAACTGTTTGAATATGAATGCTTCCCTGTGATAATCTGCAGCTCATGTGCAAATTCAGACTTACTGACCTTTACCAAGTTCCACATCCCACCCCAACAAGGGATTGCACACAGGGTACTTTTGCAGGTTAACCTATTGCAGGGTTTGGTAAAAACTCTCTGCCTTGTGCCTGTCCTAACACAGCATCACGTTTCAGACACTGACGTATGTGTAACATACCATATCCCATGGCTTAAGCAGCGTGCAGTTCTCTAGAATGACACATTTCAGTCACATCCCCAAAGAAAAATGTCCTTGCAGCTGCTCCGTGTTACACAAGCGATTTAATCTGCTTGGGACTTGGCACTGTGTGCCCAGCAGAAGGGGACGTGTTCACATGCCAAAGACTTTTTTTTTGAGTGTTCTGATTAGAACAGAACTTATGCAAATGATGGACAGGTTTATTTTTAGCCTGCTTTCCATAGGAAGCAAGACATGCAATTACACTCTGCATAATTTCTAGGCCCACTAACCTATTTCAGTCTGGAGTTTGGCAGAGCAGGAGCCTGACAAAGAGACCGTACGTCCTCACAAAGGCGCTGTACGTCTGCCTGGACAGAACAAAGCTCCTGGGTGACCAACCAACGTGGGCAACAGAAAGCGTCCACAGCGAAGGCATCCTTCAGCCACGTCCGTGAGCGGCAGCACAAGGTCTGTCGTAGCTGGACCCGCACACCAAGCTTACACAACAGCAAACTGGGCTCTCGGACACCAGACCCACCCCAAAGGTCTCTGCTTCGCATCGCTTTCGGGTACCGCAGCTCTCCCGACAGTGGGCTTCGCTCCCACACGCTGGCCTGTGTGGGAACATCATCGATGGGCTCTCTGGGCTCACAGCTCTGCTGGGCTCCTCGCCCCCCGCCTACCGCAGGACCCCGAGCTCCAGCCCGGGCAGGACCCCGCCAGGCACAGGACACACAGGTCCAGGAGCAGTTCCTGCTCCGGGGAACAGAGGCACGATGCAGTTTTATGACAGAATTGGAGCTTCTCGAACCGGCTTTTCAAGGAGCTCGGGAAATCCCAGCTCTGCCAGAGGCGGGCTGCGGCCTTCCCCACGGAGAGGCAGCTCAGCAGCAAACTCAAGCTGCAGATCACACAGCTCCGCCTCACCGCGCTCCCAAGGACACCCAGGAACTTAAAATCACCAACGTCTAAGAGCCAGGTCAGCACTCCCCTGATCAAATTAACAGATGAGCCATGGCACAGTGGTATTTGATCAGAGACATCTCAAAGTTTAATTGGAAAACAACACCACACCCCCCCAGCTCTGTGCAATACGGACAGTCAGCAAAGCCCCCGCAGCTCCAGCGTGCACAGGGTGGTTCCCACAGACACCTCTCTGCACCGCGCGCCTGAAGGAAACACGTTTACGTTCCTCCGGTTTTTCAGTATGTTTCTCAGCAAAAACAAGCTTGTTACAGAAAAGTACCAGCGCTCACGTTTTGAAGGGGCTGGTATAAACAGCACTGCAACTTTTAACTTGTCTGAGTCACACCATTTTCTTAAAAATAAGATACAAAGAGGACTTTAGTGCCAACTGCGGTTGACTTATGCCCTTAAGGAACCTTGCAAGATTTAAAATTTTCCCCAGAATGCCTCTGAGAACGTACTGAACACCACTGTGTCGTTTTACATCCACTGTGCAGTTTTACAGTCAGTGTACCAACTCAGAGTGTTACTACACGGTGAGTTAAAAGCAAGAAAAAAATAATTCAAGACCTACCAACACTGTTCAAAATACTTTAAAAATCTTTCAATTCAGAAAATAAGGTAATTCTCTCTCTCACCTGTATGAAGAAGTCAATCAAGCATCTTTTCCATCATTTATTTGGCACTACATCTACATGTGAAAAGTACAAAGAAAAAAAAAAAAGAGCCAGGAGACTGGTCCCAGCCACCTACAGAACCGGGGGCAGCTACCAGCAAAGTGCATCAGGAGACACCAGGATGCTTCGACCTCGTTCACACACACCCAGCACACATTTATCCGTCACATCCATGAATCTCTCTGGTTTCACTCAATGAACTCCAATTCTGTTATAATTTAATTTTGCAGGGAAGCTTGTGTTTATGATCTTAACAGCGTGTTGTTGTTGAAGTAATCACATAAGGAAAGAACATTTCCCTATGTGTTAAGGTAATCATTGTGTAATATTAAAAATGAAAGGAATTTATCTTTTCCCTTGCGCAGCATATCCTATTATTTCACCACTATTCATTTAATAAGATTTATTTTCAGTTACGGCACCCAGGATTTTCAATTAAATATGAAATAGTGCTTTCTCTGAGGAGAGCAAACATGAAGAGCTAGATGCCAGCAAAGAGGAACTGCTCAGCCTTTTGGGGTTCAGCTGCTTCCTAGCAAAGCACCAGCAAGACCTGACACTGCCCAGCAGCCCCAGCACACCCATCACAGCGGCAGGAGCCCAGCTCCCAGGCAAGGCGGATCAGAGCAGTTCACCTGGCGCAATCAAAGGTGACAACTCACGAGCTTCAAAGCAAGACACGGAGCGGTGCAAATCGCCACGGCTGAGAGCTACAGCAGAGCTGGCAGAGCAGCAGTGTGCTTGCCTCTGTGGCTTGGCACATTCATTTACATTTCTTAGCAAACGTGGGCAGCTGGGGCTGACACACTCCTTGCTACTCCTGCTCCAGGTGAGACAGGTCCTGGGGTCAGAAACTGCTGCGAGCGGTGCAGTGAGCACCCGCCCGCCCGCTCCTGAGCATCCTGGGGCCCAGCAGCTGCTGCCTGGTGCTCAGCACCGGGCTCGAGCAAGTTCTTAACCTTTCAGCTGGCTATACCCCGTGTGTGCCGCGGTGGGAGCCAAGCCCTGAACGCGCCTGACAGGCTCCAGAGTGCAGCACGGCAGGTGGGGCATGAGGAGGTTCAGGCACATCCCATCCACGCCGGCTGCGGCTCCTCAGCCTTCCTGCTCCAGGAGAGCAGGTCTGCGTGACAAGTGTGCAGTGACCGCGGGCAGATTGGCTTTAACGAGGGATCATCGAGATAACAGAGTGTGTTACCAACCTGACTCGAAACGCAATTATGAAACCACCCATTTGCAGCAGCAATTCAGCCAACGTAGTATTTTAGCAGATGAGCCTGCTCTGAAGTATAAGCTTCATTAGGCTTTAACTGATTACATCTCCTGTCCTGACCGATTGTTCATAATTTATTTTTATGTTCATGCAGGCAGAGAATTTGCAACGTAAAGAAGGAACCACTATGCTGAAGCAAAACATTGCAGTAGCTGTAAATTTACAGGAGGATAAAGATACTGAAGACTTCCAATTTACTAAAAAATTTGCTTCATTATTGTTCCCACTCTAAAATGTTCCATAAATAAAAGTCTTTGGTCCCTGGAGGACTCAGAAAAAAACGTGAGTGAACTAAAAGTGATTTAGTAAATCCAACAGTGGAACAATTCCTATCCTACAGGTTAAGCACACACAAGATCACAAAAATAGAGACAACTCTGTCCTAAGAACAAACCCCAACTGTTAGATCCCTTCAGAAAAGGCCCATTTGTCCCAAAAAGTACAATTATTATAACCTACTTAGACATTATTTTCTCTCTAGGGCAACACTAGTAGCAGCAAAAAAATTTAAAAGATTCAGTTGCACTGTGTACACCTGAGTCCATATTTCAACACTTCCAGCATCTACTGAACTGCCAATTATTCCAGTATTTACTGTGCTCATTTAGTTCAACAGCAAGCGGTGAAGAAAGATGAAAACAGAGGCAAACACGCAGGTTAGTGAAGAACAGCGCTGAGGCTCAGCCGTCACCCAGCCCCTCCCGGCCGCAGGGCTCTGGCCAGCGCCGAGACCCGGTCACCGCGGGAGGAACCGCGTCCGGGCGAGAGGAGCCCCGGTCCCCGCGGGAGGAACCGCGTCCGGGTGAGAGGAGCCCCGGTCCCCGCGGGAGGAACCACGTCCGGGCGAGAGGAGCCCCGGTCACCGCGGGAGGAACCGCGTCCGGGCGAGAGGAGCCCCGGTCACCGCGGGAGGAACCGCGTCCGGGCGAGAGGAGCCCCGGTCACCGCGGGAGGAACCGCGTCCTGCCCAGCAGCCGTGCGTCCCCGCACAGGTGAGCGGCATGGACACACACCGGGAGCAGCGCTGGGGCAGGTGAGGAAGCGAAGCACTTTGCAGTGTTCAGGGTGGATGTGGAGCGAGACCCACAACGGGTCGGAGGCGCAGCCCAAGGTCGAACCACGTCAGGCATCACAGAGCTGCTGAACTGAAACACCATCGGTACAGGAGCAGCCACCTTCACCTGCCCACAGCTCTGTCCTACCTCTGCATTTCCCGGGAGCAGGTGACTGGGAGCCTATCGGAACATGGAGCTCAGCTTTTTAGACAGTAGCTACTTTGATGAATGTTAGATAACTAGTACAATTGCATATTGTCATTTTCCATATGCCACCCTGCAAACACATGGATCCATTTCAGCACTTCAGTTGAAAATCCAGGCACCTTCCCACCATCTGACTGCACAAAAACTTGTCTAAAACCAGATGTATGGCCAAGGCAGCTACTGGGGAATATAAATGTTAATTCTGTATTTTGAAAACACCTCTTTGATTTCATAAATCCCCTTATACCCATGTGCTAAAAAGCAATGTTCCAAACTTACGTACTTTCTCCAAATTTACTCCTCAAACTTATTACCTGCGATGAGTAACGGGTCAGAAAAACACGGTTATGCCATTTTCCTGGGCAGCAGGGGCAAGGAGGGCATTGAAGGGGGTGACAAGAGAAGGATGACGGCATTCAGACTAGCACACTCATTTCTCTTGTGAGAAAGAAAAGAAAAGGCTCTGCAGAAGAGAACTGTTCCAGAGGGCAGACTGTGGTAACTGCAGCCGCAGCTCTAAATTATATAGCCAGAAGGTCATAACGATCTTTATCTTCCTCCTTCGCATGCACTCACCCGTGGATACAACAATGGCAACTCCACTCCAGTAACAGACTTCACCTTAAACTTGAAAAGTTAACTTCAAATGGCTGGCTGGCTTTTTTTTTGTCAGTTCCTGTGCTTTGCTGCTGTTGGCTAAACACCTTCACACCACAGCAGGTAAAAACCCCACAGCACTAGTGGTCATTTTCCTTTACGGACAGTTTATGTTCAGATATCTCTGCTGTGGCTCCTGTCATTCAAATTTACAATGCAACCCATGTTTTGAAACCAGAAATGTTGTGGTTTACCAATAAAGGGTTAAGGACTTCTAAGTCAGTTCAACTGACCTTGGTATGACTTACCCACACCACAGTCAGCTCTTCAGCACCACAGATGGTTGAACTGATGTTGCCAATGTTTTAAGCTCAGAAAATGCTTCTTTTTTTTAATTATTATTATTATTTCCCCATGCTGTGTTTACTGTTTTACATATGCCTCTGACTGCCAAGGAATTGTTAACTAATCACCATGAGATTCATTATGTTAGTACACAGCTGGGTACTTGGTCATGCAACATCTGCTTCTCAGCATTTCTATCTATCAGTAGTTTGTAAGAAAAGAGTCTCAATGGAGTATGTCAGTCAGTATGTGGAAAAAGAAGCTGGCAAATGAGTTTATTAACTAACAGCTATTAATACATAAAACTTCAGATTACTAATGAACCCATGCCTCCCACAGAATGGAAAGCCCACCTAGAGCAGACATGGGACAGACATTCCAATTTCCTCATCACAAGGCATTTATAAAAGATTGCTGCCATGTGGGAGGAGAACAGAGCGAAAACAATGCACACTCCTGGAGTCCCCCACTCTGCAAGACCTGGTCTCCCAAATGGTTTCAGAGCAAATTAAAAAAGGACAAAAAATCTATTTGTTAAAACAATAAATCTGGTTTTCATAACCAGAACTTACCGAACATTAACCAAAACTCGCTCTTTCGTGCCAGCTGTGTGGACTTCCAAGCACAGATCCCAGGGCAGCTCTGCAGCAGGTTACGTTCTAGCTGGCACATGTTAGCATTTATTCACCTGTGGAGAGGTCATTCTGCATGGGGAACACGACAGCTCTGTTTCCAATCATTCTTAGCTTCAGAACAAACTTATTCTGCCACTTTAAAACTTGCTGTAAACTAGAACTAGAGAGGAAAAGCAGGGACAGCAACTTCACAGCAAGATAGCTGCTGGTTTCATTTTTGCTTTGTGCCTTCCAGCATAAAAATGAGTCTCTGGAAGTCATGTACAACCACACTTAAAAACCTAAACAACCTGATTGCAGAAGGTTCTCATGGGCCATGGCTGCAGTCAGACACAAATGGCACTTTTCACTTCACTTGTGGGCAGCTCCCAAGCCACCAACCCTCCCTGCTCTATGTACAACAAATGGCCACGACATAGACATAGCAGCAGTGACCAGGAATCAGAGACTAAAGAACAGAGCAGAAAATAACCGTGCTCTGGCAGATGTCTGCAACAACTGTGTGGATGATAATCTATTAGATTCAGTGATTAACTCTCACCAGTTGCTTTCCGTTTAATTTTTGCCCCTGAAAGTTGGGCACAAGGTAGGTGCTGTAAGCAAAACAGCAACGTCTGTACAGAGCAGGAGACAGAAAGGGTCAGCAGTTGCAATGACAACATTTGGCATTCGGAGCAGCGAGCTCTCGGATCGCCGTGCGTTCGGCTCGGGAAGCTTGCCCGTCATCGTCCTCATGCAGCTGCCTCCAAAGGCTGGATCACTGGTATCTGCTTAGAGAGCTCACTGAATTCAGAACTGACACAGAAATTGAGCTCTCGTAAGAAAGCACTTCAAATAAAAAGACAGCTTTGAAGGCAAAGCCAAATCTAATTTCTGTTCTCGACTGACGATCAATCAGAGGCAGCTATGGACGCCGACCCCAACAGGAAAACCCAGACTGACAGCACCGGAGCTTTGCCCGTATTTATTGCATCACTCCCTCTTCTGTCATCCCTGTCTGACCGTATAGGTTCTGCAGTAATCTCTTTGAAATGCTTCGCTATCAGCAGAGCACAGCACTTCACAGAGCAGATTTCTGTTCCCCACAGTAGATACTTCTTATTAAAAGGCTTCATTTCTCCTTGCTTCCAAGACACGCGCATGACCCTGAAGGTAAGAGTTTTAAAAGGCTACCTGTGATATACAGCATCACATACACAGCCAGCCTCAGTGATTCATTCAAACAGAACTTCCATTGATTGTATTTTTATATATATCTTTCTCTCTCAACTTACCTATATAATAAAACATACAGCCAGATGATGAACAACCACCCACACCTGTGGTTGTAAGAATTACACCAAGCAATTCTGACAGCAGGTACCTGTCTTAACAATATTAATCATCTCACAAAACTGTGAATGGATCGCAGCGAAGATCCTTTTTAATTTTACTCATCACACCAGTCAGGATCAGGCAGTGGTTACATAGCTGGCACTTGATTGTTACTAAACAAAACCATTTAAATCCCCAAATTCACCGTTCAGTCCCCACCGGCAGCTACACAGAAACCGCAAAGAAAAACCAGACATCTTGTTGTTCAAATAAATAATGTCATGAAACGGAGATCAGCTTGGCTTTATCTGCCAGTTTAAATTCTTATTAAGAGACTAAGGGGGCTCTCCTGGAGGCACTGCCAGAGCAATCGGGTGACGCCAGCACTGCGCGGTCGGCACCAAGCGCGTCGGTGTCTGCCGGGGAGCTCGGCGCCCGCGCGCGGCGGGGGCTGCGCCGGGAGCAGCGCTGCTGACAGGGCCACTGCACAGCCTGGGACTGTTAAAAACAACGCAGGGCCAACACCGAGCCCAGGGATCGATTCTGGAGAGCAAAGTTTCAAACATCCTCTACTTGTAAATGTATTTCCCAGTGTTTGCAGCAGCACTGAGGCCCAGCCTCAGTTCACAGGCATCACTCGAACTTCCTGCACTCGAATCAGATACACACTGTCACTTCACACAGCAGGTTTTATTTTTATGTCCACAAACTTGTTAAATATCAGAAAAGTCTCACACTGTGCATTTAAAAACTAAACTTCTGGGTAGCAGAGAATACTAAATCTCTCCAGATCACTGCAAGCAGCCTGAGAAAGGGCCCAGTTTGCATGTCCTGATTTCCAGTTCCTTAGGTCAGATGGAAAGTTCTGTCAAAGAACTCTTTTTATTTTTTTTTTAATGAATGGTATTTCTTTTCTTTGTCATTTCCTTAATACCCAACATCTCTGCAAACAGATAAACCAGGAAAAGTAACAGACCTCTTAAGAACACAGTTCAATTAAGAAAGAAAAAAAAAAAAAGGCAAAACAAACCAACAGATGTATTTGCCAAGAGGCAATAAATAAGGATCTCAGAATGCTCCCTGAAGGTGATTCAGCAAAGCAAAAATGTATTTAAGTCCTTTTACTCTCTGCTGCATTTCACCCAGTATAAGAAAAAACAGTCCACAGAAAGAACTTCCTCAGGTAAAAACCCTTTTACTATCCCCACAGCATGACACTTCACGTACGGGAGTCTGATGACTGAATGGAAGAATACCTTGGTTTTCGTAGACTTTTAACTGAGAGAAAAGGCAGAGAACAGTTGGCAGTTTCTGCATACTTTAAAACTTCCCTGTGGAAACACTACAAGCGCTGGTGTACAAACACAGGCCGATAAAAAGGTCAACGAAGACCCCGAGATCACATCCTCGGGGCCACCACTGTCCCCAGAAGGACCACCACAGCCTGACAGAAGCAATCCCATTTTGAGCAGTGCCCAGCACCAGTTTATCCAGCAGCCCATCCACAAAGCCATCTCCATGTTCCCTCCCTCTGCCAAGGCCAGAGGACACCGATACCCCCTCCCCTCCCAACAGGCACCTCTGTCTCGCCACTCCTTGTTAGGGAATTTGTACTGAAATCAGAGTGTTGCACAGCCAAAGTTTATTACATTTATGCAAATCACAGCGCCGTGATAGTGTTTCCCAGTCACCAGATCAGTATTTGGGACAAGGAACCATTTGAATAGCACCAACACTTGATATGCTGCTTTAAAAACCAAGTGACAGCTCTGATGGCAGACAGATAATATCGGAAAAGAGCTTTAAATGAAGAACTGTGCAAATCCCTTATCTATGCTTATGCTGAACAAATGTGCTCAGAACACCGTTTCAACAATACAAATGCTTGTGATTTACCAATATTTCTCACTGCAGGTTCAAATGTTCCACCAAACCCAGGACAGACCCTGTCACTGACAAGGACTCACGGACGGGGAGACACCAAACGCCATCCGAGCTGTGACCACGGGGCACCTCACCCGCTCTCTGACCTGCCTCGGAAATACCCCCAACCTCCACGCTCCACCTGAGACAGGTCGGTCCGAAGGACACAAACCAGTGCCTGTGCTTGCACCCGCGCTTCCAGGTGGGTGACATTATCCTTCATGCTGGAGTGTACAACAGAGAGCCCGGGAGACCAGCAGCCACCACACCCTCCCTGCCTCCTGCAAGTTATTTACTAAGGTAGAAAGATTCACATGCAGACTCCTATTAACAAGGCTACTCAGCCAGCAAAACTAACGACAGCGCAGTGCTCCCGGCGCGGTGCCCCACGGCTGAGCACACAAACGCTCCTTTCCCCCTGCGTTACGCGATTCCACAGTGACAAAGCGGCTGGAGAGGTGGAGATTTCTGCTCCAAACCAAACCTCATTTTGAACCCACACATTTCACAGAGGGGTTAGAAAAGGTGTCCCTGGCTAAGGAAGACCCACATATCCTGAAATATTTTGCAGAACAGAGCAGATAATATGCAACACAGCACCAGCACCATTCAGTCCACTACATTATTTGCTATTTTGATGACCATTAAGCACCCTGCCCTAATGAATTCATTTAAGCACTAGCAGTATCTCCTAACAGGCATTAATTAAACTTTTCCAGCATCTCTACCTTCACCAGAGAAAAGTAATTACTGCTGTCCTACAGAGAGGGAACTAAAATCCACAGGATTAGGGTTTTTTTATACTGAGTAAGTAGGGCAGACAGGAAAGCCGTCAATTTAAAAGCAAGTTGCTGGAGTTTGTAGTTCCACAACATGAGCAATACCTCAGGCCTTGCATTGAGTAAAACTGTTTTCCTGGAGCCTGTAAATAAGCTACAGAACAGGGTTTCACAATAGTACACAGGTCTGTCAAGGAGGTAACTACTTGTCTTTTCCAAAATGCCCAAGAGGACATCAGCCGGTTCGCTGTTGCCTCGGCTATTCTGTACGTTTATCCACCAGCTGCACGGGCCCATCAACACTTCATACCCATCAGTGAATACACTTGAAAAATATTTTTATTCATAAATATGGCATATTAGCACTTCTATAATAAGCCATTTTAAAAGTACCTGCATGAGTGGCACCTGAAGAGGTCAGAGATCCAGAGTAATGGACAACAATTTTTATTTATTCATACAAAGCTGTTTTACACAGTAGGAACCAACTCTCAATATGAAATAAAACCACAGCAATTTTGTCTTCAAACTTACATCATTAGCATTTTTCTGTCATACACCACACACAATGCATTCAAGTTCACATTACAAACACCATCTTCCAAGGAGACACTGTCAGCTTGAAGCAAAGCCAAGGCAATAAATATTTCAAAGCACTGCTCAGCAGTGGAACACCATATTTGATTACTTCTTGGTACTTCCACTCGATGGTATCCCCTGCACTAAGCAGTTTTGACAAACAAGTTCTCCCTGCACCAAAGCATTTCCAATCTAATCTCATGGCAAAGAAGATTAGTGAAATTACTGAGCGATAATAGTTTCAGCAACAGAGGTAAAAATACTTCCCTGGCACTTTTGGTCAGCTGATTTCTGAGGAATTCTTTAGATCAATAAAGGACAAAACAAGCCATTAAACATCATTTCCCAGGATTAATACAGAGCTTTGCCTCTCTCTTACATAACGGGATTCTCAAATTCCCCCCAAGTACATGCATTAGGAGGAAATCATTTCTACAAACCTAAAACTTTAGGGCTTAGTTATTTCCTGATAGTTCTGTGGTTTTAGAGGAAATAAACTGGATGCTAATCCTCTTGCATTTAATGAGTAGTACCAGCAAACTCTACTTCAGTCTATTGCAAGAAGGTCACACTAAACTTAGCACATAACCAAAACAAAGTTGCAAACACTGGCAATGAAATCCTAAAGACAAAGGGAAGGCTCAGGCGGTTTGGGTGCTCTTGTTGCTGTCTATTTGAGCAAAAACTGTGGCAGAATTATTTTAAAATGTCCCTAAAATCCTTTAAAAACCTCCACCCATGTCCTTAGCTTTTTCACACAAATGACTTGGCACAGGATGGAAATACTTAATCAGCATGTTGACTTACACGGAGCTGAAATTATTTGTCCATGGTTTTATGTTTTGTTTTTCAGTAATGTCAGGAAGAGAAGATCCAATTTACACATGTGCATCTCGGTATTCAGCTGCAGGATAAAGCTGGTAGGTCACCAGCTGTGCAAACATAAGAAATGTGCCAAACAGAATAAACCAGCCCTCATTTCTACTTCAGTGATACTTCAGATGTCATCTTCCAAGAAGTCTGGCAAGGAAAAGGAAAACCTCTGTCAAGACAGGCACTTCTGCTTTTGTTTCAGTTGGTTTGGAGGGGGTGATTTTCCAGCCCAGGTTCACTGTTTTACGCTGGACACCGCTCCCCTGCTCTGTGCTGCGTTTCTCAGAACCCACAGTGCGTGTCCAAGGCCACTTTTCCACGAAGATTGGCTGCAACTGCAGGAACTCCTGAAGAGATGCGACACTTTTTAGAGCGGCTTTCCTTACGAGATCAGACAGCGAACCACCGAGTCATCTAAGATTATATATACCTCACTTGTTATGTGTAAGTTAACTTTGTTAAAAACCACACAAAACAAAAGCACAAAGTCAAGTATCAGTTGCTCTGTCTATTTCTTTACAACTTTTAGGACCAGTGTTCATCACCACAGGAATTATATTTTCAGTTACTTACAACAATAATTTATTTATGCTTAACACTGAATCAGGTAATTTTTTTTGTAGGGTATAGAATCCCAGAATGGTTTGGGTTGGAAGGGACCTTAAAGCTCATCCAGTCCCAACCCCCCTGCCATCAGCAGGGACACCTTCCACTAGACCAGGTTGCTCAAAGCCTCATCCAACCTGGCTGAGAACACTTCCAGGGAATGAAAACTGGTTTGATGATTTGGATCCACTCAGCAGCCTGATTTCATGAGTTAAGAAAGAGATTTGCAAACACTGTAACACCAACTCAATTGCAGATCCAAATACCTCAGCCTATATTTTAGATTTCTTTCTGAGATCCTCTCTGGTCAGTGACTGCCCTGTCACAGGCCCCGGGGCAGCAGCAGGTCTCAGCCTGTGGCCACTGAAGACTGAGATGCCCTGAATGACTCCCACAGCGTTTGGGAAACATTTCAGAGGAACAGACAGATTGAAAACAGTTTAACTCTGCCACGCAAGACTTGGTGACACTGGAAAACTCAGACAAGCCAGTTAAAAGTTACTCCTCTAGAATAAAAACCACTTTCAACCCAACATTATTTCCACTAACAATTTGATAAACTACATCACTGTATCAAACAGTAATTAAGTACCCACTTCAGATGGAATATTTGTCTCATCTGTTCTTTCATCAACATGAAAGGACAGGGGTTTTTAAACACGTTTCTTCTGGCTAAGCACAAAACCAGTGCGTATGCCACCAAGCAGCACTCGCACCTGGGCCGGGAGATCTGCTGGGACGGGTCTCACCAGCACCCCAGCCCTGCCAGCCCCCAACAGGACCCTGGGGGACACGGAGGGCTGCTGCTGCCCCACCATGATGGCAACGCAGCATTTCCACACCGGTGCTCATCCTGCCCGGCCAAGAACCCCCTCTGAGACCTGCACCGCCTCCAGGGCGAGGGGAAGGAGGCTCCAAGAAGCCTGATGCAAGGGCTGGAGAGGACTCCAGAAGGAATCAGCAGCCATGGACCCTCGGAGGCAAAGCCCAAGGCTGGTCACGGCCCTTGCCCTGTCCCCCACACCAGCACGCCCCATTGTGCCCACAGAGCACCCAGGAGCTGACAAACCCTCTCAAAGGGCAAGCAGATGAGCCCTGGTCAGATGGTTCCCGGATGGCCGCTGCGCCCTCGCCTGCGTGCTAAACCCGTCCTTCACAAAAGGGACAATCTGAATCCCAAAACATAATAGCACTGAATTGCTCTCACAGTACAACTGTGAAACAATCCTAGTCCAAGGGAAATTAATATCTCCCTAAATGTTTTATCAAAAAACCCTGGCAAAGGCAGCAGGGCCATTTCAGCAGAAACTCAGCACTAAATAGATTCCTTTCTATTCTCCGTGTTCAAAGCCTGATGTACAGGCTAAACCACCACCCATCGACGGTTGCTTTTCAGAGCAGCTTCTGGCAGATGACTGCACAGATCTCACAGCTTGTATTTTTAAATTCAAAATGGCCTTTGGTGTTCTGCATCGCTCAGAGAAACTGGCCCATGATGTATACCTCAAACTGCATCTGATTACCAGGAGGTAAATTACACTGGAAAACCATTCATTTTTATTTCTAAGACGTGAGATCTTTATTCATATTTGCACTACAAAGATGTGAAATGTCTAATAGCCAGGTCTAAAAACGTGTGTGGGTTTTTAGTGAAGGTGGCGAGGAAAGGAATTTGTTTGTTTTTTTCTTTTAAATGACTATGATGTTTAGACTATGATGCATCTTGAGTTGAAAGCTTCTGAAAGTGTTTTGATGTAAACCTCTAATGGCCTGCAGACAGTTACTGAATGGTGTAAACCTGCAAGCCAAGAATTCAAGATGGAGTAAACATCACCTCGATTCACATCTTCCAGGTGCTTGAAGGATTGTTTTCAAGAAAAGTGGTTCATTTTTTAAAAAAAAAATTAAAATTCTTTATTTCCTATTGTTAATAACCTCCACAAGCCACTCCTGGACGCACCCAGGGTGTCTCTCACACCCACAGTTACCTGCTCTGTCGCAGTATTTGCAGCAGCCCTTGGGCAGTTGTTCCGCGCCACGCAGCCACCCGGCGGCACATGGGGACACAGTTGATGGCCCAGCCCAGCAGGACAGGGGCTGTGCCAAGTGTCACACCTCAGCAGCTGGGAGGCACGTTGGAGCCGAGCAAGAACCCCCACACCCCGCAAAGCAAACACCTCGGCTCCAGCTGAACGGGTTCCCCACGGCACAGCCCTCCCCAGGCAGCAGCCAGGGCCCTGCGCCTGCAACCGGGGACTCCATCAGCGGTGTCTGTGCCCAGCCTGTCCTCACACCCCGTGTCAGACTGTCACACACTTCAGCCCTGAACACACATACGAGTGTGTGTGTACATTCCTCACACCCTGTGTCAGACTGGCACACACTTCAGCCCTGAACACACATACGAGTGTGTGTGTACATTCCTCACACCCCGTGTCAGACTGTCACACACTTCAGCCCTGAACACACATACGAGTGTGTGTGTACATTCCTCACACCCTGTGTCACTGTCACACGCTTCAGCCCTGAACACACATACGAGTGTGTGTGTACATTCCTCGCACCCCGTGTCACTGTCACACACTTCAGCCCTGAACACACATACGAGTGTGTGTGTACATTCCTCACACCCTGTGTCACTGTCACACACTTCAGCCCTGAACACACATACGAGTGTGTGTGTACATATATATTTATAGTCCAACGAGGGAAGGATGGGACGATTGCCATGTCCCCACTTCACCCGAGAAGCCCAGGTGACATCCAGCAGCACATGAACATTCTTGGCTGTAGGGGTTTCTGGGTGACTTTGATGGAAATTTCTATAATCCCCCCACATTTATGAAGTCAAGAGGGGACATGTTCCCATCTCAGCTGTGTGCACTTGGAGGGGACAAGCTTCACCACAGTAGAGGTGTCCGGGGGTGGGGGGCCTCCACAGGCTCCTACAGGGCCAACAAAAAGGGAAAGTTTTAAGTAATATCCAGCACAAGGGACGTGTTCCCACAGCTTCAGTTTGAAGGCATACTGGGACCAAATTAGAAAAAACTGAACCCCCATGCCTTTCCACACAGTCATTAATTAGCATGCACAAGTCACCAGAACCCCAAGTGTTACAAGGCAAAGTTCAATTACTGAACCTTGTTGAACCTGACTCCAGGGACTCCCAGCACCTGACATGCCTGAAGACATCTCCTGCTACCAGGGATTATCTGCTGTGGATTATGGCCTCGTACTTGTGCTGTGAGAGAAGGAGCAACAAACCGCTAATCCTGCTCTTTTGTATCATTATTGCTTATTCCTACTCCTCGTAATTATTTCCTTTGCGCTGTGACTCCACGTTTCTCTGTCTCACTGCACAAGAGTTCTTCCAGGCTGGTGATCTCTTTCTTTGCATCTCTACTCCTGTCTCTTTGAGATAAGGTGAGCAGTCAGCCTCAAAGTACTCCCTAATGTTATTTGCAGAAGTCAGCAACACCAGCCTGTGACTTGCAGCTCCGACGTTCCCCGCCGGATCCAACCTGCCCTGCCCGTGTCAGCTCAGGCAGCTGTGCCACAGCGGAGACCAGGGGATGCACCAGCTTCTTCCGAGCACCCACTGCCAGAGGTGGTCCTGGACGGCCCCAGCCTCAAACCAACCTGCTTTTGTACAGCTGCAATGCAACTACTGCTGTAGTCAGGTCTCAGGTGAGGTTCCCATGTTAGGGTAAGACTAGTGTGGATTTGTAAGAACTCGCGTCCTCTGTTTCCAAAGGCAGTGGATGTAAGAAGAGACAGTAACAGGTAATTCACACAATCATGTTAGCCTTGTTGATCACCTTTACCACCTTCTTGGAAGAATTACAATGCAGATGGAAAGAATGAATTTCTAGACATCAAAAACCAGAATGCTTCTGATGTTTACACAGCGTCCACCATCCATATTCATAAGACACCAGCTGATAGTCTGATTGTCTTTATTCCCAGAAGTCAGTAACGAAATGGCACTGAAGTAGAACACAGCAAGAATCAGCATTCAAGTGTACCATGATCTGACAGAGCTAGAAGTCAAGTTTTACATTTTTTATACAGGTAACTGAAGAGATATAGCAGAGAGCTTAAAGGAATTAACTTTTTATTCCTGTCTCAGGAAAATAATTTACAATGGAAGAAGCTATACAAACTAGACTATTCAGCAAGTGAAGAGTGACACAGGATGGACAGTGGCCACACTAGTGATTTTCAATTTGAAGAAGTGACATTCAACTGAGAGCAACCAACAATTCATGAAAAATTACAGGCTTGAGAAGCATACATATTGAAAAGCAGCTTTAAGCAAGCACTGTAAAAGGTAGCTATGAAAACACACTTTAGAAGCTCCCTGTCAGAGAGAGCCCAGAGTTATGTCTAACAACCTCGGTGTGCTCTGCAAATGAAATAACATTTCCACATAAGACCATTACTTTAACATGTTGCATTTGCAAATGACAAAAAAAAGCACAGTGACATAAGCTTGAACACAAGATTGCTCTGATTGTATTTCATATTGAAAGCTACACTTGTACTAATCACAGATCACAGCTACGTGCAACCACATCTGCATCATAAGCAGCACCGAGGGGCAGTCTGCACACAGGTTTTCACAGCCAGTGCGGAAAAATCCACATCAGCCCCAGTGTCCCTTGACTCACTGCACCCACCGTGGCACTGCCCTTCCCCACCAGTGCCCCCACAGCCTCCTCACAGCAGCCTGACACACACCCTGCCCAGGACACTCCCCTTGCCACCAGAGGTCCATGCTCTTGCTTTCCACACTGATCAGCTTGGAAGCCAGCCCGTCATTTTCACCTGCAGCTGCGGTGTCACCTGGGAGCCGCTCCCCTTCCCACTGTGACCCGCTGAGGGCCCGAAAAAAGATTAATTTAACACAGATTCAAATACCAATTAGCAACTGAGAAGATGGATTATTCAGGATGCTGGTTTCGATGATGGTGTAACAGATCAATACAAGCCTGCAATCTTCCTACTGCATCTTCCCCTCACCTTCTGTTCAGCAGAGCTAAATAAGGAATTTACTCTCAAATACAAAGAGCTCATATTTTTCTTAATCTAAATCTAGTACTCTCAGGAATACTACTGCTTTGAAGAAGAAAATTGTTCCCATTTGGGGAACAAGATGTGATTTAACTAACAGCCCATGAACGCAGCAAGATATTTCTTAAAAGGAAGCATCATGAATTAAAAACAAGAACCAGAAGAATTAATTCAAAGACCTTAAAACAGAGCAACAATCAAAACCAGAGTAATTTTTTCAGTTGCCAATTTGAATGCACAATCCTTCTTATATTTTAAGATTTTATTTTTTTTTTTTAAGAATTATGAGCTGAAAAATATCTTGAAGCAGATGTTTCAATAATAAAGGAGCATGGTGCATGGCAAGTTATACAAGCACAGCTTGTTTACTTCAGGAATCTTCTAAAAAAGATAGCTTAGTTTATAAGTGTCTTTGTTTTATAAAAGCAAGATGAAAATTATTTTAAGAAAAGTAAGAAAATTGTACCTTCTGAGAATGATAAAAACCAGCCATTTTCTACAATGACTAGCACCTCATTAAAGCCAGCCCAGAATTCAACAGCAATACCTAGACAAATGATGAAGATGAAACCTGCTGTTGAAATCATGGCTTCTAATAAAGGTTCATGTTTATTCCACTCTTGGTTTCATTCCCATAAAGAGAAAGCCTCCTGCCATTGCAGAGTACTGGCGAAATTGCAGTTTCAAGGATTTTAAACGAGCTCTATGCTGGCATGTAAACCTAAGCTTTTGTTTGTTTGTTTTTAATAGAAAAGCAAGATAAACATATATGCAAGAAATTAAATCAAAACTGTCTACCTGAATGAGAAAGTTTCCTTACAGGAACAACTGGAATAAGGTGCTTGTTCATTCAGTCCTGGTGAAAACCTCGTTCCCCTGAAGCAGGGAACAGGGCCAGAGCAGGGGAGTTTGGAGAACAGCAGCGACTGCACCACCTGCCCTGCCACCAGCTCCAGGAAAGCGCTGGCCCTGCCCTGCGTTCTGCTCGGTCTCTCCTGGGAGACATCAGAGAAAGGTACAGGCAGGAGAATGGCTCTCCTGAAGGGAACAAGAAAGTACAAATAAAGCCACGCTGTTATGCAGCACAGTAGCAAAAGCCACATGAGGCCTCGTTATCATTTGAGACAAACACGCCAAGAAAGAATAGAATAATTAGAGAGCATTTATGGTGAAATCATTAACTCAGTTCTCATTGCAGTCAAATTTCAACAAAGGAGTATGTGAAAGGGAGAGACAATATGTTCTAGGCCAAGAATAATATGTTTACATAAAGATGAACATGAGAAATAAGATTATAAATTACATGCACATACTAATACCCATCCCTTGGCAAGTGCTCGACAGTCCTGTGCACCCAGACACTCCAGACACAAGCTAACAGCTCCTTGTGCAGGGGGGGCTCTCAGGCTGCCCTCGGACACACCACTGCTACAGTCAGTGCTGTAGAGCAGTGCCAGCCTCCAGCAGAAAGCGTTTCTTCTGCAGTTTTCTTCTCCAAGCCTGCACATCTGCCTTCTACCCACTTACATGACACCGGGATACCCTACACATTCATTACAGCAACCCTGCATGTTTTGGGCTTTTCTTGGTGTGGTCAAATGAATCAACCTTTCCTTCTTTTGTAGAAAAATGGATCCACTGCAGATGCACTCTCAAGCAAGGAGGGCAGCTTTCCACACCAGCATCCAGCAGCCCCCAGCCCAAGGCACATCAAGGGCCCGAGGACCCGAGCAGGCTGCCGCAGCTCCCCAGACTAGCAGAGTAACACATCAGTCTGTTTAATCACCGAGCTGGCCCACTGCCAGCTTCCAGAGAAACGCAGAATTAGGGTAATGCTTTTCCTCCGAGAGGCAAAATTATCCTCGTGTGTGCTCTGATCTCTGTTTCACCATGGCACATTTAGAATCCATCTGATTTTGCAAAAACAGCCTCGGAGTGCGGCGTGCCCTCCTCTGCCTTAACTGCCAAACATGCAAATGTTTACCCCCGCACGGAGGCTTTGTTCCTACCTCAAGCACAAGAGAAAATGCAAATGAATCTTACATACTCAGCTTTGAGTATTGTGTCTCGAGGGCTGAACCCTGATCCCAGTCACTGTGTGTGTCACCTCCGTTTCATTCACCTGTTTCACAGCAGGGACCCCCGTGCACAAGGCGACTTCCGAACACCTCCGTTAACTCCTGTCAGGAACACGGGCGCCAGGGAAGCGATCACCACGCAATCTGAGAGTCATGGGAGAAAATGCATCCAGCAATACCTTGTTTCCTTGTAAGCCTGTACCAGATTTTGATCAGGAGAGCATTTTGGTAAGGTAAGGCCTTGCTAGCTTCCAGATCCTCAGGTCCCAGAAGTATGACATGATTCAGTGAAAGGTATCGACTTGAGAAAACTCAGTTTGGAACTGGGAACATCAGAGTACCACATCCACCTGCCAATCACCTCATTCTCTGCACTAATGCATCCTAATTCAAATAGAGCAATAGATCTAAAGCAGTTAGAGGTGTCACAGCAAAAGGCTGCAGACTGGCTGAGCACACACAAAGCAGCAGCACGCATCAGCTCTGGACTGGGGCATGTTGTATGCATTACAAACGGCATGAAGGACTGAAAAAATAAAGATCTCGTGAGTTCTGCAAGTATGAGCTGGGAAGTCAAGTCCTCTGTGTGCCTCAGCTGGGAAAAAAACCATCAAAGCACAGACTGACACCTCACTGCAGGCCAGGCCATGCCGGCTGGAGAGCACAAATAAACATCCCAGTCGGAGGAAGAGCTCCAGCCACGACTGTGAAAGTTAACTATGAAACAAATACATAGAAAATCAAAGTTTAATAGTTTCTGGAGCACTAAGACTATTAAAAAAAATTAGCCTGAAGGGCACTTTTAATAACTTTAAATCTCACGGCCTTTTTAAAGATCAGTTTTGATGCAGCAGAGGCAATATAAATTCTCTCAACAGTCCAGGGACAAAATTATGTGCTCTGGAAGTATTTTTCAAGTGGAAGAACTACAAGATTGCCATTTTTTACCAGATGCTAGTTATAGTGGCCATGAAACCATAATAATTGCCACAGAGTAGCTGTATTCATCAAAGCTCCTTAGTTTGGAAGGGAAACACATTCCTGCCTACGTAGTATATGGCAATTCAGCTGCAGAAGGAGGAACTTGCAGATAGGAATTTTTGTTACTTAAAGTCTACAACCTAGTTCTGATGTATTTTGTCTATCATGCTGCTATCAAGAAAGAAGGCATTCAAAGTCATACTGATGAGTTTTTTAGCAAGCAAGCTTGCCTGCACACACAAACATCCTCCTGGCAAATCTGAATGCCACGTGGAACTGGCAGGCACCTCCAGAGGATGAACCCAGCACTCAGAGACCATGGACTTGACTAATGCAAAATGGTTTAGTTTTTCCTTAACAGAAATGAAAGAACCTGCAGCAGTGCCACCTGGTTACAAGGCCCATGTACTAATCCAAGTAACAGTGGCCAGGGAAGGCCCTGGAGCCACACCGCAGCCATCACCTGGACGCACATGAGCAGGCGATCAGCCCGGAACCAGCACTTGCCCCGTACAGCTGAAACACAAACACGCTCACCATGACGAGCCGGCCTCTGCGAGCGTGCCTGCACACAGGTACAGATATCACAGCGCACAAAAAGCCTCGTTTCTCTGCACTGCCATTTTTTCTGCTCATCTGATCAAGGTGATGATGAATTACACAAAAATAGAGGTATGGTTAAAATCTCAAATGTCAACTAGAACAAAGGGACACCTAACTTTTATCCAGATAACCCAGACCCCAGCATCAGTGCAGGGATACTGGCAGAGAGCTTGAGACCAGCCTCCTGCAGACCTCGCCACGTCAGTCCCAACCGATGCTGGAACAGAAGGTTTTCCAGGTAGCCTGCACACACCTGAGCCAGACCTCGTCCGGGGCACGGCTGCAGCACCAACACCACCCACCCCCAGCCATGGCACACCGGTCTGGTTCTCCCTCCTCAGCAAGTAGGGACAGAACAAGAAAGGGAAGGACAAATTTCTTCATCAACAAAATGGTCCATCATGTGTGATGTGCAGTTAACAGATGGCGTTCAAATTAACATTCATATCTTTCAAGTGTCTTATCAAACAAGACTAAACAGCATCTTGAAATTTCCATTTTAAATTTTCTATGAGCTTGCTCTAAGTATCACAGACAGATTTTACTGCTGTCAACTAAAGCTGTTGCTGCCTTTAATGAAGGACTGCATCACTACTGGAAACAAAGGAGTCCAGTCCCCGCAGCGCCCTGTTCAAGGCCACTGGGACACCTGCACAGACTTTACCTGGAAGATGGAGCCAGCTCTTAAGACAGCAAAGTTGCCCTTCCAAAGTGTGGAGGCAGACCACGAGCACCAAGGCCTTATACACACCCTAAAATTCAGAGACAAGGCAACAAATTCCTCACTGTCATGGTGAAGACCCCTGAGCCAGATCCCCTCAGACTTCTGCCCCAATAGCACTCAATTCTGAAGAGCCATTGGGTACACGAAGGCTGCCCACCTGAGGCACCCGACACCTTTCAGCACGATGGTTCAATCGAGAGAGCACAGCTTTGACTGGGGAAAAATGTGGAAAACCAGACTTTAAAGTCAGTGACACAATGAAGGAAGGGTCTCTGAGAATTCAGACCCATCACGAGCGCACCACGGACTGCCAGCTCCCCAGCCCTCGCTCCCACACGCCGCACGCACCTTCCCGGTCACCTTCCAAAGGTCAGCCAGTCCGGACCGCTCTGGCTCACAAGGGGTAGAAGAGAAGCCAAAGTCACAGCTCTTCCCTGAGAGCACCTTGTCAACAGCTCTCCTAACTGCACAGACCTGAACTGGCACACCGCCGCCGAGCGCTGCCGCGGCAATCTCACCAAGAAAACAACAACCGAGAAAAGCAGCGTGCTCCAAAACCCTGGGTTTAGGGACACGAGGACTCACACAGAAACCTACTGCAAAAATCATCTGATGTGGTAAATAACCTTCCAATCTGCTCCAGTATGGGAAAAACTGCTGGATCTGAAGCTTCAGTTTGATTTGTTCCAGAAGTTATAAAATAACTTATATAAAATCAGCATAAAAACGCTAGCTCTCTTTTAACAACTCAACCCATTCTTCAGTTCAGAAGCTCTGGATGACCGTGCTGAACAGCAGCACAGCTCTTTCAAGACTCCAGCAGTGGTCTCCTTCTGGTGAGGAAACCGTTCCTGTATTTTAACCAGTTACTAACCCGCCTGCTGGGGTCAGAAGTCACTCCTGATCGCCTGGACCCTTTTCCCAGTGGCACCACGTTCCCCAACTCCTGCCCCTTCCACACCACCAACGATTTCAGGAACAGGCAACACATTGCTGTTCAGTACGTCACATTTAGAACTACTCACGAGCATCATCTGGCTCTGGCAATTTTCTACTATTCATTGTATCATTTTTTTCCAAAATCTCTTCTGCCAGTTTTAACCTGACAGTCTGCAATGTCTCTCTGTTATGGAAGCCCCAGTACAGGAATACCCCTATTCTCTCCAGAGTAAACACAAGAAATTATGTTGATCTTCTGCATATAGTTGCATCTTCCATGAGTTTTCACTTTTTAAAAGAGATTTATTATTGTTTTCTACCTTAAACAATTTGTTCCTCAGTATTTTTTATCCTCTTATTACAGCAGTTTGTTCTTTTCTATTTACTTCACTCAGACAGGGTTTCCAATTCTGTAATTACAGATACCTTTCAAAGTGCACCAGGCTTCTGGAGGTGCTTTGAAGGTGTGGATTTGTTGTTTGTTGGTGGGGTTTTTTTATTATTTTATTTGTTTAACGGGTGATATGCATCAGGACCAACTGCTCAGAAGATGACTTTCCATTAGCGGTCAAACAAGGAAAATCTGATTTAAAATAAGGATTACCTAAAGTCAAATAGCGACGCAGCTGCTACGGAAGAAGTACAAGACAGGTGTTAAATAAAGAAGCTGGATAAGAAATATTATTGGCCTCAGTCATGGAAATCCTGCTATCAGTTGGGATTCAGAGAAAAAAATGTTTTACCAAAGGCAGTTCCTATGTAACGCCCCATGCTCACACCTGGAGTGCCCGGCCAGACCTGAAGCTCGTTACCTTGTGATTCATTAGCGCATGTGACTGCAGGTACCACTATTCAGCCTTAACCTGACATCCCACGGGCATGTGGATAAAGAAGATTTACCACAACGAGCTGATATCATTAGTTAATTAAAGTGTCTTCAAAATTACTCCAAATCGATGGAAATAGAACACCTGGAGTTTGTTCTCTGCATGTCTTTGGCAGGTAAGACACGAACATCCCCACGAGCCACGCTTAGTCCCGGCCACGCCACGCCGGCCCGTCACCGGCTCCGAGGAGTTCATCGAAATCCATGAAAACCACCAAATCCCGCTTCTTCCCATCGCGGGCCCCGCGCTCCCCGAGCAGCGGAGCCCTGAGGGAGCGACGGGACCTCCCGAACCCCCGCTGGGCCCCGTCAGGACCTGCGACCGCCCCGCGCAGCAGCGGCCCGGCAGCCCCGCAACCCGGGGACCGGGCCCGCTCTCCGCCGGGACAACCGTGCCCGGGGGCGAACCCAGGCGAGGCCACCGGCACGGGCAGCCCGCCCCTGGGCTCGGGCCGGGGCACCGGCGGCGGGAGCGAGCCGGGGGCCCGCGGAGGCGCAGTCGAGGCCCGCGGCCCCCGAGGGGCCGATGGAGCGATCGCCGCCCGCCAGCGCCGCCCCGAGGCCGGGGCGGGACTCGGGGGCCCGGCGCCGCCCGCCGCCCCACGCGGCCGCGGGGTCGCCCCGCTCGGCGGAGCCGCCCCGCCCGCAGCCGAGGAAACTTTCCCGGCCCGGCTCCCGCCCCCCGCGCCCCACCACGGCCCTCTCGCCACCCCGCAGGGCGCCGGCGCGGTCGGGCCTACCCGAGCCGGCTCAACAGCGGGGCGGGCCGCGGGTCCGGCGCGGCCTGTGGCCGCCGGCTCACCTGGGCGCACGGTCTTGAGGCGCACGGGCTCCCTGAAGTGCCGGACGACGGCCAGCGTGTCGCGGTGCGTCAGGCCGCTGACGGGGGTGCCGTTCACCTCCAGCAGCACGTCCCCCGGCGCCGGCGCTTTGCCCGAGAGCAGCACGGGGCCCGGCGCGCCCTCGCCGCCCGGCGGCAGGCGGCCCGCCAGGTACGGGAACTCGCCGCGCTCGGCGCCGCCGCGCAGGAGGTCGGGGTCGGGGCCCGCCGGGCCGCCCCAGGACACCACGCACTCCTGCACCTTGCTCAGCCAGTGCCGCTTCTTCCGCAGCGTCTTGGACATGCCGCCCCACGGGGCGCCGCTGCCCGCCCCGCGCTGCCGCTCCCTCCCCGGCCGCGGCTGCCGCCCGACTGCCGCCCCGCCGCGGCGGCGCCCCGCCCCGCCCTGCTGGCCCCGCCCCTCCAGACCACGCCCCGCGCGCGCGCCCCGGACACGCCCCCGCCGCGCACGCCCCCGCCGCGCGCCCCCGGAGCGGCCGCGCCCCCGCCGCGCCCTGGCGGCCGCACTGGCCACGCCCCTTCTCCCCGGCCGCCGGCCCTCCGGGGCGGGGTCTGCGCCGTTACGGGGAGCGCCGCGGCCGTGCTGGGCGCATCGGCCCCGGCCACGCCAGGGCTGCGCCGCGGCAGGGAGTGGCCCCCTCGGCCCGGAACAGCCCCTCAGTCAGCGCCCGCCGTGGCCCCGAGCCCCTCAGCCAGGATCACCCCTCAGCCAGGAGCCCGCCTCGGTCAGGGTGCCCCTCGGCCCGGCCATGCCGTGCTGTGCCGAGCCGTGCCGTGTGGCAGCAGCCTGGAGGTGTGGCCGCCTTCCCCTCAGCTGCTCTGCCGGTACCTGGCGGCTCAGCCCTGGTCAGAGGTCACAGCGACGGCTGCAATTCAGACACGGCAGAACACAAACCCAGGGTGTTTGCTCTCCGCACGAGCTTGTTTGTTCAGAAGCGTATCAAAGATTTCAGCGGAGCAATTAGCTCACGCCGGGTACGGATCCCGCGCCGGGTACGCGCCATGGAAGTGACAGCCTTTGGGATGGCACAGCTGCTTGACAAGTGACACCCCCCAAACTGCCAGCCCCGGGAGAGGCCAATCAGTGTCGCCACTGGAAAAGCTGAAAATTAATCCTTTGAAAGCCTTATGGTTCAAAGTGAAAATTTCTCTGCCCAGTCGTCTTCAATTGTTTTTCTCTCACTCAGAGTCTGAATTTCCACTGCAAATCCATTTTGACATCTCCAACGTTTTAGGGGTGTCCTGCAGGCTCCAGCTGTGCCCCGCGGGCTGAAGTCCCTGTGGGCACTGGGGCTGCGTTAAACCCTGGGAAGGTGCAGCTTTGCCATTGTTTGCAAATAAAGAGGCGTGACTTTGCATAACTCAAATACTTCTCCCCTTTGCATAGGAGGAAATGAAGAAGCCGGTATCTGCGGAGTCCAAAGAATGTTTGCTGAGTTGTAAAACAATGGATTTTTGTTTCCATTGCTGTGTTCCTGTGCTCGCCTCAGTTTGCACAACAGAGAGCATTAGAAGTATGACATTTCAACACAAAATGTTTTGCAATGGTAAATAGCAGCAAGTGTTTAATTTCTGCATAGTACAGAACCACTGAGAAACCTGCTCCTGACAAATACCAGTGACTTCTGCTACTGGATATTTTCCAGTTGTTACAGATTCCTCTGCCTTTGAGGTCTGTTAGCCTGTGACTTACACAGTAGCTATCACCAAAAAAGCAAGAATGCTTCCGAAGAAGTTAGAAGAACACCAATGACAATAAAGCCGTGCTTCCTGGGCTAAAACAACGTAATCTACACTTGTTTGGGGACATTAACCAGGTGCTCCCAGTACATCTGAGGTGTAATGCCTCCGGCATTAATGCAGTTGCAGGGAGCGCAGGTTTAGCTCCCGGTGCTCGGTGCTATTTGAGGTACGTTGGGCTGCCTGCCAGCAGGCACGGAGAAAACTGCCAGAGATAAATTTCCTTGCACACTTGCAGAATGGAAGCAAGAAGGCTGAAAGCTTTGTGGCATTCACAACCTGGACATTAAAAGGGACACTGTCACATTATTTAAAACCAACCTGCAATATTTTACACAGGAACTGTGACACCAGGCATGATCTGAAATTTATGAGCCAGGGTTAGTGGTCTGTGTGAGATGTTCCAGAGAATACACACAATCCTGTGTAGACAGCATGGACATCTCAAGGGGGAGATGAGTGTCCTTTTGGCTCCAGCGTTAGCAGTTTATCTGTCCCCCTAAACAGGCGGCGTATCTGCCCCTTATCTCATGAAAATGCAGCTCAGCCTGTCCACTGGCTGAGAATTTCAAACCTGGGAGTCAGATCCCCACTGTGATTACGCAGCTGAAATGGGGGACAGCTTCAGAACTGCTGGGCTTGACGTGCTAGCTAATAGCAATAATGACAGCAGCAAGTCATGAAGCTGCTGTTCCTCCAGTGAAAGTCCTGTTGTCTTCAACAGTGTGCTTCATAGAAATATGAAAGGGAAAAAAAGCTGCCTAAGCCTTTGTAAATTTTATGAAGCTCCCCACCTCCGTGCTGCCAGTGAGCTGTGCAGGGTAGTTGTGCTGACGGACAATTTCAATTCTCATTTACGCCACATGATGACAAGTGTGTTTGTCCTGCTTCCCTTCCTCCCTTCTGATTCCTCAGCAGCTCACAGACATGGGAAGTGTCCGCTCCTCCTCGCAGCAATCGGCAGGAACGTGCTCTGCCCCACCACCAGCCCCAGCCTACCGAGGTGTGGAGAATTGTGTGTTTACTGAGCACCAGCCTTGGAAATCTCAGCGAGCTAAAAGGGGCCATCAGAGAGACACCAGTGCCCCAGCAGCTCCGGTTCTTCACCCGCCGTGCCAGGGCAGCTGCCAACCCTCTCTGCTGTGGCATCAGCACACGAACAGATGCCACGAAAACAGGACGCTGAGCTCTGCCACATCAGAACTAGGAAATAAACGGCTTCAAGACAGCGCAGCTTCTCGGTAGGCAGGGAGTTTTGTTTATCACACTGCCAGAGTTCAAAGGCAATCAAAAGAGCAAAAACATGTCTGTCTCCTGTTTAATTAAAGCGTGAAGACACACTTTCTTGGAGAGGAAGAAAAGGGAGTTGTGGCGTTAGGTTTGGACTCCTGCAAAGCCCTTCTCCAAGCCCAACACTTGCAGTGCAACTGGCCGTGCTGTGTGCAGTGCGTCAGTCCCCTCCTAAAGGGAAGAGACCCAGGCAGAGGCAAAATATCCTGCAATGTGCACACACACAAAGTAAGAACAATTCCATCCTCAGCCAGGATGGAATTACAGCAAGGAGCACCGGTACAGAGCAGTGTGCAGACATTGGTGTATGTAGAAGTGTGTTATTTTCTGCCCTCCCAGTGACTGGGCACACGGGAGCTCTGGCTGTCTCACAACAGTTCTACCTGACCATGATGCTGCTGAAGCTTTTGGGAGAACCAGCGGTGATGGTTGACTGCACTGCATTAACTGAAAACAAAAATAGTTGCCAGGGAGGAGCAGTAGGCACAGCTAACAGAAGCACTCATCTCAAACACAGGGTAAGAAATTATTCAGTAAGCTGTGTGCCTCTAAGGAAGCATAAACAAATCACGGGTGGTTAAAAGTGGTTCAAAGCCAGGTGCTTGCTCTTCCATGGACAGACATATCCAGAACTGTCTATCTGACAACTGTGTGACCCCAAGATACAGTCATCTGAAGGCAAACTTTTAAACATGTCATAAATTAACTTGTACAGGAGCAGAAGCTGCCATGCAAGCAGATCTTACCAGGGAATTTTGTCAAGCTCCAAAAAAGCTTACAGAATAAACCCAAGTCTTAATAGAGATCTGTGTCAACCTGGGCTGAGTAAGCCCTGGTGTCTGGACTCCGCACATAGATCAGTGTCAGCAAATGCTTCACCGATACAAAGCTGCTCCATAAATCTGTGTATTTAACACACACATCAGCACAGCCACCAGCAAGAACAGCATTCATGCAGCATTATGTCCTTCTCGCCTCTCTCTGCCCCTCTTTCACAAATAGAAAAGCACCCTTGAGCAATGCAGATATTAACTTGTGATAGTTACATAGGATGGGCTTTGAATGTCTCGTAAATAATCATGTAAAGTTTTCAAACAACAGGAGTGTTGGTCTGGAAATTTACAATGTTTTGACCAAGACTTTGCAGTAAATTAATTTGTCAGATACTCTGTGTGCCTCCACTTCCCAGCAGCACATTCAACAGTATTTCATACCTGAAACACCACAAATTCCTTTAAACTGCTGCTCATAAAATGAAATAAAACTCCCTGGAACGAGGCTGTGTATAGGCCGATCCTTGCAATGGAGAATATGAAAAAGAATGACTCCAAATGGTTTGCTTGCTTGACACAAACGGCTGCCAATGGGTTAAAAGCTTGGACAACTGGTGAGCCTGCTCCTGAGCTGTGTTGTACCTGCTTTGCACAAGGACAGCAATGTTCAGTTATCCTCAAGCTGGCAGGGGAAAAAAAAGGGAGAAGAGAACAACAAACAGGCAAGAATTACCTGTTGCAAATATTTCCTCTTAAGAGCTTACCTAAAACAAATCAAATTCAGCTTGAACTACTACTTCTGGGACACTGTGTAGACCGTTTGTCAGAGACAGCAGAAGCTGTTGGTTTGATGATGTTTTACATGTTCATCACTTTGGCCATTTCTCTCCATTTGGCTCATCACTCACGGAAATCCCTGGCTTGAACCTTTTCCTGGGTGTCAGCCTACTTCACCCGCAGCAGAGGTAGCATCTGTAAGCTGTTCAGCTCTGCCAGTGGTTTTACATCTTTAATAGGATCTGAAGTATCTGTAGCAGCCTTGTCAAGTTTTATAGCCCCGTTCACAGGCATTTGGGATAGCTGGCATGCTCTAAAAGCCTATCCCAGCCTCTGCTTGATAAATGCAAACCCCAACTCCTCTCTGGTTCCTGCTCCTTTTCACCAGTCACTTTCCCACTCTGAACTGAGGATTGGCTGTGTGAGCAGCTGGGGAGCAAGGGGGAGCAGACCCAGCTCATGGAGCAGCGCTGCAAGCACGCTGTGTCCGTACACACTCAGACTTCCCTGGAGAATGCAGAAGGAAAATCCAGTTTCTCAAGAGTAGATGCCCCCTCCTACAGGTCATTGCCTTCCGGGACCCCAGGGGTCCTGCAGTTATTTGCAGGCCATACTGGAGTCTGCTCCTGTCTTTCAGAGACAAACTGTTTCTATCACAGCAGCGAGGGTGGATCTGAACGTGCTGCCCTGCCCTCTCCAGCTGCACTGATCCTATCGACAGAGGAGCGGGGAGAGGGGCTTCGAGCTGCAACAACACACTGACAGCTTTTGTGTCTAGAAAATAGGATGAAGGAGGAGTGATGGAGTATTGGGACCAGAAACACACATCTCCTGCTCCTGCGTTTGGGTGGAGCGCTGGTTGCCTGCCTCTGTGCGCTGCCGCGGGGCGTCAGCCTTCCCCGAGGGCCGCTCCCCGGGTCCGCGGGGCCGTTCAGACTGACACAGCCGGCCTCTGTTTGGCTGCTGGTGTACGTGTAGCTGGCTTTGCCGCCCCGAGGATCTCTTCCAACTGTACCTACCTTTCAGAAAGCCTTGCTTGAGCAAATAAACCGTGCCCAGCTGAAGAAGGATGGCTGCAGTGGTTATTCCTAGCAACATGATAATTCACATCTGGTTCCATTACCCTGTACAAATCTGTATGATTAATACATTCATTGTCTTTCCATGATTAGTGTTTAGGCAGCAGCAGTGGCATGCAAGGGTTTGTACAGAGTTATTTAGAAAAACTGTCCCCATTCTTCCTTTTCTAATGTTAATAATGTAGTTAGAGTCTCAGTAGATCTGTCATAAAAAATATTATCAAAGGAACAAAGATAAGTGTAGAGTTATTTGCTGTTTGGAAAATCCAGACACATCACAGAAAGCAATAATAACACCAAATAACTTTGATATAAGTTTTAAAGAAAGCTTTTTTTACAGCCCTAGCAGTAATTACAGCTCATATTGAAATAAGCCTCTTACTGTGAGTTTCAGTTAATTTACATTTTAGTACAAGAAATCGAATAACACCCTCTGACAGAAGAGACTTCACCAGGGAGGAGTCATCCAGGGATTGCTACTACAGACAAACTTCATAAAAATATACCTGGGGTGCAGAGGAGATCCAGAGAGAGTTCTGGCCCCTCTGTTTGCTCCTCGGCAAATGGCAGGAGCTTGAGGTGGTGGAAAAGGGACCCCAAGGATCAGACTGGCAAAGCCCCCCAGGTTGCCACGGACAATACTGCTGGAGCACAGGAGGGCTCGTGCCCTGCAAACCCTCGGCGAGGGGACAGCAGCTCCCTGCTGCGCTCAGGGCTCTCTGGGAGCCGGGTTCCAAGAGGGACCCCAGCTCCCAAGAGGGACCCCAGCTCCCAACAGGGACCCCAGATCCTGAGAGGGATCCCAGATCCTGAGAGGGACCCCAGCTCCTGAGAGGGACCCCAGCTCCCGAGAGGGGACCCCATCTCCCGAGAGGGACCCCTCCCCAGCCGCCCCCTCCCCTCCGAGCGGGGCTGTAAGCGATGCTGCTGCAGCTCGCCCAGGCCTCCCTGCGCTCAGGAGATAACTGTCTCCTCCTGCTGCACGGCTGCCATGGCAATCGTGCTGTGAGCTGCCCCGGCTGAGCATCCACTGAGACATAAATTGTCATCTTTCCACAGCACCGTGTTCAGTTCCTGGGTCAGGTTTCTCCATTTCCCCACGGCTTTCAGCTCATTCGAGGGGCAGTCTCAGCATCAGAGGCCATTCACCAACACCTCTGCTCCCCGAAGGGCACTGGCGAGACACCTTTCTCAAAGTTATATTTTTCTCCCTATGCCCAGTCATATCAGCCAGACAAAAATACCACCACCAAGCTGGGACATTCGTAATTCTGGAAGTCCTGTTCTGTTTTAATCCAGTTTTTAAATTATTGCTCTAAACACAGCGTGACAGATTTTCTAGATGCTTTTTTTTTTCCCTGGCAGTGTTTGTACAGCAATACGTGTCACTGTAGACCAAAACCTGATTAGTACTTCTGGTTTTTGTTATCAAGTTAATAGCAGAAGACTCTTTTGGAGTAAATGGGTTATAATAGAAGCTTCATAGGTTTGCCATCATACTTTACCATTATCATTTAGAGCTAGATTCTTTTGTAGTCATTAATGAATAATGACAATATAATAATCTTCAAAGCTCACCATTCCAGCACCAACCTTTCCTCTGACTTATAATTAAGATGTCAAAATTAATTTCCCTCTCAGAAAGCAGGAACTCTTCTTTCTTTGCTGATGGATCTGTTTTCCAGGTATCAATTCTCAGCTTCCTCAGCTCAGCTCAACCTCTCTGTGAAGGACAGTGTTGTGAAGTACATGGTTCTCCATTTTTCAGTGTCAGTCCTCAAAACCAGCTTCACTAAGCAAGAAAAGCAAAAAAGAGAGTGACCTGTTGGTAGATGGTCCCTGCGGGCTCGGGCACTCTCTGTTGCCAACATAAGGGTTGAGAGTCATAGAAATAAGACATAGCAAGGATGTGCAGAGCACCCCAGAGGCTCACCAGAGGTGTGAAGCCACGGAGCTGACTGGCGAGGCGGTGCAAGGCTGCGGAGCTGTGCCTCGGAGACGCTGCGAGGGCTGCGTGCTGGGGAGGAGGAGGGTTCCCCGGGCGGCAGATGTGCTGAGACGCTGCTGAATGGCTCTTCCTCTCCACCTGTGCTGGGCAGCCTGAGCGGCAGACATGTGGGTATCCTCGAGGATCCCCTCATCCAATTAAACATTCATGTCCTCTTGCTTCTTCTCATGTATTTTTATTACTGACAGGTTTCTGAGCTGCTAACACACCAGCAAATACATTATTCAGTCTGGCTCTCTGACTGGCGCTGCTGCCTGTCTCCATTACACCGACATCCTCTAACACCTACGAGCAGGGAACCTGGGATTCACTCTGCCACGTCCGAGCGCCCCGGCAGAGCGTGGCCAGTGCCACGGGGAGAGGTGTTGGGATGGGCAGGGCCAGGGATCCCTGTCCCACTCGGCACAGCATGGGAGCACACAAGCCTGGCTCCCTGTCAGCCCCAGGAGATGTAGGTGAGGCAGGAGGGGCTTCTCGGGGCTGAAGTGTTGTTTGTGGTTCTGCTGTTACATGACAGAGGCTCTACAGCCACAGCAGATCCCTTTCTCTCTTTTCCCTCGTGGACCGTGAACACAGCAATTACCTTTGCATCTCACAGGGGGGCTGTGAAGCTTAATTAATTTGTGGGTTTCAGTGCTTTGTGCTCTCAAAATGCTGTGTGCTTAATTCCTTCATTACCTCACAGTTAATAGCATTATTTATGTGAGTTAGGGTGGTCCCCCCAAAGCCTGTGTGATGAGGGATTCCCGATGCCGTTCGCTGCACGGGCAGTGGGAGCAGCGGTGTCGGCACAGGGTGGGCTTGGGAGGTGCAGGTGGCTCTTCCAGTGCATCCAGCTGCAGCTTGAGGCGTGAGGCCACAGGGCAGCATCCAGCCCTGTGGGGTTAATCCCCTCCTGTGACCAGGTCTGGGCTCCCCAGCGCTTTGGGGGGACACTGCAGCACAGCTCCCCAAGGTCTCTGGGCACTCACCGGCACTGGCAGCGTGTGGACGTCGCCGAGGGTGATGCGGCGCCTGGAGGTGAAGCTGAACCCTGCTCATCACGAGGCAGCCATCCTGCTCAGCTGCTTGCAGAGACCTATCAAGACAAAAATTAAACAGGCCATTAAGCAGCACTCCAGTGGATTAACGTTGGTCTGTCTCCCTTACACTGCAGGATTTCAAAATTCCTTTGAAGTTTGTGTATTAGAAAATCACTTTCCAAGCCACATAACTTTGAGCTTTAGATGTTTCCTAGCAGTTCTGGGGTTGAGGAACAGCTGACTAATCCTTTAGGATTTAATGAGGTTAACTAACATGCACAGCTTTGTAGGGGAGCTGTAGCTGGTATTTTGGTAGCAAACATGAAAAACAATGACAAATAAGTAATGTTCTTAACACTACTTATTGTCTCTGTCATTGACTCTTAGGGGTCACTCCTTTCTTTGAGCAGCAATTCGGGGACCCACCAGTGTCCCCCAGGACGTTCCTCTTGCCCAGCCCATGCTTGCTCTTGCTCTCACACACAGGGGCTCCCTCTGTCCCCTCCCACACCTGTCAGCAGCTGTGGGAAGGACAAGGACAAGGGGCAGGAGAGCAGGAGGCTCCTCTGTGCAGGACGAGTTAACAGACTTGTCCTGGCTGCGCCAGGAACGCGAGCCCAGCACAGCGAAACTGTGTTGGGTATTATCCCTTCTGCACCGCTGCTGCCTCATGATTAAGCACCATAAATATTTATGAGTTATTATAGCTGCTTTGGAAAAATCTGTCTGTTACAGCTCATAGATCATAGTGGCACTAAAATAAAATAAAACTATGTAAAACTGTTTGCCTGTTGCTCATTTGTAACTCTCTCCTTCAGCTCACAGGAGCCTGGAGACAGTGGCTGGGGTTGTTCTGTGGAAGCAGTTTCCTCACCGTCTCTTCCACTCGTGAATTATTCCATGGAAGATTTCTTCTAATAATAACAGTGGAAAATTCAAAAATATACATCATGCAAGTAAAAGTCCCCTACAGAGCAGTAGCTGGGCAGGAGGCTGTGTAGGGGCTGTACGTGAAAAGAAGAAAGAAAAGAGAAAACAAATCTGTCAGGATTTACTAGGTGCATAAAGTGGGAGAGTAGTGTGGGTGTGAGCAGTGCAGCAGGACTTGGGAGATGTGGCACCCATCCTGCATGGTACTGAAGTTAATTTGGTTAATTGCCTGTCCCTCAGTGCCAAGGGCAGTGCTATGGGATGCAGGAGTCCCCTCTCCCTGCTCCAGTTCATCCACTCAGGAGGACGGCTCTGCAGAGAGCCCAGTCTTCCCACATCTTATTTGCAACTGGACTTTTAACAGACCCCTACTGTCTGCTAAATAATAAATAACAAGGCTTTATGCTGCAACATTCAGGTTATTGCAGAGAACTTTCAACAAACCCTGTGCAGGAGCTGACTGGAGAAACACGGCTGGGAAGGCAGAGCTGCTGGTGCTGCGGCACGTGGGTGAGCGCCCGCGGGAAGGCAGCGGCGCACGGGCAAGTCCTCAGACGCAAAACCTGCTTCCAGGCTTCAGGCCATCGCTGGAGAGCGTTCATGTGCCGTGGTGACACGGAGGCATCTGGAGCCTCACAGAAAATGCCTTATTACAGCAAAATGGTGCAACTCTGGATTTCATCACTTACCTCTGGTTGGGGAAAGCCCTGCAAGCAGCGAGGCTGGCTGGGGCCGGGGCAAGGCCAGTGCCGGCGTTGGGCACCGGCACGGAGCCGCGGGGCAGCCGTGCCCTTCCCCGGGAGAGCAGAGCCAGACGTGCCCACAGACTTCCCAGGCCAGCGCCTGGGAACTGGGAGGCACCAAACCAGAGCGGGAGCCCGTGCGCCGGCTTGCAGGCAGCCGGAGCAGGGCTGGCGGAGGCAGGAGCAGCCCGGGGTCACGGCCGCTCTGCGCCACGAACCGGCGGGCGGGCCGGCCCCGTGCTGCAGAGCGGTTGGTACGGCACTAACTCCTGAGCCTCCCTGTGCATAGCTCATACCTCTTTAGCAGAAGATGAAAACTTCACAGCTGCTAATGTGCAAGTGTTTATTAGCGCAGAGAGTGCCAGACAGACCTTGGATTTGGAAGGAGCTCTTGAGAAAGAGCCAAAGCCTGTCCTCCGTAAGCAGATTTTTTTGAAAGCTGCTGCCTGGTAGGTAACCGGCTCCAAGCAATTCTCTGGTGGCTGCTGAGCTGCTGCTTCATCTTGGGGCTCCTGAAGAACTTGGAGCATCACAGCAGCAGAAATAAATAGATGGATCCTTCCCTTTACACGAGGCTGGCGGCTGGATGTGCCCTATTGTTCGCGTTCCTCTTCAGCACAGCGAGGAGATAAGAGCGCTCACTCCCACGAGGAACACAAGATGAAAAACAAGTTTTAAGTCATGTTTCATGCAAGGTTGTTTGTAATGTCTGCAACTATTTTTAAATCTGGGAAATGAAGGGCTGCAGAGAGCCCTTGAGGACAGGTGCATTGTGTTATATATCACTGTCAGGTGAACTGGAGCGGACACTCGGTACCTGGCAGCCAGCACAGGGACATTGGTGACACCATCCCTCCCCTTGCCTGGCTGTGGGCGCAGCCCAGGCAGGCGGCTCTGCACAGCCGCTGCAGGGTGACACCAACCTTCAGGGGGACAAAGTCACTGCAAAAAACCTTCCCAAAGACAGCGCTGGAGGAAAGGCAGTCTCTGGGTCTAGGGGAGGAGCCTGGCAGAGCCTGCTGGGTGCTGCCGCCGGTTTTGCACGGACCTGGCCGGTGGGATGGAGGCATGCTCGGGCAGGATGGCTGCGTGGGCAGGATGGAGGCTGGAGGCAGGTGAGGGCAGGTGTCTGTGGGGCTGGCCCTGGGCGCTGGGGCTGGAGCGCAGTGTGGGCATCATCGCGAGATGCTCCGGCTCCTTCTGCAGGGCTCCCGCCCCATCGCCAGCGCGCCAGCACTCGTCAGCTCTCGGATGCTGACAGCAGCTATTTTGAACAGCCTCTGACACGGAAAAGTGAGAAATCAATTTCCAGAGCCAGAATTTCTCTGTTGAGCATTTTGGAGAGATCTGAGGCCACCCAAGCTCAAGGATGCCCAAGGATGTCACCGCAGAGCCTTGTCCTCTGCAAAGAGCTTCCCCTGGCCCCTGCAAGGGTAATCCCATGGCTGAGCTCCCCACAGCTCGGTCCTGGCTTACCTGGGGGTCAGGGACCATCTGAAATCTGCTCTGTCATTTCCTAGAGGTTTGATGTGTGTTCATCAAAGTGAAAGGGATTAAAAAAGAAATGAATATCATAAATACCCTAAATGAGCTGGATCTATAAACACTTCCCTGGCACCACTAATGTACTGTCAATATATGTAACATTATTTAAATAATAAGTTAACAACTTTTGCCTGTAAATTAAAATATCTTATTGAAATATATACTGATTACAAGGCAAATGTCTTTGTTCTAATTATCTTAATTACAGGCTTTTAACGGCAAGAAGTTGTAGAAATAAAACCAGACATAAATGGCAGCTTATAATGGTGATAGCTGCACCTGCTCGCACTTGCACTGTGCTGTCAGGGTAATTAATGCATCGATGCCTGCTGGCGGCGAGGAGAGCGGGGCTCTGCGGGGAGGGTGGCTGAGGGGTGTGTGCGCACACACGTCTGCCGCATGACGTGATGATGGCAGCTTGGACAGGCCCAGTTCAGCGTCCCCATTTACACAGCACCCACCCTGGGGGTGCAAAGCGCGGGGGCTTTGCTGTGGAGAGCAGAGAGCAGCCGCTTTGGAGGGAGAGGAGCAGGATCGCGCGCCGGTGAGATCCGCTGGGCACTGCAGCACAGCGGCACCTTCATCACCCAGCCCCAGCTCCCAGCAGCCCTGGCGATGGCCGGGCCAGTGCTGCAGCATCATTAGTTAATTAATTTCCCAACATTTTGTCCTACCTGGCTGGAGCGCTGACCTGAGTGCTGTGTCCCTGGAGGGGGGTTTGCCATGGCCCAGCTGCGCCCGCTCCGCCGCGGGTCCGACAGGGCAGAGGCTCCCGCGGCGATGGGCTCCCACCCGCCGCTCCCCCCAGCACGTGCTGGGACACTGAGCTTGGTCCGCGGTGCCGGGACGTCAGGCAGGGCCATTTCCCAGCGGAGGACTGATGATGGTCTCTGCTTCATAGCAGTGGGCAGCCCTTCCCTCTTCTGCAAAGACAGGCGGAGAAGGAGAATTCATTTCCATTTGCTTTGGAAATTGGGTCAGCACTAGCGACTGCATTCAACCTTTGGGGCTCCTGACTCCGCTCCCGTTGCCTGTGCCCAGCCAACTAATGAATTTCTGTTGATTCCTTGTCTGCGATGCATCTGCTCCCATCATTTTAGTCTCATTTTAGCTCCTTATCTTTCTTCACACTCTTTTAACTTCAGCCTGTGAATGGCTTCATCCTTCCTAAGCGAGGCTGCGCGCCTCTCCCTGGCCCGCTCTTATCTCTGGGAGCACAGAAAGGAATCACCCTCTGTCCTGCTGTGAGATGCCTGGCAGCCCTCAGAGAGCCGGGACCGAGCTCACCACAGAATAGCTCCTGGGGGATTAGTGGGTGAAAAAGCCCCAGCAGGGGAAGCCCAAGGAGGTGCTGGGCAGCCCCATGGCCACGAGCCCTGCTTTGCCACGTGGCTGCCTGGGCGCAGGCTCCTGCCATGCCCAGAAGGTGACCGAGGTCCCAGAGTGTCCCAACACCTCCTGCTCGCTCCAGGACAGGCGGCTGCTGCGCCTGGAGCCATGGCCCTCACGTTCATTCCTTCAGACAATCTGCTTGGCTGAAATGCACTTGTGGTGACTAAAAATGGGGTTTCTGAGGTATCATGGAGAATTTTCAAGTTCCTTTCACAAAATCTCACATTAGTGAGATCCCAGCACTGACTTCCCAGACACCTGCAATACTTTGTGCTGTCGTGTTGCTCGTTTGGAGGGCGAGTGTCCTGCCTGGTCCTCAGCACCATGTGCTGCTCACTTGTTTCACTTGCTCCCTGAAAAGTGTCCTGTCCTCTGCACACAGCCTTGCAAAATATCTTGAAGAAAATCAGTGTATTGTAAGAGCAGACTGGCAGACAGATTTCAGGTTATTTTCTTTTCTATCTGGACATATGGATACAGAAAATCTTTGGAGACCTTGAAGAGGGAAAATGCCTCCTTTTGAATTCCTAAACTGATGGCACGTCTAAGAATAGCCTCCAAAGGGAGATGCAAGATGAGTGACAAGAGCAATTCAGCACCTTTTCTTACTGTGCAATATACTTGAAATTTAAAAAGTAAAGTACCACACAGAAGGGAGGAGAAGGGGAATAGCCAGTCACGCTGAGGACATTTGGAGGAGTGTGCTATTATGTAAAGTGAGCAGGGAAAGGTTAGCAAATACCACTCCTTCCCCGGGGAGCCCTTCTCTTGCAGGAGTCATTAGTGCACTGGCAGGATAATAGATCCTCTCCGCTAACTCTCTAGGTCATAAGCAAATTAAGACAGAACAGCGGATCTGCTATCAATCTGCATTAGGCCTGGCTGCCCAGCTCACCTCTCTGGTAGCTGCTGTTTCACAGGAAGGTTGGACAGCAAATATCAGAGTTTGCCATTAAACCAAGTGCATTTTCCTCTTCGCTCAGCGGGGCTGGGCAGAGCGGCACCGGGAGAGTACAGACCTTTGGGATCCCGGTGCCGGGTGGTGCTTGAGAGGCCTCGTGGAAATGCTTTGCTGCACGGCTGCTTTCAGGAGGAAACACGCTCTCTTCCGACTTTTGGCTCCAGGAGTCATCTCATGTCCAAGCCGTGGCAGGACACGGTGCAGCAAACCTCGTGGAGCAGCAGAGCCGACTTCAAACAGAAACGCTGCCTGCGAAACCTCCAGAGTCACATTTGCAGCGAACAAAACCCCCCACCCGCACGCAACACAGCGCTTCAAATCCTGCCTTTAATCTCAGCTTCCAGGAACAACCTTCTCCCATCCAATTACTTGTCTTACAATTGACATCGCAATATTAAATTCCTAAGAACTAAAGCGCTTTGAAAATATAACCTACTTTAAAGTAGACAAGATTTATAGTGGAAGTATTTACTTTCCAGTCCTTGACGCTGTCGAAGCCGCTGATGGCTGATCAGCAGCCCCTTGCACGAGGCCTCTGAGCACGGGGGCTGGTTGCATTTGCCGGTGACAGCCCGTGTGGACGTCCAGAGCCGGGGATGCTCTGGGGGCTCCGGTCCCCGTGGCCTTGGTGTTGGGTTTGGCCAGGCTGTGGTTTCAGCACTGACAGCAGCACAGGAGCTGCAGACACGTGCAGGGGAAGGAGGTGGATCAGCCTTCCTGCCGATGGAGACCTGCAGCGGGGCAGGAGCCGAGCGCTGGGGCTGGGGCGCAGGGACAGAGTTTGGTCAAACTGCCCCAAAGCAAAGAACCGTTGGCTGTACATTAGCCAAGTGCTGCTATGGCATGAGACCTGAGCGGCATGTATCGCCTCACAGGGACCTGTCCCAGAGGAGGACCCCACTGTGCTGACCCCCCCCAGCAGTGACATTGTCCCTTTGCTTCTCTGGTGGCACCAAAGCAGGTCCCGGCTGAGCCCCTCCGGCCACGCAGCCAGTGATGGCCCCACCACCACGTCCCCCATGGCTGCTGGTTCTGTTGGACTCTGAAGCCACGTGCAGCTGCAGGGTGCCCTCAGCACCCCTCTCCTGCTGCCACCACCGCCGCTGGCACCCTCAGCCTGGCTGAGGGCCGGGTCTGTCCCGTGCTCCTCCGGCCGCTCCCCGAGGCGCAGAGGCTGGTGCGTGCGGTTTCGCACCGTGGCTCGTTACCACACAGCTGTGGCATCCAGGAGCAGCTCCACTGTGAGCTGGGAACTCTTTCCCCAGTGCCAGCAGCGGGTCCCAGGGCAGGCAGGCAGCGCTGCTCCGGGTACACATTTCTGCCTGGCCTCACCCCTAATCATAAATTGCTGCGCTAACCTAAACAGAGAGGCATTAACTTTCACTCCTGAAACAAGGTGCAATTAGTTGGGCATAAAAGAACACTGGAGTGATACTAATTACCCTCTAAAAGACGAATAGAATTGAATCAGAGAAGCAGAAAATTACCTTTGTGGGAAATTGGCTTCAGAGTTTACACCAGACCAGTGGCGGTGGCGGGATGGGCACCGTGAGGTTGGGTGCTGCTTCTCCTCCCCATTTCCAGCCAAAGCAGGAGCCCTGGCACCGGCTGGGCAGGGCCCCAGGCACCGCAGCAGGGTCTGTGTCCCACCTGCACCATCCCTCAGGCACAGACTGGGCCACGGCAGCTGCATCATCTCAGCCCCTGAAGTGAAGAACTTGTCTTTTAACAGCAGATCACAACCACCTTGACTATCCCATTTTGTTTACTCCTGGAAACCATCCAGATTTTTAATTAGCCCTTAACTATTCCCTACCCATTTAGCAGCATTCAAGGAACTCGTCGTACTACGCTCACATCCATCCCGCAGGCTCCTCTGTGCTGCCTCACAGCACTTTGCTGATCAGCAATTGCTTCTGATAACAGCACATAATTCATCACTGCCAACCTCTGCTCCTCGCAGCCTGCCCAGCAGGGCAGCAGCTCTGCGGATGGGCTGATTCCCCGTTACCGGCCTTCCTGGAAGGACACGGCTCCTCCAGAGCATCACAGAGCTTCGCCACTAAACCACAGAGCCCCAGCCCGGGGCGCTGGCTGCGGCGCTGCCCCGTGCTGTGGGGGCTCCCACCCGTGGTGGTGCAGGGCTCTCAAAACAAACCGGGATCTGCCCCAGGTTTGCTTCCTGCAGCTGTGAGAAAATCCATCCACAGGGCAGCGCGCCAGCCGCTCCGGAGTCCAAGCCACTTTCTGACTGCAGCCCTCTGCTCCGTGGCTGCGTGTGCCCAGAGCAACCCAGGGCATCTGCTGGGCTGCTGGAAACCAAACAGGACGGTGCAGAGCTTTGTGTGACCAACACCCACGGCAGAGACCTGCCACGGTCAGCTCCAGTGCCAGCCCGCTGCGCAAACGCTCCGAGTGACTTCCAGGGCTGAGCAGCCAACGTGAGCTGATGCTCTCGCCCGTCAGAACGCAGCGTGAGGCTCACAGCTGCACCCGGTGCTGCTGGGGCTCTGGTGCTCGGGACAGCCCTCCCCAGTACGTCCCAGTCAGGACTAGGTTTCCCCAGGAAAAAGCCGGGAGCTGCAGGGGGTTTTATCCAGTGCAAACCCACCTGCATCAGAGACCACAAGGAGCTTCAACCCCATCTGTTCCACGCAGGCAGGCAGCACACAGCACCACGTGGCTCCTGGGACTTTTAATAGCAATTAACAATCTGTTCTACGAATCTCAGTGGTAAGGGACATGGGGAAGCTGCCTGCCAGGGTCTGGAGCAAGGTGCCTACTGGGACAGCTCTGACATGGCTGCAAACGCTCCTGGGAGGTGGGAGAGACCTGGCTCTCGCGAGGGCTGATGTCTCCGGAGCCTCCTGCTTTCCCCACCGCTCTCTGAGTTCATACACAGAAGCTACATCAAAGCTACTCCTGGATTTATGCTTATGGGAAAAGCTCATGGCAGATGTTGTGGGAACTAAAGATTTTAAAAGGCAATTGGAAAAGCAGTCCAGGAGCAATCTGCTTCCAGGTACTGCTGCCGCTTGTTCTCCCTGCTGCACAGGGCTTGCCGTACCTGCAGCACAGGCTGTTTGTTCCAGCCGGTGTTTGAACTCTCATTTATAAGATGCATTATTTACCAGTCTGACATGCAGCTAATTTAAAACAAGATTTATCAGCAAAAAAGTAAAGCTATGGTGGCTTCCAAGAAGCGCAGTAGAGCGTTTTGCTGGGCTCTTGCTGAATCTGCAGGTTCCAACTTAATCCATCACCAACAGGCACTGGCAGCAGAGCCCTGAGCTGCAGCCTCCCGGGCTCGGGACCCTCGGCTCGGCCCCTGCCCACCCCGGGGGGCTCACGGGAACACGGCCCACGTTGGACTTGTGATTCCCACAGACAAGCCAAGCGGGAGGAGGCCCACGCCAAGGGAACGACCTTCACGGCATCAGTTACCTGACCGGGGAGGGTGAGGAACGTGCCCGGGAAGATGCAGACAACTCCTGCAGAGCCTGTATAGGGGTGGTGCCCCCCACCCGCTGCACCCCCTGCCCCACACCCGGACCCCCCGGCTCTCCAAGCTGCTGCTTCCCGCAGCCGGGAGCTGGGTCTGTCCTGCTCCTCTGGCCAGTCAGCCCTGCGGGGCCGGGGAGCGCCCGGTCTGTTGTGTGGCGCTTTGGGGGCAGGAGCAGCTCCCTCCAGCTGAACAAAGCCCGAGGAACCGCTCCGGTGCCAAGGAATTTTTAGCAAGCCGTGGGAAGTGTCAGTCGCTTTGCAAAGGTGCAACTGTTCACAGAGCGAAGCGTAACCAGAGCTCATTGGCAGATCAAAGCCCACCCTGGAAATGGGGCATCGGCTCAGAGGACCAGTGTCCTCTCCCAGGGTGTTCCCTTCCTGGCCAGTGTCCCCCACCCCGCTCCTCTGCCCCCAGCTCCCGGCACCAATTGCTCCCTGGGCCATTACCCAGCGCTGCTTTTGGGTGGGGGCAAACCTCAGCGTGGCTGAGACCCTCTGAACACAGGGGCAGAGCCACGGACAGGGACAGCCACGTCTGGTGCAACCATCGCTGCGGGGCCCGTTGCCGCCTCCATCACACCTGCGCCTTCGCTCGCGGACACGCGTGCGCACACGCGCTGCTCCCGGCACTGCGGCCCCTCCTCTGCAGCCGGGGGCTGCAACATGCTGCAAACACAGATAAATATTTAATGTTCAGAGGGAGAGTTTTTGTGCTGACCTAGATTGCTTCCCCCAACACCCCGCTGGGACCCAAGGGGATTGTGTGGGGCAGGGGCATGGGCACAGCTCCCCGGTGCTCTCAGCAGCCCCCAGCCCAAGTAACCAGGACAGCCCAGTTCCCTGCCTGGTTCTCTCAGGGCTCCTGTTTGAGCTGAGGTGGACACAGGGCTGCGGGTGCCACATCACCCATGTGCTGGGAGCGGGCACAGAGGCAGGAGGCAGATGTCTCACTGCCCTCCAAGGCGGGAGCAGAGCCAGGATGCTCCGGGCAGGATCAGCCTGTTTCCCGCGGCCAGTGGCTCCCCCGGGGGTGGTGCCCACTGGGATTATCCCGGCCTCGGTGCCCACCTTGCCCTGGCAGCCCTTGGCTCTTCTTCCGCCTGCTCGGGCCGGGCATGGGCTGACCTCCCCGGGAGCACCCACCGGCACCGGCTGGGCCAAGGGTGCTGCTCTCCCGCTCCGGCACCGCAGCAGAGCCACGTCCTCCAAAGGCAGCGCTGCCTTATCAGTAAAAAAAGGCAATTTCCCCAGACAGAGCGGGGAGATTCCGCAGCCCTTCGCACTCCCCATCTGCGCTGACAGGACGGGAAGAACTTTAATAAGATGTGATTTGACAGTAGCACAAAACAACAACAGCATTAAGGGAAGAATAATGGCAAAGGCAGCTGTCAAAAACCTCATGTTCTCAAACCAGGAGAAAGAAATCAAAGCTGTCAGGCTCAGCAGAGGAGCGAAGGGCAGCTGGAGGGGAGGGCAGGACCGCAGCCGGGTACCACTGCCCACGAGGGGACCTGGCCACCACGGGAGCTCAGCTTTGGGCCGGGGCACAGGGAGAACCCCCCACAGCACCAGCCCAGTGGAGACCCCAGCATCACCACAGCCAGCTCAGCAACGTGCTGACTCTGCGGCCACGGAGCTCAGGGGAGGGAGAAGCAGCACCAGGAGAAGGGCAGGCAAGTGATGCTGCACGTCCATGGTGGAAGCAGCAGGACACGGCCCCGTGTGCCCACCAGGCTGCACCGCGCACAGAGGAGCCGCACAGCACGGCCACGGGCGCTGCAGGGGATGGGACCCGGCGCCCGGGCTGGCTGTAGAGGGGGTGGAGATGGGCCAGATGCTTTTGCGTCAGTCTATGAAAACGAGCCAGAAGGTGCCTGTTGGCATTGAAAGACAGAGAGATAAAGGGATCCAGAGGAGTTGGACTCTGTGAAGTTGTGCCAGCTCAATGACCTGAGGTTTGTGGCCCAGGAGCTCACAGAAGGATCCAGGTGCAGGGCAGTGTCCCAGCAGCACCCACAGCAGAGGGGGAACCCCCAAACCCCATGGGAGGGCATGGCCGACACTGGGGGCAAAGGGGACATCTCAGCCGGCAGCACCAGTGGCCCCTGGACCTTAGCACACCCAAGAGAGCCGAGCAGGATGCAGCAGTGACTCCTGGTGCTGGTGGGTAATTCCCAGAGCCCCTCTCCCCTTGGCTGATGTGTCACCGTGTCAGAGACGATGCTGCTCTGCGGGATGGACGCGGGCCGGATGCTCCTGCTTCCTCCGGCTGCGGGTGCGCGGTTTAGCACAAGTCACCGTGGGGCCGTGACACCCGCTGCACAACCTGCTCACTAATGCTGGGGCAGGAGGCAAGGGGAGACTTTGGGCAGCCAGAGTGGCCGGGAGGGAGCTGGGTTTGGGGAGCAGCAGAAGGAAAATCTCCCCATAAAATCACTGGCCCAGCTGCAGCCCCAGCCCGAGCATTGCGAGGGAACCGCAGACCGCGGCTGATGCTGCTCCTGCAGGCGATGACAACGCAGGGAGGAAAAACACCAGAGAGAAAAGCAACATCCCACTTAAAAGGACACCGAGAGCCCCTCACCGTCAGAAGCAGCGTCCTGGGGATGAACAGAGCTCGTGGCATCACGCGACAGCAGAGTATCGGCCAAAAACTTCTCTGGATCCGGCTGCGTCGGAGCATCCAAGGGCAGAGGGGGCCCTGCCTGCCTGTGCCACCCGGACCCCTGGAGCTGCTGCCAGTCCAAAAGCCAGTCAAGGGTTTGATAACGTGCATGCCTGGAAACATAAACAAACAGGGCTTAATGAAACCTTTCTTTTAAAAATATGGTTTTTAATTTAAATGCAAATTGGGTGCTGTGTTATCTGTAGGCCACTTGCAGTGACACACTGCTTAATTAGCAGGGGTGTCTCAGGAAGCCAAGGCAGCTAATGGCTGGCCCTTTCCTGGGCATTTGTTTTAAGTTAATTAAAATTTTTCAGAAAGGGATCCATCCTGCTCTGCAGAACAGCTCCTCACTCTGTTCAGCCAGTCCTCTCCTAAGCCCAGCTCGCTGCCAGGGACGCTCTCAGCAGGCTATTAGCTATTCATCGAGTCGGGCACATTTATTTCTGCATCCTGAAATCCCCTTTGGCGAGTCACAAATCACAGCCCACCGTTCAACAGCCGCGCCTGCAACATCCAGCGTAGGGCAAAATGATACCAACAATAAATCTGAGCAAGGACATGGGAGATTTTTCTAAATGCTGGGATGAATTACATATCTAAGTCTTCAGAAGAGACATTAAACCTAATGTGAAATGGAACCTTCCAAGTGATGAGCAGAGCAGTTATCCCCAGCGCTGCACACAAGTTATGCACAAGAGGATCTCATTTAGAGAAAATCTGCCATTGCCAAGAGAGATGAGCTGGAATCGAGCGCCGTGATCCGTGTGGGGATGGAGCTTTAACCCTCCCCTTGGCCCAGCTCTGCCTCCTGCCACTGCCGCCCACCGCACGTGGACCCCCAGCCCAGGCGTGGAGCCGGGTCTCACCGGCCGTGAGAAGCTGCCGGTTGCTGAACCGCGGCTCCTGCGACTCGGCCACCCGGACTCGTGCTCACGTGGGAAGAGACTTTCCTGGAGTGGCCTGAGATGGGGGTGGTGGGAGATGGGGGGACAGCACCAGCTCAGTGGCCACTGCGCAGGAGCAGCCCCTGGCCCAGCATCCTGCTCCAGACCACGGCTTGGTCCCGAGGGTGGGACCCTTCCCACTCCTGTTCCGCGGGACAGGGCTGCCGTGTGCTGCTCCGCTGCGGGATGAAGCAGCTGTCAGGTTGCAAGATAAACCCTGGGGAGAAACGTCACCAGCAGAAAGTGGAAGCAGAGCAGGAGATGCTGCAGCAGTGGCAGGTCCCTCCAGCACGCAGCCGAGTGCAGCAGCCATCAGCACTCATCGACAAACGCTCCCGGTTTAATCAGCGTAGGTCCCTCCACAGAGCCAATCGATGGCATCGCGTCGGGAGAAAATGAGATAAACGGCAGCTTTAATAGCGCTCCATTTCCCTGCAAACAGGGGCCCTGCCCCGGGCGCAGGAGGAGAGGGCCCCTGAGGAAAGGACGAGGCTCCGAGGTTGCCCCGTTCTCTGCCGTGCTCCATTTCATCCCGTTCCCCATCCCAAGCGGCTCAGTGCAGCGAGAACGAGCAGCCCAGAAACAGCTGTGGGGTACATGGGAAGGGGACACCGAGCCCAGGGCTGACTCCCACCTCAGTTCCAGCTCTGCCCAGCACATGCTGGGTCTCTGGGGGGCTGTTCCCCTCCTCCCTTTGCATCTGCAACCTGGAGAGTACGAGCTGACCCGCTCTCTGAAAGCACATTGGGAACCTCGTCTCCAACACGCAGCAGGAGCCACCAGCCACCTTTGCTCACCTGTGGCAGGATCCACAGAGAAGCAGCCAAGGCATTTGCACGCTCGGTGCTGCCCGCCCTGGCAGACACCTGTGCATGGTCCGTGCCATCGGGACCTGGCTCTCCCACGCCGCCGCCGTCTGGCTGCCAGCAGCCGCCTGCTTTCCAGGTGAGGTAACCCGGCTCCTTCCCGATGGTTTTCCCAGTTTGCTACTTCAGAGCAAAACCCATAAAAATGAGAATTGGGTTTATTTTTCCCCTATGCTCATCTACCTACAAATGTCTAGTTTAATTCTGAAAAGGATCCTGTGTCTCTTGCAGTTCCGCGTGGGGAGCAGCAGCCCAGAGCCCGGGGAGGGGTCCCAGCGCAGGCGAGCGCTGCGGCTGCCTTGGCACCAGAGCCTGCCCTGGCAAAGCCCCGCCGAGGCCGGGCCTCCCGCAGAGCGAGGGATCGTCTTCTCTCTCCATCCCAGGTATTTGCTTACTCCCTTGTTCAGCGCAGAGCCTGGAGGGCTGGAAACGCTGGGCCCCGTTTGGCACAAGGTGAAGCCGTTGCCCCGCGAGACCTTTCCAATGGCACCAACCAGCACCATCAGCTGAGCCTGGAAACACGTCCGAAGGGGCCAAGCTCCTGCGGGAGGGGAGGAGGAGAACCTGGCAGGTGGGAGGGAAGGTGGTTTAATGAAGTATCCAGTATTTTAAACCACTGAAGGATTAAAGCAAGGAAGGGATAGGATCTTCCACAAGAACTCAGTTGTTAGTGAAGCCCAAGGGTAGATGCAATTGTTTTCTGGTTTTTCCTCTCTTTGATGACCCAGTTTTTTAATCTCATCAGCACCAGGCTTCAGTGTTAATTTTTAAATATTCTTGGGTAACTGAGAACATTAACTATTCATGATCTTATCTTCAATAGCTGCTGGTTCTCTGACACTGTGCCAGGGTTGAGATGTACATAATGAGCCAGGGAGAGCTGAACTTACCAGGGAAGGCGACAGCTGGTTTTTCCTGAGCGTCCTGTTGAAACGGCCACAGGACGGGGTGGGGCTTCACCACAGCGGCTCTCCTGGATGAAGCGAGGTTGTGGGGCAGGCTCACACCGCCGAGGCCACCCCCTGCAACTGCGGTGGCTTGAAAATACACAATAGCACGCAGGAAGCTGGGGCCTGGGGAACGCTGCAGACGCTCTGTGAATGCTCCAGCTCCCCTGGGAAACCCCAGCACGGTTTGTAGTGTGAGGGGACCCAGGCGCCGCTGTCCCCTGCCAGCCAGGTATTGGCACCGGAGGAATCCCCGGTGACCAGAGATGTGTGCTGGTGGATGCAGAAGTAGAGAGCCTGCCCGCAGAGAAACAGCAGCCCTTCAGCTCTTGCTGTGAAGGGACACAACAGAAGTAATGACATTTGCCTACAGCCTGGCTTTGCCTTTTCAACATTGCAGCGTGGACACGACACAGTCCCCTGCCTGTGGGAGGGGACACAGAACCAGCCGGCGCTGCCAAACACACCGCATACTGCCACGGAAAACCGGGCAGGACCCAGGGCCAGGCTGCCCTGGCTCTGCTGAAGAGCCTCTCCCCCGGCTGCCGGTGAGGCAGGAGCCTCTGGGCGGGCTGGGTGTGCTCCGCGGCTGCTCTGCCAAACCGGCCCCCTGGGCAGCGCCCGGCTGCGGCCGGAGCAGAGAGCCCTGTGCCGGAGGCTGTCCTGTGCTTCTTGTCAGCAAGAAGAGAGGATGAGGCAGCTACAGGAGCTGGGGTTAACTTGGGGAAAGCCACACAGTGCCAAGAGCTGTGAACAGGCGAAAAAGTGAAGCATGCAGAATGGAGAACAGGAGAGCAAAGGTGATTAATTATCAGACCATGAACCAGCAGGAGAATACAGAGATAGAAACAGAGTAAGTTATTCAAAGGAATAAAAGACTTACACTGGCTTTTAGGAGGGCTGGCAGCTGGTAGGTGGGAGGCACACACCTCTCCCCTCTGCAGCAGGTATGTGGGGACACGCTCTCACCAACTCCTTTATGCTGACAGTCTGCTGCCGGATAGAAAATCCCTTTGGTACTTCAAAGCATCTGAACAGGAGGAGGAAAGCACTGGGAGCACAGAGATCTGCGAGTCTCCTGGCCCAGAGTCCACAGCACCACTAGAGAATTACCCACACGTGTTCAGAAAAGGGTACAGGGTGCTTCCTACTGGAAAACCAAAATAAGAATCACAGGATCAGAGAAAGGGTGAGGCTGGAAGGGACCTCTGGGGTCACCTTGTCCAACCCTCTGCTCAAGCAGGAGCACCTGAAGCCAGCTGCCCAGGAACATGTTCAGACAGCAAAGATCACTGTATTTTCTCCCCATAAAAATTAAATATCATAGAAGAAAAATGAATTACTTAATCTGCAAACTAACAAAGCTGCACTGGGTGATCAATGTATACAGCATTTTATTGAATGAACGTATATTACAATAGACAAACATGTATTAGACATGCTATACAAAATATACATTCTTATGTGAAAAAAAATATAAATAGACACTAGGAAACAGCAACAGGAAACAAGAGCAGCTTTGCTCACACCGTGGTACGAACCCCGGCCCCTGCACTGTCAGTGCTTCAGCACCCACTGCAGAAACCGTGTGTTACTGCAAACAGAACGGCCACTGCCCCCTCTGCACCTCCTGCAGCAAAGGGGAAAGAACAGACCTGACTTTTTTCTGCAAGTCTACCTCGGAATTCTTTTCCACACCACCAAGGACAGCAAGACGTTCACCTTCTTACAAGCTGCAGCTATTCACAACCAGCTTATGGACTTTAACGACACACCACTGCTCACAGAAGGATGCAAATGTCCTAACTCAGAACAGCAGCTTTTACAGGGCAGTGTCTCACAGAAATCAGTGCAGCTTTGGCTCCTCAACAGCCTGGGTGGATATCTGGAGAAAGCAGCAAGCAGCCCAAAAGGACGAGACTTTTCTGCTGCTGTCATTTCATGACCTGGCCTTTCTCATCTAGATTTAGAACTGCAGTACTGGGATCCTGCAACAGAGAGAACTTTGGATTGAAAATAAGCACCATGTTTTAAATGCTGTCTGGAAAGGAAAAGCCTGGAGGAAATAAAACCAGAAAGGAATTAACTTAACAATCTTCTCTTAGCATGTATGTTATTAAAACACTTCAGATGTCAGAGCCCAAAAAGAGTTTCACACACCTGCATTTCTCTACTTCATCCAAAGGTCAAGGACAATTGGATCCTCTTCCTACTAAAGCTGCTGGCTATCAAAGCAACCACTGCTGCTCTGAGAGCATGGCAAGAGCCCTTGATAATATTTGCTCATTTGTGCAGATCTGAATATTATTCACACCCAAAGAGCTGTGGGAAAAGTTATCACTATTCCCAGTCCTTCCTCACTTATTTACTCCAATAATCCAGTCTCAGAAGTTTCAGCTGTGATTCTGCAGGGCTGCATCTGACACTTTGGTCACACACCCTTCTATTTCGGAAGGGATCAATGGGAAGCCTTACATACCTCTCCTGGGCTGGCTCAGAAAGGTTTTTCTGTCTTTACAAAAATACACCATGCAGCTGTTTTCATTTTAGCATATATCCTATGACTTGGAAAACGCAACAATGTCTGGGGAGAAAGCCCCCTGCTCTTCAGGCATGAGGATACAGCATCACCTTGAAGCACCCTAGCACTGAGCTCAACATTCTTGCTGAAACCCCACCACTGAGGAGTCTTTAACCCCTGCCACAGAAAGGTGCACTCTCCTAGAGAAAGAACTTTTCAGGAAGTTTTTATGATGTTCTTCCTCCTGTCAGGCACACTCCACTGTAACTACTGAAGTCTGTGTCTCCTGTCTCAGCAAGTACTGGATTTTTGATACTGAGTGGTTCCCTGCATATGGTTTCATTTCTCACCTGCCAAATATTTACACATTTTGGCCATGCTGAGGTGTAGGGAACTACTGGAGAGTTCAACAAAGCAAGTTTTGCCTGACACTTTATGACAGAAAAGGACACAAGTATTTTAACTACATATGCCTCTTGGCTGTAACAGAAAATCCAAATTATAGTTCACCAAGTATTTATCAAATGATCTCCCAATTTATCTGGAGCTTTTCATCACAACATTCTTTTTGAGGGTTCACTTAACTGTCAGCTAGGAAAAACACACAGAGACCTCTGCAACATACACGATACAAAGGCTTTTCTAAAAGATGAAAGCTTAGATAAACTTCTGAAACAAACCACTCAAAACTCCCACCTTAGAGCTATTTTACCAGATGACCAGAGGGAAACATCTTCTGTCCTGTTCTTTGTTTGCTATTTACAAGAACTTCTGGGAAGCTGGATACTAGAGCTTGGAAGACGGGTGAACACTGCTTGTTACTGCAGGGGCTCCTCTGGACAAGGCGGGCGACTGACACAGATTTAAGGACTCCACACTTAACTGGGTCAAACTTGGCATTCTGCTAACATCATGGAATGGATCAGCCTGCAGCTAGGTCAGCCAGGATTAATGCACACAGAGTGTATGTAACAATTAAATCCATCAATATCACAGTTCCACCACATACCTATAGTAAATTCATTTCTTTCCAAGACGAAGACAGCTCTATCCCCTCAGAACCAAGCTTTCAGTCTTCAAAAGACAAAAACAAAACCCCACCATATGGCTTGATATGCAGCTGTCAAGACTAACAGTATGATACATACTTTGGCATAATAAAAAATATATTTACATTACAGTCAACACATTTATATGCTTAGTGTATACAAAATATTTATAAATGCAAATTTATTTACAACTAGAGTCCATTATTCATCGGAGAAAACAAGCCTCAAAGTTAGACTGGAAACAGACGCCTGCCAACAGTCTAAGGAACAAAAAGCTGGCCAAGAGTTTCATGCTTACAATTACTGGGGAATTCCATGAGGAGGCCCTGAACATTTGTTTTCAAGCAGACAATGCAGTGTGAAATAGCTATGCATTCTCGAGAGATTTTCAAAGCATGCACCAACACGAAGGCTGCTTCCAACATCACAAATCCACGTTTTAGTGCTATTCTTGTGGATATCACTAATTATCCATGTGTTCTGTTGCACATCCCCATTTTCCAGTACACAGAAATCCAAGGAAAAAGGGCATGTGCCACCTCCTCCTAGGGAGTGCAACTCTGCTTAGTCAGCCTGTAATTGCAGACACAGCACACAAGCATCTTTGGCCTTGGGGTTAGTCCTGAGGTAGTAAATACAAAGTCAGTTGATAGGGATTTGCTTTCCAGACCTCATTTTAGTGCCTTACGTGGCTTCGCTGTAGTCATGGATGTTCCGTGTCCTATGAAAATCAAAGTTGTGTTCTCGCAGCCGGGGGCAGGGCCTGGGCGAAGCAGCTTGCTCCCGCTCACCGTCAGCAACGCCCTCGCCGCGGAGGGGCCGTGGGGTCTCACGGGCCGACTGCTGGGGCAGGAAGTGGGAGTGAGACAGCGCCAGGTCTTTGTTTACTCCCCACAAAGGAATCTGAAAGGGTTCTGAGGAAGAAGAGTGAAATGAACAGGAGTGAGTTCATGATAAACACTCAAATTTTGTTGCAACTCGGCAGTAACAGCCTTTCTGAGGTTATTTTCTCTTTTTCTGAGAGCATATTTGACTGGATGCTCTCCCACTTCAGCAATCTGTCACAGAAACCAGGAACAACACACACAGCTTCAGACTGAATTTTTAAAAAGGCTACCTGGAAGGAACTCAACACAGAAACAATCCATTTGGGGGGAAAAAAATAAAAATGTTTTTGGAGTTCTTTGAGACTCAGGCCAGCTCAAACAGAATGGATATTTTAATTTCCTATGTAAAGCTTTAACTCTTGGGACCACATTCCACAAGCTTTAAGAGATGAACTGCAGATTAATACTGGCTTTTCAACATCACCCTTTTCAGCTCTTGGGCACTGGATGCAAACTGAGGTCTAGTTCTGAGAACAGGGGGTTAAACAGACGAGTTACTCCACAAACTACGGTCACTTGAAGAATTAGCTGTGTATCACTAGTGAAGGGCAGCACAAGGAAGTGGAATACAGGGAATACAAAGCAGCAAGAGGGAGAAGGGGACACTCACCATTCATCTGCTGGGAGGAGATTTTCTTTTCACTTATCTTGTCGTGGTTGGTACGGAAGACAGGCATGTCCCTGTCTGCTAAGAGATTATCAAGAGTACTGGTTTCATGCTGGGTGCGTGCTGTGTATGTTTCCTTAGGCACCTGCACCATGAGATTAGGGAGAGTCTGATCCAGGGGGTCCTCTTCTGTGATGTAAGCATAGGGACAGTACTCTCGTGTCCTGGAGTAGATGTTTGCATTGTCGTAGCAGTCCGAGCAGATCACCAGTGGTGCTGCGCCACCTGGCAAACACAGCAGAGAAACAAACCACTCTCAGCAAGGATGCTTGACTTGGGCTCCTTCATGTCTTAGCATGATCAGGAGTTAGTGGCACACTTTGAAGGGCCTTTATACAGTTAACATGGCAACAGAGCACTCAGCTGGACTGTTTACTGAGGAAGTCACATGAGAAGTGCTCCATTCACCACCACCCAAACTCTCCATCGCGCTGCGCTTCTGAGGCCGACCAAAATCACGGATGAGACTGATCGAGAGCAAGCTCATGTCTGCAGGAGGGCTCTGTGCAGGTCCAGCCAGCTTGGACACCAGGCTGAAACAGCCCTGGAATCAAACTGGGACACCTATTCTCACCTCCTTATGCTCTTGTACCAGACTCGTACCCTGCAGGCCCACACGCCTGCAGATGATAAAGTGGCCGTTGAGACAAGCTGCTTCTCGAGTCCTTCCTGACACAGACTCAGTGAAACAGGACTACAGACCAGAGGGAACGGACCATGGGACAGATGTGAGCAAACTTACACTGAAGATCACTTTTGAAAGCCAGTCTGTGTAAGGACTGGATGGCTCCTCAGCATTTGGATGGTAAAAAGAGCTTCTCTATAGACTCAGTGACATAAATATCCTGAAAAGCATCCAAACAAGGTAGGGAAATTGCACAGACCCTTCAGTTATGATTGTAGCAAGTGGACTATATGTCTGGCAGAGCCAGTGATTTTATGCCAAGGACAAAAGGTACAGCAAGTCATCTTCCAAGCAAACTTTGTTTCTACCTCCATTGCCTGGACTCTTCAGATGCCAAAGGGAAAAAATCTACCTTGACGTTTCACCCGGGAATTCTCTAACGGCATCCCCACCTTGCTGAACAGCTCACAGACCCCGAAGCAAAGAGCCTCTGGAGGGAACTGTACTGCTCTGGCACCTGAAGGACAGCAGCCATGACATCTACACACAAAGGCACTCTTGGTAGATTAACAAACACTACAAGAAAAACTGGAGATGCCTCAAACTCAGAACAGTCAGTGGAAATTTTCAGATCCACCTGAATTCTTCCCCAAGAAGAGTCACCTTTGACGTTAACAGCAGCACTACCACTGTACAGCACACTGTGCAATCCTGCTGCCAGCTGCGAGGGCCAGACTGCGTGCTGGGGTCCTGCTGAGACAGGTAACACACCTGAGGGCTTCACTCACCATCTGCACCTTTATGCACGTAGCCACCGGCTGGAGGCATGAGCTGCTGGTGGCTTCCTGCCTCCGAGTTACTGTAGCCTTCCTGAGGCTCTGACAGAGTTCCCTGGGAGGACAGATAGCTGGGAATGTCTGCAGGTAGGTTCATCTCCTCTGCAAGGCAGAATTAATGTTAATGAGGTTAACATCTAACTGAAGATTTCAAGGCAGCACCAACACTATTACCACATTAACGAAAATGCCATCCAGAATTCCAATTAACACATCGTTTTCTTTTTCCTACTTCAGTGATGGAAAATCCATGTAGCTAGTTCAAAACTAACAGGGTCAGGAAGGAAATTTACACACATTATTCCAGGTCCTGAAAACATCTGTAAGTTTATATTTAATTTATTTATTTCCATACTTTACTGTTTTCCCTCAATGTAGAGAAAATCTAGTGTGTAAAGCATGAAATTAACAAACTTTTGATACTTAAAAAAACCCTCTAAAATTAAGAAATTTGAGCAAATCTCTGAAGAGACTTTAGAAGGAAATCTTCAGCTCTTCAGTCTTATAATCCATAGTGCATCCAGAAATTTCCCCACCCTTAACAAGTGGTTTTGATTAAAAACAGGGCTGAAGGCTTGCTCTCGCACTTTACCCGTGTTAGTGATGCTGTAATCCTCACTCTTCCTCCTCATGTGGTAGATCACGATAACCCACACCAGGGAAGTTCCCACGACACAGCACACCACGACAATGATCACAATGCCCACTGTTGTCCAGCCATCCTCCTCGTGGACAATGCCACTCTGGGATGAATCACAGTTTGGGGAAGCCAGGACATGCAGGTAAATATGGCCACGCTCAGTGCCCAGTGTGTTGGACATAATGCACGTGTACTTCCCAGCATCCTCCAGCCCAGCATCCACAATGATGAGGAGCTGATTTGCTGCAGCAAAAAAATGCCGTTCTGTGACAGTCAGAGGGCCATCGTCCTTGGTCCAGTTGAGGCGAGGGGCAGGGCTGCCCCCAGCTATGCACTGCAGGACGGCAGTTTCGCCTCGCGCCACGGTTCTGTCCTCCAGAGGCCTCATGAAGGAGGGAGTTTCTGTGACAGTGGAGGGGGAAAAAAAAAAAAGTTGTAGGGTAAATTCACTGTGCAACACCAGAGTGTAGTCCAGGGTATTTAAAAATCTCATCTTACAACCTGAACCTAAACTTCAGCAGTGAAACAAAGGATTTGGGCAATCCTGCGAGTTCAGCTCCCTACAGACCACTGCAGCAAAGGCAGGTACAGGAAATGCCCACAATTATGCCAGGAACAGTCTCTTCTATGCATTCCAACTCTAGATTTGCATATGACCATAATGATAAAAGTCAGTGTCTTCAGAAAATACTGCACTCTAGAAGGAACTGTCCTTCCATTATTACTCAACATAGTTCATGTTACCTGTGACTAAATTTGTCCCAAGGCAACATGAATTACCTATCTGCAATGTGCCCCTCGGTTCTCTCCTGCAAAGATCATACTAACTCCACTGGTCAGCACTGCAGCTGAGCTTCTAAAGCTGCACTCTTCAAAAATCATGGCAAGTGCTGCATTCAAATGCCCTAAACCCACGCACAGCAGTTCGAGATGCTGTGGCAGATTCCAGAGGCAGGGTGGGAAGCAACCACAGGGAGAAAAAGTCTTGTTCCTTATCACTAAATTCCATATACAGCTAGAGGAAGAGGAAACTGCACTCTTTTTATTTTAACTTCATTCTTTAGGACTTAGGCTTGTTACTTACAGGTAAGCTACACGACCCCTGCAGAAGCGAAGCGATCCACATGCAAGCACAGATGAGCACAGCACTCACCTAACACCGTCAGCGTGGCATTTGCTGACAATCCCCCTGCAGTGTTCTGTGCCATACAGCTATAGATTCCCATGTCTTCTATTTTCACATTTGCAATAAAGAATACATCATCCTCAGGCATGACATGCATCCTCCTCTCTCTTGCAGCAGGGAAGTCCGTGCCACCATCTTTCTGCCAGGAGATCTGTGGCGTAGGGTGGCCCTCTGCAGCGCACTCCAGCCGGGCCATTGCCCCAGTGCGGATGGTGAGATCCATGGGGGTTTTCAGGAAAGAAGGTAGCTCTGGATCAAAGGAGACATGGCTTCAGTATTTTCAGTACCAGAGAAAAAGCCACAAAAGCTCCAAAGCACAGAATATCTGAAAACAAGCAAATCTGAAACACATCTGCCCTTGAGATGCAGATTCTTCTGAAGAACTGCACGAATTTTCAGTGGTCACCTCAAAGAGCCTGTCCTCCAGATTTAAATACAGTGTTCATTTCTCAGGGGGAAAAGACAGGAAAGAGGTTTAGACTTCTTCATAAGCTCTTTGTCACACTTTTTCTTCCCTTATAATAGGGAAGGTGAACTTCTATCTCATCAGTCCAAGTCTGTATTATCTGTTCTGCATAAGCAAAAGCAACACAGGCACCTCTGCTCTCAGATACAATGGGATCAGGGCTCTACTGACTGATGTGAACATTGTCTTCTTACCCCCCTTCCCTCAGGCCAAAATAAATAGAATAATTATGGCTAAAACCAAAGTACTTAATAACTGATTTTTCAGTTTGTTTCCAGTCCCACAAGTTATTTTTAGTTCAATCCTCCCCAGCTTTACAAACACATGGGAAAGGTGCTTAGAACTGGAGAGACAGCAGAGGGAGCTTTTACTTTAAGAGACTTCTATCTACATTTAACTAGATGAACAGCTAATTGTGTTATAATGAAAGCATGGGAGATATCTGCCCCTTTCAAAAGTGAACAAAAGGCTTTTCACCCACAAAAAAACCCCAAACAAAACCTCATTTCCTGCTTTATAAAAAGAAGCCTGACACTTCTAAATACCAGTGGGACAATCTTGCAAAACTATTTTGGGCCAGCTCTTGTGAAAAATAGACTTGTAGCTATTTAAATAAAGCTTTAGTGAAGTGTTTCTGCTTTGTTATCATGATTGCTTACCATTGACAGTCAGCTTGGCTTTGTTGGAATAATTGGAGCCAAAGTGATTGGTGACAATGCACTGGTATTTCCCTTCATCAGTGAAATTCACATTGAAAAGGTGCAGGACAGTGGTATACTCAACCACCTCCCCACTTTGCTGCTGGTATCTGGCAAAATTCTCAACCTCTGCATCATACAACACTTCACTGTCCTTCCGCCAGGCAGTGGACATGGGCGAGTCGCTGCTGCTCACAGCAGTGCAGGTCAGAGTCACGTTCATGCCTCGCAGAGCGTCAGTGGTCTCCGGATGCACTCTGATCTGCGGCTTAGGGAAATTATCTGAAAAGAAAAGCACCAGGATTAGGTACTTTCATATTCAACTTGCAATTAATATTGCAAGAAAACTCATTCAAAAGACAATGTAAGCAGAAAGCAAGCTTTGGGAACAGATGTCCTGCTTGAGGTCCACATATTCCGCTGTTTTCAGCTAGAAATCAAGCTGTGGAAGAGGATTAGAACCACAGGTAGACACAGAGAGTAACACTGAGAACAATCAGCACAGAAGCGTGGTCTGGAGCAGTGCTCTGCATTTCATACAGCTGTCTGGAACTTGCTACACTTAGATCACAAAAGCTGTGCTCAGCTGAAGAGTTAGGCTATCTTACGAAGGACTGAGACTTATTTTCAGACAGTTTAAACATCTTGAAAAGCCTTTAAGTTCTCCAAGTACAAATCAGCAAGCTGGCAGTTCACCACCTCATCCTACATGACAAGAATTATTTCAATACCTGTTATTTCAGCAAAGCCATTCTCGGAGGCACACACAGTGTTCAGTGTCAGGCACTGTGGTGGTGATATTAGAAAGAAGTGGGTGCCTGCACCTACATGATGATTATTGCAGCCTTTGCCACCCAAAGAACTCTGTACACCCTAGTAATATTTATCAGACTGCTCACTCAGAAAATGGAACACCAGACTATTTCCAGGCCTTGCCACAGACTTCACAGGTGACTCTGGGCAAAGAGTCTCTCAGTTTTCCATCTCACAGTTAGGTTACAAAGATAAACAGGCTTATGTCTGAAACTATGGTGGTAGAGACCAGGTTACAGACTGAAGCATCAGAAAATGTGCCAGAGTATTTATTAACTACTCTGGCCTTGCTGGTAGCACAAGAACCACTAAGGAAGCATCAAACAGCCCTGCCACAGCTAAGGCATTCATAAGCAGGGAGAATGAAAGCACTACCAGTTTTTAACAGTAACCTAAATGAAAAACAGTGCAGTCTCACAGAATTACTCCCTTAGGTTAGCTTCAGTGCTCAAATAGAACAAAAAAAACCAACAAAGAGAAAGAGAATTAAATCCCAAACTCCAAAGCAGACCCAGTGATGTACACAGGCCCACGTGTGCATCGTGGCCAAGACCAAGCACCTCCCGCAGTGCTGCAGCCTGATTTCAGAAAGGTACCGGTGCAGAGCTGTGTTACTGTGTTTTTATATCAAGAGTCATTAAAAATACAAACCACAGACAAAGTCATCAGGGTCCACGCTGAGAAGGCTTTGTCCTGCTAACCACTCAGGATGAGCACAGCTCAGGTTTACAGCCTGCTGTAAATGGCTGTCCAAGAGCCACTGCGGCAGCCATTTCAGCTGGCAATCACAGAGCAAGCTGCTAGTGTTCAAAATTCTGCAGAAACAGGGCAAAACAGAAGTACAATTAAAGTTTATGTATTTCACGTTCCTTCACATGACTTCATACAGCAAAACAACTTTATATTTGCCCATACACACCAACGATTCCTCACTTTTAAGATACATTAGAGAAGGCAATGGAAGTCTTGGCCTCAATACCTACAGTGTGCCTCCTCAAACTGGCAGCTCTTGCAGACTAAGTCCATCTGGCCAAGATTAACTAATTGAGTTTAAAACAGATTACATGACATTCAGAGACCTTATCTCACAGAGATGACTGTGTTACAGTAGGATTAGTTTGAGGTGTGAGGGTCACTTCACATTATAACACTTTAAATGTCTGAAGATCACAAGAGGCTCCAGCAGCTTAAGCATCTGCTGAGCAAGTAAAAATTCTTTTCTAGCTGTGAATTTTAAAGCCTTTCCCTAGCCCCCAAAATGGGAAGACAAAATGTAGCATTTGCTGATAGATTCCCCCTGAAAGGTTCCTCATGAACTGTGTGTTTCATTCACTGTCTACATGCCAGTGTGTGCTGAGCTTGCTGCAAAATCACAAGATATGAAAACCCTAATGGTTAAACACTGCAGAAAACACTATTTTCTACTAATTACAGCTAAGAAAAATGGAGGTGTAGATTTTATCAAACCTTAAAATCTAAGTATACTGCTACCAACTCTGAGTTGGTAATTTACCAGCATTGCTTTAAATATTTCATGATGAAAGCAGACAGTTCAGTCAACTTCAGCCAATCCTACCATGGCTGAAGGACTCTTTACAAGGTAGGACTTGTAAATAATGGTCATGAACTTACAGCTCCTTCAGGTGAGCCTGGGCAAATGCATTTTCCTGGATGGACATCACTGCATTGTTGCTTAAATCTCTGTAAGTTAAGCAAAGAGAACAATAATGTGTAAGTATGATTTCACATGCTACCTTCAGTTAAATCCTTGAAAAATTGACAAAAGAATACAAGACTGCAGTTGATAAATATTTAGAAGTTCTACAAAGTAAAGTACTTACAGATGTTCAAGTCCTTCAAGACCAGCAAATGCTTTTGTGGTAATTGACTTAATCTGGTTTCCTTGCAAGATTCTGAAAAACAAAGCCCAGAAACCCAAACCCAGAAACAAGTCTGAGTGTCATGGCAGATCCTGAGACTGCACCCCCTTACCAAGCTATTTGTTACAAGCAGTGCCTGTAGCTCCACAGGATGGAGCAAAGCACGTGCCCCTGGATGAAGAGTGCACAGTCCAGGTACTGAAAATCTGTTAATTCAATAGAGTTTCATATTTGCTCAGATATATTTTGGGGTTTTTGGGTGGAGGTTTTTGTTTGTTTTTAATAAGCAATAATTTTTACTCAAACTAAAGAAGCAAAAAAAGTGACAATTACCACACAGGAGGACTGGGCTATTCAATAATAAATGCAGCCAAATATTTATGCTTAATTTCTCCAAATTGGTGCTGCAAGGTGATCCAGCACTACACAGATCCAATGCTCATGAACACGGAACCCAAGCCTATATCAAGAGGTGGCAGCACAGAAGTGGAAACACCATGAATACAGCTGCCAACTAGAGAGGCTTTCTGCCTTGTGTCACTGATTTACAATTAATATTTTGCACTCTCCTTCTCCTCTGTGTGCCTGGGAAGTACTGTCATGTCAATGGTTTGCAATACATACAGCTTATCCAGCCTGCTGAGTCCCACAAATGCTTCATTTGCATCTTCTATGGCCCAGGAGATCTCATTGTTCCTCAGGTCCCTGCAGGAAAAGAGCCCTCTTACAAAGAAGCCTTGTAACTCCCCCACCACCACTGCTAGTGGTGAGCCACGGAAAAGACCTTACTGTGGTACAGGCTGCTGTGGTGTTCTGGCAGTGTCACCTGGAAGGGCTCAAGTCTTTTATAAAGCTCATCTTGTCAGAAGATGAATATTCTGTTTCAGAGATGCAAGGGAAAATAGACTTGTTCAAGATCAGTGCCGCAGACAGAACCACAAACAAATGCTGCAGTTCAATTTCTTGATGTGGGATTTAAGGAAGATCCAGTCTGACGAGCACTTGTCATGTGATGGACTGGTTACCAGAAGCTGGGAGAGGCTCCTGAAGCAAGTTGGTTCATGTAAGTGAATTAACCAATACACTGGCAGCATTAATCTTCCTGAGTAACAGGCTTATAATAGCATTAGCATATTAAGAGATTACACACAGGTTAGAACATAAGGCTGCCAGGCACAAAGCAGTAGATGTTCAGAATGAAGTTGATATTCTGCTCACAAATCTTGTTACCAGCTAATGGGATTTCTGTCTGACCTCTGCACAGCACTTCAGCACCTCACACAGAAGAGCAGTCTAAACAGCAAAGGAAAGACAGCAATATGGTTTGGAAAGGATTAAATGCTTTTTAGAAAGAAGGAGAAATAGATTCAGTTGCATTTTCAGTCTGAACAGCATGGACTAAGCCAAGAGTTTCGGTCAAAGCCACATTTTCATCTGTTTTGATGCCACTGTGCCTGGAGTGCACAGGAGTGTGTTTAAAGGAAGATGCACCAATCAAAAATAGCCTGTACTGCACTTTTCCAGATATTACAAACATCAGCTTGATGGAGCTTCCAAACCCAACTGACATAGAAAGTAAGCTACATATACAGATAACTGTGTACATCATCTCATATAAACACTGCTTGTGCTAGTGGTGGAAAACAGAGGCACCTACTTTCCCTTGGGAGAGACTGGAAATTGAGTAGAATACCATCCTGGAAGAGACTGGGATCAACCTCCAGGACACTATCAAAGGTAACACATTATTTTCTTATTTTTCTTACTTTGAAAGTCTTGTTCTTCACACCATGCAGCAGTCATTTCCACAACTAACATACAAACACTTCAAAGTTTAGGACAAAAAGAAAAGAATTCCATGATACATGCATCACAAGTTCCTAACAATTATATGGCCTCGGTACTTGCTCACGTCAAGTATTTTCCTCCTTGAACATTATTCAAGGTAAGGTACTCAACATGGATGTGATCTAACAGGAATGACTAGATTAATAATATGCCAAATTTATTTCCAAGTTGCTAATTCTTGTAATTTGAAACTTGTTTCTAGAATTATCTCCAGATCTGCTTCAGAATTTTAGACTGTATGAAGTAAATAATGTGATAAGATGTAAAACTTCACAACTCCAGTGTAATTCTTAGATACACCTTTAATGCTAACTTGCTCTTATTACCTTGTAGTTAATATACAGTTTTACAGTTTATTATCATTAATTAAAGCCACATTGCAGAACAGTGGCAGGAGCTGAACATACAGAGAAATATTTACATCAGCCTTAGCACTGAAACAAGCAGCATACAAGCAACAATGGAACTAATCTGACAGCAACACGGTATCTCCTGTTGTTTGAAGTATTTTTACACCCCACTACTCAGACCACTTAGCAGAAGAGTGAGCAGCCCAAAAGAAAAGCCCCTCATTGTGTGAGCTGAGGAGTTGGCTCCTCATGCCTGGCTGGGCATGAATGCTTGGAGCCTTGTTAATCACCGCTGCCCTCCGTCCTGCGCATTCCAACCCCAAAGCAAACGCCAGCCTCTCGGCTCTTGACGCCCCTGAGGAGCCCAGGAAAACCTACTAATTAATCTGCTCTTGTTCTTTTTCATGCTACTCTAAATCTAAGAAACTAGTTTTAATTATTTCATTAAAAGGTTGCATTAAGGCTAACAGAATATGACCGCTTACATAAATCTCTCTGGTGAGTTTGCTTATTTAAGCATTTATTTAATGAACTGACAGAGGGGTTATAAACTTTCACTCCTTTCTCAACTACCACTGTTTAAGGTTATTACAACTCTTCAGATCTACTTGGGACACTTTTTTTCTGATTAAGAGCCAGGACCAAGCCTTTCTTGTCAGAAATATCAAGCAGCTGCAGCTGCTACAAAAGGTCCTGGCAAGTGCAGAGCCGTGCCCCAACAGCAGGAAGCAATCCTACAGCCCTCCTGGACATCGCGCCCATGACTTCAGCACACAGGCAGGGTGGGTTAAGCCCCACCTGCTGCAACCAAATAGATCCACAGCTTGGTTTCTGAGGTTACAACCCTAACAAAACTGTCTGGAACACAGAGAGGCCCAGGCTGACCATTTGCTCCATGATGGGATTTATGCAAACTGACTGTCAACACCTTCTCAGAACCAGTGTGACATGCAGCTGGGCACCCAAGGTCACCAAGCCACTGTTTCTTACCACCACTACAATTAAGTGGTTGGTTTGTTTCAGCTGGGTGAGAATTCTGTTATCTTGGCAGACCAAAAGATTATCAGCCCACATGGGCGGGCAGGACAGCACACAACACTGCCAAAACACTGATCTCAGGTGTGCGTGGTGCAGTGTTCAGTATCTCTACTTCCAAAAGCTTCAGTGCATTAAAGTGAGATTTTAACTACAAGTTTTCTGTACTTACAAGGTTCGCAGATTCGTCAGACCTCTGAACACACCATCAGCAATGTGACTAATGTGATTGTCACCCAGGTTTAGCTTCTCCAGTAAACCAAGTCCCACAAAGGCAGACTCCTTGAGGCGAGTTAGCTGGTTGTATGACAAGTCTCTAGAAACATTGAACACGCACTTTAAAGGTAGGTAGAGGGGGATCAAGTACAAAGATAATATCAAACTTGATTAACTACTGAGTTTTGATTATTTTCTCTAACAGAACACTTATAAAAATAAGTAAAATACACAGCATTACCATGGGCCTAACAAGGAAACTGAGTACTTCCTAATTCATTCTGGCTACATATGTGCTACCCAATCTGTTACTGCAGCATGACAAAACCCCCAGTGAAAAGCAGCCCAGGACTCACAGCTCAGAAAGCCTTTGGCAGAACTCCCATGCATCTGGACTGATCCTGTTAATGGCATTCTGGCTCACATAGAGTTGTTGCAACGTCCGCAGCCCGTACAGCCAGCCCTTGTTTACTTCTGTTAAGTTATTATGTTCCAGTTCTCTAAGGAATTAGAGGAAAAACATTTGCCAAACAGATAATCAATGAAACGTATATTTACAAAATTTCACCTTGTGGATCTCAAAATTATTTACTAACATTAAGCCTGAGGCAAACTGAAATGCTTGATTATACTCAATCCACTGCAACCAAAAGAGCAAAAAAATGTGTAAGAAGAACTGAGTAACTCAACAGCAGCTGCAGTGATCCCGGGGCAGAAGCAAACTGTAATCTCTGTTCTCAAAGATTATTTCTTTTCTAAAGCTCTTTTGCTAGCCCTGCATGGCACACTCCTGTCAAACAGTCACACAACAAAGAACCAGCCCGTGCTACGGGAGGTGCGAATGAAAACCAGCAAAAAGCAGCCTCCAGTGTCAAAAGCATCCTTAATCACCAAGTGGGAAGAGAGCCCATATCTTTCCACTTCTGAAGTAACCAGACATGACACAAAAGTAATGGGAAAACACAGATTGGTAAAGTCATTTCCTGCAACGCTCCTCAGTATCTCAGCACAGCCTTGACGCGATACAGGACACCGCCCTCCACAGCCACAGTGCCTAAAAGAAATTCCACAACTAGGCATACTCACAGTTCTTCTATATTACCCAGGCCAAAGAATGCTCCATCCATTAGTCTGCTAATCCCATTGCGCTGCATTTTCAAGGATTTTAAGGATTCCAGTCCTTGGAATGTAAGGCTTTCCACTGTTTTAATCCGGTTCCTTTTCAGTTCCCTTATGCAAAGATAACATTCAAATATGAAGACATCCTGTGATAAGCATCACCTCATGTGAGTGAAGAACACAACACTGAGATGAACATCACAGCTGTAAATGCTGCTTTCAAGATTGCTACTTACAGAAACTGCACGTGAGGCAATTTGAAGATCTTTGGTGGAATCACACTAATCCTGTTTCTGTTCAGCTTTACCACCATCAGGGAGCTAGACAAGTTATCGAGACAGCCAGCTTCTAGAGTAGTTATCCTGTTGTTACTCAGATTCCTAGGGAAGGAAAAGCAGCCCTTCAGAACACGGAGAATTTTATGAACAGAACTGCACAAGCACTTCTGAGCAACCACTTTTTAGTAGAACTCAAGTCCTTTGTGAAGTCACATCAGAAATCTGAACTCTGCTATACCAAACTAAATCATTTTTCCCAAAGGAATCAGTGATAGGAGCCAATTTTCACTGCATGCTCATGCTTCCGTTAGACATGGCCAAGACAATGTCAACAGTGACTGACTCAAAATGGGCAGGAATCACTCCATGTCCCTGCTGGCTCAGGTACCTGCACTGACAACAGCAGTTACTGTTTTCTATACTATCTGAGAAAACACAATACAGATTGGCATGAAGAGTATTTTATTTCAAGCACATCTGTAGCTATGTCGAGCAGTGCTACCAGTTCAAAGCCATGCAAAGCTGCCTACTTCAAGACAGCAACTTGGAGCAGACGAGGTCTTAGCAGCAGATGCTACTGCTGCAGAGCCAGGAATCCCAAACACACCAGATCACCAATACTCACAAGTACTTCAGCTGCATCCGTGGAAAGGAAGAAGCTTTAATTTCCGAGATAAGATTAGAACTAAGATCCAGATTTTCCAATGAAAGGTAAACTTGGAGTTGCTCAGCATTTATTTCTGGAATGGTATTGTGCACCCTGAAACATACCAGCAACAGATATGATTATCAAAACATGTCATCCTTCAAACTGCACAGCTGAAACAGCTACAGGGCTCTGCACAGCAGCACTATCAGCAAGTCTCTGAAATGGGACACGCTGCACGTGCTTCAGAGTTAATTCCTAAAGCAACTCTGAAAATCCAAGAGCTATTTGCCACCTTGACATCTGAATAGATTCCAGTTCTGGGGCCTGTAGCTGGGCTGTTCCTTGTGGGAACTGTCATTCTTGGACTGGATCTCTCCCCTTCAAAGCTGCCTGCTTTGGCTGACTGCATTTTTTGGGTAATTTAGGGTGACTTGATTGTCTAACTGATTTGTATTTCTTTAAAAAGTGCTCAGAGAGTCCCTAAAGCACTTTAGATGAGTAGCATTTCAAGACAAAAGAAGCTATGTTTTCCTACAACTTGGTAGCAGACCTCCAACACAATTCTCCCAGTTGTTAAAGGCAGACAGGCTGCTACTTACAGGGACAGAAGAGTTATATTGGACGTTGTTTCTCCAAAATACGGGATTTCACTTAGCTCATTGTAATTCATTTTCCTAAAATAAACAAATAAATAAGTTATTACTGGCACTTCAAAGAGAAGAAAAACCCTCCTGTACATAGCAGAAATAACTTGTATCACAGAACACATGTAACAGTTTTGTCATGTTAATAATATTTAGCAGTTGACAAAAAAAGGTTCCCTAAAAGCTTAAATACTGATAATTTGAACAATTTAATAGTGAAGCACACTTGTTTTTACCATTCTCATCAACACTATTACTCCTCTAACTTGGAATCAGCTATAGTCAAAACCAATGTACAGTTTCTTTTTAAAAATATTGGTCTCCTGGGCTTTTATGTAAAAGGTTTCTGCTCACAAAGCATCAGTTTTATACATAAGATGTGCTGCCAACATGGGGCATCCGTTTTTAATTACCTGGCACTGGACATTTCCACAAGTCAGACCAGACCTCTAGACATGCAGTGAAATGCACTAATCACAATCAGGCACAAAATCCTTAAAGTTTATCCTTGTAGAAAAGAACTTACACTTCTTGTAGTGTATGGACAGACAAATCAATGCTCCAGTTGGATGTCAATAAATGATTATGACTTAAATCCCTAGAGAACAAAGAGAAAAGTTATCAAATAGGAATAAAAAGGGACACCCCCCCGCCACATATGCATTATGCAACCTAAAAGTTTTAGATTGTATTTTTAACACATCCAATTCCTCCTTCACCAAAGGAAGGAGAGGTTCCAGCTTGTTTGAGCTGTCACTCACAATAAGAGCCTAGTCAGTTCTATTTCTTTCTTTGAATCAAATCACTTTTTGTTAAAAAGGCTTCTTGAAAGAAAGATCGAATCTGATCAGACTTTTTTTTTTTAAATCATAGCTTTATCTACAACACTTGCCTATCACAAAAAACCTTCCAGAGACATGAACATGATTTCTCACTAAATGCCTGTTACTGAACTGTTTCTGGAGCAATGATCCCCATTTCCTCAGCCTGCCCAGCTTTCCAAAGAAGCTGACTAGTCAAGGCAGGTTTATTTTAGAGGAACACCACATACACAACTGCCAAACACGCTGGAGGGGAGAGGAACACAGGAACACGAGGCTGGGAAGCTTAGAGAAGGCACCTTCAGTGCCAGTTGGTTTTGCTTACAGGAAACAAACAGGAGTCAAACCATGACCAAAAAAGAGTCTGGTGATGGTGGAACCTGGCTGTAGCTGTACGAGTGAGGAGAGACACCAAACCGTGACACCAACTCCTCTTCTTGCTGCACCGAGCCCGGGCACCGCGGCCGGCGCCTCCCCCGCCGCCAGGGCACGGCCGAGAGGTGCCCACGCAACTCAACACCGCCCCTGAAATCCCAGAGCCCGCCTCTGCCAGCCCGGTGTGCCGGCTCTCAGCGAGGAACCAGCTCCTCACTGTCTCCAGCTCTGACAGGGAGCAGAGAGCCACATGAGCCATCTCCAGCGGGAGCTGTTCGCCCTCCGGCCAGTTCCTCCGACAGCTCCGGTACCGCCGATTCTCTTCCACAACCACGGACCAACACCGCGCCTACCGACCACGGCCAGCCTTGGGATTACCAGGCAGGCTGCAGCTACGCTGACACAGGAGACAAAATTATTCTTTAAGAACGAAACTGCCATGTATCCGATAAAAAGAATATTAAAATATAATTGATCACATTAAAAATATTCCCATTGACAGCCAGGCTTGGGCAGTCCCTGCACCCACTCGCAACAGCTTTGAGCCAAGCTCGCTCAGTGGGCACTGACAGATCTCCGCAGTCAGATTAACATGCAAAGAAAACAGGAACTTGATTTTTCTAAGGCTTTGAGGAAGGATATGATAGAATAGGATATTTCAGTTGGAAGGGACCTACAATGACCATCTAGTCCAACTGCCTGACCACCTCAGGCCAAAGCCTGTTATCAAGGGCATTGTCCAAATGCCTCTGGAACAGCGACAGGCACGGCACCTGGGGGACAAGGGTCGCTAACATTCAGGTATCCCCCAGAAGCCTCTCTTACTACTAAATTAGAAATTAAGATTCTAATTTAGAAACCCCAGGAAAGTGTTTTTCTGTCATTAATCAGATCTGGACTATAACCACCAGCACCGTGCTTCCCCTTTCCCCCTACAGATGACTCCCCACAAGCAGGGCTGCATGCCTTGTTCTAAACAAGGTCCTGTTAAGATGCAAACACATCAAAAAACGTTCACTGACTCCGTGACTTCCCTACCCTTTTCATCACCTGCCAGGTTATCCACAGAACATGTAATTTAGCAGGAAACATGAAGTTACAGTTGCCTGAACTTCCGTCATGAAAAAGAGTTCTGAAGGTGCTCTCCTGGACTTACCAAAAACAAAAAACCAAAACAAAATCAACCCCCACACACTGGAAGCATCACCTGCAAGTAGTCTGAAAGAGTTAGGAAAAACAAGAATTTTTAGTCCTCAAAGTTAGGTGAAATGATATGACAGAACCGAGAAGGAAAAGCACATCAAGAACGCTTTAATGCAAGAAAAATTAAGCTTTGATTAATTTTAAACAGCCTGTATGCCTTATAGCTCACTCAGATTCAGAACTGCCAGAGTAGTCCTGCTGAAGAAAAAATGTCATCCCTCCTTCACATCCTTTCTGTGCCAAAATCCCGAAAGCCACAACAGAGAACACACACTTAATTAATGTTTGCAGCACATGTCAGATTGCACAACACAGCACAGCGCCAGCACCGCTTCTTCCCACCCCAGTTTAAACACCGCAGTTCAAACACTCCCTCGATCAGCTCCCAGAGACAAGGATTTGTCCAAGGATTTGTCGAAGCTTGAAAACTTCTCCAAACAGCACGGGGATTGTGTTGCTGATGAGCCACCTGATGAACTTGCAGCCACTTTTCCAGGCACTGCCGCCCGCCCTGACAAGCGCTAACTCTAAGATATCCTCGTACCTCTCGTTTAGAAAAGCTTTCAGGTAAGTTACCTGCAGTTCTGTGCTGAAATACACATTTTCTCTTAAACTTTTTCAATTGCTTTCCACGGAGGGAAGGAAGCGAACTACAGAACCACGAAGGGGAAAGAAGGTGACAAACTTCCTTAGAGATGCCCAGTTTTCAATACAGATCAGACTCTTGAGTCCTGGCAGAGGAATTCCTGGAGTTAACTGAACACTGGCGTCTGTGTTTACACCAGCTCCCAAACGGGCTTTTTTTCTTCCTCTGGAACACTGTTATTTCTATCAACCGGGAAACACCATCACTCCAAGAGGGCGTGAGAACTCCTCTGTGCACAGGAGCGGGTTTTGATATCCCTCACACTTCACTCCGCTTCCAGCCCAGCTCGCTGTAGCCAAAGGTGACAAATTCAACGGTGACTGTGACAGTAACGGCCAAGGAAGGATAAAGGCGAACAGCAGCACCCCACCCCGCATGAACGCTATTCAGCACGCTAATTAAACCCTTGGGAGCAGAGACCAGGGATGGCTCTTAATTGCTTTTCTGGGGTTTTTTTGAAAAAACAATGGCAGCAAATGTCAAGGGAAGCCCATAATGGTGTTCCTGAGGGAAAAGGAGGGAGCCACCGAGTCGCAAAGCGGCAAAGGGACGCAGAGGACACGGGAAGCAGCAGAACTGCCACAGCACAGGGCTGGAAGGGGCATTTCCCCGCAAACCACAACGGACGGCGTCCCACAGCCTGACCCGCACAAACGTTGAGTCCTGGCGTGACTGGCATCGCCGCAAGCCTCGCTAGGCACAGCCTGCTGCTGCTCCGCGCTCTCCCGTGTCACAGCCCCACAGCGGGGCAAACCCTCCCCGCGCGTCCCCCGCCGCCGCGGGCCCACCCGCCGCACTCCCGGGCCGCACCGCCCTGCTCCGGGCCCGCCAGAGCCACCCACGGGTACTGTGCACCAGCGTCGCCGGCCTCTGCGACCTGCCGCGCCCGCCCCAGACGCACCGCGGCGCCCGGCAGGCCCCTCCGGGCCCCGGCCCCGCACGCCCGCGGGACGCCGCTAGGCCCGGGGCCAGCCCCGCGCACACACCCCCCGCCGCCCGTTAGGCCGCGGCCTGCGCACAATCCCGCCGCCCGTTAGGCCCCGCGGCCTCGCCGCGTCCCGCCGCGCTCACTCACAGGCCCGTGGTGCCGGCGGGCAGCGGCGGGATCCTCCGCGGGCCCGGCCCGGCGGGAAGGCGGTGCCGGCTGCAGTCCAGCAGGCCGCGGCGGCAGGAGCAGGGCGCGGCGCAGGGCTCGGCGGCGGCGGCCCGCGCCCACAGCGCCGCCGCCGCCGCCAGCAGCAGCAGCAGGGCCCGAGGCAGCGCCCCGCGGGCGGCCCGAGCGCCCGGCCCCGCTCCCCGCATCCCCCGGCCCAGCGCGGCCCGGCCCGGCCGCCGCGCCCCGCCCCGCCGCGACGCGCCACCTCAGCGCGCAGGCGGCGAGGGGCGGGGCCGCGCTGCGCGGGGCGGGGCTGAGAGGGGCGGGACAGGGACGGGGCGGAGCTAATGCGCGCCCCGCCCCGTGCCCGCCTCAGACCGGCTGCGGCCGGTCCCGGTGTCGGCGGTTGCTGGTCTGCGCTCGCGCGGGGCCTTCCCTGGGTGTGCCGGCTCCTCGCGTCCCCACGGGCCAGAGCTCCCACCGGGATGTCTGCGCATCCCCACGTGCAGGCCCCGCACCGGGCCCGCCGGCGCCGCGTACACCGCCAAACCACCACGTACCAGCCGCCTGTCGTTGCCTGCCCTCTGTGACCCACCCGTCCCACGCGTGACATGGCCACAGCTCCACGCCGAGCCCCCGAGGATGGCCACAGGCACCCCGGGGTGCGGTGAGAAGCCGTTTGCCTGCTCCCGGGAGGCCTGAGGGGTCTCTGTGCCGGTGGTGGGAGCCCCGGGTGCCGGTGATGCTGTTCACGTGGTGCCACATCGTGGTCCTGATCCCGCCGGGAAGGGACACACCTGCAGGATGTCCCTGCGCGCCCGGGGCTGGCTGCCCACCGCATCAGGCCCTGGCTGGGCCAGGCACAGGCACCACACTCCCGGCCGTGGCCCTGCAGGCATGGCTGCACCCATCCCTCGGTGTTGCAGCGCAGGGCCTGGCCCGCGGCAGTGCTGGTAGCCAGTGGCAAACCCAGCCTGCCCCGCCGGTGTGGGGCTGCCAGAGGCTCCGTCCCAAGCAGGCTCAGGAGAAAACACCGCTCTCCCCTCGGGTTGGGATCTGCAGCTCAGCAGTGCCCGCAAGCAGGGCAAGCCGGGGCTGGCACTTGCAGCGCCTGCGGTCCTGGGCCAGCCCCAGCCTCCCCGGGCAGCCTGCAGTGGGGCTGGGCAGCAGCCAGGGCCTGCAGCGGGCGAGCCGGGCTGCATGGGGAAGGCGTGCACACCCCAGCTCCCCACCGAGGCAGCCGCACACATCCCTGCTTCTCAGAGCTGCTCGGGGCACGGCGGCTGCTGCGGAAACGGGATCAGATGCCGGTGGCAGGTGGAAGGAGATTCCCACGGAGGAGCGAGGCCGGGCTGCCTGTTGCTGCTGGCAGGCACGTCCGCATCTGTGCGAACAGGCCCCAGCTCCGTGCAGGGCAGGGGCACCACAGTGATGCTGCCAGCTGGGGAAACTGCTGTCCCTGTGACGAGGCTGCTGGCAGCGCTGTCCCCAGCTGCCCAGGGCCGCAGGCTCCAGGGGAGCTCAATTAGGAGCATCTGCTCAGAAAAAGTCCAGGGCCCAGCACAGGTCTCTTCAACAATGGTTCCCAATGCAATTTGCATTTATAAGAGCATTGCCATGGCAGCAGAAATTTGCATGTTAATAGAAGCCAGTCCTAATTGTTGAGCTGCGCCTCATGTCTCAGAGCAGAAAGGAGCCCGCTGTGTTTTACCGAGCTGCGACTGCCGCTGCTGGGGCCCGGCCCTACCAGCCCAGTTCCTCAAAGCTCTCCCTGCTGCTCCCCGTGCCGGCCCCAGCCCGGCGCAGCGCCCGTGAGATCCGGTACCAGTTGAGGAGGGAAGGTCCGGGCTCCCGTCCAGCCCAGCGCGGGAGGGCTCAGCCTGCGCCGGGGCCGAGCCTTGGCCGCTGGATGGCACACGAGCCCCGGCGGAGGAGCCCGGCGGCTTTGGAGTGCGGCTGGAGCCCTCGGCTACGGTGTACCGGGGGGTACCGGGGGTGCCAGGGGGTGCCGGGGGTACCAGGGGTGCCGGGAAACCGGCCGCTCCTCGGGAGCACTCAGGGCTCTCCCCATCAGCGCTGCCTCCAGGTAAGAGCTCGCCCACCTCCCTGCTCCTTGCACGCTGGAGAAGTTGAGCAGCCCGGGCTGAAGCCGCCTCTCTCTCATACCGCCCTTGCCGAGGGCTCTGCGGAGGACGGACACCGGCAGCCTGGCCCGCAACTCACAGTCAAAGCTTCTTTCCCCGGTGGCCCCGTGCAGCGGGACACCCGATGCTGCGCTGCTGGGACGGGGCAGCATTGGCTGCCCAGGCTGCGGCTCCCCTGGGCTGTCTGGCTGCGCCAGCTTCACCTCGATGTCACCACCTTGCTGGCCGTGCCACGGGTCCCCAGGGGCCTGGGTGCCCCGGCTGTGCCCAGGAAGATGAGCGGGCGGCCAGAGGAAGGGGCAGGGTGTCACTCTGCTGCCCTTGACCCCATTATTCTCCCATGGCCGCTGTGTCAATAAGAGCTGGGAGAGGAAATGAGGGCTAAGGAGATGCCAAGACCCCCACTGCTAAAGGGAAGGTACGGAGAGAGGGGGCAATTACTGGCTTTCCAGGGGTGGCGGATGCAGCAGGGTCCCCTGTGGTGCAGGAGAGTGAGAGCATTGTGTCCCCAGACAGCCTGCCATGCCGCCACCCAGCCGGTGGGCAGCCACTGGGGATTGGCGGGATGCTCCGGTGGTGGTTTATTTAGGCCAGACTTAGATGGCAAAAGATGCAAGTGATATGCCTGAGAAGTCTTGGAGGGCCCTGGCGCTGTGGGAGAGGACACCCTGACCTGCAGACCCTCCCTCCTGATGGCACAGGGCCGCTCAAGAAGTGAGGCTGGTCCAGGGCTGGGGCCCGCCTGGGCTCTGGATGGGTGCTCAGTGGAGTGACACCCTCCTCTCCAACCTGTTCCCAGGGCAGCTGTCCCACCCCAGACCCAAGGGGTGAGATTCAAGAGGGCAGCCCCAGCTCCATGCACCCGTGGCCCTCCTGTCCAGGGCATTGCACTTGGCTGGCAGGAAAGGGCGAGTGCTGGAGGGGCTGGTGGCCCAAACACTGCCAGGATGCAGCAGTTGGTGATGCACCTGCACCAGGAACTGGGCACTGACCTTCCCACAGCCACCCTGCCTGCAAACAGCCCTTCAGAGGGGTGGCAGAGTCCAAAGAACAGCAGCCGTGGGCCTGGCCAGGTCTCGCTTGGAGCACGCACAGAGAGCCCCCACCGCCACGCTCTCCTCCCCGGCCCCGGGTCCATTTGGTGTGGTGGCTGCAGGAACACAACCCCGCAGCTGCTGACGTGCGGTGGCCAAGGAGCTGTCGTGCCTGCGCAAGCGCTCGTGTGCGTGTGCCGCCCCAAGCACAGCGCCTGCACGTCCTCCAAGCCCTCTCAAACACCCGTTGTTCGGGCAGGAGCTGGAGCCAAGCCCAAGCACCACCAGCCATCGGCGGTCCCGCGGCGTGCGTGCTGGAGCTGGGCACCCGCGCCTCGTCCAGCTCTGCCACGGTGCAGCCAGGAGGTGCCGAGCCGCGGTTCTGCCATCGTGTCTGCTCGTGGTGTCGTTCACGGCATTGTCATAAAGTAACAGCAAAAGCACCAAACACCCCCGCAGCCTTCGGGCTGTCCCCGCCCTGAATCCTCACCCTCCTGGTCACCAAGTGCTTCCCAGGAACGGTAAGGAGATCTCCAGGCCTGTTTTTCCTGGGAAATCACTGCAACACAATAGCATCTTCACAGCCGGAGCCTGGCTTGGCTCTGCAGACATGTGGCCAACACCTACAGCCCTTCCTCTCCCTCCCCTCCGGGCGGTTTGTTTGTTTCCTTCAACATTTATGGGTCAGCTGGAGCCAAGGGAGCTAATGAGCGTGAGCTGGGTGCGTCCGATGGAACGCTGCTCAGGGGATGGGGACAGGGATGGGGACGGGTTGGCCTGGGAAAGGCTCCTGCAGCATGGAGCTGAGTCAGGTATTGCAGGCCCAGCTCAGGGACAGTGAAATCAAGAGTTAACTGAGTCGCTAAAGTGGGTCTATGAGCAATCAATTAGGAACAGTTCAATATATATTCCAGTGTGGACACCAAATACTGTGATAAATTGAACAATAAAAGAGAGCTGTTATTTTATAACCTTTAAGCTATATTTAAACTAAATGGAAATTAATCTTTAAAAAATCTGACTTTATTTAGTATTACATTCATTGTCAGATCAGATCAAAGGATTTCCTGGAGAGGTTTATTTTAGGAACGTTTTTGGGACATACACCTGCAACGTTGCTGTATTTGGGGCACTGAGACGATGACAGACCAGTCACAGCTCTCCCTGGTCACATTGCTTCCAGCAGTAGGACAGGAACCACTGCTGATCTGCTCTTGGTGTGGAAAAGCGCCGGATCCAGGCAAGGAGACTGTGACCTCCCCAGCATCTCCGGCAGACCACCGCGCCCCACTCACCCCAGCCGGGGTGCCCGGTTCAGGGGACGTGTCACGCTGAAGGGTCTGCAAAGCTCCTGGTCCCTCACTGCTGGCAGGTCCTGCTCAGGGGACGCAGGGACCTATCGGAGTCAGGAGCCGCAGTCGTGCAGCCACTCGAGCACTGGGCCTTTGCCTGCCACCGGCCGCTCTGCAGCGGCAGCCATGTCCCGCCCAGCTCCTCCGGCACCGTGGCTGCGGGAGCTCCCGAGCCAGCGCGGGATCCAAAGAGCACGCCGACGTCAGCGCCAGGGCAAAGTCTGGCAGGACGCAGAGAGGTGTGAAAGGCAAAGTGCCGCCACATGTGCCCGATACACGTGAGTGCCGGCGGAGGAGCAGCGCCTGCGCTGCCAGCCCGGTGCTCTGCGCTGGCCCGGCCGCATCCTGGCAACATGCGCAGGCAGGAGGAGAGCAGGGCTGGGGCTGGGGTGTCTCCCACCGTGCTTGTCTCCTGGAGCTGGGAGGAGCATCCCTTCCCGCGGCTGTCGGGTACCTGGGACACACCGCGCTGCAGCCACGCTGCTGGCACCTGGCAGCTGCATTGCACGGTGTCCCCCGAGACCATACCGCTCCCCGTGCGCTGCCCTGGGGTGACCGTGCCAGCCCGGGCCGCCGGTGGCCTTCTGCCGCGAGGCACAGGGACGAGCGGGTGCGTGCGAGGGTGCCTGCGCGCCCCGGCCAGGGCATCGCCTTTCACGAGGCTTTGTCACACCATCACTAATAATATCAAGGTGTTCTGCCAAGTTCCTTCCAGCAAACCTATGACTTCATTCAAAGTGACAGGGGACCTGATTTATTATACTAACGAGCCGGCGATAAATAAACATGACCTGAGAGAATCCCAATCCCACAATTCCATTCTTGTTCGGCTCCTTGGGGGAGATGAAAGGTTTCCTGCAATTTCCCAGTACTACCCAGAATCTCCCATACTTGATCTGCCAAAGCTTTCTCCTGCTGTTGAGCCTGGCATTTGATTGAATTGACAGAAGCAGCTTATTAATTGTACTAATGAGGGGCTCAGCGATATGGAGCGGTGGAGAGAGTCCAGTGTGGCTAATAAAACGCTCAAAGCCGAGCAGAGCATAAGGTCACCGTGTTGCCAGGCTACTGGCTAAGCTGCCTGGAAAACGAATCTGTGAACCAGTAGGTGACTCTGGGAAAAATATTGCTCCGTAACTCACATAATTAATAGGACAGTGATGCTTTATTTTCTTAGGAAGAATATTCAGTAGGGAGGGTGTGAGCACACAGGCGCCGCAGCCGCCCCGGCTCTCGGGAGGAGGCAGGGCCCGAGCGGCTGGGGTGGCTGGGGGCTGTGGCCAGCGCTGGCACACGCTGGTGTTCGGCTTTGCCGAGCAGAACCAGGCTGGTGTCACCGGTGCTGTGGGAGCTGCACTGTGGTTGAGGTGACGGGGCCTGAGTGCAGCAGCCTGTGCCAGGCTCTCCCTCACCTGGCCCTTTCCCAGCGGTGCCTTTGAGCAGGAACAGCACGTTTTCTCCCTGGGCTCCAGGCTCCAGGAGAAGGTGTGAGGACGGTGTCCATGCCTGGTCGGTGTGGCCTGGAGGGAGATCTCGGATATCTGGTAACAATGAGGGAACTGTCCCGTGTTTGACCTGTGCTCACTTCCCAAATACCACCGCAGGGAGAGATAAACAAGGCTGATTAGAGCTAACAGTAACTGTAAATTTGGAAAGGGGATGTTCTCGGGATCTCTGATCTCCTGAGACAGTAGTTCCCACTGGGAGTTTACCATCCAGCCCCCAAGGGTTTCTAGCAATAAACAGGAATATTTTTGCTCTGCTAGGAAGGAAAAAGGAAAAAAAAAGGACAAATACTGATCTTAATCTCTTTCTTTGCAACCAGTTTTGGAGGCCCTATTCAAGTTCTCCAAATTGCACCTCACCAGGGGAGCTCATTCTCATACCAGACTGTTATCTGAGCGAAGCCCTGGAGCACCAGCCCTCTGGTTTGCTCTGCCTAAAGCAAACACTGCAGAGAGGTCATTAATCTTTCGTGTTCATCTGGGACTTGGAGCCATGGCACTGGGGGCTCCTGCGTACCCCTCTGCCCGGTGCCCGTGTGCGAGGCTGCCCAGCCCGCGAGCTGCCGGCTCTGTGCAGGGCGTGCTCCTGGGGTCCCTGCACCGGGATAAGCTCCTGGGATCTGGACTGTCCCCCCAGATGAGAGCTGCAGGCCGTTTCACCATGTGCTGGGGTGCTGCTGTGTTTCCTTGCTGCCTGCCGCCGTCCCATGGCTTTGGCTTTGGGTTGCCTTTTTGAGAGACGCGTTGTGGCGGCTGCGGTGGCCAGAGAGCGGCAGCTGCCGAGCCACAGCAATGACCCCCAGACAGCTCTGTGGAAAGGTCTCCTTACAAAACCCACCATGTTAATTTCAGGGGAATGAAGTAATGTGACAGAAATGGCTTTGCCTGCGGATGGGATCGTGGAGGCCTTATCCATCTAAACAGTGAGGCCAGCGGGGCACCAGGGGATCGCCAGAGCCCCCTGCCTCTGCTGCCAGCATCCCTGTCTGTGTGGGGCTGGATCCTGGCCCCATCCCTGGCCTTGGCTGCCTCCTGGGAAGGTGCTGGTCACTGCTGCCCCATCCTGGGATAAGCCAGTTGCTGTCCCCCACAGTGGCTGGGTGTCAGAGCAGGCAGGAGGGGAGGGTGTCCCGGCCCCACGTCCCTGGGGATCTGGTGGCACGTGCTCTGGCAGCTGGGCATGGGCATCGCCTGCATGGTGGTGGGGTGAGCCAGGGCAGAAGGGCAGGCGGGAGGCAGGGAGGAAGGGCAGCCGCTCTCCATGCTGTGCCTCACCCCCGGGGCTGTGAACAATGGCAGGGAAGGCAGCAGGGAGCTGGGAAGTCTGGGGGGGACAACAGGACATGCTCCAGTCGCCTGCGCCCTGCTCCTGCCAGAGCCTGGCAGGTCCCTCCTGCTGGTACTTGCCTCCCGCCCACGGTCCCATCCCTGGCCCCACAGCTCCCTGCCCCACAGCTCCCTGCCGTCCTCTGTCCTGGCCGCTCTCCTCCCCTGCCCTCCGAGGCAGCCGCCTGCCCCTTCTTCCCAAGGCTTTTGTTTCTCTTCTCTGGAGGGAAATGGATCTGGGGCTCGGGTTTCCAAGGTGGAAAAAGCAATTTCTTCTCCTGCAAATTGCCTCAATTTGTTTTGTTTCCTGGTCCCTGCTGACGCCTCTCGCAGAGGCCGGGAGGCTGGGGCAGCTCGCTGGCATCGTGGTGACTGCTCACAAGCTCCCAAGGCCACTGGCCGAGCGTGAGCCCCCTGCGAGCTCTGCCCCAGCCCTCGGAGCAGCATGGCTGGGTGCGGGAGCTGGGTGCCTCGGCACAGCTGGGTGCGGGAGCTGGGTGCCTCGGCACGGCTGGGTGCGGGAGCTGGGTGCCTCGGCACGGCTGGGTGCGGGAGCTGGGTGCCTCGGCACGGCTGGGTGCGGGAGCTGGGTGCCTCCCCAAGGGAGCTGCCTGCTGCCCTGGGCTCAGCAGGTGCCACCTGGCCAGCACAAAGCTGCGGCTGCGGAGCTGTCTCCATGGCAGAGGGCGGCCGGGCAGCGCAGGGTCCGTGTGCGGGGCCAGGATGTGCCTTGGTGGGCCCCAGCATCTAACTGAGCAGACCCGGCTTGGTCACAGAGCTCAGCCTTGGCTCAGGCAGGACCCTGGTATTTTTCAGACAAAAATGGGTGTTATGAGTCCCCTGCTCACCCTGGGGCTCCATCCCTGGGGTCACAAGCCTCTGACACCTCACTGAGGTGTGGTGTAAGGGATCTGCAGAGGTGCAGATCCTGCTCCAGACAGGCTCGTCCCTGAACTCTGCCCCGTGTGTGGGAGTTTTGGCTGTATTCCCTCCGCAGCTGGGGTGAAATTCAAGGTTTCCTGGCACGAAGGCTCTGCTGGAACTGCCACAGCCCGCTGCCCTGCTGCCTGGGGTCTCCTGGGCAAGGGGGGCCATGCCACAGCATCCTGCCCTCGTCCCCACTCCCCCGGCACTGAGGATGCCGAGGGGCTGCCGCCAAGTTCCCTCTGCCCGGCGGCTCCTCTCGCCAGCTTGAAATTCACTTGGGAAAAAAATACTTAGACTAACAAATAACAAACCTGGCAGCTGGCCAGCGATTCAAAGGCTCCAAAAATGAAGCCGAATTTGCAGCTGGCCACACTCCCTGCCTGGTCTGGCAGCAGCGCCGGTGTCTGAACACCTGCCAGGGCCAGGAGCAACTGTGGCGCCTGCAGCGGAGCGCGCCGGACCGGCCGCGGGGCACGGTGCGTGCCCTGGCACCGCTGCCGGGGCCGGCACTGCTGGGGTACCCATGCCCAGGGCTTTATTCTCACAGAAAGGGATACGCTGGCTGCAGGGAGCAGCGGCTGGGACAAGGAAAATGTCCTGGAAAACTGTTTGCAAACAAGCGTGCTGCTGTGGGAGGCTGGGTGCATACTGGGCTCTCCGCACAGCCGGGTTCACTGCGGCAGCATCGCACCCCTCTCCTGTGTCCCGCAGACCTCCCGGCCGGCCGGACCGGCTCCGTCCCCATCCCAGGGAGGCTGGCATCGCCACCCGAGCCAGCTGAACACCGGCCCAACCAGGTCTGGTGCTGCCGGGGCGGCGAGGGAGAGCGAGGCCGGCTGGGTAGGGAGGTCAGTGCGGTGCTGGGGAGCGCGCAGCCAGGCGAGAAAACACAACAGAGCCTGGCAGAGGGTCAGGGCTCCTGCAGGGTAACGCAAACTTTGCTAATCCCACATGACACGGAGGCAGAGAGGTGCAGGGGAGCGGAGGAGCCAGGCGGGTGGCTGCCGGAGGGACAGGGCACTGGGCTGCGGCCCCCCGGCCTCCCCGCACCCGGGAACGGGTGTCATGTGGAAGGGTAATTGGATCCCGGGATTTGCTGAATGATACTGTGGATTATTTCGCAGCCATCATGTCACAGGGTAATCTTGTTATGGCATTACACAAGCACATGCACGCGCAGCCCCGGCGTGCCCGTGGCTGGTGATGCGCAAGGACCTGCCCAGGATGTCCCTCTGCTGGAGCTTGGTCTGAGACCAGACAGCAGAGGAGGGTCTGTTAGCCAAGGGTGGCTGCTGCCATGTGGGACCTGGGGCTGTCTGAGGGGCACAGGAGGCAGGGACGTGGTGCCTAGGCTTTGTGGCAGGGCACAGACCCCAGGGGTGAGGGGCCTTGGCAGGCAGCGGCGTGGGCATTCCTGCCCCGGTGGCAATGGGGCTGGGGTCTCATCCCAGGGATGGGCTCTCTGAGCAGAGGTGGCTGCACAGCCAGACTGGCACACAGCATCACCAGACTGGCACACAGCATCGCCAGACTGGCACACAGCATCACCAGGCTGGCACACAGCACTCTGGAGCTGGCTGCCCACCATGTGCCCCTGATGCTGAGCTCACACCGTGCCAGCTGCTTTTGGCAGAGCCTGGACCCGGAGGGAGAGAGTGGCCATGTGCTTCCCGCTCCGCTCCCTCGGCTCCCTGCAACACATCGGTCACTTTCCTGAGGCAAAACAAGGCGAATCCCATCTCCGAGGCAGTGAAACCACAGCTCACCCCGAGGTGTAAGAATAGCAGATGGGCTGGAGCAGAAAAACAGCCGTGACCGCAGCTTCCTGCCGTGGCCCCGCAGCCCCGAGGAGCTGAAGATGATGGAGACGGTCCCGGCGCTGGGGCACGCGGGGCAGCACGGTGCGCTCGGGGGTGCTGCCGAGAGCGGCCGCCCAGCCGTGGCGCTGTGAGACCCCTGCCCGAGAGGGCTGGTACTGTATCCCCCGAGCCTGGGGCTGCAGGAGGGTGGTGGGAAACCCCGTCATCCTCCTCCTCCTCCCTCGTCCCTCTGGTTTGGCATGGGGAAGTGGAAACGACGCGTCACCCAGCCCCACAAGAGCTGCTGCCGGCCGAGCCGTGGCACTGGGCACACAGAGTCTGTATTTTACTGGGTATTAATGATCTTTCGTGCTTGTGCCCCAATGAACTTCCACCCAGAAAATAAGTATTTGTACCTGGCAGCAACAGGTTCAATCAAAACCAAGCTTTTGTAGCATTTTTTTTGTTTGTTTGCACCCAGCTGAAATATTGAAATATCGCAGATGCAGCCAGGTTTCCAGCAAGTTAACTTTGGACTGGGATGATAAGAAATTATCTGCTAAACACACATGTGAAGGGAGCTTAATACCAGCGTGTTTGACTTGTCTTGAGCTGCTCCTACTCTAATTTTCTCTGACTTTTTGTATCACTCGATACATTTCGTTCTTTTAAGCCTGTAAAGCAGGGAAAGGGTAGCAGCGCCTTTATCCTAAGATGGAGCGTGACCTCCTGCTTAAAAACAAAGGCTGGCTTTATTTATCCCAAAGTTGGGCTTGGGGAATAACAGAAATGTTTGTTGTCCCACAAAATACTAGCTTATCAGCTCTTATTAGAGCAGGGATGATAATTCAGAATGAGCAGCTTATTAGGCACATTTAACCCTGTTCTCTGTTTACGGAAGATCTGGGATTTGTTTAGATGGTAGCTGTGGTTGTTGCAAGGATTTTCTTCAGAGGCTCTTTGGAGCAGGAGCGTGCACGCGCCTGTGCCGGCGTTCCTGCCCTGGGCTGCTGTGCCGCCGTGGTGTGTAGGTAGGTCAAAAGACATTTCACAGGGCACCCACCCGGCTGTGGAAGCAGTTCTGGCTTGTACATCAGGTTCATTAAATTGCTTGATGCAACTTCTCCTGCCTGCACAGCTCAGCCACCAGCGTTGGTGTGAAGCCAACACAACAAGCACATCCAGAAAGCAGAAGTGAACTTGCCAGCCAGAGCTGGCTTTGATGGATGCTTTGCAGTAATTGCCCAGACCTTACCCCTGGTAACATGGGCTTGGAAGGCAGGGGTCAGGGTCTGGAAATGTGTTTTCTGCCCCACAACAGTTTTCTTGCTGCTCGCCACTACCGACAGCTCTATCTCCTGCAGACCGGCTGCGCAGCCGCACGCGCGGCAGCACAAACACCGAGAGGTGTTTTGTGAGGGGCTGTGGGTGACTGGAGACAGAGGAGTGGGATGGGCAGAGCAGGAGAGGCTGTGGGCAGAGCGGGCACAGAGGGCAGAGCATCCCACTGGGCAGAGGCGGGAGGAGGGTGTGGATGCGGCAGCGGGCAGGTCCCTGATGAAGCAGCAGCCCCTTCCCAGGGAAAAGCCACCCGCATCCCACCCTGACCCTCACTGGCCTCCACGGCAGCAAAAGGCAAAGTCCCAGAAGCCTGTCCTGGGGCCAGGACTGCCTCCAGCTTTCCGTGTACTTTGGTGGTGCTGGACTCAGACCTGTGTTTGTGCAGGGAAGGGACCTGACCCACTTCAGAAGGAGCCGGCTCCATGCAAGCCTTTGGGACAGGCTCCAGCCAGCGCCTGGGGCCCCACCATCTCCGCTCCCTGCTCTGCCGGCCAGGGGTGCAGCTCCCTGTTCCCTCCTTCCCAGGGCTGGGAACATGCTGAGCTGGGCCCTGGGATCCCCTCCTCTGCCCACAGACAGGGGCTGCTCCTTGTCACCAGCTGCCCTGTGTCGGGGCACGCAGTGGCTGTGAGCTCCTCTCCGGGATCTTTCCTCCCAACAAGGATGGCCACACAAAGCCGGGGGGACGGAGGCTGTCCTGACATTGTCAGTCCTGGCTATTTGGGAACAGAACCAGCCAGGTTTGGGAAGAAGCAGCACGAATGTGTATTTACACGTGCACACAATGTGCTCACCAGTGCTGAGTGGGAGCAAACCACGGCCAACCCGCCGCTGGGTCCTGCCAGCACGGGAGAGACTGAGACAGCAGCATCGACAAACGCAGCCACGAAGAAACCGCCAGCACAGAGCTCTGCATTCGCTTTCCTTCCAGCCGGGCTCACCTCCATGCAGCCTGCGGGACTGTGGGTGAGAGGCTCCACAGGGTGCTGGGTGGGGGCACCTGGGAAGGGCTGCCAGGGGACAGACACATGGACTGATGTCCCCTTTGCCTCCCCACAGCCCCATTGTCACAGCTGAGCCAGCCCCAGAAGCAGGGTCACTTTCACTCCCCAGACACAAATGTGGCTGCAGAGGTGCTGGTGCTTGGACACCCAGTCTGAGACATCAGGAGCTCACTGGAGGGCTCTGCATCCCCCGGTTGCTCCAGGGGAAAGTGAGAACATCCCTGACCTTCTCCAGGCAACTTCTGCCCTTCCTGATGGTCACCAGCACACGGAGCAGCCCAGTCTGCGGCACAGAGCTCTGCACCGGTCGGTGCCAGCCTGGCAGCAGGAGAGGGCTCAGTGCTTCCGAGAGGCGGGGTGCTCAGCCCCACGGGCTGCACCCACAGAGCCCTTGGCCAGCACCCAGGGCCCGCTCCACAGGTGGTTTCCTTCCTGCCCAAGTGCCAGCCAGCCTGGTTGTCCTGTGCTGGCAGTCAGGGCTTCCCAGGTGGAGGGGCAGGAGCTGCTTCTTGCTGTCCACGGCTGGTGCACTCAAGCCAGGAAATCCCAGCCCTCTGGTCCTTGCCAGGCTCCAGGTTTAAAAATACTTAAGGGAAATAATCCTCCAGTCTCATCGAGGCCAAAGCAATTCTGGGCAGGTTTCAGAACAAATACTGGGGGTTGTGTTTTGTCTGTTCTCGGCAGGCGCTTGGCTCGGTGCTCGCTGCCTCCCCGGGGACTCGCGCAGCCGTGACGTCTCCGTGGCAGTCCTGGGCCATGTCACAGCTCGGGAGGGGAGCGCGCCAGGCACAACATGGGCTGCACACCGCGAGCAGGAGCACTCAGCCCCACTTATCAGTGGCCTGACGGTGGCTCAGGCTGTCTGTGGGGTTTGGGAGCCTGGTGTTTGATGCCCGGGTCCATGGTGCTCGCCATGGCCAGCGCTCGCTCTCCGCTTCAGCCTCCTCTTCCGTAAGCAGCGCTCAGCAGAGCCCTGGAGTTTGGTGGTCCTGTCACCCTGCCCTGCAGCTCCCTGGGCTCTGCACATGCACGTGCCAAAGCACTGGGTGCCCTGGGCCTCCCTGGGACCCCCCCGGCTGGGGAGCGCTGCGGGCTGGAGGTCGCTGGAGGCAGCAGGAATAGTTGTGGGGATCCCAGTTCAACTGGGTGGTGGGAGCCGTGCACCGGGGCTGAGAGGTGTCTCCACAGCCGTCAGTGTGAGCCGGGTGAGCGTGCCTGGAGGAAGGCCGGCTGCCTGCAGTCCTCTTGGCTCTCAGGCTGCCTGCAGTCTGCTCCCTTCCTCTTCAGACTCTTGACTCTCCCTTCCTTTCAGACCTCGGAGAGTGCCCCAAGCTCCCCCAAGATGACGCAGGAACAAAAATTTCAAGTACTACAGAGAGGAGCTGGACATTGTGCAATGTCCCAAGGAAACAGCTGCTACGGATGCTGCAAAGCAGGACCAGAGCTGAAGAGCAGCAGGGAGCTCCAGCTTATCCCCATGGTGACGCTACCTTGAGATGACTGAAGGTGCCAGCCTCCCAGAAGCAGCCAGTCACCAAACCCACTGGTGTGGAAACCAATCCTAAAGATGTATCGTATGGAGAGGGAGAGACACTGCAGCCTGTTTGAAGATCAAGAGATGTGGCCATGAATGCCACCAGCATCTGACCGCTGTGGATCACACAAGGCAGGCTATGAAACAAGGCAGAAACAGGCTCTCAGGGCAGGGATACAAGGGAGAGTAAAACGCAGGTGAAGCCGTGTTATGACATTAAGTTATTTGGTGCATGACATGGTTAAATTATTTGCAAAGCCCCCACCTTTTCCTCCCCACCCCAAGAACAGGAATAGAGCCAGTAGAACAGCATGTTCTGGGACAGTGGTGATCCCGTGGGAGAGCTGGACGCGGTGAGGAGTACACCCACTGCTGTGGCCTCTTTCCTCAGGGGTCCTGGGTCTGCCAGAAAGCTTTTTGAGGAAGATGATCCCAGTGTCTGGTGTATGTAGCAGAACAGGATCTGGGGGCTGGTCAGACTGGTTTGGGTGTCCCCGAGGGTGCTGACCCCATCTGGAAGGGAACAGCAGTGCCATTGGGTGCAGTTGGGTGTTCAACCACCAGCATCACCTACAGCCCATGGTGATGCCCCATCCCAGCAGTCTGCACACTTGCAAAGGTGCAGACACTCCCTGGGCTGAGATTCGCCCCCCCAGAGGACTGGACCCCCTGCCAGGGGAGACGCCAGCCCCTTCCCCTGCCCATGCAGTGCCAGCAGCACCAGCTATGGACCCCATGGGCAGAGCTGCTGGCTTGAGCCAGGGACTGGTGCTGCCAAGACGTGCCTGTCATACAGCCAGCACTCGGGAAACGAGGAAGGAGAGTGTGGAAGGAACGAGTCACCGCGCTGGGAACATATGGGATGGCAATCTGCAGGGAAGGGCGGCAGCCCCCACACTCCCTGAAGAGCGAGCGGAAACGCTGCCGGGTCCTCGCAGCGCAGCCCATTAGCATTGGAAAGTACATCGAGCAGCATCACTTTCCTCTGGCTCCAGGGACAGCAAGGGAGGGGGAACAGAGATACTATTTCTTGTGCCAGATAAGCTCCTTGGCAGAAGGTGACATGCTGGTGTCCGCTGCAGCACGAGGGGCCCGTGGAGAGGAGCCAGAGGGCACTCACCACAGATGAGGAAGAGGCACAGTGTAAGGGTCAGGGGAGGACCACAGCATTCGTGTGGTGGATCTTTAACGTTTGCCATGTGCTCTCCAAGTGGTCGAAGATCCCTTATTTCTAGGCAAGCTCACCAAGGAGAGCATCCTTCTCCTGGCAGCGAAGCTCAGGCGTGAGAGCTGCTGGGATGTGGGCTGGAGCAAGGCAATGAGTGCGCTGAGCGAGCGCAAGGAAAACCTCAACTCCTCTTTATGCCGGCAGATGCGGGTCTCTCTGACGTGGTCATTAGTGTTGGGTCCCAGGGGACTTGGGACCACTTTGCTAAGGGATGGTCTGTGTCCCCGGGGGGACGTGTGCGTGAGGCTGGTGACAGGCAGAGGACAGAGCAGAGAAAGGAGCCCAAATGGGTGCGAAGTGTTGGCCTAAATGAGCGTAAAGACGACCAGAACTGCAAAGGTTTTCCATGGTGTATTAGTGGCCATTTTGAACATCTTATCAGCAGCCACGTTCTTCCCAAGACAGATTATTTTCTAAACAATGAGAGAGGCCGTTACACCAACACATCCCTGAACAATGTCGTGCCTTTATCATCGGACAGAGGCAGAACCGGTGCACTCCCTGAGGACAATGCTCCGACGCCTTCTCTTCCCCATCCATTGTCGTGGGGTTGCTATGATGGGTAAACTCAAAGCCTGGAAGCTCAGTTGAAGTGAAATGTGAATCCAAAAGTTCAGAAAACCTTTTCCTAAAGCCTAGTCAGGAAACTAGGATAGATATCTCAAAAGAACAGTCTTTCCCAAGAGATTTCCAATAATTCCTGGATTTGGACTCATGTCGTACCTCTCTTATCAAGCAGGACATGCGTATTCTAGACTTTTACACCTGCTAGAGACATTAATTCCAAGAGAAACCAGAGCTAGTGATTATATTCTAAGATTACTACAGGTCCTCAGTGTTTACAACAGAACACAGAAAATCTGGACTTGAGTTGCTCTGCTGTGGCCTCTGTCGCACTCTGGAAGTAAAATGGTTTGGCTGTACCCGACTTTGAACTCGATTAGTGTCCGCAACAAATGCAGGCAGTAGTAAGACTGCAAGGCTGCTTAGAGCTGCTTTTCAAGGACAGCTTTGTTGCCCAATATCCTGAAACAATATCCTGTTTTCCTCTGAAGAAAAAAATTCCTAATGGGATTAATATTAAATCCGTCTTTCAAAGGAGACCAAAATGCAGCAGCACAGAACAGGAAGGACTCCCTTCCACTTTCCACAAGATGGAGGAACAGCAGCAGCAGCTCCTCTGTCCTACAGCTCCTCGCCTGCCCTTCCAGCCCCTCGCTGCTGCAGCAGCTCCCTGCTCTGCCATCTCTGGCCTCTTGTTTTCTGCATTGCTCTAAACCACCGCCCTGCTCGGGGCATCGTACAGCAGCGCCAGAGAAAGGACTTGCTCTCCGGCTGTCGTACGGCTTCATTTGTCCCAGCAGCGCTGGGTCTCCTCGAAGGAAACTGGAAGCCCATGTCCCAGCTGGGATCCCCCCGCAGCACATCCCACCCACAGCAGGCAGCCCTGGGCCCAGGCGGTGCAGAGCCCTTGATTCTGGATAGGTGTTAAAGAAGAGCAAAGCTAAGTGGCACTTTGACCCAAAATTGCCCCTTTGAATCATTATTCATTTTGTTGTCTAAGCAAAGCAGTGTAGACCTCTCCCTGTTCAGTCACACAGAACCAACCTCCCACCCACTCACTCGTTGCCTCAGAAGTGGGTGACTGGGTTTGTTGTAGTCCCTGGATTTCTTTTATCGAGAGCACCTGGCCCGTTAAGCGCCTCGACATGCACAGAGCGCTCCTGTAAACACGCTCGCTGGTTTCCTTTGATACGAAAGGGCTCGCACCTCCTCTGCAGCCGCTCCCGTCCCCATCTGCAGCGGGCAAACAGGCAGTTCGGCATCGGGAGGGTGGGGACTCTGCTTGGGATGGGGACACGCTCCCACCGAGGGCCTTTTCTACACGCCGAGGTGTTGGGCACGCCGAGCCCGGGCCCATTTTCTCCCACAAAACTGAACTGCGGGGGGAATGTTGATGGCATCCAGCTCGTCCCCACCCGCGGCACCCGGCTGCTGGCGGCACCAAGCAGCAGAGACTGCTCGGGGCTCGCTCGGGCTGAAATAACGGCGGCTACACCCGAAACAAGCCCCACGGGCGGCCCACGTCACCGCCTTCGTGGAAAAACAGACCGGCAGCGCCGGCTGGCAGCTCAAATTTTGTGGTGAACACGTAAAGCCCGGCGTCAGGGAGCGGAAGGGCGGGTGGTTTCCAACAGCGGCGCTTCGCAGCGCTCTGCCCGGGGGGGAGTCCGGGGTGCGGGGACCCCCGCGGGCAACGCCTCGATCCCCTCCCGCGGGACAGGGGGCTGCGCCGGGCGGGGTCCCGCTGCCTCCGGTCGGCCTCCCGCCCGAACCACCCCCGCCGGCTGCGGACACGCGGGGACCGGCGGGGGCCGTCACTGGGTCGGGCTGCGCTCCCGCCCGCCGCCGCGCTTCCCCACTCCGGCGCGGTGCGGCGGGTCGGTACGTGCCGGGGCGCACGGCGGGGCCGGTCCCGGGGCCCGCGGGGCGGTGCGCACGTGGCGCGGCGGGGGCGGTGCTCAGTAACGGCCCGACCCGCTCCCCGCCCCTCGCGGCGTGGCCCTTATAGCGGCGGGGGCGGGGGCAGTGGCACTCGGCCGGCGGCGGCACGCGCAGGTAGGGCCCGGCGCCGCGGCGGCGGCCCACGTGGCGGGACGGAACGGGATGTGGCGTGCGGGGGCGCCGGGCCGCGGTGGGTGTCTGGTCCCCGGATCCGCGAGCTCCGCGCAGCCCCGGGGCCGCCCCTCCCGGCCCGGTGTGGGGGTCCCGGGCACGCGGCGCTGCGGCGGGGCCGCGCTGTGCTGGCGGCGGTTCCCGGAGAGCTCCCGCTGCCGGGGTGGGCGGCGGGTCTGGCCGTGCTGGGGCCACCCCTTCGGGCCATGCGGCTCCCCCGGCCCGGGCGCGCACGTGGGGCCCGTGTCCCGTTACTGCCGCGTGGTTGCGGGGGGGTCCCACGCGTTCCCTGCCCGATCGACCGTTAACGGGAGCGGTCTCGGGAGCCTAGGGCCGCCGGCAGCAGCGCTGGGGCCGGGTCCCGCAGCCCGCCCCGCGCCCTTGTCCCGGTGACCTCCCCGACGGGGCGCGGGCCCGGGGGGGGCGGCTGGAGACCTCGGGGGTGCGGGTCCGCCCCGCAGCAGAGCCCGCTGGCCTGGAGGGGACCCCCGGGGTCGGTCGCTCCCCCCGCGCCACCGATAGGTTGTTTTTAGGGGCTGCGCGGGAGGGTCCGTCGCTCCGCGGTGCGGGTGCGCGATAGCGGTGGGTGCCGGGGAAGAGGCGATTAACCCGAGTCTCTGGCACCGATAAGGGCCGGGGAACTCGGGGGAGCCGCTCCGGGCCCGGTCCCTGCGAGCCGCCTGGGAAGCGAGTCCTGCGGGCCAGGATGGGTCGGGAAGGGCAGGGGGTCCGCGCTGCCGGGGCGAGAGAAGGGAGCTGTCCCCCTTCCCCCGGGCAGTGTCCCGGGGGAGCGCTGAGCCCCCTGCCTCTGCCCGGGGACAGCAGCGAGGTGCCGCCCCCTACTTGGCTGCTCGCACCGTCCCTCGAGTGCTCGAAGTCCCTTGGGTGGGGAGTTGCTGAAGCCTTTCACGTGTTGGAGTCCCAGCCACGATCGGCTGCTGGGGTCGGCGTTTGCAGGGAGGAGGCTGCGCTGGAGGAGCCGGCAGGACCACGCGGGCACGGCCCGGGCCCCAGGAAAGGCACCTGGGTCCTTACGATAACGTATTTTTGCATTATTTGAGGAGGATGCTGCATGTGCCCGGGACCCCGAGAGCCAGCAGTGCCTGTGCACCGGGTGCACACCTGCCCTCAGGTGTGTTGGCACGTGTCACCCAGCTGGTCAGGTCTTGCGGGCAGCTGGGACCGTTGGCGCTTTCTGGCCGCTGGTACGCCTTGCTCATGGCAGCAAGAGGCTGTTCAAACGTTCCTGGAGCTGATGGCCCCTGCAAAATGCTTCCCATGGAAGGATGGCTCCTTGGAAAGTGCCTGGGGTCTTGGGGACCACTCTGCAAAGCCCGGTGGCCTGCAGCAGGTCCTGGCTAGTGCCAGGATGAGATGCTTGGGGAGCTAAGTGGGGCTTGGGGGCACTGAGGCTCCTGGGAGGGTGAGTGGACCCCAGCAGATGTTCTGCTGTGGTGCTTCACCCAGAGTGGGTGTCCTGGCTCAGGCTGGGGTCCCACGGGCAAGAGGGGTGCAAGTGCATCACGGAGGGTGAGCAGTGATTGCGGGTTTGGCAGTTGACCTGAGTAAAGGAGTTGAGCAGGAACTGAAGGATTACAAGGAAATGGTGGATCACCTTCAGCAGCAGTGGGAGAGGTGGGACTCCTGTCCTTCCCTGTGACAGCAAAATAGTGCTGCACAGCCCCTTCTGCTCAGCTCCCACCCCGTGAGGTTGGGTACTTTGCCCAGGGGTTACTGATGCCCTTGGGCTTTGAGTTTCTTCTGAGGAAAAAAGATAGGTTTTTTAGTTGCTGCATCACAAGAAACCTGAAATCAAATGATACCAGTTTTGTGCCTTTCTGGGAGCCTTAAGCCCTTTTGTGGTGCACAAGCATCCTATTTTCATGTTAAGTGAGGTAATTTAGTGCTGGCTGATTCTCCTGGGTGTCCTTGAGGTTTTTTTGCCTGTGTCTAGAAGGGGAGGAGAAGGGCTGAGAAATGGGCCAGTACACAGAATAGGTGGTGTGTGCTAGGGGTGGGGGCAGACTTGGGCTCCAGGCATAAAGAACGCCCCCACCCCGAGCTCCTATTGGGTGGCTTTGTGAGAAGGTACTTTCTCAATCTTAGATTAATCCCTGGGGTGATGGATCTCTTAATTACAAACAAGTGTTTTTCTAGTGTATGGTGAACCTCCCTGCTCCAAAGTGCCAGAGGTGACCATGCCTGGTCCTGGCCCTGTGGAAGGTGTGAAGTATCCTCTGCTTCCAGGAGGTGGTTCCCAAAAGAGGTGCGAATGGTTGCATGTGCTTTCTGTTGGTTCCCATCTCGCACAATTGGCCTGGTTTATCTGGCAGCTAAGGTGGAAAATACCTAGTGACTCGCACGCTATTATTTTATATATCCTTTATGGGGAGTTGAAAAGCTGCACGTAGGCTGAGGGAGGCGAGTCGCATCCATTAAGTACTGTAGTGCTAATCCATTGTTGCACTTTTATGGCTTTTCCTACTTCCTTCTGTGGAATCAGCCTGTGACTGACTGTAAGAAAGTGGGAGCCTCTCGCCAGCGGTGTCTGTGTGACTCACTGGCAAATGTGCCCGTGGATCTGCTGCAGTGTAGTTGTGCACAAGCCACAGAAAGTGTGTGCGGGGCTGCAGTGAATTCCTGAGCCCGCAGCCACCTGCGTGCTGCTGGGTTGTTGGCCAGAGTCTCCCATCTCCAGCCCTGTGCTGCCTCGGCCCTGGTTTGAGGGCAGCACGCAGCGGTGGCATTGGCGGTGCTGGGAGCAAAGACAGCCCAGGCTCTTGCTCCTGGGGAGGAGAGCAGCAGTTATGTTTTGACTGTGAGGGCTGTTGACTCTCTGGGGTTTTGCAGCCTCCTGCTACGCTCCTCTGCTCTGAAACCAGAGTAGCCACGTCCCTGGCTGGCGGTGCGGGTGTCTCATGAAAGAATGCCGCTGCTATTTGTACCACATTTTTCTCATTCTGAGGATTTCCTGGCAGGCATGGGGTGTCCTGGGAGCGTTCCTGAACACCACTGGTGTGGGGAGGATCAGCTCTGCTCCCTGGCTGAGCTTGGCTTGTGCTCAGGGTGGGACTGTGAAACCCTGTGCAGGGCTGAGAGCCCCTGTCCCCTCCTGAGGCTGGGGCTCGGCTGGATGTGGGGCTGAGAGCCGGTGCTGTGGGAAGCTCTTCCCCCAGGGATCGGGGCATGAGTGGAGTCTGGGGCTGTGTCACTTGCAGTGTACTTGCTCCATCTCCAGGACCTCTGAGCTGGAGGGATTATATCTTGTACTGAAGGGTTGGATGGTTTAAGCTTGTGCCGTTTGGGTGAGTCCCTTCAAACCTGCCTGTGAAACTCACCAGCAAAGCTGAGCCTTTCTGCAGCCCTGCAGCTCCCTCGGGTGAAGCACCAACAAAGCTGGGTCTGCAGCAGGACAGGCTGTGAGCACAGGGTGGGCACTCGCCAGCCCCTCCTGCCCTGGGATGAGCTGCCCTCTTGAGGGGCAGGTTAGAGAGGGACTCTGAGTGCTGTGCCTGGGGTGGAAGCCCAGAGGACACCTGTAATAATTGCTTCATGTAAGGTTCTTGTAACCTGTCTCCAAACCCGTCTAGGTCCACCTGTAGGGTTTCGGGTTGGAGGGCTCCAGGAGGGCCATGGCCAGGCTCTCCTATAGAAATAGGACAGACTTTCTGCCTTGGTCTTGTTGACAGCTTGCTTAAGCTTGAGGTCACACTTTCTCGTACCAGTAAAGTGCTTGGTCCTTGCTTGGACAGGCTGAGCATCACTGGCGCTAATAACCAGGCACAACAGCCCAGGGGGGAGCCTGGTATCTGCCTGGCAGAAATAGCTGCCCGTCTTTCTGTTGGGTTGGTTCTTGCCCCCAGAGCTCCTGACAGGCCATCGCAATGTCCCCCTTCACACGGTGTCTCGCTGCCTTTCACAGCCAGCACACCGCGGCTGCTGCGCTGGGAACCGTCCTTGGGTGGCTGCAGGGCAGGTCCCATGGTGGGCGTTCAGGGAAGGCCTCTGGCCCTGCCCGGGGCTCCCCGGCCGCCGGCGGGGTGAGCGGGTGCTCCGTGTCTCTGCAGGCTGGGGCTCGTGCGGTGCGGCTGGGAGCTGGAGGAGGGTGGCTGCCCGTGCCCCGTGGCGTCCGTCTGTCTGCGCGCCCGGCTTAGCTCACCGGGCCGGCAGACCTGGGCACGTCTGCGGGCGCGCTGGCTGGCCCCGCTGGGGAGGGGTGCTGAGCGGGATGGGCTGTTTTGGCCAAAAACCTTGAGCTCGCCCATGTGGGTTGGTGGCCTTGAGCAAACCCTGCCCATGCTGTGACCTCGCCTCACCCCGAGAGCAAGCGCCGCGCCTGAGCAGGACCTCGGTCGGCTCTTGCCTTGGTGCAGAGCCCTCGCCAGCGCTGGGGAGTCACGTAGGCCGTGTGCCGCCGGGTTAAACACCGGTACGGGTGCTCACTGGGATTGCAGCTCCATGCTTAGTGCTATAAACCCCCTTAAACCTGGTGCAAGTGTTGCCTCATTATCTCGTAACAATCTATTTTATCTTGATTCTGACCAGGAAAAGGCCAAATTCGAAGCTATAAAGTGTTATGGGCTGTAAGCAGCCCGCGATTGCCAGCACCTCCATTTCCCCAGCAGTAAGTCTGAGGTCTTGGTTTAGTTTTGGGGACCAGGAGGGATGCTCGGGGTCTGCTGGCTCCCATGTGGACAAGCGTCCCATGGGGTGTTGATGGTCCTGTGCTATCCCATGTCATGTTGAGCACTGAAAGAGCCCGTTGCTGTGAACTCTGTTTGTGAGGCTGGGCTGGGTGTGTTTCAGGCTCTTGTTCAGATAATGCTTCGGGATGGGGCTGGTGGGAGCGAGCGCTCGCCAGGCTCTTGGGGGTCAAGGCAGGAGCCCTCTTGGGGAGCAGGGACTAGTGCTGCTGGTGAGGGGCAGCTTGGTGCCTGTCCTGCCTGGCCTGGGCACTTCAGCATTGGTGTTAGCTGTCTGGCCCAGCTGGCAAAGGCACGAGGAGCCCCAGTGGCTGTCGTACAGCAGGTACGTCCCTGGGGATGTTGCTGCCGCTGAGATCCTGCTCCAGGCATTGCCATGTCCTGAGCTGGAGCTGGGAGGAGCAGATGGTGGGAGCAGGATCAGCCTGCCTGCAGCTGTGCTGGGACAAGCCTGCCCTGCTCCAGCCTGGGCTCTGCCAGCTGCTCCGGGTGCCCTGATCCATGGGAAGGGTCCTACAAGCTCAGACGGCAGCAGGTGCCAGGTGAGCGCGTGCCGGGAGCAGGAAAGCTGTGAGCTGGAGGGATGTGCGAGGGGAGGCAGAGGTGTGTGGTCCTGGGCACAGCCCCCTGTGTGGGCAGGGGATGTCCCTCTTCATCTGACTTCACAAAGGAGCGGTGTGAGGATACTTTCATAAAGGGCTTGCCCCAGAAATAGTTGATGGCATTTGCAGGGCTTTGTAAATGTGAGCCTCTGCCTTTCCGCTCTGGAGTCCTGCCAGTCTGGGGCTTTTAAAAGCACAGAAATTTGCCACATTATGTAACCAAAAGTCTTGAAATCTCCCTGTTCCCGGCCCCTCCGGAGAAGGGGTAACCGTGCTTGTGCGCAGGACCCGGGAGATGGGAAGGGCTTTGGTCTTCTGCGGGATCTGTTCGGAGGTGATGCAGTCCTCACTGCCTCGGTTCCTGCCCTTGCTGTGCAGAGGAGGGTTGCTGCAGGCTACCCATTCCTGTGGATTAGTCAAGTCGTTTACGGGGAGCAGATGTGATACTTGCAGTCATTACTTGGTCTCATCAGTCTTAATTACTGCAAATATGGTTATTTTATGTCCTAATAGGGCAAACTGTAGCTGGCTGCCTGGCAGCTGTGAATTTGATTTCCAAACATGTCTTACACGTTGCAGCTCTTCCAAAACAGAGCTGTAAATGTTCTAACTATGTTCTGGGTGGTTTTTTTTCCCTTTTTGCAAAGGAGAGGGAAGCTTTCCAGTTGAACTGGCTGCCTTAAATGTGCTTCTTATTTTTTTTTCTCTTGTTTGAAATTACTCCTGCATAGGGGTGAGGAGGAAATCAGCAAGAAGCCTTACTGCGGTTGAAGGAAGAGATTTCTAAATCTGGTCTTTCTTAATAAGGATTTTCAATGAGTCAGGGAAAAATGTTGTGACATGCAGAACTCATCATGTAAACCCTCTGGCACCAGGCTTTGGGAATCTTGCTTCATGGTCTCAAATCTTGTTCTGTTCAAGGTTTTTCACTGTGCCTCAGCAATGCAAGAGAGGTCATGTCTAACCCGCCACAAGTCTTTTATTTTATAGAGAGATGCCATCTGAGCACCCGCAGGAGGAGGAATGCTGCTTGCAGGGAAAGAACAAATAAATGAATCAAGCTGCTGTAATTCTGGTGCAGTCGAGCTCCTCAGGAGTGGTAGAAGAATTAAACCTCTGTGTGTGTCTCAGGAGCAAAAGGGAAAAATCCCCAGCACCTCATCAGTACTCTCCAGCTTTTGCTTTGGGTAGTTTTTATTGCCACTACTTTTAATTAGTGCTATCACATAGGCTGGATTCCGTGCTGGCAATTTTTGTTGCCAACACCTGGTAGCCTCATCTTTTAAAAACATTTCAGGCAAGTCAGTGTAGCTGGGTGATGCTTTAGTGTTCACTGAAGACTGTGAAAGCTCAGTGTGACTCAGAGTAGGAGGTGGCTGGAAACTCCGGCGTGCAGCCCATGTGGGGCTGTGGTGCTCAGCAAAGCCCAGAGGTCACAGCAGCTTTTCAGAAAGAGCAGGATGGGCGCTGGGCTGCTCCCTGCACCGAGGCCAGAGGTGGGTGCTGGTCCTCTGCCGAGCCTGGCGCTTTCCTCCCCGACTGCTGGGGCCCAGCCGGTGCCCACGGGTGTGTACCGGCTCTGGGCTGTGCCGTGGGGCTGCCTGTGGCTGGGCCCCGCCGTGTGGGCTCAGCCCAGTGTCGCACGGGCCGCTTGGCACAGCCACGGTCCCTGGGGACCCAGAGAGGAAATCGGCTCCTCTGGCTTCCGGGCACAGTTCAGCCGCAGATGTGCCCAGGACAGCGCCTTGTAAATGATTCCTTTGTTGGAGCAGCGGGGTGGCTTGGATCTGCTCGTGATGGTCATGTGTCGCACTGGCCGGGGTGCAGGAAAATACCCTGCCAGCGCAAAAATCGGTGTCTGCGTCGGGCTAAACCAGTCTTAGCGGCTTACAGAAACCAGCCTCCCCTGCTTCGCTTCCTCCTGCCCCGTGTGGGTCTGAGGCATCACCCGAGCACGTCCAGGTGTCTTGTGGTTCTGGCAAACCCAGTGCTGTATTGGGTAACCCTGCAGCCCATACATCCAGCGCTGGGTGGGAGCGAGGGCTTCCCACGGCCCGGGGCCACCGTCTGCACTTCAGCCGGGACACCTGGATCCCGGCATCAGGCGTGTGCTGAAGTGACACGGAGCAAGAGAAAGCAGAGCAGGCACCTGTGGTGCCATGTGGTGTGCCGAGGGCACGAGGGGACGTGCCAGGTAGATGCTGGCATGTCAGCAGCCCTGGGTGAGATGGTAATCACCATGAGCCTGAACGGATGCCTGCTATAAATAGGAGCTGCACCTCTCTGAGCCAGCACGCGGCTTTGAAGTCGTCGCTGCGCCTGGTGTGACCCAGGGGAGCTCTGGAGAAAGCTCCTGCTCAGAAACGCCTTTTTCTTTGAGTGGAAACCTGAGAGCAGAGCAGAGAACAGCAGAGCAAGGGGTGGGTGCCGCTGAGGGAGCTTGATGTCCCCTCCCTTGGCTGGTGGTGTTGCTTAAGGGCAGGGGGAGGGCCATGGGGTGTCAGGAAGTATCTTCTGAAATCCGTGGGGGGCAGATGGGAGTTCTGGGGGCTGCAGCAATTCCTGTTGCTTTGCATATTGTGAACCACATTTGTGAGCAGCTGCTCTGGTTGCGCTTCCTCCCTGGGATGGTTTGTGCTGCTCTGCGCTGCCTGAAGCAGCCTGAGTTCTCGCGCAGCCCCTGCTCCGGGGTGTGATCCAGCTGTGCAGCAGCTGCAGCGTGGGAAGCCGTGAGCAGCCGGCCCCACCATCTCCACATGGCTCTGAATGAGCCTCTCCCTGCTCAGCCCCTCTGAGGGGATCCCACACTCCAGCAAGCCTGGGCGATGTTTCCCCATTTATTTTGTTTCTAATCCATTCTGGTTTTGTGCTTTTAAGAATTGTTTTTACGCTTGGGTGTTTCTGTGAAACCCGCCATAGCCTTTTCAGTCAGAGAGGAGGGGTTGGGCACAGCTGGGTCTGGGGTGTCCTGCCAGGGCTGAGCCCTCGGGCAGCCGGGTTCTGCGGGGCTGGGGCTGGTCAGGATGGACCCACCGCCCTCCCCGGGCAGCGCTGGCAGCGTGCAGGAGCCTTCCCTGGTCACCGCTCAGGCTAAGTTTAGCTGCAGCCCGTGACCTTCAAGGCTGGCACGTGTGCTGTGCCACTGTCCTGCTCTTCTCGCAGCAGTGGAGGTGTCCCAGCTCGCACACGTGGACTGATTTCCCCTGGTGTGTCTGTATTTAATAGCCTGGGTGTGCTGCTCCTGCTCTGGGTGGCCCAGGGCTCGCTGAGGTTTCGTGGTGTGCTGGGCAGTGCTAGGATCACATTCCTGGAGAGGTTGCAGGGGCTCTGCCCTGGCTGCTGCCCTACTTGCCCCTCCACAGGTCTGTCCTGTGCTGCTGGTGGCCCTGCCCACTTCACCGCTGTGTCCTGGCTGCTGCTGGCAGGGACATTGCCTGCCCTTCTCAGCTTAGGACAGGGTATCATGTCTTAAATTTTTTGCTTATAAATGCCTCCTGGCCAGGGCTCTCAAAGGCCAGCCGTGATCTGAGCATGTGTTTTGGGACAACCTTATGAGGCCAGCATGCTGGCAAGACCCAGGTATTCTCCTCTTGGATCAGCATTCCCAGAGGTGATCCAGGGCCATGTCTTTGCATGCTGGGGAGTGGGAATGCAGCCATCTGCTTTCAGCTGAGACAATACTTTGTCCTTTGCAGATCTTTGAACCCCAACTGAGTCATCACCAGCTTGGTTCAAGATGCCACCGGCCATCGGAGGCCCTGTGGGATACACTCCTCCTGAAGGAGGATGGGGATGGGCTGTGGTCATCGGAGCCTTCATCTCCATTGGGTTTTCCTATGCCTTCCCCAAGTCCATCACCGTGTTCTTCAAAGAGATTGAGGTCATCTTCAATGCATCCAGCAGCAAAGTCTCGTGGATCTCCTCCATCATGCTGGCTGTTATGTATGCAGGAGGTAAGTGGACTGGAGCCAGCAGTACATGTGCTTGTGTGTTGCAGTACACGATGTCACTGTCCTGCGGTCTGATAACTTGCACCTTGCTGTAGTGGTGACAACCAAAACCTTGCTGGAAGTTGGAACTCCCTCCTTAGGTGAGAGCAAAACTTCCCTTAGAAAGTTTTCTTGAAGGAGTTTGCTCAAAAAGTTCCATTTAATGCCCAGAATGCAAAAACCAGGTTAATCTGTCCTCCTTTGCAAAGCTGTAAGGAAAATCTTTCCGGGGAATTACAACTTGTGTAATTCTGCCCTTGTCCTTGTTACAGTGCGCTGTGGACGCTGTGTCCGCTTCCAGCGCCCGCCCGAAGGCTGGGGAGCTGCTGTCCACGCGTAGGAGCCCTGCTCACGGGCTCTCTTTCTTTTAGATAAGACACTGATTCTTTTTTTTTTTTAATCCTGCTAACTGAGCGTATCTAGGGATCTGTCCCCAGTTTCTGGTCAGCTCCACGGCTCAGCTGTGCTCTGGAGTGCCCTGCAACCTGCCGCTGCCTGTTCTTCCTGGCTGGTGCTGAGCAGCGCCGTAGGCAGCCTGCGCTGTTTGAGGGTGGCAGCGCGCGCTGGCAGCACAGAGACATGAGCAGAATAAAGCAACACTACTTAAATTGAAGCAGCTCCCTTCCCCCATCCTTCAGAAACTGATTGTTGGAGTCTTTTAATCCCCAAGCTTGTCTTTAACTGGCGATGCGCTCCAGGCCCTCGCCTTGCTGGTCTCCAAAGCCCGGTGTCTCGTACCCGCCTGCACACGCAGCTTTGCACTGGGTCGTTCAGCTGAAAGAAACTCTTATTGGGAGCCTGCTGTTGTGTCCACTTCAGAGGCAAATGGAGCTTGTACCGCTGCCATCCCCAGCTGGCGAAGTGCCCGCGTCCTCCCCGCGTTTTGCATGGAAAGGAGCTGACGTCAGCGCCCGGCCGAGCACGAGGCTTTTCCTTTGAGGGAACAGGCTCTGCTTTGTCCTCGCTCAGCTAGCGAAGCGACCAGCACATTTCCCTGCTCTGATGTTATAACAAGCTTGTAAACCATGTAACTGCCTTAATGAGACTCAATCTGGGCCATTCCTCCTCTCCTAATAGCTCTGAGCTGGTTCCTCTTGTGCCTGGAGCTGCCCAGCAGCTGGGGCAAGAGCTCCCTCCTCCAGTCCTGGGGTTGTCCCCCTGTCCCCCTCCCACCCCACTGATACCACTTCTCCCGCTTCTCCTGAACTGTTGCCGTGAAATCTCAGCAGCTCACTGGTCTAAGCTGGTGGCAGGGATGCTGGAGGTACCTCAGACCTGCCCAGGAACATGCTGCTGCCCCACTCGCTCACTCCAGGGCTCCTGCAGCCTGAGCCCAGCCCCTTTGCAGGGTCTGAATTGCACCGAGTGTGTGCAGGGTGGGTGCATCCTTTTCTCCCTGTCCCCCAAGACACCCTCCTGTGGGAGCTGCATGCTTCCTTGGGGACAAAAGAAGTAGCTCATTCTCTGGCAAAACATCCTGTGCTGGTGGTATCTGGCAGAGCTGGAGCAGCTCCTGTCCTGGGCAGGGCTGGGGCAGTGGAGCAGCACGTCCCACAGCTGCCCTGTGCGGTCACCATCGAGGGTACGTGGGTGAAATGATCTCAGATGCCTCTTTCTCAGCCCCACATTGGGATTAGGGAGGATTCTGCTTCCATTACTTCTGCTTTTTTTACAGCATGAATAATCAAAGTAGATCAGCTAACATCTGGTCAGAAATGCTTCATGTGAATCTATAAAATAGGACTGGGTGTGAAATCTGCTTTTTCTTTTAATTAAAAAAGGAGGGGGAATTGCCACCAGGGTACACAGCTTCCTGCCCTTGGAGCCCGAGTTCAAGGTACAGGTTTTGCAAAGTGCTGAGCGCTCTGCGGGGAAGTGCCTGGGGCCTGGGGTGATGTGACAGCCCCTGGGACCTGCTGCCGCCTCCAATGGGACAGGGGACACGGTCCCTTCCCAACTGCTGGTGGCATCAGATTGGAGCTGCTGGCACGTGAGCACTGAGGGGCTGCAGGGAGCGGGGTGCTGTGGGGCTGGGGGCAGCAGGGCTGCTGTAACCTTCTCCAGGCTTTGTTTAATCTGGGCAAAAAGGTCAAGTAGTGTCTGAGGACCCATGAATAACATGTTGACAACCTTCCTATCAGTTAATGACAAAACTGGCTCTGTTAATATTCAATGGATGTTCATTCAGTGTATTTAAATACATTTTAGTATCTGTCGAGCATGCTTCACAGTATCTAATCACTGTTTGCTTTGGATTAAAGCTCCTGATAATGAAGCACTTGAAAGGCGGCTGTGCAGAGCCATTGGGCTCTTCCTACCATGGGGCAGCAGTGAAAACAGAAGCACCCCTTCTCCCCAGGCAGCACAGTGCTGCTCCTCCTGCCAGCCCTCAGGGAGCCTCACCTGCACCCATCGAAGCGCTTCCTTCACAGCTCTGCCTGGTCTCCATCTCTTGCTGGGGATCGGCTGTTGCCATGAGCTTGTGTTGCTGCAGAGCCCCCAGCCCAGGGCAGAGCACTGTGTGGGGCAGGTGGCTTCACCCTGTCCCAAGCCCCTGTCCTGGGGTGGCTGGTGCCCTGGCAGCTCCTGGCTTGGCCCACAGAAGGCTCAGAGAAGTTGCGGGTTTCTGTGGCCATAAGCAGCCTCTGGCACTCGGCAGAAGCTGCAACGTGCCGGCACTGGCTGGAGGCTCGTGTCTCCAGCTGGGCCCTGTGTGTGCTCTAACCAAACATCCCTCTTATCTCCAGCTGTCTCTGAACCTCCCGTCCTTTCCCCTTACCCCAGTTCCCTCGCTGGGTGAAGTGTCGCTGTGCGCAAGCGAGGAGCCTGTGGCAATGAACCTCCCGTGTGCTTGCGTGCCTCTGCCTTGTCTCTCATGCAAAGATAACTCATCTCTGGGCGTATCTCCTTTGACTTCCTAGGGCCCATCAGCAGCATCTTGGTGAACAAATACGGCAGCCGACCCATCATGATCGCGGGCGGGTGCCTCTCGGGCTGCGGGCTGATCGCAGCCTCCTTCTGCCACACCGTGGAGGAGCTCTACTTCTGCGTCGGGGTCATAGGGGGTGAGTGACAGCTCTGCCCTAACGGGGCTGCGGCGGAGGTGAGGCCTCTCCTGGGGCAGCAAGAGGAGCAGCTTAAACCCAGTAATTAGGAGGGAACGTGTGTGATGAATTTGCATAAATCCTGACTCCTGTTACATGCTCTAATAAGAGGTGGCCCTGGTGACGTAACGTGGGGGGACCGTACCAGTGACTGTACACGGGACTGGTGTTTGGCTCTGAGAACAGAGAGTGCCCATTGTTCCTGCCCCGGGTTGGGGCTGTGCCCTGCCAGTCCAGGTGAGGTTTGGCACAAGCAGGGCAGTTCTCTCCGCTCCCAAATTCCTGTGAGCGGCTTCGCTGCTGCCCTGGCGCCTCCTCCCAGCTCGGCCGCGGGGGCCCAGTGCTGCTGGTGCTGTCGGGAAGTTAACACAGCCCAAGGGGAGCTGTGAAGCCCCCAAAACCAAAACCCCACTCCTGCTCGTCCCACTAGCCCTTCTGCTGGTGCTGCTGGCCTGTGGGGTGGTTGAGTCCTCAGCCCTTGTCTCTCCTCTCCTTCAGGCCTTGGGCTCGCCTTTAACTTGAACCCAGCCTTAACCATGATCGGCAAGTACTTCTTCAAGAAGCGTCCCCTGGCCAACGGGCTGGCGATGGCGGGCAGCCCCGTCTTCCTCTCCACCCTGGCGCCTGTGAACCAGCTCTTCTTCGGCATATTTGGCTGGCGCGGCAGCTTCCTCATCCTCGGCGGTCTCCTGCTGAACTGCTGTGTTGCCGGATCCCTGATGCGGCCCATCGGCCCCAAGCCAGATCAGCTGAAGAAAGAGGCCACTAAGGAGGTTCTGCAGGAAGCTGGGAAGGCGGTGAAAAAGGATGACAGTGACACCAGCACAGACCTCATCGGTGGGAAGGCCAAGAAGCAGAAGAGCTCATTTTTCCAGACAATCAACAAGTTCTTGGACCTGTCCCTGTTCACGCACCGGGGCTTCCTGCTCTATCTGTCAGGCAACGTGATCATGTTCTTTGGGCTGTTTACTCCCTTGGTCTTCCTCAGTAATTATGCAAAGAGCAAGAAGATTGCTAATGAGTCTGCAGCCTTCCTGCTCTCCATCCTGGCCTTTGTAGACATGGTGGCCAGACCTTCCATGGGACTGGTGGCGAACACCAAGTGGATCAGACCCAGAATCCAGTACTTCTTTGCCATCTCTGTGATTTACAATGGCGTGTGCCACCTCTTGGCCCCCATGTCCACCACCTACGCTGGCTTCTGCATTTATGCTGGCTTCTTTGGCTTTGCCTTTGGCTGGCTGAGCTCAGTCCTGTTTGAGACCCTGATGGACCTGGTGGGAGCACAGCGGTTCTCGAGCGCTGTTGGCCTGGTGACCATCGTGGAATGCTGCCCTGTGCTTCTGGGACCCCCTCTGCTAGGTAGAGTGTGCTGTGCCTGGGGTGCTCTGCCTGTCCTGCCCAGCCTCACTGAGTGGTGGTGGGTTCCTCTGTACCATTGTAAGCCCTCAGCAGTGGGGCAGGGGCAAGGAGGGTGAGCACTGACCCTGAAGCCACCCCAGCATCTGAGGGGTGGTCAGGGAAGTTGGGGCTGAGCCCCTGGCATGGGGGTGGGGGAGCAGGGGCTGAAGAAATAAAGGCCTGAAGCAGAGGGTGGTGGGCTTGGGCTGTTCTTGGGAACATCTCCACAACCTGGAGCAGTTCTGGGGGTACCTTCCTAAGCTGTCCCCTCTGTCCCTCAGGGAAGCTCAACGACATGTATGGTGACTACAAGTACACGTACTGGGCCTGCGGGATCATCCTCATCATCTCTGGGATCTACCTCTTCATCGGGATGGGCATCAACTACCGCCTGGTGGCAAAGGAGCAGAAGGCGGAGGAGAAGGCGAAGAAGGAAGGGAAGGAAGAGGAGACCAACATCGACGAAGCTGAGAAGCAGAAAGAGGCAAACAACGACGTGGCCCCCTCACCTCAGAGTAGCGCGGAGGAGGGTGTCAAAGAGGAGGAGAGCCACATGTGAGGGACCGGTTTCAATCCCGGAGTGTCGGGGAAGCGCCGCTGCCCTGGCGCGGTGGCTGGGACAGTGCTCCGCTGGTGCTGGGCAGCCGTGAGAAGTGTTTAAACCAGGTGTTCATTTTTAACCAGGCTCTGAATTGTCTTTCCATCTGTGTTCAACAAAGGTAACAGGGCTACGCACGCAGTATCCTCGCGTGTCGGGGGCAGGGGGGCTTTTATAGTCTGGCTTTTTAACAGTAACATGAATGTACTAACACGTGCCTTACAGTCGTCTTGTCTCGCTGAATCTGGACCAGCCTTAACTCTAAACCGTGCTTTAGCTCTGTATTCTGCTTGGGGGTGGGGTGGGGTGTGGTGTGTATGTGTGTGTTTTGGGAGTTTTGTTGTTAAAAAGCCATAAAAAGCAGGATACTGGATTTGTTGAAGCACGATGGGCTTCAGGGCCAGCCCCGGATGAATACTGCTTCACACGCTTCTTACCGCAGGCCCTCCGCGGAGGGGGAGATCCGGGCACGGGGCAGGGTGGTCTTCGGCTCCCGTGCCGGGTGCCTCCTGGCTCTGTAGGTGGTCTTTAGGTATGTTTTGAAAACACTTTAGCTACTGTAGTTCTTTAAAATCCCTCATTTTGTAGTTGTGCTCTCACGGGATATTCGGGTTGGAGAAGGATGGCTGCGGTTCAGGATGGGCAGCGTCACCCGCTCCCTGTGTGCCCAGCCCCTGCAGCTGAGCCCCCCGTGGGGAGGGCTTGTGCCCCCCATCTCCCAGCTCTGCCCTGGCAGTGCTGCTGCTCAGACCCCACGCTGGGTGACATGAACTGGGTGCAGGTGTCGGGGCTTGGCTGGTGGTGCTGGGCCAGGTGCTGGCCTCGGTCCCCCCATGGGGTGGGTTTCCACTGGAGCATCCCTGTGGGATCAGTCCCCCCAGACGGGTGTTTGGGATGCCTGACCCTGGGCAGAGTGGAGGGGCTGGTGGGGCAGGTGGAGATGGTACATCCCTGAGACAGGCCTTCTGCTTTTGCTCTTCTATCTCTTAGAGAAACCTCTTTTACTTGCTTCTGTTCAACTGAGATCTTAAGGCGGTGGATGCCTAACCACTCACATCTAGGACATGTAAGGGGGAGGAAAGAATTTGTACGTATTTATTTTTTATTTTTTAGTGCTGGAAAATATCTCAATGTACGTGGAGCAGGTTCATGGCTCTCAAGTTCTAGTAAATGTTGATCAGAAACCATGTAAGAAGCGGAGGTTTTGGTTTTTTCAAATAAACTTGTTTTTTTTACAATTTACCAATCAAACGTTTAACTTCTTTCCTAGAATCACACTTCTGTGTGCTGGATAATGTTGTTTGGGTTTTTTTGGGGGAGAAGTGAGTGAGCTGTGGCAGAGCCTAGGTTTCCACCTGCTGCTCCAGCACCCCAGGGCTCCTGATGATCAGGTCCCACCAACTGTGGAAGCTGCTCCCTATTGAGGAGCCCCTTCCCTGCATCTTCTCCTCTCCTCAGCTGGGACAGGAAGCTTTGGTTGGGGTTTGGGATGGCTGCAGCTGAGTCTCCCCATGCATGGTGGTTTTAGAGACGTTTCTGTTCCTCTGCCCTGGGGCTGCTCTGGGCTTCATTTTGTTCCAGATCTCACAGAAAGCGGGCCAGGGTGTCCTCATACCCTGGAGTAACTTATAAAGCCAACTGTGTATTGTGTACAAAAGGATTTTGTTGTACAGTGCTGAGTAGTGACACTGTGAAGCCAAATAACCATGTTCTCATAATCGGTGTGGCTGTAGCTGCAGTAACGGGTTCACATCACAACGAATCAACCATGAGGAGCTGCCCCTGCTGTCCCTGTTCTTGGGGGGAGGCACAAGCTGCCAGGCCTGGTCCCCCCTGTGTGGGCTGGTGTGTGTGGTGGCTGAGTCTCCCTGTCCAGTGGTCACTTGGCTGCTGTGGGCAGGGGTCTGTGGGGTGGGGTCACCAGGCACTGCTGGTGCCTGTGTCCAGAGGAGCCCTGGTCCTCTGCAGGGAGAAATCCTCAGCCTCTGCTCTGCTGGGGCCTGAGCTCCCCTGTCCCCCCAGGCAGGGGTCTTCTGTCTGCCCTGGCTGTGGTACCCCAGCAGCTGGCGCAGGCGTTGCCGTAGCCAGCCCTGCCGGGGCAGGGTGCCAGCTCCTTTTCTAAGGAAAATGTTTAAATAGTTTCCTGCTGCTTAGACTTGGCTGGCTGGGAACGCTGCAGTAGTAAATTCTCAGTTGTATTCTAGGGGTGGCCTCTGTGCTGCCAAAAGCTGGGTACCAGCCTGGCCCCCCAATGCCCGCTCTGGGACCTCCCGTGGGGGCTGCTCCTGGGATCCACGGCTGTGGCAGTGCAGGTGGAGGGGGAAGGTCTGGGTGTGGGATCGTGCCCTCTGTTAGACTGGAAGTGACTCAGTCTAGAAGTCGTATAATTGTGCTGCTTGTAAGGGCAGAGCGTGGGGTGCTGGCTGTGTGCCATGGGGGGCTGGCACCACAGCGGGGTGCGGACTCTGCCCGGGCCAGGGCTGTCTCGGGGCCGGTTCCTCCCTCGCGGCTCAGCTCGTGGAAGGAGCTGTGCTATATCTAGTTGTGTCACTTCTATGAGCAAAGGTATCTGCAGCCCTGGGAAGTACACGAGCAGTACAATGGCAGCTGAAACAAGGCCTGGGCCATGGTGTGACTGGTGGGAGCCCTGGCTTTTGCCATGGTGAGGGGTGAGCGGGTGGTGAATGCCTGAACCAGCCAGTGGTGCCTTCAGGGAGGTGCTGCTCTCCGAGAGCCGGTGTCACAGGGACGTCCCTGCAGACTGCTGAACCACAGCAGGCTGGGACCTGCTGAGACTGTAGCCTCTGCAAGGGGACACAGAAAGCCTGTGGGGACATGGTGCTGCCCCGGCCAAGAGGTGTGGGGGACATGGTGTGCATCGCCGGCCCCCGGGATTGCCGCGCTGAGTTATTGTACAGATTTCCTCTGCGCACTCCGCCAGGCTCCCTTCCTTCCTCCTGGGCTAGCAAAATAAAATTCTCTTCATAGCGGGCAGAATTGAGGAAATACTTGAGAGCTAATTCCCGTGCCATTTGTTCTCCCAAACATCTGAGGTCTCCGGCCAGCAATGCCCAGTGCTCGGCAGTGGGCAGGGGGGCTCGGGGGCTCCCGGAGCAGCGCGCACTGGCTCCAGCCATGGCTGGGAACTGTTGCTGGTGCCATGGGGCTGCTGGGGTGAGGCGGGGGATGAGCTGTCCTTCCTCCTTCCCTCTTCCCTGTTGTAGGGGATGTGGGAGGAGGTCACTGGGTGACCCCTGTGGGTGCAGGGGTTGTGGATTGGGGCACCCAACACCCACCCGCCACCTCACTGGGGGCTGCCCAAGTGCACCCCAGCCCTGCAGGTGTCCAGGGCCCGTTTCCCCTTTCTGTGGGGCAGGAAGCTCCTGCCAAGCTGCCAGCAGTACCCAGGGAGCAGGCGAGAGGGCAGCCCCCCAGCAGCCCCCCACGCGCAGACGCTCCCCGCCTCAGCCTAATCCTCCCCACAATGCGGCACAATCCCCTTCCCGGGAGCAGGGAGCCGGCTGCAGAGCTCATTCATGTGACAAGCATGAGGAGCAGATCTGGGTCCCTGCCCGGCTCCTGCTTCACCCGGAGAGTTTATTCAGGTTTTTTGGGAGATTTGGGTTCTGCTGAGTGTGCAGCTCCGGCCGAGTGGTCAGGGCTGCTGCTCTGCAAACAACCGCGGCCGTTCCCAGCCGCCCGCAAAGGCGCTGGCCGGGACGATGCTGAGGCCAGTGCTGGGATGGGGATGGGAGGGCAGCTGTGGGGAAAGGCCGCTGTCCCAGGGACTGGGGTGCCCTGGCTGGCTGGGACAGGGCCATGGAGAAGTGACGGGCTGGCCTGTGTCATCTGTATGGCCGCTGCTGGCTGCCATCCTGCTGCAGGTGGGGGTGACCACAGCCCCACAGTGGCCACATCTGCCCCCACGGGGACTTTGAGATGAGCTGTGGCTGCAGAGACGCTTCCTCCAGCACCACCCAACACCCCCAGCTCAGCTGAGGAGCAGGAGGAACCCGCAGGAGGAGCTCATGGCCCTGGGGAAGCCTTCCTCCTCTTCCTCCTCGGGCTACCCGCAGGACCTGGCTGTCTCTGGCTCATGCCCCAGCACTGGCAGAGCTCTCTCTGCCCACCTGCCCTCGCACAGTGAGTGCCCGGGTCACCCCCTCAGAGCCCACAGCCCTGCCTGTCCGGGGGGCAATGGGCAGGACTGGGCAGGTGGCCACGGCCATGGGCCATGGCTCAGCCTTCCCTGCATACTCTGGCCTCTGAGGGGAAAAGCAAGAGCCCCTTAATGTACGAGCAAAGCAGCATTGCAGGAGACAGATAATCAATTGCTCCGAGATGATCATCAATTATTTTCACTGCACATTATATTCTGTTAACGAGAGCCCTTTGCTGGAGCCATGGAGCCGTGCCGGGGGTGAGCGATGCTGCCAGCGAGAGGTGACCCAGGGCTCAGCGCACACCCCGGGGCGGCTCCCGCGGGCGGCTGGGCCGTGTTCACCACAAACACCGCCAAGGACAATCCCTGCTGCACTTTGCCCAGGCTTTTCCCCTGGGTGGACCCAGGACCTTTGCTCTGCCTCATGCAAATCGTGACGTCCTCGTGTTACTCAGGTGCAGCCTTGGACAACAGCCCCGGGACCGGGGGGCACGCAGTGCTGCCTGGGCAGGGGCTGGGACGCTGCAGCCGGGGTGCCCGCAGGGTGCTCGGGGAGGTTCTGAGGAGGGGAAGAGCTGGCTGGAGGCACATGGCAGGCAGGCTGGTCCTGTCTGTGCTGCGTGCCGTGACTGCGTGGTGGGACGAGGCTGCACCAGCCCTGTGATGGGCCCAGACGTGTCCTGAGCACCCCGGGGTTTCTGCAGCGCGGGCTGATGGCTGCTGTGCTGGCAGCAGGGAGGTGACCACAGCTGCTGGGGCTGGTGCCTCGGCCAAATGCCACTCTGGGCCCAGAGCTGTGCCCGCCGCCCTGCCCTGTGTGCGGTGGGAACAGGAGGAGATGCTTGTGGCCACCCTGGACGCTGCTGGGCCCGGCAGGAGGGAGCCATGAGGCCGGCTTGCCCGGGCACACGGCAATGAGCTGATTTACCCCGCTGTAAATCAGCAGAGCCTCCTGGGGCCGTAGTGCTCATCCCTCTTGAGCTGTCAGTGTCTCAGCAGTGGCTTTTATTGTCTGCTGCCCCGGGACATTGCTCTGTGGCTTGATATTAATTTAATTATTACTATTAATCACGAGAAGGGGCTGTGCTGGTGGCTTTCAAAGCCAGAACCAAGATTTACAGCCGGAGCGGCCGGTCACTGGTAGAATTAGGGCTGGGGCAGAGCATTGGTGACCTGTGCCAGGGACGGCTCCAGGCTTGGCTGCCACAGGACCACTGTCTGCCATGGCAAGGGCAAAGGCTCGGTCCCAGCGTGGCACAGCACGAACCCCTGCTCCTCCAGGAGCTTGGAGCCAGGCCTGCCACCGCCCCCGCTTCCTGTGTGATGGATGTTGCCTGGTGCCAAGATGTGCCCATTTCAGGACACGTTCCTGCAGACTGGGAGAAACACTTGTGCAAGCACCGGCACGGTGTCAGCGCTGCAGCGAGCAGGAGCGGTTTGGGCAGGTGGGAGCCAGCCCAAGGAAGGGGCAGGGAGGGGACCTTTGGGGGCTGCAGGCTGCTGCGAGGCGTGCAGGCAGGAGCAGCTCGCAGGCAGGAGCTGCTGGCAGTCCTGGCCCTCACCATGCACGGGCTGCACAGTCCGGTGTTGGATCCAGCTCTATGAGCACCCTCTCGTGGCAACCCCCCCGCCCCATGCCCTGCTCCCCAGCAGCTCACCCACCCGTCCCCTGCATCCCCACCAGGCCCACGAGCATCAGGGGGCTGTGGGCTGGGGTATGGGCAGGGCTGTGCCCAGTTAACCCAGCTGCCTGCACCTGTGACTCTGGGCATGAGAGATGGAAGTAATTGCACTGGGAATGGGTGAACACTGAGTAAATCAAAACAGTATGATCCTGGCCACAATTAAGAAGGTATTAATTAATTACGTACCTACAGAAAAAAAAGATAGCTAATTACCTTTTATGGAAAATTAGCAGGGAAAAGACAGAAAATGAAACGTGTTTAATCAGAGGCCGCACGTTGTGCGTAAGGATGAGCCTGGTTGTGTGAATGTCACCGTTTGCAGTTACAGCTCGGTGACTCGTTTCCATCTCCCCGTCACGCAGTGAGCTGCATCCCTCCTCCTCTCCCACCACCCTGTCCCCTGCCACCAGCGTGGGGTGGCTGAGCCATGGGGGAGCAGAGCAGGGGCCACGGTGGCTCCACCAGCCTGAGCTGCTCCCGTGTGGATGCTGACCCCGAGCCCCCCGCTGACCCCTCCGGTGCTCCCCTTCCTTTGATGTCTGTCTCAGGAGCACCCGCAGACAATGACAGGGTAAAGCTCACCAGGCTTTGAACTGCAATAAACCGTGTGAAAATGGAATCAATTCTGCAGGCGGATGACTCAATAATGAAGAGTCAAGTCCCACACTGCGGCGTGTCACATCTCTGATATCTTCATTGCTTTTATCTGCATGGAGGGAGCAGATTTACCCGGCTTTCAGCTGAGGCTGCAGCAAACGGGCTGGTGATTATCCCCTTCCCAGAGACATCCCGGAGGTTAATCCCTCGATCCGCCCCAGCACACCAGGGCGGGAGGGGAAGCTGTGGGCGCAGAGCTCGGTGCTGCACCGTCCGTGGGCGCTGCCGGAGCATCGCCAGCCGTGCCCGGCTGTGGGCCCCAGCTCTGCCCAGCACGTACACACAGCTCGGCTCTGGTGCCTGCAGTGGGGCAGCTGGAGCACCCAAGGGGCACCCAGTGGGCTCCGGGGCTGTTGGCCTGGGCAGGGGCGAGAGCAGCGCTGGGCTCCCTGCGAGGCCGGGAGGAATCTCCTGGGGCTGTGCCAGACATCACAGCGGGTGCCCGGGCTGGGGCGGGAGCGGAGCAGTGATATGTTAGAGCATATGAAAAGAAAACACTTGGTCTCACCCAAAACAGCTTCTGCTACTGCATCGGGTCAGCCTCAAGCTCAGGAAATGGCTGAGATTCCGGTCGGGGCACCATGTCCTGGCACAAACCCCAGCCTGGTGCCATCCCGAGCTGCTTCTACCCCTCTGCAAAGCTAAAGGGGGAGAAGGCACAGCTGGCCACAGCCCCAGCCCCCAGCAAACCCCCAGCTCAGAGCCCAGCCGGGACACATGGCCTCATGTACAGCACATCAGCCCCTCCCAAGCATGTCCTCACCAAACGTGCGGCTCCATAACCAGCAGAGTCTGTGCTGTCCTGTGCCAGGCACCATGACATGGCCCCGTCCTGTGCCAGGCACTGTGACACAGCCCCATCCTGTGTCACATACCATGCCATGGCCCCCATGCTTTGGGGGCAGGTGGCAGATGCTGGAGCAGCCCTCATTGCCCTGTGATGATGTCTTGTGTCAAAACCAGTAAAGTCTCCCATTAGTTGAAACTGTAGTTTTGTCCTGTCCTAAAAACGAGTTCTTATCAGGTTTGGCTTTAAGTATGTAATGAATAACGTGCAAGTCAGAACAAACCTGATTATAAAATGCACTTGTGCTAATAACTGCTTTTGAGACCATATGGGGATCTAATACACACCAAATAAAAGGCAAAGCAAGCCATTATCTTGAAATGTCTGATTCTTGCTCAGCCAAACACTATGAAATCATTATGTTTAATTATGGGATATCACCCTGGAATATCAGCTTACTAATTATTTATAATGATTTCTGAATGCACATTATAATCTCCTGGACAGGGCACCGAGCATCACCGTGGGCGGCTGAAGCCCATGGTGCTTTCTCCCAGGAGTTAATGCTGCCTCCTTCCATGGTCTCGCAGGCTCAGAGGTCCCCGTTCTGCAAGGACACTGCCACGGCAAATGGCTTTTGCCTCCTTTGCCCCCGTGATACGCCACGGTGCTGGCCTTGCCCCCGCAGCTTCCCTGAGTGCAGCCCAAGGGGTACAAGGGGGCCAAGGGCCCCGTTGCTTGGTCCCCGGGGAAGCAGTGGGATGGGCATTGCTTGGTGGCTGTGACAGACCTGTCCCCTCTGGGGACACGTGCCAGGGGCTGAAGAGCCATGGGTTCATGGGAAGCGTGTGCTGGGTGCCAGGGCAGCAGCCAGGCCGCTGCGTGGGAGAACAGCGGCCGTTTTAGGGGAGCAGCCGCGTGCCCCGTCCACCACCCTGCAGCCGTTTATGGGTGCGTGGGGAGGGTGCTGAGCCCACCGTGGCTGTCACCCCTCCCCGGTGCGTGACCCACTGCCCTGCGTTTCTGCTCCCGTGCACACCCTCAAGCTCTTTTGTCACTGGGGTGTCTCCTGCCCCTTGTTCTGTGCCCCGAGAAGCCCAGCTGGTGCCAATTACGCAGGGAGGTGCTGGGAATGAATTAATTACCAAGGCAGGGTGCTGGGGCTGATTCAGTTAATTACCGAGGGAGGGTGCTGGCCCTGGTTGCCCCCGAGGTGCTGGGCACTGGGTGGGTGGGCAGAGGAGCATCTCCCCAGCGTCAGGGTATGAGGTGACCGTAACGGGGACACAAGAGCCACAGGAATGGCTCTCTTGGTGCCACTGCCAGGCTGGGCCAGCACCGGGTCTTGTTCGCTGCGGTGCCGGTCCCGGCGGGTGCCCCCGTTCATCCCCGTTACCTCTCTCTCGGGCAGCCCCGTTCCTCGCCCCCCCGCTGCCTTTCGCGGCGGAGCCACAAGAGGGCGCTGCGAGCGCGCTCCGGTCCCGGTGCCAGTGCCCGCCGCGTTGGGCGACCGAACCCCGGGCAGAGGCAGCCCCGGTCCGGGCAACAGCAACGGCAACGGCAACAGCCTCGGGCAACGGCAAGGTTACAGCCCCCCCGGGTGCCGCGGCGGGATGAGGGTAAATTACCCCGGTGCTGGAGCAGAGCCCTCGCTGCAGCCTCTTGCGGTTGAAGGCAATGCACAGCTTTTCTTCAGCGATTAGATAAAAAACAAAAACAAAACCAAACAAAAAAACCCAACAAGGAACAAAAAGCAGGAAATGTAAGTGCCAGCCCTCTCAGCGCGCCTCCATGGAGGTCGAACGAGCGGGGTTAATGCACAGCACGGTCCGTGAAGTGCTGCTTTCAGGGACTCGAGAGGGATAAGAAAGAGGAATGAAAGCAAAATGTGGGAGAGGAGGGGAATGAAACTCCCGAGGCGGAAAGCAGAGGAGCTGAGAGCAAGGGCAGCTCTGGGCACCTCCCTGAAGAGACCTTCGCCTGCAGAGCCGAGGGAAAACCCACGGGACTCAACATCACCCTTCCTGCAGCCTTTCCCCGGAGCCCGGGGCAAGCAGCCTGTGCCGCAGGACGGGGATGGCTGAGCTGAGCCTGGCCCCGAAACTGCTGAGAATTAAAACTTCCCCAAGCCAGGAAATCCAGCCGCTGCCAGGCGAGGAGCTGAGCGCGCAGCTCGCATGGCTTGGCACACGCAGGGTTACCTCATTTCCAGGATTTATGACCTCCAGTGCTTCCCATGTTTTCTCTACCGTCTCCTATTAATCAATAAGCCATTATCATAACCCTTAGGAAACGATTTATAGATTGTATCTTCAGTTGCCATCTTGGAAACGGTGTCTGCATCGCGGCTTGCTCTAGAGCCTCTGGGCTGTGGGGACGGATAGAGACAGCGTGTGCCAGCTCGGAGGGGAAGGGACGGCACGGCCACCTGCAATGAAGACATCCCGCACCCCGGTGTCCCACACAGCACCAAGCCATGGACCCCCCGCTCCTCCCTACACTGCCTGAGCAGGGCCTGCGGCCCCCAGCGTGGTGGGGAAGGCTCTGGGCTGGAGAGCAGCGGGCAGGTCAGGGAGCAAAGCACCAGTAGCCCAAGTCCTGGCAGCCACCAGGCTACTGGTCTGTACAATGGCATTTTCCTGGTGCTGCAGCCGCCACTGGCAGCGAGAGCACAGCTGTGACTGGCCACGTCATCGGTTGCAGAGCGTGTTATCTCCAGAATTAATATGCAATCGGCCAGGGGCATGGATTATTATAGCAAAATTATGTAACTAAGTAGGTTGTTAACAAGTTGATTTAAAATTCATAAATGGGGGGGGGAGATAACAGGGCAGAGAACGGCAGGCTCAAATTAATTTAAACCGTTTGATGAGGAATCAGCGATGTAGGGAATGAGATAGGGAGGAGGATTAAAGGGAGTTCATATTTAAAATAAATTTGAGAGGGTGCCAGACACCACTCCATTCAAACGGGGTCAAAGTGAGACCTCGTCACTTCTCTCATTAGTGCCACACTCTGATTGCCGGGGCCGGTGTCTGACCTCCATCCCATATCTGCAGCAGGCACCCACGTAAATCCGCCCTCATCCCACTGGATTTGCTCAGGACCCCGCGCCCGGGGAGTGCTCAGGCACAGTTGTGTCTGAGGAGCACCCAGCTGGCGTGTACGAGGGCGAGGGGCTGGTGGGGACAAAAGGAGGGGGATGGAGAAGAAGGAGCAGCCAAAGGTGATGGAGAGACAACTCCAGGTGATGGTTTGTGCTGCTGCAGGAGGCTGAGGAGGAAGGAAAATGCAGCTGCACTGCTCATGGCTACACGGCCTCCACCGTCACCACACGCGCTTCCACGATAGATTTACATTAAACAAGGTTTAGAATACTGGCTAAGGAGCATATCCAGGGACTCCTGTCCTGGCTCAGGACACACACAAAGCAGAGGGGAGAAAGCTGCCATCTCTTGCCTTCTGCCTAGTCCGTACTGAGAAGGAATTTTCTGCATTTTTTCAAAAATAATTTGCTAAATCAACATCACTTTCATCCGCACGCGTGTCCGTGTGCAGGAGCGTGAGGCTGCTGTCACCCTCTGTCCAGCCCTGGCGTGTCTGCAGCCACTGCTCAAATGCCAGTCAGGAGAACTGCATGGGAGTAATTTTTAAATAATAGGAAAAGTTGTAAGGAAATGGTGCCAGTATTTAAATTTAATTGGCTTATGCAAGGCCCAAATTCCCAAAGTAGCCATTTTTTAGTAACAGCAGCATTTTTATGGGCTCAAATGTGAGACCAAAGAGCTGTTACATATTTTAGGCAATCAATAGACTACTAGACTTTTTCCAGATCTAATTTGAAATGTAAGTCCATGTAGTTGTTCATTACACACTAACCCAGCTGCATGAGCACAACGCTCACTGCAACACAGGCTCACTGAACCTGTTATCATACTTTGATTTTGAGCTCTGCAGGGGCAGTGACTTGTCCTGTTCCTCTGCCAGGCGGGGTTGGAGGAGCGGGGATGCTGTGGGCTGCGGATGCTCCCGTGCCTCTGCCGCATCCCGCCGGAGGGGGCGGCTGTCCCGGGAGGGCGGCTCTGGGCCGCAGGGACGGTGTCTGCTGTCACCACCTCGTCCCAAACACAGACCTGCTCCCACACCGGCCCCAAACAGGGATGCATAAATAAAACCCAATTAAAATTATTCCAGCTTTGTTTTTACTGCCGGTGACTTGTCAGTTTAGCAAACAACGGCGTTTATAACCATTAATCACCTGGGCTCAATTTGTGCCGGCTGCCTCGTTTACCTCCGGAGCAGGCAGGCCTGCAATACTTCCACTGTGTGTTTGACTTTACAAATAATTTATCAAACACAACACCCAATTAAACTGCCCTTCTGTAGCCATTAGCCATCATATTGATCTTCTTTTTGCTACCTTTACCACTAGCTGTGGGCCTCAGGTTTGTTTAATAACACAAATATTATTGCATCTCTCCCTGAAACCCTGCTGAGGAGCCTGTGCCGCACCGAGCGTCGTCCGCGCTGCTGCAAAGGACATTCCCCTCTCCATCCTTCCCTGGGACGAGATTGCAGCTGCTGGTGACAGTTCTGCTGCCAAATGGCAAGAGGACGTGCAGAAATGCGAGATGTCTCAGCAGTCACATCCCAGTCTTCACTGGGGAGAACTGGTGGAGCGGGAGCCAGAGGCTCCCGTCAGCTGCAGGTGCTGGGACGCGCCGGGGTGTGCCCACAGCTGGATTAGTGGCTGTGGCTGCCCAGTGCCTGTGCAATGACGTGGGATCTCAAAACATTCCCAAATACTTCCAAGCTGCAGAAATGCTGCAGAGCACATAAATAGCTGGATGGGTTTATCTGGGTGCAGGTTAAATGGCAAAAATGGGAATTAAGTGACTTGCCCCAGGCTACAAAATGCATTAAGGGGAGGCTTGAGATTAGAAGCCAGGTGTCCTCAGTCCTCTCCTCTGCCCTAATCACCAGATAAGGCACCTTCTTTAGTCTTTCTTTGTAGCCATGAATCTCAATTTAATTAGCTTTATCTCCATATACCTGCTTTATCTCTTTTCCTGCACCTCAGAGACTGATCTCTTGCCGTACTCCTGGGCTGTTTGTGCTCTTTGCAAAGATCATTGTCTTCAGCCTCACGACAGGCAGCAATAAATGAATTTACCCTTTGGGCTAACGAATATTCTACCTAATTCACTGACACTCTAAAGCATTTTGTCTCTATTCCCCACAGAAACCTTACGAGTAGGGAGTTTCCATCAAAGCGGGGAAGTTTGTAATCCTGTGCAATTTCATGGCTACTTGGAAATAACACATTAAGGGAAAAATCCCATACTGTGGGAGCACTCTGGGAGTGCTGGGTCAATAGCAAAGATAATTAGCTACTAACAGAGTTATTCCACAGTGTCGCCTGAATTGTATTAAAGAAATGCTGGGCATCAAAACTTAGTGGAGAAATGCTGCTCAGTCTTTTTGTAGCCACAAAGCCACAAACTATTTGCACCTGTCCTTACCCTCCAGCTTCTCCACCGCTTGTTGGAGCCTGGGATGCTGGACAGCCCCTTGCAGGAGGGGTGGCTGGAGTTCCTTCTGGTCCTGGCCACACTGTGGGAGCACGTGGGTCCCCGTGGGTCTGGCACCGTGCTGAGCCCATGGGACACAGTCTGACACCGGGGGACCCTGGGGGGTTGTGGGATGTGCTAGAGTGGGGCGTCTCCTGCCAGGAGTGCTGTCAGGGCTCACACAGAGGAGTCTGTGGCATATAAATTAATCACTATTTATTTACTTAATTAAATTGGAGTGGTGCCATCAGAGAGTCAGCAGAAAGTGGAATGAAAGTCATAAATAAAAGAGGAAGGTGTAAACTTGGGCAGCACTCCCACAGGTGGGCAGGGTGTCGGGGGCTGCAGGGCAGCGCGGGGTCGGGGGCAGCCAGGGACCCTCTGCCAAAGGGAGAAGGGTCCTGTGGGCAGGCAGGGCCGTCGGGAAGGCTCCTCACCCCCAGGAGTGACAGCTTAGGCACTGACCCCCAAACCTGGTGCCCCATCCAGAGCCTCTCTGGTGCCAGCCTGTGCCTCCAGCTTGGCACAGCACCCCTGGCCACCCTCCCTGACCACCCACCACCTTGCCCAGCAGCCTTGAGGGAGGATCAGCCCAGGGCAGTGGAAGCTCCTCGGACAGCAGCTCTCTCTCTGCCCTCTCTTTTCTCATGGCCTGCTGAGGTGAATGAAAAATAACCCGAGCACATCCCTATTATTCCCACATTAATATTTCCTAATTTAAAATGTCACAGCACATTAATCTAATGAAAGTGTCTACACCTCCTTCCTTGCCTCGGCCCTCTGGCAGGTTTGGCACAGGCTGGGTTGTTGCTGTGTCTCCCTTGCCCCATGGCGCGTCCCTGTCCCCGCAGTGTGGCTGGAGGTCACCGTGTCCCCCCAGCTCCCAGGGTCACGGAGCGGGGCAGGGTCCAGGAGGCTCCTGCGGGTACCACTGAGCATTTCTCACCTCCCTGCTCGCCCCCTGTCCAGCGAACAGAGGTGAGGTGGGGTCCCACTCCAGCCTGCAGCCCCCATCCCCGACGCTGCTGGCCCCCCAGGTTTTGCCAGGTTTCCTCTCCAGATCAGGGCTCCAGCCTTGCGGGGAGCGGGAGCGCGCGGACGCCTGTCCACAGGCAAACACTCGCCTGAAGCCTGAGAAGGAGAGAAAGGTCAAGAGGCTGCTCAGGCTGACAGAGCACCACACGATGAGATTTGGCAGCGCACGAGGTGATGGCTGTGACGGGAGCGGCAGAAACTGCAGACTCCAGAGAACATCCATGAGCCGAAGTGACGCTGGTGCCTGCGCTGGGCTGAGGAGGGAGCTCCTGCAGCCGTGCCCCAAAGGGAGGCCAGTGCCCACCCCACGGGGACAGTGTCCCTTTGTCACCATCCCCAGTCATGGCTTCAAGGCTCCAGGTGCCAACCGGCAGGAACCTGTCCTTGGGAAAGTTCATTGCCCTGAAACCAGCCCTGTGTGCAAGCAAAACAAAACCCCTTCGTTAGCTGGATACTTTTGCACAGCTCTTGTAACCAAATGCCAAGTTAAATAAGTTCTATGAACAGTGTTTGATGTGGTGACAAGCTGGAGGAGACCTCCGGTGCCCGGAGGATTAATGTCTAATCTCTGTCCTGTGTGTGCAGCAGGCGGAGAGCGCAGCAGTCGATAACACACTCAATTTTGTTGCTCATCCCCAGCCTTCTTCACCAGTAATTAGGCTGGGAAACAATGAAGTGTGGGGTGGTGGCATTTGCATGCTGGCTGGCTAGTGCTGATCAGAAAGGAGAGAATACACTTTTAAAAATTGGATTACACAATCAGTTGTGATGAGAGGAAGAAACTTGTTGCTTGAGTGAAGGAAGGCTCTGTGCCCCACAACCTCGCTTTGTGCCGTACCCTTTTAGCAGACCTATTTTCCCATCTTCAAGCCAATTAATTTCCTCTGTGTCCACACGCATCTTGGGTCCTCTCCTGCGTGCTTACCAGTCAATGGCTCAGGCTTCTATTTCACCAGGGGATGATAAAGATTTCGGGAATCACTGACATTTCAAGGCTTGCGCTGATGGGAGCGTATCCATCCACAAGGCGAGACATGAGATCCATCCATACAGGCGCAGGGGGAATTCTGACAAAGTAGCAATTTTGTCCCCATTTTTCCTCACACAGTCCACACCGCAGAGCAGAATTAATCTTTTCCTGAAGCTCATGTACATTTGAAACGACCCTTTCTGAGGCTCAGGAACCACCCACACATTGCACATCACCTGGAGCAGCAGTTTTTCCACGTCATCATTCCCCTGGGCCCTGCTGGAAAAGGCAGCGTAGGAGCAGCTCCGTGTCCTTCACAGGGTCAAGGTCCTTTTGTCTGGTTTACAATGTACAGCAACTGAATATCCTTGTCTTGTTGGCATCTTCTTGATAATAACTCGCGCTGGTCTTGTTGCCATGATGCTGTTCTCCTAAAGGACCATTGCATGATGCTGCCACTGCATGTCACTGTTAAGACAGTGACAAAAAAAGGTTGTAGGGAGGTTCATCATGGCTCGGGGGACCCGCTGCCACCCGCAGAGCTGGCCCTGCTCCCTGCCCTCCCGGGCACAGGCAGCTCATCCCTCACACAGGCTGGTGGGCAAAGGCTGAGGAGGCAGGGATGGATGGACAGATGGATGGACAGACAGACGGACGGATGGACGGCAGCAGGCTGGGTGAAGTACATTGTGCAGCAGATCCACGGGAAGGGAAAGGACAGAGCCCAGAAGTTGTGGCCTCTGGCCCTGAGAGTTCCAACACAGGAAAGACACCATTTACCTACAGCTCCCATCCCTGCAGAATGCCAGCCCATTACCCTTGCTGAAACCTTCGGGTCTCAAACCATTTCAGGTGTAATTCAGTTTCTTAATGCAAAAGAGAAATGCTTCCCAGGTCCCCAGGGCCGGCTGCAGGGATGTTTCCTGTTGCCGTGAGTTAAAAGCCGTGTTTGGAGAGGGGGTTGGCGAAGGGGAAGGAAGCGACGGCAAAGCCATCGCCACTCCAAAGGCATCGCAGCTCCAGAGGCTTTAAATATTTATAATTATTTTTCTCAGCTCTTGAATTATTAAGCACTGCATGTGTGGGTTACTCTACAGCGAACATGAGCAGCTGAACTGTGTTTTTTCTGAATGAACTCGGCGCGGATAAGGATGGCCAGAGACGCGTTCCCGCTTGTGTGTGTCTCGGTGGGTCTGATCTGTGTCAGAGCCATTAGAGCAGCAGCAGCCTGTGGCCCTGGGGGTGCCAGAGCTTTTTCTCCAGATCCTGGTGCTTAGTTCCAGCTGTGATCAGCACAACCCAGGCAGTGTGTCCACAGCACTACCAGGCACTTTGTTCTCTTGGCACAAGGCTCCCTCCAGCCGTCCGCTGCCTGGGGAAGGGCTCGCTCAGGGTAACACCCTCCTCTTCCTCCCTGGGCTGAAGTCTGACCAGGGAGCATGGTTCACCTGATGCTTGCATCCAGCTGCACTGCACGTGTGGGTTAGTCTAAGGCCAGACATTAACCGGAGGGGATGTGATCAAGTAGACAAGACCCAAGGCAAGGAGGGGGCGGGGAAATGCTTCACGTAGCCCAGCTCAGGGACTCGTCTGCAGACTAGGATGCACAACCCTGTTTAGAAAGTGATTTGCAGCCCTGCTGCGATGGAGAAGGCAAGGTGGAGGCAGGATAGAGGGTCACTTCACTGCCAACTGCTCGCTGTATTTTGGATTTGCCTTGTACCAGAAGGCTGCGGTCCCTTATGCAAACGGCATTTTGGGGAGCTCAGGCTGGCAGCAGCTTCAAGGACCAGGTTTAGAAGAGGAGGAGGCTGCAAAAGCCACCAGAGGAGCTGGCTGAGAGGTCCAAGCTGCCTGAGGAGCAGGTCCAGGCTGGGCTGTGGCTGGAGCAGGAGGCAACACAGGATGAGCTGGACTGACAGTCCTGGGTGAATCTTGCCATTCCCCACCACGCTTCAGGGCTTATCCAAGGCAAACAAGGAATATCCTCTTCTGAAGGATGTTCCATTAGAAAGGGCTCAGCAGCCTCTCTCGGGTGCCACAGATCAGGAAATGACATGTTACACACAGCACTGGTGTAAGGAGAGGGCTCAGAGCCTCGTGCTGAAATATCTCCATGCCAGTGGCAATGGGAGCTGCTGGGCTATGGACACAGCTGAGGTGGGACACAGGGAGCTGGGAGGGGACACCCAGCCTGCCCTGCACACTCCTCTCCCATCACTCACCTTCACAGACACGAGTGCTGGCAATGCCCAGGACAGTGTTAATAATACAGGGAGGTTGGCAATGACGTGTGGTGTACGTGGTCCTCCCTCCCCCTGCATGCGAGTGTGATCAATAAGCAATCCAGCCATTAGAAAGAAAGCTACTCCTATTATCTGCTGATCAATAACTCATTAGTCTTGGGCACACCTGCCCTACAGCACCTCTGCACAGAGAGGAACGTGCAGCAGGCAGAGCCAGGGCAGGGCAGGGGCTGCAGCCCCACATCAGACCCCCCAGCACAGCATCCTGGTGCTGCACAGCACCCACCTGCCCCGGGTGGCTCTTGCCCACATAAGCTCTGCAGGACACAAGTCCCCAGGCCACTGCTCTGCTCCCTCGGGATCATCTGCTCACAGAGCTCTCAAAGGGCTTTGCTCCACAGCATCTCACCACCGCACACGAGTGCAAACAGCCTCAGCTCTGCTGCCGATTTCCCCCCGGTCCATCTGCACGTGGGCAGGGCGGTCTGACAGGAGGATGCTGCTGGGCGATACCTGCTCGGGTCTTGCTCCCTCTCCCCGCCGGCAGCACCGCCCCTGCCAGCACAGCAAGAATCTCACACTCTGGCTGCTGAATTGGGGCAGTTTCAGGCCAGTCACAGGGGCTCTCCCCTGTGCTTGCCCAATCTGCTGGCACAGGCAGTGCCTCTCAGAGACCAGGGATGTGGGGACAGCAGCCAGGGCTTGCAGGAGCCACAGCCACTGGCAGCTCTGCCATATTTATCTCCATGGCACTTTTGCCTGCCCCATGGGTGAGCTTCTGGTGCCTGAGGACAGCAGGACATTTCTTGAGTCCAAACCTGTATCTATTATTAATATGCAATTGTAAACAGCTTTTTATTATGGCACACCTCCAACCTCTTCGTCCCCCATGCCCTCCCTCTGCTGCTCCCCACTGCCCCTGACTGGAAATGTTGACAGTAATAAATGGCTGGCGAAGCAATTATACACATTAAACTGAGAAATATGAAGCCGGGGTCAAAACTATTTTCTTTCTATAATTACATGAAGAGTAAATTCGTTTTGCCAGGAATAAAAGCTGCACAGAAGGTCACGGTGAGCAGAAGGGAGCGGGCGGCCAGGCTGCCCCGCTCCGCAGCCCTTGCTCTCCCCAAGGAAGGTGTTCAGCTGGCCTGTATCACCCGAACACCGAGCTGTGAGGAAGCCCAAACCTAGGCAGTCCTGCTTGCAAGAGCTGCTTGCTCCATTTATGGTTCTCTTTTTGCTCTCAGGTCACTTCCTACCTTGAGTGAGCAGCTGAGCTGGCCATCCCACTTGTTTGAACAGGAGCCAGCCCTGAACGAGGCTGCTCCGTCTGAAATAAGGTTTATTAAGCTGCAATAAGGTTTGTTACTCTGCTAATGCACCATATAGAAAAAGCTATGAAAATCAACTGCTAGGTATAATGACTCGCTCAATCCCCAGCTGAATGTCTTGGGCACTTTATAACTGACTTCGCTCTCAACAGAGGAGGAAAGAGACCTTCATCCCACAGAGCTGGGACATCCCCCACTCGCATCTGCAGGCCCCACGTGTGGCTGGTGCTGCGGGGTGACTGTGAATGTCACCCACAGCTGCTGGGAGGGACGGGCAGGGAGCAGAGGGTGCCAGTGCCTGGCACCAGAGAAACATCTCTAACGTGATCAGCAGCAGAAAACGCTGGTGGTGACGGCATCAGAGGTGAACTTGAGCTTCCAGGACCTGAACAGATTCAATTGTTCCAAGGTATTAACAGAGTCTCCTGGGGAAAAGTGTGTAATTGCCTTTTCCAGTGCCTTGCAGCACTGGGTTGCCTTTCCCCAGATCCCAGCTGCAAGAGCGGGTGTTCCCTGCAGCCCCACTGCCTGTTGGGTGCCCACCAACCCTCCATCCATGGCCCATCACCAGTGCCAGCTCTCTCACATTGTCCCTGGCCAGGGAACAGTTCTCTCTGGGGCACAGGGCTGGGTGGGAGTGCCAAGTGGGGTGTCATGGGTGGCACTGGGATGGAGGGCGAGCTGGGCACAAACCCCAGCACCGCCCTTACAGGTCTCCCTGCTCTGGGCACCAGGAAAGCTTTCTCCTGAAACCTGCTCCTGGCTGGCTCTGAAGTGTTTGGTTTCAGCTGAATAATCACCTGTCTCACACTAGAACAGGATTTCCACTCTTTAAAATGAGCTTTGGTGAGTTTTTGCTTTCTTTGAATCAGAGCTCTGAGACAATTAATCACTGCCCAGCTCCGGCCGGTGCATTTAAGTGCTCAGCTTGAAGCAGAGCTCAGTAACAGGAATTAATCTTTCTGTAACAAGGTCTTCAAAATAACAATCACTGTCCTGCAGCCGTTCCAAAAGAGTTGTTCTACCGCCCAGCAACCAGAGGGGATCCCGCTGCAGTCACCCCCACGGCTCCTGCTCTGACCCTTCCCCACGCACGGGGACCAGGTTTGGGGCTGCAGCTGCTCCTGGTGTGACACAGGGCACCAGTGCTGCTCCACGGGAGGAAGAGGAGGAGGAGACCACCCCCTACCATTCCAGGCCCCCGCTTGTGCCGTGGCCTCATGCAAGGCAGAGCAGCAGTCAGGGCATTGCCCCAGGCAAGCGCTGTGCCAGGGACAGGGGTGACCGTCCCCCAGCGCAGACCCCTGGGCTGCGGGAGGATGGGGAGCAGCTCCCCTCACCCACACCGGCTCTGCCACCGCTCGTCACGCAGCCGAGGGTGACCTCCAGTTATTCTCACAGAACGCTGGAGTTAACATCTGGCAATATCTAATGAAACTCCAGATTATTAATGACTTCCATGCCGCACTGGCGGTTAAAGGGCATTTCCCACAGCTGTTTGTATTTCAGCAGGGGCCTGTGCAACCTTTCTCCGAGATCCCCAGAGCCTGACGATGGCAACTGCATTCGATAAGGAGAATTCAAATCAACTCCTTTCCATTTTTCCCCCCCTTTCTTTTTCAGTTCACAAACCATGAAGGAAACAGGTGGGAGTTGAAAGGAGATTGAAAATGACAAAGGAAGTCTAGAGACATTTATTTCCACTCTGAACAAATTAATTAGGATGTCTGGGGATACCTGATTAAAGTTTCCTGACAGATTAAGGGAGCTAATGCACCGTTCCCTCTCCATGCAGGGAGCACTTCAGCACAGCCCATCACCGGTGCTGAGCTGCCAGGGCAGGCAGGGATGGGCTCACTGCCCACACATGGGACAGGCCCTGGGAAGCCACCAGCCACTCTGCCTTCACTACTCCCAAAGCATCTGAAGGTGTTTTTTCAGGTGCAAGCCTTTCCACTATGTTATTCTGGGGCTTCTTGCCTGGATTATCAAGGAAAGCAAACCAAAACCAAAAGCTTTCAGTTGATTGTTTATCTTTTCTTTTTGATATTAGGCTTTCTCTCCTTCTCATTTATTTTGCATTTATGCCAAAGGGAAAGGGGAGATGAATCAGAAAATTCCTTTCCAAATTAAATATAAAATCTCTAACTGTATTTGGAAGTTTGCTGTCTGAAAGAACACAAGCATTTAGAAAGGGAAAACTTTGCTTATAAACCATTCCATGCCCAGGGCAGTTGGACATCCACAACAGGGCTACAGCGATGAGCAAGTGCCGTGATCTCACCCACACACAGCAAGGACGTGCAAGCCTTCCATGGCCTCCCTGCGAGAGCAGGACATAAATCAGCCTGTCAGCACAGACAGCCCGAAGCAGAGGACACACACACTTTACAAGAACACTGCCTCATTCGTGTCCAAGGGCAGCTTGCAGGTGGGTACAGCAGAAAAGAGGACAAAGCCAGGAGGAGGATGCACTGACCCAGAAGCCACAGGGATGGCAAAACATCAGGGGAATTCAGGGACTCGTTGGACTTTCATTGCCATGACCATGTCCCCCATTCCTCATGGAAAGCTGTTCCAACAGATAAATAGCCTGAAGCTGCTGGGCTGTTTCTTTCCTTCCTATTCTGTGAAAATGCCCTTTGGGCATCACATTGTTTAAGTGGAAATTTGACCACTTTCCCCTGGTATTGAATCCAGTAACAGGTCTGGCACAGCCTCCCCTGCCTGTACGTGTCTGCAAAGGAAGAGACGCTGGACTATCAAACCCCACGGGTTCTGCAGCCTCTGCTGTTAGATAGCAAGGCAGATACAGAAAGCATATGGGAATCACAGAAATTACATAATGGTTTATTCAAAAGGATATAATTTGGAAATAGCTTTTCAATTTCCACTTTATTGGTTATTTTTAGTTGAGCAGCTGTTCCTCCTGTGTTGATATAAAATCTGTTTCTTTCATTCCTAAAGAAAGAAATTCTTTATTCTTGTGGCTATAGAATTCAACTTTAGAGGTCACTTATTGTTTCCAAGTTTAATGTGCTCTGGAAGGAATCTATATTCTCCTCATATGGTTCCTGGGCATGAAAGCAATCTCTAAATACTCGGAGGATAAAATGAGGTCAAACTTGCAATTCCACACGGCCGCTGCCGAGTGGAGCCGGCGCTCTGACCTGCAGCTTTGTTTCTGTCAAAGCAGTTTAGAAAACAGCGGTGGGAAATTATTTTGCAATAAATAGAAAGCTACAAGCACAGGCAGCTCTGCAGCCTTGGGTTTGCTCTCAAGCTATTCCCCCAAGAAGAGATTGGGAATTTCAATTGGTTGGACTAAACTTGTAGCTGAAGGAAGAGCCGTTTCACATACAAATTATTACAATGGCATCATTTACAAAACCCTCTCGTGCAGAGATCACACACCCTGCACCAGTGCAGGGCCTGAGCTGCTGGATTTCCCTTTGCACACGGATTGAGACAGATACTTTGTGGTAGGAAACAGCACCCAGCGCTCCGCGGCTCCTGCACAGCGGGAGATTTCCCTCTGTGTCACTACGAGGATCAGAGCAGGAGCTGGGCAGCTCTGCCGATGTTCACACAGAACTGCTGGGAATGAGCCATTTCCCAGCGCTCAGGACCAGCTCCAGCTCGGCACAGTGTGGCTCAGGGCATGGCACGGGGTCCTGCACTGCTGGCAGAGCCCCCTCACCAGAGCTGGCACAGCACTGACTGATCCCTCCTATCCGCAGTTCATCTTGGAAGCCTCCACTGTGTCTGAGGCTAAGTAGAAGTGCTAATTACACTGTGCTCGTTTCCAAGGTGGAGATTACAATGCCTTTCCTGCTGCAGCTGGAGCTGGGGGAATTTACAAAAGCATTAATACCCCATTCTGGAGAAAATAAAGCATTTTAAACATCCCCCAAAATGCACTTAAAAATTTCACAGAATTCAGCATTTGCAGAGTTGCAATTAGCTAAGCCAGGGCTGTGTCTCCCAAAATAACCAGTTCCTTTCTTTTCTGATGCTTGTTATAACACTGCAGAGGTTGTTAGACATTTTCTCACCATCAGATTGTAGTTAGATTCAATTCTTGTAACAGAGAATTTAAAAACAGTTTCTTTTTAGCCTGCTTCTTACAAAAAACTTCCTTTCCTCCAGCCACCTGGATCTGAACTAACCAGAAATACCATGAAAGCATCTTTTGTCCCAGCCTCAGTCAAGGGAGGACTGACCCCCTTCCCCTCCTGCACAGCCCAGCCTCTGCCCCCCCACAATGAGCTTGCGCTGGCACCAGAACCACAATCCCAAGTGCCCAAGAGCAGCTTTAGCCCTGGAACTGCCCGTTTCCCCCACCCTCAGACCCCAGCCCACCTCGACAGGCAGAGGAAGGGCAGCCCCAGCCTCTGCCTCAACACCAACGCCCATAAAGGTGCCCCTGAACACCCCAAAGATGGGTTCTGCTTCAATCCTCCCTGGTGACCAAGCTGCTGATCAATGACTATCAGAAACCTGTGCCAGGAGCAATGCCACAAGCCGGTGGGAAGGCAGGAGAGCAGCCAACAGCCACTGCTCTGGGGAGCAGGAATAGTCTGGGTGTGATCCACTGCGATGATTTCAACAGGCTTTTGCTATATAAAATCCAGGAAGCATTTGACAGCCATGGAAGTACGTGCAAACATTCCTGCTTTGCTTGTTCCCTTCTGGTGCACAGAAGCTCAAACCACTTTACAAAGTTAAACTGATACACAAACTCAGATTTATGGATGTATACATATATACACAGCCTAGCTTATATCCCCTATTTTCTATTTCATGTGTCAGCAACTCTATATAGAAAAATATTGCGTGTATAAAGAGTCATTGCTCTGACTGTAAAAATGCAGGTTTCTCTGGGTGAAAAACATTATCTGTTTAACAGTGCATAGCACCACTACAAATCCATATAGAACATGAGGCAACTTTATGACATTGTCATTTCCCAGGGAGTTTGGGCAGCAGTTGGCGTGCAGGAGGGCTGGCACATTGGACAGTGGAATTTGGGCAGAGATTGACCACTTCATTGCTCCCACAGTCCACACCCCTCCTCTGGCAAAAGGGGTTATAAAACCTTTAATTGTTTAAATACCTGGGTCCTTTCCTCATCTGGAGAAAGGCATCTGTATTCCTGTGCCCTCAGAGTCCTGCTGTGCCATCACTCCATCAGCAGCCCAACAGTGGGGTCTGCTGCAATCCCATGCTTTGCTCATAGGAAATGCCAACCCCTTCTTGTAGCTGCCAGCCGAGTTCTGATCAACAGTAAAAAAGAAACTGTTTAAAAAAAGTCTGAGCAACTCTGTACGTGCAGCTCATTGAAGTAAAAAAATTGCTCACTGCAACTTCAAGATCTTCATAATTAATACACATAAGTGATTGATTGACCTCAAAACTTTGTGGCAGGAAATCTATTCACTTGCCAATCAATCCAGAAGAGCTGCCATTTAAAAAGGACTAAGACAGATGGCACCAATGAATTGTGCTGCAGTGAAATGAAGCTGGGAACGCAGCTTCAATTTTTCACTTTAATCTACCCCAGAATGTCACTCTGCTCATTTACAGTGTCCACGTCCACCGCCACCCACCATATGTGGAGCGACGGCCGCAGGCGGAGGGGAGGTGTGAGTGTTTGGGAACAAATTACATCAGGAGAAGGAGACAGATGAGAAATGCTTCACCCTAGACTGAGCTTTGCCAAGGGCCTGGTCTAGAACGTCCGGTGGCAACGAGCCCGCAGCAGGAGGAAGCCCAGCGCTGCCTTGGCCAGCGCGACTGAGCCCGCACCAGCCCCGCTCCCAGCCGGAGCGAGGGGTCCGAGCCCCGTGAGCTCTGGGAGGAGCTGTGTGAAGCTGGAGAGCTCAGCAGAGCTTTGTGAAACCGCGGGAAATCAGGCTGGGAGTTTGACATGAGCAGTGATGCACCAGGCGCCGCTGGAGCCGCACTCCAGCGCTGATGCAGGGGGGGTTTCAGCCTGTCCCGTGCACTGTCACCACCCGCATCCTTTCGTGGTAAATAAGAGGCAGACACTAAACAAACGGGACATAAACAGGATGTGTGAAAGCAGCCTGTGGGTCAGCAACCAAAGCAGCCCCAGAAGGGCTCCCCATCCCATCCCATCCCAACGGACAGCCCAGCCTGGGTCCTAGGGCTGGCATGGAGCTGAACTTTCCCTGCTACTTGTTCCTCCAGCCAAAGTTTTCAATTTCCTTAGAAAAACAATAATATTTACAGTGAAAGAGAAAGTTTAATTTACAAAACTGAGTTCTGTTTAGCAAAAACACCCCAAACAATCAGGAGAAACTGCAAACCCCTGGGAGCCCAAAGGCTGCGGATTTACCCCACTGTGGCCAAGTGCCCTCCTCTGCAAGGGGAACCATCCCAGCACAGCTCAGTGTGGTCCTACAGAAGGGCTTTTCCTCCCCAGTGAGGATGTGTGTTAAAGAAGGTTGCAAGCATTCCATGGCAAGAGGTTCCTGCAGACAGATAATGATATAAAGAGCAAATGGAGGAGGCACCAGCACACAGCGGGCACAGAGTCAATGGAGCTGCTGGAATTTACAGCAGCTGAGCTCTACCCCGAGTCATAAACCATGACTCTGCAACAACACACGTAATTAAAACACTGATCTCTGTGGAAAGTGGATGTATTTAGCAAGACCATAACCACGGCTGAACACAAATAGGGTTTGTTCTCACAGATGCAGGACAGTTTCCAGCAGGTAATAGCTGTCTGTGCAATGATGCTTTCCTTCCTCCCTCCCCGATTCCCCCAAGCCTGGGCTGACCTCTTGGAGGCTTAAATTAAGCAAAGGCAGGAGCAGCTCTACAGGAAGATAAATACATTAATTAACACTGGGCTCTGATATAGCTTCATTAATTTACAGCATCTCAAAACCTAATCTTGAGTTGTCTACATTGCTAGAAGCTGACTCCTGAAAGCCCATTGATGGTTCAAATGCTTCATAAATTCACGTTCCTAGGTGGCATGTCTCAGATTTGCATGAGCATGTGTCCCCACAGTCATGATCACACACTCTTGCAGTGATTTTTGAACTTTTTTCCCCCATTTTAAATAGTTCCTGTACAAGATGATATCAGCAGGAGAATGTGCTAGAGTCCATACTCACGAAACTAACTCCAGCATTTAGTGGCAAAAAGAAGACTTACATGGTATAAAGGGTGCAAATATCTGGAAGAAGTAAGAGTAGGCAATATTCTGAGAATGCAAATTACAAACCAATATTCTGCATCTCAGTGGAGAAGATTCTCACAGCTTGCGCTGTGCTGTGTCCTGTGGTACTCGGTAAGAAAAGAGAGAACCAAGATGAATTAAAAGTCTGGAAGTATTCTAGCTCCTAGCATGCTATTTCAAATGCTTGCATTGAAATTATCTTTGGAGTGAGATGGTGTGGAATATTTATTATCGATTACATGCTCCTGCTGCTCTGGTTCGTGTTTACAAGGGGCTGCTTAAAATGCAGAGCAGATGCCTCCGTGTCAGCCTTGCTGTTCCCAGGGAAGTGCCCATCTGAGCACCAGCTCCTCAGCAAAATAAACTTCAGCAGAAACTATTCATTTGCTTCACACTGAACCTCTATTTCAGGTCATGAGAATCATCAAAAGATATTTGGAGCAATTTGTATGCAGATGTGTTTATTTAATCTGAAGTTATTTGTGCAACTGCATTGTAGTAAGATGAGAAGTGGGAGATAATTTCACAGAGGTTCTGTTATCTTCTTTAACAACAAAAGACTTTGGTGTCCTTTGTCAGTGGCTCAGGCTGGTTTTTTTAAGAGCAGTGAATTCACCATCTAAAACACAACAGGGTGTTGCCACCCAAAGGGGTCAGAAAGTCCCCTTGGGGACTTTGGTTTATGAAGGGACCATGCGGGAGAGGGGGTGGCATCACTGGGACTCCAGTCCTGCCCCTTCACCTGGGCTGGCAGGTGTTGGTACAAAGCTGGAGGCCAGACCAGAGCACTTCCATGAGAAATTAAATATTAAGATGCAGTAAAACCAATGATCACAGACCGAGTCCCCAGCAGCACTGCAGCGAGGGTGCTGCCAGCACCCCATGAGCAATTCCTGCTCCTCCCTCCCATCACAGCAGCCACCAAGCAACAGAACAAAAAGCTGCTATTTACACACTATAAGGAAAAAAATGCAAACCCCACAAATAGATTTGCAGGTACTAAGTGTATGGAGATGGTTCCACACAGCCAGTCTGCCCTGAGCACCAGCTGCCCAGCTCACTGTCCTGTGCCACGACCAGAACCACACTCCTGCAGCACCAGCACTGGTCTCATTTCACTCCAGAATGATCTAACCTGAAGTTCCAAGTGTAATAAAGTCATTTCATGTACCACTTTTCCCAGAAAACAAGCTTTGAACCAGCCCTACCTGAAGGCAGCCAGCTGCCAGGGAAGCCACCAGGTACCCTTCATCCCCAGGGCTTCCCAGAGACACCCTGTCCCAGGACATCACCCCGAGGTGTGGAAGGAGGATGCCACGGGCAAGCAGAAGCAGGGAGCAAGTCTGGAGGCACTGCACTGCACAGGGGTGCTGGGAATTAATCTCAGGTTCTGATATTCTTTCAGTCAAACTTGTAATTGTTCAATGATTAAGAGTCAGGTCCCCAGGCACAGCAGCAGTTTCCTGAAATCTCAGATATCACCAGAAAGTGTTCCAGAAAAAGAAGTTTGTCTATTATGCTTCTAATCAGATGGTCTTGAGAAGCCATGGGATAAAACTAAAGAGAACTGGAGAAAAAAATAAATGAAAAATGGGAGAGATATAATGGAAGAAAAGGAGAGATAAAGTGCTGTCTGGAGAGAAGAATGAGGAAATATGCCCCCTGAAATAAATTGAGAAACATGGGAAGACGATGAGATCTCATTTATCTCCCATGCATTTCTCTTTCAGTGATTGAGCACTAACAGAGCAATAAAAGGGCTGCTCTGAAATCTTCTCTTGTTCAGGATTCACAAGAACACCCAAAGAGCAAGCTTTTAGCACAGCTATGAATATTTTTCAAGGCTTTTCTTAAAAAGAAAGAGATACTTGGCCTCCCCCACTCTGTACCATCTCTAGAGGTTGCTTGTGTTGAGTTTAGGTGAGCCAGGTGGACTAACTGGGCAATTAAGCCTTTAACCTGGACAGCATGTGCACAGAGAACCCCTCTCTTTTCCCACACTGTAACAAAGGAGAAAGCAACTTAATCAGAGAAAGGTTTTGTGAAACAAAACTGTGATCTTGGGTCCTGAAGAAGAAATACAGGCAACTTCACAGCTCCTCCCAGCATTTACAAATAGGTCACTTACATTAGTGCTGTAGATGATCAACATTCCCCATCTGAGCCCAGCAGCACATGAAGACCACGAGCATCTTGAGGAACACTACCACACAAGTCCATGCATCCAAGAAGGTGAGAAAGCTTTTCCCCACAGCATTTATACTCTCCAATAATGATGCTCCACTCCCACCTGCCCCTAATTGCAGAACTCTGCCCCACCCACCTTTGAGACAGGCATCACTGTCATCAGGGGCACCCACCTCTCTTCCCAGCACTGCTTGAGGCTGTCCAGAGCTGCTGCCTTCCCCTACCAGATCTGCATTCAAGCACTGCTCTGGTGAGAGCAGGGCCACCTGTGTGAGCCACTCTTCAGAAGCTTTGCTGAAGCTGCAGGAGCAATGACCTCAGCCAGGGGGTGATGATCCATCACGGAGGGACACAATGCACCTGCTGGGCTGCTGCCTGCCAGAGCGGCCGCTGGCTCCACGGCCGAGTTCAGCTTCATTTCATGGAGCCCTGCAAAAGCCAGAAGACACAGAGTAATTAAGCAAGTTTGTAAAGTGAAAATGCAGCATGATCCCATAGATAACTTATGAAATGTGATAAAATCCTCTGTGGGCCATGGGCCAACAGGAGGGAGATGTCTGCTCATTAGACCAGCCCTGGATGCTAATCCAGCAGTAACAGTGTGAACAGCAGTGCACAGAGTTTCATTTCCATGTCTTGATGCTGGAGACTGTTGGTGTTGGTATGCATTTTAATCATTAAACATCTCCTCAGACCCCATTAAAAAGCAACTGCTTTAATGGCCAGGGTGTCTCCTGCTAGTGACAGCTCTTGCAAAACCTTCTCAAGGGATCGATGTTCATTAAGGCTCAGCCAAGCAGAGCTCATTTAACCCAAACACGCGTGGGTGTCGGGATGTTTGCACTAGGGACAGCAGTTCTGTATTTTAGGGATTGTGCTGGGGAGTAAACATGAAGAAAAGAGTCTCTCCTGATTCACGTGCTGCTGCTGTGTGAGCTGCCTCCAGGTTGTGGTTCTGCACGTGGGGAAAATGTGTTCCCACCAGGCTGGGCCATGGTGGAGGCCACGCACGCAGCAGTAAAGGTCTTGTGGTCTCAGAAGCTTATGGAATATGTTCAGATAGAAATCCAAGGTGGTGCCATGCAAATTCTGTTTGAAGCAGTGAAAACTGCCTCCACGCAGTGGATGTGGCAGTGGAATTCAGGAATGCTGTTGACATGCTAAAGTTATGATTGAAATTTGAAAAAGCAAGTGGCTGCATGATTGCAGAGCTAAATGGAATCATCGGTGCCAGCAAAGAGAGAAGCTCCGAAGGTGTGAGTGGTAGCGCAGGAATTTTCCTGGAAAGCCAGGCCCGAGTCTCCTGCAGGTTCCTCCGTGGTCCCAGGGGTTGCTCTTGCTGCATCACCTTGTTTCACCTCTGGTTTCTGCCCCAGGTGATCGTCCCGGAGGAGCCTCTGCTGTGCCAACCTGTCAGCCTTGGGCCACTGTGTCCCTGTTACCTTCTCCTGTGGTTTAACTCTGAGACTGTCCACGTTCAGCAAGTCCACAGACCCCCCCAGGCTGTTCCTGAGGTTCACAGGAGCCCTTCCCCAGATCCCAAACCCCAAACCCCAACCCCCTGCCTTTCCCCCGCTTGGACTCCCTCTGCGGTGCCTCCTCCTCCTCCTGGTCCTCATTAGCATTCAGGCACACGTCGGTGGGGTTATGTCTTCAAGGTTAAAAAATCCTGATGGCAAGTCAGGTTCCCAGTCTGAAGTTTCCCTTTGAAGTCTTTTCTGGAGCCGCTGGGGAAGCAGCAGGAGGGGAAGCGCCGTGCAGAATATTGACAGCGGCACCGGCACCGACCCGCGCCCCGGGACACGGGGCAGCGATCGCGGGCAGGGGAGCTGCCCAACACTGCGGGACCTTGTTCCAAAGGAGAGGGAAAATGAGATGGTGGAGTAGAGAGCAACAGGAAAATTAATCATTCAGCCTTTTGTTTCCAAATCTATAGTTGATATTCATGAAAGGTAACTTAATATGTGATGTACAATAAATTAAAGCCTTTATTTCAGTGTCCTTCTGCTCTTCCTGAAGAATGCATGACAGACGTTGTGAAACTGAAAGAATAATTAGAATTCATCAATGGGAAAGAAAACTAAGTAATTACCATCAAAAAAATCTTTCTGTCATTTTCCATCCAGCCAGCAATTCTGATAAGGTATCACCAGCGACTTCAGCAGCCCAGGAGAAGAACACGAGCCGGTGTGATCTGGCCGAGTCAAGGGAAGATGCTGCCAAGCCTCTTTGGGCAGAGCTGCTGCCCAGCCAGGGCTGAGGCCCTACGGACCCGTCTCCATCCCCTGGAGCAGGGTGTTTGTGCTAATCACAGGTGGCAATCAGGGACACAGAAAGAATGCAAGCTTCAGCACTTTTTCCCTTAAATTACTTCAGGGTTTTCAAGTTAGAAACATTTTTTATACTCTTTCCTAAAAATCCCTGTGTTGAGAAGCAGCTGCTGCAGCTGGGAGTGAATCTGCAATCTGCATTTCAATGTGCGGTCTGGGGACACTGCAGGACCAAACTGTCAGGAAAAACCCTGATTCAACAAAACAGTCCAGAAAATCATAATTTAATATCAATGGCTGACATTAAATATGTGAAGAACTCCCTTAAGACTGTGTCCATTTATTTCTGGTGGGCTGGGATTCCTGACTACCTGTGAAACCTCAGCAAGGGAGGTCCTGGGCTGAAAGGTCCCTTCATCGTCTGCCAGGCAGTTTGATTTTCTGGGGGTGGCAAGGCTAGCTATTTTAAATACTTTTTATCAGTTCTTTTTTCGACTCTTATTTGCTGAAACTAAGTGAGTTTTCATTGGAAAATAAGCTGAACCAACTGCTTTATTAGTCAGTGGAAATTGCTTTGGTTAATTGACAGAGAAAATACTGGAAAAGAAATCAAGACCTGGAAAATGTTACTTATCAGGAATAGCTCAGCTCCCCTAAATCACGTTAGCTGAGTTGTGAGCTGTGGACACCACAGAGCCTCACCTGCTCTTGCTGCTCCTGCCCAGGTCCAAAACCCACAGGAGATAAAGAAAAGAGCCCTGAGATGCTGGTGGCCAATGGCTGCTCCTAATGAGACAGGCTTTGCCAGGGGATGCTTTGGTTTAATTAGCACATTGCCTGCAAATATTGCTGTACGTGTGTCCCGAAACAGAGCAAGGATCATTTCCATTCACGTTGTATGGCTTGGCCTTAAGTTTCCTCTACAGTGAATTATTAGCTTGGTGATAAATACGTTTTGTCATTTTCTACATCATAAACGTTTATTTCCAGTGCTAATTAGAACAGATTCATTGCTGCAGAAGTTGTGTATCCATAAACGCCTGCAGTTGTTTCGCGGAGTGCTCTGCAGGCAGCTGTGCCCCCACAAATCCCGAGCACGGGAGCAGATGGCAGGCGTTACTGCACAATTACCCAGAGAGGCTGGGTTACCCCCTTACCTGGGTAATTAAGGAGCTGGGAGAAAAATGTTCAGCTAAGGCAGAAATATTAATATTACATCCCTTCTGCCCAGGCAGGTTCTGCCTTTGAGCCTTGTATCCACTTTTGGTTTTGAAAGCAGAAGTACAAAGCACGGCACAGAAAAGGAGCTTTTCCAACTGCTGATGTGTTCAAGGGATTTTCAGGGCTTGGGTTTATTTTTGGTTGATTATTTGTTGCGTTAATGAAGGCTAAAAACATATTGCTGTTTCTTTCTGGTGCTCTGGTAGTAACCATAAACATGATTTTACTCTGTATTTTCTGAGTGTTATTGTTGAGCATGGTTGTGCTCGACACAGTCAATAAATGACGGGGAATAAAACGATAGATCAAACGTTTAAGACAGCAGAGCCTGTGTAGCAAACCTCAGCACAGAGCATGTTTTTCCTGCTGGCTGTGAGCCCCAGGGATGGGGGATGTTCCAGCAGTTTCTCTGTTGTTGTCCCTCCCACCACCAGTGAAACCCTTTAGTTTTACCACACACAGGACTGGAAATGTGACCCCATTTCTGCCTCGACTCCCCGACACTGGCACGGAATGGGTGCAGAAAGAGCTGTCACACAAACCAAGAGGAAAATACTGAAACTGGTATTAGAAGTCTTGCCTAATCTTGTCTCTTGAAAGACATTGGTCCAAGTTCCTACTTTGGTTATGGTCACTACCTCTGTTCCCAGGTGGGATCATCTGCAGAGAGAACAAAGTCCATGGGCAGAGTCCTGGCCTGATGAAGACACAGTTCAGCTCAGGCTTTAATGTGCAATATTCCTTGCAGAGTGATGAGCTCTGAGCTGACAATGGGGCAATTTCTTCTAGAGATCTCATTTGGGCCAAAAATGACGAATGTAGCTGCTAATGTAATTGTCTGTTGAATTGTCTTCCTCAGAGCTGACCCAAAAAATCAATGCATGGAGATGTGTTGGCTGCAGTACCGAGCGCCATACACACCCCCAAATACACCCACCTCTACTTTAGTCAATTACAAACCAGTGTAAGATGATAATAAAGACTGAACACAAATAGGCAATTTGGCTGAAATATCTGTAATTTCAAATGTGAATGTTCCTGCTGCTGTGGGAGCTGGGATGAAAGGTCACACGTCACTGCGGGCAGGGGAGCGGGACGGCGGCTCTGCCGTGGGGGATCCTGCCCGCTTTACGGACAGGGCTCCCTGCTCATCCCCACCTCAGCTGCTCCTTGTGCAGGAGAGAAGTGGAGACACAAGAACCGGTTTGCTTGTCAAGTGCATTATTTCCCATGAGCAACATTACCCATGTTTTGTTGCTTTTAGCTGTTGAGATCAATTAATTTGTTTCAGACTAATTGCTACTCCACTATGGTGGCAAGCCTACTGCCAGCACCATTCCAAAGAATTTTAAAAATTCGATAGGCAATACAGTCCTTGAGCTTTGGGACAGATTTTTGCTTAATAATTTAATTTAAAATTCATGCAAAACCCCCCAAGCGCCACAAGCTTCCTCGGGAAGTCCAAATGTGTTTCTGGCTGAGCATCACTTGTGCAGCCCTCAGTACTTGCAGTGTAATGTGATGTAACACATGATGTAATGTGAAAAATGCTATTTTCTCATCAAGAGCACGACGTCAGAACTATTTTTCTCCTGTTCTTTAAGATACCTCTGCTTTCCCATCCTCGATTAAATGTCAGGTCACACTGGGTAACCAATAAAGGCTGGAGCCATTTCAGATCCCACTTCACATAAGCACGTAGAAGAATGATGAATTTTTAACACCTTTTTTTGAACTGAAACCCCCAGGACTGAGAACAGAATGAGAACCCCCATGGAAAAACCACTCTGGGGCTGCCTGTGCCCATGGCCACCGCCTGCCCCGAGCAAACCCCGCGTGGATCCCATCGCCTCCTTCGTACACTGTGTTCCACTGAATTAAGCTCAAAGATTAAAGCAGTAAGAAGATAAAATTGAATTAAGTTGATGAGAATGCAAATAATGCCATTTGTAATTAGATCTTTTGTCTTCCCGTTTCATTCCCTGCTCTTTTATAGTCTTTCTCTCTTCTGCTTTTGCCTTTTCTCCTCATCCCTCTTTTGAATTTTTTTTTAAATCCCTTGCTAAGCTCTGAGCAGCAGATCTGCCCTGTGTAATCCTCAGACAAATAAAGAACTGGGAGCAGCCGTGGCAGCAGAGCGGCCGAGGACAGCGATCTTCCCCTGGCACTGCTGCTGCCCCAGAAACACAGAGAGCCCTGGCTCCAGCTCGGGTCTGGAGATCACCGTCGTCACCCAGGAGGAGCCGGAGCACCCTGCGAGTTCCTCACGTCGCGGCTGTAGGCGAGGGGGGCTCTGATCGAGTCACCCCCGAACACGCCGGCTGTTTGCCGAGAAGCCCACATTTATAACTGCAGGTTTTTAATCGAGACAGATGACAGCTCAGTTTTCAGCTCAGCCTATTTCAGCTCCTGCCAGGCTGGTTTTATCCCCCAGCCAACGCTGCTCACATTCATTCATACCTGGCTGCTTTTGCCGTAGCTGGTGCTCTATGATTCATACTTTTGGTTTCCCTAAATTGGATTATTGCAATGCGAGGCCTTTCGGGCTGCCCGCGGACTGTGCAGGCACAGCGCGGTGCTGCAGCTCAGTGTGACACAGAAAATTCAGCTCTGATCCCTCTCGTGGGCAGTCTTCATCCCGCTCCTTGCAGAGTGTGGCTGTGGCTAATCCTAGGGGGGCTGTGGCTAATGCTACAGGGGCTGTGGCTAATGTTACAGGGGCTGTGGCTAATGCTAGAGGGGGTTTGGCTAATGGTACAGGGGCTGTGGCTAATGCTAGAGGGGCTGTGGCTAATGGTACAGGGGCTGGGGCTAATGCTAGAGGGGCTGTGGCCAATGCTACAGGGGCTGTGGCCAATGCTCCAGGGGATGCTCGGCACTGCCCGTCCAGGACCACTCCTGTAGTTCTGAGCCAGCCGCGGGGTTGCGGAGCTGGGCCGTGCCCAGTCCATGGGCTCAGCCAAACTCGGAACTTGCTCACAGAGGAAACACCAGCAGGTCAAGCAGAATGTTCCAGTTCTGAGTTGAGCTGCTCTTGGTCAGGGCCTGCCCATGGTTCTGTGTGCACATGGAAAATGGGACATAAACATTGGACTGGGGGAATAAAAAATGGTTTCCTTTCCATTCCCCTTTACAGCAGCTGAGTTCGTTCCTAGTTTGCCATTGGTAATTAACAGCAGACATCACTGCTCCTAATTCTGCATTTTGTTGTCCTCTGATGCAGAACCGTTTCTGTGGCACAAGAGCATTTGCCAGGCTGTGCCACACACTCACCTGAGTGGGAGGTTACATGGCACTCGCTTCGTAAAGAACTATCAGGAGTGACTCCAGGACGAGCCAACAGCTTCACCTGCTGCTCTATCAGGATTGATTCCATTCATAATTACCAGGCCCCGACAGCTGCCGGTTTAACCCTTTGCAGGAGGCACGTCGTGACCTCAGGCAGCCGCCCCGCTCCCGGGCTGCAGGGAGGTTTTCTCTGTGATGAAATTCCTCAGTGATCTCCTGCTGCCATGGCCCAGGCTCTCCCACCCGGTGATCAATAGGAAGCCAAGATCCTTCCCCGCACCATGCTCTGCCAGGACACTTGTGGGTGGCATTGCTGGGCTTGACTCAGCCCCTTTACTCACCTTAACCTCCCATACGATGCCTTCCTCCTCCTCTCACTCTCTGAACCCAGCACTATTAAACACTAATTTCCCATTTATTCCCGATAAAAAACGTTCTTTAACTCCTAATAGCTTTCCTAAAGCCATAACCCGCTTTGTTTGTGGTTTAATAGGAAATCAATATTGTTGTAATACAATGAAATTAACATTGATTTATCTCATTCTAACTGGCAGCTAAACAATAAGGCATTAGTCCGTGTGCTCCTTCCAGGGGGTCCAGTCAGCTTCTTCGAGCCTGATGTGTTTCTCTTTGCTAATAATTAATTACAAAAATCTGGCATAAGGGTTGCAAAGGGGATTAGGCAGAAGAACTGCCTGCAGCAGTTTGCTAAATTAATGGAAAGTGGAACCTGTCAGACTGAGATGCGTTGTGAGCGCGCTCCCCAGGCGGGCAGGCACGGCTGCGCGAGGACACCCACCTCTGCTCTCCCAGGGTCCGGCATGAGCTGTCCATCCCGCCCCATCGCCAGGGACCTGCCCACCGGGGATTGCACACACGGTGGCACGGGCAGAGGGACAGGACCAGTGACCTGTGGCTGTGCTGGAGCTTTTGCTCCAGTGGCTGCTGATGGATCAACCAAGGAGAACTCAAAAGGTAAAACCAGACTTTTGTCCAAGGGAAAAGGACCCTCGTCTCGCCCCCGGAGGACTGGGAGAGCCATTTCTCACTCTAATAATGAGTGATTAACTTTGAGCAGGAGGGGACACTCCTCTGAGACAGGAACGCGCTTGACTGCAGCCTACATGGGATCTACAGTAATTCTGTTGTATTAATATAATTACCAGACAATCCATTTCAATAACATAATCACGACCCATATTTCATTCCTCAATTACTGTTCTGATTAGAACAATTTCTAAGCCATAGCCCCCTCACAAACCCATCACTAAAATGATTTTTAAAAGGGAACAATCCAATAATTACTCTCACCATGTTAAGCCAATTAGCCCAGTGGCAATGGAGCAGAGAGATATTTTTCTTACTGGTTACTCATCAGTGGAAAGAGAAGTTTCAGTGGAAGAACACATCCTTTTTCAGACACCTTTCTAAAAGACTTTCAGTCTTTCAAATAATGAACCTGATGGGACAAATCATGGAATCATCCCAGACTGGTTTGGGTTGGAAGGGACCTTAAAGCTCATCCAGTTCCAACCCCCCTGCCATCAGCAGGGACACCTTCCAGGAGATGGATTTTCCCCAGGTAACATGGGGAAAAGGAAACCCACGTGTGCTTTTGACACTTTATTCAAGCAAAACAGAAAAGCTAAACGGGATCCTCCCCATTCCGGAGCCTGCTGTGTTCCCGGCTGGCGCGGGGGCGGCTCACACCGGCCTCGCACCGCTGGGTCCTGGGGTACTGCCGGCTCCAGCGCTGCTCCAGCCCTAAACGTTCTGAGTTTAAACAAATTACGTTTCCAGCTGTTCAGGAGATCACAGCAGTGTGCGAGGGATGAATCCCGCTTGCCTCAGCACTGGGATTAAAGAGCAGATATACGATGGTTTGCCATAAGAAGCCATTCAAAAAGCTGCATATTACACATTATCATGTTGTACATGATGGTTTTGCACTGCAGTCCTCCGAGATCGTAATGAATAAAATCTTGACAACATTCTCTCCTGCATTAATCATTTTAAGCTGATCCTACAGGATACAAGGGCAAATTAAATTCTATTTGCAATTTCATGCATGACGCACAGGCGCGGACGATGCCTGAGCTAGCGGTTTTTCAGTAAGACAAGCGTGTAAGTTGCAATTATGCAGTTACTTTCTCCCATGTGCCAACACTCTTATTACTGACAAATTTATAAATGAAAACGTATGAATGGTATTAAATTCACCTTCAAGGATGGAGCAAATGAAAATGAATAACTCGTGAGACTGTATTTGAAGAAAAACACTACTTTTAATGGTTAAAATGACAAATGAAACTCTGTGCCCTGCCCGGGCTGCCCGTACACCCCGCTCTCCTTGCGTGACCTGACGTGTTCTGCGGGGAGCGGGATGCTCCGACCCAGCCCACGCCCACCCGGCTGGTGCAGGCAGCTGCGGGCAGGGACCTGCTGGAGGTGAGTGCTGTGTCTCCCACCTGGGCTGTGAGCGGTGCTGGGTCACGGGCACACACTGGCTCCAGTGGGAGGGGGTGACTGGAGCTGGGACTCTCTCCCAGTTCACTCCCATCAGAGTGCTGGTAGGAGCCCTGTCCTCAGGCTGGCAGGGCCATGGGTGCAGGCAGTGCATGGGCAGCACAGGGATGGCCGTGCAGGACAGTAGCCCTAGCCCAGGTGGGATTTTCCAGACACTCTTGGCTTCCAGCACTTCCAGGATGCTTTCGTCTTCCTTTTTGAACTGTAAACAACCAGAGGAGCCGGGCTATGCAGAACAGCCCAGTGCTGCAGAGCCCACAGCTCATTACCAGCTGCCGAACCAAAGCAGCAAGGCTTCTCTTCTCCCCTTTAGCATTTCAAAGATCCTTTCATTACAGCCAGAGAGCGCAGGGCTCCTGCTTCCACCTCCCTCCCTCCCGCTCCAGTGGCTGGATCTTAGCCAGGCAGAGCTGGGATCCCCGCACAGAGCCGGAGCATCTCTGGGCAAACTGGCACAGCCGCCCGCTCGCCCTTCGAGCAAACCCCCGAGTGCCTGGTGGGACAAAATCTCTCCTGCAGAGATCTACAGTCACCATCTGACCTGTTAAAACAACAGTCTGTCACTTCTTCCAGATTAACTGTAGCTGTTCAGGCTGACAGAGGCTCATGCTGCTAATTTTACATGATGCACAGCCCTGATGTCTTCTCACTCTTGGAGATGTGCAAGGAGCGCAGCACGTGTAAGCCCTGGCACTGCTGTGTGGTCTTTCTGAGAGGCACAGGCATTTACTAAAGGTTTCTAATGCACGTCTCGGGAGAGATTGCAGCCCTGGCTTTGCTTTTATTTCCATCCCGCATGGCTGAGTCCCAGACAGCCTTCTCCAGCCTGAAGGCAACCAGGACTTTTTTGGCTCAAGAACAAGACTGCTGCAAAGTCCCAGCCTAACTTCCCAAGTCAAACACCACAATTTTCTAAGAGGCAGCTAATCACCGGCTGCCTGCGTCCTGTAGGGGAGAGCTTGAAACGCAGCAGCCATGGGTAGGTCTGCAGGCGGGGAAGCCGGCAGCAGACAGCCCCGAGTGACTCACACAGGGTGTCTTGGCAGAGCATGGACATCTGATGTTGATTCAGGGTTTTAAATAGGAGCAGCAGTAGGAAAGCAAAATAATGATGGAGGTAATAATAACCCAGACATGCTCACTGCCTGTTTGTAGGGTCAGCAGTGCCCTTGACGTGCTGGCACTGCTCTGCTGAGGCTGTTTCCTTAGGCACAAGCAATGTCTGACTCAGCCCTCCAGCTCCCTGGCTGGTGAGTTGGGGGGGATTTGTTTCCCAGGGCTGCCCAACCCCACGGGACGCAGCAGTTGGAGCAGCTGCTGGTGTCGCCTGTTTGCGGCGAGGCACAGGCGCATGTCCCGGCACCCAGCCTGGCTGGCATCCCCTGCACAGCCCCTGCGCCCCGGGGCTCCCTCCGTGCCAGGGAAGGGCAAGGGGAGAACTGGCACAAGTCTCCCAGTTCTACTTTTCAAGCTTCACCTCGGTGCTAACAACATTTAACGCGCTGTTCTCGGTTTTGTCGTTTCCCTTTTCCAAGGTGCCAGCCCCCGCAGCCCAGCGATGACACCGCTGTCCCACTCCAGCTCTCACGGGGTCAATGTTCCAGACAAACGATGTGACCTGCTCTGTGGCTGGGGAGGGAGGGAAACCGCCCAGAGCTGGTCCGTGGGGCATCTCCTGGAAGGCACATTGGAGTCCAAATGCAGGTTACTGAGAGCAGAGGGGGTGTGTGGTGGGGACCTGCACCAGTGCCCTGCACACCCTTCCCACGCCCGGCAATACCGGCCAGCTCCGGAGAGCGCGAGAAAAGGGCCGGGTAACAAACCTTCCTCTCGGATAAATGCTTTAAAGTTCCCTTTGGAGGAATTAAATTCCCAGCTAAGCACTCCCCAGCCAGGCAGCTCCGTGATCTCCTGTCCCTCTCCATTGCGCTGCGTATGCTGATCGTGCTCCACACAAAAGTTCAAAGCCATTTCCAGACGCATTGTAAGGAGGCCGGTGTTAATCAGGTTATGCTGTAATGTGCTGCTCAGTCCTCTGGAGGGGAAACTTACACTTTTCTTCAAAGCAGTTTCCTCTGGTAACTTATAACCTTCCCTCTCCGCCTCTCTCCTCCTTCAGTGTTATTTCCCCACTGGGGGAAAGCGATATTTGTGCAGTTATCACGTTCAGTGTCACACACCCGGCTCCTCCGCTTTGGTCTTTCCCAGCTGCAGAAGAGCCTGAAGTCCCACGGGGCCCTGGGTGCTGGAGCACCTTCCCTGTGGGAACTGCAGCTCCTGCCACCCCCCCAGGCCACCTTCCCGTCCCCATGGGAAACCACTCTGTGACAGTGGGGGTTTCCCTCCACATTATCTTAGATTGAGCAACTGATTGCCCCGGGCCCCGGACTGCAAAAGGTTTGGTAAGAGCCTGGGGAGGATCAGGCACCAGCAGAGGTGACAATGCAGCCTGGAAACCCCCGCATGCTCGTGGTGCCCACCAGCCCCTGGCATCCCGCGTCTGCCTCCCCTCGCCCTGCCCTCTCCCCGCTCCGGGTGGTTTCTGTCCCCGCAGTCACACCAGCCGGCTCCGCAGCGCGGGCTGGGGTGGGGGGGGTTGCTTGAGAGATTACCAGAGCGCCGGTGCTGTTGGGATCTGCCTCCCACGCTCCCCGCGCCGGCTCTGCGGCCTGCTTGAGCACTTTCTGCTTTCTTGAGTGGCTGTTGTGACCTTGGCAGATGTCACCAAATGCTGCCTGCACCAGAGCAGCCCTGTGTGGGCTGGCAGCGGGGCTGGCAGCGGGGATGGCAGCAGGGACGGCAGCCAGAGATGCAGGCATGACCCCAGCATCACCACTGGCTCCATCACCTCCATCCCAGAACTCAGGCTCCTGGGACACCAGCACTTGCTAACCACGAGCTGCAGAAACACCTCGAGCCCATCACCCTCTGCCCTGAGCCCTTTAATGCTGGAAATCCTGCAGGTGTGACCCCATGATGGGCCAAGGGCTCCTGCGATGTCCACCTGGTTGGCAGCTCCTGAGTAAAGCCCTGCAGCTCCCTGCCACGACTGCTCACCTCTCAAATGTACCTAACCCTGAAAACACAGTCCTAATTCAAATATTGACCCAAGGAAGTGGAATCAATCCCCAGCTGCACACCAGGACACACTTCACGTTCAGCAGCAGGCAGTGGGGTGGTTGTGGGCACCTCAGGTGACATTTAATGCTGTTTGTAGAGGGGAAGTGACCCCAGCTCAGCAGTGACACCAATTAGCACAGAGCAAGCTGTGGTGTGCGTGATGTAACATTGAATAAAGGATCTGGGTCCTGCTCCCTTTAAGCATCTGGGCAAAAAGCTGAGCACTTGTTTTTAAGGAGGATGAAGGCCCCATTTTTGGGGTCCTGGGGTGCAGCTCTGCACAGCTCATGCCAGGGGTGGTTATCGGTTATCGCCCTGTGGCAGCTCCCCAGGACCTGGCACACCTGAGGGTGGGTTTTCTTAGGCAATAGCAGCCAAACCCTGGGATGGAGGGAGGAGAGCCGGGGGCTTCGCTGGGGGAGGCGGTGGGGAGATGGGGTGGGCAGAGCGGGGTGGAAGGTGGGGACATCAGGGCTGTGTTTGCTGAAATGGGTAATAACGGGGTCGTTTTCCACTGGTTCCCCTCACCAGTGCCCAGCACGTGTGCCCAGCATCAACTGGTCCAGCCTGGACTCCTGCATTGGGGTCTGCCAGCAAGGGTGGGGATGCAAAGGGGGGTTCAAGCAGCTCAGCCCCCTCCTGGGCTGGGGCTGGTATGTTCTGCTGCTGGAAAATGTAAAAGAAATATTACAGGGAGCATCAAAGGGCTGTGGGAAGTATTGTTAACCGACATCAAAGATGGGGGCCCGAGCAAGCGGCTTGGCAGGGGTAGCGCAAATCACGGCAGTGAGATCAAAAGGAATAAAATACCAAGATGTGCAATATTTCTTTGCCAGCCGGAGAGATAACTTAGAGAGCTTCAAAGACGTTTTCTGTGCTCATCACTGGGTGATAAATAAATAAATAAGGCAGTTGGCTCCTTCCGAACTCAGCAGCAAGAGGATGAGGAGCGGGGAAGGAGAGCTGGCTGCTGACCCTGCTCGGGGGGCCCATGGCCCAGGGTCGCTCCCCACCTTCCCACCCTGCTCCACGGACACACACTGATCTAGAAATGGGTGTGGGGTAAATCCTCGACGGGCAGCACCCCCCGAGGTTTTGCCTTCACCATTCGTTCTTTTCCCGTGCACAGTCCAGGAGTCTCAGGCCCGGAGAGCGGCTGTGGGTGCAGGACCCAGCGGCTGAGCATCCTTGGGCCACCCGTCCCCGGCACAGGAGCCCCGTGTCCCACCCTCCTCCCTCTCTGCGGGTTTAAGCTGATTGTCTCTGAGACGGCTGTGACTCCTGGCACATCCCTCCTCCCAAGTGTCATATTAAAGGGGCTATTAAAAGATTTCCAGAAGTGTAAGTTTTCACACTCTGGTTACAGCTGCCGCCTGCCAGCAGTGGCACCCAGAGCTAATTAACAGCCCCTGTTATCAAAATATGAAACTCATTATTTGAAAGTAACCTCTTTCTTTCTCCCAAAGTATGTTCATAAAATGACACATCAGGCAATTTTTTTCCCTCCATGAGTTACACTCCATTTTCTAAGGCATTTTGAGAAAGCACCGCAGATTTCATTCTTTGGGAACGGGGATTTTTGCCATTCGGGGGGACACTGGTGTGGCAGCGGCCACCGAGAGACTGTGGCACACACCACAACGTCAACCAAGAGATCGGTATCACTGAGGAGAGGCTCGTGGCCATCGCGTGGGGCGGAGGCCAGACACCCCAGGGTGCTTTGTTTGAGTCCCAATAGCATCATTCTCCTCCTCACCTTCGCACGCACAGGAGGTCCCACGTCCTCCAGAAGCCGTGGCTGCAGGTGTGACACTGCAGCTCCCTGGGAGGCAGGGCCCCGTTTGGGGTATTCGTCTGGTTTTTGGTCTTTCTTCCTGACAAGAACAAGCTGCAGCACTGAGCCCAGAGCTGCTGCTGAACCAAGGGGGGCAGTTCTTGTATCTAAACAGCAAATTCAGATAATAAGCAGGGAAACAGCTCGGCTTATAAACTGAGAACAAACTGCAAATTATTCTGTTTGAAAGGAGCCTGTTGGAAATTTTCCATCGGACAGCTCCGTTTTGACTGGTGCGGGATCAAAAGAAGCGTTTCCTGGGGTGTCAGGGAGCAGCAGAGCAGAGGGGAGCAATTCCTGAGCCCTGGCCAGTCCCTGGCCTGGCTGAGCCCATCCAGTAGCCACCAGTGCTGGTTAGTTGCCCAGTGGCTTTAACAAGAGGTCACTCGGCTTATCCGTGATTACCGGGGCTTTAAACTAGTAATGATGAAAACGAAATGCCACCAGAGCAGAAGGCAGAGTGATCTCCCTTGCTCTGCAAACACACCAGCCCTCTCTCCCTGCTGGGATAACAAAAGCACATAAACAGTCCATTTAACACTGGAAACGGCCAAACAGGAAGAAATTTATTCATGGCATTTTTGCAGCTTTTGTTTGGGGATCTGCAGGGGGGATTTCCGTGTAAACCTGCCTGGCTTTGCTTTTGTTAACCCTTGTCTTGCTTTTTGTGAGGGAAAGGGAAAAGCAGCAGAGCTTGGGGCAGGCAGCCTGCGTTTGTGTGTCCTGCGCATCCGAGCCATTCCTGGAGAAAACTTCCATTGCAGAGACACAAATGCTCCAACAGGCAGGCTGGGGCTCGGGGGCTCAGGGGTTGACCCAGCATGGTCGGACCCTCAGGGCTCACAGATCCCCCAGACCCTCTTGGCCCTTTCCAATTTTTGGCTCTGATCCTGTGAATCCAGCGTGTGCCCAGCCCCACACTGCCGCCCTATGAGCTGTTCTTCTGCCACACTGGGGAGTATTTTCCTGCTATTTTCACCCTTTGCTCCTTTTCTCCCGGGTTCCGCAGGGTGTAGCTGCCTTTCTCCGAGTGCAGTGGTGAGGAGCTGCACAGTGACGTGTCCGTGACATCATTTTTATGGAGCTCATCTGTGTCGGTCACACTCCAGGGTCACTGTCAGCAGCGGGGGCATTGCCAGCCCCTGGCTTGTCCCACTGCACTGGGGCACATTGCTGTGCACCCCACAGCTCCTCACACCCCATAGCTTTCACCCCACAGCTCCTCACACCCCACAGCTCCTCACCCTGGGCCACGTGCAGCAGAACTGACCTGGAACAGGGACAATGACCATGGCTGCCCCGGAGCTGGGCCGGTGTCAGAGCCCGCTTGGGGCTGGTGTCAAACCCGCACAGTGCACTGAACCTGCAAAAATACCTTTTTCTACCTGGGTGCCCGGGAAGATGAAGGGGCAGTTTCCATCCTGGGAGCCGTAGCCTGTAGTGTGATTTACGTGGTTTTGTTGTGTTGTGTCCTCCAAACACATTTAGAGGATCAGAGAAAGCCCACATCAGCCAAGGGTTAGAAACATTATTAAGGGAGAAATGTATTTTCAGCACAGGCTGCCTGGAAAGTGTGCAGCCAATAGTGTTTTAAATACCCCAGTGCAGTTATTCACAGCAAATGCTCCTCTTTTTTTTCCCCTTTTTTTTCCTGGTGTAACTGTAGTCATCATTCAGCCTTATAACTATAATGGATGGTTGCTAGAAGCCTTCCAAACAAGCCAGCACAATAAGATACAGACGGTTAACCCACAGCAATTCTCTAAGGAAATTTCATGTTGGGCCCTTTAATACACTCTTTTTGAAATTATTCAGATAAGTCAGTGCACAGGGCACTGCTGCAGGGAAAAGATTGAACCTGGAACAAAGTGGAATGAGATTTGAAATAATAAAAATAAAAAACACACAGGCAAGCTTCAGGTACACCTCAAAAATTCAAATGAGCTCATTTGCAGAGCTAAAAATTTCCCAGGGACTCAAGTTGATTCAAAGAGAAATGTATTTAATTTAAAACAACTCACTTCAGGGAGCTCTGAACTGGGATGAAATGTATTAAATAATTGATCAACTGGGGAGTAAGAAAGAGGGAAAAAAAGAAAAATAAAAAAGAAGAGAAGAAAGGCACCTGGCTGCTGCATGGAGCTGGAGAGGAAACACAGGGGTTGGTACTCAGAGCGAGCACAGCCGCCCTGTCCTGGGCTCTCTGGCCTCATCCAGGGTTGGTGGCACGTGGACAGGGTGGCAGGTGGCTCCCAGAGCCACCCACTGCTGTCCCCAGGGCTTGGTGGCACCAAATCACTCAAAACAGAGCATGGGGTGAGCCCATGGGATGGCACATCGCGGGGTGTGGGGACGTTCCACTCATCCCAGCGGGGTCACACGGGTTTTTATTACATTTTCTTCCAGCCCCAAAGTCGAGCAGCCTCGTGTCTGATGTGGCCTCTGACTCGGTGTTGGTTTCCTTTCTGCTTCACTGGGTGTTTTACAAAGTGCTTAAAATAAAACAAATATACTGAGTCCTCTCTCCTCAGCAGCTCTGAGGGCAGATTAAGGTGTAGCTGGTATCAGAACACACGTACCAATAATTTTTCTGCAGTGGTTCAGATTTGGATGTAAAATGGAAATTCACTTTTAGTGCTTGGCTATAACACTGCTGTGTGTGCAAACAGCAATTAAAACCTGCAGCCAAACTACATCAATCCACCAGCAACAGAATAACTGCAGTGAAAGGGGAAAAATGGGAAGAAACTGCAGCTTATTTGCATTTTTAAGAGTAATTTTGTTCAGACTACGGTTGTTCTGAATGAAATGTAACTTCTAAGTACTGTTTCACCCCACCGAGGCCACGCTGTGGAGGCAGGAGGCTTCGGTCACAGCTTGGGCACCGCAGCACAGCCCTGGGGCTGGCATCGGAGCAGGCTCAGCACCCAGGTGAGAGGTTCCAAGGGAGCAGTGAGAAAGGCAATGCCACCTTCTGCCGATGGGATTGCTCCATTCAGCATGGGCAGAAGCCAGAAATTCTTTAAAAAAAAAACCCAAACAAACCCCAAACAAACAAAACCCCCCCAAATACCCCCAAAGAACCAAAGTCATACAGGGCCAAAGAGAAACCCTCCTCCACTCTCCAGGAAGCGCCCTGTGCTCAGCACGGCTCCTGCACTCTGCTCCCTTTCTGAGCCAAACACATCCTGTGGAAAAAGTATTGATTACACGAATCCAGACTAATGAGAGGCAAGTAGCACCAACGAAGGCAGTTAATTGCTTATCGTGCTTTCCTTTGGCTGGTCCCTGGTGATTTTTTCACCAATGAATAATTCAACAGCCACTGACACTTAAGTAATATCTCCTGATTTGCATTGAGCATCATTCATTAGGAAGAGGATGAAAACCTCCCCTAGCCCCCGGCTAAGGCCAGGGAGATGGATCCCCCATCGGTTCACCCTCCTCTCTGCCGCCTGGAGGCACGAGGTGTCCTTCTGCTGGCAGGAGGGCAGGAACGTGCCCCAGCCTCCCATGGAGGGGTGCATGGGGCCATCACCCACCCAGCACCCTCCAGCCTCTGTGACCACCAGCACGGCAGGGACAAGGGTTGTGCTGCTCAAAATCCGCCTTGTTTCCAGCATCAGCCTTTTGGCGTTTTAAATCACTGAGCACTACGCAGAGCTGATAATCAGATTTACTGATGGAGCTCCCCTGTCTCAGAGACCCAACAAATCCCTTTTAATCCTTTTCTTAAACTCTTTCTTACAAGTGCTTACAACAGAGTTTATCATTTAGCTTTGGGTCTAATTTTGGTTTCCAAATGTGTTCTCTTCTCGAATGAGGCTGTAGCTGCACTCATTACTTCTAAATGCCTGAAATGGAGCATATTCCACACTCTTACAAATATTCCACCACCCTGCCAGCCCATGCACCGTCCTGAAACACACCCTCGTGCCAAACAGCCCAGGAAAGTCACCGGGACAGAGCCTGGCAGCAGCTCTGCCTCCCCCATGGGCACGTGTGGGCAGATGGGTGTCTGACCTTTGCCAAACGAGGGGATTTAAAACCCCGGGGCTGCCCCCTTCCCTGCAAACTGGTCATCAGCAAAGAGCCTCCCCACTGCCACCTCCTCCCACCCGAGAGCCAACCCCACGGGCCAGCACAGTGCCAGTGCCAGTGCCAGTGCCAGGGCCAGGGCCATTGCCAGGGCATTGCCGTGCCCCTGGCTGACAGCAGGAGGGTTTTGGCTCAGGGACCCTTTTTAGGAGGGATGGGTGGGTTTGTGGCATGTGACACACTGCCAGGTCCGGGATGCAGCAGGCCCAGGGCTTGTTGGGGTCCCTTCCACAGCTGGGAAGCTTCTCCCGGATGGGAAACCCCTCACTTGGAACCTGCAGCCACTCCTGGTGAGACAAAGCCGAGCAAGGGCAGAGGGAGGAACAGCCTCTCGCCTCCCCCTGGCAGCAGATGCTCCCCAGGCCCTAGCAGGGAAGTCACAGGTGATTTAGAAACCAACAGACAAAAATAAATCACCCACTCCTTTTTTCTTTTTTCTTTTTTTTTCTTTCTTTTTTTTTTTTTAGTAGGAGCTACAATCGCTGCGACAAGCAATGAGATTGTTCTCCCGTGAACATCTCCTCATTACATCCCAACTCAGGCGCTGAGGCACCTTTTGGGATGGCTGCAAATTATATAAAAGCCCAGCCTGAGTCACACCAATTAATCTCGGCATCAGCAGCACCACTCGCTGCCTTCCCTGCCTCTTCCGCACGTGGTTTTCTAATCAAGCAGCTCGGCCTGTTCCCATAGAAACCACACAGCACCTCGCTCCCGAGTCGGCTTCTGGGGTCCTTTGAGCTCTCACCAGACCTTTACCCCGCTGTGCCGAGAGCTGGGGCTGGGGACGGGCGCTCCGTCCTGGCCGCCAGCGGGAAGCGGGACCGGGCTGTGAGCTGCCACGCCCGGGGGTTGGCTCAATATTTACATCCCATGAAGCTGTTCCAGCTGCAGCCTCATCTTTTGCCTCTGCTGCCTGCAGGGGTTCGTCTCTTCTCCTCTGAACGGGAGGTTTTCCAGGCACTGGAACTCACGGGGGCAGTGAGCCCCACCGTCCCCAGGGCGGGAGCAGGGGTCACGGCGTGCACTTTGCTGGGACAGATCTGATGAAAAACAGGAGCAGCTCTGGCTCTGGCCATGGCCACTGGCCCAAGGGCCATGTTTTTAAAGTTGCTCCTGGAAAAGGTCTCTCCCCGGGGGTCTCTGTGGGGTCCCACCATGGGGAACCGGGCAGAGCTGCCCAAGATCCCGCTCTGCTGGGGAGAGCAGCAGGGAGGAGGCGAATCTCAGAGCCACGTCTGATGGGAAACCTGAGATGTTTTGCCTGGAGTTTTGTTTTTCCATCAAAAGCTGCTAATGTAAATATTTACTGGCAACTATTCCCATTCTATTAGTGACAGTGCTTTGTGCAGGGTGTGTTTCTCAGGAAAACACTTGAAAAATCTGCTTGATGTATTCAAATAATCTCCAATGTATTCATTTAATTTGCTTTTTTTTTGCAAGAGTGAAACTCCGGCACATATGGCTATGCTTATGCAACTAGCTGATTAGATTTTACATTTCCATGTGTAATTTATTAAAATTCATTAAAAACCCTCATCCTTTAAATATGTCCTTAATAATCTCTTCTGTGCGTTTTACATAGAATAAAAATAGGGTGATTCTGTATTCTAAAGGGACACCTACGGATAAGAACAGGTTGCATTTGTAGTAGTTTAAATGCAGGATACAGAAAATGTCTGGCTTGCTGGGGTTTTAAGGCCCCACTGAAATGTATTTCAAGGAATCAATCAGTACTGAGTCCGTGTACAAGAATTGCTCTAATAAATCTGAATAGAGGTGTCAGGCTCTAAGTGAATTGCACGTTAAATAAAATCCGATTCTTCATCGAATGTATTGATTGTTATCATTCAGAGAGCATTTGTTACACCTTCTGAGCAGGGGGCTGACAGAAACAGCAGCAGCCAACAGCACTGCTGGGCTCATGGGAGGGCCACCCGGCGTGTCCCCGCGAGCCCCGGCCACCCCTTGTGTCCCTGCGAGCCCTGGCCACCCCGCGTGTCCCTGCGAGCCCTGGCCACCCCGCGTGTCCCTGCGAGCCCTGGCCACCCCTTGTGTCCCTGCGAGCCCCAGCCACCCCTTCTCCCTGCACCAGAGGCACCTCAGCCCTCAGGTGTTTCTGTCATACCTGCCTTGAACGAGCACAAAACAGAGGAAGGACACATTTTGTGTGTCACCCTGAGGACCACAAAGGCCGTGTCCGCATGTGTCCCCCAGCGCTGGCAGAGAGCTTGTCCCTGGGGAGCTGGGGACAGCTCAGCCTCTGCTTGGACACCCTGCATCCTGTCTTGGTGCACAGGACCAAATCTTGGTGTGCAAACCCCAGCCAGCTCGGTGTGCAGGCACTGCTGGGCAGCACCAGCTCCATCAGCACAAACACTGTGATGATGGGTGCTGCTCCTTCACACATCTCACTTTAATTTGCCCATTGACAGGGTTTTCGTTAACCCTGTTAAGCAGTTTGGGACAGATATTCCATAAATATACACTCTTCCCAAAAAGCTGCTCTCCAAGGGTGGGTTTGATGCACAACAAGCAGCTCCAATGTCTGATTTATAAGGCATATGAAGTTTCTGACTGAAAAAAAAAAAAAAGATTAATTTCTCAGGTGTCTCTCTGATTTATTGACCATGTGGCAATTTATAAGTCATGTCAGCAACTTCATAAGTAACACAATTAATTCTGAAGTTATCCCTGAGTTATCCAAGTCCCGTGTCACTGATGAATACGTGATGGGTCTGAGTTATAGGTCAGCTTTGAACTATGACTGACTCTGAAATAAGTCACCAAGTTGAGTCGTAAATCAGGAGAGATGGATCTGGGCACACTGCTGAGCTGCAAGCACCTCAGCGGGTCACACCCCTGATTTACGGGCCGGTGAGGTGGCGTCTGCATTATCTCATGGCTTGTGACTAAACACCGGGGTGTAAATCTGGGGTCGTGCTGCCATCGGGGCGAGGAGGGGCCCTCAGCTCCCACCCGCGCTGCCAGGAAGGGGCACTCGGGGAAACAACCCCCAGAGACAGAGACAGCAGCGCTGGAGGAGCAGAAGAACGGCTGCAGGTGAGCCCCACGGCCCCGCTCTCTACCGCAAGCCTGGCTGCACTGGCCCATGTCGCAGGCTATTAATTAAGATGTCATTTACAGGCCCACTGGGTGACCTTAATTAAACTATAAAATGGCAAACACACTAGTAAGAAAGATGATATCCCTGTGGGTGGTGAATCAAGTTAACCTCCTAGTGAGGAATATTTCCTTCATCTGACGGAGAGGACATCCCCCAGCTTGCCATGATGGCTGAGCCTGGTGGCCCAGTGACACTGCTGGTGGCAGAGGTGGGCTGGTCCCCTGCCCATGGGGCACCTTCCTCCTGCACCCACAGCAGCCACGATTCCTCCTCCTGAGCACAACGGGATGGGTAACTCCTGCAGAACTCCCACGGGCAAAGGGACGGTCCTTGACCTCTCCTCAGAGCCCCAGACACTCCTCTGAAGGACCATCAAGGTGGGTTTCCTCCCCCTTTCGAGGATCTTCTCCCCTTTCCATTCAGCCAGCGCTTCCCACAGACAGCTGGAGATCACCAGCACCGGTGCTGGGGTCGCACACGAGCTCTTCTGTTTGTTTTCCTCCCTGCGTAACTCAGATGCTGTTCCACTAAACGCTCATTTCGTGCTCCCAGGAGGTGAGGGAGATGTTGCAGGAGACACATTTACATTTGTAAACTGCAATCAAAACTAATTAAAACCAACACAAATACTGATTAATAGAAGAGGGAACCTGATGCCAAGTCCCATGGCCCCACCCCGAATAACAGTGGCTGATTTTGTACGAGGCAGATCTGCTTGTTCTCCTTCATCCCCAGCACCTGGTGGCACCTCTCTGGTCCTGGTCCGAGGACGCCTGGCAGCGGAGCTGTGCTGGGAAGCGATGCAGGGGAGCCACAGACACAGCAAGAGCGAGCTGCCACACCAGCACTGTCAGCAACCCAGCGAGGAGCACAACCAGCCAGAAAAACCCTGGACTCGGTGAGAAAACCACAAAGCACACGGCTTGCTAAACACGGGACAGAGCGCTGAGCGGGACCAGAGGGAAAGGCTCCGCGTGGAGCAGAGAGCCAGCTCGGCTACACAGCAAATTATTGATCAGCATGGAGAGGAAAGAGCAGAACCACTGAAGAGGTGTGAGTGAGGGACCATGCTAGGAATATTGATGGCAGCTTTTGAAAGCAGCAACCACCAGCTCTGTCCTGGAAGAAACAGACCCACCTGCCTCAGCATCCGCTGCCCGTGCCAGCGGGACGGGGCCAGGTCTGCAGCCCTGCCCTTCCCACCCAGCCATGGGAACCAGGGAGCAGCAAACCCTGGGCAGGAGGGGCTGGGAGACGGGCCGGGGAGCACAGGGGTGGTCCCCAGTCACAGACCCTCAGCTCAGACTGTGCCCACAGCCAGAGGTTCTGCTGGGGCTTCTTCCCACACCCAGATCACTCCAGTGTGAGAGGACATTGGGCTGGGCCAGGCTGCTGGCAGGTCATTAATGTCCATGGGGCAGCTGTTACTCCACCACCTCATCTGGCTTTTCCCTTTGCAATGAGCCTTTCCTGGGATGGTGTCTGGCTGTCACCATTTCCAAATCACAGTTTTTCACGGTAAAAGGCTATTTTCCCCAGGCAGCAAGCAGGGATTTTTTTTTAAATAGTGTGAAATCCTCCTTTATGAGGCCACTTGCCTTCTGGTCTCAAGAAGGGCCTTTTGCAGCACCTAATGCTCTGTTATCCCCGATGCTATTTGTTATCGACACAGCCTGTCCGCTCCGGCCCCGGCCCCGCCGGCCCCTCTGCAGCTGCTGGCCATGGAGGATTTGAAGATGAAATGATGAGTGAGGGCTGCCAGGCACCGCACCCACGGACGCCTCAGCTTCCAATTTCTTGCAAAGGATTTTAACAGCATTTCTGTGCAGAAATGGGAGGTTTGCTCCGCTTACACCGTCTGTGCTCTGCTGTGCAACGTCTCCCATTCAAGGGGAAGGTGGAGGAGCCAAAGCCAATGATAACTCAGACCCTGCAGAGCCCACGTGGGGCTTTTCCCAGGAATGGTGTCAGTTGGAGAGACCCAGAGCCGGGGCTGAAGCGTGAGGAGGGTCTGCTCAGGGCACGGCAGGGTGAGCGCTTGTGTGGGGAAGCCCCCAGAGCTCCTTGGCCCCAGCAAAGCTGGATCTCTGGACATGGGGGTCCAGGGTTCAGACAGGCACCAGCTCACTTGTCACCAGGACTATACAAAGTTGATGTTCCACCTTCAGCTCAACTTATTAACCCAAGTTTCTTTCAAACAAAATATCACGCTGCTTAATTATTTTTTGGCTAACTGTTTGCAAATGCCATCAGTTACTGAAAACATGACACCATTGCCTCCTGCACGGTGCTGGGATCAGACTCCACCTCACCCTCTGACAGGAGCATCGTAAAACTGCATTAATCAAATATCAGTCACAAAAATTGAGGAGTAATTTGTCAAAGTCACAGCTGTGCTCAGTAACCCTTCGGCGATGACTAAGTAATTAATCAATAATGCATTCTCACCTTTTCATTTCCCTGGGTTTCTATGACTTGCAGAGTGGAATGACTGGAAAATAACAGACTGAGTTGTCCGGTGGCTTTAGAAGTGACGGCATTTACCGGGGAGCGCATTCATCCGGGCCAGGCCCCTTCCCTCCCCGCCGGCAGGGTCTGCAGAGCTCGAGCATGCAGGGGTGCAGGGGTGCAGGGATGCAGGGGTGCAGGGGTGCAGGGATGCAGGGATGCAGGGATGCAGGGGTGCAGGGATGCAGCACCCCAGCCGTGAGCAGTATCACTCTGAAGGAGGTTTCAGAGCCTGGCACGGGCAGGGAGCTGCACACGAGCAGAGGCACCATCAAAGGGACAGAAAAGCATCGCCGGGTCTGGCCAGATGCCTGGACAGGTCCTGCCCCAACCCTCCGGTGGGGTGGATCACCTCAGAGCTGGACACAAGCTCTAATTCCAGTTCCACCAGTAATCTCAGCCTGTAATCTAAACAACTGTTTATCAGAGATACTGCTAATTTAGTCTAAATTCTTCTTTCTTAATATTGAAATAACATCCACTCTAATGCAATCCAAGAATAACCCATCAGTGTAATGAAGAAATTTCCCTGCGAGATTGAGCTGCTACTTCTTGAATGCCCTAAGAGTGATAATTTGATTAATAAAATGGTCAGATTTGCAGTACCAAAGGGCTTTTCAACTTAGAATCAATCACTTTACATCTATTACTCAAAGCCGGATTCACTGAACGCACTGTTGAACTAATTGAAAACTGTGTTAGTAATATTAAGTAATTAGTAAGATTAATATTGTTGCAGAGCGATAACCTGGGCAGGATCCAGATTGATTAGAGTTAATTATCTTCTGCCTGCTTAAATAACTTAAATACTGCTTTCCCCACTATGTAAGAGCAGAAAACTCAGCAGAGCGATTCCCCTCCTCAGCACAGGCTGTTCGCCCACCGCCCACCTCGCCTGCCCACCGGCTCGGGCACCCTGACGTCTGCTGTGGCAAAGCCAAAACCTTTCCACTGAAACCACCCATTCCACAAGCCTTTTGGCCCCGAGAACTGATGCAATAACTTACCCAGGATCCCGGCTTTCTAATCAAAATTTCATTCTTATGAATGATTGTGAAAGTTTTCATGTTCTACATTTTGTCTTTGCAAAGGATTTTAAACAGTCTTTAATGTTGTCCCTTGGTGCCGGTACGGGCACTAACCCCGCTGATCCACATCCACACCCTCCCTGCAGCTCCTGCAAAGATTTCACAGCTCATGCAATAATTTCCTTAAAGAACTGAGTATCCACAATATTTATTATTGCTATGAATGCAACATGAATTCAGCCCCTTTAATAATCACAGGACACAATTCCCAGTGTCTTTAAATAATTGATTGACTTAGAACTCACTAATATGAATCCACAAGTATTTAATTGGATCGCCACTTGATCCAGGCTCCGTGCAGTGTATCCTGATACCAATAAATCAATTATGCATCCCTCTGCTCGCAGCGTCTCTCTCCCAGTGGCTCAGGGACCAGCCTGGGCTGGGCACTAGGGAGCACCATGGGGGACAGGGGGACAAGGGGATGGAAGGTCCCCCCATCACGGGACTCAAGGCCCAGCCAGCTCCCAACACGCGCGGGGAGGCTGAGGCCAGAGAGGAGCACATCATTAGAAGGCAACGGAGCGTGTGCTAATTTGTCCGTGCTCTCCGTTAGCAGGCATTTATTAGGGATGTCTGACTTATTCATATTCAGGTCAACCTGCTAATATGATATTAACCTCTGTTGCCACTGATGTGCACGGGAGAGATGCAGCCCACGCTTCGCAGGGATTTTACACACCGCCCAAGGCATCTCCTGGGGGGACCGGCCATGGACCAGGCTTGATTCTGCATCAGCACCATGAGCATCCCGGTGACATCCCTGCCCCAACCCCTGAGCTGCCACACAGGCTGTGAGTGGGTCTGTCCCATGGCCACGGGACCTGCCCAGGTGGCTGAGTCCCCCTGTGCCCAGCGCCGGTTTCATCTCCCAGAGCATCTCTTGGTGGCTTTGGTCCCTGCAGGTGCCGGGGCTGCTGGAGCAGCTCCTGCCTTACAGCTCTGGGGCTCTGAACCCGACGGCAGAAGATCAGGATCCCCGTGAGACAGGCAGCAGGGGATGCTGAAGGGGCCAGGAGAGGAAGTGCCTGATCACAGACAGACTGAACATTCCTGCAAATCTCAACAAAATCATACACATATTCTCCTTTTTACATGTTTGACCCATTAACTAACTACAAAAATTCTCAGTAATCCCCGGCAGATGAGCATCAGAGAAGACCTATGATCCGAGCTAATCCCTTTATTATGAAGTAACGCTACAGAAATCAAATACCAGCAGTAAATTGGGAGATTAAGAGATTAACAACAAGCTGGGAAATGCACAAATTCAATTGCAATCTCCCTCGCTGCTTTGCCTGAGCCAATGGCACCAATTCTGCTCTGGCCACTGCAGCCTCCCCAGCAGGAAAACGAGGTTGGAAATCACTTTATAAAAATGAGACTCGACTCTAATCCCTGATGCAGTCAGTAAGCAGAACAAGCCCATCCCTGTGCAACCCCCCATCCCTGGGAGGGGAGAGCATCCAGCTTTCCAGATGTGCAGGGACCCAAATCTGGAGATAGAGCCGTGCCCAGGAGAAGGGACCCTCCTGGGACACGGCTGCAGGTGACCTCAGCAGCGTGGTGTGTGCCCTGACTCTGCTTTTATTGCACAGTAACTTCTGAATTAATATTTTATTCACTCCCTTCAGCACATCTCCACAAATGCACATTTTAATAAAACATGAGGATGCATTTTTGGAAGAGCCATCTCACGCTCCAACCAGCCTCATCACAGTTTATTACCCAGAGCAAACACTGTGCAGATGTGTTCTTGTCTTGGTGACTCTAATGGAGTCCCACCGCGGGTGAGGTAACGGCGAAGGTGTCCCCACGTGCCGGTGGGATGGGGCAGCACTGGAGCCATCAGCCTGAGCCTCACGCAGCCCCATCCATCAAACAGGGATATATCCACTCACGAGCATGCCAGAGAGAAAACCAAAATTACAGAGTTTCTTAGTGAACGGTATCAGGAAACTAGAAAATACTGAGCCAGACGCTCAGGTCAAACAGACGAGTGCCAGAGTGGCTGTAATGCACCTTCCACCTGCTCGAATCGCTAACCTGGGTGGGATGGACTCTGCCTCTCCTCTGATAAACCAATTTTGGTTTTCTGCACTCCTTAATAAGGCACAGGAGCTGCACTGGGTACATTTTTTGCATAGATGAAATGAGTCTGGCAAAAATCTTGCTGCTTCTGGAAAAGACAAAACTTTTCCTTGTTTTTGTTTGAATTAATTGTAAAAGCCACAATAAACCAAATGGCCCGAGCAGAGCAGGCTGAGGGACAGCAGCAGGACCGCGGTGGCAGAGGTTGCTTCTGCCTCTTCCTGTTACAGGGAACGAGACCCCATGAAGCATCTGCACAGGTACAGGGTGTGCACAGCGCTGCCTGCTCGGATGAGGTGAGGTCCCCGCCAGCAGCATCCCCCTGAAAGCTCCTGCTCCAGAGCAGCTTTGCATTACTGCTGACAGGTAACACCGATTTATAAAGCAGAAATAAATGAGCCTGCTCTGCAATTTCACCTAATTTTGCCTCCCATTTCAATTTGCCATCTTTCAGCATAATGCTGGGTGGTTAATTATGTTTCCATCTTATTTCTCAGATAATGCCCCCCTTGTACTGCACATCGTAGCTGCTCAAAGGCTTTCATTTTACCTTTCATGTCACTTCCTTGCACAGCTCTAAATTTAGTCAGCTTGTAATTTTGGGGTATTTTATACATTATGCCTTTATTATTGTGAAGTAAAATGGAATCCTTGTCTTTTAATTCACTCTCTAATAATTCTCCACCAAGCCTTAATACAAAGGGCTTTTTTTTTCTTAAGACTAATTGAATGGGGTGTAATTATAATACCCAGGGAGATGATATTGCAAGTACCTTAACTGTGACAGTTTCCTCTGACTAATCGCCCCTTCGGCGACTTGCACATCTTGGCTGCACAAACGCCCCATCGGTTACTGCATGAACATGTCAAGATCAGGCTTGGTGGGATTGGGGCACGGAGCTGCTCCTGGGCCAGATCTCGAGGTGTCTGGGCCACCAACGTGGCTGAGGGGGCTCCTCTGCTCTTCAGGGATCAGCAGCATCATCCAATGGGAGAGAAGGGGATGCAGTGTCCAAAGCAGCCAGGGGCACCGTCCCACCAAGGGAACAAGGACACAGCACACCACACAAAGTCCTTGTCACAGGACAACTCCAGCACTTCCCCCCGGAAAGCACCGACCTGCAGGGACGGGAGCAGCGATTTTCCGTATCTGTGGCGTGGCTGTGACAGCCGCACACGACGGGCGAGGTCAGCGCTCAGCACACACCGAGGGGCCGTTTCCTCACCAAACCGTGTATTGCAGCCAGGGAAAAATAAGCATTAAGGGTGGCTATTACACAGACAATAAAGTGGTTTTATATCAATGCAGGTGTCAAGCTCAACACTTGTGCAGAGTGGATCCTTCACATTACGAGCCAGCTACAAGCACGCTTAACCAAGCAGGGATGCTCCCAGCAGCAGCGCAGTGTTTGGTATCAGAAATAACTGAGTTCCCCTCTGCATTCAGTGGCCAGAGCTCCTGGTGGGGACAGGACAAACAGACTGTCCTCCCCAAAACATCTGGGGGACACTGCACTGCAGCAGTGGGAGCCACTGTGCAAAGGAGGAGGGACAGGAGAGGGGAAGCTCTCAGCACAGCGTCCTGGAGAAATTAATGCACGTTGCTCTAGGATCACTGCGAGGTAATGAGCCTTTGCTGGCCAGAGCAGCTCCCGGCTCTCCTCCATGGCTCGGCATTTTTCTTTCCCTCAAGCAGCCACTCACCCAGGCTGCAGTCAGCATCGGGGGAAAAGAAGATCTTAAACCAGAGCTCACCAGCCTCAAGCCCCCAGGGCTTGAACTGCCAGGGATCAGGGCTGGCCGGGGGCACGGATCTTCAGGCATTCCCAGGTGCAGCTTAGGTGTGGTTAAGCTTCTGCCTCGGATCGGGTCGGCAGGAGAAGCGCTCCCGAAGCCTCCCTTCACTGCTGAACGACAAGATCCCTTGCAGAGATTAAAATGAATTTATTATTTCACAGTCTGGTATTTACACCACATCTGGAGCAGGTATTACATACCCCGTTACAAAAACGTCTCAACAACCAGTCCCGCCGGTGGCAGCCAGCACAGAGGCAGGTGGCAGCACACACGCCAGTGTCCCCAGTCAGCGTGCCGTGTCACCAGCCCCCACGCCGGCTCATGCCCGTGCGGGTCACAGAGTGGGGCTGGGGCGCCGGGGAGGCGTTGGCCCCACTCCCGCAGTGATGCTCTTGCTCCAGCCACGGGCCACCAGCCCCACCCGTGCAGCAACCCCGGGGCCCCCAGCCCCGCTGCCAACAGGAGCACGGGACTCTCGTCCTCTCCCCTCGAGCTGCCACACCAGAGGACACGGTGCGCCCTGGAGAAGGTCACGAGCTCAGGGCCAGGAGGTGGGACATTTTTCTTTATTTTTAATTAAAGCCACAGAGCCCGGCTCGGTCTGGGTCTCTGGCTGAGCACCTGCACAGCGTCAGGCTCACCAGATCCGAGGGCTTCCCCCGCACGCTGTTCTGAAATTCAATTGCAAACACAAGCAGTAATTTGGTGCCTGGGACTTGCACGGTAGAGCACAGATATTAAACTCGCAGCCTGGTTAATGCAATTACCGAGGAAGGAGAAGCCAGCAGCATGCTCCATGGAGACATTTCACTATCTCCGGGGGCTGATGGGGTGTCAGCCCCAGCCACGCCAACGCATCCATCACGTGTGGTCACAGCAGCCCAGTCAAAGGGCAGGGAAAGCCCAATGCTCCAGGGCTCGGAGCAGCCCCCGGCCCCCGGGTGACATGAGGCTGGGCCCAGAGCTCAGCGCCTGCTCCTGTGAACCCACCAGCCAGGAGCCATGAGCCAAACTGGGGAGAGCTCCACACAACCGTTGACTTCCCGATTCCTGATGACAACCCTGGTTCAGCATCTTGGGAGCTGGGGAAAGGCAACTCACAGCAATGACTTCAGCTATTTCAGAATAAAGCCCATCTTGGGGGACTGCTGTCTGTCTGTGTGGTCAGCAGCTCTTACACAGCTGGAGTGTCTCAGTTAGGAGGACGGGAAAATGAGCCCACTTCTTGCTTGGAGAGTCTGCCCGTGGGAGAGGAGGGGACTGTGGAGTGACAGGAGTCTTGCAGCTGTGCTGGGGTCCCATTCCTGCAGCCCCCAGGGAAGCCAGGGCTCCGTGGAGGCTCCGATCCGGTACCAGGCAGGGTCCCACCAGTCGGTGCAGGGGCAGCTCCAGAGCGTCCCAGCTTGGCTGGCACCGTGTGGCCGGATCACGTCCCGCTGCCGAGGGCTCCGCAGAGCCCCGGGGACCCGCGCCGAGGCCGGTCAGCTGCTGCCGAGCTGCGGGGAGGCTATCGCGTGACCTGCGGGCAGAGGAGAGGGGCGGGCAGGCGTCTGATGATGGAAACCATCACCCTGTTTGCAGCGGGCGAGTGACCCAACACACAGGAACTGTCAGCAAACAGCCGCAGGAGGTGCCAGCACGAGTCACTCTGCATTTGTTTAAGGGGGTGGTCGTTCCAAACTTCGGTTTATGGATCGTTTGTGAACCCCGTGGCTACAGCCTCCCCCGCGGTCTGTCTGCAGAGGGGCAAACCCAGCCCCCCAGTGCAGTTCCTAACTGGCCAAAAATCCCTTTGAAACCACAGGTCTGTGTTTCCAAACTGCAGCCGCCCTTGGGGACAGCAAGGGACCAAAGGGGTGCAAGGAGGATGGCCAGGGCGGCCAGGGCTGCTGGTGCAGATGGGAACAGTCCCCAGCGAGAGCCCAGGTCAGCAAAGCCAGAGCAGAGGCTTTGGGCTAAGTGAGCAGCTGGGGGGAAAATGAACAAACAATATTAAGAAGGGAAAAAGAAAATGAGCTAAAGGTAGGGCTGCAGTTACTGGTCAGTGGTGGATGCCCAGGGCCGGGGGAACCTTCTTGGGTGTCCATAAAAATACTTAAGCAAGAAAGTGCTTCCTGTGCACAAAAATAATAGCAGTAATGAAAAAAATCCCAACATAATTTAATAAGATAATTTTATGGCAGGGGATGTGGGGTGAGAAAAACTAAAGCACAAGGAATAATTACACTCAACAGTATGAACAATGATTACCAAATTATGCAACTGATTAACCATGGCATATATGTAATTACTAATGAGTTTGATAAAATTTTAATTATACCTTGTTCTTTGGGGCATTCAGCAAGCCATGAAAATAATAATCATGTAGTGCTCTGTCACAGATGATTGCCTCGGACAGGGCAGTAGTGACGAATTCAGGGCTGTGACACTGGGCTGGGATGAGCAACCTGCTGCCTGGAGCAGCCAGGATGGGCCAGCAGCCCTGGGCTCGTACGGAAACGTCCCCAGCGTGTCTGCTTGGGGGCTGAGCCACGCAACGCCCTCCTGGCTGAGCCTCCTCACCCAGGCTGTCGATCAGCAAAGCCGGGGGACCCACTCAGGGTTTGTGCCACCCCCTCCAGCACTGGTGACAATAGCAGAGCCCAGACCCCCTGTTCTGCCTCGGTGTGTCCCTGACAAATGGCACGTGCCCCGGAGAAGCTGAGGCTCTCCCCGACTCTCTGGGATGCTCTCTTGGGCTTTGCTTGCCCTGGGCTGGGTCAGGCTCCCCCCCAGCCCCCTGCCCAGGGACATACCTTGGTTGTCTTCACCTTGTTGCCACTGCTGCAGCTCCAGCCCGAGAGGTCGGGCAGCACCTTGCACTCCTCCCCGTCCAGGCAGGGCTCCATCTGGCACCACCACTTCTGCAGCACGATGGATGCTGGGGGAGAGGAGGGCGTCAGCTTGTCCACTGTCCGGTCTCATTTGACCCAACTGCTCCACCTGCCTCCGAAGCACCCAGCTCTGTCCCTGCCCCAGGTTCAAAGCCTCACAACAGCCCTGTGTTCGCTCTCAGCATTGTTGTTCTCTGACCTACTGCAGGCTCCTCACGCCGGGGCAAAGGGACTGTTGGCCACTACTCAACTGCATTAGGCTCTTGTAATTGAAGCCTCCAAGGTGGGAAACCAGACAGGGCTCCCCTGTCTTTGGAAAGATGACACACACAAGCCATTTGGGACAACGAAAGCCTTCCCTGCCAACTCATCCTGCCATTTCTGGGTGTTGCACACAACCACGCTCGCAGGACACCGGCTGTCACACGAATCGACACCACACCGGCAGAAGCTGCAGCTTTTCGGTGACACCACGCGATGCCATTTGATAAAATATCCAGGGCTGGAGCTTTGCCCCCTGCTCCTCGCAGGTGCTGGTGCTGCGTGGCTGGGGTCCTGGCCCTGCCTCCGGCTGCAGCAGCGCGGTGAGCAGGGATCGATCCAGGCGCCAGCGCAGTGATGAGCTGCAGGAGCTTGAACCGCTGCAGCACCACAACCCCGGCACGGCACACAGCCTGGGGCTGCACGGGCTGGGGGGACACAGCCTGGGGCTGCACGGGCTGGGGGCACACAGCCTGGGGCTGCACGGGCTGGGGGGACACAGCCAGGCCAATGGAGAGTGTCCCCAAAACACTCCCTCTCCCGTGCAGGAACCCCTGGGCAGGTCTCCTCTTTTAGTCCCAGAGTAGAGAAACTCCAATGAGCCCGACTGATGGGGAAGATGCAGTTGGGGGTCCCGGTACCCAGCTCACGGCCGCGGGGTACTCACCATCCACACAGGAGGGAGCTGCCCGCGTTGTCCCTGCCACCTGCCCCGGGAAGCAGGAGCATTTCACCGTCTGGGACCGCTCCTCGATCTTGTTCTTATTGCAGCACCTGTGAGCTGCAATGACTTCACATGTGCCAGGCTCTACGTGCACTGCGGGAGGAGAAACAGCCACCGTCACACAGGGCTGTGGCCCGGAGCTCCCAGCAGCACTGCCGGTGTGTGCGTGACCGGGAGAGCCTGGCACGGGCAGCGCTGCCGGTGTGTGCGTGACTGGGAGAGCCTGGCACAGGCAGCGCTGTCCCTGCCTCTGGCAACGGCCCCAGGGCTGCCGATGGCCTCCAGCTGGCTCAGCCCAGCATCTCCCCAGCCTACCCGTGAGGAGGAGAGTCCACCCAGACCTCCTGCACCCAAGCCCTCCAAACAGCCCTCACACCCATCCCACCCAGCAAATAAACAGCCTCTTGCCATGGCCAAGCCAAAGCTTTACTGAAATTAATGAGCACGTTAATTAATTGCTGCTGATAATGAGATGCATGCTTTGCTCCAGGAGGGGATGGTGTGTCACGCTGCCTTTGGCTTCCCAGTGCCACTACCTCCGACCCCAGCTAAAACCAACCCTCCCGTCTGGCCATCACACACCATCCTCTGGCTGGAGGAGGGAGGACGAGGGTGGCTCTCTGCCCTGCGGTGACACAGAAATGTCACAGTGTTCATCACAAATCCGGGCTGCTCTGCTGCTCCCCCTCCCAGTGCCATTAAAATATTAAGGAAGAAAGAAAACTAATGTGCTGGCTTATCACCTCTGGGATCTGGGTTTAGAAGCTAGTTAGCATTGCAAATCAATGACTTTCGCTGGGTAAGGGCCCACACAAGCACAATACAAATTAGCCAAATGGGGCTGGATAGACTCAGCTCCCACGACCCGGGAGCAGGCGATCCCCGCAGGTCCCGGTTAATGAGCACCGGAGGAGCCGCGCACCGAGACGCCCCCGGGCTCACTGGGACAGGCTTTTACTTCCGCAGCAGGCGGGAGCCAGGCTGCGGGGAGGGTGGGGAAGCTGCGCTGCTGCAGGTGACATCCCAAAATCCCTACAGACAGCACACGTCACACGTCAGACCTGGCTGCTCCGTGTCCTCAGCTTGGGAGCATGCCCGGCCCCTTCCACACCCCAGGATGTGGGCAGGAGCCCCACGGGAGGCAGCAGCAGCCACGGGAGGACAGGCTGAGGTGCAGTGGGACAGGCAGGGCGGTGGGAGCAGCGTGGGGGGCTGCTGTTGTGGTCTCTGTAAGCACAAGCCCATGTGTGGCCCTTTCCCAGCACACGTGTGGTTCCGGCCGTCACTCGGATCCACGGACACAGACCTGCCCGTGCCCTCCTGCCCACCCAGCCTCAGCTCCCAGCTCCGCTGCCAGTTGCCAGGAGGCTCCTGCTGAGGGTCCTGGGGCCCCGTTTGCCCCCAGCCCAGGTTTGTCCCAGTGTCCCCTGCCCAGCTCTGCGGGAACTGCCAGACAAAGGGGACCAAGGAGGGTGACCTGAGTCATGGCAAGAGCTCCGGTGGGTCCCAGGGAGGGGCAGCAGGTACCCGTGCTCACGGGCAAACCCTGTCTGCCTCTCAGGAGCTTTGGGGAAGCCGCCATTCCACCTTGTCAAAGGAAAGCTCAAGGAGGTGGGATCTGTCCCCATGTCCCCACGCGCTGGGGAAATCCCTCTGCCCTGCTGTCGCATTTTCACAGCCCTGCTGGGAAATGCTGATCCCAGTGCAACCTCCTGGCCATGCCAGCTTCCAGCCACAGCAGTCCTGGTCCCTGTCCTCTTCCCACCGCACGTGAGACAAAAGGGCAGGACCCGGGGAGCTGGCCCAGGACCCGCGCGCCAGCGATGCCACCAGCCTGGGGCCAGGGCAGAGACACTCGTGCCTGCGCAGAAAGGCCACGTCCCAAGGTGAACGTGGGCAGTGACAACACTGCTGGTCCCCCACAGTCTGCTCTGTCTGGGAGCAGCCACGCACCCCTGTGCCCTGCACCCATCAGCACACGGGCAGGATGTGCCATGCAATTACCACAGCTTTAATTTGGCTTTATTTATTGTTATTTCATGGTCATTTTCTTTTAATGAACCATCACTTCCCTTTCTGCCCATAATAATTACACAATTATCTATCCTGGAAGTATTTTGTAATAGCATCTCTGGCCATAAATTTTATCCTCCCTTTTAAATGCCATCATAATTCAGCTTTAATGATAATTTCCATTCTCTTTCTACGCAGAAATGGTAGACTTTGGTGAAAGCGAGAAGGAAAGCAACTCATTACAGAACAAATGCGACTGTTTTGCCCCGTTTTTACGGTTAATGAGATTTTTCAGACAATTGGAGGAATAAGCAGAGGTCTTTGGCTTTGGCTGACCACGAACCCACATTCCCACCACGCTCTGGTCCTGGACCACAAGGAGTCACTTGCTCACCCGACACAGAACTCCAGCCCCCCAAAACGGGATTTTATTCAGTGCCCAGGCGCATTTGTGGGTTTGACTCGTTTTTCTAAAAGCCTCCTCACAAAACTTCATTAGCAGAGCTCTTCCCAGGAGGAAGGGCCAGACGACCCCTCTGCTCCCTCACACTCCTGCTCTCCGGCTTCTCATTTTCAGCCAATTTAAAAAGATTCAGCCCAGGGAGAGTCAGACAGAACTGAGAAATCACTCATTACAGCCATGCATAAGAGTTTGCTAACACACCAAAGCCCTTTTAATTTGCTCAAAAAGGTGCAACATGGAGATAAAGAACAATTCAGCTCTGCCCTGCCTTACTGCAGCTGGCTGGGCAGGGCAGCAGCACTCAGCGCCCGCAGGCACCCACCCTGTCCCTGCCAGTGACACCAAGGAGCCCTGATGTGGGTGTGCAGGCACAAGGAAGGTGCTCCCACCAGGACAGACAGACACTGTCCATCTCCAGCTCACACCTTGTCCCCAGCCCTCTAGGCAGGTCACCTGGGGAAGGCAAAGCCCAGGGCAGGAGGGAGACGCTCCTGAACTCAGGGCACGTGGGAGATGCTCTCACTGCTCAGATGCTGCTTCACGCCCCAGCCCTGCCAGACCCAGCCCGGGGCTGTCATTAGCTGAGCCGCCCCAGGGGTGCAGATCTGCCACTGCGCAGGGAGCAGGGAGGCAGCTGTGAGCCTCAGAAGAGGAACGTTCAGAAAGCCTTTGTCCTCCCTCAAAAGCCTACAGCTTTCCTTTGAGCCAGGCAGAGTAAACGAATCCTTCGGCATCAGACAGGGCGATTCCCAGGATGCCAGAGGGAGACTTTGCCGTTTTCTCGTTGCAGAAGAGATGAGCAGCCCCGTGCTGAGGGGTGCTGGCAGGAGAGCGGTGCTGAGCTTTTATGTCACACACCTGGGAAGAGCCAGGGGAGAACTGGAGCCAGAGAGCAGGGAGAGCGAGGGGCTCCTCCAGAGCTCCCTGCAGTTGCTTCTCCTTTTGCTGAGCCGCTGGAAACTTCGAACCAGATAAGACTCAAAATGCAAATCAGAGGGATGGTGTGTTTAACACCGAGAGCAGGAAAGCCCCAGAGAGGCTGGGACAAGTTCCAGAGCTTCTGGCAGGCTTCTCCTTCCCATTTAACTGGTATTTCCCCACTGAAGCCTTTTTTTTAAAAAAAAATCTTATCTCATGGAACCATAAAGGCGCTGTAAGAGCACAAGGCTTTTGCATCCTGCATGCAAAAATAAATAAAAACGCTGTCTTACTCTGGCTGACCTTTAAGTGAAAGGCAGAACGTGCCTTTTCATGGCATAACCTGAAATGACACATTCTGTGTGTCTCAGGGAGGCGTGGGCACTGCTCCGCATGTTCACTGTGCAGTATCGCTCTGCTTGCTGTGGGGAGGCGTAAAACCAAGAGAAGCTGAACCCATGTGATTGCCAGGCAATGCCCAAACCCTCTGCATCAAAACCCTTCCTCCTGGGCACCAAAATGCTGCTCAGTGGGTCCCGGTGTCCCCGAGGGCTGAGCAGGGACCAGGCAGAGCCGGGGCGGGAGGCAGAGGTCCGGTCCCGGTGGGGAGCGGAGCCGCGGGCAGCCCCGAGGCACCAGGAACGGCACCCGGGCAAGTGATGGTCTGAGTGATCTGCGCTCCGTGCCCTGCATCAACCCTACTACTAATATGCACTGAATAATTCAAGTCTTAAAATCACTACTGCCTAGATGCATGTATTATTTAAGAGGGTTTTGGAGAGAAGCAGCCTTGTTTTTATTGCTCATTAGCTCTGCATGTCAGTTGGGATTTTTTACTACTTTGTCACCTCCAGACCCCACACCACGCTCTGTCCCCCTTCGCTGTGTGTGCACATACACGACCTGCTTGTGCAAACCCCATCACCTCACACCTGCAAGCAGAAAAACAAATGCTTGGACTGCATGGAGAAAAGCCAGGAGTTCTGCCGTGGCCTGACAGATGAACCCATATGGGCAACCTGGGCTGGAGGATCCGGCTCCCAACACACAACCTGCCTTCCTCTGCGGTGCTTCCCACACACCCAGAGCAGCGTCTGCCTCCTCAGGAGAAGGTGGCTCGGGAAAATATTCCATCTTGATGCAAAGGCTGCACACAATGGAGAAACCAATGCTTCCCCAGGCGAGAGGGGATCTTGCAGAAGCATCTTACAAATAAACACCACAGAGCTGCTGTCTTTGCTCCGAGCAGCGACATGCTGACCAATAAATCTCTCTCACAAGATAATCAGAAATCAGTGCTCTCCACTCACTCCGAGAACCTCATTTCCTGAAAGCAAATCCCAGCTGACTAAACGCCTTTCCTTCTGCTCCAGGTTGAGTGATGAATGTGACCAAAGGCAGAGATGGCACTTTGATTATCAGCATTAGAGGGATTTATCTGAAGATGCTGGGGCCACCTTTGTGGGAGCTGTATCCAGACAAGAAGGCCTTGTTCATCACGTAGAGCTCACCACGTTACACGGGGGATTAAACCTCTGGTGAATCATCCTTCACCGAGGAGCCTCCTGTTCCGTTGCCAAATGACTTGATCTCCGCACTCGATCCGTGTGGCTATTGAAATCCAACCACACGCCCCAGGCAGCACCACTATGCTTGGACACACCAGCATTTCAAGAGTTGGACTCGATGATCCTTGTGGGTCTCTCCCAACTCACAACACTCGATCATTCTATGATTCCCCACGTGCTGGGCGGGCACAAGTGATCAGATCTCATTTCTGCAGCTGGATGTTCACCGCGCGGTGGGTGACAGAGGGGCTGCACGTGGGCTCCCTGTTCAGGAATTTGTGACTTTGGGGGCTGCAAAACCTTGTGGCCACATTGTCACAACTAAAGATCTTCCTCTGCTATCACTCATTTTTAGGTACCACGCTTGGTTTTAACTGTGAATAAATGCAATGCTCTAAAGGGCTGAAAGCTCTGGATGTGTCTGTCCTTTTGGGCACACAACCCATTGGCACCTCTGACTCCGGGGGTCCTGGACAGACCTCAGCAGTGCTGCCATCCCCCTCCCACCTCCAGTTCAACTCCACCCACAGAAACCTAACTGCGGGCTTCCTCGGCCAAAAACACCAGCACAACTGAGAATGCAACCTTATGAAAGTGTGTTTCAAACAGAACCTTCACCCAAAACTGTCCCAAAAGAAGCAAAACCGCAGGGCAGACAACAGGAATATAAAGCCCTTGAACCAGCAAGCGGGCCAAGAGTTCCTGGTCTGAGCTGGTGGAAACCCAGCCCAGGGGAGGGGGCAGCAGCCAGGGCAGCCGCACAGAATCTGTCCAGTGCCAGGAGACCCCGACGCGCAGAGAGAAACTGTGTTAATAGAGACACAGAGCAGGGGCAGACTCCTAAGTATCTGCTCCTGGTGTGCCCTCCGTGCTGTGGGTTAGAATTTGCTTGAATAAAAAGTACAAGATTTGTTCCACTGTGGATAAATCTGTGTGAGCAGATAATCCCCTCGCTCTGCCTGCAAGCAGGTGAACGCACGAGCCCGTCACCTCACGTACAGAGCGAGATGTAGACATAATTCACACCCTGTGGGAACACTTGGACATCTGCACTTTAAACCCAGGCGAGTCGCTGCTTTATTAACGCCAGCTCTGACCCTTTCCCAAAGAAGCAGCTCCCTGCAAACGGCTGCTGCCAGGGAGGAGCGGGGCTCCCCGGCCCCAGGGACGTGGCAGTTTGGTGAGAGGCTGAGCCCCCATCCTGGGGAGTCCTGAGCTGGTGTCAGAAAGTCATTCCAGAAGCAACGGAGGAGTTTTATCTGCTCACACACCTGCTACGGGTTAGGAAGGGGGTAAGGTGGGAAACTGCTGACCGGCTGGTTGAGGGAGTCAGTCTGGAAGATACTCTGGCTGGGATGGGGATTACAGGATTAGAACTGCTCTTAATGTCTAATAAGAAATAACAGAAACAGGACAGGGCTAAGTGTGGGGTCAGGCAAGAGTATAAAAAATTTCAAATTAACCCTTAAGTACCTTATTTTGCAAACACAGGCATAAGACACAGGCAGCACGTGCCCCAGGATGGCTCCGTACGCTGAGCACTCACCTGAGCCATCCTACTGCACAGCTCTGCCCGCACACCGGCAACATCCGCCCCCACCCCACAGCCCATCCTCCCACCCTGCACCAAGAGCAGAACCGTGTCCCTGCCCCGGTGTGTCCCGTCGGGCTCCTGCACCAGGCAGGACAGGCACGAAGGGCTCAGCACGACCTCAGCTGCTTCTCTTCTCAAAAGAAACTCCAGCCATGGGTTGATGTGACCCCTCCGACAGCGGCTCGGCAGCAGCTCCAGCACACACATACGGGGGATCTCAAAGCCCCCGCTGGGAACAACAAATTAACACCCCAGTGCCAAGGCTCTGCTTTCCAGTGAGACTCTCAGGTCTGCATCAGTTGGTACTTGTTCCATGTTTCGAGATGATTTTTATAACCAGAGGGCTGAAAATTTGTATTTCTAACGAAAGCCTGAAATGGAGAGTATCCATCACATAACAAGTGTGGTTTGTGACACTCATTGTGACTCTGATGGAAAGAGTCGGCTCGGCTGCTCACAGATCAAGAATTACCTCAGTAATAACCTGGAAACATGGCTGTGTCTCAGGTTTTGCTACAGACATGAAGAAATTTGCTTTTCAGCTGCCCAGACCAGCTAGGCTCACCAAGCTACAGTTTTCAAATGCCCCATATTAAATATTCACAACTCCTAACTCAAGGAACAGCTTTACTGCTATGTGGCTCCTGCAGATTCTGCCCCACACCTTTGGAACACTCATCCTCACTGCCTGGACACCGAGGTCCCCTGGGCCATCAGCCTCTGGTCCCAGAGGGACACTTGCCCACTCCTGCAGCTGGTGCATGTCACAGCCCGAGACCTCCCATGCTCATCCTCCCACCCAGGAACAAGGGACGGACCCTCAACAAACATCTCAGTCCCACGTAGCCCCCACCCCGGGCATCCCACGGAGACCCCAAGGTGCCACCAGTGTTCCGGGTCCCAGCGTGATTGCACAGGACCGTGACACACGCAGCGAGGACGTCGCTTCCCCTACCTGAATGGCTTCTGTGATGGGTGGAGGCCAGTGTCAGTCTTCCCCACAGTGTGGTAAGGCAGAGAGTGAGCACGAAAACCCATTTGCTCAGGCTTTGTATGTCTCTCTCACTCATTCTACCAAAAACAAGGAGAGATGTGTGGGACAGAAAGAAATCTCAGCAGCAGCAGCAGCCCCGACGAGCGACAGTTACCTCTTACTGGGGTTTGACGCTAACACCCGCGCATCTGCCAGCCTCGGGAAGGCCGGGTCTGTGCCAGGGGCAGACATCAGCGCGTCTGAAAGGAGAGAGAGAAACAGGGGTAGTGATGCCTGCTGGAAGGACCTGGGGTGGGAACCACCGAGCCCGCTGGCAGCAGCTGGGGATGCCCCGGGGCTCGGCTGTCCCCACCATCGTGCACAGGAGCACACACTGGCTGGTCACACACACCCAACCGCCCCGGGACCTCAGCCCCCAGCCCTGCCCACCCCCCTAACAGCAGCGCCTCTCCAGAGGAGTTGCTCCTCATTTCTACTGCTGAGCGTGCAAAATCAGGCCCGTTATAGCACAGGATTAAAGCAGATCACAAATACTAAACACAGAGCCGGGGTGTGTGGGAAGAGCAGAGTAAATCAGCAGTGAGTCACTCCAGGGATCGCCGTTTCCATGTGCATTACAGGCTCTCATCACCCTCACGTCACTGGGGTCCCATGCAGTGATGCCCGAGGTCTGACCCTCGTGGGCTGGGCACTGTGCAAACCGCTCACCAGCAGACGGACAGACGGACCGTGTCTGCTCACGGGGCTGGTGCCACACGGACGCCCAGGGACGGGGCAGCTGCTGCCTGGGTGGACACACACAGCCCACCGCAGTGCCAGGACCTGCATCCCGGTGCCCCAGAGCAACACCCGGTGCTGGAGTGGCTTCTGCTCTCAGACAGCTGCAAAGTTCATCAAACCACACAGACAAAACCGTGTCCACTGCCTTTAAACACTCCTGATCCTCAGTAACTGCTCTTGGCACCTCGGTGCACAGCAGGGCCAGGTACCAGCACCGCTGCCACGGGCACCCCCTCCCACGCCGCGCAGGATGTGCTGGGGAGGAGCAGAGTTTTACACCTGGAGCCCTTAAGGAAAAACATAAATCCCCAAAGACTCAGGTTTTACCCTTGACTGCTTTAAGTTCCTCCTCTGTACCATTTGTCACCGCAGCCCCGCCGGCGGAACCGGAGCAGCTCCAGTGGTAACAGCTTTGCCAACGATGTCACCGCTGGGCATCTGCCCGCTGAAGTGACAACCTCCTTCATCGCCCGCTGAGATCAACCGCGTCCGGGGCAAACAACCGTGCTCCCCATAAAACTGCAGTGCTGGGTCATAATTTACTAACGAGAGGCCACACAGACACGTGGCAATGACGCCAAGGCTGGGGAGCGCTGCCAGCACCTGGCTGTGGCTGCCCCTGTCCCCTGCGAGGCTCCTGCCCGTGGTCCCCTCCCTGGTGAGATGCCCTGCACTGGTCCCCGCTGCCCGCACCCACCGCGGCAGCACAGGCAGTGCGGGACGCCAGCCGGGCACCGGACAAACCCGGGCTGCTGGGAGAAGAAACCTTTCATTTTCAACCATCTTCTAAATTTCTATCTGCTCTGGTCCAGGCTGAGACAGTGAAACAGACTCGTATAATGAAGTGCCAGAACAGGAAATGCTGACATTTTTAATCAAAACAAAGTGATTTGAGGTGATAAAAGGGCATTTCTTGTTTTGAAGCATTTCAAAATGAATTGTTCTGTTTTAAACTGACATTTCAAAATGAAAAATGTTTCATTCCAAAATGCTGATTTAAAATGATATTTTCCATTTTGATTCTCACAGCTGGGGGCTGGGGGGGAAAAAAAAATCAGAAAATGTCACCAAAAATGTTGACATTTGCCCAGAAAAAAAGAAAGATATCTTGACAAAATCACATATTTTATGCTAGCAAAGAATTTAGAGCTAAGAAAAGCTGCATCCTGTGCTGCAGGGACCAGATGAGCTGTGCAGACCTGCACCACTGCCCCAGGCCCCGGGAGACACGGCGTCACCAGAACACACCCGGGACAGCTTCATTTGTGGGAAAACCATCACTCCTCGAAGCAGCACGAGCTGATGGGACAAGACAGCACCCACTCCCCCGTGTAAAACCGGATTTAGGCAAACACCACGGTCCGGGGGGGCTGTCAGCAGGATCCGCTCTGCAAGAGGTGTCCTCAGAGGGGTGTCCCTTCAGAGATGTCACAGCCCATCACATAAACACTGATGGCAGCTTAAAACTCACTATTTCCTCAATTAAAAAGAGCTCTCAGAGCTGCGCAGCCCTTCAGTGCACATCCAGGGGCAGCGCGTGCACCAGCGCTGGGGCCAGGCGGGAGTGGGCAGGATACACAACGCCCTCCCACACCCCACGCGTGTACACACCCCCCCACACCCCCGGCCACGCTGAACCCGGGAGCCAGGGACGCTGGGACACCTCCCACAGCACACAGCTGGCCCCGCGAGGTCCCCAGGAGACATCCCTGAATCTCTCAGCTGGACCAAAAAGCAAACTCACCGCTGGCCACCTCCATCCCACGCAGGACAGGGACGCGCTCCCGACACTGTATCCAGCTGTATCCAGCTCAGAAAGGCTGAGCTGTTTGCTCTTGCCAAGGAAGCATAAATAAATCACCGAGTTATCAATAATGCAGCCCGCGCTGGCCACGCCGCACTCGAGAGGGAAGACACCGCGCCGAGCGGCAGGAGCCGAGCTGGCGGCCAGGAAGAGCACGAGGAGTTTGGAGGAGCACGAGGCCAGGAGGGTCCATCCCCAGCAGTGGCTGTGGGAGTGATGCTCCTCCCGGAGCCACGCCAGCACAGGCGCTCAGGGCTCCACTCACACACAAACCCCCGCTAGAAAACACAGCTTTGCAGAAATTGCTATTTTGACAGTTATCAACCTCCATCGTCATGAGACTCCAGCTATAAATGTTTGGTCTGACTTGAAATTTTTCAGCCTGGAATGACATTTTGAAATGAAGAGTGGTGTTCTGGCACGTCAAAGAACTTAATTCTGATTGAAAAGACCAAAATTCTCTCTTCTGTTACGTTCTGCTTGGAATTTTGTGGCATTTTTCATTAACAATTTCTGTTAGCTGCTTTCTGCCTTCTGGGTCTGAGCTGGAACCTGAAGTGACTGCACAGTGTCCAGATCTCTCTGAAGATAAAACTCGGCTGTAGCCAGGACATGGCTGTTCCTCTGCACGGGCCTCTGTCCCTCCCCATGGCCACGGGCCATCACCCATACCGGAGCCTCGTTGAGGTTCCCCACGGACACACTGGGAGCAGCCCCACACTGCCCTCCCAGACCCTGGCCACTCTGCCAGCACAGGATCTAGAGACCTTTTCCTCCTTCTTCACTAAAGCCACTGGCAGAACCGCATCCCTCCAGCCAGGACCGCTCCGTCGCAGCTCGGCTGGAACGCAGCCCAGCACCCTCGGTGCTAACGAGGGACACTCTGTCACGCCAGATTGCGCTCCAAGCCCTGTCAGTCTGCAGCATTGTTTGCAAAGGTCCATGTGAGCTGGATCATTATAGTTAGCAGAATTCCACCCAAAAAAGAAACAGAGCGAGGAGGGGGAGGCTGGCACGTGGGCTGGTTTTTGGTGACACAACCCTCCCCGCTGCAGCTCCAGCACTGGCAGCCTTTGTGCACACCTGGCCCTGCGGTTCTGCCAGTTTTCACCCAGCCGAGTGCTGGATCCCCCACCCCGGGCAGACAAGGAATGCTCAGACACGCACAGGCCGTGAGGTTTGGGCTCAGGACCTCCCAGACACTCTGCTGCTGCCTGTCCTGGCAACCAGCTGCGAGCGCTGACCACGGCTGGAGGTCCCTGGGGAGCAGGATGCTGCCATCCCCCGAGCACAGACCACCCACAGCCTCTGCACCCACAGCTTCGGGTTCATCAGTGCAGGGTGGCCAAAGCCTTGCTCCCTCCACAGCACCCAGGACGCTCAGCTATGGGCAGAGCTGGGAGCAGCGCCCAGGGGATCGGCGTGTCCGCTCGGATCTGCACCGACGGGAGCGCCACACAATGACTCCTGCACCTCCCGCGCCCTGTGACACCCCCAACACCACGCTGCTCCTTCCCAAGGGGAAACCCCACCACTGAGGGGCCTGGCCTCAGCCCCAGGTTGAGCCGAGTCCTTTTGCACATTTCGCTTTAGCTCTTAGTCGGGGTGCGCTTACAGCAGCCCAGCCCCACAGATGGGTGGGTAAGGGCAGCACGAGGCACGTGCCCTCCAGCCCGGCAAAGAGGTGGCAGGGGAGCACACAGAAACGCAGAGGACTCCTTCCCCAGGCGTGCTCTCTTGTCCTCTCCTCTGCACTGATTTATTTCCAGCTCCTTGCTCATTCCTCCAGCGTTTGCAGCATCTCCTTCCCAGCGAATGTGAATGGGAGAGTTTTTACCTGTAATTCCGCCCAAGTAGGGGCTTGTTCCTGCTCCTGAATCCCACTACCCCACTGCTGCTGGCATTTTGAAGGTCAGCTCTGCTGACAGCTCAAACCTCAGACTCATCCAGTGCCAGGAACCTCTCTGACAGCGTGCGGCTGCTCATCAGGGGTGTCGAAACCTGAGGCCAACAGCAGCTCAGTCAGTCAGGTCTGAGACTGAGGAAAGCAGAGGACTCGACAGCTCAAATTGTTTTCCCAGGAGACACATCACCCCCCCTGGGCAGGCTCTTTTCTGAGCTGTGGATGCCCCAGCACAGACCAACTCACCCAAGGCACCCACACACCCAGCAGCCCCCCAAGCCTCACCCTGTGTCAGAAGGGATGGCTAACGGGCAGGAGGAGGGGACAGCCGCTCCCTGCCCAGCACCAGGACAGGTCATTCTGTCTCCAGGATGGGACTGGTACAACTGGAGCTTTGCTGCGGGTCAGGGGACACCCGGCCCTGCCAGCTGCCCCCCGTCCCGTGCCCCAGCCCCGCTCCATCCCAGGCACAGGCACACAGCAGAGAGCAGCAGAGCGGAGGAAGATTGAACCCCACGGCCCGTCCGTGCTGCCCGGGGCTCCGGTGGCACCGAGGGAAGGCGAGGGCTGCTCCAGTCTCCCCTTCCAGGGGCAAAAAGCGGGTTTGGACGCTCCCTCCGTGATTTGCCCCCAAACCGTAAGTGGCTTCGCGGGGCAGAACCCGCGGCCCCGGCCAGGGCTGACCCCTGGGAGCGGGGGGAGCGGCCCCTCGGGCGGCCGTTGCTGTTGGAGTCACCGGTCACCGATGCGGGACTGAGACCTGCCTCGCCCGGGCAGCGGACGCGCAGCCGGGCCGGGAGCGCGCTCCGCTGCAGAGCCTGGGACCGGCGCTGCCGGTGCCCACGGTCATGCCGACCCCGGCGGTTCCCCCGCCGGTAACGGCCCTGCCGCGGTCTGGGCTCAGCCCACAGTGGGACGAACGCGGTGTCCCCTCGCACTGGCCCGGGGACCGGGACCTGGCAGGGCCGCGGGGTCCCGTCGGTGCTGCCGCCGCGCTCGACACCGGGTCCGGCCCGGGGCTCCCGTCCCGTCCCACCCCGCCCGCCCCAAACTTTCCGCCCCGGTACCTGCCGGTGCCGTCCGTACGGGCCGGGGCCGCCGCTGCCCATGGCCGCCGCCGTCCGCCCGCTCGCTCCCTCCGCCGGGTCAGCGCCGCCTCCGCGGGCCGCTGCGGCCGGGGGCCGGGGGCATAGCCGGGCGGCGGCACCGGCAGCGCGGGGCTCGGCGGGGCGGGGCGGGGCGGGGGCGGTGGGACCGGTGCCGCCAGGGCGACGGGAAGGGGCACAGCGCCCCCTGGCGCCCACGGACCGACCCTGGCACCGGCGGTCCCAGCTCCGCACCGACCCGACCCGCAGCAGCGACCGCCGCTCCCACAAGGACGTTCCCTGCCCCAATTAGCGCCGGTGCTCGGTAATGCAGCCAGCGGGGAGGAGCTGAGTCACCTCAAAACCAATTTTCCCTCCCAAAAAGCCCCCTGTGGTGGCCTCGGTCAGCAGCGAGTGGGACTGTTCGGTGCGGGGACGGACAGACCAAAATGTCCCTGGTGACAACCAGCTCCCAGGACCCAAGACCTTGGTCTCTCCCCTGGGGGAAGGGTCACCCCAAAATGCACATAGGGAGCCAGGGGAAAGCACCTCGGCTTTAAGATGCCCAGTATAAGAACGGGTTTTTCTGCTATTTTATGTAAGGGAAATGAGTTCTTTTCCCCCTTTTATAGAGTCAAAATTGCCATATGTTAAATTCCAATTAATTAGACTTGGTTGTGCAAAAGAAAACAGAAAAGCTTGACAAGATTAACCCAAACCCCAGTAATAACATATTAAGGAAATACAAGCATCTAATTCTTCAGATCAGAGGGGTTTAATAATAATGCCAAAAAAATCAATATGAAACTAAATTAAATCTGCTGTTTATATTCATCAGGCAATTTGATAGAGAGTCTGCCAATTCAGGTCTCTATTGCTATGATAAGTAAATACAAACATATTACTTTTCAGATCACAAAGTTTTAATGGAAATGATCAAGAGCAAATGCAATTAAAACTACCTTTTACAACAGCCAAATTCCAATTAAATTAGGCCAGATTATTCAATAAGAAAGCCCACAAAAATCAAGCTCTTTATTGATGTAATGGTACAGAAATACAAACTCACTGCTTTCCAGATCACAGCATTTCAATGCAGGGGAAGAATTAAGACTTCAGTAGAACTGATTTCATTTAAATTCTGCTGGAAGTGAGCACACTAATTCCTCCTCCCCTCAACCACTTGTTCAACAGCAGCCTCAGCATCACTCCCTTCCCTGGCTGCGACTCCACCAGGAGCCCGTTATCTTACTATGAGGAAAAAGTATCTGTAACAAGACAAATTTGGCAAAGAAAGGAAAATCATAGTGATGAACACTCCTGCTGCCATGTAAGAAATTATTTTGCCTTAGACAGAACGACTGTCAAAGTACCTGAGCCCTTGCATACTCTCTAGGTGATCGACTGGCTTTTTTTTTCAGGGAAAACCTCAGAGTTTACAGCAAGGCCTTGGCTTGGATGGTTACATCGAGGCACATCGGGACACCAGAAGACTTTAAATCCTCAGTGCGATCAACTTCTCTGCAGCTGTTCAGAGCAGAGGCATACAAATTATTTTATTAAAGCTGGAAAAAGCAGAACTCCTGACATTTTATTCCTGGGGAAGATTTGTCACACCCCGTTTTCAGTGGGTAACTGGATTAAGATTCAAGCTTATTTATCCCCTTCCTCTGATGAGGCACCGGTGCCTCCAGGCTGTCTCAGCACAGTGTACCCACCTCCGAGGGTTTTGTTCCCGTTCCAGAATGTTTTGTTGACAAGAGGGAATTTTGGTGCAGATTCCCAGCCTGACATTTCCAGATTCCCAGGAGCAGGGATCTCCAGGGAGCCTGGGCACTCACCGCACAGGCAGAGACGAGTCCCGCTCAGCATCCCTGCATCCTCTGGGATGTGGGGCTGAGCTTCCAAACTGAAAAATAAAGTCCCCAAAGGCTCCATAAATCCCAGTTAGCCCTATTATCACACATTCATTATTGTCCTTCTGTATTTCTACTGTCAAGTGATGTTACATGAGAACAGGAGATTCAGGAAGCCTTTGAGAGCAGGATTGAGCACAAAGATCCCTGGGTGAGATGAAAGGGGTGCACGGGGCAGCAGCAGAGGGGGAAAAGCCAAGGGACCCAAGGAGGTGGATCTGCAGTGGGGAGAGATGAGGGTAAAAGCCTGTGGGAAGTCTGTACCAGCACCAAATCTGCAAAACTAGACTCCAACAGCCTGCAGAGAGGTCACCTACCCCAAGTTGTGACGCTCCCAAGGCTCTTCTGCACTCGAGCAGGAGCAGACACAGAATAAAGATGTGTGGTTGCAATCAGGTTATCCCTTAAAAGAAATAACAATAAATTCTGAAACTTCCCAATTACAGGGGACAGGCAAACCTTGGAAACCATTAAGAGCTGCTTCTTCTGTTGATGAATTATCCAGAGTGCACAGAGCTATTTGCTGAGCTTCACTGTATTACACTAATTATAAATTAATATATTGCTCATTACAGAGTAAAGCTGTGCAGTCAACTAATGCACTGCTGCAAAGAGCCTATTTTAAAACATCTTCTGGTACTTTTATGGTCTAGATGTTTAATTTATTTCTATTCTGGCTTAAATGCCACCAACATGTCATTCTTTCTCAAAGAAATATCCCAGGCTTCATCCTACCTCCTTTGGGGCTCAGCAACACAGCTGAATGGTGAAACTTAGAAAGGCTTTTTAAATGCTAAGCAGTTGCACAAGAAATTAAGCAAAATAGCACCATTTAAGACTAATCCCTATGTTACTAGTTTTTAAATCAGTGTTTATCATGGCAGCAGGCTGGCAGGGGATCACTGGTCCCAGTGCCAGCGCTCCCCATGCACAACCGCTTCCTCCTCATCACACGTGGCTGCTGCTCTGGCGAGCTCAGCGCCTCTTGCACAGAGACAGGAAGAACCAAAGAGCTGCTTTTCTCGAAGAAAGATGTTTTTTTATTCTGAAAGGAATTAAATCTCCACTCCTTTGAAACAAAGTTTTTAATTTAAAACAGACTTTGGAAAACTGTTCCCCAAGTGTTCCCCCTAGAAATTAAAAGGAATAATTTTCATTATTGTTTTCACATAGCATTGTCCAGAAACAGAAAATGTCATAACCTCACATCCTCTCTATTCTGCATAGGCAAACCCACGGGGATTAGAGAGGAGCATTTTGGGTGAGGTAGGGCAGGGAAAGTACGGACATCCTGGGCAGGAAGGGCAAAGGGCAGCGCTGCTGACACCCAAAGTGCCCATTTACTGGCATTTGCCTCCCCAAGCTCACGGTGACCGGGTCTGTAACTGCACCCCAGGCACACACAGGTCTTGTGCCAGGCGGGTGTGTGAAGGGGAACACCAGACCCACGGCGAGGAGGAAACCTCACAGGGAGCTGGCAGCGGGATGAATAGCAGGAAGCGCAGTTCTCTTTCTTGGAAAACAGCGATTAGCATCCCATTGTTCCAGGGAGCATTCCTGCAGCATGTTTTTATGTCAGACCACTCTTTGTGCAGTGCTTAGCAAAACAGAAACAGCCAACACAAAACAGGATCAGCCTTACACAGAAGTCATGTTGGAGACTGCCATTTCCTTCTTTCCAAGCAGAGCATCCTGGTGACTCAGCAGTACCGGGCAACTGGCAGCGCTACAGAGGAGAGAAACATTCCCCAGAAAATCCAGTGATTTTCAACCTTAATAGCACAAAGGATATTACACTCATAATATTTAAGACCCCTCTGCATGACCAGCAGCAGGACAGAGATGCCCTCAGGAGGAAGGCATCTGGAGCAAAGAGAGAGGACCCAGGGCTGCTGGAGAGGGACCAGAGGGGTGGTGGCCTCTGGGCTGGCATAGCTGGTCCCAGTTGGCCCTGGCCCACTGCTTCTCTGCCCACCACAGCTCCCAGCCATGGGACAGCCCTAGGGCTACCAGTTGCCTGAACATACACCAGAAAGGGACTAGAGGGCCACAAGGAAAAAGATGGGGAACCAGTACCAGAAATACCTGAAGCTGCATAACCTGTACATGTACTAGGGCTGCAAGTGTTCCCTGCCTGCAGCTTCTAATGCAAAGAGCTGCTGGCCAGAGCTTCTCCCATCTCTCACCCTCAGTCTTGTAGCACCCACAATGGGGGACTGAGGACATATTTATCAGGGAACACGTTAATTGGAGCCAAGCAACAGCTGGGATACCCAGGTGAGCAGTGGGTGCAAAACACGGCAGGAAATGGGGCAGCAGCTTCAAATAGGGGTGAGAGAGCAGACAGCAGAAAACAGAGCAGGAAAGGGGATGTGAGGGTCTTAGCAGGGCAGAGTGCTTCAAGCTAGGGGTTAGAGATGGGGACACAGGGAGTAGGGAGGGGTTTCTATGGAGTGATGTTAATATCCTAGTACAGTTAGAAGAGCTTTGGCTGAGGAAGGCAGCAGCTGAAGCGTGGAGGGTGGTGAGAGCCTAGCCTGGAGAGGATCAGTGGTCCCTCTGGGGAGCTGAGAGCCCTGGGGCACACCAGCCTTAGGGAATGGCCTCTGTTCTACTGCATGGGAGGCAAATACTGTGTTTTTTCAGCAGGTTTTTTGTTGTCGTAGGAACTCAAGGGCAGGGAGGTGCTAAGGTTGGGCTGTGCGAGTGACTCTGTTGAACTCTCAGGTTGTCCCTTCCCGAATGGGGATGTGCTGCTCCGGGTCAGCTAAACCTGCATCCCGGGTAGTGCTGGAGCACAGCAGCCTGTGTGGGAGCAGGGATTCAGCTCCCGGTCCTCCCACGTTATCTCCTGCTCCCTGCTCGGTTATTAATAGCCTGGCACGACTGAGAGTGGGCTGGCTTTCCTGATGAGCGCAGTGACACAGCGCTGTCGCTGCCAGGGGACGGTGTATCGTGTCGGCGGCTCCGCTGGAGCCCTGGGCAGATCCAGCCCGGGATCCCACCCGCAGCAAAGCACAGGACGGGGACACCCACGCATAGCCGGGTCCCACTCTGCAGCCGGTAAGAGACTCCTGCAGCCGCTTCCCCTGGGCCGGGCTGCAGCTCCCGGGGACTCCCGGGGCGGGGGACCGGGACAGGAGGTGGCGGGCTGACCGTTCCGCCCCGCGCACCGAGCGACTGCGGGGCTGCGGCTCCGCCCCGACGGCCGCTCCCCGAGGCGGGGCGGGGGGCGGGGACCGGGCCGTGCGGTGCCGGGCCATGCTCCCGCGGGTCCGCGCCGCCGTGGCGCAGCTGGTGGCGGGGCTGGGCGCGGGGGCGGGCGGGCAGCCGCCCGCAGAGCCCCGGGGGGACGGGTACGGGGAGGGGGCGGCGGGCGGCTCGTTCTGCCGGCCGGCCTTCCTGCAGCTGACAGCCGAGGAGCTCCGCCGCGCCGGTGACCGGGTGGGCCGGGCGGTGCAGAGCCCCCGCGACAGCCGCCGCCTGCCCTGGAGCACGGGCTACGCCGAGTGAGCGGGGCCGGGAGCGGGGCGGGGGGGCCGGGGGGGCGGGACTGGCACCGCTGCAGGGTCGACGGGAGCTGGAGCGGGTCGCGGTAGGTCCCCCAGGGAGGCAGCCGGGACACTCGCCCCCGGGTCCCCGCTCCCGCCTCCCCCCCGGCTTTAGGGCTCTTTGTCGCTTCTGTTTTCTGCGCGATGCCCGTATCACTGTGGGGAGGTGATACCGGGGGTGAGGGAACGGCTGCGGCTGTCGCAGGACGCGGCGGGAGGAGGGAATTGAAGCTGCCTGGGGAACGGGACCTGATTGTCACTTCCCCTCCAAGGGTCTGGTTCTCTTCTTCTTTTACTCGCTGCGAGTTTCTCCCTTAACTGGAGCTGGTGGGAGGGTCAGGCATTGAAGGCCACCTTTGCTCAGTCCCCTCCTGCATCCCTTGCTCCAGCTGATCCTCCTGGTATTCTCGGGAGGTTTTTGAGATGTTAATTTGCCCCAGGAGTTACTGGGGTAGGAGTACTTGGAGCAAAAACCACCCTCTGCTCAGCCCCGAGACTTCTCTTCCTTCTCTCAAGACTTCTCTCTGCAAACCACTTGAAAAGCCTGTGCCCAAAGAGCTCATCGTGTTGTGCGTGTTCACAGCTTCCTCCCGTGAGCAGGTTTTGCAATCTAGACCTGAAATCTGCTGTGCCAGCACAGGCAGTGGAAAGTTAGTGTGAATCTTTGTGCAAAAGTTCTGCTGGTTCCATCTTTGTTGCCTTCTCCCCTCCTCTGAGGCACCTGCTCCCTCTGAGAGGTGCTGGGTGTGATGGGACATGGGTGAGGCTGTCACCCTGTCCATGAGTGCCAGCTGGGTGTGTGTGCATTGAGGCTGGTGCAGGTTTTTGGGCAATCGCTCTGCTTGGGGCAGGGGTGGGGACCTTCAGCAAAACCAGCTTTTTCTGGTCACCTCCCTTGGCAGGTGCCTCGATGGCCACTCTGCACCGGACCCAGCTGTGCCAGTGGGAGCAAGTACTGCCACTGGTCCCAGATCAACCCCTGCAACTGGTCTGGGACATCTCCTCTGCCTGGCTGCTGCCCCAGACAGGGCAGGAGCGCTGTGAGGAGTGTCCCTGAGGATGTGGGGGCATAAAAGGGGTCAGGGGTATGAGGTGCTGCGGGGTGGCTTCTTTTGGAGCATGATGTGAAAGAAAGAGCCTTTACTTCTTGTTTCTTCCTGGCAGGGTGATAAATGCAGGGAAGAGCCTGCACAACGAGGACCAGGCGTGCTGTGAGGTGGTGTTTGTGGAGAGGAGGCCTAGCCTGAGGGGCCGGCCATCATCCAGGGAAGGCAGCCGGGAGCTTGATGGGGTGAGAGCTGGGACAGCGCGAGCAGGAGGGGACACGACAGGGAGGATGCCCAGCCATCATCCTGCCACCAGCCCCGCTGGCCCATGTGACCTGGCGGGCTGTGGAGGTGGCTGCTGTGCTGGCCCCGTTGTGCCTCCCCTTTGGAGCAGCCAGCCCTAGAGATGTGCTGCTGGCAGCACAAGGTGCCTGACGTGGGGACCAGCCGTGTCCAGACACCCTTGATCAGCTGCCGGCATTGCTCCGGTCCGTGCTGGGCTGGCACCTGCCAGCTGGAGGCAAAGCTCTGTGTCACTGTCCTCAGCTGGTGTCCCCAGCTGCTCCGAATTCCCCATCCCATCTGCTTCCTCACAGGCTGGCTAAGCCTCCTGTCTCTCCCTGCAGGGCAGGCGGGGTTTCTATTTCCACTACTGGGCCTTGTTCGACGGCCACGCGGGCAGCGGTGCTGCTGTCATGGCATCCAGGAGGCTCCACCTGCACATCTGCGAGCAGCTCCGGGACCTTGTGGACGTCCTGCAGGACCCCTCCCCGCCTCCCATCTGCCTCCCGCACAACCCGAGGGCTGGTCCCGCAGAGCTGAGCCGGGTGCCCCTCGCGGAGGATGACGGGGAGGTCCCCAACGATGCCGCGCCACGATTTCACCTGGAGAAAGCGGTCTCTCACGAGAGCCTGGTGATCGGAGCCATCGAGAACGCCTTTAAGTACATGGTGAGCCAGCCCCTGCCTGTGGGGACAGCTGGGTGTCCCTGGGAGTGTCTCTGCTGTCTGTGCTAGCGTTGGCTTGTTCCCCTGGCAAAAGGCAGCTCTGCAGTGAGGAGGGGGCTGCAGGAGGGCTCCTAGCAGGGTGGCCTCGCAGAGGGCACTGTGATGCTCTGCTGTATTTCAGGGGTGCAGGACACAGAGGCTTTGGGCTCTGGAGTGGTGTGGGTGCAGAAGGCATCACTGCACTGTGTCCCAGCAGTCCCAGCTGCACCCATCTTGTCTTGCTCTTTCTTGCCTGTTCCCTGCCCTGGGGAAGCCACGTCACCAGCCACCCTGCAGGACCCCTGTCCCCCAACCCTGCAGTCACGCCAGGGCTGTGTGGGGAAAGGTGCTAGGGCCCCGGCTGCTGCTGCCCACCTGGAGCTGGGTCTTGGCTTGGCCAGCAGCCGGGCGCTATTTTGGGCTGCTTGCAGTTTTGCTTGCTGGCGGGAGGTCACCCACCCACCCGCCCTGTCTGCAGCCACTCTCTGTCTCCCCAGGACAACCAGATCGAGCAGGAACGGGCGTCCCAGCACCTGTCCGGGGGCTGCTGTGCCCTGGCTGCCATCTACCTCATGGGCAAGTTCTACGTGGCCAATGCTGGTGACAGCAGGTATGACCCCACCAGCAGCCCCTGCCTTTGGCCCAGTGATTGGGGAGCACCTGGCAGAGCGGGGCCGTGCTGGGGGCACGGCTGGTGAGGAGCACGGGGCTCCATCCCTGACACTGGGCTGTCTCGGGGAGGGCAGAGGCAGCAGGACCAGGCAGAGCCACAGTGTGCCCTGCTGTCATCTCTGTGTTTTGCAAGTTGAGCCGTGAAAATTGCCTTCAGCAAAGCTTTCAAAAATGTGCAAGAAGTCATTTTAGGGCACATTTCATACCACAAACTCCTTCAGGAGAAGGACACAGATCTATGTGCAGACAAGTCCTGTGGGACCTTGACACGTTTCCTTGAGTGTGTTGCTGTAGTTGTTCGTGGGTGTGTTCGTACCCCCCAGGAAGGAAGGCGAATCCACCTCGTGCTGAGGTTGAGCTGGTTTGAATTGCCCATATTTATTACAGGGTTAGCCTGTCCCCAGCAAATACAGGCTCTGCAAACTGTCTGAGGCTGGAGGATGTGCTTCCAGCTCTGGGACAGAGGAGGATGAGGAGAAGGACATCCTTTGTGCCTCTGCTTTTGGGTGCAGGGCCCCTCCATGGCAGCAGCAGCCAGGCAGTGTGTGCAGGGTGCTGAGGCTGTAACTGTGTCCCTGGGCAAGGGTCTGTATTCCCTCCTCAGCCATGAGGTGCTGCCAGAGCTGGGCTCAGCCTGTCAGGACAGGGTGGGCAGCTGGCCTACCAGTGTTGAAGATCTGCAATCCCCCCATGGCCTCCAGAAACATCTCATCATCAGATTTTTATTTTTTTCTAACACATCAAATGATCAGCCCCCCCAGCAGAGAGCTGCAGTGCTGCTGTGGGCTGGGTGGTTGCACCCATGTCCTGCTGCCGTTGGTTTCTGCCTGTCCCACGTGCAGCTCCCTTCTGAAGGAGGGTTTGCTCCCTTTGTGCTGCTCTTTTTCTAACCACGTCTTGTCCTTGCTTTGCTCTGCTTCATTCCCCTCTGCCCTATCCTTCCCTTCCATTTTCTCTTCCTCCCCACCCTGTCCTGTGCAGGAGGGAGGAGGCATGTCCTGCCCCCTGGGCTGGGGGGTGGCTGCAGTGGTGCCGACCAGCAGCCCCCCAGCTCGGGGCTGGGAGGAGAGCAGGCAGCTGAGGGAAGGGGCTTCACTCCCCGGGCAGCCGTGCAGGGAATCAGCCCTGGGGAGCAGGCTTAGCTCCCGCCACAGCTCCTCTCCTCCTCTCTAATCTCATCCTTCCATGTTTCATTGCAGGGCCATTATCATCCGTAATGGGGAAATCATTCCAATGTCCAGGGAGTTTACTCCAGAGACAGAGAGGCAGAGACTGCAGTTTTTAGTAAGAAAGACCTTTTTTCTAACCTCATTCCTGCTGAGCCACCTCCTGGCCCCTTCCCAGCCCCTGGACTGGGACCTGCCGATGGCACTTGTCCATCCCAGCCAGCTCGCTGGGGTCAGGAGAGGTGCTGGGACGTGGGGAGCTGTGCTGTGTGCTGGCGTTGGGGCATTTCATGGCTGGTGGATCCCCAGTTTGCTGCGGGGCCAGCGTGGCCAGGACCTGGGGATCCGGGGCTCAGCATGGGGCCGGTTTGGTCCATCTTGTCCTGCTCCTGCCTGGGGAACAGGGCTCGGCACCTGCCCACTGGTGCAGGAGCACCGGGCTGGCTGTCACGGTGACCGGAGGCGCGCGGCTCTGCTCCCTCCACCCGCCGTGCTCCCTCGCCGGGTCAGAGGAGCTGCAGCGCTCGCACCGAGTCCTACTTTCTTCCCCGGCTGCTCCCGGGGGAGGCAGGGAGCTGACGTGTGCAGGCAGGTTTCTAGCTTTTCCTGAAAGCTCCTTCTCCTGCCTGGCTGGGACAAACCCCCTGTGCCACACAGGGAGACTTTTTAAGGTTATAAAGCCCTCTCTGACGGCAGCGCAGAGGAGGCAGTCGTGCTGGATGCGATTTCTTGGCTTGCAGCAGACTTGGAAAAACACTGAGGTGTTTTTTTTTTTTCTTGAGTCTATTTTTGAATGACTGAGAGGAGGAAACCGTGGTGAGCAGGATCCTGTCCAGCTGGCTGTGCTGGGCAGGGGACAGGCTGGGGCCAGGTGACCGCCTGCTCTGCTGCACGGTGCCCAGGAGTGGGATGGGGCTCTCTGTGCCCCTGCACCAAACCCTCTCATCCTCCCGAGAGTTCTTCTCCTTTCTTTCAACTCTTTCTTCCTCCATCTGCCTTTGCCAGCGCTGTCCCTATTCCCAGTCCCCTGCACGCCGTGCTCTGGGAGCGGCGGGTGCTGCCCTGGGTGGGGGCTCTGTGCTGCTTCTCATCCCTTGTCACCACCTCAGCTGGGACACGTTTTCTGAACAGACCCATCGGCTCTTCCTCGGGTGAGAGCCAGGCCCTGTGCTGAGCCTGGGGCCACGGGAGAGTTGTGGCTCTGGCTCCTCCTGGGCAAATTCCAGCTTCTCCTGGAATTTGCTGGGTTTTGATCCCTTTTGGAGATCCTGATTTCCCAAAACTCTCCATGCACGAGCTTCACCTTCTTGCTAGGTGCTGGCATGACTGTCACCAGCTCTTGTCTCCCCTCTAGCTTGGATGGGTGGTTTGAAGCTGCTTTGCAGCAGTGTCTGGTGTTATCCCTATCACAAAATGCTCTAGCCGAGGTCTCAGCAGGCTGCTGGGTCCCATGCCATGGTGGCTGTGACCAGTGAGGTGCTGGCTGGCAGGGTGGGTCCCCCTCTCCCGGGTCCTGTGCTCCCAGCCCTGCGGCTGAGCCAGCTCTCTGTCCCACAGGCGTTCCTGAGGCCCGAGCTGCTGGGGAAGGAGTTCACGCACCTCGAGTTCCCCCGCAGGATCCAGCCCAAGGAGCTGGGGAAGAAGATGCTGTACAGAGACCAGAACATGAACGGCTGGTAACCCCCCGCCGTGGCAGGCTCTGTGCCGAGGGGCAGCGCTGGGGTCCCGCTGCCGCCCAGCTTCAGCATCCCCGCCGTGGGGTGGGGGCTGTGGCATGTGGGGTACCCGGGTCTTGCAGGGACCTCGTCCCCAGGGTGCTGTGTCCTGAGTGGGCAGGGGAGGTGCTGGGAGCTTTCGCCTGCTGACATGTCTCTGGCTTCTTTTAACCAGGGCTTACAAAAAGGTAGAAGAGGATGACCTGAAGTTCCCACTTATCTATGGGGAAGGCAAAAAGGTGAAGTGCTGTGGCAGGAGCTGTGTGGGGGTCACTTCCCACCTGCCCTCACTGAATTGGGGGTTTCCAGCCCGTTTTTGCTAGTGCTGTCACTACTCCAGTGCCACCCATTCTCAGCTGGGAGGGAGGTGGAGATGAAGCAGCTGAAAGTTTTCTTTTGGTTTCTCTGTTCTCCAGGCACGGGTGATGGCCACGATTGGGGTCACACGGGGCCTGGGAGACCATGACCTCAAGGTGTTCAGCTCCAACATCCACATCAAGCCTTTCCTGTCCTGCTTCCCAGAGGTGAGCCCAGCTGCTCCATGCCCAGGGGTCCAGGGTGACTGGATCCGTGGCGCAGCACAGGGCATCAGCTCATGGCAGCGGCAGCACTCACCCGGGCTCTCCAGGAGTCTCCTCTGCCCCTCACCCTCACCTCTTGCCCCCTTGCTTGCCAGGTCAGGGTTTATGACCTCACTCAGTATGAGCACTGCCCTGATGATGTTCTGGTCTTGGGCACTGATGGACTCTGGGATGTCACCAATGACAAGGAGGTGGCCAGTGTGGTGATGGAGGTGCTGACGAGCTATGAGCCCAATGACCCGTGCAGGTGAGCTGTGATGAGCGTGTCCTGCACTCTGACACCTCCCCTTGGCCTTGCTCCTTGGAGCAGTGTCGTGGCCACATGTCCCACAACAGCACCAGCCCTGTTGCTCCACAGCGTGCAGTGCTCCCCTGGGTGTGTATCTGAGCTCAGATCTCTCCTCTCCCAGGAGCCCTTTCCTGCACCTCTGGCTCCTCCAGCTCCTTCCTTGCCAGGGACTGCACTGTGCCACATCACAGAGCATGCGGGTCGTGCTGAGCTGCACTGTGCTGTGTCCTCAGGTACACCATGGTGGCCCAGGAGCTGGTGGTGCGGTCCAGGGGGGTGCTGAAGGAGCGGGGCTGGCGGATGGCCAACAACAAGCTGGGCTCTGGTGACGACATCTCTGTCTTTGTGATCCCTCTGGGTGGCCCAGGCAACTACACGTGATGCCCAACGAGCCCAGGCCAGCGGCACTCGCCTTGGCTGGATGGAGATGTGTGGACACTGGCACTGCTGTGGGGCCACCTCTCCCCCAAGCACTTGTTTCCTGAGCCAACCTCGAGAAGAGTAAGAAACCTGGAGCCTCTGTCTGTGCCCCTGCCCAGCGTGTCCCCCTCCAGCTGCTGCGTCACAGCCCTGGGGGAGCTGGAAGGGCCGTGGGCAGAGAGCAGGGACTGGGCTCCGGGGGTGTTTGCCATGCTGCTGCCACTTTCTCGATTGCTGTGAAAAGCCTAAAGGCTCCCTGGCTCCTCGGTGCGTCCTTCACCCCTCGCCCTGGTCTGGCTGTGCTGGTTCCAGTGGTGCGATGGCTGTTGGGCTGGTGGAGCTGAGCGCTTGCGCCTGGAGAAGTGTGTGCCCACTGCTGCCAGCATCTCCTCTGCCCCTGCCCTGTGACACTTGCACTGGTGACACTGAAGCTGCTGTTGGGGCTGAGCACTGGGGCCAGGACACGCTGTGACCTGGGGTGAAGCCATGCTGGCAGCCGGTGATGCTCAGTGTGGCAGAAATGTGGTTGTAGGGGATGGGGTGGTGGTGGGTGAACCCCACGCCTGTGTCCCAGCCCCTCACGCCTGTGTCCCAGCCCCGTACCTTGTCTGAGTCTCTGGTTTGGGAGGATGGGGCAGCATTCAGTTACTGTGGCACACCAAGAGCCCCTGGGAAGAAATGAGCCATTGCACTGGCACTGGCTGTGCCATGGGCTCTGCCCGCACCCTTCTTCATGCCTTGGATCACTGCTGTGTTTCTGGAGCCAATTATTTATTATTAACTGGAGAGCTGAGCTGGAAAATGTCTAAATCCTTTCTTGGTGTGGGGAGTCAGGATGAATATACGTCTGTATTTTTGAGTGTTTCTAGGTTGGCCGCTGCTGAGCAGCAGTTGCACACAGAGCAGCTCTGTTCAGCCGAGCTTAACAGCTTAAACGTGCTGCGTGGAGCTGCTTAGCTGGGGGCTGGAAACCCGCAATGAAAGCAGCTTGGTTGTGATGGGGGAAGACAACTCCCTCCTGTTTCTTAATAGTATCAGAGCTGGTGCTGAGCGGAGCTGTAGCAGCAGTTGCTCTCTGCACAGGATCTCATTTTGCATCACACACATCTCTTACCTGGAGGATGAATTTCCCGGAGCTCTGCAGAGTCGCATCCTCCCGAAACACGAGGGATGGTCCCACCCTGGCAGAGTGGTGATGGGGGAGCTGCGCTGTGTCCTTTTTTTGGCTGGGCTCTGTGGCACCAGTCATCTGTCTCCTGCTGTCACTGGGAGCAGCCAGCTCTTGTCAAGTGTCACCTCTGGTGAATGTTGTTTGTCTCTTGTAATCAGCGAGATGTAAATAAACTGAGTGCACTTAATGAGAAGTGAAAGTTATCCAGTGAGATTTTAACCTATTGGCATCCCTGCTCTGAAGGGAGCGATACTGGGGCCAGGAGCCTGTCCCTGCCCAGCACCCTGTGTTTAAATGAAGGTTTTGCCACTCACAATCCCACTTCAAAGTCTTTCTTGCAGAAAGAAAGACTTCTCCTCCAAATAAGCCTTACCTAAGAGCCAATTAGCTCTGATTAATTTATGTAGGCAGACTTGGCAGCAAACAGGCCCAGGCAGAGCCACGTGAGCTGCTGTTCCTCCGTGCTGGCCCTATGGAGCATCATTCCCTCGTGCACCCATGGGGAGTGGGAACCACTGCCGTGCTGCCTGGGGGGTCCCAGCTCCCTGGGGCTGGCTGGGGGCAGTGGTGATGGCCACTCTGGTGGGTCGGGGCTGCAGGGGGTGTCAGTAACCCAGGTCAGTAACAGGACCTGGCTGGTGAGCGCTGGCTTGGGCTTCAATGAGGATTGAAAAGCAGTGGGCACCAGCCTGGCACCCCTGACTGCTCCCAGCCACAGGCAGCACCCAGACACAGACAGGGAGGGGACAGGAGGCTGATGATTTGCCTGCCCATGGGGTCCCTCCTTCAGGGAGCGGGGTGGGCTGTGGATGGAGGCACAGCTCTGCGGGTTGTGTCTCCCAAGGACGTGAGCAGGAGAGGCAGGACCCATCTCTGGGAGTTCAGGCGTCCTGGCAGCAGCTCCCCGCTCCCTCTGGGGTGGGCTGCCCGCTGTCAGCATCGCTGCTGTCCCACCTTCCCTGACTGCCTCCAGTGCCCCTGTGCTCCCACGTTTCCCACACTTGTTTGCACAGCCCCGTGCCTCTGGAGCGATGCTCTTTGTGCTGATGGCTGAGAACTGGCTCGGCTTTTCCAGGTCGCTGCCTGGGAGCTGCTGGGTAAGGCGAGGAGGCAGAGGCTGCATTTAAAGCTTCCTCTGTGGTTCCCTTTTTTACTAAGGAAACATTTCCTTTGGAACCAGCTCCTGGCCTGGGGCTTGTTAAATGATGAAAAATCGTCTCCAAGCCCTTAAAATAGCAGCAGTTTATGAGCCTGGGCCTGGGCCAGGACCCCGGGGCTGCCTTTCCCTGGCCCAGGGACAGGGACCAGGCCCTGCAGCCGGGGTGTCATGGGCAGGAGCAGCCATCCCATCCTCCCCTGTCAGAGCCTGGGGTGGGCAAGGAGAGCTGGACCCCCTGCCTGTGGCAATGGGGTCACCTCGGTGCGGACCCCTCCTCTGCCAGGGCCCCTGCAGAAGGGACTGGGGTCCTGGGGACAGGGCATGTCCCTCGCACCTCTGCCATGTGCCAGGGTGGGAACGGGGCACCCCTCGAGGAGCGAGCAGCCGCTTGGGTGGTGGGTGGGGGATGTGAGGGGGTTGGTGCTGGTCCCGGCTGATCAGCCCCGCTGGCAGAGCCTCCGGCCAGCGCTGGCTCTCGGCCGGGACAAGGTGTCACCTCGGGAGGTGCCGCCGTGGTGGGGGGTTCCTGGGTGTGGGGTCTTTACCGTCGGTCCCGCCTGGACGTGGGGTCTGGGAGCCGCAGCTCAGCCCTCTCCCTGCCGGGTGCCAGACCCTGAACCGGGAACAGCCCCTCGGGGAGCCCGGGCTGGGGCTGCCGGTACCTCCCTGCGCGGAGACCGGCGGCGGGTCCTGGGTGTCCCGGCAGGGACAGGGCTGCGCTGACCTCGGCTCAGCTGGGCCGGGCTTAGCAAGGCTCTGCTGGGCTGGGAGCGCTCCCGCCCCGCCCTCCGCGTTCGGCCCCGGACGGGGCGGTGCCGCCCGAGCCGCGCTGCGGGGCCGGGGCTGGGACCGCGACGGGGCAGCGGCGGAGAGAGGTGCGGGGTACGCTGGGCTGGGCAGCGCTCGGGGTGCGGAGTCTGGGGGGGTCTGCTGGGGGTGTGGGAGAGTGGGGGGTCAGTGCTGGGGTCTGGGCAGCTGGGGTCTGGGGTCATTGGTACTGGTGGGATGTGGGGTTACTGTGTCTCTGGGAGAGCTGGGGTCTGGGCTTGCTGGTACTGGTACTGTGTGGGGCCAGAGCTGGGGTCTGGGGTAGCTGGGGTCTGAAGTTACTGGCAGTGGTGGGGTGTGGGGTTACTGGTAGGGTATGGGGTCAGTGCTGGGGTGGGGTCCGGGGCCCTCCTAGGGGAGCTGGGCACGGAGGGTGGGTGCCCCAGCCGGGCTGGGTGGGGTGCAGCAGGGCGGGACGGGATGGGTGGTGCCTGGGGTGGGGGTCCCTGGGCGTGGGGCAGGGATGGGTCTGTGGCGGTTTGGCCACCACGCTCGCAGGTGGCCTTGGCTGCACGTGCCACCTGGACGGGGCACCCGCTGCCTCCCCCAGTGACTGCCCGGGCCAGGCTGGGGTGAGAGCCCGGGGGCTGCTGCCCTGTCCCCCCATCCCTCCCCACAGCTCCCACTCCAGCAGTGTCCCCGTGTGCGGCCTTGGTCACGGAGCGGCTGCTCTGTGTTTTCTTCAGAGAAAGGAAAAAAGTTCCCTTTGCTCACTGCTGAGCTCGTTTTTAAACATTTCTGTTAGGGGGGCTTGTGGGAGGAGAAATAATTGTGTAATGTCTTAGGACAAGGGAGCATTCCAAAAGCATGACTGCGCGGCCCTTTCCAGCACTAACACTCTGGCAGCCAAGTCTTCCCAGCGGCCGCCAAGCCCCCTAGATCCAGCCTCAGCCCCCCGGCACCCCTGAAAGCGGCAGCGCGGACCCCGGGATGCTTCACGGGGCGCATCTGTGTGGGGGGGTGGGCTGGGCGCGGGGACACGGGCGGGTGGCAGCGCTGTCTCATCCCCAGCACAGCATTCAGAGACAGGGAGGTCGTGGATTTGGCTGGCTCCGTCTCACTGGAACCAGTTGCATTTTATTTTCATTTTGCCAAGTGCCTTTTGGTGTCCAATTTTGGTGTTTCAGTTTATGTTCAGCTCCTCCTTCTCAGCTACAAGTGGTATAGACAGAGACTGTGTGAGACTTTACAAACTTGAAATTGAATCCCTGTTCCTGACAGCTACAGCTTCTCCAGAGAATCGTTTTTTTAAGTGGAAAATAAGCCGAGTCACTGTCTTCCAACAGGTTATCAGGAGCATTTAACCAGGCTCACCTCCTAACTTGCTGTTTACACTGGAGAGGCGTATTGACATGAAACGTAAGGAATGTATTAGCAAATATTGATCAGCCCTGGGGAAGCGGCAGTCAGGCATTGCACAAGTACCGGCATCTGCTGAGGTTGTGGCACAGTGCTGGAAGCTTTCAGCAAGACACTTGTGCGGCCGTGAGTCTGGGAAGGCTGTCGCTTCCGTGGGAGGTAAAATAAGAACATGGCATGATGTCCTTTGGAAAGGGAGGTGAGGGCAGCAGCACTTTCCCACAAAGCTCAAGCACTTGTGGTTCAAGCTTTGTTTGGGCTTTGAAATTCTTCTGTTCCAAGTCCCTTTCTCTGTTCTGCTTGTGGATGTTTTTGTGGGGTTTAGCAATGAAAAGAAGCCAGCCTGGCCACTCTGCGCCGGGTCTGGCTCTGGGCAGTTGCATTTTGCTGCTGTGCTGCTGTGTGCTGTAAACCCGTCTGTCTGACCATGCCTAAGGAATAACTCACAAGCTTAGAAAAAAATTGAGAAGATCTAAAACTTAAGCACTGAGTTTGAGCTCTTTTTTTGACAGTTGCTCGTCATTTGGATGCAACAGGTCTAGGTGTTAAGGTTTCAGGCAGCTTCCCGGGGTAGATGCAGATGCTTTCCTCAGTGCTGGGTGGTTTTGGCAGTGGTGACAGGCAGGACAGGGGCTCTGGGCTGGGGTGTGGGTCGTGCTCTGGGTGTCAGTGATGGTCATTGGTTGGAGTGAGGGCTGAAGGCTGGTCTCTGTGCTGCACAGAAATGCAGAGCTTGGCCTGCCCAGGGGCTGGGTGAGCATGGAATTGCAGATGCTGCTGTGCCAAACCAGCGCCGCTTTGATCGTCTCAAAGCTGTGATCCGCCGGAGCTCGGAGCCCGAGGTCTGCCCTGGCCATTGTGTTTCCCTTTGGCATCGCTCTTCCCTTCAGCCCTTTTTGGAACTTTATTCTGCTTCTGCACAAGAGTCCCTCTGATGCCCAGACACTCACGTGTGCTGCCTTGGCCGTGATTTAGATGTCTCAGCAAATTAAATTCCCCTCCATGGGAATACCTGTCAGATTGGGAAGTTGACTTTCTTTTTTGCCGCACGAGCTGTGCCAGCAAATCCTCTAGCTGCAGCCATTCCTGTGTGAAACAGCTCCGTGGGGCTGGCAGCACACGCGTGTGCCCCGTGCACCTCTGCGGCGCTGTCCCCAAGCACCTTTGGTCCCCTTCCAGTTGCTTTAACCTGGGGACAGCTGTGGCCTTGACACACACTTTTTTGGGGCTCCCAGCTTGTGCTGGTTGGAGCAGTGACCTGTTGGTGAGGTGTTAGGAGAGCTGCTCTGGGGTGTGTGGATGGAGGCACCCCTGTGCCCCTGGGTGCTGGGGATCTGTCTGTGCCCATTGTGGCCTGTGACCATCCAAAGTGGCTCTTGTTTGCCTGGTGGCTCTTGTCTGGGGTCCTGTCCCAGGGTGCCCTGCCTGGCGTGCTCGGGCAGTGGCAGCAGCCCTGTGCAGACACACGGCCATGTTTAGAAGTGGAGACAGCTTGTCCTTGGCTGTGCTGGTTAGAAAACATCTCCAGTGTTCCCTGCGAGCTCTCTGCGCTCGCTGGGTGCCGTGAGCTGCCGTGGGTCTTGTCTGCAGGACAGGTTGCACAGCCTGAGATGAAGGTGTGTGGTTTGGGGTTTTTGAAATCCAGTTCCCTCCTTGTGGCTGTTCCAGCCCAGTCTGTGCTGCGTTAGCCCAGCGCCTCCCCAACAGGAGTTAAATCAGTCCAACCCACCACGTGGATGCTTTTGTTTGTTAAACCATTGAAAAGTTTAGGAGAGCTGAAGATGCAGCAGTGCCAGGAAGGTCTCGGTCTGTTCGAAGAGGTGGGTTTCCTTCTGTGGTTGTGTCCCAGTGCCGGGGGGTCCAGAGGGTGGTGGGCTGTGGGGTGAGGGGCTGTGTGCAGTGGGCTGGGTGTTCCCTGAGCCTCTGGTCCAAGGGTAGCAACCAGAGAGCTGCCGGGGCAGAGAGTTAATTTCCAATCATCCCACAGGCAGCCTGTGAGGAGATACTTGGTGGCAGCTCTGCGAGGCAGGAACAGCAGCCCCAGGTCTGTTCTGTCACTGGGGCGATGCCAGCGGCTGCCTGGAGCCGTGACCCTCCTCCTTGCTCCGCTCTTCTCTGCTCGTTCAGGAGCAGGAGGTCCCTGCCCAGTGCCCAGGCTTTGGCTGTGCCTGTGCCCAGGGCTGAGGGCAGAGCAGAAATTCAGCTGGTTTTGCTGATAGGTGGGGTGACAGGTCCGGCGGGGTGGGGCCGTCAGCAGCAGCGCTCGGGAATTTCTGCATTAGAACAAAACCTCTCTGTTGGCTCCAGGGGCTCGAGCCTCGCCGAGGAGGTTCGCTGAAAGGTTTCTGTCCCTAGTTGGAGTCCTTCTTCAAAGCATTAACATTTTTCTCTGCTGTTTCCCGAGACCCCGCAGCAGACGCTGGATGACGGACACATCCTGCTGCCAGAGGAATTCCCCTTTTCCTGCTCTGCAGGAACTTTGCATTTTGAGGCACGAAGCTGGGAAAGGCCAATAACACAGGGGCTGTCCTGCAGCCCTGGCTGGTTTTACGGTGATGGCTTTAGAGTAGCTGCTTGTTAAGCAGAGCAGAGCAATTTGGTTTCGTTTTGCAGTTTCTTGGCTTGCAGAAGGAGCTGCCTGCTCGGGATGAGGCTGGTGCTGGTGGCGGTGGGGCAGACTGAACCGTGGCTGTGCCAGTGTGACCCCAGCCTGCCCACGGGTTCTGGCAGTGCTGTTGCCAGAGGTGCCAGTGTGAAGTTGCTGCTCCCCTTGTCTCTGAAGGAGCAGGAGGCTCCAGTGAGGGACCTCAGCTGCTGCTCGCCCCTCGGGAGCTCTGTTGCTGACGGGCCGGGTTGGGCTGCCTTTGCTGTAACTCGGGATGGCTAATGCTCAGCAGAGTTTAAATCTGAATTTCCATGTCTGATGTGGGCGACTGTGTCCTTTTAATCATTTGGCCTGCCAGCAGTTGCAGTTAAACTATCCTCCTCAGATTGTCTCACCATTTTCCACTCTTTATCTGCTCGCAATCTGGGAACAGCGTGAGGCCCTTTGCATCGGGCAGCCTCGTCCCAGGGACTGGCCAGGTCCTGCTGAGCTACAAACCTTCCCCTGGCAGAGGAGCTAATCCCTCGCTGAGCAGGGTGCTGCTGGCATCTGGTGTTGGTGCCGTTGATGGGAGGGCACGGACAGGCAGAGCCCAGCCGGCCGCCGAGGAGCGTGGTGCTCAGCCTCCTGGCCCCGCTCGCCTTCTCACGCCAGCTCCGCATTAGTAATGGGCTATTTCTGGGCCACTCTCGTGAGTAATGGAATGAGTTGTGCTGAGATACTGGGTGGGGACAGTGCCTCTGCCCGCTGAGTCACCACTCAGCATCACATCAGGCTTGGGAGCTGCTGGGGCTCGAAGTCGTCCCAGGGTGGACACTGGAGGCCGTGGGAAGGTGCTCAGAGTGCAGCGACTCTTTTTGGGTTGGAGCATCCCTGGTTCCTCCCGCCTCATCCCTGTCCCAGCCTGAGGAGCCGGCAGCCACACGGGGATGGCTGTGCCAGCGTGCTCCGCCACTCCAGTTGTTTTTGGTTTAGGTGGGCTGCCCGACGGGCTGGCACGGGCACGTCTTGGTGTCTGTCTGGGAGTGGGGCTGTTTGTCTTCCTGGGCATCCTCTGTTCCTTGTGCTGCAGATGTGTCTCCTGTGTTCTGCAGATTAGATAGCGGCTCGTCCCACGCCACCTTCCTTCCTGCGCTTGACTCTGAGATGGGGAGTTGCAAAGCAGCAAATCACGTTTTGCTTTGGACAAAGGAACTTTCTGAGTAAATAGACTTTTTTGACCGTGAGCTCTCCTTTTTCCATGATGATGACTGGAGAGAGGATGAGCCTTTGCAATGGGGGTGATGCGTTTCTTGTGTCCCCTCTGTATGACCCGTCTGCGCCACGAGATCTGTGTTAACACTGAGGCTCCTGGCTGAGGACTGCCAGCTCCTGCTGGCTCCAGCCCTTCATCCTCTCTCTTCTCACCTTACAAGTGCTCACTTATTTCTATTAATGGCTCCACAGCAGCCACAAACCATTCGGGCTGCTGCTTGAGAGCTAAAGTGCTTGTAACCTGCAAAGATCTGGGGCTACAGCGGGTCCAGCCCAGATTTGGGTAAAACCTTGCTCTCTTCTGCCCCAGCCACCCAGTCTGGTGGTTTGATTTGTGAGAACTGGGGTGGTCCCTGAGACTTCCCCAGAGCCTGTGTGACAGCCCTGGGGAGGTTTCCTCCAGGCAGGAGCTCAGGGGTGACCTGCTGAGTGTGCAAAGAGAGGAGCTCTGTTCAGGCTGCTTTTGAAATGCAAGTCAGCCACGGAGTCTCATTTCTTAATCCTTCACTTGCAGCTAATTGTGATGCAGCTTTACTCGGGTTTTTCTCTTTTCCTTCTTTTTATTTGAGAGAAGGGAGCGGGAGGACGGGTGCCTGGCCCTCGTTAAGGCTCAGTGTCAGTGCCCCAATTAAATGCAAAGCCTGTGATGGGCTGTGGTCCCAGCGTGGTCCCAGCGTGATCCCAGTGTGATCTGCTCCCGCAGAGGTCGGTGTGTCCTTCCCGCATGGTTATTTCCCCTGAATCTCCCCGATGCTTCAAGCTCAGACTGTCCCTTCCAGCGGGGTCCCTTCCAGCCCCTTTGGAGAGGGGCTGATGGATGTGGAGTGTCCCTGCCTTTGTGGGCAGTTCCCTGGTCACCTGCAGTGTCCCCAGCCTGCGCCTTGCCAGGGATTAAACCCCGAGCTGCCGCTGTGCGCCCTGCCCGGGATGGCGATGGGCTGCGGGCGCTCAGGGAGCGGGACGGGCTCTTTGGGCTCAAGCATCGGGGAAGCTGGGGATGGGATAGAGATTTCTGGGGCCGAGGTTGGGTGGTCCCACCAAGGGTGATTTTCTTGTGCCTTGTTCGGATGCCACAGCAGGCATTTGTGGCATCGTGCGGGCGATTCCCAGGCTCAGCTGCAATCTCCCTTGGAGGCTCGGGGATGGGAGGGCATGGTTTTACTTGCAGGGCTGTGTCCTTTTCACGTGGGGTGGAGAGCAGCCTGCTCTACAGCGGGGTGTTGGCTCTGTTTGCTGAGGGATGCCTGGCAGCTTTTCCCACTGCTGGTGCCAGCGCTGGCTCTCAGGGGTTTTATGTGGCAAAGGCTCCTTTGTCAAACGGGCTGGGACAGGGCCAGCCCGGCACTGGGTGCCAGGCGCGCAGGTTGTGCTTGCCCAGACCGAGAGCTCGGCTCGGTGCGTTCGTGCCACTGATCAGATTTGGGAGCCAGTGAGCGTGCCGGGGTGAAACCCAGAGTCCAGTCTCTGCCCTGAAGAATATATAATCTGAAATAAAACCAGGGGGTGTGTGCAGCTCTGAGGTCATCAGAAAAGCCACTTGCCTGGGGGGTGGCACAGTGAGAACACCCAGTGCAGGGAGGTTGGGGGGCCGTGGTCCTGCTGCGCTGCGGGGTGGGTACGGGGCAGCGGTTCATCGTCTTGTGTGAGGTCCCTGTGTGCGGCACTCGCTGTGCCTGGGGCATCGGTGTGATGGTTCTCCTGGCTGTGGTGATGGGTGTGAATGGTTCCAGTCCTGCTGGTTCTTGCAGTGCCTGTGGGCTGGTGCGTGTGGCAGCTGGATGGGGGACAGACTCTGTCCTGGGGTCACAGGCTGCTCATGCTGGGGCGTGCCCGTGTCCCATACCCCCTGGGCAGTTGTGTGAGAGACTTCGGGGCACGGGGGGCCAGGAGGGGCTGGGAGCATGGGCTGCCCGCGGCTGCCCTGACCTGCTCACCCGCTCCTGTCCCCGCAGCGATGGCTGCCATCAGGAAGAAGCTGGTCATTGTGGGAGACGGTGCCTGCGGAAAGACGTGTCTGCTGATCGTGTTCAGCAAGGACCAGTTCCCCGAGGTCTATGTACCGACCGTGTTCGAGAACTACATTGCTGACATAGAGGTGGATGGGAAGCAGGTAAGGACCATTGCAGGATGCTGGAGCTGTTCCCATCCCCTCGCTCCCGTGGTCCTGCACTGGCAGTGCCACTGCCCAGCGCTGACGTGTGGGCTGGTCTCGTGGTTCAGATGCACCCACAGTGCTCAAGGGAGCCCCAGGGCTCCTATGTTTCTGGGTCACCCTGAACCTGCCCCAGTTTGAGGAAGACCATAGCTATAACTGAGGAAGGTGAGCCTGCTTGCTAGCCTGCCAGTCTGCTGAGCCGCATCCCTCTCCCCTCCCAGGTGGAGCTGGCCCTGTGGGACACGGCGGGACAGGAGGACTACGACAGGCTGCGGCCCCTCTCCTACCCGGACACAGATGTTATCCTCATGTGCTTTTCTATTGACAGCCCGGATAGCCTCGGTAGGGACCAGGGAGCGAGGGGGCACCGGGGGCTCCCACTGCACTTGCTGGCTCTGTGGAGGCGGTGGGAGGGGAGGATGCTGTGGGGCAGCAGGTTGAGCTCTCGCCTCTTCCTGTGGGAAAAGCCCAGCGCCAGTTCCTGCAGCTGTGAGAGGTTGGGGGGTCCGGGGACAGCCCCTCGGCTCAGGGGGCTCCATGTGTGCTTGTTGCAGAAAATATCCCTGAGAAGTGGACACCAGAGGTGAAGCACTTCTGCCCCAACGTGCCCATCATCCTGGTGGGGAACAAGAAGGACCTGCGTAACGACGAGCACACGCGGCGGGAGCTGGCAAAGATGAAGCAGGTGAGGCAGCCCTGGGTCCCGCAGCCTCAGCCAGCGACCCCCCTCCCTCTGTACCACCTCGCTGGGGCTCCCCCTTGCTGTGCTGGACCCTGGTGCTGGGGGCTGGGTGCCCCAAGGGCAGTCACTGAGCTTCTGCTGCTGTTCTCTGTCCGTGTTTCCAAACCCTCTTTTTAATGATGTCTAGGAGCCGGTGAAGCCAGAGGAGGGGAGGGACATGGCCAACAGGATCAACGCCTTTGGCTACCTGGAGTGCTCGGCCAAGACGAAGGAGGGTGTGCGGGAGGTGTTCGAGATGGCCACCCGCGCCGGCCTGCAGGTCCGCAAGAACAAGAAGCGCAGGGGCTGCCCGCTGCTGTGAGCGGCCGGCGGGCGAGAAGGCGGCTGCCTGCACCCGCACCCGGCTGTGCCCGCACCCGGCTGTGCCTGCACCCGGCTGTGCCTGCACCCGGCTGTGCCTGCACCTGGCTGTGCCTGCACCTGGCTGTGCCGGCACCGGCTGTGCCCGCACCCGGCTGTGCCCGCACCCGGCTGTGCCGGCACCGGCTGTGCCCGCACCCGGCTGCCCTGTGCCGCATGGGGAGGGAGCGCTGGCAGCCGTCTGGAGCGGGACCTCATGGTGCCAGTTCTGCCCCGAACCCTCTGCACAAGAGCTGCCACCCCAGCCCGTGGGTGACCCCGAGGCCATGAGGGGCCGGTGCCCCCAGTGCCGCTGCTCCCTCTGGACCGGGTGTTCGCGTAGCTCCCTGTCTCGCCCCGTTTTGTACCGATCTCCCTGTTTTCCCCTCTCCCGTGGGGATTGCCGCTGTGTTCATACTCCCTTCCCAGCTCCAGGCAGGTGCTGCAGAAATGGGAGGTGCCGCTGGCTGCAGCTCACGTGTGGGGTCTGCTAGGCCCTGGGGGTGCTCTGCCCGCTCCCCTTCGCTCTGTGGGCAGCACACAACAGTGTTTTATACGGACTTGCCCAGGGCAGCTTTCAGCCCCATGTGCACAGCGCTGGGCTCAGTCGCCTGCCCAGGAGCCATTGTGGCCAGCAGTGCCCTGTGCCCAGGAGCCACCGTGGCCAGCAGTGCCCTGTGCCCAGGAGCCACGCTGGGACTGCGCTTCTGCCCAGCTCCACCAGTAACGCCTTCCAGTCTGCCTTGGTCACAGACTGAGCACCAGTAAATTGAACTGTGTAATTGGGAGAATAAATGCAAACTGGTATTTTAGTAATTGCAACTCTGCTTGTGTGGTGTCCCGGCTGTCCTCGTCCTGACTCTCCTTCGTGCCCCTGTGCTGGTCCCAGCTGCTGCCTGGGAGCCAGGTCCGTGTGCTGCAGGGTGGGGGTTTGCTCATTCCCCAGCCCTTCTGGCTTCAGCAGCTGGTGCAGGACCAGGGCTTGTCACCACCTGTTTGGGTAAGACCCAAGGGTGCAGTTGACGTGAGAAGGGCTGGGCAGGGGTTCCCCAGCCCTACCCAGTCCCTGGTGTGACTGTGGTCGCTGCTGGAGCTGTCCCTCCTCTGTAACCACCCCGGAGCAGGGCAGGGCTGCAGCAAGCCTGTCCCTGCTCTGGCAGCCCCAGGGACTCGACATCAATACACCTTTATTCTCTAAATATTTATTCCAGGGAAACAAAGTGAAGTGTGCCTGCACGGCTGTGCCAGCTCTGGGGCCAGGCAGCTGCCTGGGGATGGAACCCAGCACCCTGTGCCTGGCCAGGTCCCTGCCTGCACCCCGTCCTGAGCTCCCCTGCGCACCCAGCGATGCTGTTTGGACACCAGGCGCTTGCTTAAGCCACTCATTGAACGGTGAGACCGGCCAGAGAACTGGCTTTCCATGGCTGTGTCAAAAACTGTTTAAAATGGAGAGTGGTCCCAGTCCAGTGCTGGCGTGGTCCCGCTCTGCGAGGGGAGGTGTCTGCCCCGGGCTGCCCGCGGTCCGTGCTGGGGCTCTTGGCTGGCAGCAGAGGCTGGTGGGACCCCTTGCCCGGTGGGCTCAGCCAGGGGCCGAGGCAGGGGAGGGCAGGCGGCTGCTGCAGGCCGGGGCAGGCTGAGGGTGCTGGGGCTCCATGGGACTTCACCTTTCCCAGGTGCGTTTCCTGCGGAGAAATTCCGCGGCAGAGCTAGCCCCAGACTCGGGAGGGGACAGGCAGCCCCTCAGCGAGACCCTGTCCAGAGCCCTGTCACACTCCCGGGTGTGGGTGCAGCAGGTCCGGCTGTCCCGCTCCTCACCCCGCTCCTGCCGGGGCTCCGCCAGCCTCCCCCAGCCCCGCTCACCTGGCTGCTAACGGCCGAGGTGCAGCGCGTGGAGGTCGGCGGCGAGGCTGTCCTCCGCCGGGCTCTCATCCTCCCAGGGGTAGCCCGTGTAGCCACCCTGCTCCCGGCAGTAGCTGAGGAACCTGCGGGCACCGAGCAAGGGGAGCGTGGGCAGGAGGTGGCACTGGCCTCGCGCTGGGCACGGCCGGTCCCCGTCCGCAGGCGTCAGGGAGGGGCCAGTGGGCGCAGATGGGCAGGACTCACCTCCGCCAGTGCTGGTCCTTGCTGAGCACGGCCGGGTTACCCACCACGATCAGCAGAGCCTTGGCCCTGGTGATGGCCACGTTGAACCTCTGAAAGAGAACAGAGCGAGGGATTCACCCCCCAGCAGCACCTCTCCGCCCCCTCCCCAGCCCCACCTGGGTGCAGGCAGCTCCAGCGTGGTGCTGAGCACCCCAAGCAGCTCTGCCTGCCAGCCAAGAGGAGTGAGGGGTGCCGGGGGAGCGGGGTCTGCTCGGGGCAGCGCGGTACCTTGGGGTTCTTGAGGAAGCCCATCTTGCACGTCTCGTCGAGCAGAAGGTACTCGCTGCAGCTGCGCACAGTGGAGATGAGGATGACGCGACGCTCCTGGCCCTGGAACTCCTCCACCGAGCCCACCTGGGTGGGGACAGCAGGTGAGGGGCTGGTGGGGGTCCCTCTGCCTGCAGCAGGGTCAGCTTCTCTCCCTGCCATGTCTGGGACCATACCTTCAGTAGTCTGATGTCCGTCAGATTCCGCAGGACAGGGTCCAGGGAGGTGATGGCTTTCCGGATCTTTTCCACCTGGGAGGAGGCACACGGCACAGTCCAGCCACTCTGGAGCCGTCCCAGGGCTGCCCAGCCACCCCAGTGCCCCTGTCCCCTGGGCAGGTCTGTGCCCATCCCCTGCCTGCCCCTCACCTGCTTCCTGTAGGGGGTGATGATGCCAATCTCCTTGGGCGAGACACTGGGGCAGCCCCCCTTGCCCCGGCTCTGCAGCAGATTCTTCAGGTAGTGGACCAGCACCTCGATCTCGGTCGTGTTGAAGAACGAGGGGCTCTTGGCCTCTCTCCGTTCTTCCCCACTAACCCCGTGGAAGATGATGGGGAAGCCCTGGGGATGGAGAGCGTTAGGCTCTGCTCCACCTGCAGCTTGGGGGTCCCCCTCCCTGCTGCCCCCCTCACTTTTTTGGGAAGCTCCTCCCAGTCACAATACAGACTCCGGACGTCAAGCTCATCGCTCTCGCATGCCTTCAGCTCGCTGTCGTAGAAGAGCTCATTGGGGATCCTGAGGATGGCCTCGTGGGACCTGGTAGAGGCAGGACAGTGCCCAGAGTGGGTGCCAAGTGGCCCCAGCACCCTCCCGGGCACGGTGCACCCAGGACAGTGGATGTGCTTCCATCTTCCGCACCAGCCGGGGCACCACGAGGCCCTGGGGAGCCGCGGTCTGGGGTGCACACACAGACCCCAAACTGCACACAGCAGCAGCCCCATCCCTGCCCACACCTGTCCCCATGGTGGCCCTGTCCCCACCTGTAGTTCCAGAGCAGTTTGGTGACAAACTGTGAGTCGTATCCTTCACTCGTCTTCTTGTACAGGGGGTTGTGCAGCATCAGCCTCTCCAGCAGCGAGGTGCCTGCGCCCAGAGAGACCCCGTGGCTCCCTGCAATGCTGCTCGGCCCCCAGGTGCCAGCAGCGCTCCCGCCCCTCTCCCCGCTCACCCAAGCCATGCTCGATAGCCAGCGGTGACCTCAGGATGGGGCCCAGCTGCTTAGGGTCTCCTGCCAGCACCAGCTGCCCCCCGTTGGGGTTGGTCTCCTGGTCCATGGCGGTCAGGAGCCCTGGGCAGAGGGAGAGCTCAGTGGGGGACTGGGGGTCCCTGGGCCACACAGACGCTGGTCCCCAAGGTGCCAGCCAGGCTACACTCACCTGCGATGGCAACCACGCTCTCTGGCTCTACTGCCTGGCCGCTCTCGTCGATGAAGACGTGGGAGAAAAACCCTGGGGAGAAGTTGGCTGACACCAGCCTGGGGGAGAGGTGGGGTGAGGCTGCCTCGGCATCCCTGCCCTGGCTGGCCATCCTTCCTCCCATCATCCTCATCCTCCCACAGCGGAGGGGTCCCCCCAGTGCTCACCCTCTTCCACCCCCCTCCCCACTGCTCCCCAGCGGGGCTGCCCTCACAGCCTGGTCACAGGGCACCCGCTGTGGGTGGTGGGGACAATCCCAGGTCCTCTGACCTTCCCGCTGGCACCAGCGTGGTGACGAGGATCCGGTAGCGCCCCAGGTGCTCCTTGCTGGGGTACAGGTAGCAGCTCTGCTCGCTGTCCCAGTTGCAGCAGCGCTGAAAGAGGCGTTGGGTGGGATCCTGCTCTCCCAGGGGCTGCCAGCCTGGCTGTGCCGCGGGTGCTGGGACAGAGGGACAGGGACCTACCTTGACATCATCAGGTACCTCCTGGAAGTTCCTGGAGCTGGCCATGAGCCTGTAGATGTACCGAGGGGCGATGTCCTTGATGAGGCGCTGGCACAGCAGGTCTGCAGCACTGTTGGAAGGGGCGCAGGCCAAGATCCTGGCGTCTTTGAAGCACGTCCATACCTTGGTGGGAGGAAGGGGGAAGGTGCTGAGCCCCATGGGCTGAGGTAGGCAGCAATGCCCAGGGCTGGACCTGGGCCCTGGCCGCTCACCTGCTTGATGGCCTCCACCATGGTGACCGTCTTGCCAGTCCCGGGGGGACCGAAGATGAGGTACGGGGCTGGCCGGGACGTCCCGGTCACGATGTGCGTCACGGCTCTGCATTGCTCCTCGTTCGCCTGCAGCTTGCGGTCAAACCACCTGTGAGAGCAGAGCTGAGTGTGCTGGGTCCCCACCCCCTCCTGTCCCCATCCCCTCCTGTCCCTCTGGCACGGGGACTCACCGGGGCTGGAAGGTGCCTGTGACGAGCGACCTGTGGCAGGAGGCGGAGGGGAAGAGGAGGCTGGACAAGCCGCGCTGCATGGCCAGGGTTACAGCCCGGTGCTGGACCCGCAGCGGCAGCCGGCTGAAGGTGAAGGTCACATCAAACCTCATGTTGTTCACAAACTTCTTCCGCAGCCTGGGAAGGAGCGGTGTGAGCAGGGCACGGGGACGTTCCCCACACCCTCCCCAGCCTTCGGCGTGTCCGAGCGGGGCTGCTGGCACCCCCAGCCTGGCCGGGGCTGGACTCCACTCACTTGTGGGAGAAGCCCAGCCGGACCTTCTCCAGCTCCACGCCGTGCACGTAGCCCTTGTACTGGACAAGTGGGGAGCTGTACCGCTCGCTGCTCAGGTGGGCGAAGAGGTGGTCCCCTTTCAGCACGGATGGGCGGTTCTCGGCCACGCCGGGCACCTGTGCCCAACAGCCAGTGTGACACTGGGCACCCCGGGAGCCCCGTCACCGCCTCACCCCCCGGCTCCCCTACGCACGTCGAGGACCAGCAGCTCCCCGTCCTGCACCATGGGCACATCCTGCATGTCGTAGCGCCGGATGTCCACCTCCATCTGGATCTCCTCCAGGTGCAGCAGCAGCTGGAACTTCTTCTGGTAGTTCTCAGCCTTCAGAGGGGCCTCCAGCAGTGTCCTGTGGGCAGCAGGGGTGTCACTATGCCCCGGGGACACCTCGGCCAAGGGGCAGTGGGTGGGAAGTGCAGGGCCGAGCGGGGTTGCCCCCACCCCTCAGCACTCACTGCATGGCAGCCCAGCGGGAGCCGGGGCTGGTGCTGGGTCCAAACAGGATCGTGTCCTTGAGGCTCTTTGAGTACTGGTAGGTGCCCAGAGGGATTTCCCTTTCCAGTTCGTTTTTCAGGGAGCTGGGTGGAGGGGACAGCAGTGCCACAGGGACTGCAGCGCTGGGGTCACCCCAGGCTGCAGCCCCGCACAGCCCTGGAGAGCAGGATGTCCCCAACCCTGCTGTCACCAGCTGTCACACGGGGACGAAGCACTGTCCTGGGGTGCCAGACAGCCAGGTCCCAAGAGGCTGAGCCTTACCCCAGCCTGAGAACACACCAGGGCCCTCCGTGCAGGATGGGAGCAAGTGTCCCAGCCACATACCTGTTGGGGAGGGTGCCCTCCTCAGTGATGACAGTGTCAGGGTGCTGGATGCTGCTCTGGTAAGGCTCGAAAGGTGCTGAGGGCCCCAGGTCCTTGCCCAGCTGGCTCTCTGCGACAGCAGCAATGTAGCGCCCGATGCTGAAGGGCTCGTCTGGTTCCTTGGTGAACTCAAAGACCACCACAGTGTGGAAGTACCCATTGCAGGTGGCGAAGCACTGCACCTGGATGGGGTACGTGCCACCTGCGAGGCAGAGAGGCGAGAGCTGGGTCCTGCATCTCCTCCGGCGGGACAGGGTGCAGGGCGGGGGACAGGACCCTACCTGGGTGCAGCAGCAGGGACTGGCCCTGCGTTGCCCCTTGCTCATCCGTGAAGGACAACTCCTGTGAGCACCGGCGTGGCTGGCACCGCCGCAGCGTCACGGCCTCTGCCCCGTTGTTCTGCACCTGGATGGTGACCCTCTGGGACTTGTCGAGCACCACCGGGAAGCGGATGTGCCCATTGCCCTGGTCGTGCTTCGAGACAATTGTCACCCCGTGCTTCTCGCGGATGAACTCAGCCCTGCGGGAAGGGAGGGTCAGGCGTTCCCAGCCCGGGCTGGGGTCCCTGGGGCCGTGCTGGGGCAGGCGTGGGCAGGGGGCTGCCAGTCCTACCACTTCTTGGCACGGCTCTGGCGCACTGGCGGACGGGAGCCGGGCTGCTGCCCGGAGGTGGATGAGGATGCCAAGGGCTGTGTATTCCTTCTGGGTCTCCGGTACTGGTCTGCCACCACCACACGTGTCCTCTCCTGCGAGGAACAGCCAGTGTCAGCGTGTCCCTGGGGTCCTGCCAGGGGCTAGGAGCTCCCATAGAGCCATCCTGGTGGGTACGGGAGCTGCTGTGCAGCCCCAGTCCGGGACCACCCTCACCTTCTTGAAATGCACCGACTCCCCGTGCACCTGCGCCCGGTGGGTCACCCTCAGCGCGTACAGGATGCAGGAGAAGTTGGGCACTTTTTTGTCAATCCTGCACAGACAAGAGAGGGAGGTTTCTGCATGAGACAGGCCATGGCTGGGCTGCCAGGGGCACAGCCAGCTGAGAGGAGGCGAGTGGGAAGGGAAGGTGAAGTGGGGCACTGAGGCTGGGGTGAGGGGCACCCAGTGAGAGGGAGGAGGACTGGGGCTTTTCACTGGCCCTGTGCAAATCTGACATCCCTGCAGGATGCTCCAGCAGCTCCATGCTGTGCCATGGCTGTTCCAGCTGCGCCGTGGCCATTCCAGCTGTGCCATGGCATCGCTGACTGGCCGTGCAGTCCCTGTCCCTGCCAGCGTGCAGGTGGCAGTGGGGCAGGGACGTGTCCCTGTTCCCAGATCCCTCAGGGGTTGAGTTGGCTCCTCCAAGGCACGACCACTGCGCTCCCAATAGCGACGCCTCCCCAGGCGCCTCCCCGTGCACCCTGGGACACATCCCCCAGCTCGACCACGGGCTGAACCGTGGCTTTGCCAATGATTAACGGTGATGACATTGCACAGGGGCCAGAGTGATGGGTGTCAGCGGGGTGAGGTGGGGAGCATGGTGGGCAGCTGGTGCCCCAGGCTGTGCCCAGGTCCCTCGGGGGGTCCCTGCAGCTGGGGAAGGTCCCAGCAGGGCCGTGGTGAGACCAAGGGACCTGGGGGCACATAGGGCTGGTGCCTGGGGAGGCAACTCTGCCTCTCGCTGCATTTGCAGCCCAATGGGACACGGACCCCAGCAATGCTGGTGCCTGGGGACAGCAGAGCCCCTGCATCTGAGTTTAACTGCTCCAGTTGGTCCTCGCTACTCAGAAAGCACACGCTCCATCCTACCGTGGCAGACGATGAAGGAGGGTCCCCAAAGCCCCCACCTGCTCTCCAGTGCTACCCTCACACCCAGCTCCTGCCCAGAGCTGGCTCGACACCCGACATGAAGCCCCAGAAGTACTGCCCAGTGCCCAGTGATGCTGGCCAGGTGCCAGTGCCCAGTGATGCTGGCCAGGGACGGGCAATGCTGGGCAGGGGAATGGGCGATGCTGGCTGGGGGCACCATCCCAGGCTACAATTCCCGGCTCCAGCCGAGGGTTCTCACCTGCGCCGAAAATCCTGGGTGTAAATGTCCCGCAGCGTGTCCCGCCGGCTCTCCTGCCTCCGGCCCGTTTCCTGCAGGAACTGCACGAACTGATCGCCCCATTGCCTGGCTTCTGCCACGCTGAACTGCCGCATGGCCGAGCCGAGCCAAGCCGAGCCGAACCGGGCTGTGCCGGGTTGTACTGAGCCGTGCCGGGCTGTGCCGAGCCGAACCGGGCTGTTCCGGGTTGTGCCGGGCTGTGCTGGGCTGTGCCGGGCTGTGCCGGAACGGGGAAACGAAACCGAAAGGGGCCGAGCACTCTGTGGACCCGCCCGCCGGGACCGGGGGGGAAAAGGGAGGGGCGGCTCCTGCCCTTCGCCTCCGGCCCCGCAGCATCAACCGGGTCCGGGTAGGGGAGACCCTCACCCGGGGTCCCACACCCCGCAGAGGGTCCCGGCTGCGGAGGGGCTGGGGCGGGGGCTGTCCCAGAACGGGACCCGGGAGCCGGGGGACGCGCAGCCCCCTCGCAGGGTGACCCCAGAAGTGGGGACACGGGCCCCAGCCGGGCTGTGGTCGCAGGGCTGGGGGCTGTCAAAGCTCCGGGGTAGTTGTTGTCTCCCCGGTGTAGTTGCCCCCGCGGCGGAGCAGGGGCTGCCAGCTCGTCCCCGGGCTGCGGGGGGGCGGGAGAGGGGCCCAGGTGTGTCCATGGCTGTGCCCAATGATGAGGGGCAGCAGCTCCCAGACCCCCACGGCTGTCCCATAAATAGGGCAGCGGCAGCAGGAGCTGGTGTCTGGCTTTGTCTCTGGTCTCCTGCACCTTCACCCCAGCCTGTCTGCTGATGATGGTGATCCCTGACTTGCTCCCGGAAACAGCTCATGACCCTGAGGCTGCTCAAGGTGCTGCTTTTGCCTTCTCTGTGGCCCAAGGATGTTGGGGTGAGTCTGCTGTTGTCCCGTCCTCAGCTCAGGTGGCTTTTCCTCTGACCCAAGCTCTGTAGTGACCTGCCACTGTCTGGAGGTGGCTGACAGACTGTGATGGTGTAGGGCTCCTTGCAGGCTGTGGCTCTGAGGTTTGACAAATGTTGGGGCTTGCCTTTGGAGAAATTGTTTCTACATCTTTCTGCTATGTGTTGCTGGCAGAATTCTGGAGCTTTATGCTTTGATATTGTAAACAGACAGGAAAGCCCTCTCCATGGGGCCCAGCTGGTGTTGGGGCTGGCAGGACCCCTCCTGTAGCACTGGGCTGGCTCTGCCCTCCCTAGCTCTGTCAAGCTGCAGTGCCTGCTCGCTGTGGTTCCTCGGGAGTCAGACTGGACTTTTGTACACTTTGATAGAGCCAGCCTGGGATATTACATAGCTCTGGAGCTGGCTGCAGCCTCTCCTGAAGCCTCTGGTCTCCAGCAGACAATAGCTGAGAGCTTTAAGGGTGACACCATGTGCCCCAGTGGTGGTGAGTCACTCCAAGTGTTCCTTTTCCAAGGACGAAATGGGAGTGGGGAAGGAGCTAGGACTGGTGGGGGAGAAGGGCCAGGAGGCAGGCAGGGAATGAGGCAGCCTGAAGGATGATTAGCAAAAGATTCGGAGAAGGACAAAGATAGAAAGGATTTTAAGGCTGGAAGGAGTGGTGGTGTACTGCCTGCAATGTAACTAACCCAGCGCGGGGGAGACTGGCCTTGAGGCAGATAAAAGCTCTGTTGTGCGCACAGCCTTATCTTGGGCCCTGCTTCAGCTTCACATTCCTGGAATTGCTGCAGTGCTTGTCTGGATGGGACCCTGGCCACAGACCAGGGCACCTTAGGTGCTGGTCCACACAACCTTTCATCTCTGGGTGCTGCAGGTAGGGAGGAAACCCTTTGTCCAAACACGGGCTGGCAGAAGCGCTGTCCTTGGGCAGCTCTGCAATCAGCCTGCACCTCCCCCGGGCGACGGTCCCGCTTTGCGCAGCACCGGGGGCAGCACCATCCAGTCCGTGTTCTGCAAGCAGAGCACGTGGGGTGAGGTAGGTGTCACAGTAAGACACAAAGGATGAGCAGGATAACCCTGTCTGCTGGTTTCCCCGGGGTGAAGTGCTTCGTTAGGGCTCCGTGACTGTTCTTAGTTTGAAAGTTCTCGGACCTCCCGCTCCCCAGTCTGCATGGCAGGGTGGGAGCATCGCCTGTGGGTTTGCAGCAATGCCACTCCTGCTTCCAGGCTGTTACCTGGTGATCTGCCTTCCTCAAGAGCTAACAAACAGAAGCAAGACCATGAAAGAACAGACACAAATGGCTTTAAAACAGAGACAGGTGTATTTCTACTGGACTACTTGATACAGAGGATGTGTAGGATGAATGGTCAGTCTCAACAGCAAATACAAATATATTTTATTTAGACAAAACTTCTCACAAAGGATAGACACACTTATTTTGTGGTATCACTGTGCAAAGCCTGAACTGTAATGCACAGGCAGTCCCATCCCTATCTCCCCAACCCCTTTCGTTGTGTATTTAAAAATAGGAAGACACTAGCCAGTTTAAAAACCAGAACCTGCAAGAAGGCCCACGGATAACCAAGTGCGAACAGAGCACAGTGAGGTCACCAAAGGGGTTTCAATCTGCAGTGAATCCATGTTTCAGCTCTGACTGAGGAAGGCACACACCTGCCTCTCCAACCTCCCCGGAAGAGAAACCGGCAGGACTGCTATTTTTGATTTTACAGAAAAACAAAGTAACCTAGAGCAAGCCTTAGAGCAATGAAGGGATGAATTCCAGAGTCTCACTGAAGTATGAAGAAACTGGCCACAACTGAGACACAATGGAAAGGTGTTTTCTCTCACTTTGGTGCAAGTTTATTTATTTTGTACACTATCCATCCATACACCTGGGATACAAATTCTATGAACCTGCCACAAAGCATTAAAGCACAACATACCATTATTCTGCAGACATTTGCATCTTTAATCACCATCCAGCCTGTGTGGATCAGCAGTGACTGAACACAGGAACTTGTAGTTCTGTAAAAATGCAGATGTCTGATAACCGTACACACATGAGGGAGGGGACAGCAAAAATGGTCACTTTTAGGGAACATGGCTCAAATCTTCAGATTAAAAAAACCAGATATCCCTGGAAGAGCTGGCTGCATAGGGATTTCTGTAAAGGATCTTGTAAACTCATCTGATATAGTAAAATCTAAGCCTGCAGGCTTTTTGCTTTGTGGAGGTCAGTGGTAAGGGTACACGAGGGCTCACTGTCTCCTGCATTTACTGCATCTTGCAGCGTAGCGCCTTGAGCTGTTGGCAGATCTGACAAACTTCCTGGAGTACCTGGATGCTGCACACGGGTGAAGGAAATGCTCTGCACCCTCAGCTGTATTTCTAATAGGGCTTTTCCAGCTAGGAAGTTTTCCAACCAGTACAATCAGTGATTGAAAACAGCTACACCTCTGAACCATGAATGTGGCTTAATTAAAACGACCTATCAGTAAATGCAGTCACAACAGGAAGTTTATGCGGCAGGAAACACAAAGCACAAAGACAATGCCATTTGTTCCACAGCTCTCTCTGAGGCTAGAAAACCTGGTAACTTTGAAAGCCCTAGAAAAATGCTGCACTGGTTTAGAAACCATCTACTTGGCAGAGGACCACATTTGTTTTTGCACACAGACATTTCGTACATCTCCTTGTTTCCGCATTAAGCGTTCTGCATTTCTTTGCCGATCTTGTAGCTGAGGATTTTGTTCCAGTCGATCTTGGTGCGGGTGACAGGCAGCTGCCGGCGTAAGGCTTTGAAAGTGGTGTCTGACATAGTCTGGTAGTTTTCACTGATTGCTGTCTGCAATGACAAGCAGATTCAGTTTTGGTAATAAGAAGATACTCTGAAAAAGCATGACTTGGTGTTAAAGCCACAAAGCCCTTTCTGTGAGGTGAAGGCACACAGTTAGCTAAGTTAATAACGCAGCCACCAGTGTGTGTGCAAGCAAAAGGGTTTCTGTTAAGATCCCTGTGAATGTAGCAGTATCTCCTCAGGTGTTTCACTGACTTATCTGTGGCTGGGGCAATGTAAAAAGCTGTCACACACATTTCCTCTTCAGTATTTTTAACTGTCACAGAGGAAAACATTCAGACTCACCCACTCCCCTCCAATGCTTGTTCCAGGCATCATTTGTAGCCTTTCAAAATAACTACACAGCAAACTTGATTATTAATTACACGTAGCTTTACAACTATATTCTTTAAGCAAATACTATTGCCCTTTTCTAATGCTTACAATCAATACCTGATTCAGCCAGAAACAGAATTAAAGGTCAATTTTCCATGTTGCCATTAACTGTAAATGGAGACTGATATGATTCCATCATATTTATTTAACAACCACTGATCTTACCTGGTACTCGTTTTCTGCATTTTCAATTATCTTAATAAATTCCTTAGCTGTCTGGACATCACTCTACAAAGGGGAAAAATAAATTTTTATATGTTTAAGAGCAGCTTACAAGAGCTACACAATAGATTTCCTCTCAAACAACAGGCTGGGTATAGATGAAGTGGGTAACATCAGCAGCTTCTGCTGGGTTTGTAGCTGGGTTCCTTTTGCTCACTACAGATGTTTTGATGAGGTTCTAAGCAGGTATGCATGGGCTGGAGCTTGTGCTCCAGACTAAAACAGGACTGCACCCTAGTGAGCAAAAGGGAAGAAGACCTTAAAGTTACTAGGGATTCCATGACTGTTGCTCCCTCTGCTGTACTGCAGGACTCCTGATTTTCCCTCAGTACACCCATCTTACTGTTGCCCTCCTTGCACAGAGGTAGAAAAGCATATTCTCCCCTCTTCAACTGAAACTCAAGATAAGTTTTCCAATAAGGGCTGTACTTTCTAATACAGCCTACCTTTAAGCAACTGAGAGTCTGGGTTTCCCGTGTGACTCTCAACACTACAACTACACTGAGCAGCCACCCTAAAATTACATTACTTTGAAATCAAGAGAATGCAGTCATAGAAGTGTATGCTTCCCAAGATGTTTAAGGAATAAAATAGTTGCTTTATCATAAGAAGAGATCTTTTAGCATACTTACTGAAACCTGTACAGAGTCCTGGATGTCTTTATGACTAACCAGTTGAACATTGCCATCTTCATAATAATGAACCTGACCAGAGAGACAAAAGGCAGGCTATCATTAACACCCCTTTTATAATCCCTAGAGCCCCCAAATGCTACCAGAACAGCACAACAGCTTTGCTGTGCCAGTCTTCTCTGCTTAGGTGGAGGCTAAAAGCAGGATGGATTTCTAAAAGCTTTCACTCTTTGTCAAGACTGTTCAAGATTATGTTAATGCAGTAACCGCCTAGAGCTGAAATAAGAGCAATTATAAAAGAATTCATGGTGTGGGTTTTAGCCCTATAAAGTGAAGCAGGCTTGGGGGCATATAGGGTAATGCTATATAACAAACCACAGGCCAGATTGTAGATGATGTCTGAAACACTCGTTTTAAGAATTAATTTATGGAATTGTAGAGTTTAATAGCATCTTAACTTGTGAAGGACATCTCTGCTTTCAGCATCTCATTCTGAGTTGGATGCATTTGTGTAAGAGAAGCACAATGCAGCTTCTCCTGACATTGCCACAAGTAGCTCACCTGGATTTTAAGCACTGCAGCCACTTGAGCTGTTGGTGGTGTGATGGTAAACTTCCATTCTGATCTCCAACGACCATTCCTACAAACAATCAATCAAAGCATGAAAACTATTTCCAAAAAGCTCTAATAACAAAAAACCAACTCACAAGAGCAAGTTGTTTCTGCTGTCATGACCCACAGCACCGTGCCTTACACAGCACTGAATTACATTGCTGAAGCACAGGTGAATACAATGCAGCTTCAGGACAGACCAGCTCCAGTGTACCTGTGCCCTGGAACAGGTAAGGGGATGTGTCCAGCACTGCTAGTGCCTTTCTCTCTGGACAGGTTACTGAGCCACTCTGAAGGCTTTAGGGGGCTGCAAGGAAAACAGGCTACAGAATGAGAAGCAGGATTTTGTGGGAAGCCCAGGACTACTTGCCCTTCAGACTGTGTCAGAAGACCTAGAGGATGGGTTTGTCTGAGGACTAGTAAAGGAAGGAAGTAAACTGTGTTGAAATAGTCTTACCAGAAGTTTTTGGGCTGGAACTGGTGGCTCTCAATACAGGCAATAATTGTCTGCTGCCCATCTATAGATTTACCATAAACCTGCATTTAGAAAAAGAGTTAAAAAGGGCCAAAAGCTGAGGAAAGCCATTCTTAATTTCTGTCCCTGGCAGCATTGCAGAGGCTTGCTATTGTGGCATCTCACTGGGAACATGGACCACTAATTACATTGTCCAACACCTCCACTTGTACATATGTGCAAATAATGCCTCTTTTTAATTAACTGCAGGGGTTAAAGTGCTTGGCAGTCACAACTGTGAAGAATAAAGTGTAATACATCTTTGCACTGTGTGCATACCAAGATATTTGCCCCCTCTTTAGAACTTGTTATTCCAAAGTTAGCAAAAACACTAGTGAGGATGGGAGAATTCAAACAGTGCTGCCCAGCACAAAGTCCACTCAAGGGACTGACGTGGAGCAATGAACTTCCAGTGAAACCAGACGGATACTCAACAGTACAGAAGCCATTGGGGTAATGATCTTTCACATAAGCTCTCAGTGCACTGTCACAGGCATCTCTCCATTGTTTCAAAGCTGGTTCCGTGTCCTCAGGCTGGGGGTCACTTGCTTCTTTCCTTAAATGATCAAACTTAAAAGAAAGTTTGTTTCTTGGGTCTAAAAATCTGCCATTGCCCAGATCACCGTGTTCTGTAATTAAGACCTGTAAAGGAAGTTGAAATTAAAATACACTTATGCAGCTGTAAAATGTGTTGTTTTGAATAACAATATATAATAATAATATTCCCTATTTGAATAGATATCAATGTTTCAACAGATTCTTTCATTCAGCTATAATATCACATAAAGAAACAAGGATTTTCAGTAATAATTGCAATTAAGAGTAGTTGCAGTGAGGCTGAGTACTGTAACTTTCTCTTGTCAAAGCTATTTCTATGCACAGCCCTCTTAAAAATATCTGCCTCTCATGAACATATCTGGGACACCAGAAGAGCTAGGTCAGCACTCTGCTCAGAGAACAGAGCAGATGGTCAGGCCAGCTTTCCATCTTCTGTAGGACTTGCTGCTTGTTCTCAAAAAAAATTAAATAATTTAAAAAAAAAGAAGTTTTGCTGGCTGGGTAGTATGAGATTGGTGCAACCAGTGATATGTCTTTTGAGGTAGCTGGGAACGGATTAAAAATGCAGGAAAAAACCCCAACCTATTACAAATCTACTCCTGATCATCAGTAGGACCTATGAGCAGGCAGCAGTGTAAGGATTTGTGAGTGAGCTTTAAGGAAACAGTAATCTTTAATCATTTAGTAGAATTCCAGTGACTTCAGCACGGAGCTTTACTTAAGGAACGATGAAATAGAGTCACTAGGTGGTACCAGACAATGCCTTAAGAGAACATTTCACTGAAGCTGCTTCTGTAAGAACAAGTTTGGTAATATAATGATGTGTGGGGGAAGGAGGAGAGGTGATAATTTGTGAGTAGAGTGAAACCAGTCAACACCTTGATGGAACATCATTTTCCTGTCTTTGCACAGTGCAGTAAGACAAACCTCGAGTGTAAAAGGTTTTCTCTTACCTGATCATCATACCCCTCTATCTTCACCGGGGTGAACTGATCCATGTTATACTGTGCAAATGCACTGTGAAGAATTAAAAGAACATGAACTTCAGCTGCACACACACATTTGTTGTGACTCAAGAGTAAAGCACATAGTGTAACTTATATTACAGAAAATTTCAACTTAATTTGGCAAATAATGCACACTCTTAAAGGATTTGTCAGTATCTTTTATTGATGATAGCTATGAAACCCCAGCTCTAAAGCCAGATTTACTTAGGGATGACCAGGAAAGTACAGAGTTCAGAAGTAGAACAGCAGGTAGCCTGGGGGGGAATATGAGTAAGCCAAAGCAAAACAGGAACACCCCAGCTACAATTTAGACAGCAGCAAGGTAAACAACTGAGCAGACTAATATTTACAACAATTTTCTTATGCAAAGACCTGCTGACTGACATGTCACCTAGCTTTCAGTAAAATCTTAGCATCAAAAAGCTTGCATGCATAATGCTTAAGCACCCTCTGATGAGCCTGTGCAAGTGAACAAGACACTTTGAAAGCTTTTTTTTTTTTGAGGGCAATTCTTTTTCTAAACTTCAGCTAAGGATTACTCAGTATTTCAGGCTTCACTTGCTTTACAAATCATGCTTCAACAAGATCAGACATTCCTGCTGCTGCAGAGTTAAACTTTTTGGCACAGTGCCTTCCTGTTAGTTTTATGTGGCCTGTACAGCATGAATTCCAATTTAGGGCTTTATAAAAAGAATCCTCCATGCCTTTCATTTGTGTTTTGTTGGGGGGGATAAGGAATGACAGAGACTGCTCTCCATACAACCAATGGCTTGCTCTGTCACAGAATGATGGGTGTAGGAAAACACAGGCATCTCTGGTAATGTGACTTGTGTTTGAGGTGTCAGTACTCACTGTGCTGCTCCTTCCCTGAGAAGATTGTCGTTGTTAAGCAGTAACCGGACATCTGGAGGAGAGAGGTCACGTAGGTTATTGATTTTTTTTGATCAAATGTTTCTCTTTATGCATTTCAATTCTGACTGGACAAATGCAAACGTTAAAATGATTCAATCACTTCATTAAGCCTATGTAGTCATGCAATGACAGCAGGCTTTTCCCTCACCACTACTTCACCTTAAAAGCAGTATGCTGTGGCACAGCCTTGGACTCTTGTCCTAGATGAAATGTGAAGAAAACACCAACCAATTTTCCTTACTTACCATTGAATACTTCATTAAATTCTCCAGGGGGTGCATGGGTGATGAATTTTGCAGCTATACGCACCTACAATGAAGCAGAACAGTAATGAAATTAAAGACAAAAGATAATTTACTGAGTTCATACATTCTGCAACCTACACTGAAGCGATTCAGCAACAAAACCAACTCTGACAGGGATGGGAAGTGCCAGATTTAGGGAGAAATCTGGGCATGTATTGTCAGAATGGAAACAGTCTTTTTTTTTACAGTGTAACAGAGCAGAAGAACTCCAGATGTACTCAGGAAGAAGTGCAAACCTCACACGGGCACTTGTGAGAGTGTGACCTGTTCAACCTGCACTGTACTAACCTGTTGGAGGACCATGAGTGCTGGCTAGCTGCTGCTCTTCTTGGTGACACTCCAGTGTTTTTTCCTGATCCTTGCTAGTAACCAGAAACCTAAATGCTGAGGTATATAAAGAATAAGAAACCACTGCAGCAGAAGTGACACTGTAACTAGATGGTAGCCTAGAGCACAGCCACAGGGCTAAGGAGTGTCTGACGTTCTGCAGGACACCAGCTCCCTGGGCTCCAAGCTGTTTGCTGCTGGTGTCTGGCTGAAGGAGAGGCTGCTGCTTCCCAGCAAACAGCGTGTGAAGGGTGAGAGGTGGATCTCTCCAGAAATGGAGCAGTAAATCAATTACATCAACTGCCACCGCACTGCTGCCAGAGTTAACTATGCCTCAGAGACTTTGAAAAGCCACTGCTGTGCTCAGAGCACAGAAGGTGGATGGAGATAGAAAGTAAAAAACTGGGAACACAGAAATGGGAGAGGGGATGGAAAACGCCAAACTGAACCCAAGACATCAGACAGAGCCCCCAGGTGCAATCATCCAAACTCCAACAGCTGATTTATTTATTTATTTATTTATTTATTCCTTTTCCATGATCCTCTAATGCTGCCCTGGTCACTTCTAAGCCTGAGCAGTGCACACAGCACCTGAGCCTTCTGTGGCACGTTACTCCTCTCATCCTGAAGGAATAATTTACTGGAGGCTGTGCTGTAATCCAGCCATGAACTGTCAGAGCAGTGGAAGAACTCAGGCATGTGGAACTGTGAGTGATACGATAAATAACTGAAAAGGCCAACTGGAAAATACCTGAATGTCTGCAGACTTTCAGGCTGGAAGAGAAAAACCCATTCTCTTCTACAGAGGAATAAAACTGCACTGTGTTCTGAGATCCAATCTACATGCCTCGCCTTGTGAGGATTTAGGTGGTCTAGGTATTGGTTCTGTTGAAACTAGTGAGAGTTTATGGTTTTCATCATCAAATCTTTTATGGCTTTTACAGGACCAAAGGGTACAGAATCATCTTGGAAGACCTGAAACAGGAAATGTCACAAAATTAAACCTCTCCCTTAGAATAACACAACTGCTGCATTGCTCCCCAGAAGCCCAGCAGCAGGGCTGTGCCATGAGCCTCTCCTCAGCCAGACGGGTACTGAAGGCGACTGCAGAACCGCGCTCGTCACAGCTCTGATTGCTGCTTCTGCTTGTTCATTTTGAGCAGTGAAACAAAGGAGTGTGCACATATCCAACTACTCCAGCTGAGTGATTGCCAGAGCTGGAAATAACTTGCTTCTCCCAACAGCCTTCCTCATTTGAATCAGAAATTGTTGTTTGCATTTTGTCACATCATGATTTAAAGCAAAAGCCAGGGAAGGAAACAAGCACCTTTCCCAGCAAAGGATCCCAACAGTATCGAGTAACACCTCTGCCCTAACTGGACTGAGCTTCAGGCAAAAAGAGATCGTTTTCCAAAGCAGCACCTACTAAAAAACCAAAACCCCAAACAAGCATTCTTTATGCTTTAAAAAACTGCACTATAAATGAAAAACTAAAAAGTCTGTAGCGTGTAATCGGTACCAGACAGAATGTCAAACCCCTTGCTCCTAAATCTCTGCTTTTTAGATAAGGGTTGCTGCTGCAACATATGGAAAAATAAGGCCCCTAAAAAGCCATAAAATTTAGTATCTTATAAATCTGTGCCCCAGTGTTGTGGCTGTAGAATCACACTGTCTGTGGAGCCCTCAGAAAAGGGACGGCTTTAACAGGTTGACTTTTAGATCAATGGATTCTCATAAACAGGTCCTTGTAAAAAAACCAAATATTACACGAGAGATTTTTAATCTTCCACAAATTCTTCTGCTTGGAAGGATGAAGAAAATTAAATCAACACAGAAAGGACTCTGCATTTCAACCAAATGTTACCACAAAACCAGCCACAAACCAAGCAAACGCTGCAGGTGAAAAGTGTTCGCTTTTATGAAGTGTCCCTGGCCCTGCCTCCCTTGTGGGGCAATGAAACCACCCAGCATTTCAGTCAAACTGCTGAAATCAGGAGTGCAGTGCAGGGAACAGGCTGTGGAGTAATTAATTGTGAATGTCAAGCATTTGAATTGCTGTTGGTTTTTAGAGCTGGTTTGTTTCAAAGCAGTGGCAGTGCAGTGGCTGGATGTCCATTTGCAGAAGCACAAAAATAAAGACTCTCTGCAGACTGCTCCACTTCCTGGCCACCAGTGCCATGTCAGGTAGCTCTGCACCACCCAGCAAGGGAACTTCCTGCTTCTGAAATGGGGACAGTGCCTGCGAGGGAAGCTGCTCAACCCCGAGCCTGAGCAGGCGAAACGGCAGCGGAGTGAACTGAACCAGAGCTTAAGCTTCAGTGAATCCCTGAGCTAACCTAAAGTACAGCTACAGAGAGCACAGAGGTCAGGCTTGGGAGGGATGGAATGAATGAATGAATTTGTTTCTCTATTAATATTTTGGGGTTTTTGCTGTATTTTAAAGCACTGGTAAACTCAGGCTTTAAAAGGAAATGTGTAAGAGTTCTGGACCTGTCTGAGCGGTTATAAATGGACACTGGTAAATCTGTGCCTGTTTCTTTCTCAGATGCTCACTTAAGATTATCCTTTTCTACATGCACCAGGCATGGAGCTCCATCAGACTGAATCTAGGTAGGTGGAGAAGAATGCAGGCTCTGATTTCAAGTGAAATCCATCTGCTCTGCCAAATAAAGGACTTGAGCACAGGTAGTTCTGAAGGGCTCTTCTTAACCAGCGAGTCTTCCCTGTGACAGAACTGCAGATTTCAGGTGAATGCAGTGGGAGGAAGAGATAATTGCCTGGCAACCTCAGGTTCTTCAAACACTCACTCTCACTCCCAGGCTAAAGAGCTAGCTCACAAACACGGACCTCAGCTCTACTTCCAGCTCTTGCTACATTACCAAGGGCAATTTACTCCCCTTCCTTTGCTCTCAAACCTCCACCACCATAACCCTCAACACGATAAAGCTTCACTTTTGCTTTAACTTTCATGTCAAATTCAATGATGACTTCAATTTTAGCATTTCAAATGAAATTCAGTCAAATGATGTTGTGTAAAATATTTTATACACCACTGGATAGATGTCAGTTATGCACTAAAGGCTGTATGAATTCTGTTCTGGAGCACTTACTGCAAACAATGCTCCTGTCAGCTAAAAGATTAATTGCGCCTCTAAAGCTCTGTGTGTTTCACAACTGTCACTGTAATGAAGCTGAAATTGGTAGTTTAAGGGGAAAATGAAAGCAAGCTCCAGGCTTGTAGGATCTTTGAAGATCTATGAGCCTTAATGCTCCCCTACAGAACGTTAAGAAACAAAGCAAAAAGCCAGATGTAGCATTTGTATAATGTAAGGAAGAGTAACGGTGGATTTGTTAACTACCATTTGTAGGTAACTAGTGTTACCTGGCAGAAAAGGCAACCTCTTCATTTGTTAAATGACATTCAGTGTTGATTCTAAGACTGTAATTTTCCCACGTTCCTAAGCAAGAGGAACAATCTGTTCATTTCTCCCTTTCCTAAAACAAAAATCGTTCTATTTCCTTCTGCTTAGTCCACTCCAGCCAGTATAACTTGTAGGATCTATATAAAAGTTACTGTTAGACGCTGGGGCAAGCAGATAACGTGCAGACACACTCTGAAGGTGTCTGGAACCGAGAAGGTCGCAAAACACCTTTTAAAGACGCCGGGAACTGTGCTGACCCGGGAGAAGAAAACCCAGGAGCAGGAAACAGCTTCTCCTGCACAAAGACGCGCCCAGACACCTCAGCTGTGCCGGAGCAATAAGGAAACCGGAGCGCAAAGCGTCGAGCCGGTGAGTAACCGCTGATCCCGGGGCGGCCGGGCCTCTCACCGGACAGCGACGGCCCGGCTGCTCTCGGGGGCCCGCCCACCCCGACGCAGCGGGAGGCCGGGCCCCAGGCCGGCCCGCCGGTACCGGCTGGACCTCCCCACCCGCTGCCCTCCCGCGGGTGCTGAAGGGACAGCGGCCCCGCCCGTCCGCCCGTCCGTCCGTCCGTCCCGCCCTCACCTTCTCCTCATCCGACACCCGCTCCTCGAAGTCGGCCATTTTGGCAGCTCTGGGCCCGGCCCCGCGCGGAGCATGCCGGGAGCGTTGGGCAGGGCGCCGCCGCCGGGCCGGGCCGGAAGCGCAGCCACCGCCATATTAGCTGCGGGCAGAGGCCGTGCGGCCGCCATCGTAGGAACGGGACAAGGGCAGGGGCGAGAGGGAGGGTCGCGCCGGCGGGGCCGCAGCGGCCGGGGACAGCACGGGGACCGTCAGGGCCGTTCGGGCCGTGCCTCGCGTCCTGCCGGCGGGGGAGCGGTGATGGGCTTGGGGAGCGAGATGCCCGCCCTGACACAGCCCACCGGGCCCCGCCCCGCCGCCCGCCCCGCCCCTCTCCCGGCGTCCTCCGGCGGCGGCCATGGCGGACAGCGGCGGGAGCGGCCGGGGGTCGCCGTTTCCCGGGGCGGCCGCGGCGCTGCGGCGCTGGGAGCAGCTGCGGCGGCGGGCGGCGGTGGCGGCACCGTGGGCCCGCGGGCTCCTGGCCGTGGCCGCCGGGTTCGGCCTGTTCTACGTGGTGCTGCGGGTGCCGCTGCGGCTCCGGGACAGCCTGGCGGCCGGTGAGACGCTGCGGGCCGGGCTCGGGGCTGCGGGGCTGCCAGTGCGGTACTAGGGAACCGCCTGGCCTGCCCGGGGCTGCGAATACCGGGGGGAGAGGGCTGTGGAGGATGTGTGAGCTCAACCCTGAGTACAAACGCGTCCCCTGAACCAGCCTCGTGTGCTCCGCCCGCGCCTGGCAGCGGCGGTGCTGCCGCTGGGCACTGCCGGGAATGCTTGAGGCCGGGTGTGGGACCCGCCTCACTGTCACAGCTGGTTACAGGCAGAAGTAACACATGACAGGGATTCTCTAGCAAAGTAAGGTTACCCGTAAAGTTACGCGGGCTGTGTTCTGTTACATGTTTGCATAATGTTCCGTTTGGTGCTGTTTAATAAAAGGCTATTTGTGTTTTCAGCTCCGATTGTGAAGTCTTTGTTTTTTATTTCTTTTGGCAGTGACTGTGTTCTTGAGCACTTTGACTCCAAAATTCTACTTTGCCCTTACAGTGACTTCATCTTTTATATCTGGACTGATATTTGTAAGTAGTCCACTTTCCTTTTCTTTACACAGTTTTAGCCCCTGTGGGATGCTTTCATTAGGGGCAAATGCAATCCGCTTTTTTTGGGTCAGACTCTAGAGGGTGCCTTTGCACTGGCAAGGAACATGTTTAATGTTTTTCTCTGATATAGTGTATGTACTCTTTTATACCTGTTTTAGAAACTCAGGCTTGTTTTAAGGAGGTAAGTGTCCATATGTCTGTGTGAATATACATAGATATATAAAAGAAGCAAAATATTTACGCACACTCTGCAGACCTCTCTGTGTAAAGAGAACACTGACGTGCTCACCTCTTTTTAAACTAGGTAGTCAAGAGTTTACCTTCCCACAGTGATTTTTGGGGGGATCTGTTGTGCATGTGTCATCATGTAACTATCTGAACAACTCTGGTGTGCAAATGAGCTGATAATTCAGCTCGTCTCCAGCGGCCAGTGTGCCCAGACGTGGCTGACTGCACAAAACACCCGGGACACACGTGCATGGGCAGTTCTGCTGGCACAGCTGTTTCTGCAGCGGGGATCATCTGACCCTGGTGCAGACTGGCACTGCATACAGATCTCTTGGGTTAATCTGTATTTGCATCGTTAAAAGCTAAAGAAAATACCTCTTCTTATCAATTAAACCTATTTAGCAGTATGTGTGAAATCTATTTCATAGGTGGTTTTCTTGTAGCCACTGTGAGAAAAAAGTGTCTTATTTATGTGGCAGAAACAACTTGTTTGCTGTGAGTAATGTTGCTTGGATTTTGATTGAGGGATTGGAGGAAAGTCATGCGAGGAGATGGGTCATGCTTGTGATGTCTTTTATGTAGATTTGCTCTTAAGAGGAAAAAAATGGTTATTGGTCAGCCCTGTTTATAGTAGAGCTTCTTAACAAAGGACACTTCAAACATCACTTCTTTCTGGATGCTAATGAAATATACAAAGGTATTTTCAATACTGTCAAAGACAGGAATGGTAATACTTTTGACCCCAAATTTCTGGTAAGTGAACTTGATTGCTGTTAATTCAACCTCTCCTCTTTGGACTTTGCTGATTGGCAGAAGGTCTCTGTTTAACTGTCCCTTTCATGCTTTTTAGTGAAATGGAAGAACTACACCCACCGTGCAGTTCTTGCCTCTGGGCCTTGTTTCTCTATACAGGCACTTTCTGAAAGGGTTTAGAAGTACCCTAATGAGTTGGGGAGGCAGGAACATATGCTTGACTAGAATTTAACTGGATTTTTTTTTCAGTCTCCTTCATGTTATGTGGGTGATCCTGCAGGACAAGACAGGCCAAAACAGATAATTAGTGTTAATTTGTATGTAGTTAAGTTCCCATTTGCAAGGGGGATGTCCTTGCTGTGAGGAGTTGGCTCTTCATCTCTGACTATGTTGGAAGGGAGTCACCTGAGGAAATTTCTGGTGCTTGTTTCTCCTGTGGCAGGTGTTTGAGTGGTGGCACTTCCGCAAGTACGGCACGTCCTTCATCGAGCAGGTGTCTGTGAGCCACCTGCGGCCCCTCATCGGCGGCGCGGAGAGCAGCGCCCCGGCGCCGGCAGCGTTCCTGGCTGGGGAGAGCGAGGCCAGCAGGCAGAACATGCCAGGTGATGGCTAACGTGTGCCCCCAGCTTCCTTGTGCTTCAGGGCAGCTGGTTCACATGAGCTGGCTTTAAATGGCTTTGACTCTCCGTTAGTGCTTGTAGGAACTGGGAAAGGCCTACAGCTTGTAATGTGGGTTTTTTAATAATAGTAAAAATAAAGTAATAACGTATCTTTGATCTAAAACATCATGATTAAAAACATATTTTAGAAAATACGTTACACATTTAGCTAAAACCGTTTCAGTAACATTAGATAAGTGCAAGATAAGTGTTGTGAGATTATAAATGACAGTGTTTAATCTTTCCACCATGTGCTTTTGTCTGCCAGCAATGTTGGGGAGCAAAAAATAGGATAGCAGAAACTTAGGGAGATTATGGTGATTGTATGGTTGTGGTCAGGTTGTATAAAAATAACTTTAAAGTGGCTTTTGAAAATAAAGTTGCATTTGCACCACTCTTTGAAAGTCAAGGTAATATTTCTTGTGCTCTTAATTAAAAAGTACTTTTGTTTTTTTTTTTCCAGAATGCAAAGTGTGGCGAAATCCTCTCAATCTTTTCAGAGGGGCAGAGTATAGCAGGTATTAATAGTCTCACTTTCCATTGCATGGCTTTAAAATTAATTGGGAGCATCCACATGACTTCTTCACAGAGCTTGCTCTAGTAATATGGGGAGACAGCTGAGGCTTGTGAGGTTATAGGGGTGATTGATGCCAGTCCTGTGTTTAAAAGGCACCTATCCAAGGTGCAGAAACTTTGGCAGTTTCAATGTTAAGAATGCAAATGTTGCTGTAACATCATCAGGTTTTGGGGAGTAAAGTAGGAGAGAAATATTCCCAGAATTACTGTCCTTCTCTTTTCAAAAACTCTGTGAAAATAATGGTCTTACAGCTGTGACTGCTTTATTCAGAGGTTGAGACTGGTTCTGAATTTAAATTCTCTTTTATTAAGCTGGTATGACCGTCTTGTAAGTCTCCTTGTGTTATTTCATAGGAAAAGCTGCTTCCTAGGAAGCTAGTTGCTGAGTTGTTTAGATCTTTAGGATCAAAAAGACTCCTTTTCCCCTCTGTGGGAAGCCTTCTGGCGACCTGTACAGATTATGGAACAGTAGTACTTGAAAACTTCTGGTTAGTAGCTCCAGCCTCTTATTAATAAACATTTTCTGCACTCACTTCAGTTGTTAAACAGCTCAGATATCCCCCTTGGTATCGGCATTGCTCCTTACTGGGAGTGCCTCTTGCTGAGATTTCTCCTGTTACAGGTACATGTGGGTGACTGGGAAGGAGCCCCTGACATACTATGACATGAATTTGTCTGCTCAGGATCATCAGAACTTTTTCACGTGTGATACCGACGCCCTTCGGCCTTCAGACACAGGTACCGATGTCACGTGCCCAGGGTCTGAACTGACCTGGGTGTAAAGTGGTGTTTTTAATTCACTTCCAGGTAGTGCAGGTTAGGTGAAATATTTTGTGAAATGTTGGTCTTTCCTTGCTGCTTAGGAGCTTTAATAAATGTATTTAGTGAAGGGTGTTTTTTTACCTTGTGCTTTCTCTTCTGACTTGAAGGCTGTCAGGATCCTGACGTATTTTAGGATCTCACACTTTTCAAATAATTAACAGTGTGATATTGAAAACCTGGATTGTAATCTCAGCAGCCAAAGACACGGTCTCATTTAAACCTTGGTAATGAATAGTGCAGTCTCCAGAATTTTTTCATTGTGTTCCACATGTTTAGTGCAGAAAATGTTCTCTACCTGGTTATTGTCAGACTAGGTGAGAACTCCTGTCAGTTTGTCAAGGCCTGGAAGTGTGACTTGTCAGCTGGCTGTGACGTGCCTGGTATGAACGATGTGTTTTTGTTTCACAAGTGGGAGTGAATTGTCTCGCTTACTAAGCCAAGACTAATATTTTGTTTCCAAAAGAAAACTTGAACATTTTTCCACGTTATTCTTGCTGGACAGCAGAAGGTTTTGTTCCAAAAGAAACATGTATAGATTCCTCAATTTTCTTATCGTGCTTGAGATAGGCCAGATATGTAACTGTGAATGTGAGGTTTTGGAGTGCTTTCAGAGCTGTTATTTAGTGGGAAGGCTCTTAGTTCTGCCTGGAGAATGGTAGCTCCAAGTACGTTGTTTTTCTTTTGCTAGAAGCTGGTTTTCAGTTTGGTATTTCCATTTTTCCCTGATGGAGGCATAATGGGGGTCATTGCACTGAACTTTTGTTTGCTCCTTCTCTGACTGTAACTTTGAGTTCAAGTTGTAATTCAACCAAGCCTTTTGAATGGGTAGATTTCACCCTTTTTAATTGTTTCCTAAACCACTTTCTAATAAGGTGACACATTATTATAGTGTATCTTGAATTGGATTTGCCATGCTATGCCACTCAAATGTGCTTTGTAAATTTAAAAAGAAATTGTTTAACCCTTTAGAATCTGGTAATTGTCTAAATACTTCAGTATGAAACTATACCTGTGCAAGACAGCTTACTCTGTCGCTGTTCTCTTTGAAGTTCTGTTTGAAAGATTAAATTACAGTTCTGTGCAGGTCTGTGCAGGAACCTGTGTTTAACAATTGCTCCTGCCAAGCTTTCAACAAGTCTTGGGAAATGTTTCCAAAAATGTGTATCAGGTTAGAAATGGTACATCTGCCTGGTTATGTAAGCTGTCTGTTTCTCAGCATAGGAGTTCTTAGATGGTCAGTGAATAATCTTCCTTAAATTAAATTTGGGTGCATGGAGGAGTTGCAAGATTCTGCTGCTTGTGGTAGAAACTCGTGCTGGGATTAAGACACTTGTTTACTCTTCCTTGTAACAATTGTATAGCAAACAGGAATTTACAGATGTAAGTGAGTGTTGGTGTAGAGCTGGGGCATAAGGAGCTGCTGTTGTCTCTGTCCCTCACCAGCCTCTCGATGTTTTTGATGCAGTTATGCAGAAAGCGTGGCGAGAGAGAAACCCTCAAGCTCGGATTAAAGCAGCGTATCAAGCTCTGGAGTTGAACAATGAGTAAGTTCAGAGTACAAGTTCAATTGCTGTATTTCTAGTGGAAATTAAGTGAATGATACTGAGCATGTGGGGCTGTCAGTTGCACTGAAGTATTGAACTGTTTTATAAAAAAATAGCTTTTATTCTCCCTTTTTCTTGGGAAAGATTTTTTAAAAAACTTTGTATCAGTAGGAATAAAAATGAGGCATCTTACTCAGAGCTGGAGCAGTGTAAGTTGAGTATGAGATCATGAATATGCAATGGCATTGTGGCAATAACTGCATCTGGAGTTCACAGATACCACTCCTGTAAGGGATTTAGAAACACTCTTATAACACAAACCAAAGAATTTCACACACTTCTGTGATCCATTTTGATCTGTACACTCATTATTTTTGTGTAAAATGTCTATCTCATGCTTTTTAAAAAAGCAAACCAAACACAGAAAAACCTCTCCAGACAATTACCAGAACATTTTTAGTATTTCAAGGAAAATAATTTTACTTTGCTGTTACAATTCTTTCTTTTATTCTTTTCCAAATATGTGTGTTTTCTATAAAATGGAAAAGGTTTCTCTCTTCCTGACACTCACCGTTTGGGCTCAAGTCAACATGTTGTTACTTTAATATTGTCAGTGCCTGGATATTAAACATAAGGGAAACCTGCCCATTTCCAATGCTTTTAACACTTATTCAGAAAATACTTTATGCCTCTGAATAATTAGTGGGTTCTTTCCTTATTGCAGTTGTGCCACTGCATATGTCCTCCTGGCTGAGGAAGAAGCAACAACTATCGTGGATGCTGAGAAATATTTCAAGCAGGCTCTGAAAGCAGGAGAAACCATTTACAGGAAGTCTCAGAACTGCCATTCCCAAAGTCCCCAGCATGAAGCACAGCTGAGTAAGCACTTCTGAATTACATAAACTCCTGTTTTTGTGTAAAATTTGATTCTAGTTTGGTTCCCAGTTCAGTGAGGCAGTTCCTGCTGCTCTAGCTATGCCTGTGCGTGGCGTGCGATGGGATCTTTGTGGTGCCCAGACGAACTGAGCGGCAGCTCCGCTGTGTGTTCGTTGTGGGTTGTCTTGCTGACCTTGCCTTGGAAGGTTGGATAGGTAGAGCAGGCTAATGAAGCAGTTGGTGTGTGTCAGTAGTGCCTTTTATTCCACTCAACATTTTGGAAAAAAATAGGTTGGTTCTTTTTTTTGATCGTTTAACCCAGTTACAAGTTGCTGCCCTTGGTCTGGACGGGCCCTGGTTGGCACAGCAGTAGCAATTATGTTGTGTCTTTACACATGGGTGGCAAAAAGGCTGTGGGGTTTTTTTTTGAGAGGGAGGATGATGTAAGGAGTGAAACTGATGAACTGATTTTTTTTTATGTTTTTAATCAGGAAGAGACACCAATGTATTGGTATATGTGAAAAGGAGACTAGCTATGTGTGCAAGAAAGCTTGGAAGAATACGAGAAGCAGTAAAAATGATGAGAGATGTAAGTTAAAAAAACAAACAAACAACTCCTCAGTCCCATTGTCCAAATTGATGGTTTGAAGATCCTTTCTAGGCATTATAATTAATCTAATTGAATTATTTTCCAATGAGATTTGCACATCATCATCGATTATTTTATTTTTTGAGAACAGTTTTTTAGTTCCCACATCTAGGTTTTGAATGTTTGTATTTTATAAAGTCATGTGTTCACACTTCTGTTTTAGAAACACGCCAGTTTCTAACGCTGTGAAAGAACAGAACATTGAAAAAGCTTACATGATTGTACTGATTTCTGTTAAGTATTTCAGGGATTCAGGTGCAATTCTGGCTGTGCCTGATTTATTTCTCTTTACTGGTTTGCAGCTGATGAAAGAGTTTCCACTTCTCAGCATGCTGAATATTCACGAAAACCTCCTGGAGGCACTGCTGGAGTTACAGGCTTACGCAGATGTCCAGGCAGTTTTAGCAAAGTATGACGGTAAGTGATGCCTCGTGGGAAGTCCTGGTGGGTTTGTGTAAGAGTACAGGCGAGGTGGGCAAGGTGTGCCCCTCCAAAAGCAGGTCTGTACTCATGATCTCAGCTAAGTGATGCGATTCTCTTCACTGGCATCGAACAGATACTTCCAGAGCGCGAGTCAAAGTTTTTTATTTTGAATGATGAGGTGAAATTTAGGCAAGCTAAATTGCATAGAAATATTTTTTAATGTTTCTGAGTTAACTTATAACATGTAAAGAAGTCTTGGAGCTCACTTTGCTTTGGTTCAAGGAGTATTTTAATTTTTTAATCTCTTCTACATCCCTGGTTATGCTTAAATTCATCAGCCTTTCAGTCAGCACATAGCCCCTTAGTAATCAGTGTACGCAGGCAGAGGTAGTCTTTCCTTCTGTCATCTTGCAGGCTTGGCCTTGTGATTCTGTAATACTGAGGCTGCTTGTCAGAGATTAGCAACATGCAATTATGCTGCTTGTCAGAGATTAGTGGCATGCAAGCTTTGGTCCATTAAGTGGCAGCAGTTTGCTTTCACTCTCCATCTCAACTAATAAGTTTCAGGTGCTGTGCAAGTCTAGGTGAAGGTTAATAAAATATAGACTTAACTTTCCTATCGTCCTCAGAGTTTTGCCACCTAGGTGAAGCCCCCACATCATTAGTGTACAAGGTGCTGCTGTCACATCTGTCCCTTATGCCACCTTTAGAATGGAGGGACATAGCAGCAATATTTTGTGGCAGTTGTTCCCTGCCCTTGAGAAGTTGCTGTGTTCTCTCCTGTTCTTTGTTGCTTCAGGGAACTGATAGTGTGATATTCTTGCCCAAATCCTGTGCCCTTTGTGCATGGCCACTCTAGCAGCCTGCTCCTGTCACTTGACCAGCCATATTCTGTACAGATTCTTACTAATTTAACAAAACCATTTGCTCCTTTCCTGGTGCTTCTTTACTTTAACATTGGGTATTGCAGCCCTTTCTTAAGAAAGGGTCACTGATTTTTTTCTAAGCATCTGGAAAAATGAGTATGAGCTTCAAACTTTCTGTAGCACCCTTGTGTTTTGCTTGACACGACAGCCAGACTTCTGGTAAGTGATGGACAAGCCCAGGATGGGATTTACAAAAAAAGCAAGAGCCATCTGACTATACACAGCATGGTGCTTGGGAATCAGACCCCAGACTTTGTCTGCTTTTAAAGTAAACTTGTCCTGTGGCGTGCTAGCCTTCTAATCTGTAATTGTCAGCTCAAACTTGGCCTCAGGTATTCTACAAAACCTACAACTAATAGAATTTTTCCTTGTGGAACTGGAGACGAATGGAAAGTGCATTTTCATTAAAATTTGTCTACCTGTCTGTAATATAATTTTTCTGGTGAGCTTCTTGTCAGTCTCAGTGTTATGTAAAACTCCGTGTTAATGTGCAGTTGCAAAATTAGGTAAAGGTTAGAATATTGTAAACCTTCATGGGTTAATACAGGAAAAGTCCACAGTTCTTAGTGTGTACTTACACATGGGTTTCTCTTTGAATTCAGTTTCAGTGTCTTAGTATGTTTAAAAGAAGAAAAAAAATACCACTCTTTACCACCTAACTGCAACTCTTGAGTTTTTAATCTGAGACTGATGACCAGAAAGAAGACTGCAAGGAGATTCAAAGTTTCTAATCATAGCTGAAATGTTCCAGATGTTACATTCACTGTCTGCTCAAGTACAAATCTTTATGCTCAAAGGATGTGGGTTTAAAATGTGTGTCTTGCCTTAGAATCCTACAGCTTAATCATTTTATTTTATCATAGATATCAGTCTTCCAAAGTCGGCAGCAATATGTTACACAGCAGCCCTGTTAAAGGCCAGAGCTGTTTCAGAGAGGTAAGCAAGAGCGAATGTGACAGCAGGGGCTTGTTGCTAATCTTGGGTTATGCTGTAAAATATGAATTAAAAAGGTCTAAATCCAATGTGTAGCAGTTACATTTCTAAGAGCAAGTGAGGTGTATTTATATGTGTGTGTGTGTATGTAGTTAAATGTGACTTAAAGGTTTTTTGAGCATCCATAAAGCTAATACAGGTGAAGATGTTTTTCAGGAGCCCGCGTGCACACGTGTGCTTCTGTATAAATCATGTTTTCAGTGTCCTGTGTTCAGCAGTTCTTTGTTTTGTGGGTTGGGTGTGGGATATTTGTGGTAGTTCATGCTGGCATTTCGCTTTCATCCTGGTCTATTTGCACAGCTGATTCGAGCTTTACCTCCGAGTAGGTGATGCTGTAACAGGTTACGAAGGACTGGGCACTCAATTACCTTCCGTGATTCACGAGAAGCTTCAAAAAGTTAAACATAACTTCGTCATCTGGGCATGGGTGACAGTCAAGATACCTCAATTAACATACACATTTGTATCCTAGAAGGGTGTGTTTATCTTGATAAGTCAATTTTTAATGAACCCCAAGCTTATGATGCACATAGACACCTGGTCAGCATTTGACTTTTGTTCAGGATAGGTTTTTCCCTTCAGGTTCTCGCCAGAAACCGCCTCCAAAAGAGGGCTCAGTACAGCAGAAATTAATGCTGTAGAAGCAATACACAGAGCTGTAGAATTTAACCCTCATGTTCCAAAGGTAAGAGTATTTTATTTCTAATTGAACTACTTTTTATTGTCTTCTGAAAAACATCATGTTATGTTATCAACTTGTTATTGGAGCCTTTCTAGCTCCAGGAGGTCTTGAAGTTGGTTATAACTCCAGCCATTGGGTTGTTAAACACACAAGTATTTATATCATAAATGTTTGGTGTCCAGAAACAGGGGGGTTTGTGAAAAATTTAAACTCAAAATATTCTAACTCACTGGAAAATCCAGTAATGTATTAATGAAAGCCCCTTATTGGGTGAGGGTAGGCATTAATAAATACACATTTAGATATTTAAAATCCTGGAAGCCAAATTAAGTTATCCAAACAGTACCCACTCATAGTACTTCAAAATACTGTTTTCTGCGGTGCTTCCAAGCGTGGCTCCAGAACTCTGGTTACTGAAAGATTTACAGTCACTTATTTTCTTCATCTACGTGTAAACAAGCTGAGGAGTCGGTGTAGCTGCAGTCAGTTAATGTCTGGCGTTACTTGAAGCAGCCAGGATGTGAATTCCACTGGGCACTGGGTAAAAACAAAACCTCACATTGCTTTTTACTGTACTGGTGTTGGTGGGGCATTCAGTTTGAAACCTTGAATGCAGAAGGTTGGCTTAGTCCTGGACCTAATCCTCTCCAAATGATGGTGGAGTCCGAGTGACTGTGGCTGTGAAGGCTCGAATTACCCAGCCGCTCTGTTCTGTCTGCCTGTCCAATCCAATAGAATGTGCACTGAGAAAGCTAATTGCTCAGAGAAATTGCTGCTCGTTTGCATGACTGATCAAGAGCGTAGCAAGTTCATTTCAGACAGTCTCAGACAGATTTTTCTTTAGCCTCTGCCTTTAGGGGAAGAAGATTATAACGCATTATCATTACCTAAAAGTTCTTTTATTTAGAATATCCTCCAGTTGTTTCAGGAGCCTCAGATACTTTTTTTTTAAAGAAGTTGGATATCATTTCAGAATGTGTTCCCTGGTTCCACAGACAATCACAGAAACTGATTCCAGGTCACAGTAATTTAATCTTTTTTCTAATTATGTACCTAGCCAGTCATCTTTATGATTTTTTTAATTACAATATTGCCTTGAAACACCAGTGTATTAGATGGCAGATAGAGCTCTGCAGCGCTCAGAGTCAAAGCAGACAAGTGAACCAGGGCACAAACAAGTGAAGGAACTTGCCCAATGGGTTACAGTGGAATAGTGGGGAAGAAAAGCTGGTTTTTGAATTTGCAGTCTGTTCTGTCCCATGGACTAAAAATAAATGAGTATGTAAAGTAGAAATCCCTTTGTTCTTGCATCTGATAAAGTGGTTCTCTTTGCACATAACGTCATTTTGCATAAGGAAAATAAAACGATGTTTGTTTCTCTTTGTTCCAAGTTTTGCTTTTACGAGGATGGATTTTGTTTGGAAAGTTAGGAAGGCATTTTACAGTGCTAGAAAACTGCTACTCTTAAGCCATTTCAGATCAGAGATCTGTAACTACATTTTTGATAATGTATGAAACAGGTTTTTTCCGACCAACTTCTGACTATTTTACAACTTTTTATTGTGTATAAAGACTTTTTTAAATCTGCAGAACCCAAGATGTTTTCAGTAGTGATACTTTTCCCTTTTTGTTGTTAAACATGGGCATGAAAACCTGCCAGACTGTGGAATTTTTCTGTTCATGTGGTGAGATGGACACAGAGGCAGCCGAGGTGCGGAGTCAGCGCTGGCGCGTTGTGGCGGTGCCTCCTCGCCGCTGCTGGGTCCATGTTCCCTTCCCCGCTGCGCAGCCAGTGCAGGGGAAAGTGGGCACTGTGGAGAGCGTGAGGAGTCAGGGCAAGGGTCAGATATTTGAGACCATTTTCCCACAGCAGCCCTGTGTGAGTGATCCTTTACTGTGTTAAAAAAAAAAAGGAAAAAAAAAAAAAAATTGAAGAGGATTAGAGGGGATTAGCAGGAATATTACCCTCCAGAGTGTAGGCCCAAGGCACTAAGAGAAGAACCTAGCCAGGCAGTAAATGTGCTTTATTTGGCCAGGGCACAACCCCTCCTACATTCCTTCAAGAATCTGAATGGGAAAAGTTAAGTCCTCAAACTGGATTAGTAAATAATCTCATAGTTTGTGGCATCTGCTGAAATACATCGGCGAGTTAGCTGCATTCTTACACTTCGGGAGACAGTCAAAGGAATTGCCAGCTACAGTGATCAAAGGTGTGGATTAACTCTGGCTGTTATTGAGTGAGACACTACATGCTAGGAGAGAACAACTCACAGGTGAATGCTAGAGCTGGAACTGTCATTTCATTCGTGTAAAAATTACTCATCTGCTTTTAAAAGCTGAGTTCAAATGAATACCTGTCTTTTTTTTTTTAATGTACCATGAGAGAACAAAATTACATGTCCTGTGTTTCAAGGGAAATGGAAAATGATTAATCCTTGTGTTCTTTGACCTTTCTGTGCATCAGATATTCTGCTGATGTAGGGAGAAGGCTGAAATTAAAAAAACCTGAAATCAGAGATACTTTGTGGTAGTCCAGCAAAACCACAATAACACAAGATTTCCCTGTGTTTGGTTTCTTATTTTTCCTTTGGTTAGCATACTGACACTTTCTGGTTTGCTACTCATATTTGAGAACTAACAAGTACTTAGCCTCCCACATTGAAACTTTCAGTGATTAAATGATGAGCAAAAATACGTTGTTTTTTTTTTAATTAGCCTAAACTCGTAACTCATTGGCATTGCACCTGCAGCTTTATACTTTCTGTATAATCCACAAGAATTTATTTTTATTTTGCCTTACTGAAGATGCTTTTATTTTTTTTTCCTGATATTTTGTGTCTGAAAACCCCAGTTTAAGAGTTTTATACCCAGATGTGTGTTTTTCTGCTTTTCACTTCCCACGCGAGCACTTTCCCCTTGGGCTCTTTCTTCAACAGGTCGAAATTGGCCTTGGTGTGATGTGCTCAGTTATGCCTCAAATTGTCATTTAAGTCTCACAATTAAAGATTTTGGAGTATTCCATGTAACCAACTGTACTTTCCATTTTTACTTCCAGTATTTACTAGAAATGAAAAGCTTAGTGCTACCTCCAGAGCATATTCTGAAACGAGGGGACAGTGAGGCAGTAGCATACGCTTTCTTTCACCTCCAGCACTGGAAGAGGATAGAAGGGGCTCTAAATCTGCTACACTGTACATGGGAAGGCAGTAAGTATCTCTCCTGGTTTTATTTTTTTCTGTTAGGTAGACTAATCTCTGTGTTTACTCACCCAAGCACGATTGGTTCTCTGGGGGAAGCTGGCTGCCGGGTTTGGTTGCAGATCTAATGGCGCTCACTGTTTTTTCAGCATTTAGGATGATCCCGTACCCCTTGGAGAAAGGTCATCTTTTCTATCCCTATCCAAGCTGCACAGAAACAGCAGACAGAGAACTGTTGCCAAGTAAGTGGTTTCTAAGCAGTAATAATAATAAAACACAAGCTAAGGACATGTTCAGTTTGTGGTATTCTGTATTTACCTTACTGTAATTTTTTAGTTGGAGGTTCCTGTGAAGGGGATTCAGCTATTTGTTGATGTCCCTCCCAAACGACCCTGGAGCACTTGACGTGTGTGTGTGGTAAATGTTAGCTTGGTTCTGTAATAACATAAGTCCTTCAAAGATGAAGTCAGTGTGTGGTACGTTCAGACTGAGTTTGGCCAGCATGGAGAGCAGCAAAATGGACCAGTTCTTGAAATCACTTTCAGAAGAAGTCATGGATTTGACTGCTGTGGTAGAGGAGCACAACGTGTCTGTGATCGTACAGAGAATCCTTGGTTCATCTGTAGCTTCACAGAATGTGTATTGTTTTCTGTCATCACTTTGTTGGGCCATATTTACTGGACAGTATGCTTCCTGGAACTTTCTATCCATGGAGGTGTTTTTGTGGATTTACACAAACATTTGGCACTGAAAAGTCTTCAGCTGCCTGTTACTTCAAGATTACTTTATGCAATTAGGAGCATACATGTTTTTTTCTTTAGGTAAGGCAAACAGACTAAATCACTAGGGCCTGTGCTCATCATATTTAGGAAAACAGCATTAATTGAGATTAGAATTGGACTGTTAATGGTACTGTTAATAGAATTCCCCTGCGGGCGAGTGTCTGCATCGTGAAGAAACGCAGGTCCCAGGGGACCGGAAAGGGCTACTGCAAAGCACCAGCAGACCCACTGAGACCACAGCTGTGGAAAGGGAAACCACACATACGGGTTTCTGTTTAAAAGCCTGAAGTTATATTTAAAATGTGTAATTTAAATTTGCCCCCAGACTGCTTTAAATTACTCATTTCTCACTTATGCAGGATATTGCACAAGGAATTCCTTGGTTAGCAACTAACCCTAAATTGTCGACTTCCCAGCACAATTAAACACCAACACATGCAGATATTTCAACACGATCACTCACGCATTCCTGTTATGTGTTAAATATAAAACTACCCATAAATAAAATCATCTTAACACTTTTATTGCAGTACTTCCTTGAGAAATCTTGACACTTAATTTTTTAAAATTTATCTATTTAAAATACTGTTGACCAAATCAATGACTCAAAAATGCTCTATTGGTCTGACTAGTAACGATTCTCAAGTGGCTGTGAATGTGTAGAGTTATCTTTAGTTGTCTTTATCTATTTTGGATTGGATTTGATTTTCACAATGTAGGAAAAAAAGAATCCTTCCTTTTTCCTCCCTGCCCCCCTTCCCCACTTTCCTAACTTATGCTGGGACCTGTCCTAAATGATATTGGTCCATGTTCTAACAATCAGGTAAGTCTCTCCCCAGTATGAGTGTGACGTTGTTCTGTAGCAGACGAGTGGTTCCTTTGGTTGCTCGGTGGAGTGTGTTGCTATCACACTGTGTCACGGCTGAGCAGGGCTGGCTGCATGTTGAGGAGGTGAACTGTCAGTCTCTGGGATAACATTAAACATCTCTGATGGGCGTTAGACGTGGAACTCCAAATGTTCTACTTAGTTGTGCTCCAAAATTGTATACTTGAAAGCAAAAGAAAACCCAACCATTTGCCATTAGCGAGTTGCACCAGCCACTTTTGCTGGGCTTGCTCTTATAATGGCAGCTTTCATGTGCCAGCATTCAGAAACAGTAACTGGGAGGGTAAATTGTCTTTTTCCTCCTCAAACTTCAATTTAAAATGAATATAATTCTATTTTCTTGTCTTAGGAAAAAGCTTGCTTAAATTTTGAGGCTTTTGTTACATTTTAAAAACAACTTGTCAAGAAGTGTTCGTAATTACTGATGTCTGTAGAAACTATGTTCTTCTTTGTTTAAAAACCCTTTAAAATCATTGGAGAAAAGTCAGAGCTGCAGGTATTCACAGCCAGTAATTGCAAATTCACTGAGCAGGTCCTCAGCTAGTACCCAGTAGTAGTGTCTTGAGTGCTGAAAGCTCCATCTGCCAGCCCTTGGCCTGTAATCGCCTTCTTTTGATTTTGTTACCATAGATTGGAAATTGCAAGGAGCTGCTATGTACAGAATTTATAACCTAGTCCTGGTACTGTTTTCTTTGAGGTCTACTCTGTCAGCTGCTCTAAAAAAAATTTACTGTAGCCTACCAACCAGAAATCTTTGGAAAGTATTAAGGAGCTGCCTTGCATGTATGTATAACGTGATGGTTATTCTGTACTTGCTGAGCTCCTCATAGGAAGGGGAGATGTGCTGCTCGCTTCAGGTAATGGGATTAATGCTTCAGAGGGTTGAAAACTCTGGATTGTTTCAATTGATCTAGGTAATTTTGAGAGCTTGTGGATTTTACAGTTCTTCCCTCTGTCCTGTTAAAAGAGTAGGTACCAAAAACTAAGCCTGGTAAACTACTTCAAAAATAAAGCCCATGCAAGTGAAAAAGAAGATTGGGAGATGTAATTACCATTAATAATGAAGACAAGCATTTAATGTAGGGGAAAATATTTTGAGAAGTACTGGGACCTACCACGTGCTGCACGATAGTCTTGAGTCCACACTTACTCCTGAGAGTCTAGAACTGAGTTACAAGACTGTAAATAATTCAGCAAATTATCAAACATCAATATTCTTCATTTTTTTCCTTTCAGCATTTCACGAGGTCTCCGTTTACCCGCAGAAGGAACTTCCCTTTTTCATCCATTTCACAGCAGGCCTGTGCTCCTTCTCAGCGATGCTTGCCCTCCTCACACACCAGTTCCCCGAGCTGATGGTCGTCTTTGCTAAAGCTGTAAGTGTGGCCTCTGTCTTGGAGCTTGCTGAGGGAACTTGGGGGATCTTTGGGAGTTTGGAGGTCCATGGTGAAGTAGGCTCTAGTCACTCACTTATACTTGTGGGGCACAAATTATTTTATCTCTTTTTGTAAGGATATAGTTAGTGACAAACGTGTTGAAATTGGGCAAAATGCCTCTTTGACAAGAAGGTGAACTGTTGCTACAACAAACCATGGCTTTCATTTGCATCCCTATGGTCAGTGAGCAGCATTTCAGCACTGGAGAAGTTTTGCCACAGAGCACTGTGAGTGTGGATTTTACTCTCAACAAAATGGAAGACTGCAGTGTGAGAGCCTCAAAAAATGAATGTGTTGCCTGGAGATCTTGAGAAGCGAGGGGAAGGCAGGCTCTGCAGGGACAGCAGGTCTCTTGCTGAGCACTGGAAACAAGTAGCATGATGTGAACAGAGGTGAAGTAACTTAACTTCCAAGCCAGGTTCAGAAGTTAGTTAGCTGGCAGTTACCTTTTGGTAACTAGACCAATGGGTTTATATCTCATCTGATTCCAGTTCCTGGATGGAGAAGATGTTCAGTGACCACAGTTCTGTCATCTGAGTACCTGTTCAAAGACAGAAATTGGACTTGACAGTGGCAGTCGGGCTTTTAGCTAGATCCATTTCTAATCTGGGCTGCTTTAAAGATACCCAAATATGTCTGCTGTTGAGCCATGTGTTCCCTGGGGTGCCTCCTGTGCCTGTCTGCCTCTGTCTGCTCTTTTTAGGGTTTCTTTTTCTCTTCCTTGCTTATCTGTTAACATTGCTGCTGGCTGTGACCTTGTCATCTTTCCCTGGCCTCTGGAAGTTGTGCTCTCTTGCTTTGACAGAGGGGGAAACTGCCCAGGCAGCTTCCCCTCCCCGCTTCTCCAACTGGTCTTTGGCCTTTAGAACTGTGGAACTCGGCAGTAGAGCAGAGTGGCAAACAGAGCTCTGAACCCTCAATGAATCATTTGTTCTAGCTTTACTAGGCAAAATGGAGGGTGAAAGGCATGATGCTTTCTTGCTGTTTTAGTGCAGCAGGTAGTGGAGAACCTGCAGGTAAGCCTTTTTTTCTTCAGAGTACTTTGTTCCTAAAAGCGTTGGCTTTGCTAGCAGCTCTAGTCTGCAGTGTCCAAGTCATGCAGGTCTGAGTGGGGCCTCATTTCCACACAGCTCTGTTGATCTTTATGTTGGAAAATGTAGTTGGACATGCCAGTGACAAATTTCAGTGCTGCTCATAATTGGCTGGGTTCATACTAACTAGGGTCTAACTATCTGCTTGATTAATTCTGGAAGGACTGCATTAGCAAAGTTGTATGATTTCCAAAGAGATACAGGGTCAAATGTTATGCTAACAAAGAATTGCTTGGTGAAGTTCTCTCTGCTGGGTTTCTTGAACCAAAAAAAGACTTTGTACGAGTTAGTTGGCTTCACTTAATGGCATTTTGAATGTCAAGTGACATGTCCAAATGTGGGGAAAAAACTCCCAGGGTTTGGTCATTTGGCAGGGTGTTTCTCACCTGTTTTCTGTAGGAAAGGGTAGGTAGTGTCCATTCAGCTGAAAGGATGATCAGGAAGCCTGGACATTGCTGCATCATTCCACCAGCCAAGTCACAGTGGTGGCAGGCACAGACAGAGCAGTTCCTGCCACTCCCTGTGCTGGTTTAATACTGGCAAGAGTGGAAGCTGCATCGAGGTGAACTCTGCATTAATCTCCTGAGATGGACAGCTGAGAAGGAAATGCCAATACCATCTTCCAGTATTTTGCTATTTTAGAGAGAATTAATTTAATTCCCAATCACACTCTAATGACTAACATTCTTCCTTATTTTAATTATTAGATTATTGTACTCTTGATCCCATTCCTGATGTTTTCAGAAGAATTCAGAAAACTTGTAGGAAACAGTGATAATCCCTATCCAACAAACACTTCTGATTTTGATTGCTTCAGTGTCTTAACTATAGATAATGCTGTGAGTGCTGCTTACACTTTATAAAACATTATCTCTTATGTTCTGGAGGTATGTGGCAGTGGCATCTAGTTGAATTTTCATACTGAAAATGGAAGTTTACCTTCTCTTTAATGCCACCCACCTCTCCACCCAAGAATTCTGTAATAGCACAATTATTTGCTGTATCTAGTGTTATCTCTGCAGGTAATTCCAGTGCTTTAAGCTTTCTAATTTCTTTTTCCCTGTATATTTCATTATTTAAAGTATTTTTTCATGGTACTGTGATTTACCTTATTAAATATAGTAATTTGAGATAATGAAGTTCTAGATGGTAGGTACCTGGAGTGCTTTGGACTTAGTGAAAAAACGGTACAAAGCATTTTTCAAACAAATTGGTGAATTTCCACCAAATCTAGAACACAGTTTTAGGAATGACATTTGGAAAGTACTGTGTATATGGAATTTTTCCCTGTGAATCTCTAAGTGACTTAAGTATGACTTAGATTACATTTCAGTTGCTTCTTAATCAAACTTGTTCCCAGCAATCGAGTCTCCAGCGAGCTGCGTGCCTCTGAAGGGGTTTAAGTTGAATACCTTTCTATTGACTTTAAAAGTCTGAGTTTACATATTTTCATTTGTTAGTGCTTGAGTTTGTTTCCTCCATAATAAATCACTGGGTAAACCTTGGCAAATTGCTAAAAATATTCCAAGTGGCCAAAAATCACAATGAAGCATTTATTAGTTCCAATGTATACAGCGAGATGCACCATCAGCAGAGCCCGAGCACTGGCAGCGGCTGCGCCTGGGCAAGGGGAGGCAGCCCTGCCTGGGCAAGGGGAGGGGAGGCAGCCCTGCCTGGGCAAGGGGAGGGGAGGCAGCCCTGCCTGGGCAAGGGGAGGGGAGGCAGCCCTGCCTGGGCAAGGGGAGGGGAGGCAGCCCTGCCTGGGCAAGGGGAGGGGAGGCAGCCCTGCCTGGGCAAGGGGAGGGGAGGCAGCCCTGCCTGGGCAAGGGGAGGGGAGGCAGCCCTGCCTGGGGAAGGGAAGGGGAGGCAGCTCTGCCTGGGGAAGGGGAGGGGAGGCAGCCCTGCCTGGGGAAGGGGAGGGGAGGCAGCCCTGCCTGGGCAAGGGGAGGGGAGGCAGCCCTGCCTGGGCAAGGGGAGGGGAGGCAGCCCTGCCTGGGCAAGGGGAGGCAGCTCTGCCTGGGCTGCCTGGGGAAGGGGAGGCAGCTCTGCCTGGGGAAGGGGAGGGGAGGCAGCCCTGCCTGGGCAAGGGGAGGGGAGGCAGCCCTGCCTGGGCAAGGGGAGGCAGCCCGGCCTGGGGAAGGGGAGGCAGCTCTGCCTGGGCTGCCTGGGGAAGGGGAGGCAGCTCTGCCTGGGCTGCCTGGGGAAGGGGAGGCAGCCCTGCCTGGGCTGCCTGGGGAAGGGGAGGCAGCTCTGCCTCCTCCTCACTCCCTGGCCCCAGGACCAGGCACTGCAGGGATTTTCGTTGTCTCGTGCAGGTGGAAGGGTTTGCAGGCACGAGGGGCTGGTGCTGGCAGAAGTGCTGAGCATTTACTGAGTTAGAGACAGCTGTGGCTTATGAGTTCTCTCCCAGCTCAGACTTGTAACACTCCTCGAGGAAGGGAGGATGAGTGAGTCAGTGCCGGTGAGCACAGTGGAACTGGCAGCGGCAGCCAGCGCCTATGACCTGCAGCACGAGTGCAGGTGCTCCCAGTTGGTGAGAGCTCAGCCTTGCTGTTTGTTTCAGCTGGATTTCTGTTCTCTTGGAGAATCACTCTGTTCTTGATCATCAGAGATAGCTCTGTTCCCTAAGTAGTTGCTGTTCAGAGCTTTCTCAGTAAGTGACAGAAGGGAGGAGCTGTGCAAAGGGATGACAATAATCTGTAGAGTTCACTGGGTGAGCTGAAAAATACTGTTAGGTAAACCAACTCCTGTTGAAACTGTAGACAAAAGGGTCTGATTATTTTTCCATTCAGTATGAATTTTTATTTTTTAATAATTACATAGATGGAGAACTGGGTAGTTATGTATCATCTTGCAAAAGTGATGTTGCACAATTCCTTCTGTAATATCATATAAAGACACTGAGAAGACTGCCTTCAAGAGAACTAGAGATGCAGGGTGGCAGCAGGCACTGGAAATAGTCTGCTCAGAAGCTCCTGAAGCAGCTAACGTGCTTACTTTCCAAGCAAATCAATCCCATTTTTTTTAAGACTGAACCTTCTGCTACTGGAATAGACTAGTATCAGTTAATATTAAAGTATTGAAAAAATGCTGCAGCAGCTTTCCTGCTGAATCCTACTGAAAACAGCTTCCCTGGTCAGGGAATTGGACAAAATCCGAAGGCAGTCCGTGTTCCAAAGGGGTTTGATATGGATTGCTGGATATTCTCACAACAAAGAAATCAGTCATGGGACTTAAATTAGAAATTGGCTAATTTTTATGATTGCAAGATTAGGAGGAAACATTTCTCATGCTGATTGTTCTGTAGCTCCCTGTTAGAGGATTCCTTGCCATTTTGCTGATAGCAACCATCTAGAGACGGAAAATCGGGCTGAGCAGAGCCCCGTCTGGCGAGCCCTGCTTTCTGTGACTCTGCTTTGCTTTCCAACCAAATCCCCCTACCACTTTCCCCAAAGCTCATTAAGTGAGACTGGAGAATTAACTTTTCTAGCCAGCTGCTGAACTTTTCATATTTATAAACACTTGAGTCTTTTGCTTATCTAAGAGAAAATGTGTATAGTTTGGAGATGTGCACTTCCCTGCCAGTGTGTCATGAGTGGTTCTACACTTCACAGAAAAAAAGCCTGAAGTTTCCTGTCACAGCTGAGTGTCGGTGCCAAGGGCAAAGGTTTCTTGCCTTGCTAATCTACATCTTAGCTCATGCACTTAATGTGAAGGTGCCACACGCAGGCAGGCAGGGGAGAAGCTAGCTGCAATGGAAAGCTCCTGCACTGCTGTGAATGTTATGTTTTAAAAGCCTTTTTAATGTCATATTTAAGGTTATGATAGAAGCCAGGAGGGCCAAAGTAAAACCCTGAAAGTAAATGAGCCCTGTCACTGCTGCATGGTGAAAAGAGGGTTTCTATGAGGATAACAGGAGTCCCTGTTATAACAGGAGGGGAATATGAGGATAACAGGAGGGGAATACTTGGGGGATGGGTTGAGAAGGTGCAGGGGAGTTTGCACCATTTGTTTTAGCCTCATCTGTATTTCTGAAACTGTTTAGATGGCATCTAGAGTATGGAACCTGTCTGGCAGCACAGGCCAGTCTTGCTGGATGGTCTGTTCAGTTTTCACATGTTTGAGTCGATGATCTGTAAATAATCCATGCCTAAATCCCTAAGCAAATACACTACCCTCCTCCCCAGCCTGTTGAGCACTGAAGACCCAGTGCTCAGAGCAGCTGGGAGAGTTGTAGCACCGAGAAACGCCGTCCTAACCCCTCCTGCCTCTGCCCAGGTGCTGCGGGTGCTGTGGCCTGTGAGTGCTCCCAGTGTCCTGGCCTCCAGCTGAGCGCACCGTGCCGGGGTGAGTGGACAAGGCTGGAGCCGTGGCTTCCCACGGGGCTTTTTCTTCTTTTGTGTGTCTTGGCTAATAGTTAATGATTGCTACAGGCCTATCTGTGGTGTCAGTGTTGGGATCATAGCTCTGTTGCCTTGAGGGAATGATACAGAGTGGGGTTTTTGTTCATACCTTGAGCCTGTAAAAGGATGTTGGTTTTGAAACTGAGCTAATTTGTTGTTGTTGTTCTGTTTCTTCCAGTGCTTTGGGACTCTTCACCCTTCAGCTTCATGGTGGAAAACATTGATGTCCTCCTGCTGTCCAGTCTCTCGCATCAGCTGACTCCAGTGTGCTTTCCATGATGGTTCAGTTTCCTTGTTCTCAGGAGCCCCTTCCCTGGTGGTTAGCTGACCCTGAGACTTGAGGGCAAGGAAGAAAGCTCTGCTATTCAAGCTGGTACCTTTGACAGGCTTCCCTGTTGGTAATGGTGCTTAACATATGAATTTCTTCTTTGGCCTTAGTCTGTAATCATCTAAGCAAATAGTTTCTGTTGAGCAATACCTTATTGCTCTCTTAATCACTCGTACAACTGGAAGCTAATACTTCCTCTGTAGGAATGGAGAGGACACAAGTGGAGCAGATGTTTGGAGTATTGACACTTCCTTCTCAGCTGCAGATGCACCAGAGAATTGGCTTGGATTTAATTTTATAAGCCTTTTTCAAAATATTTAACAGCAAAGTATGGTTGTGCTTTCTTTATTAAAAGGTTGCTGCTTAACACATTGAATTTGTTGACTTCTTGAGCGTCTGTTTAATGTAATTACAGTGTGCAAACAAAGATTTGCTGCTTCTGTATCCTATAGGCTTGTGTTATGCAAGGAATAGAAGCTCCTCTGTTTCATGTTGTTGTTACTTCACATTTAACTGTGCATCATTTGTCTTTCAAACTGTGTCAACTTGAGGAACAGGTTGGTTTCTGAAAACTGCCAAAGTGATTGTGGTATCTGTATGGGAGTCTTTTTGGGAGACCTGAACTTTCAAGTGTTATTCCAAGGTACTGCTGCTGTTGATACCGAGACTTGAAGAGAACCGAGATGGGGAGCACTCTTCAAAGGACTTGCTCCATGTGCAGACCAGCCAGAAGGGTTTGTTTACTGCAGAGGTGAAAAGATGGCTGTGGCAGCCAAGTGGTTTGAGGTAATTGGTGTGACCTCCAGTTCCATTCTCCCCCATTAGAGAAAATGTCAACTTTTTCACATTCAGGTCTGCTGCTTGGGATTGAGGAAGCAGAGCCACGTTAGCCAAGGCTTCCTAAAAGTGGAGATGATAAAAATAGCACAGGCCTGTGGATAAATGCTAATTCTGAGCACGTTAAAAGTTGTTCCTCATCTTACATTTGACAGATAAACACATGTACTTACCCATAATAACTTCTTTAATCTTCACTGATCTTTGTGAAGGGTTGATGTAAGCTGTGATGGTGATGGCTTCTTTCAAAGGTGGTGTTAGTTATTCTAGTTTCTAAAGCTGGATGGAAGAAGCTTGCCATAGCCTACTCTGTTCTCTGAAATAATACCTAAATCAATCAATTGTAGGTCAATTTGAATTGACCTTTAATCTCTCTTGATTCAGAAGACTGAATGATTTTTGTTTTTCCAAAGTCCTTCACCTTGTAAACGAAGTAGCATGGGGCAGACAGTCCTGTGCACCTCGGAGCGTGGAGCTTATCTGTGACCCTGGCTCAGAGGAAAAACACGTGTTTAGGTAGGAGTGCCATTGTTATTCTTCACTGTGTATTTCTGTTGACTGGGCTTTAATCCAAGTTAAATACTTGAATTCAATGAGGAGTCAAGAGGGGAGCCCTGCAGAAAGGTACTGCTAAACTTTTTTGAGTTGCTTAACTACTAGTAGGTAATTTTCTCAACTTTTTTTCCCCTTGAATGTGCGCCATTGGGGCTGTTTCTCACCGAGGAGTCACTGTGGTGATTAATAGGTGTGCTGTGTCCATGTAATTTCACTTCTTGGTCCGCAGGGGCCCACAAGGTAACCAGCCTAATGCTTTTTAAAGTTGAACATTTTCCAGCGTTTGTGTGGGGTTATAAATGAAGCTCTGCCTCCCATGTATCATCCCAAGAGCTGCTTTCTCTCACTGTCCTCCCTGACATAACTGTAACACAGCGGGGATGGGCTGATGCTGAAAGGAGAGCTGGCAACAGGCTAGGTAATGAGAATCTTCCTGTCTCTCAAGAAGTGCCAGTAATTCTTGAGGAAGGAGGAGCTCTCTCTGTGATTTCCTAGAGGGATTGTTCATGCTTCATAGGAATATTCATTTGCCAATTCAGGGCAGGGACTTAACACCTGATCCATACCACAGTGACACCCTGTCAGTCCACATGCAGTGAAGTTGTGTGTGTGTGTATGTTTATGTTTATATAAATAAATGACAATTATGACTCAGGACAGATAAGCATTGATTGTTGCCATTTCCCTGAAACATGTTTTCGGGTGACTTGTAGCCACTGGGATGGGAAAAGCCTTTCCATGAGGCTGTCTGTGATGTTAGTAGATTTTCATTTCATTCAGAGTAGCCAGCACAAGTCAAGGAACATCAAAATCTCAGTGCAGACCTGATGCTAGTGTGTGTATTTGTAAAACAGTAATTGCAGTCTGGTTCATTTAGGCAGGATTTGAGTTTGGGGTGGGTTTGGTTTGTTGGGTTTTTCAGTGTCTCACCACGTCACGACAGGTCCATTTTTGATCAGAATACCCAGGAAGTGGAATGCTGCACTTCTTCCTGCCTTCCAGAAGTGATCTCCACACAGGACAGGACGGGAAGGGAAGAGGGCAGTGTTACCACAGACAGTGAAGCTATTGTTTGTGAGGCAACTGGGCAACCAAGTTCTTGTGTGAATTTGCCCGATCTTACCACTGATTTTAATGAAAAATGTCTAAAGATCTTTGTGGGTCAGGACTGTCTTGCATGTGCATCTGGAGACCACTGGCAGCCACTGGTGTGGCAGGGTCGTCTCCTCTGGAGTTGGTGACTTTCTACAGAACAGCTTTCCAGGGGTAAATGTCTCCACTGGCTGTTGGTGCTGTTATAATAATGAAGCTCTTAAAGCAGTGGTGAGGTAGTTTAGGCTAATAGATATTTCTGGGTACCAGGGTCTGCTCTGGTTCGTGTGGGCTCATAAACCACATGAGAATTGCCCTCTGAGGAACGAATGAGCTCTCCTGCAGCCACTTACCGAGCTGTGAGCCCTCGGTTCTGTGTAACTGGGGCTAGATGCGTGTGGTACTGGCTGTTACACATCTCTCTGTGTGGCAGCAGGACTTTCACACCGCCAGAAACCCCGGACACCGTGGTTGTGCTGACACATCCACAGTGGAGATGGGCACCTCAGCCCGGCTGCTGCACTGGAGGGTTCTCGGTCTGTGTTTGTCACAGGCCAGTTCCCTTCCCGCATCTCCCCAGCGCTGTCCAGGCTTGTTTATTCCCTACTCCTCATCCTGGAATTGTTGTGAGGGTGCCAGGGCTTGTAGATCCGTGACTCTGAGCAAGGCAGGGTTTAGAGGTCATAGTCAAGACCATTAATAACAAGGTGCAAACGGCTGGTTTCTATGTAATGTGAAGCTTTTTACTTATTTCATTTTTGCACTTTGGGGGCTCTGTTTGCTTATGGAGCACTTGGTGTCTGGTACCTATTTAGGCTGAGAGCAGGCAATTGGGTTCCTTCAGGCCTTCAGAGGAATGCAGAAAATTGTTCTCTGGTGTTGTAATTCTGCTGGGATAACTGGAGCTTATTTGTCTCACTGCTTATTAAATGCATACTTGTCTTGAGGTCCTCTTTTTTTTTTTTTTTTTTTTCTGAGAAACATTGGGTGAATCCCAAGGACCACGAGTGAGAGGAAGATTCCAGGGGGAGGGGGAGAGCGAAGTGCCTGCACCTCTACAAACTGCATCATCCACCTCCAGTGCCAGCAAGCTGAAGAGGTTAAATAGGAGAGTGAACTCCCTTGGAGAAAAGGAGACATATGTACAGGGCTCATACAGACATAAATTAACTTTGCCCTTCCCCTGCCCAGAGATGACGGGCTGAGGGGAGAGGGACCTCCCAGACTGCTCATCTGTGGGGCGTGTGGCTGGGAGGCTGTGCTGAGGTGTCATGATGGGGCAGGCTGGGGAGCCAGGGAGCAGATGTGCCCTGGTGCTGGGCTCTTGGCAGAGGGAGCAGATGGGGTTTGTGCTCTGCCAGGCTCTGAGCAGCACCAGCTTGTCCTGCCCTGCTCCTGGGAAGGACAGACGGGCTCCTCCTTCTCTCTCCTGCGGTTGCAGCTGTGCAGCTGCATTGGTGATGTGCAAGTTATTCTGACCTGCTTGTGGGTCACAAGTCTCCTCTGAACAGGCCACTGACAGTAGCAGCCATAGTGGGCTTCTGTGTTCAGTCTTCTGCGCTCTGAATTCACCCAACTTGCAGTAAAGGTGGACAGAGAGGAAAGGCAGCTTCAGTTTCCAGCTCTGGCTCCCTCCTCCCTTTCTTGAGCCTCCTCGGTGGGGTGTGCTCTGCATGCCCCAGCCCTTAGCACTGTAGGAAGGAGATGGTGATCAGGGATGCTGCTCATGTGCTTGGAATTTTCCTCATTTCCAGCTTTGATTGGTGCATTGTGTTTTTTGGTGGGCCCTTCGGTGAGTCTGGTCATTGGGGAAGGCTGGATGACACACCCACGCTGACCGCATCAGGAGGGGCGCAGCCACCACGATGAGTGTGCTTCTCCAGTGGGGATCTTCTTGCTTTGGTTATTTCTGGCCAGTGACATTTTCCTTCTGGATTGTGCAATCACACCGTGGCCTCGTCAGCTCGGACCCTTTTCCTAAGAACCTCTCGATTTCTAAGCTGGCTGTGGGCTGCTGTCAGTTATACAACACTGTGACAGTGTGTGACTGCTGCGTTCTCCTGCATTGACTCATCAGCTGAGATTCCAGAGCAGTAACCCCCCTGCTGCGAGCTGGAGCAGCCCTCCCCTCGACTCGGTAATAGGGGATGTGAAAGCTCCCACGTGGATCTCGGGTTATGCAGATGTTGGTCAAAATGCCCCAATGAACCTGTCCCCGAGAGCTGGCCCTGTCACAGCAGGTGACTCCCTGAGCACGCTGGCACAGGTACACCAGCAAAGCCTTTTGCACAGTTTGAAGGTGATGGTGAAAAGAAAGAGCCCATGGCAGTGAGAAGGGGGTTTGGGATGGGGTGCAGCTGAGCTGTGTACACACTCTGCGTTGCTGGGGCTCAAAAACTTGGTTTTATCACCACATCCATCCAGAAAAACAGAGGTGTCACCTGGGCTGAGGCCTGCTCTCATGTTGTTTAGTAAATACCCTGAATTTATGTGGATCCTGTGTTTCCAATGCCTTCTGCCTCCTCCCGTGTGTCCTGGCCAGCTTCTTCAGAGAAGGTAATTTATTCAGAAGCTCACAAAGCAATTAATTCTGCTCCTTGTCCTTCTGCTCCTGTGCTTTTGGCTGGAGGCTCAGGAGATGCTCTTGCATGGAAGGCTCCCTGCGTGTTTTAGGCAGATTACTGAAGACAGGCTTGTGAGAAGAGCTGAGTGTTCCCCGACGAGACTGCAGCCTTCACAAACGTTTCTAGATGGGAAACATCTGCTGCTGAGGATGAGTGTGCTGGAGGGGAGCTTCGGCAGGGCTCCTCTGCAGGAAGACAGACCAGTCTGAATTTCCTTCAGCCCGCAATGGGACATCTTCTCGCGCAGGCACTGGGAGTCAGCTCCGGCTAACCAGTACATTTCTGATCCCCAGGCATTCTGCTTTTGCTAATTGCTTGTTAATAAACAAGAAGTGAGCAGAGTCTTGCACAGCCCTTTGCAGAAGAAACGCTCACCTCTCTGGCTGGGTAGATTCTTGCTCATCAGGCATCTCCACAGCTGCTCCAGGTGTTTCTGTAACGCTGGTACCTGCACTGAGGTGTTTCCTCTGGTGCCCCACTGGGCTGTGAGGGGATGGCTGCTGAGCAGGGCTCCCATGGTGCCAGATGCCTTTTCAGCTCTGGTGATTCTACAGAGTGCTGAAGGCATCTTTAGTATCTCAGTGGTGATGGGGGAAGGGGAGAAGCCAATAAACCCCGGCCAGCCTGTCCTCGGGAGTTTTCTCCTTTGCTTTTAAAATGTTGAACATCTGCACTCAAAGGGAAGATGTATTTTGGCAGCAGCCATTGATTGAGGTGTCATTCATCAGGTGGGCCTGCAGACCTGCTGTGGAGCAGGGTTCCTGCTGGAGGACACCTCCCGGGGGTCCTCTGGAGAGGAAGAAATGTTTATTGACAGCTGACCCCAAGTCCCCAGGCACTGGGTCCCTCCCAGCCCACGGAGCGTGTCCTGCTCTGGGAGGGAGGCTGGGATTGATTGCCGAGGGGGCAGCATTTTTCTAGAGTCTGTTGTGAATTGATGGTAGGTGGAGCAGTAATGAAGATAAATGAGGGAGCTCTTCCCGGCAGAGGAGGCTGTGAGCGGCCGGGCGCTGGGCTGAAATGCCTTTGGCCTGGCTCAGACTCCCGCTCACCTGCCAGCATTCCTCGGCACAGCCCAGACGGAGCAAATCTCCGGGGAAATCGCCTCTCCTTGAAAGTCAGAGAGTTTCGAAGGGCCTGGGGTGGGACCCAGGAGCCTCCCAGGTCAACACCAGCTGGAGTGCAAGTTCTGCAAGAGCAGCGAGGGAGGAAGGTGCTGCTCAGCCCTCTCGTGCTCTCAGTGTGGGATTTGAGAGGGACTTGGTTTGATTCTACACTAAATGGTTTGGCAGCAGGGCAGTGGGGTTCACCACTTCAAGAGCTCTGTTAAAAGGTCACCTTTTTGCTCGTCTGTGGCTCTGCAGCAGCTCTGCTGAAGGTCCTGTTTCTGCACGAGCAGTCTCGGTGCTCTGGCATGGAGGAAGGTGCTGTCACCTGGCCCATGGCAGACTCTTTAAATTCTTTGAGCAGTTCCCATCAAAGCAGTTTGCAAAGTGGTTTTCTCTCACCACTTAAACCAGTATTTCCTAGGGCCACTGGGTAAAATCCCTGTTCAGAGATGCTCGTGCAGTAGCTGGTGGGTAGTTTAGGACCAGAATAATCTTTGCCTTAATCCCATCCTGCTGCTTCGACCTTCCTCCAGCCATCACCATCGTGTCCAGCTCGGCTCCCTCTGCCCACACATCCCACTGCTGCCGGGAGGAAGCCCTGACCCTGGGAGAGCTTCAGCAGCTCCTGGCAGCAGCAGCCGTGCGGGAGCAGACCCCGGTCACAGGTACTGGCAGGAGGATGTGACTGTTGACTTGTCCTTTCCCCTTGTCCTCCTGAGTTTGTGACTTTCCTGAAAACTTGCTCTGAGCGTGTGGAAGATCCTTACCAGCCCATCAGCACCGTGATGGTCAACAGGAAAACGACCAACACTTTCCCTGGGTCTGGGGGAGAGTGTCCCCTGCCCTGGGCAACAGGCAGCTGAGCCGGGGAGGGCAGCACAGAAGCACCGGTACCAGCCCCAGTGATGCTCAGGAATTGCACTGATTAAGGTCAGTCTTTTTTTTTTTACCTGGGTCAATTATTTTGCAGGTTCAACTGTCTTACTTGTACCCTCAGTTTGTTCGTGTGGATGGGACCTTTGGACCAGACTCTATAAAACACCTGTACACTACAGAAAGCATCTTTGTAATCACTGCTTGCCCAAGCTGAGGGAAAATGAATTGAGGGAATGCCCAGAGATGGGTCGTGGATCTCTAAGGTACCTCCTGGCAGGTCTGCAGCCACCTGCCCCTTCCCTCATCAGTTTCAATTTTGGTTGATAGTTCAGGGTTTGTTTGTTGGGGTTTTTGTTTATTTTTACAAGAAAGGTTTGGAAGCTAATGTAGCCTCTCCTGCTCCACCCAGTGCTATGTCATGGGATGTCCTGGAGCTTGCTGCCCCTGTGAGGGATTCCCCGGGGGCTTTGCAGGCTGGTGCTGGGGCTCTGCTTTGTGGGACACCAACAGGCATCTCCTGGGGAGGTCTGGGCTTCAGGAGGGTGGGAGCTGTGGGCAAACAGGCAGAAGAAATGCTGGAGGCTGCCTCCTGCTCTGGGGAAATGCCCAGCAGGGTGTGTGGGAATTCAAAAAGCAAAGAACATCATTTTCTGATATAGGTTTATAATGAATTTTGACTTAAAATAAGAAGCAGTATACACAACATACAAGTGAGTTTTACAGAGACGACGCATCTGTTGACTCCAGAACCTACCAGTAAGTTCACAGATTGTGTTTGCTTGCTCTAGCCCTCCGTGTCTGCCAGCGTCCGGGGTGGCCCCTGTCTCTGGGCAGTCACTCGGGTTTCAGTCCCAACTGCCAGCTCCGCTTGTCCCTGGCGCTGGGGAGAAGCCTCGTGCAGAGGTTGCTCTTGCTCAGCGGGGTCAGCAGCGCGGCCGGCTCGGCTCGAGGGAAACGCGGGGATCACGGAAACGTCTCATGGATGCGCGACCCCTCCCTCGGGCCTTCAGAAAAGTAAAAGCAGGAGCTTTCTGCAGGAGTGGGTTATTCTGAACTAGTGTTTTTCGCTGGCGAAACTTGACTGCAGCGTGAATTCCCCGGGCAGGTGCAGGATGCCTCAGCCACCGCATCCCGAGGGCCGGCCCCGCAGCGGTCGCACCGTCCCTTGGCGAACAGAACGGGGGCCCCGGCAGTTTCACAGTTGAAGCGGGATCGCAGGTTCCTCCTGGGCAGGGGATTGAGTTTTGCTGAGCAAATCGAAGGGTCCACGGGACCTCCTGGGAAATGTAGTCCTTCCTTTAGTGCTTTGCAGAATCAATTAAATAAAAGCCATGCAGTTGAACTACAGCTCCCAGAACGTCATGGCCCTTGGGGCAGAGGGCTTTAAAAAATCGCAGGGGGGGTGGCAGTGGGTTCTTCCCTCTGTGCTCCCGTCTCCTCAGGTCTGGTCCAACCACTCGGCCCGTTTCGGTGCTTTACAGGTGTGCACGTCCACAGTGTCCTCGCACTCCTTGCAGCGCACAGCGCAGCACCAGTGGAACTTGCACTCGCACTTGGTGACGCGGATGACGCGCGTGGTGTCGTACCCCCGCCCGCAGCACATCACCTCGCAGCCGTCCGTCCCCCGGGACATCTTGTTGCACACGCGGCCGGCTGTGCCCAGGGAGCCTGAGGAAGGAAGGGAGAGCGGGTCAGGGAGTTCCTCCTGCACCTTCAAGTGCCACCTCCAGCCCCTGCCCTGCAGTTGTTAGCAGTGGGTAAGATGGGGCGTTACCATCTGCAATGGAGACCTCGGACACACCGGCGCTGGCAGGAGATCTCGGACACACCGGCCTTGGCAGGGGTGGGACCGCGATGCTGGTGCCACAGCGTGGCCACCAAGGGCTGGGCATGGGCTGTGGGCAAGAGGCTGTGGAGCCTGCACTCGCTTTGGTCAGGGCAGGGGTTGCAGTGTGGGCAACGAGCCTGGCCAGGGACACAGATTTGGTGACTCCACACAGCCCCTTCCCCACACCCACGGCTGCCCAGGGCACAAGAGCAGAGGGACAGGCTCTGCGAGTCCTTCTGTGCCCAGGGGTCCTGGGGACAGTGTGTGCCCATCGCGGGTGACTGCAGCTGGTAGAGCCAGAAATGTCCTTGTGCCCAGGCTAAGGGCTCACTGAGGGCAGCAGGAGCACGTGCTGCCTTCCCCACCAAGCCCCCATGGCTACTGTGACGCCCCAACCCAAGGATGCTCCAGGCTGGGGAAGCATCGATCTGCTCTGCGGGAGCGGGGCAGCCCTGCCGCTGCCTTCCCTGCTCCCATCCCAGCCCGGGGCTGTGCTCAGCGGAGGAGCTGGCAACTGGCTGCCTGCACTGGGCTCTTTGCCTCCTTCAAGGAGCTCTGCTCTGCAGGAGAAAGGCTCTGAGGGAACGCTGCACTACATTCGTTACAAAAAGCCTGATGGGTTTGGATCTTTTGGTGTAAAGTCTGGGGATTTTGGACAAACCCGGTCCTGTCAGCACAGGCGTGGGGTGCTGTGGGGACCCAGCGCTCCAGCGAGCATCAGCACCTGGGGGTGTTGGGGAGGTGACATTCTAAAGGAGCTGTGCCAGGCTGGGCTAGTTGGGAGCTGCTGGCCTGTCGGGAGGGGGCGAAGAGCTGCTTTTGGGCAATGACTGGAGCTTTGGTTTTTACCTGCTGACTTGTCCATCACACAGTAATCAGGTGAGTTCTCAAAATACACCAGGTCTGTTTTCGTGGGCTTCCTGAAGTTCTTGTTGGCCACCGTGAAGCCAGTGCCATCCTGGTTCATGGTCACCTGGATCGCCCCGTTGTATTTCTTCCTTAGGTGATCTCCTGTTTTTCGAAAATCCGACATTGCCAGCCAACAAGTCCTTAGTGTGCAGGAGCCGCTGACCCCGTGGCACTTGCACTCCAGCTTCAGGAAACGCTTCACAGCCTGTGGGAAGAGGGGTGCTGTGAGGACCGGGCATCACCCTGGGCACTGGGCATTGCGCCAGGCTCTGCTCATCCCTGGTGCAGCTCATCAGCCCCTGCCTGAGCAGGACGGGGCTCCCAACGGGAGAGGGATGCTGTGTATGGAGGACACCTTCCTACGGTCACTGATGCCATGTGCTGGGGCAAAGGTAAGCAGGGTCCTGCTGTCCCCATGGGGCTGTTCCCAGGGCAGGGCGTGCAGGGGGGGCACCAGGGAGGTGTCCTGCCCTGTCTGCAGCAGGACCTGCCCTCCCTGGCCACCCAGGGTCCCGCTCCATCACCCCAGCAGCTCGCACTGCCCGTTCCCCTGCCTGGAGGTGCCGGTGGGCCGGCCGGGCACAGGGCTCGGCCGCGGCGCTGCACTCACCATCCTCCCGCAGCGGTTGTTGTGCAGGTTCATCAGCGCCCGGGCGTCCTTCACTTTCTTCTCCTTGGCGTCCACGAAGGCTTTGGCAAAGCGGATCCCGTAGTTGATGTTGTCGCTGCAGCCGCCCCAGTCGAACTCCCCGCGCTCGTCCTTGGAGCGGCCCCTCTTGAGCGGGTCACAGCCACAGGCCTTCAGGTCCCCCTGGCTGCACGCCCGCGTGATGGCATAGACCACTCCAGCCGAGGAGATGGCGTAGACGAAGGCGGCTTCCCTGCTGCCTGCCGCGGGAAGAGAAATGGGGATGAGGAGTGAGTGTGCCAGGCTGTGCCAGGCACCCGCAGCCCACTGAGGAGCAGGGCACTGTGCAGTGGCACCTTCATGGCTGGGGATGAGACCATCCCACACACAGGTAAGCCAAGTCCAGCCATCTCTGCTGGCCACCAAGTCCAGCCTCTGCTTCCCCAGAACCTTTCAGACTAAGGGGAATTTCATGTTGAGCCTCAGGGCTCAGCAGCTCAGAGGGCTGGTCTGCTCCCGGGTCCCTCTCGCTGCCCCGGGGCTCAGGGGCCGTGTGGGTGCCCATCAGTGCCGAGGCTGCGGGACCCTTTGGGCGGGGCCGTTTCCGTCCCGGGGCGGTGCTGATGCGGGAGCTGGGTCCTGCTGTCCCCGCGCAGCACGGCGTGCCGCCTGCGATTTTATGTCTCTGGCACAGCTGGTTTTATAATGCTGTAAAAGAAGCTGCAAATCAAAACCATGTTCGTCTTCATTCTGAGAGCCTTTGAAAGCAACTTCAAAGGCAGCAGAGCTCTCTTTGGGCCTCGCAGGATGGGGCTGTGGTGAGCAGCTTTCATCATTCCCCATCCTTTGCCAGGAGAGGATGCAGGCGGGAGTGAAGGTGCTGTCGCGGGGATGCAGAGGCTGGGACCGGGCAGGCGGCAGCGCGAGTGCTGTGTCCCGGCGCTTACAGCCCCTTCCCTCCCGCCAGCGCCTCTCCGGGGTCTGCTTTGCCGGTTCTACGGCTCGTCTGCCCCACCGGGCAGCTGCCCCATCCCCCCGGCAGCTGGGAGCGAGCCCCCGGCTCCCCCCCGCTCACATGTCCTCCATATGAGCTGCTCCTGGGCGTGGAACGGCTCTTCCCTTTGATTTGGAGGCTGCGTGGCTGGATGTGCCCCAGCACGTCACATCACGGGGTGCAGCAGCATCTGTCCCGCAGTGCCGCTGCCTGAGCCGGGGCTCGCCCTGGGGACAGGGACCCGCTCGCTGCCAGAGCCCTCCCAGGGTGGCTGGAGCCCTCGATGCTGCTCCTGCTCTGGAACTGTCCCTGTCCCCATCGCACCTTTCCTCTCTGCTCCTTGGGCACGTCGCTGCCTTTGTTGCATCTGTCCCTCTCCAAGCCCAGCCCTGCCCCGTAGCCATGGTTCTCCTCCACCTTGGAGCCCGAAGTGAGGACTGGAGCCGCGGCTCTGCCTTGCCATGCAAGGGAACAGCCAGCTCCCACGTGAACTGCTGAGTCCTGGCCAGCCCTCCTCTCCAAATATTTATATATCCCATTACTGTTTACATACGAGCCTGTTCTCTGGAGGTGTCTCCTCCTTCCCCCTTCTCCCCCAGTGCTCCCCCTGCTCCATCTCATCTGGTGCAGCTATTCCGAGCGCAGCGCTCCGCTCCCATTACTGCTTGATTAATTTACAGGGAAAGGCAAAGCTCTCCCAAGGGAGTAATCCAAGCCACCGGGCACGGCAGCCAGCGAGGAGAGACTCTCCCAGGGAGCCAAGGCACACGGCAGTGGGAAGGGGATGGGGCAGAACTCACTTCGCAGCATGACCCGGCCGAAGACAGTGTGGTCCCGGTCCAAGGTGCTGCAGTTCCAGCGGTGGTGCCGGAATTGGTGCTGGCATTCCCGGATCCACTCCTTGGCTCCCTCCCCGACTGACTGCATGATGTCGGGGTACCTCTGGCACAGCTGCCTCTGCTTGTTCACCAGCCCGGGGATGTTATCGCAGATCACCCTCGCGCCCAGCGCCCCGATGTACCTGCAGAGAGAACGGGGCCGCGTTACCGCGCTGCCTGCACGGGGAAAGGTGCCGGGTTTGGGCTCCCTGGGTCCCCACCCAGCTGTGAGGGGCTTATACTGAAGCTGCTTTTCCCTCTTCTCTTTCTGGCTGTGTCACAGCTGCTCTGGGCTCTGCTGAGGGCATCCCCCCACCGTGGCGTGCACCTCTTGCAGCATCCCTTTGGCGTGGGTCAGACAGGCAGGACGCAGCGATGGGGCACTGCTGAGCCATCACAGCCGCTGGGCTTTGGTCTTTGTGTTTAACAGAATAATACTGAGCAGGGGAAGCTCTGCTCTGCAACCAGGAGCAGGGTCCCTCTGGAGCCTGTGTACCCCAGGAGATGGTCACCTATGGGTGCTGCAAGCCCTGGGCCCGCACCCCTGGGAGCATGGGCTCTGTGAGCTCCTGGGGCGGCTGCAGAGGAACTTGCTGTGTGCAGAACCTCCCTCCCACCCTCTTCCCCACATCCCAGCCCTGCTCTGCTGAGAGCAGCAGGATGGAGCCCAGCTGGGAGCAGCGTGGCCGGTGCTGGTGTGGGCTCTGCAATGCCTCCTGCCTGCACGCTGGCTGGGGCGCGCTGCGGGGACAACAGTCCCTGGCACAGGACAACGGGTCCAGGCGATGCTCAGGTGAGGGACAGAGGAGCAGCGTCACCTCTTGCTGCAGTCCTCATTCACACTGTTCTCCATCCCCCGGCTCCCTCGTCCCCTCTGTGCATCTCTTGCACTGGTGACCATTTATGACCATGCACTGAAGCGGGATAACTGGGAGAACTGCTGCATCTCCTGTCCTGCCTGTACCCTGCCCACGTCCTGGTCCCCTCCCTGCAGCGGCGGGAGCTCAGAGCAGAAAGACAACATGCAAACAACAGTCTGGCAGGGCCTGGCTGAGCCCCACGGGCAGGAGGGAGGGACCCCGAGCTCTGCCCCGCGGCCTCGCACCAGCCCGGATAACGGCGGCAACGTGGAATTTTCCATCCCGGTCAGCCAGGCAGCGGCTGCTTCTGCTGGAGGATGATGTTTGCCACACAGTGCCGAGCTGTGATTCTGGCTGGAAGGGATGAGTTTTGGGTGGGATTCAAATTTTTCAGCCCCCCCCAGACTGGAAGTAAGCACCTCCCTTTAATAATAATAAAAAGCCAGAAGCTTGAGCAATATTTCATTGTCTCTCTCTGGCCATGTTCTATCACTTCCATCAGCCCCAGAGAGAGCTCGCAGGCTCAGGAAAGCCCTGTGAGCACACAGAGCAATGGGATCTGTTCTCTCTTGTAAAATATTTTGTTTAAATGCTGGCAGAAGCACAAGGTCATCTCAGGCTGGAGCTGAGGATAATAAACCCGGCTCCCCATGGCTTTGCAAGCCCCAGATCTGAGGGCCAGCGAGAATTATTTTCACAGGCTCGTTCTCAGCCTTTCATCCCGCAGCAGTGGGACGAGGGAGATGGAAGAAGCCATTTAGGAAAGAGAAGCCAAGAGGAGCCCATCCTGCCATGCCAAACCCTGGTGAGCAGGGCAGGCTGCAGGAGCACCCCACGGCTGGGTGATGGCTCAGGCCACTGGTCTTGAGTGGGGCTGCAGAGATCCCGTGGGATAGCATGGGGAGGTGGCCCTGAATCCATGGGCCCAGCCTGCCTGGTCCCAAGGATGGGGGTGGCCGGCGTGTCCCTGCCTGTGCAGCTGGGAGCTGGGAGGAGGCTGCTGGGGGCTGCGGTGTTGCAGGTTGTTGTCAAGGAAAACCCTCCAGACAAGATAAACACCGGGCACTCCCTTTTTCACACTGAGAGCTAATTACTTCTCATTAATTCTCCTGCTAAGTACCTAGATATCAGCAGGAGAAAGTGGAAGGAGAGCAGGGCGAAGGGCAGCGACTGCCCAGGGAGCACCGTGCTGGACCTCCCTCTGCTTGTGCCTGCCACGCAGCAGCATATTTACTGCAGCACCTACAGGTCTCCATCTCCGTTTGGTTATGTACCAAAACCTGCCCCAGGATTGCCAGGGTGTTGGGAACTGGCATTGGCACAACAAGGGGGAAGATTCCTGACGTGGCTTGGAAAGGCTGTGGTTATCTCCGAGAGTGAGCTCTTCCGTCTCGTGAGAAATGCTCAGTGGGGTTCAGCCCCTCTGAAATGGAGCAAGATGAGGAACATCAGAAAATTCTGCCAAGCAGAATTTTGGGAGGGAAAAGAATCAAACATTTGTTTTGGATTGATTAAAGCATCCCTTCCAATTTTATTTCTAAAAATCTATGACATTTTAAAAACACTGAAATAGGAAGACAATGGACATCCTGAGAAGTCCCCAGCTGCCTTATCAGAACTTCATTTTTAAAAAATGAAGTTGTGCTGGAAGTGGCAAACTTCTGTGAAATGCTGTACTCTTGGGGAATCTGCATTTTTATAGCAGAAAAAAAACAACCCCAAAACCCGAGTTCAGAAAAGTCCATGAGAGGGAACTGCTCCTGATGCTGGAGGCTGCTGGGGCCTGGGCTTCTGCATGGGGAGGAGGAGAGGCAGGAGCAGAGCGCGAGAGCCGGGTGTCCTGCAGCCAGGAGGAGCTGCCAGGGAGTAACAATTAAGTGCATGTGGGGATAACGATTCCCCCCTTCCCCAAATGGGGGTCCTGGGGTGCTGCCTCCTGTGAGGTCCTTGCACAGTGTCCGTGTCACTGACAGACCCTTGGGCCCCCGCTGGCTGCACGATGCTGCATCATTTACTTCTTGCAAATCCACGTTCAGTCACCAACTCGCCCCATTTCCCGTTTGCTCCTCGAGTTGAGCCGCTCGGCAGTGGGTGTGAGCGCGGTGCCGCAGGACACGCCGTGCTCCCACGCTGGCACCCGACTGTCACCGTCCCTGCGCGGAGCAGCCGGCACAGCAGAGCCTGGAGACGTCACCCTACAAAGGCTGGTGCGTTCCGAACCTGCCAGGTAGGGAGGGAGAGCGGCCCTGGCTCCCTGCTCCCTCTGCTCTGGGCAAGGAGCTCCCTGCGCGGACACATCCAGCTCTTTCTCAACAGCCGCGAGCGCCGACGCGCTGGGAACAGGAGACAACTGTCACATGCTGGCTCCCAGTTGTTGTTCTTGCTCTAAGAGTCTGCTGACTTCGGCTCTTGTAAACAAGGAGAAACCTAAATTGCTTCTAAGATAAACATGCAAATCAGAGGCAGACGCATCTATTCACTTGGCAGGATGCATTTTGTGCTAACCCCCCACCACAGCTCGCCTCCGTGTGTCCTGCTCCCGCGCTTCCCACGAGAGCCTGCCTGGCTTCCCGCGGGACTCGCAGACTCTCGGGGTGCTCTCCAGAACCGTGTGGCCCATGTCACGTCTCTGCCCTCAGCCCACACTGCTCTGGTGACAGTCTCCACAGCTCAGAGCCTTCCTATCCACAGCGGCTCTGCTCCCTGTAGTGCATCCCAGTGGGATGGGAGGGCACCCCTGCAGCTCAACATGGGCTGCAAGTTCCTGGGATCTGCTGCATCTTGTCTCAAGGATCAGATCCCAGTAGCCTCGCTCCTCCTCCATCTTCACTGTACTGATATCTTTTTCTGGAGCTAAGCCATGCTTTTGGCCCCAACATAGCGTATGCAGCCTCCCAGCTGTTGAGCTCTTTAACAGGAAAGACCAAAAGACTCAGGAGAAGCACCATGCCCAGGTGTAGCAGATCAAGATCAAGCAGAGGCGATAAAGAGGACAGCCAAGCTGAGGCACCTTGGCAATAGGCAGATGGGAGCTTCTGCTGTGGAGGAAGGAGACCTCTCCAGCAGCCTGGGCCAGCCGGCCACAAACATGTCAGCACAAGCCTGGCCAGGCGAGCAAACCGGCTCTGTGGCTGCTGAGGGGCTTCTCCAGGTCCCAGGAGCACCAGGCTGTGGTTACAGGGCTTGAGGCTGCTCTGCAAAACCAGTGGTCAGAAAGAACCAGAACTCTGGAGATCAAAGCAGGAGGATGCTGAGGGGGAATTCAGTTTCCCTTTCAGGATAAACAAACAGCCCCCTGCAGTAGCCACCTGTGGCACCTCCAGATGTGTTTTGGTAACTCAGAGCTGTTGGCTTTAGCTTTGTTTCATTGCTACCACGCTGCTGGATGACCCAGTGGTTTGTGGAGCAGCTCTCCAGTCCCAAGAGGCAGCAGAACTTCCCTGCACCCAGCTCCGGCCACCAGCACCCTGCGAAGCCGCGTTTCTGCAGGAGCCGGTGAGTCCTCGCGCCGGTGTGTGCTGGGGGGAGCGTCAGGGAAGCACCAGTCACCGTGGGGCTGCGGCTGTTGCGGGGCCAGGGAAAGCTCCGTCGTTCTCCCCGGTGCCAGCCCGGGGCTGGCCTCGCCGCGTGCCATCGTCCGGTCCCCAGGCGTGTCGGGGCGGGGGCTCCGGTGCCGGCCCCCGGGGTAGCTGGGCCGCTCTCCTCCAGCGCCGGCTGCTCTGCACAACGGCAAAATCCCAGACCCGAGGCCAGGAGAGGCTCAGCTGGGGTTGTGCCTGTGGTCTGGACTCACCAGGAGATACTGGGTGGGAAATGGCACTTGGAAAGGAGCTTTTGAGGAAAGAAAAGCATTTCATGGGAGTGGGAAAGCTAAGTGGAATCGGAACTTGCTCGTTCGTTGCGTGTCCGTAATGCCAGGGCGCTGCCTGTGCCCTAAGTCAGGTTCTGGCGTGAGCTGCACCAGACGCGCTGCTGTTCCTAACGTTTCATTTTATACTGTTTTATATGGCACTGAAAAACCTGCTTGAGCATTGCTTTGCTTCAAAAGGGACCTTTTTGGCACTGCCATTCTCAGGCAAATCTCAACATTTTAGGTTGGGTTTTTTGTTCTGCTTTAGAAGTCAAACAGCTGCTGAAGTGTCAGAAGCTCCCACAGTGGGGAAATCAGGATTGTACCAATGCCATCAACGGCACAATTTAAAATTGGATTAATACAAAATGAGCTTTATTAAATCGCTCTCATGGGTTATCTTTGCACTGAGGAGGATGTCTGTGCCAGCGGCTGTGATGATGCAGGGAGCCGGGCTCAGGGCACGGGGGCAAGAGCATGGTCTGGCTTCTCGGTGGCATTGGAGGTGGCTGGGGTCCTTCCCTTGGGACAACTGATCCAACTCACCATTGCTCTAGACACCACTTTGATAGTCCTGAAAGATCAACCTGGGAGCCAAACCAGCTTGGCTTCTGCTCTCTTCCCACCCCACAGAGTTGACATGAAATCCGTATTTTGGTGGGAGGCTGGAAGGCCCCAGGTAGGTATTGGAGACCCCTCGCTCAGATAGGATCAGATCCAACATCCCCACCTCCTCGCCTGATGCAAGAGCAAATTCCACCGCGCCTGGCAGCATTTCACCTCCTCCAGTTCTTCACATACTTCCCAAGGATGCTGCACCTTCCTTCCTCTGCCCTCCCTGGCTGTGGGCAGACAATTTATAGCCAACTGCAAAGCACTTTGGGTTGCAAGGTGCTGTAGACATTTGAGATATTATTTTATTATTATAAACCCTGAGTATTTTATTAAGCCCCACTGGGAACGGGGCCATCCTGGCCTGCTGGAATTGTTAACGCCTTGGAATGATTAATAGTCCTAATTTCCTCACTTAGAGCCACTACTCTGTATGTTGAGAGTGTTAAGTCTCACTTGAATAATTTTTAATATCATAATGCTGAGACACTACCAGTGCCATTCGAGGAGCATATGGTTCATTTTCTGCACCATGACCCTTTCTGTTTCTCCTGTGCCCCCTCTCTCCAGTTGTGTGCCTTTGGTTCCTTGCCCGAGTCCCCTCTCTGTGCTTTTCCTGCACCCACGTGCAGTCAGTGGATGCAGTTTCTGTGGGAAGGGACGAGATGTCTGGGAGATGCTGCAGTCTGGGGAGCTGCCGGCCCTCGGCTGACGTGGAAGTGTTTGCTCTTGGCATCTGGTATCGAGAGTGACCTGGAAATCGAGGTCTGTTCTGCTTGCTGGGGTGTGAAGGCGAGAGGTCGTGTGAGCAGGACATTTATTGGGTGGGCAGCAAAGCCCCTGAGTGCTCGAGTCGCTGTGGAGCCAGAGCAGGGGTGAGGGTTAGAAAAGCACCAGGAGAAAAGGGCTCGGTGCCTTCTGCAATAATGGCAAAACCTCGTTCAGTGCTGGGCAAAAGCTGTTCCTCGAAGGCCTTGGTGATGTAGGGTTTTGTATTAATATACTTTGTCCTTTTATTTCCTCCCAAAATCTGAAAGCACTTCGCTAGGAGGCGGGGAGGTGAGGCAGTCTCTGGGGTAAAGTGCAGTGGATGAGTCTTCTCTGGTCGGTGGCAGATCTTGTGTGCTGGTGCGAGCTGCTCAGAGCAGGGGCTGCGTGTGTCTGCAGGACCCAGCTCGGCACAGCCCTCCCCACCCATGGTGGGCTGCAGGCACTGCTGAAATCAGTATCAGTAAAAGCCAAAGCTAATGAGTTTGGAAGAGCAGAAAGATTATTTCTTTGTAAGAAAGATTTCCTACAGGTGAAAGTGACCCTAATGAAAAATGAACTAAGAAACACAATTAGGATTATTATACCGGTGCCGAGTGACTGAGCAAACCCATCTGTTCAATACACCCCGACCAAGAACACCAGGGCTGCTGCGGAGGCCGCCGGGTTCACCCTCCATCAGTCTGACGTTACTTTAAAACTTATTTTTCAAAGCCTGGCTGCCCGCACAGCCGGAGCTGCGGAGCGCCCCGGGATAAAGACTTCCTGGTCGCTGACCTCCTGCTTTTATTGCCATGCAAAGCGTTCTGCAACAACAACCGAGCAGCCGGGGCGAGCCCCACAGAGCCCCGCCTGCCGCACGTCCTCTGCCCTCGGGGATGGCGAGTCCCCGGTCCCTCGCCTGTGACAGCCCTGTGGCTGGAAGCGGGCGGACGAGGAGCTGCTCTGCAGCAGGGAGGAGGGCGATGGTCTGTCTGTGGGGCAGGATGGCACCAGGAGCTATGGACACACAGCCCTGGGAGCCCCCGTGGAAGCGGGCAGACCCTCTGGGGTGAAGCCGTGGGTCTGTCCCGCTGCGGCTGGCAGGGCAGGGACACCCCACACACCCCGAAGGGTTACACCGCCAGCCATGGAGCTGCTCCCAGCAGCTGGCTGTCCCTTGGCTTCATTTCAAACATTCCTGTTGATGCTGTTCCCCTCCCACACACCTCAGTGGGGTGCCTGTTCCAATGAGCCCCTCTCTCCTCTGTCCATGCATACGGGGGGCTCGATTTGTCCATCGCCCTTTGTGTCACCCACTGCACTTGGACCAGGACCTGGCACTGGTGTCCTGGAGAGGTAGGGCTGTGGGAGCACTGCTCCTTCCCACCCATCGTGGTGGGAACGTCCCCTTCTCCACCTGCAGCAGGAATGTCACCCTGGGGAAGGGCTGGACACCAGCTCCTGGCCTTGCTCTGGGACAGAGGCTGCGATGGGCACCTCTGCTTCACCACCTGCCCTCGGTGCACCCTCCCTGCCCTTAAATGCAGATCTTCCCCGGCTGAGGAAGGGGCTGGAGCACGGTGGGTTGAGCATCCCTGAGAGCTCCTGTCCAGGCCCCATGCCCCCAGCAGCCCCGGGACGTGCCGGTGCCTGGGTGAGCCCCACGTGGCCGCCAGACTCCGGCGCTCCGACCCGCGCCCAAGCTTGCTTTAGTCTTCCTTCCACAGATTTGTTTTATCTCTTTGGGAGCCTGATGCCTCCCATCTGTTCCGATGCCAGATGAAATTAAATATTTGTAGTTTCCAAGGGCTGTGGTTAGCAATAAACAAGTTAGCTAGCGAGGGTTCGGTGCGCCGGGGGGCTGGGGGTTCGTGCGGGCCCGCAGGCGAGCGGGGATGTGTGAGGGTGGGGTGCAGGGTGTGTGCGTGCGGCTTTGTGTACATTTTTCTTTAACCAAACCTTCAATTTCGAATGGCTTTTCCACACCAGAGCAGTGCGCGGGGCTCTCCGTGGCGAGTAAACGCTACTTAGTTATTTACACCGCGTTTGTTTATTGCACAGTTTATGTTTATAAGCAACATTTGTCTCATCTTCCAAATCTTTCGGGAGGAATTTCAGAGGCCGCTCTTGGGGCCCGATGTCCCCTCGCGGCGCGCGGGGCACAGCCCTGCCAGGCGGGCGCCCGCCGGCCCCCGGACGACGCTGTTCTCCCCACCCGAGTGCACTCGAGTGTAAACGGGATTTAGGGATTTTCCCGTTGCATTCCTTCCTAATTTCCGTCTGTCTCAGCCGGTATTTTGTTGCTAAGTAACTCGTTATAGTTTGGGAGCGTTTCTGCGTGGACGCTGCTGCCCACAGCCGCGCCACCCCGCTGCCACCGGTAGTGACCGTGGCCTCGGAGCCTGGAGAGCGACACCGACCCCAGCCCGTTCTCGCTGCTATGTGCCCACCCACACACACCCACCCACGCGCCCACCGACACTTTTTCACGCGCCAAAGTTCACCAGTTCCTGGTGTTTTTGCGAGGCGGCGCAGGCCGTGCCTGACGTCACTGAAAATTAATAATTTGCAGTTGTTTAGAAGAAACATTTGGTTGATATTTCCTTTCCATGTACTGTGATCAGAACTGACCCGGCTTTTTCTACTAATCTACTTTAAAAGTTGACTCTGAAAATGAGAAGCATTTCCTCTATTTCCACAAGTTTATTGTGTGTGAATCCCTAGAAGAATTTGGCAATAATAATAAAAATAAGGAGCGATGATGCACCACCAAATGTATTTACTGTAATATCAGTAGTGCTAAAGATGTGCTTGGAAACCTATGTAAATCACTGAATAACTTTTTCCCAAACCACAGCTGGTTGAACCCATTTTCAGTAAAACACAATTTCATCTAAACACGCTATTTTATCAGAACTGACACATCCAGCAGAACAGCGCTCGCCTCGATGAAGGCTTTTTGTAGGAATGTTCTAGTCTCCAGAAGAGAAAGTACGATCGAAAATGTGAACTTTAGAGTTTAACATGTTCGGCTTCTAATTTTTTTTTTTTTTTCTAAGTCACGTACTTAAGGTCCCTGGGACCAATTCTGTTTGCCAAAAATGTTCAAAGGAATCGTGCCTGGCTGCACCACGGCTGAGGAGCTGGTGGGGCTGTGGGAGGGAGTTGCCCGGCCCCAGCTGCCCCAGACCCCCCGGCTGCCCCCTCTCTCCTTCCTCCCCGGGATGAGGAGCTGCCAGCCAGGGAGCTTCTCTGCAAGCTGAGATCACAAACTGCTGTGAGAGCTAAACCCAGCTTCCTCCAAATAAGCCACAGCCACTGAGGCTTAAAACGTGGCTGGTTTTCCTCCTGTTTGTTGGGAAGAGACGTGTACTTGGAATTAGGGCAGACACCGCGGCGGAGGCATCGTGGGGAGAACTGGGGTACGACGGCACGGAAAGTAGGTGGTTTTCATACTCTTCCTAAAAAGAGCGCTTTCTCCTTTCAGCCAGCACCCAAGTGTGCTCCCAGCTCTGGGCAGATGATGCTGGGACTGCTCCATATCTTGTCTTTTCCAGCTACTTTACCCTGTGCATCCACTCAGCTCTAACGAGCCTTCCCTGCTCTTGCCTCCTCAATAACTAAATGAAACAATCCAGCTTCTCTGCTGCCCTAAGACTCTTCCTTCCTTCCTCGGCTTTTAGCAGACCAGCACCATCACTATCCGCAGGTGCCATCCTGTCTTTGCCCACACTGAGGGCTGGGGCAGATCTGGCAGCTGGAAGCCAAACCAGCGCTTGTACCGACCCGGCCCTCGCTGACGGTGACTCTTCTCGCGCATTGATTTTGGTTCCCTGTGGGCTGATCTGGGTGTAGGAGATCTCCCCTGGGCACAGCAGGGAGCAGCCCTGCTATTGCTGGTTTGTGTTATCCGTGCCCCCCGAAGCCTGTGCTGTGCTGGGAAGAAGCTGCTCCTCACAGGATCCACCTTTCACGCCTGGCTGCAGCCCCGCTGCCTGCACAGCGTGTCCCTTGGCTCCCCGCTCCCTCCCAGCCCCGCAGCTTTCCCGTTGGCTATCCTCACCCTGGAATCACTCTTCCAGGGGTGCCAGCATGGCCACGACTGCCACACAAACACTGGGGATACTTGTGGGAATACTTGTGTTATCGACAGGACTATTAAGTGCTCCCAGGCCCTCACAACGTGCGCCGCGGTAGCTGAGGAATTCCAGAAACCACCCTCCTCTTTCAGTGGCAGATGAGTTGGATTTGATTAAGTTCTGCTTCATCCACTGCGATGTGCTAATGATGATGAGATTGGCGTGGAAAACTGTTTTCCACAATATTAGAGAGGACTTTTTTAGGGTGGGGGACACTGTGAACTTTTCTGCTGCAAAGGTTCTGTTTTGTTTTTTTTTTCCTCTGGTATTACTGAACTACTGAAGCAGCACAGGGTCACTTGGAAAACCTCATAGTCCTTGTTTTCCTAATTACTCTAATTCTGCATATGTGAATTTTCATGGTTACAGGAATGGGGACAGGAGGAGCTGAATTTCTAGAAGGCTGGTATTTTCTATGGCATCATTTCTACCTGTCACAGAGCCTGCCCTTATCCAAATAGGGGAGAACTCAATGCGGGTTCATGAGAAGCCGTAACGGGGGAGCGTGGGGCAGCCCTGCAGCTCGGGGGATCTGGGGAGGCAGAGGGGGGTCGGTGGAGCCGCTCGCTGCTGCCGCTCCCCAGGTGTGAGCCCCACCCGGGGCTCAGCCCGCTCTTCGCCGCTGCCCCGCCAGGGACCTTTCCGGGGCTCCCGGCGTGCGGGACCCGGGGGAGCGACGGATGTGCCGCCTTCGGGGCGCGGGGTGTCCGAGAAAGCGCCGGTATCAGCCCCACGATAGGCTGGGGGAGCGGGACGTTCCCCCTCAGCCGCTCCGGCCGCCGCTGCCTCGGGAGCCGGGCGAGCCCCGACCCCGTCCTACCGCGGGGCACCGGCACTGCGACCCGCGATGCGCTCGACGGCGCAGGGGGAATCGGGGAGCCCGCACATCCCCGGCCGGTCCCCGTCGGCTGCCGCCGCCCCGCGCGGCTCCCGCGGCCGCACGTCGGGCGCTGCGCTCCCGCTCCCGCCGCCGCCCCAATCCCCATCCCCAGCATCCCTGTCCCGCGGCTCCCGTCGGGCCGGCGGGGACTCACCACCACGAGGAGTCGGCACGGGGCGTCAGGGCGAGCAGGAGGAGGACGAGGGGCAGACAGAGCCGGGGGGCCGCGCCCGCCGTCCGGGGGAAGGCTCCGCACTCCGCACGCCCGGGGGCCACGGCAATCCCAGGAGACGCTTCCCGGTGGTTTGGGCTGCGCATATCTCTCCGGGGCGGGGTCCAGACGGAGAACTGACCAGGGAGGGGGGTCCTGCCCGCGCTCCCCTCGAGGCACTGCCCGTCACGGACCGCGGCTGCCGGCTCCGCGCAGCTGAGCGAGCCCCGGCTGGGCCCCCGCCCCCAGGCTCATGCTGCTGCGCAGGGGGCGGCGGGGCCGGGCCGGGCGGCGGGGGCTCCCCGCGGGGGTCCCGGGCCGGGGGGGGCTCAGCGGGACCGGCGCCCCCCGAGCGGCGCGGGGCCGGGCCGGACCATGGAGGTCCTGGTGCGGAGGGCGAGGACGCTCTGGGGGTGGGAGCGCGGGGGCTGCGGCCAAATACTGACAGCGCCCGGCGGGCTGCGGGCTCTCATTGGGCAGAGTCAGAGCGCGGAGCCGCCGCTCCGGCCGGACCGACCCCCGCGGGCAGCGGCGGAGAGACCCCTCCCTCCCGCCGGGCCCCTGCTCCTGCCCCTGCCCCTGCCGCGCTCGGCCTCGCTCCCTCCGCCGCGCGCGCAATTCGCACCCGCGGGGACGCAGCGCGAAGCCACCGGCCGCGTCCGCCCCGTCGGGCTTCGACCGGGGCAGGGTCGCAGCGGGATGCCCGGGCCCGGGGCCGCCTCCTCCCGCGCTCGCCCCCGCCAGGTGTCACTGCGGGGCGAGAAACGCGCAGGGCTGCGCGGGGTGCGGACCGCGCTATGACCACTCGCCCCCGCCCCGAGCATCCCGCGGTGCGGGCAGGGACGAGCAGCGCTGCCAGCGCTCCGCAGCCGCCTTGAGGGATCTGGCGCTCCAGGTGCGGGGAGCCGCACGCCGCGGGCTGGGACGGGACACACAGTCGCTTTTCTTGGGCCACGCGCTCCCTGAGGCGGTGATGTCCCCAGCCAGGGCCATTGCCTCCCTCCCCAGGACAGCCGGTGCCTGACCACCAGCTGTGCCCCTTCCTGCCTGTTTGGTTGAGGTCTCCCACCTCTGCCTCTGTGGCTGCGGGGCGGGTAGAGCTGGTGGACGAGCTGCATTTGGCTCTAAGTTTTCCTGCCATCATCGCCCTAAAACTGTTGGCTTGTAGCTGGCGAAGCTCCCGCTTCTCCTTGTGATCCCTGTCTGGTCCTACCACACCCTGGAGGAGAGTGATGGACAACCTCTCATTGCTGGCACTTCCCAATACGCCTAATTATTGACTGGGATTGGAAACCTCATTATCCACCAAAGTCCCTCACGCGTTGCTGGAGCTCTCAGCTGCCCCCTCCCCTCCACCCAGCTCGACTCATCCTGCTCTTTCCTTCCCATCCCTCTTGTTGGAGATTAGAGAGCAACTTCCCCAGCCAGAGAGAAACTGGGACTTGAAACTCACACTTGGTTATAATCCAATTATAGCTGTGAAAAGTGCAGGAGCAGAAGGCTGGTGCTGGTGGGGTGCTGTCCTTTTGTCTGGGAGCCCAAATGGAATATTGCATTACAGCTTATCCACGAAGCGACTGCACTGAAGGGGCCGATATTTATAGCCCGTGTGGAGGCTGCGCGTTTGGTTAGGAGACCCGTCACAGCGGGCAGCGTGCTGGGGTCTCTGCTGCTGCCATTTCAGGGGCTTTTCTCTTTACTGGGTTTGCATTCAGAGAGAAGAGACCGAGTTCTCTGTATCCTGCTCTGACGGGAAAGGGGGTGACAAGCGCCACGTTCCCGGGTGTTCATGTGGGTGTGCAGGTCTCGGCTGTGACGTGGTGCTGGGCACGAGACCTCTGGGTCGGGCTGTAACTGGCACCAAGATGCGGGCAAGAGGCAGGCGGTGCAAGCAGCGGTGAGTGTCCCCAGGGGTGGGTCACAGCTGAGTGTGGGTGTTGAAGTGGCATGGTTGGGCGAGGTTTCACAGAGCTGTGCAGCCAGCGTGCTCAATTTGTCAGCCTCGTTGCTCATTTTGATGCTCTCCTCCATGAGAGCTGACTGGCAGCCCACGGACTGTCCCCTGGAGCCCCCTGGTGTGGGGCTCACCCTTGCCCGCCTGCGTTCAGCTGTGAGGGAGGCTGGGGCAGCCCTCGCTCCTGGGCTTGGCCAGGTACAGACTCACATTTGATCTCCCACTCAAACCAGCAGTGCTCAGGGTGTCTGTGCACCTCGTCCACATGAGCTGTGCGAGTAAATAAACAAGGCTCTGCTTTCAAAGGCTTTCACGATTCATTAACTTCAAAGGAACGAGCTTTCTGTTTTCTTAGTGGGTCGGTCACTCCAGGTCCTGGCTCCGGGTGCTGAAGGTGGTGGCTGCTCATGCTGGGCAGCCTGGGTAGCCACCATGGGGCCCAGTGTCACAGCATCGCGGCACAGAGCTGCAGCGAGGGGCAGAGGAAAGGTCCATGGTTGGTGTTACCCCTGGAGAGGAAAGCAGAGGAAGGAAATGCACAGATGAGGACGTTGGTGGCATTCCCTGCCCTGACCAGCTGTCCCACAGGGGACATCCAGCCTGCAGCGTGCCAGGCACTGTTGGGCAGGGTTTCCAAGCCAGGGACATGGACCAGATCCACACCTGCTCTGCAGGATCCTCCCCATGTTTTCACGGAGGTGAGGGCAGCGTGGTCTTGCCTGCCCATGCTGTTTTCCTGTGGGTGCAGGTGCTCTGCCCCCTGATGCTTTGTTAGTCTGTCCCCTGGTTCCCCTGTTAATTGCTTTGTTCCTTCTTGGATTAATTGATGAACTGCTGCATGAACATGCTCCTGGCTTTGCAGCCACATGGTGTTGATAACACTTTGGCCTCTGTTAACACCTGGGCACACACATTGTGGGGACAGTCTCTGCTCCTGTGTGTGCCCACTGGTGCCCAGCTGGAGATGGGCAGCTCCTGCCTGATAAATGTGGGAAGGCGTTTGGACAGCGGGTCCAACTGTGAGCATGGTGAAATTAAAACCCTCCCTGATGTCAGGGCTGGATTTCCACCCAGGAGGTTTTGTCCCTTCCCAAAGGCGTTTGCCAGATGTGGTCCCCTGAGAAGAGCTTGGTTTCCCATCGTGGGATCCATCCTGCACTGTGGCATCAGCCTGGTCGCAGCTCCCTCCCTCCCTTCCCCACCCACTGGGCTCCTCTCGGCTGCTGAGACGCAGCTCGGTGTGCACCAGCGCCCAGGTTCAGACTGATTGCCACAAATCCAGCTGCGTTAGTCATGAAAGACACCAAAGGCCAGAAGTGGTGCAATAACACCTAAAAATACCCGTGGCTCCAGTTTCCATCATCCTCCAGAGGCATCTGTGTATTGTGTGTGCGGCGGGGAGTGCGGGAGAGCGTGCCGGGGAGAAACCGGCCATAAATCCTGCCGGGCTCCACTCTCGGCTTCTCCCTCCCGCCGGCGCGGCCGTCCCGGTGCTGTCTGGCAGGCACAAGCCCCGGCTGTCATCGGCAGATCAGACGGGGTTGAAATTTGACAGGCCTGTGGAAAAACACAGGGTGACAGCACGCAGAGACACCGGCCCACTGATTAATCTCGGAGTCAGCGGCTGCTTTATTTATAACCAGGCCAGGGTTTGAGGTGGGTTTTTACGGGAGCGGAGCGGTGTGGGGTGTCTGTCCCGTGTCCCCAGAGCCATCACCTTCCCGTGCTGGTGGAGACACCTCTGCCTGCTCCAGACACTGCTGGAGTGGCTGGGGACTGCCAGAGCTGTATGGTTGGACTTGATGGTCTCTTTCCCAACCAAACCGATTCTGTGATGCTAAACCAGTGCCGGGGCACCAGAGCCTGGCTGGAGGGACTGGTACCACTGCAGCACTGGTGCACCGTGTCCGGGTTTCCAGCTGTTTTCTTTGCTCCTGGAGTTTTCCCTCACCCTCCCCAGCAGGGACAGCTCAGCTCCCCCCAAAACACCTCACATCAAACATGAAATGTTTTGTGAAACTCTGTCAAGCTTTGGGGAAAAGAGAAGGTGGTCCCGAGGGCACAGAAATGTTCTGTTTCTTCATTTTCAAAACAACCTTTTCCACTTCCAGTGACTTTTTGTTCTGTGGTTGTTAACATTTTCATTCTCCTTTGTAATGCAAAACAAAATTGCAGTTAAAATAATATATTTAAGGTTTATCAGCTGAAGCATTTCAAGCCATCCATTTCTCTGGGTTTTCTTTTACAGATAACCTGGAAATCTTTGGGGTGGGTGATTCTGGATTGGAACAGAAACAGATTTTGAAATGTTTTGCAGAGCCAGAACTTCATCTCTGTTGCCAAGTGGTAAATGGCCAAGGGGAAAAAAAAAAAAAAAAACCTATCAGGTATATCTCTAGCATTGTTTCTAAATGGAGAATTTTTCCTGTGATTAATAAAAATGGGGAAATAGGGCCAAATCCTGCACATACTTTGACCGCAAAGCTTGTACAAACACGCTGGTTGGGCTTTGGCTGGAAAGAGCAGGCTCAGTTAGCTCCCTGCTATCTGGGGATGTGGGTTGTCGCTGTCAGTGCGAGTTTGGATTTACGTTTCCTTTTCCTCGGGAATATGATGGATGTCTGAGCAGGGAGAGATCACTGCTCTCGTGTGGGGCGAGTTTCCGACCCGCGCAGCTGATAGCGAGGGGATGCTGCGGAGCCGCGGGTGCCGCTCGGACGAGCGCCCGGCAGCGATGAGGATTTACTGTGCTGTCATGAACCCGCGCTGGGCGCCCGCCCGCTCCCGGGGCTCACAGACAGGGGGTTCTCGGGGGTGGAGGTGAGAACCCCCCGGCTCTGCTGACCCAGAGCTGGGCACCGTTCACACAGGGAGCGCGGGACCGGATCCCTGATTGCACTGTGGCTGGTTCACTCGGCGTGGCCAGGGCTGGCTCCGTGGCTCTGAGTTGCCTTTTCTTTTCCTTTGTGAGCCCGTTCTGCTGCCAGCCCAGAGTGCAGCCCCGCGGGACCGAGCTGCCCAGAGCCTCCTGCAAGGTCCCAGGGTGAGCAGAGGAGCTGCTCGTGGGCTGTGGCAGTGTCACGACAGCTTCTGTGACCAAAGTTCCCACTTTTTTGTCCTGCCCTGAGAAGCAGATAATGCCTTGAGCAGCACAGACCTGATCTTTCCTGGCTGTGTGCTCCCTGTTGCAGCCCCCGTGTAGTCACCGCGTCAGGATGAATCTCCACTGACTCCCTCGCAGGTTTGCAGCTCGGCGTGGCAGGGAATTCGGAAGGAGAAGGTGGAATAAGCGAGGAAGCGCAGAGAGCCCTTAACTCCAAACTAGGGCAGGAAGAGCTCTGCACATAGCTCTAACCTTATCATCCAGGGTGGATTTTAAGTGCTTCTTCAGTGACTCATGGTCCCTGAATGGGCTGGAAGGACTGTTTGCCTGAGAGGAAAGGCCAGTGAACTGCAGATGGGATATCAGGTTATGGCAAAGCCCGCACGCTGCCCGCACCAGGCACCTGCCAGGACAGCGGACAGGGTGCTCAGCTCTGTGAGGGGAGATGAGGGTGCTGAGGAGCTGTCACAGGCTTTGTCTGCTCTGGAGCTGGCATTACGTGGAGCTGTGCTGGGAGGTCTGGCACACCCCAACGCAGGGCTGGGAGATGCTTTCTTGAACCTCCACTTTTTCCAAACATCCAGCACGGCTGTTCCAGGCCATCTCCTGTCCAAGACCCACCTGGAGTGGACATGACCTACCCAGAGAGCTGCTCCACAAAGGCAGGCAGTGAGCAAGAGAGCATCTGTGTCAGAGCTGCTCTGAGCTATGAAATCACAGCTCCCTGCAGAGCCTGGATGGGAGCTCTGGAGCCAGGACAACCTTCCAGCTGGGGTCTGCACCTTCCCTCCCCAAAATCCCCATGGGAGACACCATTGCCCTTTGTTCCCCTTCTGAGCTGTTGAGGTCCCTTTCAGTGGATGGTGGAATGGCTGCCAGGTGTAAGGAGAGCAGCTAGCGATGGTTCGACAGGTGTGCGCAGGTGTGCAAACACGTGTGTGTATTTTTGTAACACATATGTACCAAAACTTCTCCAGCGTGAGAGTTGTGACTCCTAAATATTGAATATCTCTTTATTGCTGCGAGAGCGACATTCTTGGGGGTGGGGGAACAGGGGCCTCTTTCTCCTTGTTTATACCAGTCCTGGCCAGTCTCGTTCCCCCAGTGTCACTGGGGACCGCTGGCGCAGTGTGACTGCCCTCACCCTGGGTGACGTGGGCTGGCCTCGAGCTCAGAGGGGCAGAGCTGGCATTCGTGGTTCTTGCCCTGTCTGAAGCGTGTTGTGACGTTGGGTGTTGCTCTTGTACCCTGGCTCCTGGAGTCAGGTGAGGATGGGGGAAATGGAGACAGCCTGAATCGCGCGTTCCTGATCGCACTGGCGGTAAAAAGCCCTCTCTGCATTGTGCTGAACATGAAAGATGCTGCCGGGGTTCAGAGGTTAACTTTTATCTTACGCTCAGCTAGAAGCCAGAGAGTTTGGGCATTTTTTAAAATATCAGAAAAGTATAAAGAAAGAGGACAAATTCTGTTCTCTGTTACATTGGTATTAATGGGGAGAAATTTAATGGAAGTCTGTAGAAGCTTCTGATTTACTCTTGTGTGAGGTGGGATAGAAATAGCCCAGAGAATCTCATTGCTGCTGCCTGGATTCATCTGCGCAGCAGAGAGCTATTAATGCTCCGGTTTCTTGCCTTTGGTCAATACATCTTGCAGGGCAGGAGGAAGCTGGATTATGTCTGCAAGTGTCCCAGTGTCACGCTATGCCGGATAATGAACTGTGGCTAAATTGGATCAGCTTTTCAGCTGGCAGCCTTTCTGAAATCCAGGCAGGAGTCGGGGCAGCAAGCTGTGCTTTCAGCCCCGGTGTGCCCAGAACAGAGCGTTTGCCCCGGTGACCGGTGCGCTGCTGTGCTGGGAACTGGGGTCAGGCAGCCAGAGCTATTGTGGGATTGCAGGCTGGAGCGGGTGAAAATCATCGTTAACAGGGAAATTGTACAGCTCTGGTTTGCTTGTGCTTCCCTGTGCCTTAAAAATGTCTGGTCTGGTGCAAATCTGCTGTTTGAGGGAACAGAGGTGCAGTGAGAGCAGCATCTCGCTGAGCTGCAGCCAAGGTTTGCTTTTGACCTGATTATTTGGTTAGTCCTGGTAGGTGAGGAGTGTGGCTCGGGCAACATCCAGGTTCTCTGGAGGAATGTGGTGAAGACCCTTATGTTGGACACCTGAAGGTTTGTGTTTCCATGGAAACTGAGGGTTTGATCTGCTCCTGGAGATGCAGGGATGGGATCCCAGCTCCATGTGCTGTCCCTCCTGTGACCCGCAGGCTGTGGCTCTCCAAGGTTTCAGCAGGAGCCGTGGCTGTGGTGATGGCAGCGTGTGCTGCTGGGGGGGCACAGGACCAGCTCTGGATGCCCCAGTGGTGGAGCACAGCAGCCTCCTGGTCCTGCTCAGATGCTCGGGGCATGGCTGGACCACTGGGCTCACACAGACCCCGGAGCAGCCCACATCCCCCCTGGCTGGCAGAACTCTGAGCCTGTTCCCCATCCATGCACGAGGAGTTCAGCCCAACACTTCATGGTGACATTTCAAACAACCCAGGGGCGCATCTCCCACCCCGGGGACGCGGGGATGTCTCTGAGCGGGGGGCTGAGGGCAGGCAGGGTGTCTGCATTGTCACCGGCGTTCCCGAGAGCGTAATCCCGTGAAGGGCTGAGCGTCAGATTCAGCTGTCCGGCTAATCCTGCCAGCGGGACCGGGCATTATCCCATTGCTGGGGGAGGATCCGTGGCCCCTCCAGGCACTGGGGTCACTGGGGGTGTCTCTGGCCCCTGTGCCCCCCGCTGCCAGCCCTGCTTTGGGAAGTGAGCTCCTGGAAAGCCTGGGAGCTGTGTACAGCCCCGGGAGCTGTGCAAAGCTGTGTGGGGTCCTTTGAACTCTCCTGAGCAGCTTACGGCCCCCGGGCGTTATGGGGGGCACACAGCCCGGCCCCGGCGGGTGCCCCATTAAGACTGGCCGGAGCGCGGGGAAATCCCGGCTTTGATCCCATTGTGGCTTTTGGGGCTTCACCATTCATTAGTTTCACAGCCAGGGAATTAATTTTCCTTATGACCTACAGGTTTGCCAGGCTCCAAGTGCTGGTTTTGCTCACATGCCCCCTCCACTTGTGTGATTTCCCCTTGTCTCAGGGGCGTTCACCCTTCTGCCCTTCCCAGCTTCTGACAGGCAGGACGCAGTCTGGAGGGGTTTGTTCACTGGTGGCTGCCTTGGTTTCTTGGAGGATTGTAAATGCTGCTTAAAAATATGATTTCTACAAAATAGGCCATTTTAGTTGCAAGCATCTTTGGAAAAAATGTGGTTTTGCTCATCTCTCCCCTGAAAAAAGAAAAAGAAAAAATCCAGTGCTGATGAATAAGGAGTATGTCAATGGGGCCAGTAATGAAACGTGTGGGTGCCTTGAGCAGCTGTGGAGTCCCAGGCGAGGGGATCCCCGGGAAGCTCAGGGTGCCAGGGACACGGGAGATTTCAGTGTGCAGCAGCCCTTGTTTTGGGTTCATTTTGGCCATTTAATTATTTAAATTTTGTGCACAACCCATCCCCTGAGCAGATGCCAGCGTTCAGCCCCAGGAATACCCATTTCATCACTCTCTGCTATAACCTGAGACAGTGAATCTGGGGTTAAAAGCCCGAAGGAAAGCTGATAAATGTGTATAATATAAACTATTGAAGAGTAAAAAATTCTGAAAACACTGGAGAAAGTAAATACAATAAATTTGGGGTGACATTTCTCTCCCTAGCTCAGGTTTTCCAGCAGCAGCTGCCCAGCCCTCTAGCAGCTCAGAACTTGATATCACCCCCAAAATGTAATGAAGGGAGACTCTTGTGGGACATTTTTTTCTTGAACTAACTAAGCATGAGCAGCCTTGGCTCTTTTTTCACCTGGGGTCTCCTGAGGGGTCTGGCAGTGCCGTTGATGAGGGACAGATGCGCTGAGCTCTGCGGGTTCCTCCCCAGGAGCTCCCGCTATCGCCCGGGTCTGCCCCTCCGCTGTGGGCTGGGTGCCCCCGGGACCCCCGCCCGCTGCCGCGTTTATTTCTTCTTGTCTCTTCCAGTTTGGCTCTGTGGTAACATCTCATTCCACATCTCCTGTGCCCCAGTCCCGGCTCCTCAGCCAAGCGGGTTGGGTTTCCACATGGAGAAGTGGGGATGGTGGGAATGGCTCCATCTGGGCTCTGCTGGAGGCAGCCGTGCCGCTGCACGAGGGAGCTGCGGGCGAGCGCTCGTGGTCTGTTCGTTAAATTTATTTTCTTTATTTTGCTGGAAGACAAGATGTGAGGGCACCCACAGTCTGTGTACAGCTGGGCTTTAGCTTAAACTGGGAGAGTCAGTGAAAAATGGGAGAGCAACATATGCGAGAAGGTGATAAAGGGTTTGTAGAGTGATACTGCTGCCCATCCTGGGAGGATGCGAGTGGGAATGTGGCACCCTGAGACACCCATGCAAAAGCCTTCCCCATCTGGGGCACAACCCACAGCAGGGCAAAGCATTTTTGCTTTTACCTGTTATTCACCTGAGACAAGATCCATTCCTGGTCCAGAAATTGCACTGACAGTTATGCTGGAAATGGCTTCCATGGGGACCTTAATGCCGAGCTCGTGACACTGGGACTGGCCCCGCTGCACCGGGAGCCTCTGTTCTTTCCTGATGGTCTCGTGGTGGGAGCTTTCCCTGTTCCTGCCTTTTCAGTGTGTAATTTCCGCCTTGGCTGGGGGAATCCTATTGCCAGAGCCTGGCTGGGCTGTGGGCAGGGAGTGGGCTGGCGGTGGGCACTGGGCTCCAGGTCCTCTCTGATGACAAGGGCACTGGCAGAGCACAGGAGAGCCTGTGAAGATGCTGAGATGCCTCATGGGCCTCTGCCAAGCCGCTGTGTGCGTTCACCATGGTCCTGTTTATCCGACAGCGCCAGGGCACTTCAGCCCCTTATGAGAGCGAGAGCCGTGCCGTGTTTACCGGCTGGCGCATGGTGCTGTCTGCCAGGGCGGCACCGGCCGGGTGCCCACGGCGCCCGGGCTGAGCTCCCCGCTCCGTGGGGTGAGCATGTGCCATCCGAGTGACCTGTGAGAGTGTGGCCCCGTCGGGATCAGCCCTTGGCTCCCCACCAACGCACCTCCTAATAGTTTTGCCTCAATGCTTTGCAAATCAGCCAACAACCCATTTATCCCTGCAGTGTTTTGGGGATGTCACTCCCAGAGCGCTAACGGTGCGTGATTCCCGGGCCCTGCACGCGGCAGAGCGGCGGGCTGATGTGGGGGGGCTGCCGGGGCAGCACGCGGGGGGTCACTGATTTATTATCGAGGGGTCATCTCGGCTCTGAGACCCTGCTTCCCTCTAGTAGAGCACGGCGAGCTGGGGGGAGACCGAGCTGTTTCGCTGGTGAGGATATCGGGCTTAAAACTTGTTATTTTTGGATGGAGTTTCCGAGCCCCCTCTCCCCTGCAGCATTGAACACGGTTGTTTATTGGAGCTGACAGTAGAAACACAAGCAGTTGCCGGTCGCTTCTGCAAGAGTGGTGTCTACCAGTGGTGGAATGAACATGATGGAGCCGATGACTAATACAGCTTTGAATTTTATATGCTTCCAGCTAACGGGTCCCATATGTTCCACCGCCGCAGCCCGAGGAGAGCGCGGCTCGTTCGGTGCCAGGCCCCAGGGCAGGTCCTGCTGGCTGTGGGACCTGGCTTGGAGGAGCTGCCCAGGGCCCAGGACCGCTCTGATGCCCAGCTCTGCCCTGGGGCTCACACCCAAGCACGTGTGCCCTCGCTGTGGGTGCTGGAGCTGTGCTGTGAGTGGATATGGGGGGTCTGAACCTTGTGGGGGGTTTAGCAGGAGCGTGCGTGTTTGTGGCTCTGGGGCGAATGCTGCTGGCAGGCTTTGCGGGCAGCACTGAGCCAGGTTTGATAGATTTATGGAGAGATCAAAGAGTCTCCAGCCTACCCTGGCTGACCTGGATCTCTTGCTCTGCAAGAGACTGTCGTGATCAAGCTGATGCCCTTGGCTGGGAGCGCTCTTGTTGGCTGTTGGGAGGACAGAGCAGCGGGGAAGTGCTGTTTCCGCAGCGAGCTGCTGTGTCATTAACATCACCCCTCGGCTCTCACAAACCACGCTCGGTAACGATGTGTGCAGCTTTCTTGTGAGAGCTCTTATGAGAACCCAGGGAGCAGTTAAAGCCCAACTCAAGCCCCTGTAGACCACGTCCTCCCTGGGCTCCTGGTTGCACATTCCCACCTTTACCCACAGATGCTGCCAGCCCGGCTGTGCTGTGCTCAGGCTGCTGGAGCAGAGCAGCAGCTCTCAGAGGAGCAGAGGGGCTCTGAGGGATCACACAGCTAGAGCAGGTCACTTTCCAGGACCTACAACATAGGGATCATCCTGGAGCAATTCCCAACAGCCGGTGCTGTGCCAGGGCTGAACTAGGGGAAGGCTTTTGTCCTGTGGCTTTTGCTTGCGCAGCACTGGCCAGACTGCTGCTGCCTTCCCGGTTACATGTGGGTGCTAAGGGTGATTTTGGCTCGTTGCAGTTTTATTCAGACAAAAATCAGAATCCTCCGTGTTCCCTTCCAAATGAGGAAGGAAGTGATGGGGAGGCCATTGCCTCTTGCAAACAGGCGTCTGCGGTTGCTGAAGCGTTTCCCACACGTCCCTCTGTGGTCTCACCTCCTGGCACATCCGCCCTCCCCTGCCCTTTGCCAGACTTGGCAGCTCCTGGGGCAGCACCTGGGGACATGGGCCACACAGGCATGGCTGTGGGATGAGGCTGTGTAAACAAACGTGTGGCAGGTTCCTGGGTGGCTGACTGGGAATAATTTCCCAGTCCGGGAGGAGTTGGGCATCCCAGCCACCGGGAAATAAAACACACCTGGTCCCCACTGGGTGACACGCCAGAGCCCATGGCCGGTCGTCTGCTCCCTGGGGAATTTCTGATCTTGTGTGTTTTTAAACTCTGTGGCTCGTGGGCGGCAGCAGGAGCAGAGATCTTTCCTTCAGCGATGCCCTCCATAACCCCCGTTTCTCAAACGCTGCAGGACGGGAGGCACGTGCTGGCATGTGCCCGGGGACACGAGCTGCTGCCCTGCCTTGTCTCTTCTGGCTGTTGGGGGACAGTTTGCCTCTGGGTGCTGCTCTGTCTGGCGTGGGGCTGCGGCACCAAGCGCTGCTTCATCCCCTCGCTGCTCCCGGGCGGAGGTGACCCCAGCAGCAGCATTTCCCTGGGGTGAGCTGGGACCTCGTTGCCAACCTGGCCCTGCACTGAAATTCCCCTTACAGTGTCTCTAGCTAGTTCCCATCTGTTACTTCACTCACTTGATTTATCTTCCAAAGAAATTCCTGGTATAAACACAGCATTATCAGAATTTTACTCCAGACCTGGCCCCCGGATTCCCTGCCAGCTTTTGCTGGTATTGCACTTTTGCTACAGCAACTCTTCAGTGAAAACAAACCGCCCACGGGAAGTTTTGGAGGCTGAGCTGGGGAGGCCGGGGTGCTGGGGGTCAGCCCTGGGGACGGCTGCGGGTGCGATCCTACAGGGATCAGCTGCTTCCACCGCTGCAAGAGCTGGGGCCATGGGGATGGTTGGGGTTTCGGGAGCCCTGCTGCAAACGTGACCCTATCCCCTTCCCTGTCCTCACAGATTTCCCACCAGCAGCTCTCCTGGTTCTAAAGGCTGCTGTTGTCCCAGGCAGGAGGGCAGGGCTGGAGGAGGAGGATGAGATGCTGCTGCGGGCGCGGGAGCCGCTGGAGGAGTCGGTTTCTGCAGGAGGGTGAGTTTGTACCCACGTGTGCACGGGCACAGGGAGGAGCTGCCAGCCTGTCTCACTGCCCCGGACACACGATGACTGACACGATCACATCCTGCTGCCCCTGGCCATGGCCAGGGATTCCTGTGTGATCCCGCAGCCGCAGGTGAGACAGGCCATTGTTCGACCTGTCCTGTCAGCTGTAGCAGAATATTCCTCTGTTTAACGTAAGATCTGCCCAGAGTCAGTGATGCTCAGAGATGGGCCCGTCTGTGTGTGGAGGAGGAGCTGCTTGTAACTACCAAAATATCTGCTGATGCAAATAACCACAAGGGTCCCAGTGTTTCTCTCCGTATGAGTTTCCTGATCCCTGCAAAGGTAGGGACACAATATTCTGTCCCGCTGCAGGCTGTGCTGGGTGTGCTGGCTTTGTTCCTCAGCTGAGATGAGGATGCTCCAGGGACAGATCAAGTCTCTTGTGCAAGGTGTGCTCCAAAGCAGGGCTTTTCTTTTTCACTTTTTTTTTTTCTCCCCCTAGAGCAGCTATGGGGCATTTCAATGTATAAAATAATTTTTTCCAACTATTTTGGCAGAGAGAAATTTTTAACATAGATTCCCTTCAAAAGTTTAAAGAGCTTTTATCATTTCCCCCGCCCTGTGGAAGCAGAAGTCATTTCCCACTCCGGTGCTCTCCTCCGAGCGGAGTTCCAGCTGGGATGGCTCTCCCACACCCAGCTCCATCCCGCTGTCAGTGCACTGTCCTCTGCTTGATCTTCTCGGAGCCTTTCAGAGCCACAATCTGTGTTTATTCAGCGGTGCACCGTTAACCGCTCCTCACTGGTAGTTTCATGTCTGTAGGAGATAAAATCCTGCCCGTGCACAGCGAGGGCACGTGTGGGTGCACAGCGAGGGCACGTGTGGGTGCACAGCGAGGGCACGTGTGGGTGCACAGCGAGGGCACGTGTGGGTGCACACGCATCCGGCCAGGTCTCCATCCCTGTTCTCTCCAGGGTTTAATTTGGGTTTTTCTCTCCCCGCTCCTGCCCCGACAGGAAGAGGGGATGGGTCACATGTGGGCACCCCGGGTTGGGTGCTGTGCCAGGACACCCACCCTCCTCCAGCCTCTGCCCTGCACCTCCCTCACCTCCCACCCGCTGCAGGAGACTGACGGGTGAGGAGGTGGCTCTGGGGGTCCTGCACGCCCAGGCACAGGCAGGGTCCCACCGCCGCTCCCGGGGCTGGCACACCAGTCCGCAGCCGTCACTGGTGAGCGTGAGCTCTCTCTGTTTGTTTTTGTAATCCCCCTTTTTTTTTAATTGTGATTTTAGCGGTGGTGAAAGGTGCTGGATTGACAAGCCGTGGAGACGGAAGGGCCTCTGGACTCCGCTGAAGTTTACATTTACAAAGGACACAGAGAATAAATAGAAGACAGTGTTTAGAGTCCTCTGTAGACACTTCAGACTTGCTTATAATTCTGCAGCAATTCCATCACCTCTGAAGTGATTGATGCTCTCTATAAAGTCTTGCCTTAAAACATTTTCCTATGTGTCAGGGGAAGAAGTTTATTACACTTTACCGAAAGGGCAGGATTTGTATCGCGCTGAAGGCTGAGTCCTCCCCGGCCCCATCCTCAGGAGAAAAAATAATCGGAGTGCTGGAAAAAAAGAGACTGACCCAAAGCCCGTGGCTCAGGGGCAGCCAGGGCTGGGCGTTGAGATCGAGTTCTCTGTGAGTGCTGCAAACACGGGGGTTTAACAGGTTTTCATCAAATTGCTTTTTTTCCAAAAGTTTTTTACATTCAGGGGAAACACAAAATGCATCTGCTTTCAACAAAGAGGAACAGGTATTTTTCATTAAATCACCAAATACACTGGAAGGAGACTGCTTTGGGACGGAGCTGTTGTGTTCTGATCAAAATACAACAGATCACAGGCTTCCAGTCGCCGTTTCTCACAAAGCTGTTTGGTTTTCTTCTGTTAATAGGTACCATTCAGAGCAGGCAAAGCAATGTAAGGAGTCACTCAGTGATTAAATCATCCAGAACGGGCTCGGTGGTCACTGATTTCACCTCTGCAACTGGTGGGATGCTTTGGGGATGTTAATTTTATAACCCATCTGAAAACAGCTCACATCTCACCCCACTGACACCGGCTCTCGGCCGACCCCGCAGTTTGCCCGGTGTGGCAGGGACACGTCAGGAGCAATGAAGAAAAATAGCGACGTGTGTGGAGCCTGTCAGGAGAAATAAATCTGCTCTGCTGCATCCCAGGCAGGGTTTGCCTGGGGAAAAGGTGCTGACAAATGCAGACTGATACCACGGGGATGGCCCCTGTCCTGTCTGGTACTGACGGCGAGAGGATGTGACCCTGGGGGGTACAAGGAGGTGGGCAGGGTGGGGCAGGATGGGGCGGGCAGGGCAGGGCCGAGGGGCTCCCAGCCTTTTGCCCAGCCTGTCCCTGCCTTCTGGAAGGGGAATTTGGGACTAATCCAAGTTTGTTTATTTCTACAGGTTTGTAATACTCTTAGGAAGGGCAAATACTGGTTTTGTGGCAGATCAGGTTGCCCTGAGCACTAGATACCCTTTTTTTCCTCTCTGCCAAGATATTTCTCTGTAAGGGTGATACTGAAAAAGCCGGTGGGAAGAAAGATTAGAGCCAGGATGCCCTTCCCTGCCACCTCTTCTGTAGTTTTGGCTGTCAATCTGTTACCGACACGGGCTGCAGTGTTTCCATACTGGTGAGCTTTTATCATCACTCTCTCAGGTTTTTGCACTGCTTGTCCAAATTGCTCTGCAGGGCTGTAAGAAGTGGGGGCTTGTTTAAAGTGGGGAGAAACAATGGGATGGTTTCCTGGGTCTAGTCTGGGCTCCAGAAAAGGGGTGTCCCTGCTGCTAGGGGGGCTGAGCACAGACTTCCATGGGCACTAACACTGCGGCGAGTGCCAGGCAGCCCTCGGTGCACACAGACCCGTGGAGCTTGTGCGGGTGAGCTGGGCTGTGTGAGCCTCAGAAGGGAGAAGGGCCCAGTTTCTTTAAATACTTGTTGAAGAAAATCAACTCACATTTCACACGGGAGCCCAGACAAAGGCCTTTGTCGCTGGCTCTGGCAATGCAGAGCAGATGCTCTAATGAGGCATTGTGTTTTGAGTCTCATAGTTCGGGTGCCTGAAACAACAAGCACTGGGTGGCTTTTGGTGGTGGCACTGGCGTCATCCTTGGCCTGTCTGGATGCTGTGCTGGCCAGTTGCATCTTGGCCTTAGAAAGCAAGGTTGAGGGGTGCTGGTGTGAGGCTGATGGTGCTGGCTGGACCTGGGGTCTCTCCCATCCCACTCCCATCCTGTAACATCACCGTGGATCAGGGCTGCACGCTCCTCCCTGCTGTCTTCTGCTGTGCAGCCACGGGCGCTGATTTATTGCCAGACCCATTGGCAAGGAATCGGCTGTGCCTGCCTACATTTAATCTCCATTTTGATGTTTTAGGGAGAACCTGATGTTAGTTCAGCTAATTGTCTACTAAAGACTCTGCTCCTTCCCTGCTTTCGTGCTAAATTCACCTTTTTTACTTTCCTTTCCACAATACCCTCAGGTAAAAGACAAATTGCAACATATAAAAAATGACCCCAGTCACTTAATTTGAACCAGAGAAGATAATAACAGTCTGGATGCAGAGCTGGATTTATGCTTTTCTCTCCAAAGGAGCCCCCTCCTCCAACGACGGCTGTCGAACGGCGTGAGCAGCATCTGAAGCAAATTGAAGGTAACCTTTGGTACCACGCCGATCTTCCAGCGGGGTTTGCCGGTCCCGGGGACATCTGTGGGCCGCATGTTGGATTTTGGCAGCTGCTGAGCCCATTGTCAGCCAGTTCCATTAGCTGGTAATGGAGAGAAAGACGTCTGCCAAGCCGGCTCATGCACGCGGAGCCACGCGTGGCTGGGAGCATCCCAGCTCTGCCCGTGGCCCTTGGCAGCCGTGGGACGATGCTCAGGCAGATTCCCTGGTGCTGTTGGGTGCTCTGGCAGCATCCCCAGCAGCGTGACCTGCGTGCACAGAAGGGTCTTTGCAGCTGCATTTTGCAGCCTGTTCCTCCACCCCAAACTGCAGCACTTGGTTCTTGTCCCACCTGTCGAGCTCCTGGGCTGAGTGTGTGTGCGGGTCCCTGGGCAGCCGTCCGGACCTGGGAGGAGCTGGGAAAGCAATGAGAGTCTCTGCTAATTCAGAGAGATTTTAATTTTTTTTAATTGTATCCAACAACATAGAAAAATGTGAAAGATGCAGATTAAAAAGAGGAACCGAGATTCTTAACCTCTGGCTCACAAGCTGTTGGACCAGCAGCTCATGGGTGCGAGGCCAAATGTCAGACACATGATGCCTGTATCCCACATCAGGGTTCAGAGGTTTGTTAATTAGTTTTTCCAAGTTTTGAGGGGTTTGACTGCATCAGTCATGAGTGGGTCACCATGACAAACCCCCTCTGACACCCGATCCAGGGTCCTGGGGGTGAGGACAGAGTGTCCCTGCTCCAGCACCCCGTGCCAGGGCTGCAGGTCACCCTCCAGCAGAACAGAGGTTGAGATTTACTGCCAGAGCAGTGGCCAGGCACTGGCTGTGCCTCTGTTTTGGTGAGGCTGCCACAGCTGGGAGGACGTAGCTCAGACTCTGCATCAGCTCCTGGGCAGCTCTGCAGTGGCTGCGCCAGTCCCCAGTGAACACCGACCATCAGCTGCTCCTTCATGGAGCCCGTGTGCGGCAGCGTCCTGCAGCCCTGAGCCCACATCGATCACGTCCTTCAACGTGGTCTCATTTTGATCCCTCGATCTTCACTTCTTTTCTCTGGCCAACATCTTCCCGCCACTCCCCAGGCCTGGTTTGTCACATCCTCACACCCAACTGCCAACGCACCAGTGCCATGGAACCACCGCAGGCAACGGAACTGCCGGGCTCAGTCCATTCCTGTGGCTCTTGCTCTGTTCCTGCAGCTCTTGGCACTGCACAGAGTCCCCCTGAAACAGGGTGCACAGCCTGGGAGGTGTTAGTGGGGCACCCACAGCCCGGCAGCCCCTGCTTCCCCTTCACTCTTCTGTATCCCCTGCATGTCAGCGAAACGGGGTCATGGATTAAAGCAGCATTGAGCAGAGGAGCTGGCACAGAGGATGGGAACAGGGTTTGTTTAGAGTATTGAGAAGAGTATTTAGAATGTTGTGAGTTGGAAGGGACCCACAAGGATCATCGAGTCCATCTCTTGTTCTGCTGGACACTGCCAGGCAGGATGGCACCGCTGGTGCTGGCAAGAGCACGGGGCTGCTGAGCCACGGAGAGCACATTGGGGACAATTCCCATCATAACTAATTGTCTCTGTGGTGTTTCCCAAAGTGTGAACCTCGTGAGTGCAGATCCCTGGGCACAGGCAAGGGCTGACGAGAACCCACCAATATCTGTGTCGCTCTGTCACTCTCCTGTCCATCCCCTTCCCTCCGGTTCTCCCGCTCCAGCTCTTTTTCTGATTTATGATCAAAACCATCCAGTGACCGAGGAGTGCAATCAGGACACTTTATAAAACATTTAATTGCATTTCATAACCTCTTTCCATAAACCATCGCAGCATGTTTATAAACTTCCCATCTCTTGTTTCCCGGCTGTCCCAGCAAACGCCGCAGAGCTGCGGCTGCGGTACCTGGGGCAGCACCAGCCGCGGCTGCTGCCCTGGGAAAGCCTGGGCTGCTCTGCTGAGCTCGGGGCTGAGTCCGGCTTTTCTGGGCTGGGAAGGGATTCAGGAGCCTGGATGGAAAAAGTCACCAATCCTCTAAGTCTAAATCCCTGTTTTCCAGAGCTCCAGACCAAGATGAAATAACCCCGTGAGCTGCGGAGGCATCGCGCTGCTGCCGGGGGGTTTAAGGAGGAGGACACTGGGTCAGTGCCATGTGCCATCACCCGGCACGGCTGTGGCTGTGGCACGGGGGGCTCTGCAGGATGAGGGTGAGGACTTCCCCAGCCTCACCAGCTGCCAGTGACTCTGAGCAGGAAATCGCTGTCTTAGTGCTCGTGGCCTCAGTCCTGTGTGTTTCACAAACCTCTCCCTGGAGCAGCGCAGCCATCCCAGGCACCTTGGGGCAGAGCTGTGCCCCGTGTCTGTCTGTGGGGAGGGCTGGCAGGAAAAGCCCCCAGCAGAATGGGCTCTCTTGGCCTGTGATGGTCACTATAGTACCTGGCTGCTTTGCTGACGTCCTGTCACCTCCTCCAGGACTTTTTCCTCAAGGACAAGGAGGAAGGGATGCTAACCTCCATCAGCCCGGCCATCCCACTCTGCTTTCCATGAACCTTGGCCTCTGCTCCGGGCTGTGACTCTTCCTCGTGCCCAGGCTGATGAGGAGCAGGCCAGTGACCCGTCAGCCCCCTCCATGACCCCGGGAAACAGCCCCGTTGTGGCACCCGGGGCATGGGCACATGACCCAGCCTGGTGGCCTCGTGGAAGCCGTTCCGTGTCCCAAACTGAGGTCCTGATAAATCTCTATCCCGTTTTTAGCTTGCAGGATTGGTGCAGCTCTGCTGCCTTTCAGGGTTGGTTTGTTTGTTTGTTTGAAGCACAATCTAAGCAAACTGGAGATTGCAGAGTCCTCAGCAAAGCGCCTGATTCCTACAGAGGAGCTTTCCACACAAAAAAGTAATGACAAAGTAATGGCTTCATCCTTGGGGATGTGAAATGTCCACAGATAACTTTTATCCAGAAGGTCAACAACTTCTAACTTCCAGTCATTCAAATCCAAGCTGCTTTCCCAGGAAGTTCAGCTGCGGGCGGCTCAGGAGGCTGCAGGCACTTTGGCCAAGGAGCTGCGAGAGGTTGCTCCATGTCCATGTCTGCACTCCATGATCCGTGGGCAGATGGAGCAGCTGTTGGGAGCACAGCAGAAGCCTCTGCCCCGGGGTTTTGGCTGCTGGTACCAGGTGCTGGCAGGGAGGTGACTTGCCCGGTTCAGCCCCAGCACAGCGCTGTGCTCAGGGTGCTGGAATAACGCTGTAACATTAGCAGCAGCAAATGGCCCTCAGCCTGTCACTTATAGGAAGCAGAAAAACAAACAAACCCTGAATAATTGCCAAAACATCTTTTGTGGGACTTGCAGCTTTCTAACTTTATTTAAAAAAAGAAGGAAAAAAGTAAATTTTCCCTGTCAGAGAATTGCTATCATCACGCAATGGCACTTAGGAATATTATAAACAACTGTGTCAGTTTATAGGGCTGGAGACGTTTTCCCGCGGCTCGCACAGCTTCCCTCCCCTCGCCGGCTGCGAGCGTGGCCAGGCCGAGCCGTCTGCCCCGGGCCTGGGAGGGAGGGATCAATGGAGGGGCCGTGCAGACACCAGGGGGCTGTGCAGACACCAGGGGGCTGTGCAGGCTTCCCACCGACACCTCGATTCCCCAAAAAACCTCCTTTCACCATTGCTCTCTGTCCCCTCCTTGGCTGTGGGCATCACTCACCCAGCTGTGGTGGGACATCTCCGTGCCAGGGCTGTGGTTCCCCTGCTCAGCCTCCTACATAGTGCAAAAACTTGTATTTATATTTACATTTACATTTACATTTATATTTACATTTATATTTACATTTATATTTATATTATATTTATATTATTTATATTTATATTTATATTTATATTTATATTTATATTTATATTTATATTTATATTTTTTATATTTATACACAGACACACATCCCTACTTAATTCTGCATGTGCAGAACTGCAGACCAGGTGCTCGGGCGCTCGCTCTATCCCCTGCGCTGCCTTACCTGGCAGATGGAGCGTGTAGGACACACCCTGTAACGCTCTCCCATCGCGCTGCGGGAGATTTATAAGATCAGGACGTGACGGACAGATAAGGGACTCCCACAGAGCACAGGCGAGAGCGGGGGGAACCGGAGAGCTGTGTGCTTGGACTTGAGTCAAGGAATGTGCAGCCCCTCTTGTTCAGGCAGGTTCTAATAGAAAATTTGCCAAATCTACCTAACACCATAAAAACGTGTCTCGAGGAAGGGTTGGGGCAGAGATGGGTTTATAAGAAACACCCCGTGTCCCACCCTGGTGTTTATGAGATGCACGCGGAGGGTGTTGATAGCAGGGGCGTATTTGTAAGGCAATAAAACGGAAAAAGAGATTCCACTTGGTTAGGAGGGGTGGTGGCTTCGAGCGCATCGAGGGCAATGAAGGAGATCATTCCATTGTTTTAAGATTTCCATAACTCACTGTGCTTAAGCACATAAAAATGTAGACATTTTGGCAATAAAGTTTGGGTAATTTTTGAATATGAATCAAAAATCTCTCCCTCGTGCTCCTCTCCCTCTTCTGCCTTTTGTTGTTGCTGCCGGCGGCTCCCCCCGCTCCGCCCGCTCCACCCCATGGCCTCGCGAACGGAAAAATGTCTTCAGCAGAAACCTCCCAGCTTCTCCTTCTCTAATCCGCAGCATCTGTGCCCAGCCCAGGCGCTCCGCGGGCTGCCCCGGCGCGGCCTTCCCAGGAGCTCACGCACAGTGGCACGTGCGGGAGGAGCCTCCCTGGCCAGGCAGCGTGGCTGCAGGAGACGGCACCGGCATCGGCAGCCTCGCCGCGGTGCCACCCGTCACCTCCGCACACGTGGCTGCCACCACCGCGTGCCACCGCCACAGTGAGGGCTTTCTTTGGTGGCTGGAGGGGAGGTGATGGTCACCCAGGCTGGAAGCAGTGCTGGGCTCCCTGTCACTACAACCCAGCCGCCTGCCCGCGGTTTGCACCTCTGAAAGCAGGCGGTGAATTCCTGCCAGAGAGATGGGGTTTGGGTTATCTATTTTTCCTTACTTTGTGGTGCTGGATGCAGCGCAGGGTGAGCTCCGTGAGCCGGTGCAGCCTCTGCCTCCGTCAGCATCCTCGTAACGATGGGGGAGGCTCTGGCCCGTTGCAGGTCGAGGCGAGCGCGGTGGCAGTGGCAGGAGCACCGGGGTCGGGATCCTGCTCCCTCTCACTCCATTTTCCCCACGTGAAGGGTGCAGGTGGCAGCAAGCCGGAGGTGGGTGGTGGGTGCAGGCAGTCCCAGCAGCCCTGGTGATGGCCATGGCATCACTGCTGACCTCGCTGATTTGCCAGGTTGATGCTTTTTCACCAAAATCCAGGACGGGTGGGGTGGTTTCCGCACTGCGCCGTGGTGGGGACGGGTGGGCTCCCTGGGGGCTCGGTGCCTGGGGTCCCTCCAGCCAGTGCTGGCAGCTCTGGTGCAGGGCTGTTGTTTCCTTACAGCTGTTTGCCTGAAGGGTAAAATATTGAGTCAAAATATTTTTCATGAAGAGCAAACTTGTTTGGGTGAAACAAACATTGTTTTGTCAACATCTAATTTTCTCTGGGAAATCATTTCCCTGGGCAGAGGTGTCTGTGCCGGTGGCTCCCTGGCAGTGCCCAGCACTGAGCCGCTTTGGCACTTTTTTCCCCTTTTCCAATCTCTCTTTTTTTTTTTTTTTTTTTTTTTTTTCAGTGAACAACTTTATTTCCCACTTTGACATTTTCCAGACCCACCTGGGAGCCTGCCTGCCAGAAGGAGAAATGGCACAAGAGGAAATACATCTTCACAGCCTCGGGAGAGGAGAGGGCTGGAATCCCAGTCCATAAACAGCGTTGCTGTGTGGTGAGCAAAGGCAGAGCAGGTTGTGGCTGGAGAGTGTAACCCCCCCCCCCACCAGCCACTCCGCTGCTGAGCTAAAGAATACGAGGAGAGGAGCCTGTTTGTTTGTCCTGCTCACACTGGATGCTGAGGGCTTGGGGACACACCAGCCCCAAAACCCAGGCAGCAAAAGGCCCTTTCACAAATGGTTTTGGGGAACTTTTACCTTGTGACCCCCCTGCCCTGGGGGCATGTGCTGGCTCTGACCCAACCCGGGCATCCTCTCAGTGACGGTCACCATGTCCCCCTGGATGGCACAGCAGGTGCTGTCTGTTGGTGCAGCTGATGCCACACAGTGCAGTGGGTGCCCCGGCACAGAGGTGGGACCCAACAGCTCCCCGCGGTGCAGCCGGGGTGGTAGGAGGGTGGCAGCAGCATCCCCTGGGTGCCAGTGTCCTCTGGGCATCGTGGTCACACGCTGGTGGCACCAAAGGCCTGGCTTCTCGTGGCTGGGGCCACAGGTCACCTGCAGCACGTCACGTTACAGACCGCCCAGCCAAATCCAGTTTCTGCCTCTCTGACCACATCAGCCCAGCGTGCGGTGACGCTGAGCAGGTGGGGAGGTGGCACAGGGGGTCACATCAGCAGCCACCCCTGAGAAATTCCTCCCACCTGGCACCTGCTGCATCCAAGGGAAGCCCAGGGCAAACCTCATCCTTCTCAAGCACGTGGTGGAACGGGGCTGCCAGCATCCACATGGATGGCCCAGGAGAGCTGAAAATCAACCAGCAGACACACTGGGGGTGTATTTTATAATGGTCACAGCATTCCCGATACCCAGGAACCCGGGGCTGTCCCTGCAGTGAATTACACAGGTCTGGAGCATAATTCACTCTCCCCACATCGTCACCCAAAAGCTCACAACAGCATTTTTCTGTGTCTGAAACTGCCAGGACACCCCTGTGCCCTCCCAGTGCTGAAGTGCCGGAGCTGGCGGGTCGGGAGGAAGCGCTGCCGGGCTCCCCACAGCCGGACCCGCAGCCCGCCCTGTCCTGCCCCGCCACGACTTTCATCCCTTCACCTTTTTTTTCCACCTCACTGAGCAACAACTGTCATGTTTATACTCTCCCCCCCAAGTCCTGCTCTACCTCAAGGATTAAGCTTTCATCCTTCATTATGAGCTTCTCCCCCAGGCAACATTTTCCACGAAGAAAAAGGAATTTCTGGGATTTTGCTTTTAAGAGATTATGTTACCAAGCATGTGTGTGTTTGTGGTGGGGTCAGGAGCTTTCCGCACACACAGGGGTGATTTGTCACAACCTGGGGCAACACGGTGAGTGGGGCGGTTTGGGGACAGACCCCGGGTGCTGCCTGGCTCCTGGCTCAGGGCCCTTCCTCCCCTCACATCCTCCTCTCCCCAGGGCAGTGCTGGTGCCAAGAATCTGTGATGGCATCCACGGCCCCACGCTGCTGGGAGGATCTGTCCCCAAAGCCCGGGGGACTGGGGGGTCCCACCACCATGCTGCTGCGGGGTCACCCTTCTGGGACAGGGGACACGGGGTTGGCATCACTGGGGAGATGGGGAAAGAGGGGGCTCAGCCTTGCTCACTGTTTTGGGGTTTCTGCCGTGGCCCCACCATTTGAGCTAGAATCACCAAATATTGGTGCTCGATGTTCCCGGGGGGCTCGTGTCCCAGCAGAGCTGGGACCCCCCACCCACCGCCTCCTGCTCCTGTGGGGCGAGTGCTGACCTCACCGCGCTCTCACCCCTGCTTACACGAAACCTCAGCTACTTACAAGGAGCTGACACCACGCCTGCAGGCTTGGCGCTAGGAATCCTTGGCTGTACAGTAACAGTGGAACAAGGTTGTGCTTTGGTTGGCAACAGCGCTTGTTATTAAATCCTTTTCGGGAGCTCATCTAAGCCCAACAAATTAACATAAGGGAAACACGATAGCTAATGTCAACCTCCAAAATAACCCACATCTGTCGTTACAACAGGGGAGACATAAACACGGCCTAGGAAGAGGAACTGCTGCGGGTGTAGCCTCAGCATCTGCTGAGCAGCAGCAGCCCCGTTTCACTGGAAATAACCAGGGGAAGGTCAGGTGCAGCCGGTGAAAACCATCAGCCCCTGCCAGCCCCTCGGGCGCCCAGGGACACCGGCACAGGGTCCTTCTGGGACACCCCGGGACTTGTCCCTGCTGTGGGCATGGGGGGAGGAGAGGCAGAACCCCCCAAGAGCCGTGGCACCCCCACCCCTGTTTATGCCCCGGGAGCGTGGGGCAGAGCCCGCCTGGCCGCCTGCACCCCCCGCCCCGCAGGGCGCAGCCTGGACCGCGACCGCCACCAGCACCGCCTGCACCCCGTGAGTCACCGCGCTGAGTCAGACCCGGCTCATCCTCTGCGCATGAAATCCCGCTGTTCTGCGTGCGCCAGGGGACAGCAGAAAGATATTTTCCTAGAGAGATAAGAAAGGTTTCTGTTGCTTTGACTGGAGCCATTACATGCGATAATTAAGCTGCAGTAATTGGCGATTCCTCACTCTGGATGCTCGAGCGCGGCCAGCACACTGCCCTGCTGCCGCCACAGCTGCCACCACCCTGCTCTTGGGAAATTGCAGAATTACCCCTCTCCACTGCTTTTTGACAAGGTGTTTTCAAATTTCCTTTAGAACTCAAGAAATAAAAATAGTAGACTCTGCTCCTGAGAAGATGCTGAGCTCAAAGGCATAACAATACCTTTTCTCCTACACAAACCTGCCTGCTCTGTCTGATGGCTCAGGGCCCTGCAGAGCTCAGACACAACTGGGAAAGACATTGACAAAAGGCTCCCGAACTCACGGGCGACCAGAGCACACGCAGCCCATGGACCCCCCCAGACCAGGCGTACCAGTGGGGCTGCCCCACGCACACTGACACACACCATTGTGGGTATTAAAGAGCCTAAATCTGATTAAAGCCTTTCTATCCCCACCAGTGGTCAATTCCAGAAACCAGCTCACCCAGGAGGCCAAATTCATTTCATCCCCCAAGTCTAATTAAAGCCATTAGTGTATTCCTTGTCTTTCTGATAAGATCAAAGCATTCCAAGAGCCAGTCATTACCTTATTTTCAAGACAATTATACAACGTATAGCATCGATTTATTCTGCCTCCAGCTGTACGCGTTTATCTCTGTCTATCACCCGTTAATCTGTGCCATCGGGCCCGCCCAGCCCGGGCGCTCAGCTGACAACTGCTCCCGTGCTGGGATCTGTTCCACCCTCGGCTGCAAGCTAACGTCCGAGGGGTCACCGGGTGCCCCGAGCCCAATGGCCACTGCAGGACATGGGCACATCCAGGGTACAGTGGCGGCCAGCAATGATTTGCTCCTACAGCTCATGCTGGAGAAGTTGGGATGCTCAACCCCCCAAAAAATGCTGTCCCTGGGTCCCCTCGTCCCCCACGGCCATGACCCTGGGCTCTGCAGGTCTGGGGAGGGTGTCCTGGCCATGGGGACCCGTTACCGACCCAAATGCTTGGCCGTGGCTCACCGGGAGCGTGGGCTCAGCGCTGGTGGGGGCCGGGCAGTGGGGCCGGGGGTGCTGTCCCCTCACATAAACACATCTCCAGCAGCTCACGGCCCCGGCCAGAGCGGAGCTGTGAATTTTCATCTCTCAGCTAATCAACTCGCCTGCTAGTCCAAACTTGTCAGGAGCTTTATCCCTGCCCTGCCAGCCTCCTCCCGGCCCACGGGTGACAGAAGACGTTCCCATCGCTCCCAAGACACATCCAGCTGCTACAAAAACAAACACCCTCGCGCTGGCGATTCCTCCTCGTCAAACAGCCCTGACCCCGCACACAGCCCCTGCCCTCGCGTCCGCGCTGCGCCCGTGCCCGGCCGGCGGCACGGCCCGAGCTGCGGGCGGTGAAAGGGCTGCGGTGTTTATGGCAGAGCCGTGTGACCGCCTGGGCGGGGGGGTTGTTAATTGCTGGTTCTCTCTGTTCCTCTGTGACAAAAGATTGATGACCCGGCCGGGGCTGCGCTGCCCGCAAGGCTCCTGCAGACGAGAGGCAGCTGTGGCAGAGCCGGGCTCCCGCACGAGGCCGGGCTTTGGGGGGCTCGGCAGGGGCTGGGCAGGTTCCACACCAAGGGGCTCCCAGAAACCTGCCTGGGAACTGCTGGGGTCTGCGGGAGGGCGAGCGGTGCTGGTCCTGTCCCCTGCTCGCTGGTGGCCAAGGCCACGTGTTTGACTCGGTCCATATTGTCACCGTGCCACCTCCCATGGAACACCCTGAGCCCTGTGCTCCTGCCTGGCCCGAAACAGCCATGGGCAGCTGTGGCTCCAGGACACCCCAGAGACCCCAGTCTCCATCCTCCAACTCACCAGGCGTTATTTGGGGATCGCAGCGCTGCTGGTCCCCGTGCCTCGGGCAATGTTTCACCATTTCTGGCTGTAGATGCTGGTGGCAGCAGACCCATCCCTGGGCCCAGGCAGGTGGGGATCACTGGGCAGCACAGGGGTTTGGGGGTGGTCTTTGCGTAGCGTGAGGGCACAAGGGGAGCTTGTGCCCGGGCCCCATGAACGTGCTGCTCCTCCAGCTCTTCACGAGCAGCAGCACATGGAGCTGCTTCATTCACATGTAAACAGCTCTTGGATCCCATGAAACAAATCCCTCTCTTGCTTTCAGAGCAGGATGAAACCATCAGCATCAGCTCCTCAGCTGGGTTCCCTCTTCCACGTGGCACTTGAGAGCCGTTCACCCCGTGGGAGTGTGGAACAGGGGGCTGGAGCCTGCGGCAGGACACTGCAAACACCACTGTGGCCATGCACACTGGTTCTATGATGGCAGTTTGCAACCCTACAGCTACAGGGCAGGACCTGCCAGTGAGGACTGAGCAGGTACAGACACCTAGGGCCAAGCAGAGGAGCTGGCATGGGGCAGTGCTGGGAAACCCGCACCAGGTGGGTGCACAAACTGGAAGCAGAGAACTGAAACCCAGGAATGGGGAATTTCAACTCTGAATCTAGCCCTGCATTTGCTGCTTTCTCTGTCCTCATCCCCAGAGATGATTGCCCCCAAAGTGATCTTCCTGGACCCTTTAACCTGCTGCTCTGACTGCTGTGGTGGGTTGTTGCCCAGGGCTGGCAGCTGATGGGTGACGAGGCCGTGGCGGTGACTGGCCGTGGCGGTGACTGCGGCGCCTGGCCGGCGCCCAGGGGTTATCAGCAGCGATGGCCGAGGCTGAAATAGCAGGACAGGAAAGTGGGGTAAGCAGACCTCAGCTCCTTGGCATGTTTGCTTGTGCTAAACCTGTGGCATGAAAACTTTTCACAACAACACTCAGCGCCTGAAGCCTCCCTTGGCTGCGCGCGTCCCGGCGGAGGGCGAGAGCCAGGTCTGGCTGCATTGTGCAAACAAACCGCATCCGCAGGCACCGCGGCCGGGACGGCCCGGAGCTGGCGCTACAGGGTGGGCGTGCACCAGAGCAAAAGCTCTTTCTCCCGGCAGAACTGGAGGGTACAGCGTCCAGGGGACAGCTGCAGGGCGCTGGCAAGCTGTCCAAGGGACATTCCCGGGGGGTAGGTACATGAAGTGCTCACCCTGGCCCTTCCCTTGCCAACACACAACAGATCCTCACCAACACCCAACAAATCCTCACCAACATCCAACAGAGCCTTGCCAGCACCCAACAGAGCCTCAACAGCACCCAACAGAGCCTCACGAGCACCCTACAGAGCCTCGCTGGCAGCCCATGTTCCCAGCACCCACCACAGGCCCCGGCAGGCTCCTCTCCCTGGCTCTGTGGTACATTGCCCTGCTGTTTCTCACCCAGAAGATGCTGGGGAGCAGCGTGGCCAGCACTGCACACACCTGGGCAGTAGGGCTGCTGCCTGACCCCGCAGCACCCGCTGCCAGCCCGGGCAGAGGCGTGAGCATTCAGCTGCCCTGGTCACAAGAGAGCTGAGCCCATAACAAATCCATCCCCGCGTTGCCAGTTAACGTACCAGACCAGTGCTCCTGGCACGTGATGGCTGGACTGGATTAGCTCTGCTGAGCCAGTTTGGTTACCGTTTCTCTTGGCACTCCCGTGGTACCAGCGGTGCTGATGGGATTGGCTGGTCAGTGATCAGTTTTTCCTCGGAGGAAGGTTGCCAAGCCCAGGGCTGGTGGCTCCGCTGCCCTGGCAGCCCAGAGCTGTCCTGCCCTCCCCGCAGGGCAGCTGTGGCCCCACCAGCACTCGCCATCCCAATGGTCCTGCTGCCTGTGTCCCTGCTGCCCTCAGGGCTGTCCCACACCCCTTCACCTGCGCTGGCAGGTGACTGTGGCCACGGGTGGGAGCCGGCACATGACGCCTGGGCGGGACCCACCATAGGCAGCTGAGAGCAGCCCGGGGAACCAGCGTGGTTCTGGCCCTGGGATTGTGGCTGATGCCAGAGTCCTCTGGGGCTGAGCTCTTGCAGAGACAACTGGGAATACTGGGAACAGCTGCTGTATCACGACAACGCAGTAAATCCACGGCTGCCCTGGTGAGGTGCTCGGGGGTGTGGGGTGCTAGTGAATGGAGGATGCCCAGGGATGGTGGGGTGCTCTGGGGCAGGGAGGTGCTCGGTGATGCTGGGGGTGACCGGTGATGGGGGTACCCGGTGATGAGGGGGGTGACCGGTGACGCAGGGATACCCGGTGATGCGGGGCAGCCGCAGCCCGTTTCCCCTCCCCGGGCAGGGGCGGGGGCTCGGCGCGGAGCGGCCGCTCTCCGCCGGGCTGGGCCGTGGGACAGGCGGGGGCGCACCCGCTGCTACCGCCCCGGCCGTTCCCGGGCGCAGGGCGCCCTCTAGTGGCCCCGTTCCGCCGTGCAGCACGCGCACACACGCAGCCCCGCAGCCCCATCAGCCGAGGCTCACCAAGGCGGATGGTGCGTGGGACAGGTTCGGGGGATGCAGAGCTGCCCGGTGCTGGAGGACCTGCCGGGCTCTCCCGCAGGAGATGGCTGCGAGAGGGGACGCGGGGCGGGTGCGGCTCACGGCGCTGTGGCCGGGCCCCAGCCTCGCCCAGGGCTGGATCTGCGGCTGACGCCTCGTTCGTCGTGCGCAGCAAAGGCAGCGCGGTGGGTGGCGTTTGCCAGAGGGGCTGTGGGCGTTCCAGGCTGGGCCAAGGACCTGCAGGCGGGGCTGTGGCTGAGCTCACCGGTTCCCGTTCCCGCCGCGGCGGCAATGATGGTTACAGGAGGAAGCGGCGCTTGTTCGATGGCTGCTGCTTTCAGCTGCGTGGAGCAGGTACCATCGCTCACACGCTCCTCCCAAACGTCACCAACCTGGAGATGAACAAAGAGCTTCTTCCCAGGCTGCTGCAAAACCTGTTCCACTGAACCGATGGGCAGATAAGGAAATCAGGTCACCAGGGAGGTACCTACCAGGGAGACAAAGCAGCCATGGACTCGTCCCCGCAGCTGGGCTGGGGGCACTGAAGGCAGCCCCAGCTCTCCGGGGAAGAAACGTACTGGTTTGGTTCCACGTACTGGTTTGGTTCTACTGGTTCTGTGCAGGGACGTGCTGCATCCCAGGCAAAGGCGACTCTTCCGTAGCCAGTGCCGTTACCGGGCTGGGACACTCTCAGCTGGACCCTGTGACATGTCCAAGCCGTGCTCCCCTGAGGCAGAGGGAATGGCCCTGTGCAATTCTGTGTCCTGCTTGAAAAAATAAAATCAGCAGAGCACTGGCACACTCCTTCCCCCCAAACCCCAAAGTGTTTATAACACCCCCAAAGTATTACGAGTTTAATATCATAACGCTGTGGCAAAGAGGTACTCTAGGAAAATTAATTAAATTAAATTAAAAAGGAAAATTGTTTAGCACCTAAAAGCCACAGTGTCCAGCATGTGCTGTGCCCTGTCACCTGCAGCACACCGCTGCCATGAGAACCTCCCAAGCGACTGCACCACCAGTTTCAGATGGGGAGAGATGGACGGGCAAGACAGCCCCGACTGCAGCCAGCCACAACTGCTCGTTATCGATCACACTCCAATAAATCTGCTCCCTTCTGCCATTCCAGAGCACACATTAAAGCTTCACCTTCCACAGGAACACAGACACCCAGCTATCCCCACCTGCACTGCTTCCTGCCAGGCAGCCTCCGTCCACACACAGTCCCGGCTCCAAACATCTACTTAAGCAATTTGCACATCTTAAAAATAAAATCCTTTATTGATAATACGAATGTTTAACATGTTTAATGCCATCAGCTATAAAAGTGATTAAAGACTTCAGCTTGGTACATTTGGCTTTACAAATTTACAAGTGTTAATGAATTAATACTAGTGTATACGTTTTGCACTTCATTATACTCCATCAGCCAGTGACAAACTCTGCAACAACATCTGCTTGTAACAGGTGTGAGTTATAGAAGGAATATTTAGTTGCTTCCACACAGAATCTACATCAACAGTTAAATACTAACTCTAAATGTCTTACTGAATTAGCTGGATCCATTTTAGTATCTTGTGCTTAGTTTCTCTCAGAAGGTAGGCTACGAGCAAAAATACATTCTTTGCATACCCCTTCCCATATGATATTTTAGAAGAAACAGTACTCAGTGCATTTCCTAACAGACTTCATCGTAGTATCTCTCTCTCTCTCTCTCTCTAGAGCTATTGATAAAGAAAGGGGATAATACCATTGAGATTAATGTAAAAGCAAAGAAACACGTTAAAGCAGTGTATACAAAAGCCTCACCTCTGAATCGGGAGCGATACATGGGCCAGTATCCATCTGCCCATCCGTTCTTATAGTTACTCTCACCAAGAGGAAAAATCTGCTGTGGATACTTAAAAACCGTTAAAAAAGTAATCAGTGTGCTTCCAAAAGAGTCACTGCCCATTTATCTCTAGGCTGCCTGTCTCCCCCGTTAGGACACAGCCTGTTCCCCTGGATTGGGGACCACAGCACGTAACACCACGATTTAAAAGGACTGAAAGCTCTGTAAAACCCCCGTGTTCCTGTCTGAACACCTGCGTGGCTGTGCGGGAGGGAACAGCAGCACTGCTTCAGGCACCAGCCGCTTCGGAGCGACCCCAGAGCTCTGGTGTCCCACAAACGAGACCCAAAGCTGGGAGGAACCTCCCAGGTCACATACACCAGCACATCCCCCAGCTGCCGCAGGGATCTTGGCTACAATAAAGGTGGATGTGTTTTGTCTAATTAAATATTGAGAAATGACACCGGAGAAAGCGTCTCTGGCAGCTGCGCCCTGGTGAACGCAACGCTGCTGCGGAGGGAGGCGCTGAGCAGCGACTGACACCGAGCAGCAAGTCCAGTTTCTAAATTTAGGATCGGTTCATAAGCACCAACTGAGATAATTAACTCAGGGTTCTGCTCTCAGCCTCAGCCTCTGATCCGTGGGGCGCCTGTCCTGTATTTCTCACCACAGTGACTCACAGAACCACCACGCCGTGCCGCTGAGCGACGGGCAGCGCGGGCAGCGCGGCCACGCTCCTCCCAGCAAGTGCTTCTGCACAGGAATCAGCTGCTTCCCTCCTCCCGAGCACAAATAATCCTTCACACACAGCATTCGCCTCAAACTCAGGCAATTCCCCTCTAAGTGATTTTTAAAATCTAAATGAATTCCCACATTTTCTTCATATTAGGAAGAACATCAAGATTAGACAAAGATTTTCCCAACACACTGGGTGTTCAGTGTGTGTGTGTGTGTAACCACTGACACACCCATACGTACTCACACACTACAGTCACCATTTGGTTCCCTATTGGCAGCCAAGGAAAGCCAGCAAGATCCCACAGCTAAGGAGGGAGTAAAATCCAGCCAGACACAACTGATACAGATGAGGAACAACATTATTGCTTTTGGTTATAGTAGAAGATCCCACGTGACTGTTGCAAAAACCGGTATCATATGGACTGTGATGTCTTTTCAAGTAATAGCGAGATCTTTGTCAAGTAATAGCAAGATCCTTTTCTCAGAAGTTCTACACACAACAGTAGAATGCTTGAAGAGCTTGAAAATTCAAGGTGACACACCAGAAACCAGAGCTGAGCCATTTAAAGCACACAGGCATCTCAGCAGGATGTGTTACAGGAAAGCAAAAAGAACCATGTGGACAATGAATGCTGAGGGAGAAGGAACCTGGACTGTATTTCGGCTAAATTTACCCCAAGAAACTCCCGTGTGCTCCCTCAAACGGTGAGGAGCTGTGTCCTGGAGGACAAGTGCAGCTGGCTGCTTCGCTCTGGTGGTGACTGTACAGAAGTTGTAGCACATTTGCTAACTTAGTTTAGCAAATGGAAAGCAATAAAAAGAAAACCAGTGTTGGTTTCAACATTCATGACTCAGAAGAATTTGTTTCTGCAGCTCGGTGGTGTCCCCCCCCCTCACCTTTTCCAGAGAATCACATTCATATTGCAGGCTTAGTTCAGGCACTTTTTATACAATGTTCATCTGGAGTAAAAAGTCTGCAAAAGTTATTTCTGCAGAATTTAAAAGTAGCATTTCAGTCCCATTAGAGTTTGAGAGTTAGGTCCCACCACATGATTATGGTTCTTATTATCTCTAATGATTTGACTGCTGCCATGAGACATTTGGAGGCTACTGTATAGCTGTAGTTAAGGTTTCTCCATAAACAAAAATACTTTCCTACCTATTAAAAAGAGGAAAAAAAAATATACTAAATGCTTTATACAGACAGAATCTGCTACTATGGAAATAAATAACACGGAGTGGAAAAACAGTGTCTCAGCTGCAGGATGCTAAGCCATGGAATGTCCCATTCCCATTGTCTGGGACTAGCTGCTACTTGGCAGGAGTATCTCAATGTCTTTGCCATTTGACACAACAGTGTTGTTAGAGCAGCTACTGGCCACGTCCATGGGGGCACCCAGGGAGGACACCGGGGAGGAGGTTTTGGGCAGTGGAGCAGGAGCAGCAGGTGACTGAGCGAGGCCAGGTTTCTTTGGAGGAATGGGTGGAGGGTTCCCTCTCTCTGCTCTGGGAATGGTTGGTGACTTAATTCCAGGAGACAACGGGCTTAGAGGACTGGAAACCTTGCCAGGGCCTGGAGAGTGACCAGACTCGTTCTTAGGGCTCACAGCATTTGCCAGATTTCGATAGTCCGTGCCGAAAGGTGAGCTGTTAGGGGAGACGGGTTTGATAGGTCCCTGCTGGCTGGTGAATCTGGAGAGGACCTGAGTGACTGTGTTGCGGGCCAGCTGCTTGGCAGCAGAGTTATCTGCTAGAGTAGGAGACAGATCCCGTGATGGTGGGCTCTGCAGACCACTTGACTGATGGTCCTGCTCAGCTTGAGACTGGAACTTGTGCCGAGCTGCATGGAAGCGCTGATTGATGCCCACCTGGTAGGATGACTGGTAACCAGGGCTGCCTGCTGAGGCTCCAACCAAGCGCTTGGACAGAACTGGTGAGGAGCAGGGAGAAGGTGTTAGAGAGGAGGCAGCTGTGCTGCTGGGAGACAGGGAGACCCCGCTAGAGGGGAGCTGGGACATCAGATGCACCGGTGACTCTGTTCTTACAGGAGAACTTCCATTCTCAACTGCGTTTTCGGGGGCTGCACCAGGTTTCTCCTTCTGAACTTGGTTCTCTGCTGTGTTTGTCTGCAGTAGCTCACCACCCACCTGTGTGTCTGTGTCACAATGGCCATTGGATTTTGCATAGGGATGAGGAGGTGTGGTAGGGCTGGGAGACGTGGGATGTGCAGCTTTGCTTGTGCTGGCAGGATTCGCTCGGTCTGCCTGCAGACACTCTGTCTGGCAAGACACAGACTTCACTGTGGGACTGTCAGTTGCAACGCCTCTGGACACCACCGAGGGGCTTGGCTGCAAAGCCTCGGTAGGACTGTGCTCCTGGCAAGAAGCCTCCAGCTCTTTTAGGGCTTTCTTCAGACATTCCACCTCTTCTTTGAGTGCTTTTGTACGGTTTTCTTCTCTGTTCAGCTTGGCTTTCAGCTGTTCTCTTTCAATGTCAAACTCAGAGAGCTGCTTTTCCACTTGTGCTTCCATCTGTAAGCCCCGCTTCCTCTTGGACGCCAGCTCCTCTTCCAGTTTACTCACCTTACTCTTCTCTTTTTCCAACTTCAAGCTCAACTCTGCTGTCTTCTGCCCCTCTTCAGCTGCTTTGGCAGTGGCTTTCTTGCACTCCACTACAAGCATGGAAGACAGTTGCTTGTGGCGTGCCCTTTCCTCTTCCAACTGGCTCGACAGCTTCTTCTGCTCTTTTTCAAACTTCTTCACTTGGGATTTTTCAAACTCCAACTGGAAGATAAGGACAAAACAGACTGTAAGGGAACCACAAAACCTCCTGAAAGGAAATGCAGTCCAATGCCCCCAAAGGGAACAGTGTTCCTGTGTATCTTGGAGAAGTTCTCCACTAAAAGATGGCAATGGCAAGGCAAGAGGTTCTTGCCCCAGACTCGTATGTCCCAGGCTGCAGGCATTAGGAGTTATTACTTACTGGTAGTTCTGTCACAGATGAAATTCAATTGACCTTCAGTGAGACACACGCTCAGCCCCACGCACTGACTGAACAGGCGGTCTGGGGCAAAGCTTCCTTCCACCTCATTTACTACTTTGTCAGTTTGCCTTTTAAAGGCATTTAGACTTTAAAATGCTGACGTGCTATGTATGTTTAATAGAGTCTACAGCGCTTGAGTAACAGAAAACAGTAGCTTAAAGATTTATTATCATCTCTGAATAAGCCCCCCAGGAGATCTTTTATGACTTATTCTGAATTTTGAGTACCAGAGAGCCCTATCATTTGTGAGTGCAGCCCTGTTCTGGAGAGCTTCGCAGATTTCAGGATGAAGTAGGACTTGAAAGCATCCAATTAATAGCTTTTAGCACTGCCCAGCTACCAAAACATCCCCAAAACTTAAGGTTGTTTTTCATACTGAAATGGTAAAAGCTGGGAGCGCCTTACAGAGGAGGGAGGTTCCTACGACTCTTTCAACACCAAGGTGTAATTAGACATCACCACCAAGTTCACCACCCAGGAGCCTGGGGTTTCCGGGGGCTGGGTAATTACCAGAGCGTACCTGCTGGGTGAGCCGCTCCCGCTCCTTCTCCAGCATGTAGGTGACATCATCCCCCTCCGCCGTGTCCTGGGCATGCCGCTGTCTCTCTTCCTCCAGGTCCAGTATCACCTGCCACACAAACACCAGTCACCCTGTGCCTGGGCACACTTACAGGCAGGGAGAGATCGGCACCTGCACTGGTGCAAAGCCAAATGACATGGGAGAGCAACCTCTGCGGCCTCAGACATCCAAATTAAACTCAAAAAAGCAGCTTTTGGACAAGTTACAACACTACATTATTATTTGGTATAGTTGAGTCAGTTTGCAAGAGAAGTTAGGGAAAACCTCCCACTGGATGTACCTTCCTTTTCTTATCCAATAGCTAAACCGCCTGCTTTCCTCCAGACTGCAGAGCGGCCTGGAGACGGTCACGCTTTCTGCCCTTGGTGGTGTGGTGCCCTCCTCAGAATCTCCTGGCAGGACCATCAGTATGGGCTCCAGCAGGAGCAGAGGCACTGGGCACCAGGAGACACGGGGCACTAACCACTGCAGCAAGAGGATCCTCGTTATGGGCTCAGCAGTAATTTGCATTCAGGCTTCTCCCCCGGTTTCTTACCGGGGATTGGAGGACTGCGGCGCAAAGTTTATTTTAAAGAACATTAATTTGCTCTTCCACTTAAGAACAAGATGAGCTCTTGAAATGAAACTGCTTGCCATAAGGACCCAGCTAAGGAGCTCCTTCAGCTTCAATGCTGAATTACATGAATAATTGAAATTCTATTAACCAAACAGCCAGACTATGAACTTCCCAAGTCACTGCTGTATCTCACCAGCAAACCTCTAGGCTCCCCCAACACATGCTCACCATGAATTTAGCAGCTCCTCAGTCTTCCTGAAGTTTAGGCTTCCAAACAATGATTAGATATCTTTAAGTACATAAGGAACCTTATTATAGAAGGAGACAGGAAGGACAGAAGGAGAAGGGGAAATTTTAATAGCATAATTTAGCTAGATGCTTGGCCAAAAGCGAAACGCAGCCTCGCTGTTGAGAGGACAAACTGAAAGCTGAAAATACCTCCAGCTGCCCTCCCTAAGCATCGTGTCTGTGATGTACAAGTCAAGCTGGCTGGTTGCTTATGTCACAGTAAGGTTTCTGCAACAGAAATGCTTCAGATTATTCACAGACTGAAAGGAACTTGCTCTATCTTACATCTATCAAAACAGACTCCAGGAAAATAAACTTTAACCCACATGCTGATGAGCGATGAAATGGAGGTTTCAACTTTGAACCCTCTGATTAGAAACACAATGTGACTACTTGTGTTTGAGAACTTTGTCCATGATTTAATAAGTTTTAATCAAAGCAAGAGTAACATACCTGAAAAAACACAGGATGCTCTTGGCCCAGGCCCAGGCACCAGCCAAAACACACCTCGATCTGACACTGCACAGGGCAGCCCCAGGCACTTGTGTACCAGCCTCCAGCAGAACTTACCTTTCTGTGCCTGCTTTCCGCAGCAGCCAGCTGGGATAACATTCTTTCCTGCATATTCTTGCAATGTTTCATCACCACCTTTAAAATAGATAATGGATTGGAGCACACTGGCTGCTTTTCACCATGATTTCCCTCTTTCAGGGTCTCAAAATCTCTCTGCAAAGCCATCAGTGGGTCGCTGATGTTGTACTTCCCATAGCGTTCCTCAATGAACGTGTCTCTGTGCTGGGCCTGCAAAACACAAACACAGAAGAAGGTAAATAGCAACTCTTGCTCCACAAAAGATTTAATCATTTACTGTTTTGGTGGAAGAGCAGTTGTGTGGTTGTCTTGATTATGTCACCATCAAAGAATTTAACGTTGAGCAATTAAAGGAACTTTATTCTCACAATAGCCTATAAATCTGTAAGTTGTTAATACAAGCCTTAATATTTGCATCCAGATTAAACAAAGTTTAGTTTCTCAAGAAGCAAGATAGGACTAATTAGGTTTTTTTTGGTGACATCTAAGAATTAAGGAAACTCACACGTACTAGGCTTTACATTTACAACATTTAGATCAGCCATTCCAGCTGGAAATCTGTTTGTTAGGATACCAATAGCCTTGTCCTACTGATTGACTACTGTTATGTTCATAAACACACAGATATTCAAATATTATCTACATGTTTATCACCAGGATAAGAAAGCTGGTGATAAACATGGTCAGTCTCTGCTCTCAGAGGGAGAAGTGTATGCATTGCCTTGACAAAAGACATAAAAAACCAAACCAAAATACTTTTCTTTCCATACTGCCTCAATGACCAAACTCAGTTAGGGACATCTGCCCTAGGAAACTGCTTTGGGGGTGTATTTTAATCCTTGCAGTAAGCAAATACAGAGAAACAGCTCACACTCACAAATACCCCTCCTTCTTTATCAGTATTATCCACCAGGAACAGTGGATGCCTTTGATCAGAGCTTAAGATATTGTTCTAACTTTACATAAAAAAAAAGAAGAGGAAGGAAAAGATCAGCCCTGGAAATGGGAGGGTGGCCCTGGATAATGAGCTGCCTCTGGTTTAATGAATCACAGGAAAAACTACAGGCTTTTCTTTGGGTTTTTTTTTTTTTTTAGGGGCAGGGAATCTTCAGTTATTCTGAAGAATTTACAAAAATGACTCAACCAAACCTCACTACAAGTGCAGGGAATTTCTAAGTGACTCAAGCATTAAAAAGTCTGTAAATACAAATTGGGACATTCACCCAGCTGGCCTAACAGCTCTGACAGAGGAGCTGCTCTTCCCTTAAACCCAGCTCACTGGTGCCGGTCACTACAGCCACGTGGAATCCCAGACCAAACCCTTCAGCAGTGCCTTCGCTGTGTGGGCAAAGGGGACACCTGGAACGTTGACTTCTAGGCAACTTCTTTCAAATAAAAGTTTAAAGAGCTGGGATTAAGGTCAGCCCCACTCCCCACAACCTCTCATTGCTTGCAAATACTGAAGGTGTGACAAAAGCCACGTTTCTCTCTGCTCCTGGCAGCGCCGGGCTCTGAACGCTGCTGAGTTTGGTGGGACGGTTTATTTCCTGTCTGGGAAGAACAAGAAGTTCTTCCTTAATACTTTGAGCAATTAAGTATTTTCCTGAACTTGCATGACAAACAGAGGAGACTATCATAACATTAACAGCTTTCTGCAGTCCAGCTACTCTTCTTCAGTAGCTGGCAGAGGATGAACACTTAATTAAAGTTGTCTAGACTAGGAAAAGTCTTCGACAGGTCACCCCACACCGACCACAGCCAGCTCACAAAGACAAACGCAGGGCCTTGGCATCTGGGCCACCATGGGCTTGGAAATGCAAATATGGATTTTCAGGCTGCTGCCTGTGACACCTTGATGATAGAAGAGATGTGTTCTATTAGTGAGACCAAAGTGGAAAAATCAGCTTAGATCTCAGATCCCAGGATGAACCTCTTAACACACAGAAATCCACAGGAAATCCAGCTTCAATAATAAGGAAACAGGGTTACAAAAAGCATTGTTAACTCAGGAGGGGAAAATTTAATCTTGAAAACCAGAGATGACATACACACCTCCAACAACATCAATTACACTTTGAAATAAGATGCAATCTTCTGCCTTTAGAAAATCTTCTAACTTAGTATCTCACCTGTATCATCTCAAATATATTAATTTCAAATGCTTATAAATTTCTTTTCAAAACATTCAAACTCCAAAAGAAACTAAATGGGCTGTTCAGCAGTTTTGAAGACTATTAAATTGTCCTCCTCCAACAGGAAAGAAGATAACATTTAAGCTTGGGCAGCACTTAAAAAAGGAAGCAGCTATGCACACCAACTACTCTTAAAAATAAAACTCCTGAGGATCAGAAGAATGAGGCGTGTGCAGAGAGGGCACCACTGCAGGGGGCTGGCTGGGGCTGGGGCAATGACCCCTGCTAGTCTGTCTGAAAAGAGGTAATTCTGATTTCACAGAGCAGGAGCTGTATCCACCACAACTGAAAAGATGTTTCCTGTGCAGGCAGGCAAAGCAAAGGCTTCACTTTGCCAGGGAAAAGCTACTGCTTCCTCTTGGGATTTCCAGACTGTTTTGGGATGATGTTTCCCATAATCTGAGTAATTTAGTGTATTTCCTTTTAGTGAAACCTTGTTTATGAGACAGCATTTTCTCTCTCCCTTCAATAATCTTTACAACTTGTTTTACTGGAACATCAAACAGGGAATTTCCAAGACTTGTTTCAAGTATTTTTTTGGACCCAAAGTAGAATGTTACTCTTGCCTGTAATTTTAGAGTTTACATGGCACCACACAAACACGCTGTTAATTAACTGCAGCCACTGTGTATGCACTTCTCCAGCACTGATTGCACAGAAGTTCCTCCTTTACGCTGCACAGAGTGGCATAATCTTTAAATAGCTTTTTACTGCCTTGAACTTCCTTATTAGATTCTCTCCCCAGACACAGCTATTGGGAATAAAGACAAGCTGAGGTCACAGCAACCTCTGAGAGAGAGCGAAGGGAAATGGGGGTGGGGACCACTTGCTTTGCACAAAAATAAATGTCAAAATCCTGGAGTGGGATTCCGAGTCTTCCTTCAGCTCCAGCTCGGAAGCAGCGCCTAGCAGAGCTCCACACAGCAGAAATTATATTGCTCAAATGCAGTATCTGTCTTAAGTGCCATCATTATATCAAGTGAACAAACCAGCTAAACGAGAGCTACCCAGATTTGCCCACATGAGACCTGTTATCAGCTTCGAAAAACGTCAGAAAGTTTCTCAGGAAACATCAAGCAGCAGCAAACTGCAACTTCTTTCCCTGGGAACTTTTGGTTCGTAGCACAGACAGTACAAATCCCAGCTTGGTCATGCACAGCTCCCAGCACACTTGTGACAGCAGCCTGGGGACTGCACCCTGCTCACCAACTGCACTTTGTCACCATTAGAACAGGGAGCCCGGTGCCACCGGACGGCTGGAACTCAGAGCTGGAGCCATTCCAGCGTGGGAGCCGTTCCCACACCTCCGCTCCCGCTCAGCTCCTCTCTGGGCGCTGGGAAGGTGCAGAGAGCAGTGTTTCAGAGGACAGGGGCAAACAGGGCTGCTTCAAGCAGTAAACAAACAAAAAAATTCCCCAAACTTGGAAGAAAAGCTGTCAGGAGAGCCTGCACTCGGGCAGGACAGCGCCCAGGGGAGCACGGCTACATCTACGCTGCTCTAAGTGATGCAGCAGCCCACGGCGCCCCAGCTGTGAAAGATTCACCTGCACCTGCAGGAAGGTTTTATACTGCTGAACTTTCCTTTGATTTAAACAAGAGGTAGACTTCCAGTTTGTGCAACTGCACTGCACTCTTAATTTCTAATTCCACTGACACAAACACATTTTGTGATGCATTAACACTGCTTTACACAGTGAATCACTGAATGCAGAAGCAAAGGCACGGATGCCAGCTCCCAGTCATCAACACAGAACAGAGAGCTCCTATGCCAGTGTCAACTGCCTGAGGCCTTATTAACATAAAATAAGAAGCCAGAAAGCTGTTTCCTGTTTTCTAAAAGTAAACAGAACTTCATTTCTAATGTATGGAAAATCCTCTTTTAAAGAACATGGGGCAGGGAATAAAGTGCTCAAAATTGCTCTCTAGCAATAGAGACCCATTTAAATATTGAATTGTTTCCAGCCATGGTGTGCTATTTTAGAAGACTAACCTGTGGTTCATCCATGCAATCCTTCCCACATGGCAATAAGGACTGAGCATCTAGCCCTCAGCGTTATGCAACTCTGACAGCATCTGTTTTTTTGGATGATTTCAGTATCTTTATAAATACAGGAAAAGCAGCACAGTAAGAAGTGAGATTTAAGGTCTGTTCTGAATAGAACGCTGAGATTTATGTACTGGACAGGAAGCTTTCAGGGCAAAAAAACCCCCTTTTTTTTCCAAGAGGTTTTAAAATAGAGGAAGCAAACTGAAGCACTGGAAAATAAGATTTTGAATACAGTAAATTTGTTCACTTAATCCTTTATACTAGTATCTCATGTTTGACTCTAAGTAACATTGCAATTTGAAACAGACATCAAAGTCCAGCCGAGGTCCACTGCAAGCACACAGGGAGAGGTGATGGTCCCTGTAACAAACACCCACTACTCAATTAAAAACAATACACAAGAAAAAAGTCAACCATGGAAAAAAAAGAACAGTGAAGGCGAGAAGTCAGCAAGGGCAAGTCATGAACACGGCAGAGGCTGCGCTCAGAGGTGACCTAACAACTGCTCTGTGCACCGTGAGCCTGAGCAGCAGCAGCAAACACACCGCGGAGCTGAACCCTCCCTCCCAGCGAGGCGGGCTCCGGGCAGGCAGCAGAGACACCCAGGCAGAACCCAGCAGCGTGGAAGAAAGGGTCAAGATTTAGGGAGGGGAGGTGAAGAAAAGTGAGGGAAGTGAAGGTTCAAGCCCAGCCAGCGTCTCTGGAAAGCCAGGCTCAGGAACTCGATTCTGACAGAGTGAGAAGCAGGGCCAGTGCCAGCCAACAAGTGGCCTGACACCATGAGGAGAAGAAAACTATTCTAGGCTTTGTCATCTGCCAGCACAGATTCGCTCTGCTAAATGCCAGATGCTAAATGCTTTTCTCTAAGCATGCAGGAATATCCATTATTGCAGGCTGTACTATAATCAAATTACAAGTTTACAAATTAAGGCACTCTTTCTCTGCAAGGGCTTGATCTTTCCTATAATGTACCAAAGGATCTGCCCCAAACACCCAGAGAGTTCAGGAGCACTTAAATCTAAATTAGAAGTCAAATTAACTCATGAGGGGAAATGCATTTTTCTTAGTATATGGGAAGTAAAGAGGCAGATAAACCTCTGATTTTTAACCACTGACATCTGTGTGTCTCATGGAACTGCTGGAGAAAAACACGGCCACTGCTGAAGATCGTGCAAACCTCTAACAAAGCTCAGGTTCCACTCTGCTGCCTTCCCACACACACGTGCACCTCATCTAAAACTCTCCCACATCCAAAGCAACCTGACAGCAGGGGCAGAGTGCACTGCTCACTGCACTCGGGGAGCCCAGGGGCAGCTGTGAGCCACGGCTGGACGATTCAACCAGCGCCCGGGCTGTCTGGACCCCTCTGGCTGCAAGTTACAGCTCCATTTATCCAACACATCCAAGCCAAACTAAATGCTCTCAGAGCTTCAACCTTTAATTCACTCTTAGAAGGCTTCTTCTTCAGGGCAGCATTTTTATACGTATCAAAACGTGAGTAAACAGATTAGCAAGGTGGGTTTCCCTTTAATGACAGCCACACACAATGGAACTCTTTCAGCCCGTGGAGCTGTTGCCACGGTGACTATCAGGAAACAAAAAGCACAGTAAGGCCAGAATTTCTCTGACTGTATTTTCCAAATAATCGGACAAAGCGAGGCTGAGAGTTTTCTGCCTCTGAAGCCCTGTCCAGCCACCAGATTAAGCAGTTACATGACTTTTTTCCTTTCACATATCAAAAGGGCAACGCAGCCTTCTGCCAGCAGGAAGCCGGACTCGAGCCGTGGCGTTACTGAACGCGGCTTTTGGACCCGAGCAGCAGCACAGCTGGGGACCTGCCCTCCTCCTACTACCTTCAGCTCTCCTCCCATTCTCATGATGAAACCTTCTAGTGTATCCCTAAAGAAGCAGGGGGGGAAAGCAATGACCTTTGATTAGCTTGGTAATTTATACTTCATAATTATCAAGTATAGGTTACAATGTCATTTAATTTCTTCTCAGTCATGAGTACCTGACAAATTATGTCAAAGGGTTTTCTAACCATATTAACGTCCTCACGCAGGAGGGAACTGCAGGTTAAATTTCAACAGAAAAGATAATTGCTTTGTGCTCTTGGAAGGTACATGATAAAAAGCCTTTGCAATGGAGCTGCTGCATTCCTTCCCATCGGTCTCTGTGCTCCATTCCATGCATTTCACACTGCAGTACCACAGTGATGCTTGCTCTGGTGACACATTCTGACCCCACAGGAAGGCTGAGCCCAGGACAGAGGAGAAATCTGCAAGTCTGTTCCAGGAGAGGAGCCAAGCCTTCCAGCTGATCCATAGCTTTGAGAGTGTAACAATATCCCTCTGAAATAAACAGACTGTCTAAACACAGAAACAATTAACAACAAACACATGAGCTCCTGACTGTTCTGGAGGAGGACTGCTCTCCCTCCGTCCCCCTAACAGCTGCCTGTATTTGGAACCGAGCTACAGAAGCTGTTGCTGGAAAATCAAGTCCCCGCAGTGCTCAGGCCTGTGAGCTGCTGTTCCTCCTCTGAAATATCTGAAAGTTCAACCATTATGAGCAGTGACAGGTCAGCTTGAAAGAGCCTTCAATATTCAACCCTGTCACAACTCATTTCTTCTAAATTTGACTCTTTCCATCACTTATACCACTATTTTCTTCCACCTTACTGAGGCTGAGTGTCAACTAAGGGTCCTTCAAAAAGCAGCAGTACCACACAGACCACAGATTTTAAAAAATATTTTCTGGGCTCAACATTAAGACAGCAAACTGGCCACAGAGTGCCACAGCCCACACTGCCTGCGCCAGGGAAGCAGAAGCACAGAGCCAACACCTCCAGCCACACCTTCCCTGCAGCACGAGCTGTCCCCGTAAGCAGGGGTCCCACTTGCTCCAGCACCACCCCTGCCTTCTCCCATCACAAGTGCTCACACAACCATCACGTCAGCTGCACAGACACAGACTGAAACTAACTTTTTGGATAGTTTTAACTAACTTTTTTTCCTTTTTTTTTAGTTTTAGCTGCTGCCTGCTTCACTGGCAGGTTCTGTTAATGCTTGTGCCAGCAAAGTGAAAGCGAGTAGCTGAGCACACAGGTCTGCTCGCAGCAGCGGTGCCAGCTCATGCTGGCTTAGGGCAGTACAAAGCCATGGATGCTCTTCTTGCTGTGACATGGCTCTCACAAAGTGACTGATCTGTGATCCCTCCTGGTGAGAAGAGTTTCTGCTTTAAGAAGCCCTCCTTAGTAAGGAGAACAAAACCAGCAAAGGAAGTCTGAGAGACCTCTTACATTTCTCATGACAGCAGAAACACGTGGCTCCTTCACAGGAAGGATGAAAGCACACGTGTAACACTGCACTGCAACGCTGGACTGCTTCCTGCAGTGAGATTTCAATAATGAATTCCAAGACACAGAATGACAAACAGCATCTATTAGCTAATACTGCTGATATGAAGATGGGACTCTGGAGCAGTAATAAATCTTTGCCTCTGAACTTCACCTTGGGTGCAAGCGCTCTGCAGAACCTGTAGTAGTACTGTTGTCCTTTTTGTCTCTTACTGTGGTACTCACAACATACCTTTAAGGCTTCTATGACAAGATCTCTTGCTTCTAATTCTCCCTCAAGAATGCTAAACAGCGTCAGTAGTTCTGGTTTGCTGAGCTTTTCCAGATTCATCCTGAAAACCTGAAAAAAAAAAAAAGGAACACAGTTTACCAGGTATTTCTTTGTACATTAAAATCAGTGTTCTAAGCTATGACACATAACCTCCATTTAAATCCAGCTTCCAGTTTTTTTGACTGCAAACTGCCCTGGGTGGGGGAAAGGGGAGAATACACAAAGTGAACATTTTCTCTTCAACTTCCAAGACCAGTTGTAGCAGATGCATTTGTCACCTCTTCCCAAGGGGTCAGGAACATACACACACCCAGGTGGTGTGGGGACTAACGTGACAGCACAATGCCACCAGAGTTAACAGGGGAGGGAAAAACATGGATATTTAAAAGCTATGCTACTTTAAATCACACATCTGCATCACACAGCTGCAAACATCTCTGAAACAAGAATGAAGAGCTGTGATGAACACAGTCCAAGCTGGGCCACCTACGCAGCTTAATGGTGGTCAATGTTTCAGCGCCTCGATACGCTCCCAGGGACGCCCTCCTGCATTACCAATGGACAGGCCCAAGGCACTTTACAGAAATCAATGCCACAAAAAACACACATTTAATTACTCTTCTTTAAAACTGTTTCAGTATCACCATCATTTATTAAATATAATTCTAGTGCCCACATAAGAGCAAAGATCCATCATCTGAGCTGCACGTGCAAAAAGCATTTTCCCCCCGTCTTTGCCGATGCACTGACTCTGCACAGTAATGCGCCCCTCTATCACATTACTTTGTTAACAAGCAATGGCAACGCTTTCACACACCACATCCTTGTCTCTGATGCAAATACACCTGATGATGACACAGTCTTGTGCTTTGCACAACAATCAAACAGGCTGTTTGGAGTCCAAGTCACATCCAACTTCTGCCACTCTTTGTATCAATCAGAAAACGCTGCAGCGTGATCAACTGCTCAGAGGTACCGAGCTCCACTTCCACAAGCACTAAAGGGTTAACTGAACCTTTACCACAGAAGCCTACCCAGCTAAAACACTCAACTTGAACTGTAATTTTTCTGAAGTCACTGCTACTTTACAGCTGATTTGCATAACTGTGCCTTGGAGAATTATGCACAAAGGCAAGTTCTGTCTTGTTTACGCCAAAGCAGTTTTCCAGGTGCCGGGAACATTAAGTTCTGCGTGCACGGAGGAGTAGGTAGCCCTCACACAGCAAGAGAAACCAGAAATCTACTTGGTGCCCCCTCTGCTGAGCAGGCAAGTTTCTCATCTTGCAGTCAGGTTCTTGCTCCACGCAACGTGTGACACGAAATCCCATCAAGCAGCGATGTTTCTGGCCAGCCCATCGGCGTGGGCTGCTCAAGGAAACGTCTGTGGAAGCGCCCACGGCTGTCTGGGGTAGGGCACTGGTGCAAACCGATTTAACTGGACACCATGGGTCTGTCAGCACTGCATGGATGTTCCTTATTGCACATCCACTGACACATGTTCCAGAGAAAAACTCACGAGTGGAGTGTCTGGCAAACTCCTGCATACCTGTCATGATTTCAAAAAGGCCTGATCAAGCCTTGACACAAAAGCATCATTCAGGAAACTCCCTGTATTGACCCAAATCACACTGCAGGGGCCCAGGGCAGCGCTGGTCACTGTCCAGCAAGAGCCACACTTGCAGATCAGCCCACAGACCTTTACAGAGTCACCCAGGACGTGAACCTGACATCTCCCTCAGCTCAGGTGTCACCACGGGGAGCCTGCCTGGCTGAGACTGCGTGGAAGGAGTGTGATTTACAACTTGTTCATCTCATATAAAAAGGGAGTAGCCACACAGGGTGAGAAAAGAAGGGGCTGGTTTCAGCCTTTCCCATTTACCCTGTTGATGTTGGTATTTAAATCTGAGCTGCATCACTTCCCTGGGCAGGTTTTAAACCCGGAATGTCTGCTCGGGAGATGCACAGCTTCATTTCAAAGCTGCCTCAGCCCGTGCTCAGGCTAAATTCACAGGTGCTAAGACTGAATCAGTACTGATGGGAAATAGCAGCAACTGATTTTGCCAGATACTCATCAAGTTGTATTAGTTTGGTGGCATTATAAGCAAGAACTAAAAAGGAGAAGTTTTCTTTGAGATGTCAGAACAAAGTGTATCATCTAATTCTGTCACCTCAGGACAGCAAATTTTGAACATGGACTTTCAGTGTGACTGTGCCTGTGCTTTGCTCTTAAAAAGAGGTGACAGGGGAACGTGCAGCCCCAGCTCCCCATTAGCTCTGCACACACTCCTGAAGCGAGGGCAGCTACCAACTGCACTTTGATATTTTAAAGCTATTAGTCTGGGCAGTGATCATTCCTATTCTACATCCTAAACACTCCCATTGTGACTGGTACTTCACAGTGCTACTGAAACAAGCCATGCTATTCTTAACATGCCTCTATGGCTATAGTCTTTAATCAGCTTAATCACATAAACAAGCCCTGTCCTAAAATATAGGTAAAAACACAGAAATCAAGAGCAGGAGCCAGTTTGCACAGCAACTGTTTATAGAACCACAACAGGGAACATTAAAGATATAGAAGTGGTACAGCCTCAGCTTCCTTGTGTGCAACCTGCTGCTAGAGCAGAGCTGTAACTGCTCTGTTTGCACAGGTTATCCCGTGCTGCTGAGGAGAGCAGATGCTATAAATGAAGTCACTGCTCTAAAAAAACCACTAAATTGCACTTGCACTCTGCACTGATTTACAGGGAAGTGTTCAATGCATTGGAGCACACCTGGCAGATACCTGCCATGCTGAAGTCTAACAATCCCAAGCACTCCCCTTCAGAGCTACTAAATACTAGAGAGCTGAAAAATGGAAAAAAGCTCCAGTCATTTTATTTTGTTACTTTACAGCAACAAGAAACAGCTCTGGATCAAAGAGCCAATAAGCACATATCTGAGCTCCTCCTCCCCTACCAAATCCGAATCCCTTCCCGGCCCTCCAGCATCACAGGCTCCTGAGCTGACCTTTCCCAGACCGCTTTCCAGTTACACATCCCCCTGCCCTCCCTCATCCCACTTTCTAATAAAAGATGACGCCAAACCTATTCAGTTCCCAGTCCTCTCCCTTGCAAACAGCCCCGTGCTGCCCAACAGATCTGCACCCGTCAGCTGGGGAACGTGACCCATCCTTTCAAAACCTTTAACCAAGGGATAGAGTTTCACAGCATTAGAAACAAGATCTAGAAACACCCAGGGCATATTACCCCTCCACACTCAGTGAAATATCCTGCCCAGTGCGATCTACAGATCACAAACCGCAAGGACCTCATTATTTAGTCTGATGGTATAAATATTTTCCCTGACTCGGAGATATAGCACCATTTTTGGACAATAAGGGAGAGTTTAGAGCATAAACAAAGATAATCACACACTGCTTGCCTAAAGGTAAACTTCCTTGCGGCTGTCCTATGGACCATCAGAGTCTCCTCAGCAGACCCCTCCATACCCAGCCTTGAAAGAGACAGAACTCCTCCCTTTAACCGAAAATAAATACAAGACCAGTGGAAGCCTGCGCAGAACCACGCAAGCAAACAAACAGGGTGAGTTATCTCTGGCATGTGCCACTTCAGGAACAAAAGAGATAAGCTGCTGGACCGTGGCAGCTCCTCCGTGCGCTGAATCACACGCTACGATGGTTATGAAACCATGAGAGGAGAGGACACACTTCTCTGGGGCTCACACACAAGCATGAACCGAGCTAAACCAACGTCTCAGGTGTGAAAGGACAGCACCCACCGACTGCAGCGGCGGTTGGAGTCACAACCAGCAGGCACCAAGCAAAGAGCTGCTGGAGCGCACAGCCCAGGCAGGACAGGAGCTGGTCAAGTGCAAGTGTCACTGGGCTCAACTCTCTCCTACTTTCTAGAAGGAGCTGTGAAGAGCGCAGCTTGTCCTTCCCTTTTTTCCTCCAAAGAAGGGTATTTCCTTTCAAAAGCCATGGTTACAGCCACGCCAAGGCAACAATGCCTCTGTGTCTATAATCCTGAATCAGCTACAGTTGGGTTTTTTCCTGTCCCTGAAGAGGAACTGGTATTTTCCAGGAGCTTCCACGGGCGTAAGCGCATTCACATGAGAACCTAAACAAGTCGTTTGAAAACTCTTGATGGACAAGTTTGTGAAAATGCTGCTGCATGTGTAGCGTGACAATTGAGTTGTTAAAAGTAATTACAGGATATGTTTATATAATAAAAAAGCCAACACACACTTTATAATTGTGCACCCACAATGCTACCTGGCATTGCATCAGAAATGGAGGGAACGAGGTTAAAACGAGCAGTGTTTAAATCTCACACTTCTGCCTCTCAGCACTAAAAGAAGAAAGGACAGCGACCCCAAAATCCTTCTGCCCCACTACTCCTGGAACTGCTGCTTTGGATGAAGCAAACACATAAAATTCACGTTCAAAATATTGCTGAAGCCCTTGAAAACCCCCATTGCCGACCCCAGCTCCCCACCTGCAGGCTCCCCAGTGCCCGGGGGAGCGGGGCTGGGGCGGCCGCGGCGCAGAAGCCGAGGACGGGACATCCCTGAGCACCAACACCCCGGACAGCCCAGCCTCGCCCCTCCGGCCCCGCCACTGGAACCCACACTGGCCGCAGGGCCGCGGGAACCGGGGCGGGCTCAGGGGCACCGACCGCCTCCGCCAGTTCTCTCCCGTTCGTCCCACGGCAGCGCCCACCCGCCAGGCCCGGCCCCACCCCACGGCGACACCGAGCTCCCGGTAACGCCCCGGCCTCCGCGCCCCCCTATAACGGCCCCGCCCGCCCAGGCCCCGGCCACCCCCGCCCGCAGCAGAGCTCGGCTCGGCCCCGCCACCGCCCCTCTCGGCCCCCGCCGGCCGGGCCGCCCGCACCTGCCGCAGCCCGCCCGCAGGGGCAGCGCCAGGCCAGGCCGAACCGGGCCCGGCCGCACGGAGCGGGGTCCTACCGCCACCGCACCGGGACCGCGCCCCCCGCTCCACCGACCTGGCCCGCGCCGCCGCCGCCGCCACTACCGCGCCGCTCCGCTCCCCATCCAGCCGCCCCGCCCCTTCGCGCCCGCCTGCTGAGGGACGGCGCTGCCGCCAATCAGAGCCACCGCCGGACGCGCCCGCGGCCCAATCAGCTGCGGAGGAGGCGGGGAGAGGGCGCGGTCCGGGCGGCGGGGGCGGAGGCAGCCAATCAGGCAGCGGGACCGGGGCGAGGAGGGCGGGGCGGGGGCTGAAAATCCCTTTTGTTCGCGGCGGCTGCGGCCGAGCGAGCGCGGGGCTGTGATTGGCGCGTCACTTCCGCCGCGGGCGGGCGGGGCAGGGGCGAGGCCCGTGGGTGGGGCCCGGTGCCCCCGCCCTGTGGCGCCGCACACGGGCGTCGTCCCTCGGGCAGAGCCCGGGCGGTGGCGGGAAGCGATCGTGGGGCTCCAGCGAGTGCGGACAGCGCGCGCAGCCCAGCGAGTGGGAGCCCCCGCGGAGCCCGGAGCTGGGAGAGGGGCCTCCTGGGGCCCGGGGTGGGCCTGTGCCCCTCACACCGCCTCGGCCTGAACCCGGCCTCCCCCTCCAGGCCCACGTCGCGCTGCAGGGTGTTCTCTAATCCCTCGGTTTTATTTGTTTCCGAGGGTTTGGACACCTCCTGCTCAGCAGCACGACTCACCTGGGCCGCCCATCCGTGCAGGCACGGTACTTGCCGCCCGTCACGCCTTTCCTCCCAGATCTTGTGCAGGCAAGTGGCACTGCACTGAGGGCCTGTGGAGAGCTCCGTGAATATGGCTTTAGAGCCCAGGATACGTGTGAAACTGTTGCTGGGGGGAGTGTTGCCCACGGCTGCTGGGCAGCCGACGCTGTTGAGAGCAGCAGGTTTTTTTCACTGCGGGAGCTGCTTACCCAGCAGTCTGCTAAGCTGGCAGGGCAGCTGCAACCAGAACCAGCCCTGTCTGTGGAGAACGTGGCGAAGCGTTCAGCCTCTGACCTTCGGTTGAAACCGTTTTCAGCGGCCCTTCCCGCTGTCAGGAGCCTGGCTGTGGGGGCGCGCGGGGCTCACCCGCTGCTGCAGCACGGGGCCTCTGCTGTCGGGTGGTGACACGTGCCATGGAACCAGCAGCTTCTGATGTAGAAATTTCTGAATCCACTGCAAAAAGTGTCACACAGTGACAGGACTTTACACAGTGACAATGGCAGCAATAAACCGCTCCTCTCACCATTGCCGTCTCCTGTCTGGGGTGTTCAGAAGATGGTTTTGTCTAGACAGAGTTGTCTGAGGATTATTTCGCAGACTTGATAAATACAGGAACTTTTGCTGTGCCTTTGGCCTGGCAACCTCAGTGCCTAGGGGGAAAAAAAGCATGTGGGTGACCTGTCCTGAGCTGTGCCAGGCTGTTAAGTGCCCCTGTGGCACTGCCAAGCAGCAGCTCCGTTAAGACCTCTAATTGTGGTTACCTGCTCTCATGTTGTGCTTCTCCAGGCTCTCTACTTTTATCCTTGGAATATGGTTTTAGGGCAGATGTCCTTTCATCATGTACGTGAAGAAATGGTAGCAGGGCTGTCAAGGTTCCTGCTCACAGGCTTTTCTTTCCTCCCTACACATCATTTTCCACCTCCACTAGAGAAGTGACGGTGCTGGGTGAAGCCCTTGGAAGAGTGAGGATGGGCCGGAGAGGGTGTAAGAGGAGGGGGATGCTCCGAGAAGGCCAGGCAGCCCCGGGGCAGGAGATGGCTGCTGGCAGAGGGAGACCAGGAGGGTCACTCGCTGCTTCTGGCTGGAGAAAAGGGGAAGGGGGCTCGTGGAGTGCCACAAGTGGAGGAAGTCAGAGGAAAGAAAAGCTGACTGAACTCACCACATCCTGCCAGGGAGATCCCAGCTGTGAGCTGGCACAGTACAAATTTCTGACTCCACTGCAAAAAGTGGTGTCACATAGTGATGGGACTTTACACAGCAACAGTGCCAGCAACAAACAGCACCTCTCACCATTGCTGCCTGGGGTGTTCAGAAGATGGCTTTGTCTAGACAGGGTTGTCTGAGGATTATTTCCCAGCCTTGATAAATACAGGAACTTTTGCAGTGCCTCTGGCCTGGCAATCTCAGAGCCCAGGGGAAAAAAAAGCATGTGGGCTACCTCTCCCTGAAAAAAAAAAACCAAACCAAACCAAACCCCCCAAAGCAGGCTTTGAGGAGAAAGGCGAGTAGAGCCCGAGCGAGGGGTTGTGACCAGGTTTGGGATTCGTGTTCACATGCCACAGGGATGAACACCCATTCTGGTGCGGAGTCTCCCAACCACCGAATCGCTTCGGTTGGAAAAGACCTTTAGGATCATCGAGTCCAACCGAAAACCACCTGCACTTGGAGAGGTCAACAGCAGCTGGAAACCAACCGCTTCCACGAAGGATGGTGGGGGGTGTCCGGTACCGGGAGCCGCCTCCTCGCTGGCGGGGCTGCAGCTCCCCCCGGTGTCCGCCGCGCTCGCTGCACGCCCGGCCGCTGGATTTTCCAGGACTGCTTTTCCAAGCACCACAACACGTAACTACATCGTTATTTGTGTGCGCACCCGAGCGCAGCGCGGAAGGACCAGGCTGACACAGCTCATCCCCGCGCTGGCTGCTCCCTTCGCGGGTGCTGCTGCCCAGTCCCACCCTTGGACACGCAGGAGAAAGGAGCCCTTTGTGTGGGCAGAGCCTTGCGTGAGGCTGGTGACTGGCGAGGAATTGAGCGTGTGAAGGTCATAGATGGGCGAGTTCCACCAGGGAACATCTGGCACCAAAAGCGTCTCTGTTCTGGGGCTTGGCGAGGACGTCGGCGCTGCCAGCGCCGCTGAAGAGCAAACATCTGAAGGGACTGAGAGTCCCCAGCGTCCTCGGTGGTCTCAGGGAGGGCAAGCTGAACAACTGCAGCCCTGAAACCCAGCAAATCTGTACAGATGAGGGAAAAAACATTTCTTAGCAGAGCCCATGTGCCCTTGAAGAAAAAAAATCTATTCAGTTGCCCACTGATCTGCATTTGGGGGAAATAAATCAGCTGCCCAGGAGGAGGCTGGCCAGGTCTGGAAGGCATCTCTGTCTCTCTCTCTCTCTCCAGGCTCTTTGGACACCTTCTTGTTTATTATTTTTAGCATGCAGCCAAGTGCCAGGTGTGTCAGATACAGGCAGAAAAAGGAGGTACCTGCCCGAGAGTGCCTGCAGTGTGGATTTGTGATGCAAGGAAAGGGCGGGGAAGGGCCAAGGCGAGGGCAGGTACAAATCATGACAGTACCTGCCCATGTGTCAGGACAAGCAGAAGCATGTGTGGGTGGTTCTGGTTTGCCTGTGTCTGTTTATAGTGTGTGACACCAGCCAAAGAGGAGATTGAGCAGCTCTTCAGGGTTGTGAGGGCTGGGGTTCAGCGGGACCAGGGTGGGGGTCTCAGCTTGTAGGGAGCCCAGAGGAGGGAACGGGTCAGGGCACAGCCACCCTCAGCCAGCACCGTGCTGGAGAACATTGACAGCCAAAAAAGCTTCAAACCAAAGAGGAGGGAACACAGTGGTAGGAGGGAGGAGATTTCTCCTGAAGTATCACAGGCAAGAGAGCTAAACTGCAAATACCAACAATTAGAGAGAAGCACATCTGTCACGTTTGTGACGCTGTCGGAACAAGAATCCATCTGGGAAAAGAGCCAGCCCTGCCTCCCTGGGAGTTATATATTTTTTCTTCTTAAATATTGTATGACATCCATCTCTCTAGCTGTGCGTTGTTTGTGCTGACACGTGGGTGTGAATTTCTGAAGGCTCCCCGGATTAGCAGAAGATCTATAGTCTCATTCTGGAAATTTTGCAGCTATAAAAATATATTCTGTTTTTGACTCGGTGTTTTTTTCTTCTCTCCTGAAACTCTAGAGCCGTGTAAAATAGCTTCATAAAACTTGTAGGGCTTTTTAAAGTATAAGTTACTGCCTTGCCTTGCTTTTAAAAATGTACCCTTGATTTTAAGTGTTGGGATATTGTTTGCTTTTAAACAAGTGAATGCTGAAGAGATGCTATAAACTCCTTTTTTATTTTGTTGCTTATTGAGAAAAATCCAATTATACCTAAGGGAAACAGGAATGAAGCATTTCATCAAAATATATGGTATATAAACAAACAAAGCCTCAGTCTTCCAATGTAAGTGTGCAAAAAAGGGAAAATCTCTTCAGCATTATCCCTTGAGTAAATACCCTCTCCTGGGAGCACTGCGGTACCTGAATTACCAGCACGGGCCCTTCCTCAGCACCAGGAAGCCCTGTGAGTGGCATCGGCTCACTCGGGGAGGAGCAGGAACCCTGGATCCAGCCTCTCAGTGCCTGGTTGTAGCTCAGGGGCTTCTCATGGAGGAGATCTCAGCCCAGGTGATGCCCAGCTGCCGTCCCCAGTGGCACGGACCAGCCGTCCCCAGTGCCAGGGCTGCAGGGACGCGGGGAACACGCTCCGCGCTGTGCTGGTGTCCAGCTGTCCGTGCCCAGCCCTCGCCTGGACACCTGCTGTTGGTACCAACGTCATTATAAAGCCCAGGCAGATCTGGGTGCAGCTCCCAGCCTCTGTTAGTACCTGTGAGAAGAGAAAAGCCGCTGGGCTCTGCAGGAGAGAGACCGTTGGCTGAGGGTTCCCTGCCCGTGCAGCCGGGCAGTTGCTGCTGCGTCTCTGGAGTGTTCTGCCTTTCAACAAGGGATGCAGAGTGCTGGAGTGAGCGTGTCAGAGCAGCTAGAAAGCAGCTCCCGTTCAAAGGATGTTTGGGAAACCCTTTTTCCAATCAGGCAATTTGCAATTTCAGTTGCTAAGTGTTCCCCTTTCATTCCTTGGCACTCCAGCTCCGTCTGAACTGGCTTTCTCAGCACTTCAGAAAGGCTTACGCTACATTATGTCAGATTTAACAGCCATCACTTCTCCAAAGGTAATACAGAAATGTCTTTTTTATGACACAAGAGGGAGATTTCTCATTTGGGAAGCTGATTCTTTGTTGTTACCAGATGACAGCTTTTGGCGCATCCTTCATGCAACTTCAATCTAATAACTATTTTTTTTTCCTATGAACAAAAAGCAATTGCACTGATATTTCTGATAAATGGAAATACCTGCTGAAAGGAAGTAAAATTTGCTTTATACCTACGTATCTGTACATATACATGAACATAATGCTGTTCTTGCCAGACCAGGGTGTAAAAGTAGAAACTTCTCTTCACCAAAGCAGGAAGAGCTGCTGTGTGTCCTGAAAACCTTTCACGGCGTTTTAATTAAAGTCTCCCAGCAAAACCTTTTCCCTGCCCCTGCCAGCCCCAGCACCCTGCTTTCTATTTCTATTGGATTGATTTCCAGGCTGGCCACATTTGACAATTGGGCTTTGCAATCACAATGATTTTTCCTCCTTTTTAATCAAGGGGCCTGTGATGAGAAAATAACCCGCAGCGTGTGCTGGGGGCCCGTGGTCCTTACACAGGGACCCTGCAAACCGCCCGGGGCTGGTGCAGCACCACACTGGTGCACTGCCTAGCCAGGGTGAGCACTCAGTAACATTTTTCCTTATAAATATTCTATCCAAAGGTGTTTTTCAGCAATTAACAGCCGAGGTAACCTTTCAGGGCTTTGCACCGTTCATCCCCTGCAGACAGGTGCTCCCTGGGGTAAGGACCCAGCCTGGATGTTCGTCTGGGAGGCACCTGGAAACACTCTTGGTTTGGGTTGTGTTTGCTGGCTGTCAGGCAGCCCACTCATCCAGTGGCACAGCCCCCCACCCCGTGCACAGCCCCCCACCCCGTGCACAGCCCCACCGAGGAGCACGTCGCATGGGGAAGCTGCGCCGCTGCTTCATCTGGAGCAGCCAGGATGAGCTGAGCTGTGCCTGCAAGCCTGTTAGTTTTGTTTTATTTCTCCCTCATGGAAACTCATTTATTATTTTACATTACTGTCTGAAGCCTTGGAGCATCTCCTCCTGCATTTAAAATAGGATAAAACCCCCCTCCCTCCGCACCATTCCCATGCAGGGTTAGCTCCCCTGCACAGCTCGGAGAGTTGGGATGGGGAAGCTTGGTCAAACCCATTGTAATGAGCAAAGCAATCTCAATTTAAATAGCAGTTAATAACAGATGCCTGGACAAGGCTGCAAGCATCCTGACACTTGATTAATTGTACTACAGCATAGTACACCTAACAGCAGTAAAACAAACACACAAACATTCAAAAGGAAGTCATTAACTCAAAAACCAGCCAGCTGGTACCTGGCTCTGGGGAGCAAACTGCTTTCACTGAACCTGTCTGTTTTGCCTTGGACCCCACTCTGGAGGAGGAGAATTCACAGAAGGGAGGTTTGGAGCTGGGGCCTGGGCTGTGGAGCTTCTGAACCCCGAGAAGATCTAGACTTTCCTCCAGCCCCTTCCAGAAATCAGTTTTCCTGAGCCTCCCCTGTATGATACCTTAGGAAACTGCTGTCATGGGAGAGGGAATGGTGGTGGGAACAGGCTGGATCCAGCTTTGGAAGGGCACATGAGCTTGGGGTTTTTCTGGTCCCTCTCCACGTGGTGGGTGCCATGCAAAGCCACCTGTAAAGTGGGATCTGGCTCAAAGCTGAACTGCCACAGCCCATGCAAAGCTGGGAGTCCTGGCTTTCCAGAGCTGCTCCCATGGGTGACTCTCAGATCCCAGCATCACATTACCCAGATTATCCCCGTGCATGTTCATGGAGTGTCCTCTGCCCACAGAAACTTGGCCCTGGCCTCATCCCTGCCCACTGTGTTTCTGAGCTCTCTACACTGTCTTGCCAGCACGAGCAAAATCCTCGAGCAGCTCCCTCTGACTCCGCGTCTCTTGGCTTTAGTCGGCTCTTCCCGTGCCAGCGCTGCTGCCAGGGCAATGTGCTGAGAAGGGCTCCTCTCTGCAGGCAGCGCCACGCCGAGGGCTTTCCTAATGGGGATCAATGGGGCAGAAAGAAAACAGCCAGGCAGCGCAAAGTCAAGCACCAGGAGCAGATTTAGTTCTCCTCTCTCAGGCACTTGCTATTGTCACAATGGCAGTGAGGGGAAAGGAAAAAAAGAATATTTCTGAAAACAAACCAACCCACACAAGATCTGGGCAGCGGTAGAACCCAAGGCTGATATTTCCTCCCTAACACATTTAATAACACAAAGGCAGAAGGAGGCAGCAGGACCAGTTATTCAATAATATTTCTTACTCTTCAGATTTGGATCTTAAAAAAATTAATACGGTGGCTGGTGAAGATTACTTTCCTTCTACAGCTGGAGGAGCAGAGGTGCAGCAGGACGGCTCCAGTGAGGTGTCAGTGGAGGAGATGGAACACGAGGGCAAGTCCTGGTTGAAATATGAACATGGCAGGGAACGGGCTAACGCGTTACAGGTACGTGTGAGAAGCCTGGGAGAGACACGGGGCGACTGGTTCAGTCTGGTAGTGGAAAGGTTTAAAACTGTCTCATTAAATGTGTATTTCTTTTCCCAGAAAGCATAAATTACCCTGTGCATCAGCAGAGTCACAAGAGCAGTAAATCAGTGCGAGGGGGACAGTTCAGGGACGGAGCCCACAGCCGCCCCGTGCTCCCCGTCAGCCCAGGGCTGGAAGGAAGGAATCCAAACGGAGAGCTGCTGCGCTGACAGCTTCACTGTTTCTGTTTTGTCAGATGAAGGAAGTGACTTTCCAGGCTTGGCTTTGTGGTGTCTGAAATGACAATTTGCTCAACAAGAAGGAAGGATGTTGGGGGTGTGGAGGCTGCTCAATAAACCCCAGCAGCTGCTGCAGAAGCCAAGCACTCACGTGGGGAGCATCGCTTAGAGCCCCAGCGCAGAGACCAAGGGAGCCAGCCTGGTGTTACCCTGCACGTCAGGCTCGCTCACATCTAGGGGGTTACTTTAGAGTTTGCATTCAGGCAATGCAAGTTGAAATAGCAGCCACAAACTTTATCAATCTAATATATTAGGTGATTTGCCCTATTTGTGTGGGGCTCCTATGTAATTGTTTCACCCCCTTGTATGATCAAATATCCCGACTTCCAGATGAAACACATTTCGAGTTTAGAGGATTAACCTGCCTGCAAGAAGCAACAGTGCTGCCTGCTTGTTATCTACAAACACAACTCCAGGATCCCTGCAAGCTGGAGAAATCTCAGCTCTCCCCGTTCACAAATCACAGGGAATTGCACCAGCACCGCTTCCAGGGGTTTGGGAAAGATGTCTCATGCAACGCCTGCCCAGGAACCCCTTTTCCCCCTCTTTTTGTGCCTGGGCCACATGCAGACATAGATGGGGACGCTGTAGATCACAAAAAGCTCCAGTCCATCCACCCAGAGATGCAAGGTTTGATGTCCAAGGCTCCCAGTTCCCACAGGGGTGCAGCATTGCACCTTCTGCACCTTCTGGGGATGGAGCTGGTTGGTCTCTGCCAGCGTTTCCACTCCCTCTCACACGGGCAGAAATGGGATTCAAAGCTGTGTGGAGCAAACCTGCTGTTGGGAAAAGAGCAGCTCTGTAGCGTGTCTGACTGACACTGGTCTTCAGGAGCTATATGTGCTGACTGACTGGACTGGGAGCTACAATAAAGCCGTCTCTGCTGCTCTCTGGAGGATACAGAAGAGATGTGTCATCCCTGCCTGCCTCAGTTTCCCCACATCAAGTACCAGGATGGTGGTATTGGCCAATACTGCAAGAACAAGGGCATTGCCAAGGTTGATTAACACCAGCTTGAAAAATGAATCAGACTGAGGTCCCCAGACAGTGGATCCACACCCAACGCCCTGCTCGAGAACATGCCATCTCCACCCACATCTGTCCCCTAATCCATGGACCCATCACTCAAGGAAGCATTCAGCTTATTGCTCACTCGGGGAGGGGGAACCCCTCACACACAGCAGCGCTGTACAGCCCCCGGTCAGCGAGGTGCCCCATGCACTGGGCCCGTCCCCATCTCCACCACCTTCCAGAGTGACAGAGACGAAACTCTTTGTGTAACAGGAATTAATATTTAACACAGGCATCCTCACACCTGCCAGGCTGGCCAGCCTGCCTGCTCCTTCACATCGATCTGCACTAAAAATAGACCCCCAAGGCTCAGCGGCACCAGCCCCCCAGCGAGGCTGCGGGAGGGGTCTCGCGTCTGTTGCCTGTCAGAGGCCCAGAGTATTTTTCTGGTACAAAGGGCTTTTTTTCATGCATCACCAAAGAGCAGAGCTGCTATTTTTAGCTCTAATAAGCATATTTAATTTCCTACCACCTCATTTCAACTCTTTTGTGCATTTAGCATTTCTGAGCACGTCCCTGGGGACGAGGCGAGGACCAGCCTGGTGCCACTGGCCAGGCTCAGCTCGGCTCTTTGCAGCTGGTCCAGGAGCATCCAAACCACCAAATCCCGGGATTCAGTAAGGGACAATGTGCCAGGGCTGCCCCAGCTGCAACCCTGAGGCTCCCACCTCCAGCAGGGACTGCAGGGTCCCCTGGGCAAGGACGACCCCCCAGTGCCCCATCACTATCTGGGGCAGCAAAGCTCTCCCGTTACACAGATCATTCATCAACACAACATCAAAGGTCGCTCATTTGAAGGTATAAAATGCAGAGTAAGGCAGTTCAGAGTAATTCCCAATTAAAAAAGAGCTGCAGTAAGAGCAGGAATAGTAGAGCCATTTCCCAACTGGAAACACTGCGGTGCAGGGAAGAGCTGAGCCTGTGGATCCAGCACTGAGCCGGCGCTGTGCTCCTGCGCACTTTGCTCTTCACCAGCATCGTTCCTGGACCACACGAGACAGACAAAGTCACACCACAGGCCCCTCAGAGCTCAAGGTGGGCAGCCAGTCCAGCACGGAGAGAAAATAGGAGAATTTCTAGAAGTTTTTTTTTCCTTGACTTCAGGGAGGGGAAAAAAAAAACCAAACCCAAATCTGCAACAAAACCCTCTCAAGTAGATGGTTGGGAAAAGCTCTACAGAAAAATCCTCCCACTTACAGGAGCTGGAGTGTTAGGAGGGACTGGGCGTTTAGTGCAGCTGCAGAGGTGGGAATCAAGGGTGACAGATGAATTCAGGCTCAGGAGCTGCATCCCTTATGCCTGAAAGCTCACCCTGGGAGGTGTGTGGGTCCCCTTGGGTGCTGGGCACCATCCTGCCCCTGGGGTCGAAGCAGAGAAGGGGCCCCCCCCGCACCGCTCCTGTCCCCGAGCCAAACCTCTGCAGGAACAGGGATTTGTGAATGCTCGTGGGGAAGAAGGTTCTGTGGCTAATGAATGCCATTTGGCTACTGAGAGATGCTTTTGGCATTTCCCTGCTCCTGCACAGAGGAGTCAATGCCTTTCAGTTCCATTCAGTTAGCTTTTAAAAAAAATGTAATTTCCAGCAACACCAAACGCGGCGTGCCTTCTTCAGAGCAGAGAGGCAGAAACAGGCTGGACACAATGAAAAATGCCTCTGTCCTGGTTTTGCAGAGGTTGCCGTGTTTGGTTTCTCCCAGCAGAGCTGCAGAGCCCTGACCAGCAGGGTCCTGATCCAACCCCGAGTGCAAAGGCTCAGCCCTGCTGCACGCGAGATGCCGCAGCCGCACGCAGTGTCCCCGCGGAACTCACCGCCAGGTCCGGGCTGCAAATACACATCTCACAACTCAACAAATAAACAGTATGGGCTGCTTACAGCTCAGTCCTTATCCTCCAGTAATCAATATGGCTCATTAGGTTTATGAGACAATCATGTCTTCTGCTACCCTGGCCCAGAACCTCTTACTAATGCCTTGCCGATGCCAAGTAATTATAACGATGTCTTGCAAGTGAAGCAGAAACAACCAAGTAAACTGATTTAAAGCAGTTTTCCTTGAGCTCCGTGTCTCTAACTCTGTGTTCTACCTCTAACTTTATCAGCCTGAACCTGTGCTTTATTAGATGTTCTTGTTGGGTTTCCATGCTGGGACCATGGGAGCGTTCCGCTTTCAGACCCAGTGCTACATCAGGCTGCTCCTCTCCCTTTCTCCCTTGCCTGCCCTTTCTGCTGTGCCTTCATTTCAGACAGGAGAGAAGGGGAAGGAAAAAGTGAATGAGTTACACGCTGTCCCCAAAATGACATCCCCAACCATCACCCATCTCCCCTGTGCCTCATCTCGCTGCGCTGTGTGCCAGGATGCCCCTCTACACACGCTGCCAGCCCCCGGCTCCTTTCCAGCTCTCTGCTCACTGGTCCTACCTTATCCCAGCTGCAGGACACCAGCAGGTTTTCACACCACGCTGTCATTCTTCCCTCCCAAGATGACAGGATTTAGGTTAGCAGGTCATACTTTTCTTACGATGGTGGCTGCAGAAGGTCAGTGGCACGTGGTTTTGGATTAGGACAAGGACTCCTCCAGGAAAAGCCGTTCCTCTGCCAGCGGCCTGGCAGTTCAGTGGCTTGGCAAGGAACGGGGATGCTCTTGGGACTCAGTGTAATGATTAAAGCCACAGCAATTACAAGAGCAAGGCTATCAAGTAGGAGTAGGGAAGTGGCACCGTGAGCAATGCTCCTCTCCATGAGGTGTTCCTGCAGAGCCGCTTCTCCAGCCCATCCCCTCACCGGGCTGGCTCTGCTCCCCACGACCAGCAGCTCCCTGGGCTCTGCAGCAGCAGGCACGACCTGCCCGCCCACAGCATGGCTCTGGGCTCTGGTTGGGAACACCTGCATGTTGGCCCAGCCTTTGCTGCAGAGATGGCTCGTGCCCCAGTTCAGGATGGCAGGGTCCCACCACACAGGTCCTCTCGTGATGGTCGATTCGGGAGCAGCCGTTGTACACAGGATTTTCACACTTTGAGCAGCCTTCTATCTCCTTGGAAATATTTGATATTTTATACCCCTTTGCATCTCTGTTTCTTTTAGGGAAGCAGCTGCTCTGAGCCCTGCAGCATCCACGTGACCGAGCTCTCCTGTCCCCTCTAGCTCCCCTCTGCCCTCTCCTCCCTGCAGCTCCCTGGGTCGTGATGCTCCAGCTCTCAGTCGATGTTTGCCCAAGGAGTGGGGAAGTGTTTAATTTCATCACGAGCTGATGCTTGGCTTAACAGCCATGGCTCACTCCTTTCCAGCTCCTCAGAGGGCAGTGGCCCATCTACCCACTTGGGAACGTTGGATCAGAGAAGGGTGGCTGTTAGCAAAGTGGGGTACTGAGAGCCCACAGAGCCGGCTCAGGGACGAGGGTTTCTCTCCTTCCAGCAGCAGCTGATGCATTTTGCTGGTGTCTCCTTTCTCACATCCATCCCCACAGTTCCTGGGGACACAGCTCCTGTCTCCCCCAGGCACCTCTTGCACCGATTCAGAGACACCCAGCTCCTCCCGGGCTGGTGACCACAAGTATTCTGTGGTTATTGCCTTGGCAGGGCTTAAATGTTTGCTGCAGACATAAGCCTTGTCACAGCTGATTTTATTTATTGTTTTGTAAGTGTATTTCCAAATAAAACATAAAGTGAACAAATAAACTGGGTGACAGAGCTATAAACCCCACGCCTGCTCGTTCACTTGAAGAAAAGCCTGCCTCCACTAATTAACCTGGGCAAGCCTTGTGCTGTTCGGAAACAAGCCGTGAATTAATATTGTATTTTTTCAAACAGCCAACATAGGCCACTAAATCTTTATTGGGCAGCAAAAAAGAAGTAACTCCCCTTTCTAGATTGGACACAACAACGAGAGGCTGAGTTCTTTAAATGAGAATTAAATATTAGAACCAGTTTTTTTCCTGTTTTGCTGCCTGCACTGAGCACATCGGACCGTGCTGAAGGAGGGAGGTTTGTGTGTGTGGAAGGGGCTGAGCCGCAGCCTCCCCAGCACCGGGGACATTACAGAAGCAAACACCAAAACACTGGTTTTCCACACCAAATCTCACCTGCAGTGTGAGGATGGATTGTGCTGTACAACAGCCTGAGAAGCTGAGGGTTTGCTTCTGCCCTCGCACTGCAGAGGTGAGCGTGGGGAACGGGAACTGAAGGTGTGGGGGCCTGGGGGAGCGGCCGCTCACCGGACACACAAGGAGCCTCCAGGAAAAACAAATGCTGGGAAGAGCTGGCAGAGGATCTGCGACTGCTGGCCCCACACAAGAGCCCACAGAAGATCTCTGCAGGCTTTGCTTTAGGACAAGCCCTGTACATTTATTGCTTGTACACACATAATGGGAGACTTCAAGAAAAATAGAGAGGGGGCAGAAACACAAATCAAGGAGTAACATTTTTGAAGGAGAAATTATAAATTGCAATTTAATCACATAATCACTTTGACACTCTCAAGCAAGCTAATTTCTTCCCTTGCCTCATTTCACCCACTTGGCAAGATGAATCTTAATGAATAATGTCCTATGAATATTTAATTTTTTGATCAATTTGAATTTTTTTCCTCATATCCCTACCTGCTGGATGGATAAATCTGTTCTCTCCTCTTTTCCTCTGCAAACATACAGAGACCAACAGCTTCTCCTTTGACTTCCATCCTCCCCCATTTTTTCCCTTTTCCTCTCCTTTTGCCCACACCGTGGTCATTGCCATCACCCCTCACCCACCCTCTGCCTGCTCCTGGGGCTCACCCAGCGGATGAGGAGCCCCTCACCAGGGCATTGGGGCCAATGATACCAACATATTTCACCCCATAAACCACCCACCGGCTCCAGAGAACTTCCTTAAACCAGGAAAACTTTGCAGGCAAACAAGTAAATTGATTGCAGAGAATTGAAGATCTTTAATGCAAATTGATTATCTCTAATGGTTTTAAAGTAATTTAACTATAACTGGATTGCTTGGGCAAGAGTTTGGCATCTTCAACCTACAAGCAAATTTGGCCAAAGCCACCTAAATCTGGCCAGAGGAGAAGGCTCATTACGAATGATTGACTCTGAACAACTCTAATATTAAAGAGGAGAACAAGAAGAGAGGCTGCCCTGGCACAACCTTCAGTTCTCACACATTTTGTCGTTATCCAGAGCTGGTTTCTGTGTTGTTTCCCTGAGCCCTCAGGATGCCCCAGGGCAGAGGCAGTGCCAGGGGCTGTGGCTGCACCTGCACCCACCAAACCGCTTGGACAGAAACCCCCTTTTTTGACCAACCGGGCTCTGTGTCCGAGGCTGCCTTTGGCCCCAGTGCCAGGGTCTGTGGAACCACACCATCATTGCTGGAACATCTTCAGAACCTGCCTCCCTGGGCCAAAATAAACTGAGAAACCTGTACGACAGAGACCGAGGCTGCTGTTTGCGAACGCAGCCCTTGGAAAGCTGCTCCAGGCAAACCAGCACATTAATAATTCAATAATTCAGCAATTTCACAAGCTGATAACACAGGGGAGCCTCATCTCCTCACATCCCTGGAATCAGGTGTCCTCCTGTTAGTGGCTGGGGACATCCTGGCCACTTCCTCCCTCCCTCCATCCACCCCACCTCGGTGCAAACCCCTCCTCTGCCCACAGCACCTCCTCAGAGCCAGCTCTTGGCTTCCCCTCCTCCTCCTTCAATCATCCTCCAGTTCATACCTGCGAGCTCTTCCCCGTGCCCTCTGCCTCTGCCCAGCTCTCTTTCTCTGAAGCTCATACCACCATTAAGTTAGTCCTGCACAGACTTTGGGGGCCACAAATACTGCCAGTCCATGAAAACTGCAGCACAAATTTATCTCAGTGTGACTGGAAAGCCTCATCAGCCTGTGTGCTGCTGCTGCATGGAATTGCATCTCTCTGAAGCACCTTGACTTTGGCACCTTTGCTGCCCTTCTCCCCGTTCCCTGTCTAAAGCATTTTTCTTCATTTGCAGGAGCTGTGATTCTGCTGCACGCTGCCATCCCCAGCTAACGGCACTCACCTCATTAGGAGAGGGGCTCCCCTTTAAACCACAGCTCCCTGCTCCTCACAGACCTAAATCTTACCAGCAGGATTTTAATTTGGGATTAACTGATCGGGAAATTGGATCACTGATGGCATCAATCTTCCCACACTGCCTGGTGCTTCAGGCTCTGGAGAGCTTTGCTGCAGCACCGGGGACCGGGACGCTGCCGGGGAGCAGGGGTGGCTGCAGCAGGTAACCTCAACCCTGGAGTTTTCTCTTCAGAGGCCGCTGCCAACAGCCAGCACTTCCCCCAACACTTTGTTTTTAGGTTATCTCCAAGTCTGAGTCTTTTCTGTAACTTGCACACGGTTGCCTGGCTGCTCAGTCCTCACACTCTAAACAAGAACCACTTCATTTCTGTGACTTGTGCCTCTTCTCTGTGCCCCAGACATGAGCCTGGCCCTTGGCACTGCACTTTCTTGTTTACACAAGGAACCTGTACTCAGAAAAGCAACTCCTTGAGACTCAGTGAAGGTACCTGCACAGGCAACTGCTTGCCAATTATCCCCACTCAAAATAACCCAGGTTCCCATGAAAGCTCCTGCTAGCAGACTGGCTCGCTAGGATGTTCTCAGCACAGAAATGCAAAAGAGGGGTAGACACAGATGAAATAATTTGGGAAGACTTAAGAATCACAGCAAAGTTTTTTCATACTTCTCAGTACAGAAAAATATTCAACTTAAAGGTTTTTTTAAAAGCCAGAACTTACTTTTTGCAGTCCAAATCCAGTCAGAGCCCAGCAGAGCTCCTGCAGCCTGACAGGGCTCCTGGTGACCACATCACCTGGGGCTGCTCTTGGCATCAGATTTATTGACTCTCCCTTCATGTTTGGCAGCTGGTTTAAATCAAACCCAATTAATAATGATGCTCAACATTCCCATTGGTTGGTGTGTGGGTGTCTTACATTGTGTGATTGCTCCTTAGCTTAAAAGTCAGGAAATCCTCTATCTATGGAAGAAAAGTGTCTGTTCTTACACTGCGAGTCCCAGACACAGAACCTGGTTGATGCAGTGAGTCAGCTTGGCAAGCAGGTGTGGATGTTGTTACCTGGGGGCAGGAATTCTTCTGGACTGCAAGCTACTTCCAAAAGAAATCCAAGTGAAATATTCATATGCTATAAGCAGTATGTGGGAATCCCTTGTCCGAGACCAAAATCAATTCACTGTACTGGTGTATACATAAATATCTGTGTGCACGTCCCTGCACATCCAGGCAGAAGCACGCACACACACACACTGACTGGGAAATTCTTATGTTTTCTATCATTTCTAGGGCAACAGGTAATAGAAGCTGCACTGTAACAGTCGCCCCAGTTGGGGAAGGCGCGATACAGCCAAGGTCCCCGAAAGTCAATTACACTGTAGGAGAGGGTGAGGATAACTAATGAGATTTGCATGGAAATAACTGATGTCCTGATGTAGAGGATCACACAGGCTGTGCTGCAGACAGCACTGAAGGGAAAGGTAAAGAGAGAGGATCAGGTACACCAGGCACAATAAGGATTTCTGTATTCCTTTGTTAGACAGCCACGCAGGGACTGAGCTGGCAGAGGTCTGGCTGCATCCTTGCAAAAGCCAGTCATTGAAAATTAATGACAGCTTAAGTTTTCAATTAAATTTTAATTTAAAGCCTGTGACTGGTGCAAATCAGCATAGTTCCACTAGTGTCAGTGATTTATGTTAGCTGAGGATTTGGCCCGACATCTCCAGTGAAAGCCCTGCCAAAATACACTGCAACAGAGATCCCCCGGCCAGATTCTTAACCGTGTTTGAGCCCTGAGAGGTGCAGATAGGCACGAAATCAGTGCGAGTCGGGCACGGCTGGAGCTCCATCAGGTGCCTCTCTGAATCTTCTGACGTTTAAAAAACAAGCCCCAAGTCACACTTTGCCATAAAGGAAAAAAAATCCTGCAACCCCCAAGTCCTCTTCTCTTTTCCAGGAGGGGTCTGTCCTTGGCACTGCTCCGGCTCCAGATCGCTGATGTCTGAGGGTCTCTGCTCCAGATGTCCCTGGTGTGGCCGTGTGACAGTGTCATTGCAGCAAGACCCCGCTGATTCTTTTCGAGAGCAGGAACAGTTTGGGATGCACAGAGCCAAACCTTCGGGTTTAAGGTGCTGAGAGGCTGGAAGAGAACGAAGCAATCAGGGGGAAGGAGGGATGTGAGGCTTCCCCGCACCTCTGTCTGCCTTTTGGAGAGCTGGCCAAGAGGGATTCCTGCCGAGCCCGGGGCAGCCCTTGTCCACTCAGCCAAAGCACAAGGACATTGTAAAACCCGACCTGTTCTCCAGCCCCAGGCTCTCCTACAGCCACTGAAGCCAGCCGGAGGAGCAGAGAGGCTCTTCTCCCTCTCTGTCGTGCTCAGCCTCCTGGAAAGAACATCCCCAAGGAAGGGTTAAATCAATCACAACTAAATTCACTAGCCCTTTATTAACAAGTGTATCAAATTTAAATAATTAGCATTTTTATGTCCCAGGCTGTATACAGGGACACCGAAGGGATCGCAGGCACTGAGCAGAGCCATATGGTCCTCTGATTAATAATGTCAAGCAGAAGCAGGCAGAGCGTTCAAGGGCAAGAATCAGCAGGTCGCAGAGGCAATGAGCTCTGACACGCCCCAGGCAGAGCTCTCCCCACGTCAGGGAGCTGCAGCCACGCTGTGGGGTGGGTGGGCTCAGGGCTGGGAGCTCTGCAGCATCCCCAGGGCAGCCAGAGTCCTCACCCAGCGCCTGGTCCTGGGCAAGAGGCGGCTGCTGAGAGTTCCTTCTGACTCATGTCCTGGGACTTCAGTCTTGAAGGTCACAGCTGGATCGCTCGTCTCCAGCCGAGGTCTGACAGTGTCAGTGGGAGCAGCAGGGGTCGGGCAGCGCTGGGTGCTGGTTCAGGCAGCGCTGGGTGCTGGGTCGGGCAGCGCTGGGTGCTGGGTCAAGCAGCGCTGGGTGCTGGGTCAGGCAGTGCTGGGTCGGGCAGCGCTGGGTGCTGGCCTGGGCAGCGCTGGGTGCTGGGTCGGGCAGCGCTGGGTGCTGGGTCAGGCAGCGCTGGGTGCTGGGTCGGGCAGCGCTGGGTCGGGCAGCGCTGGGTGCTGGCCGGGGCAGGAGGGACCCGCAGTGACGGCAGTCGGAGCTCCCGGGGAATTGGCACTTGCCTGAAGCTGGGTCAGATCTGACAGCGCGTGGCCAGATGGGATCCATGGCCACTGGCTCTTCTGTTTCTGAGAAAGGTCATCAGCCACTTATCTTCTGACACGGTGAAGAGCAAATGGTGTGTGTGGGAGGGTGCAAAGGTCCCTCTCTCGCCCAGGGACAGAGATGTGCCTGTGACTGACGATCACAGACCGCAAAGCTCTTGGCAGGGGTTTCCTGGTTGGGGGGAAGCCCCCTCCGTCCTCCACCTGCGTGTGGGGGGACAGACCCTGCGCTGCCCCTGAGCTTGGACCCAATTGCTGCTGCTGCTGTTCCTGCTGGTGGCATGTTCAGGATTTACAAAGGTGGGAGCTTTGAGAAGGGGCTCGTGGCTTTTATTGCTCCCACAATTCTGAACAGGGCAGATGAGAAAGAAAAGTGATTTTCCATCTGTCTGCAAAGGGCTGTTGTGTTCTCATTCTTACATGAAGCAGATCTAGCAGAGGATGTTCCAGGCTCAATGACACTGCTCTACTGATGTTAATTCGGTTTTTAATTGGAAGAAATAATATCTTCCAGCTGCACACATGGCAGACCACTCTCTAGCTCCTTGATCCTACCCCTTTCCTAAGACAGAAGGGACAAAACTGCAATTCTGCTTCGCTGGTGGGATCTATTTGAAGTCATTGAGGTGCTGAGGTGACACAGCCAGGAACCCTCTGGCTACGTTGGAACTGCCAAGGCAGAGCCACCTCTTCTGCAGCACCAAGGCTTGGTGACAGCCCGCCGGGGCTGCCGAGCTGGGCTGCCTGTGGCAGGAGCCTGGCTGTTGTAGGGCTGTTGTAGGGCTGTTGTAGGTCTGTTGTAGGGCTGTTGCAGAGCTGTTGTAGGGCTGTTTAGAGCTGTTGCAGGGCTGCAGGAGGCAGCTCAGAGGAGGGCAGTTTGCCTGCACAGCTTTACCTTGTGAAACAGATGAACAAACCAACCCAAACTCAGCCAAATATGTGATGAGCACTGACAGCAGCTCCGTCCTCAGCCCTGCGGGTCGGGCTGCGCAGCCTCATCGGGGCTGGGGCCAGCGCCAGGTTCTGCTGAAGTTAATGAGGGTCTGTGTGCACAAGGATATCAGGAAAACAATCTGAATTAACTTTTAAATGGATTAGTTAAATTGCATTAAATACCTTTGTAGACACTTTTGTTTAGGATCAAGGTAGACTAACTTAATTTAGTTTATTTCACCTTAATTCCAAGTAACACTGTAGAAATGGAAGCTTAAGCAACAGCCACCGGGATAGCAGCGAGCGAGGCAGTGCCACGGAAGGAAGGGCCTTGGAGAATTACAGTGTTGGCTGGAAACTGGTGCCAGCTGACATTATTTTCAAGGACAGAGAAAGATAATTCCTGCCCAGCTTCACTTGCTGCACAGAATGGTAAGGACAGCCATGCAGCTCTTACCCTTGTTTTTTGGAAGAATTACAATGCAGCTGAAGTATTTTTAGTAAGACCTAAATTAAATAGTCAAAACATTTGAGGCTGATGTTCATCAGCAAGTAAATTCAGAATACAGGACAAGAAAGGCAGCTGTGCATTATTTTTCAGAGTAATTATATTTGAATCTCTGTGGTACTGAGGGGGGGGGGGGGGAAAGAGTAAATTATACAGAAAATGTGTTCAAGAAGATTTTAATGTTATTACAAACCTTCATTGTAGGTTTGATCATTAATGTATGATCAAGCATGTAAGTGAAAATCTTAGGACCCGTGGGTAAGATATCGATTCTGGCAGACATTAAAATTTCTATTTGATGCTAAAGCAAAATCTAATCTGACTTCTGATTTTGCAAAATATTTTAGGGTAATTAGACATGTTTGTGCTTTATTGATTCTTAAAATGAACATAAGCATGTGGGGAATTGCTAACGCTCTGGATTAAAGAAAACGAGACTCCTTGCTTTGCGAAAGTTCCTGCAATTAAATCACCTTCTGCTAATATGTCCCTCATTATTCTGGGTGGAAATGAATGCAGGAAAAGCTAAGGGACTTTAAAATAATAACGATCATAAAAGTGAAGCTTTAGGGTTTAAATGAAAGTTTGGTTTCTTGTACTTTTGCTGATGGTTCCCACAGGCCTTTGGATAAATCTCTCGTCTGGAGGATAAAACCTCAAACAGCTCCTGCGCGCGGGGGAGGCAGAGCAGCAGCTTCACCATCATCATCATCATCATCATCATCATCATCATCTCCCTTCCCTCTGCTTCCCCACTGCTCCAGCTGGGGCAAACTGGGCAGCACTGGGCAGTACCCCCTGCCAAAGCCCTTCCCTGACACCACACACTGAGCTTCCCTGCACCACTGCTCACGCCAGACCTGCAGGGTCTTGTGAAAGAAAACGCCGCCTCCCAGTTCTCCCGGCGATAACGCTCCGGGTCTGGTTTATCCCGAGGCTGGAGGGGGCAGGCAGGGCCAGGCTGTGGGGACAGGCAGGGGTGAGCCAGGCTGATGGGTGCAGAATCCAGGGTCAGACCTGGAGTCAATGGACATTTAATTACAGCTGGGAGAGGCCCATCTCCAGTTTGCTTATTAATATGATAACAAATAAGCTTTCATCCCAGAGCCAGAGGACTGGTTCTTACCCCTGGCATCCTGCAGCGCTGCATCAGGTTCACACCCAGCACACAGCAAACTCAGAAAGTCATAGATTGCAGAGGCAGGAGGTCCCAGTGCAATCATCCAGTCTGTCCTCCTGCACAGGACTGCGGTGCCCCAATGTCACTGCCTGCCTCGGGAGGGCAAGTCTAGCCAGGTCCAGGCTCCCTGATCCCATGAAGTGGACTGGTATTAAACTTGGTGCTGAAAGCCCCAGGGACCAAGGGCTGTGCTGCGGGATGCAGGTGAGACCACGCGCTGCAGGAACACCCCCAGCCCCTCGAGCATCCTCCTGCAGCCACAGCACCTCATCGCTCGCTCCCCGCTGACCCCGTGGGACGCGGCAGCTCGTCTGGGGGCTGGAGGCTGCAGGTCCCACCGAGGACACAACCCAGACCCTGGAGCTCAGAGGACACCGTGCCCCAGGAGTGAGACCCGTTTCCACTTTGCAGGGTACGTGCTCCGAGCGCCGGCTCTCTGCAGGGTGTGGAAGCTGCTCAAAAGGCACCGAAGGACGGAGCTGAGGCGGCTGGAACAGATGGCCGAGCACCATGTGCTGCTGGAGCCCGCGGGCCCCGGCAGAGCCTTTCTGTTCGTTTACTGCACTCGCTGTTTTTCACGGTGCTGCCAAGCCGGTGGCACACGCGTGTGCACAGAGCCCCGAGCTACACGCGACTGCGCGGGGCAGCTCTGCCCCCGCCCTCGCTGGCACGGCAGGTTAAATGGAGTCATAAATAAGCAATAAGCAGAGACAAGTGTCTGATTTATCGGGGAGCTCAAAGGAAAAGACGAGCAAAAGCAAGGTCACATCCACAGTTAAGCACATCCCTGACACAGCTCTCTCCTCTCTGCTCCTCCCCTTCTCCTCCTGCCAAGCCTGGGAAGCACCAAAACTGAATTTTTATCTGCATGTCTCGCTTCAGCTGCCTTTGCAATGTCCAAACCAGCCCATTTGCTTCCAATCTGGGGAGCTTTTCTTAACACAACGCCATGGTGGGCTGATGGCCGCAGCCGCCGGCTCCTGGGCTCTCCCGTAGCGTGGCAACAAGTGCTAAGCAACGTGGAGCTGCGGTCGGGACGTCGCTCTGGCTTTTATCTGGTGAGGGACCAGTTATTTAAGAGCTGATCTCTACACAGCTACTGCCCCTCGGCAGGGCTGACAGCGGTATTACTCATCTGAACTTGCCTGAAGTGGATGCTCATTTAAAAAATCTCTCTCTCCTCACTCTGGCAGGCAGTATGTCAATAAGGGAAGCCCACTTTAATCCACATTACTCTGCCCGGGGTCCTTTGTCAGGATTAGAGCTCGCGATTTCCACCCAACAGCTCCTCAGGGGAAGAGGCTGCTTTGGAAAAAAGGGGGTTTCGCCTGCACTGAAGTTTCTCTCCCCATGGGGTGGGCTGGGGGCTGCCAGCACCGTATGCAGCTCCCGGGGCTGGGGGGGATGCCCATTCCCGAGGGCAGTGCCATACTCCCGGGGCTGGGGTGGATGCCCATTCCCGAGGGCAGTGCCGTACTCCCGGGGCTGGGGTGGATGCCCATTCCCGAGGGCAGTGCCGTACTCCCGGGGCTGGGGTGGATGCCCATTCCCGAGGGCAGTGCCGTGCTCCCGGGGCTGGGGTGGATGCCCATTCCCGAGGGCAGTGCCGTGCTCCCGGGGCTGGGGTGGATGCCCACTCCCGAGGGCAGTGCCGTGCTCCCGGGGCCGGGGTGGATGCCCATTCCTGAGGGCAGTGCCGTGCTGTCACTGCAGAGCAAGAAAGGAGAAAAACTTCCATCAGGCAGGAACGCAGGCTGGGCAGGAAAACGAGCCTCAGAAAAAGCAGTGCTTGAAAGACATCTGGGAAGACAGACTCCTATCTCCTGTCTTTTTGCTCTCCATCATCACCTGCAGCATTAAATAGAGGCAGGTGGCCAGAGACAGAGGGGAACAGGCGATGCTTCCACATGACATACTGAATTTTCTGTCACTTGGTACTAAATAAGCCACAGCAGATTTAAAAGCAGTGTGATTGCTGAAAAAATAACCTTAATAAAGTGAGTATAAATAACTGTATAGCAGCACATCTCTGTGTTGGAATTGTTTATGCAGGTAAAATTTAATAGCAGAGGTGTGACCACATTTATAACAGAGTAATCAGTGTGTAGTTTCACAAACCCAGTGTGTTTGCTCACAGGAGACAATCTTAATGTCTTTTAAGAAGAGTCACTAGATTTAAGCAATAGCCAGCACCCGCATACGCTATCAGGCAGATATAGAACAAATCAACATTTATTGCCAGGCAAAAAGTAGAAAACCCAATTCCTCAGAAGCTAATAAAAATTTTACAATTTTTTTTGAGGCGAAGAAGCTCAGGGCTTATTACTCTGTAGAGGTCTTCATGAAAACTGGAGCAAACCTCATCTAGACAAAAACAACAGCTGTGAGGTGCAATGGATTTGACCAAGATGGATGCCTCCGAGGTATGATATTCATTAGCTCACTAATTCCAAATGGTAAACAAGGTTTAATTAATTTTTATTTCAAGCTCCAGTGGTCTGTTGGTCACACATAGGTGTGTGCCTGGGATGCAGCGTTAATAACTGAGCGTTTGGCTGCTGTAAGAGCAAGGGTTTTGTGAATAATTCTGCGTGTTCTGTTGACTTTGCTGCTGGGAGAAGTTCCAGGGGCAGGAGAGGGGGAACATTCACCTCCTCGTTTTGCTCTTTGGCACGAGCACTGCTGGGTGTGAACAGGGAGCCCAGAGAAGGATTCTCCTTTTTTAGGAAAACTTGAAACACCCCAGCCAGGTCACTGAAGGGACGAGGACATGTCCAGGTTAATGTCCCTTGTCTCTCTGTGACATTACCTGTGCTGGGGCAAGGTGGGGAGATGCCCAACCCTTCAGTGGGACGGGAGCAGAAGGGAGCAGCCTCCGCCGTCTCTCCTGTGTTTGGAAATGTCAGCATCACTCATTGCTACTGACATGAGAAGGGCTTTTCTAACATGAATCACTGGTCATGGCCAGAAAAAATGATGCTGAGACCATCTGATTTATTACTGGTATAAAAGAAACACGGCACCAGGATCATGGCAGGAGTTTCACTGCAATGGGAGCAGCGGAAAGAAGAGTCATTTTAATTATTTTTTTCTCTCCACCTCCCAAGTTCTAAACCTGTAACTGAGTGTTTCTGCCCCAAGGCAGGTTTCACAGTGGAGGTATTAGCCTTGTAAACTGTAATTCCTCTGCCTCACTACAACATGAATGGAGAATAACCCAGTGTGCAGCCCCAGAGCCCAGCACCAGCCCCTCCCGCAGGTACCAGAGCCAGGGACTGTGGGTTAGCGCTGATCAGCTCCTTGGTGTGGGACCTTCCTGCCAACACGTGCAAATCCAAACCCACAGCCCAATTCCACACTAAACAGACCCAGCTCTGCAGCACAGAGTGACAACGGAGGAAAGGACCAGGCTTTGTACCAAACCTTCATGGATGGATCACTAAACATCCCAGGACAGAATTTGCTCAAGTATTTCAGTGTTAAGGACACCACTGGTGCATTTATCTGGGAGGGGTGGGACAGTCTGCACACCCATCCCAAACACACCGCAGAGGAGTTTGGCTCCAAGTGGCTGTGGAATCGTTTCCTGTCGCCTCGGAGCGACACTAGGACATGTGCTTGCTTTGTACTCGAGAACAGAAAACATATTTAATTCAGGCTCAAGGCAAAGTCACGGCTCACAGCCCTTTGCTGTGCTGCTGAATTTGAAACCAGCTTGCAAAACCATTCTCAAAATAACCTTGCGAGTGTCTTATGCAGAGAACTGTATAAAATAGTTGTGTTTAGTGACAGAGGTGCAAAGAATTCAAATGCCCACACTTTCCCCAGAGAGAGGGGACAGGTTTTGGAGACTATTTCCAACATGACTGTGCTGGAGCCCAGGAGGGCTGCGACCGGAGGGCGGCAAAGGCCGAGCGTGGCTGTGCTTGTCCTCACCCTGGCGAGACGTGCCCGTCCCCACAGCAGGGTTATGGTGCTGCTATGAGCAAAACTATCAGAGTATATAAAAAACCAGAGACCTTGCTCTGGGATTCCTCTCACCATCACTGCAGTTACCTGCACACGGGAGTCACGGGGAGGCTCCTGCTCCTCGCTGCGCGGTGCAGCCGGTCCCACCCAGTCCTCCCCGCGCGGCCCCGAGCCCCATGGATTCGCCTTTCACCAGCTCACCAGGACCTGGCCACTCGGATTTACACAGCAAAGCGTTGTTGACAAATAACCAGAGCTGGAAATAGACTTTAACAAAGCACAGCAGGAATTTAGTCCCTTCCCACCCCCCTCCATTGTAGACGTAAATATATGCACTTAAAGAATGATGGTGTTTTGGGTAACTGTGGATAAATAAACAGGACAGAAGCTTTGCATACCTCATGCAAAAGAATTTGCTAACTGCAACATTTCGAGTTTCATTTAAAAATAAACAAGTCATTGGAATGAAGCCTATACCCTAAAACCATAGCTTTGCATTTCCAATTGCAATGGCTGTAACGCAATAATGAATATATTTGTCTTCTTCACACTGTCATCCTATTAGTTGCTGTGTCTAACATAATCTGCTCTCGGCTAACATCTATCATCACACACAAATAGAAGAATTGAAATGCATTAAAAAGAAAATTGATTCCCTTGCATGCCCCTCTTTGTCTGGTTTCTTCATTTGCCTATTAATAGCACTGTGCAATTAATTATGTACAATTTCAGGTACAATCCTTCTGCCCCTGTGGAAGGGAGTTGATGAAGTTCTGCAGACATTTCCAGCCTGGAGGTAATATTTCTCCTCCTGAGCTGCGCTGTGGGTTTCTGCTGGGACCTGGGTCGCACACGGTGTCTCGGAGAACACAACAGCACCAAGGAACACGCAGGACAAAAACTGTTTGCTTAAAATATTCAGGACAGTCCTGATGAATAATGGATACATCCACAGAAACAGCGCTCGACCACACACCAAACAATGGTTAAATTAATCAGGTAATTTAACAGCGAGGAGTCATTTGACATCTCATGTCTCACTGGCTCTACTTCCAGCTCTCCTCCGAGCAGGCTAGCTGATTCTCATCACTGCAGGCTGCAGTGTCTTAATGCAAGGCTTTTAATTACCCTTAGATCAATACTTCTCATCAGCCCTGAGAGCACCCACGGCACGAGCCCTGGAGTCACAGGTACAGGCTCCGGGAGCGTTGAACAGATCCACCTTCACCCAGAGGGACAGCAGGGAGGGACTTGCTGTCCTGGGCTCTAGAGGAGCCACTGGCTGGGCTGGGGGTACCACGATCCCCCCCAGACCCCAGCACCACGCTGCCCTCGCTGCATCCTCCTGCCTGGATGTGGATGGTCCGGAGCAGCTCCCGCTGTCGTCCCGCTGCAGTGCTGACACCGTGGTTATTGGTCACCTTGAGAGGGACGTGAATTATCTCCAAAGCTCCCCACAGATCGTGCCTGGCATGTGCTGCCTCTCCCTCTCGCTCTGAAAACAGACACATCCTCCCTCATGGCTTTGGGCACCAGCACATCGTTCCCCCTGCCCAGAGCACACCGGGGCCGGATCCTGCGTGCCCAGCACCGCCTGGTCCCCGTCCTCCCCAGCAGCACCGCTCCGTGTCCCTGTGAGCTGCAGCATCCCCGGCCCCGTGCCTGGCTGAGCTGCTGCCCCAGCCCAGGAGCACGATCAGAGCTGATGAGTTTGAGTTTGGCCTTGGGCACCCACCTCCCTCACTCCATTATGTTTATTTTTTGGAGCCTTTCAGCCCAGAGTGCTTGTTGCTCCTCCAACATCAACAACATTAACAAGCTCTGGCATCTCATAAATTTCCCGTGGTAAAACAAAGAGAAACAAATAGGAAAACAGGTTTCAGCAGCACAAGGGTTTCGGTGCTTTGAATGTTTTCCTCCCTTTTCCATATGTTGGGTTGTGCTGTGAGTGGCCCCTTTTATCCTGCTGCTGTCTCACTGCTGCAGCCAAACTGTCCTGGACTGTGATGTGAGCTCACAGACAGTCACCTTGGCTTGGGGGAAGAAAAAAGGCTGAGATAAAATGAGATCTGATTAAAAAACCCAAAACAACAAGGAAACCAAAACAAAACAAGATCCAATCTCTTCCAATCTAGGCAATACTGTGATTCTGTGATAAAACTGTTATAAGCTCAGAAATAATGAGATTAATCACTTATCTTTTAATTTTCACCTTGTTCCAGAGATGAGCAAGAGGAGCTGGATGGAAAGTTCGTCTCTGTTCTCCTGCCCTTCTCTGCCCGAGCAGCAGCCTCAGCAGAGCCAGGAGAGCTGCCCAGCCCCATGGAGGGGAGACAGAGAGAGGAACTGGCTGCTCCACCAGCATCAGCCACTGAGCTCACACCAACTCGTGTGCCTCAGTTTCCCCTTTTAAAAAGCATGTGTAGTAATTACTTGTAAGAATAATAAAAATGTTTGGTAAAGCTGAGTTTAGAAAGTGGGAAGTTAAAACCCCAAATTGCTCATCACTGTCACAAAGACTTTGTCAGAACGGTCCCTGCTGTGGCTGGGCCCCCTCAACACTCCCCTCCTTGCTCTCAAGATATAAACTGGGTTGCTTTAGGAAATGAGAAATCTCTGGCCTCTGAGCCCAGGTTCTGCTCGTGGAGAGGGGAGGGAGCTACTGGAGATGCAGAGAATTTTCCCTTTCAATCACGTCTGGCAGCGCAGCTCCTCCAAGGTGCTGCTGGAAACAGCAGAAGGATGAAGCAGCCACCAGCCATTCCCTCTTTCCTATGCAAATTGATTTGCATTAAATATACATCTCAGAGCATCTCAGACACTGACGTGGCTCTCCTGGAAAGCTCATTTCGTTCTTGGGAGCTGGATGTCACTGCAGCACGACAAGCACAAGCTCCATCCCCCCCGGGCTCGTGGGCAGCGTCTTGGATCAGGGGCCCCCAAGGACCCAGCCGAGGGGTCTGGCTTCTTCTGAGCACTTGTTAAAATCATCATTTATCCCGAAGGGTTAATCACCCGATCCTCTCCCGATTTATCTGCAGCTGGTTTACTACAAATGAAGAAAAATAAGTCCATACCACATCACCAATCATCATCTGTCACATTAATACAACAGCAGAGGGTGTCTGCAGATCTACTGCAGGCATAAGCCGTGTTGTGAATCCTGGCACCCCTGAGATTAGCACATTTCTTCAAGTAATGCGATTTTGGGAGAAAAGTTTATTTCTCACTGATCCAGTAAAACTAAAACCTGCATTCTATCTATGAAAACTTTTTGTCTAATGCTTTATGTTATGCTACAAAGAAAGGGGAAAAAAAAATGTCCAGAGGAAAAAAAAATCCCATTTTGGGAAGATCAGAAATGAGCCCACCGGCCCCTACGCTGTGATTTATCGACCAGCTGAGCCCCGGGACAGCTCCACTTTGGCTCGTCCCAGGTTTTTATGAGCACACTAAAGCAAACATTTCACAGCACAGTCATGAATCCCGGCGTTTGGGAGACAGACTGTACAGCTCTGTCAGTTCTAGAGGTTCAGAAAATAAAACTATCTGAAATAGCACATCTGATTAAAAAGAATAAACCCCCACGTACACAAAGACATTGGAGCCTGAAAAAGCCAGAGGCTGGTGGTACTGCAGTGCTCAGGAGGGAACAGGGATGGATATGGCAGAGGAAACACCAAAGAGTTTATCATTAAGTACTGAGCCCAAGAACATGAATATAGTGACAGTTTTAATGTAAGTGATGCAGTGATACCAATCAGACCTCGTGTCAGAACTCTGGCACCTCATCCCAGGCATCCAGCCTGCCTGTTATTTCACCAGTTACATTCACATGGGAGGGAATGGGCAGAGCAATTCCTGGGTGAGCAGTAATTGGTTTGAACAGGATTTCTCCTGCCCCAAGGGAGGCTGAAGTCACAAAGAAGATAAGGCACATTTTAAAATTAACTCCCATGTAATTGTATAATGTGCAAAGGGAGCACGAGCACCAACAGATCGTTTCTCCCATGGGTGTTTGGAGAGAACCAGAGCAGCCCAGAGCAAGAGGAGTCGTTGGACCGAGGGACCGGAGGGCTCACACAGCGTTACACAGCATCTCGCTGCCTGGCACGGCAGGTAACTGATCAGCTGGGAATCACACGCACACATCGAGGATGAACTCCTTTAATTCACTCCCTACTTGCCTCTGTGTAACCACTCTACTTTCAGAAATGCTGTTTGCATCTGGAAAATACATCATCAGTGGCAGAAGGAGGCTAAAGCTCATTTCACTCACTGTCATTAAACCCAGGAGAACAGAGAGACGACTCTGCTTGTACCCTTCACTTAGTGCTCTGACCATGGGCAGGTATCACGGTCAGGCACTTCACCTGACTGATGCCACAGAGGATCCCTCATACTGGCCCATCCTCCTCAGGGACAAGGTGCTGGGAGATGGATGAGGCTGTGACCTGGGGGTTCACTGACCAGGCTCATCCCTGCTGGGTGCTGCTCACCCTTCTCCCCTGTGTAGCTGCGCACTGACCAGCACGGCAGGGTACAGCGACCAAAACCTGCTGCAATTCGAGGGAAGGTTCCTGCAGATGATGTTTCAGCAAAACCTGGATAAAAAGGCACGTGTGACACATGCCACCCGCCACTCCTGGTGCTGCTCTCAGGGCTCAGCTCACTTCCCATCAGCCTTTTCTACCCCGACTTCAAAGACACTTTTCTCTCATTACAGTGAAGTGCTGGGAGTTTTTGTTCCTGTTCCTTGTTTAGACCCTACATGGCTGGTGGAAGAAATTTTAATTAGAAGCTGTTCTGCTTTTATGTCCAACATGCTTCAATGAGAAATACATCTTTCTGATGCTGGAATTGCCTACTTAGTATTTCTTACACCCTCTAAGCAGCTGGTGCAAGGCAGCACTCGAATTAGGAGAGGGAGCTGGATGGAAACCATGTGCTGTGGCCACAAAATCCTCTGCATCTACATTAGTAGTTAACACTACTAATTATAGCAGTGGTTGGATTCCAGCTGATGCCCCAGGAAAATGAAACTTTAGGCCTAGGGATGAGGGAAACTGTGCTAAAAGCTACCAAACATCTCATGGGACATCTCATGGGTGCCTCGCTGCCTTCTGCAACCAGTGTCTCATTTAGTGACACTGGAAAATGTCTCAAATAAAGGATTGTTCCTCTGCTGAGCCAGGAGGAGAGATCTGAAATGGGAATTCCCAAATCTACATCCCCTTTCACCATGGCCATGAGGTGTACGGACACCAGCCCGGCCCCAGCGCTGCTGGGGCAGCGCGGCTGCAGCCCCGAGCTGGGCAGGGCAGGGCTGTCCCCAGCTCTCGGCAGGGATGTGCAGGAGCACGGTCTGGATCCCTCCTCTTGGACTGGGAAAACCACCCCAAATTCTCATCACTTCTGAGCGGTGTGGTTCATTGTGCTGCCTGCTCGGTGGTCTGTGAGGGGGATGATTGCCCACAGCATGGAGAAGGGTGTGCAGTCCAGCAGGAAAGGAAATGCTGGGGAGTGGAAGGGAAGGAGGAATAAGAAGGAGAAGCAGCTGCCCCAGGTTCAGAGCTGCTGAACTTCCCTGAACTGCCTGTGGGCTCTGATCACCAGCTCCCCTTTCGCAGGGAAGGCGGCTCCTGCCCCCATGCCCCTATGGAGAGCTGGGAGAGGCTTTGGGCTTCACCTGCGGCTGCTTTACCTGCAGCATCTCTGCAGTCAGGGCTGCCCCTGAGCAGGCCAGACCCAGCAGATTCTGGTTGAGGCCAAAGAAATAGCTTTTTCCCCTCTCTCTTCTCAAGTGAGCTGTTAACAGTGAGCTGCAGAATGGATTCCTTACCCCTCTATGAGATCAGCCTGCACAGCTACGAGCTCCTTCCCCGTGTCCATCCGCAGGGCTCTGTGGGAGCTTTTGGGAGCCCCCATGCTGGACTCCAGGTTCACCCCATGACTGACCACCCATCAAACGCCATTACAGGCACAAATGTTGTCAGGCTGTGTACAGAAACAGATATTTAAGCTGAGAAACTACTTAATGAATTCAGAGCAACACCTTGTGACATTTCCCCACAGGACTTTCGTGCTGTTTACAAATTCTGAAGAACACCTCGAGTCATTGCTGGCACAGACTTATGATTTATTTCAAAGAAAAATGGGTCAGAGTGTGTGGGTCTGTGTTTAATGTGAAAAGGGATTTGGAAATGAAAACTCAACTGGCATGAAAGATTGCAGGGCAAATGTAAAAGCAGTAAAGCATGTGGGTGGTCTCCGAGCATGTAATAGGATATTTGTAAGGGAAAGAAACATGCAGGATTGTAAGCTTTAATCAGAAAGTTCCTTTTACCCAATCAATAACATAATTGTAATTTTCCAAAGCAAATTGCCTCTTAACTCCCTTTTCTCAAGGAAAGAGTGGCACAAATGGGACAAGGACAGAGAAATTACAGGAGCAGCAAGCGTGCACACACGTGTGTGTGTCTGAGCCTCCCCTTCCTCAGAGGCAAAGGTCCTGCTCTGCAGGACCCCCGGGACCAGGATGAGCAAACCCTGACAGAGGAGGGTCTTCTGCTCCACCACAGCTCTGACTGCCCACACACTGCTTTGTGCACTTGCCAAAGGATGTTCTGGAGCAGCTGGAGCACTTCACAGCCCTGTGGGGAGGCGAGGGCTCGGGAAAAGGCTTTCCAGGAGATGGAACAGGGAACAGAGCAGCTTACTGGAAACAGAGCGGGTAGTGGAGGTGGTGGGGTCACAGGTCTCTGGAGGTGGGGGGAGAGCAGCATCGAGGTGGAGCTGGCAGGAGCCCAGCGAGGGGGAGAAGGACCCATGGGGACAGAGCTGGCAGTGCCAGGACAGGAAAATCATTGAATCAGAATGCAGATAATGGCTGGGGGTGATTTCTGTCCGAGAAGACTGACCACTAACCCAGCTTCCCGAATCTGCCCAGCAGCATAAAAGCCCAAATTACACTCCTAGCTGCTGCATCAGAAGTTCCAGCGTATCATCTTGAAAGCTAATTAATCATTATACAACCCCTCTGTACAAAACTAAGCCCCACCTTTTGTTTCAACACTTTAAAAGAGTATAAACGCAATTTATTTTCCAAAATTCTGAAGAAACACTTAAAGATGAAAGGCTCACAGGAGTATCTATGACTGCATCACCATTCTTTAGCAGCTCTCATTATTCAATGCAAAATAGAAGATACCACGTTTTAATTGCTATGGATCAGTGTAAAGAGTGTCAGGCAGTGAGCACATCCCTGGCTCAGACTCGTTACTGGGCTCCATCTCCCTTTTGCCTCACAAGGGTGATTTCTTTCACACCTTTATCAGTATGCACATCAGCTCCAATGGAGAGGATGATCCAGGCATGGGGGGCCTGTTCGTTATTTTCTAGCTTTTAGGAAATAAAACACTTTCAATAAGAAGAAAACATAATGGCTATCAGATATTTTGGACTTGAATCAAGTAAGAAACACAAGCACAAAGATTGATGCTTACATTGGGATGGAGGTAGCTCAGACTGGAGGAAAGGTAACCCCAGCAGAGCGTGGCTCAGATCAGTAGAGGCATTAACATGCAACAAAACACAGTAATAAAGGTCAGAAGCCCCATCACCAGCACAGGGACATGGGAGGGGAGGGCACAGTCCCCTCAGCAGCATGTGCCACTGGTGGGCCAGGGGCTGGAGGGGACAGAGGGACCACCCCAGGGGCTGGAGCAGCAGAAAGAGCAGCACATGGCTGAGGATCCTTCTCCTCTCTCCTCCACCCAGACAGCACAAGCTAATTAACAAGAACAACCTTTCTCAACACCCATCTGCATAGCACCAAGCACACTTGGACTGTAACCACAGGAGGAGCTTCCCTCTTCCCTTTTCACAACAAAGATATTCCAGTATTAATTAATTACCAAATACTTCAGTATCCCTGGAGGAATCCAGATCCCCCTCCCTTCCCCACACACAGCAATGGCAGCAGGATGTGAGTGCCCTGAACCAAATAAACCTGGGACCAACCAACACAGCAAGCCAAGCTGAGGGAAGCATCACAGACCTAGAGCACTGCTGACACACACCAGCTCCCAGATACATTCCCTGCCACACCAACCAGGGAGAAAAACATGAGGAAACCCTCAGGAAACTGCAGCAGAACCCCCACAAATATAGGAAAAACTACTCACCAGCTAAGCTGACAGCATGTCCCCATGTTTCTCCCTCCAAAGCCCACTCCAGGGCTGCCTGTGCTGCATTTTTATTTCCTCTGGAGAAGCAGGTGACATCAATGAGCCTTCTTGTCACCCCCACCCAGACCTCCTCCTGCCTCATTAAAGCCTAATTGGGGTGTCACTGCCAGTAGCTGTGAATATTCTGGCTGCTGGGGAAGGTGGTCATCCTTTCAACCTGCTCTTGCCACGTGTTTTGCAGGTTTTACCCTCACTTGTGAAAAATTTGCCCTTTGAGCAGGGCACAATGTCTAGTGCCCAAGCTAAAGATCCTGCTGATCCTTTCCACAGAACATTCCCATGGGAGCCAGCTCCAGCTTTCCCTGCCCCTGCTGGTCCTTGCTCCCAGGGCATGGCCCCTGGCCCGAGCAGTGTAGGAGGCTCCAGAACTGGGTGAAAAAAAGAAGGAATACTCATATTCAAAAGTACTTAAACTCAGACATTTAAACCCAAATCCAGACTACAGAGTTCCCCTGTACCCGCAGCTCTGCAGCAACAAGGTCAGCAGTTTTGCAAACTGATTGAAGACAAAACCTAGTGCTCACTCCCCTCAGAGTCTCCCAGAGGACAATTCTGTGCTCTCTTCTAACCAGTGACGAATTTAATTCACTTGAGCTGCTGGTGGACAGTGCTTGGGAGGGAAAGGCCGTTGGTTGTCCCTGCTGATGAGCTCTGAGGAGGACGAGCAGCAAACACCCAGGATCCCACCATCTGCTGTCCTGTCCCCTGGGAGAGCAGCTGGAGCTGCCCCGTGTCCCACTGAGCAAACTCTTCTGCAGAGGGATTTCTCTTTCTGGACAATTCAGAGTCAGAAATCGGCTTCAGGACTTTTCTGCAAAGGAAAAAGGAAGACACTTTGAAAGACTCTGCCATTATCCTCCGGGACAATAACACAATAATTAAAATCCCCCTCCACAGTCCATTCTCCTTCCAGATCTTGGAAGACTGTAATAGAGAGAACAACGATTGCCAAGACCCTTTCCTTCTCCCCCCAGAAGAACCTCACAACTGACAAGAAACTTGAAAGCTGGGAGCCGGGCTCTCAGGGAGAAGATGAAATGCTGCTCAGAATATAGATTTGGTGCCAGATGGGAATTACAGCCCTGATCCATCCTCCTCTGTCACTGGAGTCTGTGTTGCTCTGTGGGCTAAATGGAAGTGAATACAGTTACTTTCCCTGTCTTGGGGGAAAAAATGACATTCCATTTTGTCTCCAAAAAATACACATTATTTAACTTATAAAATATTTAATCTAAGTAATTAATCCTGTCATGACAGCGCTTTGCACATTTTTGCTGGCAATCCATACTTTGAATGGCCTATAGTTATAGCTAACTTTGTTTCCTTTTTCTCATGAAATTAATCAAAGGCTTGTATTCTAAATTATTCAGGAGCTGAATGGAGCCTACTCTCTATGGCTTGCAGCAAGAAAACTCCTATTTCTTTCATGTGCCAGCAATACAACAATTCAACTTTTCCAAGGCGGAAAGCACCAGAAAGCGGAGGCGATGGGCAGCCGGTGGGGCCGGCACGGGCAGCCGGTGGGGCCGGCACGGGCAGCGAGGCACCGGGACCGCGGGTGACACGGCCGGGGCCGAGCGCCCCCTGGCCGAGGGGTCCAGGCACATCCTCCGCCTGCCTGGGGGGAACGGCAGCACCAGGCGAGGGGCTTCAAACCGCCGGGGCTCGGGAGCATCCTCTAAAGGGAGGTGCCCTAATTCCCAGAGTCCTTGGGCTCCTGCAGCTCTTGCTCAGCTCAGCCTGATGTGTCATTGCCAGCTGCAGTCATGGGGCTGAGCAGCTTCTCCTTTCATGACACCCCAGGAGAGGTGACAGTTCATTAACTGTACCCAAGAAAATGTCCTTGTCTGCCCAGCACCACCCTGTGCCCAGCTCTCCTGCTGTCCTCGCCTTCACCTCCTTCCACCAATGTGTTTGTGTCATTTCAAAGGGTTTGATTTGCATTTGGTCCCCCGGTGCTGGTGTCCGTGGGGTGGCCAAAGCCCAGTCTCCCAGCAGAAACCCGTCACAGGCTTGGCGAGGTTTTGAAGTGCTTTATCAACGCTTGCTCTTCTCAGCTCCTGGATGTGCAGAAGGCTCTTGCTGGATTCAGAGTTCAGCCCCTTTGAAGTTTTTACCTCCAGGCTTTTTTGGTTTTTTTCCAGCAGAAAATTCTCTCTATCACCAGTTGTGGAGGAGCCATATGGAGAGTCTCACTGCAAGTAAACTTGCTGTTTCACTAACAGCTGCATATGAATTTCCTGAAATCCTTTTATTTTCCTTATCTAAACTATTTTCTGCTTTCTCTGAGCAGCCACTACTTGCAGCCTCCCAGGGGTCTTCTTTCTGCTCTGACTCTTCCCCAGCATCACTCAGGATTTTAGTGACTCCAGTAAGTGCTGCCAGCGAGAGCTCTGGTTTAGATTCTGGAGATGAGGTTTTTGTAACACACAGAACATCACCACTTTCTGTCACACAGGCTCTGAGGAACCTTCAGACCTCACACACTCTGTCCTCCCCAGTCTGACTCTGTGCAAGGAAATCAATTACCAGCACCTGGCACAGAAAGGAGAACCCAAGGGATCGGACAGTTCATTAACTGTACCCAAGAAAATGTCCTTGTCTGCCCTTTCCTTGTCAGGCTTTAGTTTGGAAGTCAATCTTTGTTACCAAATAACGTGGGGAAATTGATAGAAAACTCTATTTTCTGGCTGTTCCGCTGCCCAGTGGGTTGTCACTGTCAGCACTTAGAGAAAAGCATCCCAGGGCCCAGCAGCCTCGTGCAGGGGAAGGGGCGATGGGCGTTAGAGAGCGTTTGTGTTCCCAGCAAGTGACAATCCCAGTCAGAGCAACTTAAAGAGGAAACACAAGTATTAGTCACAGCTTTGGGAGCCAGCAGCTGTGTTGGCAGAGTACAGTGAAGTTGCAATCTCTTGTATTGTTAATCAGCTCCAAAATTCATAGACAGAGAAAATAATAATAATTAAAACCCCAAAGCAGCCCCCTGGTTAGGCATACCCTGCTGCACAGCAAAGCTCAGTGGACACCAAACAGCTTTGCAGGGCAGTGTCCTAATGCATCACAGCATCCAGCACAGCGCCGAGGTACAGGCACAGGAAGTCTTTTAATGATGAAACAAGCATTATGAGCATCATTGTTAATCAGGTTTTATGGATTTATGAAACAAATATACACACTTATCTTGTTTATTATTATTTTCCAGTTGGAACCTTATTTTAATACAGCTGCCCTGAAATTATACCATTCATAAATAATGCAAGCAACAAAACCTTTCTCTTATCCCCTAGTGCACACAAATACAAGCTTAAATGTGGATTTAAGCAAAAAAATGGTAAACTTTGGGTTTAAAAAACAAATCGTGCAGAATACCAGCCACTCCGAATCCTGGTGTCATGCTGAGAAAACCAGCGCAGCTTCCAGGCTCCAGGTCACAAATGAGTTTATTTTGAAGGACAGAATGATGCCCTCGGCTTTGCAGCTGGATTTATATCTTGGGTCATATTTGGCTTGTTTGGACACGGGCTGAGGGTGTGGGATCAAACCAGCAATGGAAGCACATGCACCCACCCAGGTCCCCTTCCCCTGCAGAGCCTCCCTGAGCCTCCAAGGTGACCCACAGAGGTTGTCACCCCCCTTCTCCCACTTGCTTTTCAGAGGTTTTAGGCAGGTCCCCACCTTCACCAGGGAAATGCTCTTTAGAGGGTGGTGGGAGCTGCTGGAGGGGCAGCTGCAGATGGATGGAGCTGGATGCTCGGCACGGGGAAAACCGGCTGTGTTAAAACCTGCCAGTGCTTCACTTCATTTCCTATGCATCTCCTACATAATTCATATCTCAGGCACTGCTGAAAATCAGGCACAATAAATAAGACAGAAAAATTGGTATTTTTGGTCTGGATTTCACAAGGCAAAACACAGCTAAAGGAAACCCATGGTCTCCCTCTGCTGAATCTGGACAAAATCTAACCATGGGCTCAACTCCATTTCCAACCGGTAAGAGGCAACTGCCTTTTAAATTTTTGGGAGAATTGATGCATCTTTTGTGCACAGAAGCCTGGGACTAATTTTAATGAGAAGAGGAGAAGAAAAGAAAAGCATTTATGACCTGTGGGGCATTTTGCAGGCAAAGGCAGAAATGCCAATTAGGTTCCCTGCAGCCCAATCTCCTGCCTTGGTGCTTCCCCTGCTGCACATTTCCCAGCATTGTCTCGGAATTCCTCCAGGAATGTGCTGCCCTGGAGATCACCACCGAGGTGGTGATCATGCTTTAAAGGCTTTTTTCTTGCTGCTCAGGGCACACGCTCCGTGTTCAGTTACCGAGGGCACGAGGCACAGGGGTCTGGTGGCAGCAGGTCCCACTGCTTCTCCCAGGTGCTGGCAGACCCCGCGTGCTTGCTGTCTGCCCACTGCACGTGTGTGAGATTAAATCCACACATGAACATGAGTATGTACATTGTCCTCCCGCTGTTCCTTCCCTCCCCCTGGCGCTGCCATCTCCCCTTCCAGCCCCTGCAGCTCCTACCCCTGCACACGCCAGTTTGGGTGGGAGGGCGGCGGACGGAGCGGCTGCAGAGAGACAGAGCCCGATGTGCAGGAGAGCGATGCTGACAAACCGCACCGTCACCGCCCCCCGCAGCCGCCGCTCAGCCAGCAAACAAGGGAGGAAAATAAGCTCAGTGGCTCGAATAAGCCCCAGAGCCTGCATTTGAATTTCCAATGAGCTGCTCAGTGGAGCTCAATCTGTCAAGCACCATGTCCCATTAAGATGAAAATTGGAAGGTCTCAATAGAGCAGACAGATAACCTCTTTTATTCCCTTTTATTGGAGGATGCAGGTCAGGCCGGCTCCGCCAGGACCGTGACTATTGCCAAAGCTTCCCCAATGGAGCCCGGTGCTCCCGTGACCATGTGCTCCTTTTCTTGGTTCTTTGTTTCTCAGGCTTTTATTAACTCTCAGCTCATCACATTTGCACGTGCTGATGCCTCAGTGCCGGAGCTCCTGGTGTGCGCGGTGCCGCTGGGTGCAGGACGTGTGGATCAGAGCCCCGCACTGCGCTCCTGTGTTGGCTGGAACCCGGCTCTGCCCAGACCCTGCCCGCAGTCTGGGGAGACCCAGGCAATGCTGCCCCAGCAAACCAGGCCAGTGCTGGTGGGTCTGTGGCTTTGAGCAAGTGTAGGAAGAGGAAATGGGGACATCTGGAGCTGAGGGCTCCGGGCTTTGGTTTTATCCTGAGCAGCACTTGCAGTCTCATCTCTCTCCCTCCTGACAGCTTCTTCATCACCCCTGAAAATCCAGCCCTGAGTGAATGCAACTCCCTGCCAAAAGGCAGAAGAACCTCGGGTTGCTCTTTCCCTTCGTCACTGTGACGGCTCCTGCTCTGCCCTGCTCAGCAGCGCGTTCTGCAGACGCAGCCTTCAGGAGGAGCTGCCGTGTTCCCGGGTCCGAGGTGCCACCCGAGGCAGCTCCTGTGGAAAATCGTGTGTAGCTGAGGTTTTGCAGGAGCAAAGGACGCCCTTCCCAGAGTCAATGAGCCAGAGTACTTGTTCTCCTTTTCTGCAGACCCGTTAACCCTTTCCTGCTGCCCCCCGGAGGTTTCGGGGACGAGCTCCTTCCTCCTCCCTTGCCGTGTGTTTTGGCTGTTGCAAGCGCTGAATATTTGCAAAGCATTCAGTGTTTGTTGAAATATTCTCTCTGGATAAAAGCTCAATATTTCTTGGCTTCCCTACGCTTTCTGAGCTGCCTTCTGCTCACTGTTATGGATTTGCCGTTCTCTCCTGGTTGTTAATAGGACTGAACAGCTTTTGTTTATTGGTTGGGCTTCCTTTCCCGTACAACCCACCCAAGTGCTTTGGCCTCTCATCCCTTTCCCTCTCCTCACTACCAAGGTGCCGCTGGGACGCAGGAAACCAGCAAGCAATTTCTCTGTCTTGGCATCAGATTTAGTGGAGTGTTTTAAAACACCAGCAAACTATTTTTATGGGAATAATGTTGACAATTTAAAAGCCAGGTTCTTTGGGAAAGAAAAAAAAAACAACCCCAAAACAAAGCCCCACCTTGTTCTTGTTCTGCTTTCAGCAACCCAGGAGACAACTGTTCTGCTTAGTAATAAAAAAGTCCATAGTGCTGAGCTACTTTCTGAGCCAAAACCCTTGTGCTCATGTCTTGAAGACACCTAAACAAAGTGAGGTTTTTCCTTTAATGCCATGATAAGAGCATGGGGACTTCAGAAACACTCTCCCCTCTGCTCCTGCAGCACTATGAGGGTGAACAGCAGGACCTGCCACCAAAGCCTGGGGACACCATGTGTCCCTGCTCCCTGAGCCCTGGAAGAGCTGGAGACCCTGCCACTGCAGAGGAGACCTGGTCCCTCACCGGGGGCTTCCCACCACCTTACCCTGCCTGGCAATCTGCTGCTGCCTGGCATTTTGAGAGGAAAAATTATGTGGTCTTGCCAGCAGCTGCCAGTTCTTTTTATTGAATTTAGAATCAATAGTGCATCAAGTGGCTTGGGATGTTATTAATCAGAAAATTGGCATGAAGGAGCAGGAGGTAGTAACACAGCAGCGAGCCCACTCTGCTCTTGTGGAGTGGCTGAGCATGGTTCTGGGTAGTGCTAATTACTCCTTGGGACCTGCCTTTCAGCTGCTTTATGGACAAGGCAAACTACTGCCTACGAGCACCGCACGGCCCAGCTGCTCCTGGTTATTTTCCTGTCACTGTGATTGTAACCTGCGGCAAAATATTATATTACATTTCCTCAAACCCAGGGGAAGGGATGTGAAAGTTGGGGGAAAAGGCATGTGTATTTAGGTTCAAAAGCCATGAAAAAAATATGAGGTGTCCTGCCAGTCCTGGGAGTAATAGACAGCAACATCCCCTGATGCTGTTCTCCCCCAGGTTATTAATGTTATATATCCAACCAAGCTATGGCCACCGACTGTCTTTCATCTTCCAGATGCCCAGCACAGCCCCCACCCTGCTTTCTGCCTGGACTGCAGGTTTTGGTTTATATGCTGGAATTTCTGACAACCACAAATAATTGGAGTTTCAGTCTAATCTAAAATACAGCAACATCTCCCACCATCAAACAGGGCACTAGTTCGCTGTCAGACCATCCTGGTGTATAAATGTCATCTCCTACTGCTTTTTCCCTGCAGGTTCCCTGTACAAACACTGACCCACTTCAAACCTGCTGATGTTCCACCAGCCCCAGCACCCCGATCTGGAGAGGTGTGAGTGCCTGTTCCCTGCCTGCCTGGAAGGATCCCTGTCATCAGAGCTGCTCTGCACCAGGCTGACCGGGACCTGTGATCAGCTCCACAACTCCCACACCTGAGGTGTCCATGTCCCTGGCTGGGGACCCCGCTGGGTGTGAAGTCCTCGGAGTTGGGGGGCTGGTGGGAAGTGCTGGGGTTTTGGAGCATGGCTCTGGGTTTGACCCCCTGGTGCTCTGCTCCTGTCTGGCTCAGGGGTGGGTGCTGGAGGGGTTGGTGGGCAGGAGCCCACTGGGCCCACAATGGATAAGACCTTCCTGCGAGAGACTCGAGAGCTGCTGCTCAAGAGTGTAGGGACATTTTTCCACACAATATTCACCCAGGCCTGGTTGGGGAAGATTAGCATTGGCACCATGTCAAAGATGAGTTTAATCTCATTATGAATATTCATTTGCTCATGTTCTGTGACAGTTTTCCGCCGAGTCTCGGTGCGGCTGTGGCCACAGCAGGCCAGGGCTGGGCTATTTCCCTGCGGTACTTCTGGCTCCAAAGGCATGGAAACAACTGTGGGGGAAACTCTACTGTTCAGCGAGTTTATGGGCAATGCAATTTATTTTATGATCAAATTACACCAGGGTAATGCTGCCTTTTGCATCAGACAATTCAGTTCTAGTAATTGCTACCCTGGGGGTCTCGTCTCTTCCCTCTATACCCAGCCCATTTATAACACTTGTGGCAGCAAAGTCTGAGCAGAGGGAGGATAATAGACCTTAAATAGCAGCAACATCTTGCTGGAGGAAAGAGAGAGCTTTGTCTTTAGATTTCCAAGACTTGTTGAGCCTCATGAGGTGCATGCCTCTCTCAGTGAGATGTGAAACGACACGAGAAGTTGATGCCATGGGAACTGATGGGATCAGGCTGCTGTGGCACTGTGTCCCCTCAAACTCTGCTACTGCAAGGTGTGTTCTGTCTCAGTAGTGTGCCTCTGCACTGACTGGTACCTGTGTGCACGTGCATACATCCACCAACCAGAGACACATCTTGTGCATATCAGTTGCAAAGAACTGAGGAAAATTTGAAAAAAAAATCCCCCAAAAACCTGGAAAAATCCTGGTCTTTTGCATGTGAAATGTATCCAACTAATTTTCCAAATGCACTAGGTAGGAAAGGTTAAAATACTCTGCTAGATAAAAATTCTGAGTATTTCCAAAATGCAGAAAGGCAGACACCCCTAGTTACATGGAATAATCTCTTTGGTTGCCCATGGTAAGCAACGAGGCTACTGTAAGTCCCTCAGGTGTCTGAACCTGTTCCACTTTTATGACAGTTCTGAAATTGGAAATGAAAATTCTTCAATCTTAGACAATGTTTGGTGCTTGTTCCACTCATCCCTGTGATCTCTGCTGCAAAGTCCCTTTTGATCTTAACTGAGCTCTGCAGGACGGATCGAGTTTGGTACTGCTGAAGTGGAAAGTGCAGAGCAGGACGGGTCTGGGAGGCACCAACAGCCCCCGGGACATCTCCTCTTGCTTTTACGCCTTCCCTCCCCCTCCTTCCTTTTGCTCACCATTTGCAACCAGCTCATATGATTTTGCTCCCTGTAACCAATGACTCTGGACTGTGATTCAAACGAGATAAGGCCTGGGACTGCCTCATTTTTGATACATTTAACAAAATACTTGTGTGTAGAATGAAGCTCCCCTCACGCGGCACAGCGAGGTGAGCACGGCTCAGCGTTTCTTTTCATCGCTCAGATACGAAGAACTGAAATGTCACAGACACAGGTTGTTAAGAATGAAAATCTTCTCACAGCTTGCCTTGACCTTTTTTTAGAAAAGGTGGAAATAAGTGTGGGATTTGAGCATAATATTGCTAAAAATCGCATGCTTGTAATTAATCAGAAGGAATACAGAAGTAGCTCCAGTTTGACAGTCCACATAAACATTCATTACAATGAGATCTCTGCATCTCAAACTCCATTCAGATTTGTTGTTCTCCAGTAAGCTGTGATACATCAAAGCAGGGGCTGAATCCAGCCAAACTGGTGAACCTGAATAAACAACAGCAGCAAACCTGGGCGTGTTCAGTGCCATCCCCAGCTGGGGCTCAGCCCCCTCCGAACACAGATTGATGGGAACGGGCACGGGCTTGGCCACAGACAGCACCCGCTCTTGATCCGAGATCTTTGCAAACCCCTCATGCTCTCGCTCTGCTGATGCCTTTGCCCCCCTCCTGGGACCATCAGCAGGGACAGTTTTTGGTGCAGACCCTTGGTGATGCCATTTGGTCTGTGCCCGGGCGCGGGAAAGCTGCTGCCAGCGGCTGCGCTCCGGGGAGAGCACAGGTCACCGGCTGCGAAGGGTTCTGCCGTGGTAGCTCAGTGACAGTTTTAGCATCTAATTAATCCCATCCTCAGGAGAACAGGATGGAGCTGAATGCCAAGGTTACTGGCCAGGGAGAGAGGATGAATAAGAGCTGTCAAATTCAAGCGACCAAGGAGGACAGAAATGCAAATGGCGCAGGGTGGGGGGAGTCAGCGGTAGCTTGGCCTGAATAGAATGAGACACTCGAACCCCAACGCTGGGAACAGCCCATGTCTGCTCCCCACGGAGGTGCCACGCTCTCTCCAAGTGGCACAGACCCCAGGGCTGCGTGTTGTGTTTGGGAGAGGCAGGTCTGAGCCTCACCTGCCTGAGCCTCACCTGCCTGAGCCTCCCACCTGTGGGAATTTCTGCTGCCAAGCAGCGTGCTCAGCCACAGCTCAACCCTCTGTTCTCCCTTCCCATGTCTCTGAACCAAAGATGGCATTTGCCATCCCCAGAGGTGACCAGCGAGCTCTGGAGCTGATGCCCAGGGAGCTCAGCCAGGTGAAGGTCAAACCTCAGCGGCGTCGCCGCGTTGGGCGCAGAGGGAGCTGCAGGACGATCTGTCTGGGCTGACGCCTGTCAATGGCAAAGCCTCTGAACAAATGACATGGAGTAATGGATTTTGAAATAATGTCCTCTGTTCTGGGGAAAGTCACACTGCAAGCTGTGTTGGAAGCAAGTCTTGATCTATTTAAACTGTTTTGCTCAGAGTTTAAAAAGGACAAGCATTTCTTGGGGGGGAAAAAGCAACAGCAAAGTTTCAACCAGCTGTATAATTTCCTATAAATATTCCACAGCCCCTGGGATCCCAACACCCTCAGTGAACACATGGTGCTGAGCACTGTGGATCATCTGCTCAGCGCCATGAGGATAGAAAAGTGGTTAAAGGAGTCATGGAGGGTATCCAGACAACTGCAAAGACAAGTGGCAGCTCATCAGCGCTGCCACTGGGCTCCTGACGCTGCTGGAGAGCTGGGCTGAAGCAGCTGTGTGACCCAAAGTGAAATGGACTCTGAGAAGAAGAAATTATTGACTAATTTTTGCCAAATGCCATTGTCCTCACCCATGGAAAGGGGCAGGTAAAAGGCAGCAGCAGATGGGAGAAGGTGTTTCTCCCAGCCTCTGCCTCATCCTAGCCTCACATTTCACTCACTCCCACTGACTCCTGGTACAGATGTCTCACTCCCAGTGGGTCCCTCCCTACTTGCCCCTCTCCTCCATCCCTAACTGGCATCGTTTCACTCTACCTTTTACATGTTCTTTCATCTGGGCTACTTTCCAACTCTTTTTGCTTTGATCTGGCCCATTAATGTCAATAAGTTATTTTTGGAAGCACCATTCCAGATGCCTTCAGGTCTCTGCTGGTGTCTGCAGCCTGGGGCACGCACGGCCGTGGCCAGAAGAGCTCGGACTGAAGCGGAGAAGCAGCGAGTGCCCCGCACAGCGCCCGGCTCTGGGGGATGGCACCGGGGGGTTTGCAGGGACGTGGGTTAATCCAAGGCTGCCTCGTGCCCTTACACTGCAACGTGACAAAAAGGTATTGCTGGCCACGGGGAGCCTCGCCACAATCTATTGATTTACTTTTAACACTTCATTCCTCAGCAACAATATAAATCAGCAAGAGCAAAAGAGGAATAGGAAATAGCTTCCAGCGACGCTGAACCCTCGCTTACGTGCTGCAGCCGTGGCTTTGCCCAGCGAGGTTACAGCTCGCAGCAGTTACACCGGTACCACAGAGCTCCTATTTCTTTTCCCTTATTCTTAAAATAGCTTAAAGTGGTTAGGAGGTTTCTGTAATATCCCCAAGTGAGCTTCTGGGACGTGCTGAATCACTTCAGTACCTGAGGAAAGCCAAGAGCAGCAGCTCTGGCAGCAGCAGCTGCCCACGGGTGCTGGAGGCTGCCCGTGAGCAGGGCAGAGGGGCTGCAGTCTGGGCACATCAGCTGTGCCAGCACCGTCCCCTCCTGCCACTGCTGTCCCCTCCAGCAACACCCAACCCTGAGCCAGCTGTGGGTACCCTGTGCCATGTCACCTGGATGGAGATGGCTTTGGTGGCACAGGCTGAGCCCAGGGCACAGCCCATCCATCCCTTGGCAGATTTGCCATTAGAAAGCTCCATCCTCTGAGGAAGGAGCTGATGGAGAAGCTCCTGGCCACTGCAGTTCCCAGCACCTGCCCAAAGTGCTGCCTGTGCTCAGCAACACTCTTCTCTCCAATGGACAGAACAAGGAAAGCGACCTCGAAACCACGGTCCTGTCCCTCACCAGAAACCACAGAGCAGGGCTGGCCAGGGTCACACGTGTCCCTAATGCACCCGTTTACTGGGTATGCAGGAAAAATGCTTCTTGGCAACAATCACCATCACAGAGCAGGAGGTGTTTGAGCACAGCCTGGGTCCAGCCACTCATCCCTCACCCATCTCAGAGCCACATCCTCCTATATACCTGCCAGGGTGGATGTGAGAAGTGGGTCATTAATCTCGGCCTTTTATACCTTTTATCCACAAGCTAAATGAACACGGGAACAACATTTTCATTGGCCTTGCCGCCTGTGTCGGGGGTTTCTGGTCTCAGGAGCTCAAGCAGCCTGAAACCTGCCAGGTTTTAAATTTATTATTGATTCCTGCTGCTGTCTCCAGGGCCGCTGGGAAAGAGCCCGGCTGAGCCCGTGTTTGTGATGCACGGCACTGCCAGCACAGGGTGCTGATTGAAGAGGAGTTCAGCTCGAGCAATTATTCAACCACAAACACACCAATGTTTAACTAATAATCTGTTTTACCATGAAGTCCTCTAATCCCTAAGGATTGGGACCTGTGATATATCACCTTGTGGCACTGTGCCTCGCTGGTCTCGTTACCGTATGAACTGAATGAAGTCCAAGATGAGCTGGGTGGGAAATGCTCCTGGCACTGCGCAGCCTGGGCAGCCCCTCGGCAGGACACGGGGTATGGGAGGGGCCTGGGCACCCCGGGAGGACAGGACAGCCCTGGCCAGGTCCTGCCCCTGCCCCAGGGACCTGCTCAGTCCATGTGAGTAGGTAGGCAGAGAAATAAAAAGACTGGGGAAAATCTTAAACAAGTAAACTCAGCAAAATTCCTCTTTTGTCTCTTGGCAGAGGTTCCTTTGGGAGGAACGTCCTCGACCAGCATCTGCTGCCAGAAGCTCCTGCATTCAGAGGTGAAAGTTCCCGAGAGGTCTCGCTGCAGGAGGATGGTCAGAAGCCACAATAAACCCACCTTCAGAATCGACACTGGGAGAGCCAGTGCAAGAAATACCTTTACATATGCACCTAGAGATTGTTAAGCACCGCTCAGGATTTTAATGAGCAGTGAATGTTTTCTATTGTGCTACAAGGTCCTCTGATGGCTGCGCTGACAGCGAGACTGCTGGCAAAGGAAACCACGCTCCAGAGAAGTAGGGCCCAACATGAGCAACCTCTGCTTGTAACAAATGAATCTGATTAGGGAACTTTTTCTTCCCTTTCATCCTGGGAGAAGGAGGATGAAAAAGGATTAAAATGGAAAGCAAGCCCGGTGCTCGGGAGGTGCTGGTTTGATCGTGCAGATTTTTAGCCCATTTCCATTTAAAGAGAAATGTGTTTTTTCAGGATTCTTGCAACACTCACAGTACTGACATTCCTCTACTTTTCCATCATTTTTCTTTGGCCTCTTTTTCCTCCAGTTGGCTGCAAAGAGACAGACCCTTACATTTACATACATTGTATGCAGAAATAAACACTAGGATAGGTGTTACTCCCTTAAATACAACCAGGGAACGCACTGTAATAATGATAGTGAACTGCAGGTTCTATAGACTGAGGCAATGTGACTGCTCTAGAATTGCCTTTTCCTACAAGGATAAACACAAAGCTGTAGCCTCACCACAACATATGTATTTATCCTGGGTTAAGCTTGACCTGGAAATGCCACTCTGTTCGTTAAATGATTAACAGCTCATGAAAACTTGCAGCCACCTTCTCTGAAAATGCCACTTGGAGAAACAAAATCACCTTATTCACACTTCTGCCTCGCTCAGTAAGGGCCAGAGTTACGGTCACTTGCTGTGTTTGCCCTCCTGAGGGCATGATGTGGTCCTCAAAGGTGGACACAGATTTCACATAAACCCCAGTGCCCAGGGAGCTCTGAACAGAGAAATCTCTTCCAGCCAGATTTGTCCAGAATGATGTGTGGTTTAGGGCTTTTTTTTGTCCTTTTCCATCTCTTTTTCAGCACTCTCCACTAGCAACAGTTTGACCCTCGGACCATGCTGTGAGGAAGAGATAATCTACACATCATTCTCTCTTTTTTTTTTTCCTCTGCCCTAGAATTGTCATTCATCCCAATATGGAAACATGTGGTTTGAAATATAGCAACCTCTTTTCTTTATATACCTGGAGTATGCTTGAAGTCAAATGGAAATAAAAAATTTACTTGTTACTGCCACCAAAGATTTTTTCAGAAAAATTATTCAGTTTTATTAAGCACATAAAGACCCACAAAGTTGGTCTTTTAATGTACTTATATAGCCATAAACTTGTATCGCTGAAATAATTTAATTTTAATGATTTTTTTTATCTTCACATAACTTGTATATTTAGCAATCATACCAACAGAAAGAGAAATGCTCACTGGAGAAGCTTTCTGCTTAGAGATTAGGGGCAGGCCTATTCCTCATCCCCCCGCTGCTGATGAAAGCTTCTTAGTTCCCTGTTATGTGCTCTCATGGCTCCTGGGAGGATGATCCAGCCCTTATGACATCCTGCCTGGGTCTGTTCCAGCATCTTGGTGCTCTGCACACCAGGTCTGGAGCACTCAGGCTGCTCTAGAAATGCAGGTGGATAACATTTGTATCTGTCAGATATCAATTTACTGACAGGGCATGGGACAGTGTCAACCGCCACGTGACTCACAAAAAAGACCCCTTGCAACAAATAGTTAATGGGGTTCTCAGCTGAGCATCCCCTGTCATAATTTCTGGTTATTTAGTGAGGTCAGAATTACAAATTATTAAACCCAGTTAATAATTAGTTTAAGTGGACATTAATTAGTATTGACTAATAATGAGATTCTTACTACACCCACTTGCTTATCCAGAGACCTTCTCCTGTTTAATGATACAGAAGCAGAAGCCAGATGAATGGGTAATATTTACAGCTTATTGAAGAGAATTGCCCGAGTCAGAAGGAATAAATTAGCTGGTAATTCCAGAAAAGTCAAACATATAATTACCATGCCACAGGGTGTCTTGTCCTGCACCGAGCTCCCGGCCGAGCTCTCCTGCGCTAACACCGCGTTTGCCCCGGCCGCTGCCCTGAGCTGCGACGGGCACCACGGGGGAAACGTCCCCTTGGTGGGGGCTGAGGGGCAGCGGCACCGCTGGGACCTCACAGCTAAACTGGAACTGCAAATAAAATGTTTAAACACCTTATTCAGTGAGCTACAAAACCTGAGTTCCAAATATATCCTGTCTATCTTTGTCATCATTTCAGTCTCCACATGCTGGGTTTTGGGGCGGTTTGGGCTATTTCTTTCTCTCTTCAGCAAGCTGCAAAGTGTTTTAGCCCCATTTTCAGCGTATCCTCTGTTAACTTATTATGCAGATTTCATTTTTCTGGGGTTTTTAATTCAATCACTTAGAGTGAGGCACAGGTCTCTGAAATCCTTTTCATCTTGGCTCATTGCACATGTGGAAATGGGGCTGCAACACAACACGCTATGGTGAAGTTTCTCCTTTCTGCTTCAGGAGTGAATTACATTGCGGCAAGCTATATTTGGAGCTCTCAGGCACTGCTCTCCATCCTCTGCCTTTTGATGTTTTATACATTTGTCTGAGCTGCCTGTCTGCCGTTTGAGCTGGCTTGAAGTTATCAAAGTTTTATCATTTTTCAAGAATAAAAACACTTTCTCCAGCCCTTCCCCTTCCACCGCTTTTCTCCCGAGCGCAGCAGCTGCAGACAGCCACCACCACCGCTCCTGTGTCCCCACACCAGCCCCATCCTGCCAGTGCTGGGCAGCCAGCTGCCAACTCAGACCATGCCAGGGCTTGGGCAGGACAGAAGGTCTTTAGATGAGGGTGACGATGCTTTGGGCTCCTAATGTGCCCTTGGTCCAGGGAGCACCACGTGCTCAGCCCTCGGGATGAGGATGCTGGTACCCTGGGGCACGTCAGAGGGACGACTTTCTTTGCTGTGAATTTCTTCAGTCCTATTCCTGCTCCACTTGTGTGTTTGTTAATTGCTTGATCCAAATAAGTTAAAGCTGGTGAAAGCAATTCAGCTGTAGAGAACTCCAGTGGAAGCACCCACCCAGACGGGCAGATCAGTCACCTCCTGCGAACCCCGGCGCTTCCAGTTTGGTACCTGTGCTTTGGAAGCCATGCAGTACCTGGGTACATCAGCTGATCCCACAGGTTTGTCTCTCTGTAGTATTGCACATTATTTCAAGCTTTCCAACTGTCTTGAGTCCCACAGGACACGCTTTTCTTGGTCTTTGTGTTTGGCATTGGCACCCCTCTCCTGGAACCTGCAGGTGCCTGGTGTTCCTGCCAGCGTTTGGCTTAGAGCTGGGGAGAAGGTGGGGAAAGCCTCTCCTGCTGTGAGTCAGGTCTAGCAGACTGTAGGCAAAAATGGATTTCATTGCTTCTTCATGACGATTAGTGATTTTGATACCACTGATCATACGCGTTCCCAGAGCATTTGATTAATGAGACCATTTGTAAGAAGAAATAATAAGCCCGTGGCAAAAATACGACAGGAACAGAGAGATCTGTCTGTACTTCTCCTCAAAAGGCCCTGACTGTAAAGAAATTCCTAAAGGTTGTAAACAAAAGCTTTATAATGGTTTTCATCCTCCCATTTCCCTCTCCCTCTCCCACAGACCACTGGCAGCGTTAGAAATCAACGCATTAGCTGCAGATCGCTTCCTCCGGAGCTGCAGGCAGATGACACTGAAGTGTTTCCAATCATAACAAAAGTGGATTTCAGAAGCAGTAAAGGGGAGTCAGAGCCCGAGCCCTGCGGACCCGTGGGAGCATCTGCTGCCCCTGCAAAAGGAGGAGAGGCAGCTCTGTGCAGGGATGGAGCTGAGGGTCTGGGAGGGCATCGCTGAGCACAGCCCCACCGCGGCCAGCACGCGGGTGGTGGGGGGAGCACAGAGCTGGCCCCAGCACAGCAGCTCCACAAACGCTGCCCTCTCCCAGCCTTGTTCCAAGATGCCACAACAAATCCCTGAGCTGGTAAAACAGCAGGAGCAGAGGAAGGTCACGGCTACATGTCTGTGTCCTTGTAGCAGGAAGGAATTTCTTTGGCTCAATCCCCCTATGTGCCATCTCTCATCCAAGCAAGGGTCCTGAAGGGCTTGTATCAATTCTCATTTAAACCAAGTTATCTGTTTTTACACCAGATTCTGTATGAGGGACTCACATTTGGACTTGCAGCAATGACTAACCAGGGAAATATCATCTGTCCTTTCTTGTACCACGATGACAATACAAGCACGGGGGGAATTGTCAATACAATTAAAAAGTGGCAAAAAGTAGTGAAAGAAATGAGATCATGCTGTGCAGAAAACAGCCACCAAAGGCAGAGTCAGCTGATGGGGTCACACAAAGACATGGGACAGGCAAGATTAGGAGAAAACAGACTCTCCAGGATTGTTAGACTGGTGCCCTAATTCTTTTTCCCCTGTGGTATGCAAATACTGTACTTCTGGGTTTAATCCCATCTCTGGATAGTCAAAGTGGAGAAAGCAAATCAAAAATGTCTGGCAGCTGATTTTATTCCAGCTGTGGCCACCTGAGGTTTCTGTAATGTCCTCTGGAGCCACGGAGACAAGTGCTGTCAGGGACAGGCACTGCTGGAGATGGACACTTGCTCTGCCCCAGCCCTCCAGCTCTTGTTTCTGGTGAGTGAGAGTGGGCGATAAAGGTGCAATTATGTTGAGACACAAGAAGAAAGAAGATAAATTAGGGTCTTGCATTTATATAGCACATTTCATCCCCAACCATCGAGTTAACTGACTGATATACAAATTACATTTTGAGAGATCACTCTGTCCACCCCTGACATGCAGATATATATAATGTAATCATTATATTTTAAAGCAAACTTACTTATTAATGCAAACCCTACAATTGGGGTGAGCTCTTCTGGGCAAAGATGAATCAGAAGTGACAAAACTCCACCATCTCGTGACGAGCATGCTTAAGAATGAATGGAATAATTTAGATCCTCAGATCCCTCCGACGCGATAAGTTCAAAGCCAAACAGAAAATGTCTCTCTTCTCTAAGGATTCCAAACAGACTTCGCTAAAATGTAATTAAGCCCTAAGTCCCTTGAAATCAATCACTTCCAGAAACTAATACCCACCTTGCTGATTAGGCGGTGGGTAAGCCAGGGGCAATTAATGCATTAGTATGAAAATTGTTAACCATGAAAGCAACCAGTTTTGATGGGATAATTGCTCTGAGAAAGACGACTTGATGGTTAACAGCAGAAGCAGCGATGTGTTTGGGAGAGAGGAATCTACGATGTTAACTGCAGCTAATTAAAAGTGACCTAATTCTCATTAATACTATAGTTGATTGGATACAAACTTGAATCTGGGAGTACTGGCACGTGTCACCCCGGCTGACGCCAGCTGGGGGGTTTTTGTGCTTTATCTCGGACAGGGACAGGGTTGGGAGCTGTTGTCCCGGCAGTGGGAAGCGTCCATCGCATGGGAAAGGTGGAGCCCTGCCTCCTCGTTATTTTTCAGCCCACCCATCGCTGCCCAGCACCTCCAGCAGTCCTCTGCTATGTTTTGTGGAAAGATGCTTACAGCTGCTGTGTGATCTGGGCTGTAGCTGTGTCAGAACAAACTCACTGCAGCCCCCAGACAGGAGCCCGGTGAAACCGAGCCCGTCGTGTTTGAGCACTTTGAATAACGTGTTACATTTCAACGCTTTCCAGCATGTTTGTTCAGTGTGGCTGAGTGGAAGTGCCAGCAAAAAATGTTTGTTTTTCATACTCCCACAGTTAATGACCAATTTTCCACAAATCATAATAGCCTTATGCCATCAGGCTTTATAATTAAGTCCCTATTACGTGGTCCTGTTTACTCAGCACACACAGGAGCCTGACAGCCGTCCCTCTCCCCGGCACAGTCCCAAAATGACTTGTCTTGCAACACAACTTGGCAAATGATGGCTGAGCTCCTCCGACAGCACCAGAGACCGCGGCTCCAGGCGAGGAGAGAGGCAATTTCAGCAGGAAACGGGAAGCAACCCTGACACGGAGCCGATGCTGCGGCTGATGTGAGGCAGCACAGATCTGTCCATCCCCACCCGCCCAGCAGCTCTGCGCTGGAGCATCACTTTAGCTTCCCTGGAGATGCCCCATGTGCTCCTGTGGAAGAATCAGCCCTGATGGTCTCCCAGCCGCCTGGCTGAGGACACCCTGTGACTGCTGCGATGCTGCTGCGCTGTCCTGCGAGGGGCTGGCGGTGACCAGCAAAGGGAGGTGTGACTGGAAAAGCAGAGTCCCAGCGTGGTTGCTGGCTCTGTTCATGGCATGGCAGAAGACACACGTCAGGTTTCCCCCAGCCCTTGTTCTCCAGTCAGTCCTTCCTTCACGTGAATAAAGATATGAGTGATTCACTGGGCAATCAATATCCACTGCAGAAGGGAACAACAGCTGCATTCACTTATGTATGAGTGAGGGTAAAAGGTGGCAACAATTGAATTAATCATCCATTAACATTATATTGCTATTTATATGGCAGGGCAATTAATGACGAAAAACCCAATCACAAATAATTGAACAAAAATACCAAAATTGTTTGTGTAAATCGTTGCCAGTAATCTGAGAAACCCTTATCAATTCCATTGCTCCTTTCCTAGGAAGGTTTTGGACTGCTGTACCAGTGACTTTTCATGGCAGGTAGGATTTATCATCTTCACTACAGACCAGGGTAAGGCCCCACCAAACCACCACTACCCATGGGAGCAGAGCTCACGGAGCAGCACTTGGCTGCTGGGCACCAGGAGCTGCCCACATGGGTGTTTATATAGACAAAATAACCAAAAAGGCACAGAAAGAAGGGTTTGGGTCCTCCCACCCTCAGCCTCTGTCCATGCAGGACCTCATCTCTGATCTTCACCCACAACGCAACTCAACACCGTTCCACTGCTGACCCCATCCTCTGCTGGGACCTGGCTTCATGATTTTCCTTGAGTCACCTCCGTGATCATTCACCAGAGTACATGGAGCTCAAGAGGAATGAACACATGCTGGACCTGCCTGATTGGTTTCACACCGTTTTAAAGAGGATTTATTGTAGCACGAAGCTGTTGTGGCAGAGCACAGAAGCTCAGCGGGTGCATGTGTTTACATTGCCTTATACTGCTCAAGATAAAGCCCAACTTAAAATCCCTTAACTCTTCTTGACAACAAATTAGTTTCAGATCAAGGGCTCCTGCTCTGTCTCAAAACACGATTTTCACTTCCAAATTATTCATTTTGCCAGAAGCTGTTGCTAACAAAAAAAAGGCAAATTTTTAATGGTTTGTATAACGTCTTGTTCACTTACAGTTTTCTTCATAGAAAATTCTCTTTTTCACTTCATGCCAGAGTGTCAACTTTCCTATAATATTAATTAAGCCCAGCAGCCCAGGCTGCTGGGTACAAACCTGTGGGCACGCTCTGTGCGACCTCTAAACGCAGCATCCCTCACCCCTGAGCTCCAGCTGAGCAGGTTCTCCAACAACGAGCCATCACCTCAATGACAATGATCCAATTCATTACAAAGGCCTCCAAACTCTGAAATTTTAGTCCAGACTGTGGTACTAAAGCTTCCTCTGGAAGCTGTTTCAACAGGCAATAAACTCCAACCCCCTAAACCATCCTTTCCTCCTTTCCCCTGGGCTGTACACTGACATCGATTTTCTTTTTCTTTCTTAATGTTCCTGGAAGCCCTCAAGAGCTGTTCTGCAGACACATCAACACAGTGAAGAGCAAAGACCCTCCCCAGATGGAAATCCCAGCGAGGGAGCAAACCTGAGCAGCAGAGGATGCCCAGGCAGGGGGAAACTGAGGCACTGGGAGCTGGTGGAGGGCTCACAACACCCGAGAGCTGCACCCAGAGGGGAAAGCAGGATTTTCACAAAAGCCACAACTACCAGGGCCTATGCTACATAGAATTTATCCTGTAAGAATATTATTCTTCCAACACTGCAGTAGGCTGAAAACTTCATTCCTGACAGCTTCTCTATCCTCAGCAGAAAACAGACAAAATGGGTAAGAACTTAGAAAAAAATATATCTACTTTTCTGTATTTCCATTTGAGAAAACGAGGAAAGGGAAGGATTTCCAGTAAAAAGAAAAACAAGCAAACAAAATTATGTTCTAAAGATCTAGGATTTTGTAGAAAAATCAAGTTTGATGTTCAGATACAAGAAAAAAGCAGCAGCCCAGGGCGCTGGGCAGGACCCTCCCCACGGGGACGGCACCTGCCCTCCACCCGCACACGTTGGCCCTTTGCCTGGCAGCGAGTGCTCTGGGCAGCGGGAGGAAGGACACCACACAAGTCAGGCAGAACAGGGAGATTTTTTCCCCTTTTCATTGTTGCTGCTGGCTCACGATTGATTACCTTTTCTGCAGAGTTGCTATTTGTTTTTCTTAGCAATATATTGGATTCTCGAGGCTTTTAATCAACGGTAATTGATTGTGATTACCACTAGCTGCTCTCGAGTCTGCCCGGCTTATTTATTCCACATGCTCAAAGCAGGGGTTGTCTCACTCCACGTGTCCCCTGCCACCTCCTTCCCCTGTCAAGCACAAAGCCAACCCCAAATTTTGGGACAAGCTACACCAGCAGAAGTGAAGGCACTTGTTCTAAAATTCCCAGCAGCTCTCCACTCCCTGCAGAGCTCTCATCCTCATCCCGGCTTCCCTCTCTGCTTTTGAGGGGAACCCTGGAACTTCTGGTGAAACTTTAGGACTGAGCCTCTAAAAACTTCCTTGGCAACTTCAGCAGGTGCTGTGGGTGCAGCTGGAGCAGCGCTGGGATAAATCTTCTATTGGCTTAATGATTAATTGTATCCAGTGGAAAATTATTCCACAGGCACAACAATCAGCACTCAGTGTTTCCAAATGTTAGTTTCTTCTATAAATGGGTGTTAGCAAAAAGCAGATGGCAAAGATAATTCACTGTCTGCTGCAGTGTCCTCACCCATTGTCTCTGCTATCGCTGCCATCTCCGCTCAGGCTCTATTTACAGTTCCCCCTTCAGCTGCTGGGTAGTGTGCTGTGACAGGCTGTGATTTATGGTTAGTTTATCTGCTGTTTTAATTACAAACTTGTTGTTTAGTGATTGACTTTGAGATCAGGAAGGTCCCTGTGAAGCTGTGAGAAAGGGGTTAATTTTTATGTTCTCAGAGCAGCAGTTGCAGGTTCAACTCCTTCTACCCAGGCAGACGCTGGAACAGAGCAAACACTGGAGGAGGGCACTGAATTCCCCAGTAACATTTGGGCTTTCTGGCTTCTTAACCATGTGCTTTGGCCACCTGAGCACAGGTTCAACCACCCATCAACTGAGAGCAACCAACTCGCTCGCAGTTGACCAAGATTTTCTCCCTTCTGTGACTGCAAGTGCCTGCAACTCCCAAGGTTACGCTTGGGCTCCCAAGGTTGCGCTGGGTCCTGTCACAACACTGTCAGGCTCCTGACTGGGTTTCTCCTGAGTGAGGAGGCTTCTCCTTTGGTACACGACTGTCTGGATAACCTGGTGTCACCTCCACGCTCCGCCTGCTCCCACACCCATCTCTCGGGACCGATCTCAGTCTCTCAGTCTGGATCTCAGCCTTGTGTCACTGTCCCCCCCCTGCACGCCGCAGCTCGTGGCCGTTTCTCTGCGCCGTCCCTCGGGTCAGGTATTCGCTTGTTCACGGTTCTGTGAAGGGTTTTCTGATTGCATTATAACTTGGTTGCTTTTTCTGTTTGCTTTCCCCTGCAGGCTTTGCTCAAGCAGACCATCTACCACTCCAGTGTTCCTGTAATCTGAAGACGAAGCTGTCCCTGCTAGCCGTTCCTCTGCCCCTCTGAGACACTGATCACTGGAACAGCCCAGACAACCCTAACGCTCCCAGCTGTCAAGATGCCGTGGGAATTTTGAAACATGTCAACTCCTCTTTAGCTTGTGAGACAAGAAATCAGCTGGATGGAGGCTTAAAGGAAAGAAGAAGAGATCGCTCCCCAAACTAAACAACACCCATTTGCTTCCCTGACACACGCAGAGCACCAGCACCGGGAGAAGGTTCTGCTTTCAACCGCCCCAGTGCGAAAACCTGCAGCTGCTTCACTACTTGGGTTTCTCTGACAGCCGATTAAGGATGATGACGGCCATCTGTTCCTCTGCTAGGTGAAGGGCTTGCTGGCTGGCTGAGCGGGGACTCTGCTGATGTGGCCTCTGTCCATGGAGCCATCGTTAACCTTGGCCATGGTGGTTGCAGCCCATGGTCAGAGCTGATGCTCCCACCAGGACACGCTCCCACGGGGAACCCGGCTGGGGTCTGTGCAGAGCAGCAACCTCCCTCCAGGTCTGTGGAGCCACCCCACAAAACTCTCTGATGTGTCAAGAGTTTCCTGTTAGGTTTTGCAGGATGGTTACCATTCTCTATTTAATACCGGACACCTGCCGAGGAATTCATTCCCCACACTACTGCTTTCCACAGGAGCCTGCAAATTTAACCTGTATCAGTGGAAAATCCTCTGGGATACCCTGCACATACTGGCTGCAACTGGGTTTTAAGGACCATTTAACTCTATGGGGCTTGAGACCAGCATGGGGATCTTTCCAGACTAACATTTGCAGGACATTAAAAACAACCCCCCCAAAAAAAACCCTCAAACACCAAAGTTTCTGATCAAACCTGTTCCTTTTTGCACTCCAGCTGCAACTTTTTACAGTGCAAAAGCAGATCCTTCATGAATCATCGAATCATCAGATTTGAGTGCTCCTGAACACAGAACCCAAAGTCAAAAGACAAGGTCTTGAAGTACACACGTATCACAGAGAGAGAGAAACGTCTCTCGTCCTCAGAGCCAGTGTACAACTCCCTCTAAGGCCAAACAGCCTGTGTAGGAAGTCCCTCACTGCTGCAACACAAAAAGGAGCCTATTTTTGTATAGCATCAGGTCTTGGAGACAATCCAGAGGCAGCTCTTACAATCCACGCTGACTTCAGGCTGACTCACATCCTTAACTCATACATGCCATTGTCTTTATTCAGATTTCCCATTTACATTGCAGGCATCTGACACGGGTTAATTACAGCTTTTTTTTTTTCCCCAGAGAATATTTCTTTTGTTTCTCCCCTTTATATTTAGCACATTTATAAAGGGCTAAAGCAGGAGTTTATGAAGATGTTCCAATTACAAAAGTCTGCAGTAGCACTGGGGAGGAATGGAAAAAATTCTTCATATACAGTAAACAGGGGCTGGAAGCTGGGACCATCCCTTGCCCAGCCCCTGCCACGTCCCCCAGCCACCCCCAGGGAAATTAATCACTCTCTCTCATTTGCCAATTCTACAGGCTTTGAAGCTCCAACCCTTGGCTTGCCATGCAGCACCAGGAGCGAGCTGGGGAACTGTCCTCTCCTCTCACAGCCAGCACTGCTCCTCTGCACGAGGCGTCCTGTCCTCTGCGAGCCTGAGGCAGGTGCAGATGGGACGCCTCAGCCTGACAGATTTTATGCAAGATGTTGTATTTATATACTCTTCCTCTCTGATTACACCCTGCTTGAAATAGAGCAAGACCTTTTGCTTTCCACCCATGTTCACAAGTCCTGTCTACCAGTAAATTTGCCCACAGACGGTGAAAAAAATCAAAGGGATGAAGATGTCCCTGGTTAAGCAGAGTAGCTGGGCTGGAGCTGGTGCTGAGTTGGTGTCTCTGCCCAGGGAACACAGAAGGTGCCACTTGGCATCTGCTGAGGATCTGACCTCACAAGTTTCCCTTGGGCAAGAACAGAGGGAACAATCTCTGCTGCAAAATGCACAGGGGCTCAGACTGACACAGAAAACTCCTCGATGACCGCCCAGCCGAGCTGCGAGTCCCCAGGCTGGCTGTGAGCACGTCCCTCAGCATTCCCCACCTCCAGGAAAACAAAACAATGCTAATGCATCTCGTTCTGTGCTTTAACATCTGCCTGGGAAGGGGGAAGCTCAGACACCTCTGAGCAGAGCATTGCTCACCTTTGGTCTGGCACAGACACCTCTGCTGGCAGCGTACGGGACTGGGATGGGCCAGGTCTGTGCTTTGGAGGGACACGCTGAACAGCATTAGGCAGCTTCCTTCAGCTTGTGTACCAGAGACAATTCCCATTCTGTTCTGCCTCTTTTTATGCAGCCACCTTGTAAAAGGGGAGGAAATGAGAGAGTTTAAAGTAGAAGCAGGAACGTGGAAAGCGCTGGATAGAGGCGGCCGCAGAAATCCGGGGGGAAATGGATTTAATGGTCCGCTCAGCTGCTTGAATGCTGCACCATGGCCAGGGCACAGGGCAGGAATAAGGACACATTAGACCGTAACTCCAGTGGAGAATTGGCCAAAACCTGCTGCATTTAACAGATTACGGCAGATTATACTAAATAATGATTTATTTCTTTGAAGCTGGATTTCACACATCTGGTTTACAGCCTGACCACACAAAGTGGCAAAGAGCTAAGCCAGCCTGCCTGAGTGGGTGTAAGGGAGTGCAGAACACTGCTAACACGCTGTTCCTCACAGGCATCGTGGTGTACAAAGTGCAAACTTACAACAAGGGTTTCCTCACCTCAGGCCTCACACACTTGCTCTCGTGCCAGTCTCCCTTTTAACTCAGAATGGCTGAGAGTGGGAGAACAGAGACGAGGTGAAGTTGTCAGAGGTGCCTGCAAGCTGTGGAGAGGCACAGAAAGTTTCAAAGAATAAAATTTTGATGAAAACTAGAAATTAAAATGCATAAAGCTTTTCACTCCCTCTGTTTCAAAGAAGCAATGTGCTTTTAAGAACGTATCATTGGTATTTGTGAGCCCAGATACCTACAGATAAGAAGAAAAGCCTTGAAGTCTCTAGAAAGACAGGCAGGTACCAGAGAGCACCCCAGTCTCTGGTAGCCCTCACCCTTCCTTCCCTTGTCCAGTAAGTTTCATTGCAAAGGGAGGGAGGAAAACTGTATGGAAGGCAAGAGAAGTCAACAGAGACTCAGCAAAGAATTCAAATGGGGTGACCCATGTGTCATTCAGAATAACAAATGGCTCATTCCACTTATCAACTGCACTTTTTATTATTATTATTTTTTTAAGACTGGTTTCCGACTCCTTATTCAGTTACTTGGACCTGTCGATGTCTCTTGTGCTGAATCAATACGCTTTCCTAGAGAACATGGAGTAAAAATCCATACTCCTCCTGCTCAGCAGTAAAATCATGCAGGCTTGGTGTTCAGGTGCCTGAGTGATGGCTCTGTGGGCAGTGTATTAAAACTGTCAAGCGCAGATGCTCAGGTAATAAAATCACCCATTTCCTGCGTTGATCTGCGCTTACCCCCTCTTGGCCACTGACCTGGAACATCATTTGCAGGATGCATGAGCAAAGCAAATTACCAGGTGAGCTCCCAAAGACTCTGGGTCCTCCTCAGAGATATTATTTTGCTACCAAAGTCATACTGAGCCAGAAGGTGCAACGCCAAGAGAGATCCGGGCTCACAGTAGGGACAGTTGTGAACACAACCCTCGAGCACAGGCACTGGGGAATGGGTGGCACCAGCGGGAACCCCAATTCCTCCTGCTTGCCTGGAGCACAAGTGGGTGTTGAGGAGGTGCCACCTCTTCCCTGGCAATGGGCCACCAAGGAGAGGAGCAGTTTGGAAGCACACAGGCCATGGAGGGTGCATGTCAAGGGAAAATGGGTTTCTGCAGCGGCGGGTCCGGGTGAGAGGATGGCACAGGGCACCTCGCCCAGGGGATCTGCTGACCCATCAGCAGCCTCAGCTGCTGTGCAGCACCCAGACAACCCCCAACACATTCCTAATGCCAGTGGCCACTAACAGTACCCAGGGCACATGTGGAAATAATTAAAACATCACAGTATATCATCAAATAACCTGCTCATGATGGCAGCTTCATTCTCATGGCCGTGCAGTGTTCTCAGCTGGCCTCTGCCACCAGGGAGGGCATCAGCATCCCTGGGAGTCGGTGCTTTTCTGCTAACCCAGGCAGATGACAATGGCCTTTATCACATCCCGTACCCCTGTGCTGTGCCTAGCTGTAGGGCACAGGCCTAATTTAAATCAACAACTGAAAAATAGATGGAGAAAAAGCTATTTTCTCAATCAACACTTACTGACAAAAGACCTGCTGGAATCTGCAGCAAAAACCAGTAAAACCAGCACCACAGAGCTGTGGGAATGGGACTGTGCCACTGCTGTGTAATTCTAAATCCTTCTCACGGGGGAGGAAGCGGGGAAAAGCTTTTTGCTGTGACTCCTTCTCTCTCCACCCTGAGTTTGACAGATCATAGAACAGATAAAATCAGCTGCCTTCAAAACTTGCTGGGAAAAATACCCTGCAGTCACCTGCCAGGGTGTGACAGCCACAGCACAGCCATTTCCCCGTTATTTCATTCATGGATTACATCATCTTCACGCTGTTCCAGGGCTAAATCCCCACAGACAGCCACAGCCAAGTGCTCCTTGTCGCCTGCGTCTGACCTCTTCTATTGGGTTCCTCAAAGTACCTCAGCTTGAGGAGCTTTGAGCCATTGTTGCATGTGACAATTTAATGCTTATGAGCCTTTTCAAAATATTTTGTACTTAGCAACAGCAATAATGACAAGTTAACTGAATTTTAGTTCTAAAACCCACAGGAAACAATGCATAACAATATCACCTAGTGCTGTCCAAGCTGCACTCCCTCTAGTGAGCGAGGAAAGCAGATCTACAGTGATGCTCAATTCTGTGTGCTTCTGGTTTTCTGTTCAGGTCTAAAGTTGGATTGTGTTGTTGGTTTTGGTTGGGGTTTTTTTTTTTTGAAGGACAAAAAAAAAAAGAGAATCTGAAAATTTATACAATGCTTGTAGAGTGCACACAGAAACCCCCTTGAGACAGCTGGAGTCTAAGAAACAAAATGAGAATGGAATGAAATTTTAGCCTATCCTTATTTTTTCTATTTTATAACAGAATTTTAGATGGACTTTTTTCCTTGAATCAACCTGCCTTGTCTTTTCTCTGCATTCCCTCGAGGCTGGCCTCTTCATTTCAGTGTCTGCTTATTCAAAAATTGGCCAGGCAGCCAGCCTGGAAACGACTTTGCTCCAGGGAAAACAACCGAGAATGCTTCGTATTGGTCTTGTTTGGATGCTCTTGCCCACTGGGTGAGCAGATCCTGACTTCTCTTTGAAGAGGCAGATACCAGGCTGGCATGCCAGGAAGCTCCATTCCAGCACACAGTTTCATTAATCAAAGAGTTTATTAAGCCATGAATAAGAAACTGGGTGATTAGAAACTTGTTGAAGCTGCCCCTGGCGAAACGATTGCCCCCGCACCGTCAGCACGTGGAGCCGGAGCCTTCGTGCACCGAGCTCCCCTGTTCTGTCAAGAAGGATAAAGAAACAGAACTGCCCAGGGAAAAGCCATTTGGAAGGGTTTCTGTTTTCCTTGCAGCTCCAAACTACCTTTTAATTGGTTTGAGTTGATGCAAGGCATTTTTAAAGTCATTTTTTAAATATAGCCAAAGAGTTAGGAAAAAATATTCTGGCTGGAACAAAACGTTCCCTTCAGTGCAAAGGTTTTTCTTTCCCAACTGCTTGGTTCCAGCAGACAGAGATTAGAGTTCTTTGGTTTATATTGTCAAACATACTGTTTCAAGTGTATATATTTGCGATTGATTCTTGAGAGCGGATTTATTACAGAGTTAAAAACAATTTACATTAAAATGAAAATTGAGCTCATTCGCCCCATTTCATGATCATTATAACAGCACTTCTGGATCATTTCTTGGTTTGTATTCAGTACAAGAACATTTTAATGAGCCTATTGCTGCGGATTTGAGCGACTGCATTGAAAGATGCCACTAAACAGCATCTTCCTCTCTGGCTTCACTATGTTAATTTTCTCTTTCTGTTGCTTTTCTTTATCTTTCCTCTTGCATTTACAGGTACAAATGTTAACCCCATCCCATGGTGCTTGTGGAACTGAACAACCCTCTATTGTCTGGTCAGAGATTTGTGTTTCATTAGCAAATCCCAGTATTATTCCTCCCTCGCTGGCCTAGTGAGCCCAGTGCAGTGGTTTTCTAAGGAGCGTGTCAATAATTGATCTTAAAAGGATTTGTGCCCATCTCAGTCACGCTTTCCCTGCCACATTTACTCCAACATATGTCTGCAATCTACAGGGGCAACACAAACAGATCCACCATCCACATGACTGCGCTTGGGAGCTAAAAATAACCTGCTGAAGGGAATACATTAAGTTCTGCATGCAAAACGCCTTGTGTTACGTGTCTGTTTGCACTGCTGGTAAAATGTGTGTTGAAATATCTGTGGCCTTGATGTCTTGTATTCACAGAATAGGGCTTTGGCAGCCAAAAATACCACCCACCACACACACTTCAATAGCAGGAGTATTAATCTGTTTAATTTTTCCATTCTCTGCTGTTCTGAAGGTCAGGTATTTGCCTGCTCTACCTCAACAGCTTTCAAACTACAAAACAAAGAATAGTTAGAAGTAGACAATTAGGGCTTAGAGGGAAGTGTCGCTGAGTAGTCATTCAAACCCAAGAGGAAATTTCAATTAGATCATGCTTATTACTCCTTCATGTTTGCTTTCTGTTAATCTTTGAGCACTTGAACACTGAGAACATAAAATAGTCTTTCTGCCCCTCCAAACACGAGCTAACGGACGAGCTGGTGAGGAGCTGAACCTCCACGGGCAGCTGGAAGGATGCATTCACAGGAGCCAGGGGAAATACTGTTCACTTTCTTCTCTTGCTCTTAGTAATGGATAACAGCTACTGAATGTGCTTATGGAGAAGAGAAATACTGAACAACAGCTGCCCTCATTGCTGCTGACAGAAACCTGGAAGCACTCAAAAGCTGAAGGGATTGGCCTGAAAGATACCAGTGAGATCCTCGAGCCGTCAGGAGGAGCAGGGGTTGGCAGAGGCCACCGTCAGAGCCAGGACCGGCCACCGTCAGAGCCAGGACCGGCCACCTCCTCCCCGCCAGCCACACGGCTTTGCCCTGTGTCCCAATCACTGCCCCGGCCTTTCTGCTTCACTGTAAAAGTCAACCACAAACTACTGTGACCAAAGTAATTCTTTTGCTTCAGGAGCTTTGGACAATCCATACTGTCAATATTTGCTGCTTTATCCAGTTTGATTACATCCTTTAATATTTTTCCAGAAGATCTCCTGGTTTAAACAAAGTTCACAGAGGCTGAATGCTTTACAAGCTTCAGATTTTCTTGTGCAAGTCCTTAAGCATTTTCTCAATTTTCTCAGTATTTGGTTTCTTCTACAATTATTGACTTAGTCCAGAAGTGGATGAGTATCCCACGCACATTTATGAACATACTCACGCATATGCTCAAATATATACACATTTATTTATCCATACGTATTGGAAGTGCCTACATGTTCTCCTTTATTAATACCAAAGGTACTTGCAAAAGGATAAACCCTGCCTACAGGTCTTGTATCTCCAGTAACCATAGCTCCTGAATTCCTCATCTTTCACATTAGTATCCTCAAAACATTTCTGTAAAGGAACACTATTAGCCTGACTTTGTGGGAGGGAAAGAGACAGGAGAGCCAGTGTGGGGACAGACAGATGCTCTCCTTCCTCCATTCTGAGCCATCCTCACCTGGAAGCTGTGCACCTGCACAACACAGCTCCATGCCATGAAAATCAACAAGCCCGAGCCCTCCAAGTAACAAACAGCAGTAAAATCACAGTAAAAAAAAATCCATGGTAATTCTTCCTTCAAACCCAGATACAACTCTGAGGGGTCTGAGCTTTTCATTACAAACGCAAAAGACCACCTACATGGTTAGAGAAACAGAATTTGGTGCTTTCATGTTGGCAAGAACATATTCCTGGATGGCCATGTGTGCCATTCATCCACCCCAGTGAGAGCAGGGACCAAGGCAACCCCAGAGCAGAATAACCCCATGAACACAGGAGCTCTGGTCAGAGCAGCACTGGTGTGAGCTGGTGCACGCCCCGGCAGTCAGAGCTCCAGCAGAGCAGTCGATCAGGCACCTCCGAACTGTGCTGACTGGAAATAGAAGGAGCCTCGTGACAGGGAAATGGGGAGCAGGTGAGAACAGGGACATGGGCAGAGTGGAAGAATGGGCTGAGCTGCTCTGACTGCTTTCTGTCTTGGAAAATATCAATAGATTTTAAATAATCTTTATTTTGTTAAACACTGTTAGGAGCAAGCTTGCTTCTTCCCTAACGACAACGGATGAAATCACTCTGTGGGAGGGAGGAGGTGAGCGTTGTTACCTTTTCTATTCAGACACCTTTGTTATGGGAACTCCTTCCCACCAGGGAAGCCTCACTGCTCTGGAACACACAATCCTGTACATTAAAACAGCCCAGACAACCACACCTGGTGAGGCCTGAGAGGGAGCTGATGGTTGAGAGCAACGCTCCAGCCACTCATCAGCACCAGTCAAAGCCCCAGCAACCCTGTCACCACGTCCTGAGGTTTTTGAGTCTGAAAATCCTCTCTTTTGGACTGTCAGTAAATGTGACACACAGATACAAAGCAGCAAAGACTGCTTTTGACAGCTCACATTAAAAGAAAAACGAAGTAAAATGGATAGAAATAAAATAAGGAATGAGGTGGCAGAAGGGGCTTTATCTGATGGATAGGATTTTAAAGTGGGATGTCTGATGGCTTTCATTAATCATCACCTACAAACAGGAAAAAGCTTTCATTTGCTTCACACCACTATTTTGTTCCTGTTTATACTGAAGAATTCACCTGAAGATTGCTGTGAGCCAGGGGAGGGGCTCACACAGATCAAAGGGAAGGTCCAGCTCCCCTTCACGCGGCAGCTGAGCTGCTCTGCACGGGGCTCTGGGGACAAACCCTCCTGCCACGGGGCCCTGGGCTGGCTCTGCAGCCTCGGGAGCACTGGGACACGCTGGACACCTCGGGATCAGCAAGGCTGGCTTCCTCCCCCGCCAGGAAAAGGGCTCACCTCGCCACCCAAACACTTTCTTCTTGCTTATCTGCAAGGACTGGTCTTGGAGTTCAACTTCACCATGTCAAAACTCACAGATCGTATTTCTGCAACTCCCTCAACAAAACTCCTCACACCGATAAGCCCAAACCTTCCAGTGTGCCCACGCTGCAAACCCAGCCTCCCCCACTTGTTCTGAAGTGGCCAAAGGCTGGAAAATGCTCCTATTTGCTCGGTGTGCTCCTTATTCTTGGTGCTGGGTTATACCACACTTCAGTTATATTTCCGTGTGAGCACTTTTACATTACACTGGTGGTGATGATGGCTTAGGGGAAGGTGCTTTTTTAGTGGGTTTGAGAATGTGCAACATTAAATAAGTGTATTTCTAAATAAATGATGCTGGGTGTTACTACCAGCGCTGTCACAGACCTGGGGCCTCTGTCCACCATCGTGCACTGTTTGCACAAGGAACAGTGAACAGGGGAGAGATGAGACCAGATGACAGAAATGGAGGAGTGCAAGGGTTTGCCAGGCTCTGTCCCCAGGACAGGGAGAGCTGCCCCAGTCCCATCACTAACCCTCTGAAAAATAGAAATGTTTCACTCCCCACTTTTTAAACAGAATTGTCACCTCCTCTGCCGTCCCCAAATGAGGGATGGCTGCTTCTGCTGTGGCTCTGGCAGAAATGTCCTGAGCTGGTTCTCTAATTCTTCTAATTGATATGGCCATAATAAGCTTTTCACTAGTGAGAGAATTCACATTAAGTAGCTTTTCCTGTCTGATATTCCTTCTCATTTTTCTTCCTTGTCTGTTACTAACATCTGTTGAACAAAATTGATAACAATAGGGGATTCATTACTGCCATGCCAGGGGTGCCCCATCAATCCAGATGCTTCAGAGGTTAAAATAAAAAATATTCTCATGTTCAAAAGGGAGTCAAACACTAAATAGACGTGTTTTATTGCCAAAAATTATGTTTTTATGAAAGTTGTGTGCTACTTGGTTATTCAGCTTATTAGTGCGTTGCACACTTCTCCCCTTTGTGCATGGCTTTGTTTGTTTTTCTGGTGTTCATAGTCAAACCATATTATCTTGTATCACTCAGTCATCGTGGGAGCTGGCACCAGTCCAGTTTTACCCAGCAAACATATTAATCTTGACAATGCACCTGGGGTTTCACTCATTCTTACTCTGGCTTTTAATAGACATGTCCCCATGCACTCAGTTTATTACCTTGTTTATATCAAAGAGCGAACTGAAGAGCTGTGCACCTGAGTAAATCACCTCAATTATCAAACTCAGCTACTTGACCAAAGGCTTTAAACCACTATAAAGTTATATTTAAAACTCTGCACTCAGCTACATGAAGATATCTTAGTTTGCATCCCATAATACATAACTACTCCAGAGAGGCAATACATTTATATGAGTTTATGTGCTTTTTATATTAGCAATCTTTTAGAAGTTCTTTGAGTAGATGGATATTCCAGGTAAGGAGGAATAAAGCAGTCTGAGGCCATAACCATGTGCTCAGGCTAAGAACCCCCTGCCCATGGCTGGTCAAATATCACCACCCCAAAAACTCTACCTCTAGGCTATCAGGATCCCAAGTTAAGAGAAATGTGACCAGAACATGTAAGGACTTTAGACATATGCAGAACAACAATAAGACAAAGAGTTTATAACAGATGCATTAGTAAAAATGAACAAAACAAGGTCCTGTAGTGACTGCAATAAAGCAGCAATCCTGACAAGCCTCTGACAGTTTCTATACTTCTCCAAAGCCTTAAGAAATGGAGTTCTTGGTTCTGCAAAATTACACCAGAAATCTAAAATTCATTAGCTTTATCCTAAGTTTTTTTTCCCTGGTATTTTCATTTCTGGTCCAACTAGCAACACCTCAAAACCAATTTCTCTCTCCTGATACTTCAAATGCCTACAGAAGGACTGTTCATCAGGAGAGGTAACTCTGGTGTGGGCAGAAGCCTGAAAGCCCAAGGATGTTGCAGAGATGAGGTCTGGCTGGAGTCAGAGTGCTGACACCAGAGACCATCCATTTTCATCAGAATCATGAGAGAGATGTCAAATTTAATTCATACAGAGCAGGTGCCCTGAGCAGCAGAGGATCAGACCAGCGGGTGACTCAGGAATCAATGTGGTTATTAATGAGCATTGGAGAAAGAAGCCACCTGAACAGATGAATATGCTGAGAGAATCTGAGCTGAACCGTTCCTACGAGCAGGAGCAGCCCAGGATCAGAGGTGATCAAACATATGAGCAGCCAACAGATCCAGCCACTTGCTGGTATATTTAGGAAGTCTACACCCTCCTCTACTTTGCTGTCAACATTTAGATCTCATCGGGCATCAGCTCCGTACTCCGTTAACACGCTGGGAGCGGGGAGGAACGTGGCACACGCCGGGAGGCAGAGCTGGAGCTGCAACAGCAATGTTTACTGGCACCTTCTCCCCCAAATAACTGGCAAACTTCCTTCCTGACACAGAACTGCGCTTCTCCAAAGTTTTCTGTTTGGGTGGGCAGGAGCTGGTGTTCCTCAGTTTTGGGCAGGTAATTTACCTCCTGATGTTTCCCTGGATCAACGCAGCGAAGCTGATGGAGACACCCTGAGCCGATGAGACACAGGAGCTGCACCAGGGAGGTTTTTAGTTGCCTGTTTTAACATCGTTCCCAGCTCTGCTCTCCACCCAACGACTCTCCAAGGGTGCTGGGTGGGGGGTGCAGAGATATAACTGCCCTTATTTAAGGCCACAATTACTACAACAGACCACTTTTCAAAGACTCTCTCAGCCCTAGCTGTTTGTTAATCATCACTCCATCATCATCCTCCTCTCCAGCAACCCATCCAAGCCGGCAAATATTTGGGTTTATAATGACATTAGCAAATTCCAGGTTGTGCATCTCCTGCTCCAGCGAGGGAGCTGCCACTGACACCAGCACAAGTTCATTTTCTCCTCCAGTGTTTGCAGACAAGCTGTGGTCTCTGTCCTGATGGAGAGACATCGCTCCCGGGGCCTCGTGCCCAGGAAGCACCCAGCACGTCAGCGCATCCCACTGCAGCCCAGTTAAATGCTTTCCTGAATTTTAGACCAGGCTCTGGTTTGAAGCAGTCTGCAGAAGAAAAGAGAGATCTTTTTGACATGCTTTGAGCAATTTTACTGTTGCCACAAGGTGCTTTTTTCCTCTCCCATCCAGAGGATGAATTGTTCCATTTCGCTCCGAAGGGATGTCATTAATTTGGGTGTCTGCGTTATAAATGTGTGTTTTGCTGATATGTTCTGTGTGTCATTCAAAGCAAAGTCTCTCCTGTCTCATGGCTCTGCAGCACAAGAGCTATCACAGCCTGGAGCCAAGGCCCCATTGAGGAAAATAATTATCCAAAAAATAATTAAATTAATTGACCAGGGAAGTAATTCTGTGAGGCTGTGGGGATAATTAAAACCAACACATGTTTTGATGCATTTATAGCACAAATGCTCAGGGCCACAGTGTTAACTGGGCTTTTTAGCTCCATGCTTTGCCCAGCACAGCTCTCCAGGCATCCCCCTCCCTGCTTAAACTTAAGCTGCAATAATAAATATGGATAATATATATAATAAATATATATAACAATGCACTTTTTGTTAATGATATTCAATGCAAATGGGACTCACACTCCTGGGGCTCAAGAGGAACATGACTGAGATTTGCCAAATCATAAAGGCAGAAGAGGAGGTCGATGCAGAACTCAAACCCCTCAAAACCAGAACCTGCTGAAGCAAGCAGGGAGGGTGTTTGGAACCACTGAAAGGAAGGGTTCTTGAATCCCCTGGTTTTAGTCTGGTTTTTAGCGCAGGCAGTGAACTGGGGACTGCTGCCAGGGGAGGCTGTGGAGCCAGAGCACCAGGAAGGAACTGGTAGATTCCAGGACAACAGGTCTGTACCAGACACTAAAAGCAGGAGGCAGGGACACACCCCTGAAACCTGGAGGCTAAAGGGCAGAAGTAGATTTTTTTAACCTCATTTGCTTCTGTGTGTGTCGCTTTGCTCTGCATGGGCAGACCCAGGGGAAGACCTGGCGGCCCTGTCCCAGATTCCCTCGTGCCAGGAGATGCCTGGCATCACCTGGGTGCACTCTGGGAGGTAGCCCAGGATGGGAACCTGTACCACGGCTCTGGGGAGGGTCACAGGGCTCAGACAGCTACAGAGACACCAAGACCAGCTGAAAGCAAATTTGCTTCTATGCGAGTACACTTAAAACAACAAACATCATCTGAGCAGGAGAGAGATGGATGGACCTTCTTAATGAACTGTTTCTTATGGCATATTTGTAATCATTTGTTTGATATTCCTGCAGTCCATTACAAACTTCATTAAATTTACTTGCCTCACAGGCATTTCTACCTCCTATAATCAGCCTCATTCCTGTCCAAGATAAATTGCTTACTGGGATAAGCTGATCCTATACAAATGGAGCTTGCTTTGAACTCCTCTTGATAAGTAGTGTAACACTGAGGCACCAGAACGAAGGTTTCTCTGTTGTTTATCTTTGCAGTGATATGGCATGAAATAAAAATGGGTGTCACTTTGCTACCTGAGCTGCATTCATCAGGCTGCACGGAGATTACGAAGTACTAGTCAAGGTAAGGAAACAAAACAAAGTAAACTAGAACACTTAAAAGACTTTCCATTCTTTGATGTCTGTATTTAATATTGATGTGTTGCAGCCACCAAGACATGACTTTGAAAACTTAATGTTTTCCACTAGAACAAAACCAAGCTCCTCAGTTTAATTTATGGTTTTAAACCACTCCTGATAGTTGTACCAAATCCTTTATTTTGTATTTTTGAGAAACAGCTGATAATTGTTCATATGTTCTATACCTATCATCACTTTACAGCCTCCTAACATCTCTCTGCTTCTGTCCTCTCTTCTCCAAAGGATGAAGATCCTCCCACACAGGGCAACACCTCATCATCCTCCTTGAACCAGCACAAGGTGCCTCAGAGCAGCTCTGCAATCCTGCTGCTTTATTACCCTGCCCTGGGTCTTGGGAAGTTGCTTTTCATTACGTGAGTCATCCCCCAGAAATCCGAGCAATGGGACTCTTCAGCATTATGTCATGGTTGGAGAAACCAGCATCTAGCTCCATAATTACAGTAACTACAATGCTTTAATGTTGATGTGGGTGTAAGCTCTTAATTAACACATATTTTAAGAAGCGCTTAATGCTTATGACAAAAAGCACTGAAACTTAATGCACCCACTGAATAACAGCATAACCTGCTTTCTTCCAAATAAGAAAGTAGGGAATTATTAGACATCAATGCATCATTCGCTAATGAGTTGTAATTCTGTATTAATTTACCTACTAGTTGATTAGATAAGAGAGTTTTACAAAACCTGTTTAGAGATTGTGGCTCCAGAAAACTAGCTCAACATCAGAAAAAAAACAGAACAAACAGTTATTAAACTCTTCTCTATGGTGCACCTGGAATAATTCATCAGTTGGTATCTAAATAAAATTCATAAAAAATTAGATCTCAACTGACAAATGATAACATTGAAATAGCCCAGGCAGCACCCCCCAGCACCCAGCTGCTGGGGAGGAGCAGGGTTTGCTGCAGTGCTCACAAGGGCAGAGCCACCCAAACCAGGAATTCTGCAATTTCCACATTTTGGGCTTTCCCCTTTGGTTTCCAAGGCTATGGCCCTAGAAATCTGTTCCCTGTAACACCCAGCTATTAACAGAACTGTTGCTGCTACTCTGGCCTTTTCCAAAATAAACACCATGAGCCTGTTGTAGCATCAGAAAAGCCAAGGCTCGAGGAATTTTCTCTGCAAACTCCACGGTGGAAGGGCATTATTTTTTAATGGAGAGAAATGGTTCAAAGCTGCTTTCTGACACTGCCTCCTCCCATTCATTGCCATAACAGTTGCAATCAAGTATTTCACCTTCTCCTAATGCATACTCAAGAGTTATTTCTGGAAGAAGATAAGTGAACAACAGGAAAGAAAAACATAACCGAAAGCAAGAGAGAAGCCCTTGGGTTTAGGGCTGGTCCCTGAGTGCAGAACACGCAGCTCTGCAGCGAGGGTCCCTTCTCCCTGACTCACTCTGCACCGCTCACGCATGCACCCAGGTTGGTCTGGTGATGAACATCTTGATGGATATAAATGCCAACAGGCATTTGTGGAAGGAACCCAGCGTATTCAGAGACCCTGAAGTGACTTTGAGACCTGGAGCTCCATTTTCAGAAGTGACTTTATGAAAGTCCAGTGGAGCTGCTCTGGGGAGAGCCCCATCAACTTCCCCTGGTTTAGCCAGGGTCAGAACAGTGTTAGCCCCTAGAAACAGCTGATGTGCATCTACAGCACAACTGTGAGGATGCAAACTCAAATCCTCAGGGTTTATAGCTTGAAAACCCTGACTTTTTACCACCTATTACTGATGCTTCCACAACAGCAACACATGGCTGGTGCTGCTCAAATTCCTGAAGCATTTCCAGAGTTAAATAAGAGAGTATTTGGAGTAAATATAAAATTCTATGTACTAGTCTTATATGTTTCTGAGTATGGTTTATTACTCAAAAGTGCTATCAACATCATCCTTATTAAGAAAAACCCACAAACCAACCCCACACCAAACTTATTTTCCAATAAAGTGTCAAGCCTACCTGCTTCAGACACTCGAGGGACTGTGGAACTACAGATATAGAACGTCAAAAGGATCTATACAATAACTGAAAGTATTAAATATACACATTTCAAGTGGGTCAGACTATATGCATGTTTTCCTGCTTGTTATTTGCTAATTTTAATACACTTTCTTGTCACCCCAGCTGATGTTGAAGCACAGATCAATATTTCCAGAGGGTTTTAAGCACTAGATGCTGAGGGGTCTCAGGCTAGAAAGAGCAGCAGAAAAGCTAAGATGACATCCTCACAGTTAGGAGGAGTGTCTTACTCTGCTGAAAGTTGAAACAACCAAGAAGAAAGAGCTTACATTAAAAGATTTCACATTTCTAGAACGGCTGCAACACCAGGCGGAAAACCAGCACAAGAGACGCGTTATTGTTGCCCAGAACTGTGAAGTATTTTTGTCCACACACCCAGAGCTGAGCACCTACTTCCATACATTAAAACCTAAACATGACATACCCACCCGTGGGATCTAATGATCTGCCCACACCACTTCCTTTGTCACCACAGCAGGGAAAAGAAAAATCCAAACCACCCCCCCGAGCCACAGCAAGACCCTTTCTTCCTCCAGTTCTCAGCTCCTGCACTGGCCTGGCACACTCCTGCCTGGTGTCAGCCTAAGCAACAGTGAGACTCTGTCCCAGCTGACTCCACTTCTGTATCCAATACATCAATTTCTTGCAAGGGATGTTTATACCAAAGAATAAATACTGGCACCTGCAAGCATCAGCTTTGGGAACAGTGACTGTGCCACCACAGCGAGCTGCCAGCAGCCTGAAGCCACTGAAGCAAATCCCTCGGGGGTCCCAGCCCCATCCCACCCTGGAGGGGCTCAGGCATCCCTAATGCCGCAGAGCAGGTGGGAAGATGCCCGAGCACTTTAGGCAGGCTGTGAACTCATCCAAGACTCTCTGTTTTCCTTTTCCTCTCTCCAGACTCCATTATCCCCACAGAGGCCAGCCTTGTTCCAGGAACAGCACTGTGAAACGTGTCACCCTGGTCACGATGTGAACTCACATCAAGAAGATTTCTCTGCTTTTAATACCCCACTCCCCAGCAGCTGCTTCTGCATCTCCCACCCGTCACACTGCAAACAAGCACCCAGGGAAGGGGTTGTGCCCAGCACTGGGATGGGGTGGTGGTTGGGGCAGCCCCTCCTGGCCACAGGGACACGCTGCTCACCTCACCAGGACAGGAGGGGACTGAGCTGCCTTTGCCAGGACACTTTCCCTGTGGGGTCTGGGAGCTCACCCTGAATCTCTTCTCCATTTCTAGGAGGAATAAACTGCGGAGGGGAGGGCTGAGCCTTGCAGGGCTCCCAGTCTTTGGCTAAGGCTCAGCAGTTTGTGCCTCACCAGCAGTAATAACGGGAGCGTGCAGCGAATTATTTCCTCCCTCACATCTGTGCAGCCCCATTACCCTTCAGTGCAGCCGCATAGGTGTGACCAAGGGCACGACTGAAGACAACGCGCACACACGGCATCGCGGCTGCCTCGTCCTTGCGGGCTACGGCGCCGCTCCGCCAAGCGTCTGTAACGCAAAGCTCTGGTAAACTCACAGCCCACAGAGTGGAGGAAGCTGCTGAGACAATAAAACTCAACGCTGGATTGAAAACCAACACTGTTTGGGCACAGGGTTTGAAGCAGGGGAAACAATCACACTAATTGAGAAAACGCATCCCAGGAAGGGGCAGCTCCTCCCCAGCGAAGCCTTCTGGAGGCACCGCAACCGCCACGCAACAGCTGGAGCCCTCACAAGAAATTTCATAGAAAAGTACCTAATCTTACAATCATTGCCTCTGTAAACAAGTCATAACGTCTCTATTACAGGGAGGGTCCCCTGTGCTCTGGTTGTCTGTGTATAATATTGCCAATTTAAACACCAGAAGAGATTCTCGGAAGTTCGGAGAATTACCCACCTCCCTCCAAGTAGCATCTAAATGGAGTTTTCTGCACTACCCATCTGTTCATTTTATGTAATACGCACACTTTTTTCAAGATTAGATTGTTTTCCTCATCTTTATACAGATCTGCAGAGCTTCTGTAGGAATGATCTGGGCCGTAGACTCAAGCTGCAATGAGATGTCTGTTCCTGCATTGATGGAGCAGCCCTGATTATTGTGCAAGTATTTAAAAAAGAAGAAAGAAGAGAAGCAGACCAAAAAGACCAGCATTCTTCTCCCCAGTTATGAGAGTTAAGAGCAATCTCTGAGTTTATCAAGGAAATAAAGAAGAACCATCTCCTTTAGGTGCAGAAGTGGGTGAGCCTTAACGCTGCTGCTCGTTTGTTCACGTTCCATCTGCAGGCTCATTCCCACCCAAGGGCAAATCAGCACCGGCTGCATTGCTGGCAGGAAAGCCCTCCCTGCCTGGGAAGGACCCACGCACAAAGAGGGAGCACAGGTTGGCTCTGATTTGCAGGAATAGGTGTTTGTTGGAGATGTCACTTTGTCCCTTTTTGCTTTGGGAAAAGGATCAGTACTCTCTTAATAAATTAATAGGGTCATCCTGGAGGAATCGCCTCTGTGAGTGTGATGGGTACAAAAGGAAAGAAGAGCAAGCTTGCTTCCTGAGTTTTGCACAGGTGAATATTGGGAGCAGATTTGAAGGATGAAGAGAAATAACACATTTAGGTATTTCTTCACCTCCTGTTTCTTCACCTCTTGATCCAAGACCGGACAAGCCAACTGCTTGTTACCTCTGTCATTCCCTACCCTTCTCCATAGCAGAAAGGAGAAGACAGGAGTTGACAGTGCCTAGATTATTTATAAGGATTAACTCCCACAGGGCTCCCCCTGATGTGCAGTGAACACTTGTTATTATGCCATCCCATCCCAATGAAACCACTCGGTGCTGACACAGTAATCGGTCATGCGCAGAACAAGGTCCTTGAAGCAACAAACCAGAGCCCAGCAGGCTGGAGGAACAGTGAGGTTGCTCGTGGTTTGCCTTCATTCCCCTGGGGCTCTCCTTTCCTTCCCAGGTCTCGCTCTAACAGACTGACAGCCAGAGTAGGTGTTTCTCCATAGCATCAGACCACATCACAAAGCTTTGTGCACTTCTGTCAGGGACACACTGGGCACGTGGGCACACTCAAACAGCGATTTTTAGCTTTTGTGTTGGCCCTTCTTACAGAGTTTATCAGTATAATACCTCTAAAGCCAGAGCAGATGTTGGAGCATAACCACTGTCACCTTTCCAGAGGCTGAGTTAAGGTGCTGGAAATGCTGGGCCCCTTCTGCAGGTCACCCCAGCAGCAGACAGCCCCAGGCTGCCAACACAAATACATGTGAAAGCTAATCAGGGTCAAATGAGGTGGATAATTTGATGGTTATTCCCTGGACATTTCCCAACTCCTTGCTGCTTTTCACAAGGTATGGGGTGTAAAGGGCAGCACCTTGGTGGAGCTGGTGTCTGAGGAACCAGCGTACCGCTTAGCAGACCCCATGCATTGCTCATGTTTGACCTCAGCTGTAAGTCAGAAATAGTAGAACAGACCCTTGGTCAGACTTTTCACCAGTGACCATCGCTGGCAGGCACATGGCTGTGTCACACAGCAGCCTCAGGGTCCCCAGGCATTGGGGTCCTCACCACAGCCAAGTCAATGTACAGTACTGGGGTCACCAGGGGATGAAAACTCGCAGCCTGGGGCTCACAGGGCGATGCAGTGGTCCATTCTGGTTTTGGATACACTGAAATCTCTAGAAATAGAGTGGTGCACTTTGCTACTGAGGGGAAAAACAGCTTTTTCTCCCCAAAAATGAGCTCAACTTCCCTACCAGGGAGAGAGAAAAACCCATGCAGCTGCACTCCCCCAGCTTGGGGAAGAACATTTCCATCAGGCCCGACCTTGCAGCACAGCGTAAGCAAAGGGTTTGGATCCTCTGCAGAGATCGCAGCGGGGAGAACGCTGTAAGCACCCCCTAATTTGCAAGAAACACCATTAATGCTAAAACAATAACGCTCTGCACACACCCTCCCACACAGCCCTGCCCAGCGCCGCGCCATCGAGGGCTCAGCAGCTTCTGCGTTCACAGTCAGCGTAGGTGGGCTGAAGAAAGGGGAACTTGTTCTTTTCCCAAGAAGAGCAAAGCTCCAGCAGCCAAAGGAGCAAGGCGAGAGCCCCGGCGGGCGAGCTCTGCGGGGCACGGAGCGGGGGGCGTGACGAGAGCGATGGATCAGGCACCACTTCAAGCTCCTGATCTGTTCCAGGCTCCAGCTAATTACCCTTATTTCACCTTGAATTTCAAGTTCCATTTAACTCAGTTTAAATTCCAGTGTGGATGTTTGAAAAGAAAGCAAGTAGGAGGCTGGGGACCCTGGGAGAGCACAGCAAGGGGCTGTGCAGGAGCAAGCCCTCACCCCCAGCTGGCTCCACAGGGATGGAGCTCCCAAACCAGCCCTCCTTCCCCACAAACACCTCCCCCTTGGTACCCATGGCCGTTGTTCTGTAAGACCCATCTCAACTGCAATGATCATAGATTGTTTGGTTCAAAAAGACCTTTGAGATCGAGTCCAACCGTACCTGTCCACTACTAAACCAGATCTGAGCACCTCATCTACCAGTCTTTTAAATCCCTCCAGGGATGAGGACTCCACCACTGCCCTGGGCATCCTGTTCCAGTGCCTGAATGATGAACTGAGCCAGCAGGTATTGGAGTGAGGTGCACAGCTACTGGAGGGACAGAGCTGACACTGGCTCAGCACAAGGACCAGTATCTCCACCGCAGCCCATTTCAGCTGAGCTCCTGTTAACGCTCACCATTAGGGCAGGAGATTGTCTGCCAAAAGCACATTTAGCACCGTGACTAATCTCCTCCTCAGAGGGCTCCCAGCCCCACAGGGGACAGTCTCCAGGGGAGCGTTTCATCCTGTTACAGGCTTTTCTGGAGAATGGAAATGTGCAAAACCAGAGTGAAAACCTGAGCGCCACGGGGGCTGTGTGAGCCAGGCAGCCTCGCGCTGTGACACTCACACGGATTTCTCCTGACTTGTCATTTCTTTTGCATTAGCAAGTCCAGTTTTGAAAAAAACACTATTTAACTAAATTATATTTTAGGCTTTGTTTTCCCTGCCATGGAAGGGTACAAACCCAAAAGCTAGCACAATGCTTAATAATTCCCCCCACTTTTTTTGTAAAACCATCCCAGCAGACAATAAAGGTCACAAATTATTCTTGTGCTTCCAGAGGAAAATCAATGTCCTTATCAACAGCAAATGGTAGTGCAGTTATGAATATTTAACATACAGTGTTGCTATGAGTTTAGAAGTGCCTTGTATACCCCAACCCAGCCCTGTAATAAACCCTACAGTCTTGTGGGATATTTTTTAATAAAAAGAAATAAAAACCATTAAAGCGAAGTCATTAAGTGCTGGAAGGAGTCGTGAATGCCAAAAGCAATCTGTGCAACCCATCAGTGTAACGGAGCTGTAAGTCACGGCCACTTCCTCATGTATTTCACATTTATTCTCTTTGTACCATAAAACCACAAAGTGTTCCTTGCACTGCAAAATAGACAGCAAGTGCAGTTCACTTGAGGGTGACAGTAGTGCTCAAGAACTGAACTGGAGAACAAGTCAAAACCAAGGGCAGGTCCCTCCTTGCCCGTGTAACTGTCCCTGCCGTCGCTGCAGGGTGTCCAGGAGAGTCACTTCCTGGCCCCGAGAAATTTGTGCTCATGTTGACAGATCAACAGGTTTGCACAAGAGGCAGCTGAGCCCCAGAGCCACAGGACCCAGCCCTTGTTGAGGTCCTGGGGTGAAAATATGTGAATGAGTTATTTCTGATGGTTGCCATACAAGACCCTGGACTTTTTCAATGGGTTGTACGATTTCTGGATTCATACTGAAACTTTCAGTGGAGATCACCCAAACCTCTGCCATTTGCTGAGTGGGAAGGGCCATAAATTACAGAAGCTGAATAAATATTCAATGTTAAAGTTTCCCTTAAGTAAATGACTTGTGTGCATAAATAACACAGGGAGCTGTCAATAGAGTCATCCGCAAATGCTGTCAAATAGAAGAGTAATTATGGCTTCTGCTTGTAAGTAATAGAGTGATGCATTAGCTGAGCTTACACAAAACACAAACACCTCCTGATTTCATTGAAGATTAATGCTAATGTGCCAAATTGCCAGACTAAACTTAATTGCTCTTTTTTATCTTCATTAAATGATAAGCAGCAGCCACAGAAGTGGTTCTGGTGACCTTGTATTTACACAGACCTCCAGTCACAGGAAAACCTACCGCTTTTATTTCCAACCTGGTGACTTCACTGGGGGCTGCAGCATCCCACGTCCCCTTCTGAGTTAAACCCTGCTCTGCAGAGCCCAGCTCTGGGGTTTGTGCCTAGTGGGATACACCCCAGCCCCCACAGTCAAGACAGCTATTTTTGCCTCTGTGTGACAACCTAAAGCTGATTTTTTTACTTCAAAGACGACGTGGCTCCTTTTCTTTCCCCGTTTGTGTTTTGCAACAATATCTTTGCAGAAGAAAAAATATCACCCAGCTACTGCCCATCTCCATGGCAACATCCTGCTCTGGCTCCAATTGATAAATACATTGCAAAACCCTGTTACTGTAGGTTAGTTGTTGCAAAAATTATAGGCTATCACTCACAAATAAAGCCATAATATTGAACATGTTCTCTGGGTGAAGATTAACTGCCTGATTTTAGCCTTTGTACACCTGAGCTTCATTTTACCCGAGGTTTTCCAGGCAGTAATTGCAGACACAGTTTAATCCCCTTCTCTCTCCAAGCAGTGCCTTTGCAGGTTCCTGTTGGGTGTCTCAATAACTAAATGGCTTCACACAAGACCTCAGGAGAGGGAGAGTCCCAGATCCTACCTGCAACCATTTGCAGTCTTGGAGAAAGCTGCTGTTGCCCATCTGCCCCATCTGCTCCTCCCACCCCAGCCCTTGCTCCATCAGCCAACCTCTGCAAGTAGGGAGGACAGAGAGTAAAGAAATGTTCTTGCTCATTTCCTGGGGCTAAAACCTGGGTGGGACTGAGTAGAGGAACATGGGGAGAAGGGAAGGTTTCCACATCTGTATTTTCCTGCACAAGCAAGCAAAGGGGCAGGACTGCCTTGCCCAAATGAACTGGAAGTCCCTGTCCAAGGCAGCTGGGCTTCCTCCCCCTCCTTGTCTCTTTAGTGGAATCTGTTTTCTTTTCACTTCAGCCACACTGAGTCAGCAGGAGCTACTGTCCCTGCTGGAAGGACCCTCCAGGCAAAGTTCAAATGACCAATTAGTGTCTCTATGTACTTTTGAGCTGCTCTCCCAGCTTGCAAAGTCTGAGTCAGTAACCTTTAAAAATGCAAAGCTTACCCTGGGATGCTTGCAGCTGCATCCTCACTGGGGCTGGCTGTCTCCTCTCTTCTGCCATGGGTATCTCAAGACCTCCCCAGCACACAAAACAGACCTGACCTGGGCTAAACTGGCCAGATGCAGAGAGCCACCCCAAAAAGTAACACCAGTTCAAACCAAGACTCAACCCCTGCCTGTCACAGCCCAGGTAAAGCATCTCAGGAAGAACGAGGACATTTGTTGGCCCAGAGGATAAAAATCAGCTGGGGCTGCCTCATGGGCTGCCCAGGAGGTGACAGTCATCAAGGGCTCGATGAGTGCCATCAGACCAGATCATCCAGGAAAGCATTAGATCTGGATCTGAAGGCATCCAGAGAAGCTAGCCAAGTTTTCCCACTAGTTAATGATCCTCAAAGTTCCAAATTTCTACCTTGTTAATTGGATTTTTCTGGCTTCAGCTGAAAGCTATTGGGTGTCTCAGTGCCTTTCTCTGAAGAAAAAGCCTTTCAGTACCTGGAGCCTCTTCCCTGCAAAGGTACTTATCCACTGAAATTAAGTTACAAGCTTCTTTTTGATAAGATAAACAGGCTGAGCTCCTGAAGTCTATCACTGGAAAATATTCTCTCCAGTGCTTAATCATTCTTTATTAATCTTTTCATTTCAGTGACATGGCAGCAGAAAGGTAAAAAAAAATAAAATCAAGAAACAAGCAGAAAAAAGCAAGCCCCACTACAGGAGATAAAGGGATATGCTCTCCAAGGGAGTGAATAGCCCAGGATTTCACAAAAGATGCTGCACTTGTTATACAACTGGAGTACAAAATTACTCCAAAGACCTCAGCGCCGCTTCCCCGAGCGGGGAGAGGCGAAGCTGCCTAATGCCAGCCGGCGATAAATGTTCATCTTCTGTATTTCTGAAAGTGCCTGAGACAGGGAGTTGGAGTCAGACTGATAAGGTGGGTTGTCCTTTTAGTCAAGGATGTCAACACGGATTTCAGCATGTTCTTACAAAAACCACTGCAGATGCACATCAGACACCAGGGGAAAAGGCAGATCTGTATCACAGCACTGGTGAAACTGCATCAGCAGCTACTTCAAAGATCAGTTTATAATGAACATAAATTAGGCTTAAATAGCTAGCAATAGCAACTTTAACAGCTAGCAATAGCAACTTTAACAGCTAGCAATAGTTAACACTTGCAAGTCTCACTTCAGATTTAAAAAGCTGGTTCACTTACAGACGACACTGACAATGACATTGTCATTTGTTATATTACTGACCCTTTCACTTTATTCATTTATAATTTAATTGTCAGTTAAATTTGATCAAATATGTCTGAATTGAAGCCATTTGCATTAAAAATAATACATCTTCTCCCTTTTATTCCCTGTATTGTGGCAGGTGTTACTCGATAATTCAATCAGTGCCTGCAGAAAGCTGCTGTTTAATTAATAAGAAAATGGCTAACCATCAAAGTGAAAAAAAACAGGCATGGGTGAAAATCCCTGAGGAGAAGCAATGGATCTCTTTAAGGTCTATAAATTCAGAGGTTCTCCTTTACACTTTTGCTGGATTTAGAAGCTCTGGACCTTCATGGGGATGCAGCAACTGCCCCGGCGCAGCCGCACTCAGAGGCGCCAGCAAACGCGATGGGATTCACCTTCCCCGACACCCCCGGCTCAGCCAGGTCCCCCGACCCCAGCCCCTCCCCACACAACATTTGTGGTGCCAAATTAGGAGTGATGTCACTTCTGCTTGAAAATTCAGTGTTTCCAAACCAGAGAAGTTCACTTGTAAACTCTCCAGCCCTGGCAGCCGCGTTGCCACCAGCTCAGGAAAATCCCCCCCTGCCACGGGTTGCTCTGAGAACTGTGGATGCTTCACAGCTCATGAACAGGAGAAATCTGAGTGATGAACTGGATTTTTTTCCTGATTAGTATATTGTAATTAATTCTCTCAAGAATCCTTGCTTAGGAACTTTATTAAATCCCATTAAGACTAATGAATTGTTGTTGTTTCCTAATTATATAGTTGTTTCTAGTTTAATGAACTGTATATTAATAGACTTATAGAACGGACATTTTACTTTTAGGATGGAAATACTTAAATAAGAGATATATATTCTTGCTAATAGCACCACTTGTCAGTTACAGCCTCTTCTAGGAATCTGTTGGAAAACACTGTCCTTTTCAATACAAACTTTGCTTATTTTGTTAGCTGAAGAGGCAAACAAAGAGCCAACTGTGAAACACGCTCTGATGTTTTATGTCAAACATATTTTTGCTCCTGTGAATGCAGTTTCTCATTGCAAAACAACATCTCCAGGCCTCTGCAGCCAGAGGAATACTTCTGACTCAAGTGATATCATTGAGGAACACAAGTTCAGTGCAGGATGGGGGTCCCAGGAGAGATTTTTTTCCTTCACAAAAGAAACCAACAACACAGATGCTTTTCCAGCTGAAACCCATTTCAAAGGAGACACCCACGGTGCCAACATCCACCCACTCACACCCGACTCGGAACCCACCAGCACAACCCACCCAAGGAGCCCCCGGTACCTGGACAAGCTGAAGCCATCTCTGAGCAGAGGAGCTGCTGCACCTCGCTTGGAGCTGGGAGATTTGAAGTCTCACTGCAGGATCAAAGTCAGCGTCCAGGGCTGGAATAAAGGACAAACCAGTCAGAAATCCTGTCCTTGTCCTGGCCTTGCACATCTGTTCTCCAAGGAGCTGGCCTGGGGTACACTCATACCCACAGCTGGTTTTATCCAAAGTAAACACAGTTTCTCTGCAAATACCTCCTGAACTTTTCCTGAGGATATTTTGTAGGGCAAAATAGATATACTCCTTAAAAAGGAGCTGCTTAAAAAGTAAGAATTGCTGCTGCTTATAAAAAAAGTCATAATCTTGAATGCTAATACATATAATCTTCAATACACTGCAGCCACACTACAGATTAATTTCAGTACAGAGATTATGTTAATATACAAAAAAAAAAAAGAAATTGTGATACTGAGTTAGAGCAAAGATTTTTCATTTTAGTCAGTCTTTGGCACCAGCCAGTAATGCCTGTTTCAAAGTGAAGTCAAAGGCCTCTATACTGCACTGAGCTGAACAGTAATTACCACAGGGAGAGGCATAAAGTTTAGAGCAGAGTGTTGCTTGATCTTGATCTGACATTAGTTGCTTAAAGTAACGGGTGAGGAACAACACTCCTGGTAAGGCCAGTGCTGCTCCTTGCAGAGATGGGTTTTTCTCTCCTAACCCAAGCAGAAAACCAGGCAGCAGGTCCTCACTGCACCAGCAGGATCGAGCTGCTCCAGCCAAGCACAGTCAAGGTTCTGCACCCAGCCACCCCTCCCATACACAAGGCAGAAAGTCCCTTTGTGTTCACTTTCTGCAAGAGATAGAAACCCTTAGCCCCAGGAAGCACATTATGGATGGAAACATTAAGCTTTATAGGTGCACTATAGCTGAATGAATTAAGCTCGATAGTCTCCCGGGAGGCTGATACCCAACTAGACCCATGTATCACCTCCTCTCATGCTTCAACCACGTCCTTCTCTCCCAGCAAAAAGCCAGAGATTTTTCTCCTGTTTCTGGAGTCTCCCAAAGGCACAGCAGCTCTTTACCCCAGCGTGGTGGTGTTTGGAAGGGAAAGCAAGACCTGTCTGCAGGCAGCCTGGCCACGACTTCCAGTCAGTCCTCCCCAGAGGTTCCTGGGTGGCAGCAAGCCCCATGGGAGGGATGGAGCTCAGACCATGTCCTTGCTCCCCCAGCAGACAAGCTCACTTCTTATTTAAGTCCACTTAGAGTTAAAATTGATACCTTCCTACAGACCCCAACTATCAAGCAAAGACTTAAATGATGCATTGCCCACCGTTTCAGAGTGGAAATAAAAATACAAGAAACTTCTTGCTAAAGGAAAAGTTTGAAAGTACCTTAAAGAGCCCTTGAACAAGAAGCCCATCCAAGTTCCTCAAGAACCTCAGCCATCCTCCCACAGCAGGGAAAGGCTGCAAGGGGGACACAGGCTGCTTTTGTAAGTGCCTGGGCAAGGAATGACTGGGGGGGCTGATCACCAAACCACTCTCAGGTGACCCAGTACCAAACCACCTGCAGGTGAGCCCCTGCCCACCCCAGAAAGGCTGCAGGGGTGGCTGGGTGCTTGGGTGAAGTGTCTCCTTCCCAAGGCTGCTCTGCAGCAGGCGAACACGGTGCTGCCTGTCCCTGTCCCCATCCCAGGGTGGCACTCGCCTCTTCCCCATCTCCCAGAGTCATAAACTTTCCATCAGTCTTGATTAAAACAAAGAGCAGAGAAATGTCAACTGTGGGAGAGCCTTAACAAATTAGAGAACAATCACTTAGCCCCTGACAATATCGGTTAACGATATTTAACGCAGGCTCTGGCTAATTAAAACCCAGCCATTCTGCTCAGGCACAGCCTGGCTCCAGCCAAACTGCCAGCGTTTCAGGAACACCAGCTCTGCTACAACGAATTCCCACAGCTGCCTTACAGGGTGGGACCCGCGGGTTGCTGGGTTTGCCAGTTCTCAAGGTATGGCTGGGGATTAAATGAAATGTTTTGTTGTAAAGTCACAGCTCAGGTTCGTGTCGTTACCCTGCTCCTACAGCAGCAGCAGCAGCAGCAATTCCAGGCTGAGTGGGAGACAGAGAAGAAACACACAGCAGACCCCATTCCCGGCTGCTCCCTCACACGTGTGCTCGGTCCCGCCGAGGCAGACCGCTGCCCGTCGAGGTCTTGGCGTTCACACCCTCCTCAGGCTTCTCATCTTGGTTTTTTGCCAGTGAATACAAAGGCAAATTGAAGCCAACATCCCATTGCTATGGTTTTGCCCTGGATGCAAGGAAAAGATTCTGAGGTAGCAAGAATCATAGATATGTTATAATTTCCCCATATTTTTCTCCTAGGGGAAGCACAGGGACAGTCTTGCTTTCAAGGGGCAGTGACATTTTCTTCCAGTTTCTCTTTCTAGAAGGCTCTATCAGTATTTGCTGCTCTGCATTGCTCTGAAGTGTTGAGTTTTAATTAGCAAGTTTCAGTCTTTCTGGCTCATTATAACAATAGACAAGAAATCAGTTAAATTAATAAATCAAGTTTCTTTTCTAAATTGCTGTTGGGCAGAACTTGGAATATTTTTAATATGTGTAATTACGTTCAAGGATCTTGTCAATCATTATATTAATGTGAATCTCTTGGAGAGTTTTGGAACCAGCAGAAAGCTCTGGCTGTGCCCAGGGCAAGTGTGATGTTAATGTTTCTCCTCCAGCCCGTGTGCCTGCTGCTGTGTGATCAAGTGCTTTTCTTTCACGCTCCTAAACCCCACTCTGACCCCAGTGGTGACCATCCACCCGGCCCCGTGGCTGTGGTGGAGCCGGCCCCCAGCCTTGCAGAGGGGCTGTGTCCAGCCTGACCTCACCAAATGAATCAAAAAGCCCCTCTGGGTTATCCTGGAGATGACAGAGCAGAAAAAATCTTTTCTTACTTTGAGGGGAGAACATTCCTTCTGCCATCTGGGCTGGTGTTGGAGGTTCAGACCCGCAGGGAGGGGAGAGCAGGACACTGTTCTTGGTGATCCCAAGAAAGGGTTTTTGCAGGGAAGAGGGTCTGAACGTGCTGCCAGAGTGATGTGCTTTCTTGCCTTTAAAAAACTTCTGTTTATCTTTCTGCAGTCACTCCCCCAACCCGGTGAGATGGGATGGGAGTCACAACAAAGGGGCACGGGGTTAGGAATGAAGGACAGTGAGGGCTCACGCACCAGTGATGGTCACAGGCAAAACAGATTCAAACTTGGGGAAGAAAAATCAATTTACTTCATTGCCATTTCATCTAAGTAATGCAACAAGAGATAACAGCCACATCTTACAACACCTTCCCCCACCCCTCCATGGGCTGCAGGGGACTTTGTCTTCTCCTACTCCATACGGTAGAACTGGGTGTGGGTCTCTGTCTCTCCATCTGGAAACGAAGTTCTCTCTGCCTGTCTGTCTGTCTTTTGTTTAGCCCAGTGGTCATCTTGTTCAGGTCAATGCCCTCTCCTCCAGGTACAACACCTATTTCTTTTCAGGACAGACCCTGGTGTGTCTCCACCTTGGAGCCAGGGGAGTTTTTCCCTCACTACCCAAAAACTGCCCCCCCAAACCCAACACCCTCAGCCTCTAAGTGGATTGTTTCCCAGTCAGAAATCATCACCTGGGAACTACTCATGTGAAAGGGAGCATTTCCAGCTGCTGCTGAAGTGAGCAATAGGGGCAGGGATAAGGGGCAGTTCCCTGGGTGCTACATACATCAAACCCCTGAAGAGCCCTGGGGCCGTTTGCAGACTGTGCATCCGTGCTGGGATGCGTCAAGCAGCTCAATCCCTTTTTGACACTGAAGAGGAACACCAGTGTACTGGTTATTGCTTGAGAGGGGACCACAAAGAGCACATTGCTAAGAGGCTTCTCATTAGTAGTGGAGAGCCGGAGATTGCATGATTCATCATTCCCTTTTTGGAAGGCTTGAGGAGTATGGAAACAGCACAAATACAATTCCAGTTGCAACGAAACACCGTGTCTGTGAGCATCAGCTTTGCTGGGCAGTCACAATCATCTCCATTTATTTTATTTAATCCTTTAAGTGCACAAATGTAAAATGGTTCTGTAAGTACCTAGAGGATAAATGAGGTTAAAACATTTGTGGGCAGTGGCACCAAGTCAGGCTCAGGCTGGTGTTTCGTGCATTCAGCCCTCTGTCATTTTTTTGCCAGAACCATTACTAAGCAATCAGCTTTAAACATTTCAGACCTCGGTGGCAGGGCTTCTGCCTAAAATGTCGGTCTGCTTTTACTGAAATCCAACTCTTCACTATAAAAGAGCTGCACAGAAAAGATAAAATGTAATAAACACACCTCATGGTACTGTAATTGCCGTGGCACTGGGAACAAACTGCGGGGCTTTTGGAGAGAGAATATTCCCAGAGCTCTGGCAGAGCAGATTCCTGGTTTAACCCAGCCCAGCTTCCGAGGGAGGTGGGTACGGAGCGGGGATGGGATGGGAGAGCTGCGTGCACAGTCGCAGGGAGCTGGCAGGGAGCTGGCACGGAGCTGACACGGAGCATGAGGCCAGCAGCACTGGCACAGCACTGGGGAGGTGGAACCCCATGGGCAGGGGGAGCGGGGACCCCCGGGTCTTGGTTCCTCCTCTTCCTCAGCAGTTGCTAGCACGGGGCAGCGCTGCTGGGGAGCAGGAGCTGAGGCCTTGGTGAGTTTTTGAACACACACACTGCAGTGGCCATCTTAATGTAAATGTACAATATGGAAACTAGGAATAATTTAACACCTGGGAAAGGAAAAGATGAAACAAAAGCCTGAAAAACTTGGCAGTCTCTTTGAAAGCAAAGGAAACGTCACAACTCTCTTTAACAGCATCTTTATTTTTGCAGGCAAATTACAAGTCCATGCTCAGGTTCAGAAGTGTTTTTGTTCTGCCATTCTGCTGTGACAGGCTATGCTGGCAGCCACTAATTCATTCAGGAAAATCCACAATAGAAGTGGAGAAAAGAAAATGACAACAGTTTTGTGCAGCTCCTGGTCCCTCCCTGCCAGGCAGCAGCAAGCCAGGAAATTCACTGTAAAGGGGCTTTAGGGCTTCTCCAGCCCTTGGTGCTGCTCCCCAGCTCCTGTCCTGCCTCCAGATGATCCAAACCTGAATCACCACCAACTCCCTGGTTCACCTCTCAGCTTTTTGTCTTTCCTAACAAGCTGCTGTGCCTGATCAGTCCAGATATAAAGGGCAAATAAGTTGCACAATAATTAACATAGAAGATCTGTGCTGTTCCTGTAGCCGAGATTAATACCATACATTTTCAGAGCCCTCAGGGATATAGATTCTGGAAGCCTGATATATGGTTATTATTCGTTAAAGGAAAATAGATTTACCTAATTTACAATCAGTTCTGATGGTGGGAGGAGGAATTATTTTTTTTTCTTTTGATAAATATACTGCAACTTTTCTATAATCCTTATTAATCTGATCTCCCAGGGAAAATTTTGCTGATCCATCATCTTGTGGCAATCTTAATTCCCTTAGTGCCTCTGGGCAGGAGAAATGGATTTCCTCATACTAACCTTTTATGCTGCTAAAACTTCCAAGTGAAAACTCTCTGGGGGATTCAGCCCTTGTCCCTGGGAAAGGAAATGTGTCTGTGGAGGCTGGAGCCAAGGTGCAGTGGGGAATCACTGCAGTGGCCTGAGAAAGCATTCCCGTGGGAAAGCTGGGACCCTCCGGTCCCCCCGCCCCGCCGCTCCTGCAGACACTGTTCAACGCTCGTCCGTTCAACAGGGAAAGAACAGCTGTTGAAAAATAAATGCAGGACTAATTATATGTGATTGAGGATTTTAAACTGCTATTTTTAGCTTAGCATTAAAAAGATTTGATGATTCAAATGTTTGTGCTCAGCATTTTGATCTAGAAGAGGAGCAGAGTGTTGACTGTGGGACCTGCAGAGACAGAGCCCAGGGGCGCGGCGGAGCCTGGCGTGGAGCTGCGCATCCCTCAGCGCTCGGGCAGCTTGAGTGGAACCAGCAATTCATCTCAATAAAAATCTCTGGTTTTCCCTCCAGTAGGAGCAGGAGCAGGAGAACATCAAGGCTCCTTTCATTATCAAGTTTACTTCAGCTCATTCTGCTGGGGAAGATCCAAGCAGCACGTTGAGGTGACACATCTGAAGGCGAGCATCAAAGGGCCAGCGTGCACCAGGCAACAGGGAGACGGGTCCCAGGGAAGGACTCCTGAGCTCTGCTGGGCTCTGATCCCGCATCACTGCAGTGGTGTCACGGGCAGAGAATCACAAGAAAGGCTTGACAGAATTGTTTTTCATCTGCTGCATTAAAAAGTGAACGGAACCCGTGGAGATGTTTTCAAGGGACAAGAAGCAGAGGGTGGGTGAAGCTGCGGCGAGCGCTGGCAGGCGCGGCCAAGTGCCCAGGCTGGGGGGCAAGAGCCAGGCTGGGTCCTCCTGCCAGGACGTTCTGTGGTTAAAGGACAAAGCTGGAGACATGAAAGGAAGGTGGACACAGTTCTGGGGCTGCCAGGAGAGCCACGAACACCCCGTGCAAACCCCCTTGCTCTAGCAGAGGGATTGCTCTTCCTGCCAGGCTCCCGTGCCGGGTGGGACACTGCGCTGTGCCTGGAGAGTCCCAAATGGTGCCAGGGCTGGAACCAGGACAGCAGAGTGGCCAGGAGAGCGGCTCTTGGGGGTCTCACACCACCCAGTGCTGGGAGAGGCAAATCCCCCCTCCCTGAGCTGCCCGTCCTGCTGCGTCGTCCCTCTGAACCCGAGAGCTGCTCCATAACAGAGGGAAGAGCGAGTAATGCACAGTTGGAGGAAAAGCTGTTTTTCACACTTATTGCCCTTGAATTGACAGAGTGAGACATCATGTTTTATATTAACTTCATAATAATTACAGTTATTACTGAATTCATGTATACCAAAGAGGTTACAGCTCCCTAGGAAAGCTCATAATATTATTAATGGATATGCAATTCCATTGGCATAACCACCTAACGAGCTAATTCCAACATTTTGATATTAAACAGCATACCCACGGATGGAAAACTCATGGCTTTGTGCGTGGTACTGGCAGCAGTGGCAGTGACACACAGCTGGCACACGTGCCATCGTCCTCTGAAACACCTGCCCTGCAAAGCACCAGCAGCACGACCTGGGAACAGTTTAGAGGTGCTGCTGTTATTTAAAGCAGTGAAATTAATGCAAAAGACTTTTAATACAAAGGAATGGTGTGAGAAATTATGGAATTGTTGCTAGTTGTGGAGTACCAAAAGAAAGGACAATCTTGTCTTTAGGGCACTAAGGGACTCACTCAGCCCGTTCCCACACTTTGCACACAATTAATTACAGAGATTTAATTTCTGTGGGGATGTCTTCGCATCTGCAGACAAAACTTTCCCTCAGATTAGAAGAGGTGACCCCTCTCCAGAGCAGCTCTTATTGTTGCTTAAAGATCTGGAGAGTGGCTGAGGAAGTCAGGAGACGTCACCTTCGCACCAGAAGGCTGGGGGAGGAAAGCAGCTGGGGAAATTCAGATAGAAGGGGAAAAGTTTACGATGACGAGGGTCAAAGGTTGGGACAGCTCCACCTCATCCCATCTCCCCTCGCCCAGCACAGCTGGGGCACTGCTGGGCCACTGCCCAGGTAACGAGCAGGTAGTGGCAGCAGGAGTTTGGTCCCACCCGTGGGGTGTCAAAGGGACATCAATTCAGACCGGGCTGATAACCTCCCATTGATTTTTACGGCAAAGCTGATACTTGGAGCCTGCTGTCAGGTGAATTGTTGCACATAAAAACCAACTGTACACATGATAGGAGTAAAATTAGACAGCAGGGCTATTCCAGGACTGTAGCAATTTCCTCCACAATGTCAGACTACAGTAACACATACATATTTCAAAAAAATTAAATTGCTATTAAACTTTCTGACCATCTTTGTAAATTAACCTCTCTTTCATCTCACCAGGAGCTAGCTTTTGATTGAGCAGGAAATAATTTTTTGAGCAGTTTCCAGACTTCTTCCATTAGGCGTTGGGGCTGTGGTCAATAAGCCTGAGTTAATTACCTGCTAAAACAGATCCTGCTGCTGTGAGAACTGGTGCCTCATCTGCACTGCAAGTACTGGTTTTCTCCACTTCTGCCTAAAGGTGAAGCTCAACCCCCCGAACAGCACCCATGGGAGCTCTAGGCACAATTTGCACTTCACTTTTCCAGGGAAGAACTCAGGACTGGGAGCCTTTCACCATGAGGTCTTGGGAGAGCAGCTGAGCACGTCCCAGTACATCCCAGTGCATCCCAGCAGTTGGATTTGCTGTAGCCCAGAGCCCCTTCCCATCCTGTGGGCTGGGAGGGCGAGCAGAGTCTGCACAGGTTGGGTTCAGCACCATAAATAACCCCACAGCTTCAGCCAGTGCTTCTCCCCACAAAGAAACAGAGCATGTCTTGTGAAGACTAAGGTGACAGGTCCTACCTGTCCTGGTGTCCTGGCCACGACTCTCCAAACTGCTGCCAAGCAGGTCACTGTCACACACCGCTTTGGTGGGATGTTTCTCCGGCCATCAGCAGGCACAAGGTCTCTAAGACACCCCTGGAAGATCAGTGCCACCTTCTGCCTTGCCCCAGAGGAGGCTCTTCCCACGAGGTGTGTTCTGTAGCCAAAAGAACCAACATCAATATTAGGAACCTCTGCAGCCTGCTGTGACGGGGTCAGCTGAGCCTTGTCTCATTAAAAAGATCTACTGAGCTGGAGGCAGCTGTTGATGGATGGGGCTGTTTGTGACACCCAAACACAGGGACACACCACTTCTCAGGGTGTGAGTGCTGGGAAGCTCAGGTCCCTCGTCATAACTGCTGTGCCGTGACCTGCAGCAGAGATCCAGCTCCTGCGATGCTCAAGTCAGACACCGGCGACGTTTTATGGCATCGCTACTTCAACAGGTGAAGCAAAGGTGTGTGCAGGGGGGAGACACAGCTCCCAGGGGCTCCTGTAGCAAACAGCAGGTGCCCAGCAGTGCTCAGCACCCTGAGGTGCTTATTTGGGAACCCTTGGCAGCCCGAAATCTCACCTCTCTGAGGAGCTGCATGAGAGGATCTGGTTACTGGCACGCTAACTCCGTGACATAATTGTGTCTGGATTTACCCCTGAATCTTTGCCTTTGTGTTTATTCATTCACAGCTTCAGCCTCAAATCATCCCTGTGCTCAGCCTGGGCCATCAAGGAGAAAAAGCCACGAAAAGCCACACCAAAGAGGAGGAGGATTCTTTTTTTCTTTTTCTCTTTTTTTTTCAGGTGAAAGCCTTGGCCCACAACCAGACAAGGCTGTGTCCAAACCAGGTGAACCCTCATTTATCCAATATCAACAAAGCCCTAATTGAGAGATCAATTGGGAACCTGCCTCTTCACGCACAATTTGGAGAGCTGACAAAGCCACCTGTAGGGGCTGGGAAATAAGTTCTGCCTCATTACAAAAGAAATTGCATCTAAATGAAAAACAACATATAATAAGAGCTCTAAAACGCTGCAAAATGCTGCCAACCAGACAGGTAATCCAGTGATATATAGCACACACCATGTCTTTGACAAGGGTCACCCTTAATTATTCAGCAATTGAAGGAGCTAAACTCATTTCCCCAAAGGCTTAAATGTTTTTTATTATGATGTGTAAATTCCAGGGCAGAGAATTAGCTGGCCAGGACCTAAGAATTGCATCTCTTTGATAGATTAAAACCTAAATAATCATATGTATAGCAAAGCAGAGGCACATTAACCAGGCTTTTCACTAACATTTTGAATAGATTTCTTTCAGGATACCCTTCAACATTCCGCTCCTTTTCTGTTGGGCTGTAGCTGGTATTACAATTTTAATGGCCTGAGCTACAAAAGGTTTGTTAATTCTGGGGAAGGCTGGGTTAGCACATCTGCCAGGCTGGGTTAGCACATCTGCCAGGCTCTGCAGGGGGAGCTCCCGGCAGCAGGGTCAGCCAGAGCCTTCGTGTTCCATCGCTGCCGTGAGAGCTACGGGCTCTGCACCGAGGGGAACGAGAAACAGATGGTTTGGTGTGAGGAGAGACACGTCTTGAATTTGTGCAGTGTGCTTAATCCAGAAATCTCATCTTCTTTTGCTGAAAAATACACACTTTTGTAATTACTTCCACAAGTAAATTTATCTCATCATATCTTCCTCATGTGTGATTCAGGTTTTATTATTATTACTATTGGTTCTTTAGAACAACCACCACAGTTGTGTGCACACAGCAGCCAGCCCAGCCAGCCAGGGTGCCAACCCAGCCACCCAGGGTGTCAGCCCCATGTGGATTTACCCAGCCTGTCTGGTGGGGAGCCTTGGTCTGCAGGGGTGGGGTCAGCAGAGCAGAGAGGCTGCTCCCTCTTGCTGCAGTCGTTCATAAATCTGAGGGAGTCGAGCCAGCTCCGTGCCAGTTTCTGGGCTGCAAAATGAGATCAGGATAATAAAAGACATCCTGGAAATAGACAATAATGGTAAAATGATGTTTTGACATGGAAGCCCTAGATGGTTGATGGGAAAAAATGAACAAAGTTGATGTCAGAGGAGGTGCTGGAAAAATCGCCTCTAACAGCTGGTGAGAGTCCTGCTCAGCAGATCTCAGACAAATGGGACAGATTTCACAGAATAAATCCCTAGCTGCCCTGGTTTAACTCCATGCTCTTTCCTTTAGGATCACATCATCCCTTTTTTTCCTCCTCCTTTTTGAGGGCTGTGTTTCTCTCGGGCCCTGCCAGTGCCAATACCTCGCTCTGTGGTGTGCTAAAGCCAGCACATGAAGTTATGGAGTTTCAGAGCCACCTGGACGTGAAGCTGCTGCAGGAGCAGAGGGCTGGGGATGCTTGTGGGAGATGGTGCTGGTTGGCCTGGTTTCACTAGGAGAGAGTTAATATTTTTAGTAGCTAGAAAGCGCCATGTTTTGGTTTTAGTGTGGGATTTGTTATGAGAAGAATGTTGCTGATGTACAAGGTCATTGTGTTTGGGTAGTCTGCAAGTGCAAAGGACTGGGAGGGGGAAGCAGAGTAACTAGCAAAGCCCAGAACTGGTGTTTGGATGTGCCAGTGGGATATTCCATGTTGTATCACATCATGGTCAGTATATTGATGAGGGGTGGCCAGAAAGCGGGGGGATTCTGTTGAGAATCACTCAGGCTCATGATTCCAGGATTTTGGGTTCGAGGTTTCATTTTGCTCCTCCGGGATCACTATTGGCAGGTGGTGAGCAATTGTACTCTGCATCACTCATTAGACATACATAATTATTAACATAATTATTACTGTTATCATTACTTTAAGTTGATTCTACTCCAATTATTAAATTGTTCTTATCTCAGCCTACAAGCCTCCTTACCCTTACCCCTCCAATTCTCTCCCCTGTTCCCTGGGTGAGGGGGGTGCGAGCGGCTGCACGGTGTTTGGCTGCCAGCCGAGTTAAACTGCTACATGGTGCTCTCAGGGGATGATGGCAAAAGCAGAACCCCCCTCGGCTGCGAGCACAGGGTCACCCTGTGGGGTCCTTGTGACAAGATGCTGTGTGCCTGCAGCAGTGGGTGCCCAGCCAGCCCCCCTGCCTGCTCCCCTCTCCCAAACGCCTCTGCTCCCTGTGGATCTGCAGTTTTTCCTCTCCCCTTCACAGCAGCTGCACCCACACCCTCCCCTGCAGTGCCCACAGGTGCAGCCCCACAGACATCTCCACAGCCCCCCAGCTCCCCCTCACGGGGCTCTCTCAGGGAGCCGGTGCCAGGGATCAGTGCCCGGATAGCTCTCCCTTCCCCTTGGCTCTCCGGGATGATCTGCTGGCGAGACGGCGGCGTTGGCATCTGCGCCTGCCTGCTGCAGAACAACGCCTCGATGCAAGATTAATGAACAGAGGGGAACATTGTCAGCTATTAAAAATAAAAAGTACAAGATGCTGTTGCAGGCAGGAGCACCACCAGCTGCATTGAGATCTCTATTATTTAATAACGTACATTAAATTATCATAGGATTTTCTTAAAGCCTGTCTCTGCTCTCACACACACTGGTGCAAGGCCACTGCCAATTCACAGCGATCCTCTAACCCCTTCCCTTTATCCTTTTCTTATATTTCTGCACAGGCTCAGAGTTCTCAGCAAAGTACCAGGTTGTGCCCCAGCACCCCAAGGTTCACTTGGTCTCTAACACTTTGGACAGCCTTAGAAAACCAAGTGCCAGCCAAGAGGCACCAGCGCTGCATTCCAGCTCAGTGCACCTGGGATCACTGATTTGTCATGGGCTAACCCAAGAGAGTGGGGAAAACACTGGAATCAATCTGAAAAATATTATGTTTCCCCTCAAAACTGAGGAGGGAATTTGTTTCTGAGTTTTGTATTTTGTTGATTTTCAATCTAAGTGAAATACTGGCTCATTTTTTCAGGTGTTAGTACTATTTTTAAAATAAATCTTACTAATACATTTAAAGAAGTTATTCCAGACCTTAAAAATGTAGATGTTGCATTTAATAAAGATCAACAGTAAATGTTTTGACTTTCTAAAAAATGTTTTTGGGCTTTTTACACGCTGAAGCACTTTGACAAATGCAACATGAATTCACAAGTGCTTTCAGCTGATTCAAACCTGCATTTTCTTCAACAAATGAAACATTCAGCTGGAGTGTTTTTCCCAACTCTAATGTTTGTCCTGTGCCTAAGGGTGAATTTCACTCTCTGTGAATAACAATGCGGTGCAGACAAGATCAATAAACCTCATATTTCATTTTAGTCGCTGTCATGTTCCAAGCGAACCTGGCGCACAGCTGCGGCATCACCGCACTCAATGTGTCCTTAATTCCATGGGAATGAGGAGCAAATTGCCTTTTAAATCCTGGTTCTACCCCAGATTTGACGGTGAGCCCAGAGGATGAGGGGAGGGCGCAGAGGCGAGGGTGGGGCGGGCTCGGTCCCCGTGGGAGCCGAGGTTTGAACACTGGAAGCTGTGTCACCCCTTGGCGCGGGCGCAGCAGCAGCTCCCCTTCCCCTCGCAGCTGAGCCAAGTCTGGAATAAAGGAGCTGTGTCCTGCTCCTCAGGGACCTGCAGAGCCAGCCCCCACCGCTCCCCGGGGACAGGGCACCCGTGGGCAGAGAGCCCAGCAGAGCCAGCCCGCTCCCTGTCACCCCCAGCACCACAGACCCCACAGCCTCATCCCCAGGATCGCAATGGAGACTGGGAACTCAACTCAGAAACTCTTTCATCCTGAGTCACACCAGGTAAAACCATCACACACCCCACAGCCGTGGTGTGCAGGGAACCCGGAGCACTGGCAATGGCTGGTGGGTCACAAACAGGTCTTCCTGCCAGAGTTCAAACACCAAAGTTCCTCACAAACACCCTAATCCCATGGCTGCTCCCTGCTGTGGTTCTTGCTCTCCATCCAAGGTCCCTGCAGGTCCTAACCCTCCCCTTCAGCTGTCCCATTTCCACTTCCAGACCTAGAGACCCCCTGGAGATCGTGATGCTCCACTTGGGAGCTTTGGACTCGATGTTTCCCAAACCTCACCATTGCAGAGGAGTAAGTGAAATATTCTCTGCTTTTGGATTACCAGGGAAGTGTCATTAAACACCTCCAGTTCAGTGACAGACCTGTGTGTGGCAGGTCCCAGGGCTCCCCGCAGGCAGGAGCACACAGCACCGCATGGTGTTCATGGCTTTGGCTTTCTTCTTAATATAGAATAATTATTTAAACAAATAAACCAGCCAGGGCGTTCAGACCCAACACCCACCCAGGCACAAGCTGCAGCAGGAAAGGCTGTTCCAGGGCCCCGAAACCTGCAGGTCTGTGCAGCATCTGCTGTCCCGGCTCCAGCACCCACAGCTTCGGAGCTCAGAGCTGCCGCAGGTACCGCAGCTCAGGCAGCATCAGGGCTAACGAAGGACAGTCCCTTGCAACACATCGTGATTTACTGGGGTTTTTTTAGAGCTGCAAAGCCATGGGCCAAGGAAGCACCTTTGTCTTTCTGAACAGGACCCCCACCATTTAGTTTTATCTTCTAAACCCAGAGCAACAAGGCGGGTGAATGGACAGGACCAGTTCCTGTGGTTACTCAGCGGGACAAACATTTCCCATTGCTCCAGTAGTGCTCTGCATCACCTGGCAAAACCAGTCTGGGGAGAGTGGGAGAGACCAGAGGAGCCCAGGAGTGGGATGAGGAGCACCCAGCACCATGCACACCAGACTGGGCAGCCAGAACAGGAGGGATTCCAGAGGCTGCTTTGTCCTTTCCGTGTCTGTGACCATCTGCCTGCTGCAAAGCCAAGCTCTGATTCTTATCAAGTGATGGGTATTTTGAGTCCCTTTCATCTCTCCGTGCTGTGGGAGATGGGGTGACAAGCAGGACAGTCAGGGAGAATGACCTAAAGAGACACCCCACCACCAGCAAGTCCTGGCTGCTGGCCCATGGGACTGTCCTTCCTCATCCATGGGAGGATTTTCTATTTAAATCAGTTTTGCTTTAAAAAAAGGCCAGTTCCAGGAAGACACTTCTGCTCAGCATCCTCACAGAGGCTGCACAGATCGATACTGGCTGCTCAGCTGCTGCAGCACGCCGTCATTATTGCATTAGAACATGTGGCAGTGAGCTGATCCGTCAGACCCTGCTTTTTCAGGGCTCCATGAAGGCCAGTGTTGCATCAAACTGAAATAATTTAAGTTAAACTGCAAAAGCCAGTGTTGGAGAAGGATCCTGGAGATGTCCATTTGCACATGCCTGTGCAGGGAAGGATTTTTCTCCATGCCATGTTTTGTGGGATGCAGCCATCCTGCTCTGGTTCCCAGGGCTGCAGCTCAGGGATCCGAGCTGAGGCCAGGGCAGCTGCGTGTCTACAGCAGCATCGGCTAAAAAAGGGCTGAAAACAGAAGCTGAGGACCAGCAGCCTGTGCCAGGCTCTGTGCTGGCGAGAGGAGAGCCCTGTGTCCCTTTCCATCTCTCACTCCATTCCTCTGCCACCTCCGCTGCTCCCTGGCATCCTACCCAAAACAATCACAGGGAATTGGGCTTTTTTAATACGAAATACAAAGGGATTTCACAAATCGGTGGATTTTGCATTTCTCATTTAGAAAACACTTAGATAAAGCAGATGTGAAGGGGGGAGTTGCCCAGAGGTTACAATAATAAGGTCAAAGTCATCTCTGACCCTGTGTGGCAGTGCCTCAGCCCAGCACGGAGCTGCCGGTTCCTCAGTGACTTGTCACCCGCTGCTGGAAGGAGCCCACGGAGGGACACGCTCCCAGTCACTCCCTGCCAGGGCAACAGCAATGATTGCTGGAGACCAGAGTGTTCACCTGCCAGGCACTGCCTCCCAGGGACGAGAAGGGCTTGGCTATGACCACACTCGGTTTGACACCTCCCTTTGGTAATTGAAAGCCCAACCCCACAGAGTTCTCACGTTGTTTCCCTTTGCTCTTTCCACACTGGAAATCCCGGCTGCCTGCACTGCCAGAGTGCTGCCGTGGTACTTGCATCTCCCCGTTCCATCTACTGTCTTCAGACTGCTCCCCTTCCCCTGAGCCCAGCTGTAAACACGTATGGCAGAGCCAATATTGGCACTGTAAATGAAGATGATTACGTCTGGGAGGAGTTTACCCTGCTTTGCCATCTCCCCAATTATTTTGCCATTTGTAAGCAGAAAGGTGGGGGGTTCAGCTGCAGGGGCTGGGCACAGAGTCCAGCAGAGGAGGGGGGAGATGCAAAACCACCGATTTTTGCTTCACTACAGCAAGGTTTTTCCAGTGATGCAATGCTGGTAGAGAATGCTGAGGAACTGTTAATATGTTGGCCACGTTACAAAAATGTTTGGGTGATTAGCTCGTGAAAGGAGAGATCAATCCACTGGAGTGAAATAATTGTGGGTTCATTTTGCTACATGCTCTGTTCTGCATTTGATGACTAATTATCAGCATCTAATAAGAGAATGCTATCTTTAAATCATGTAAAGGTTAAATGCATTGCTTCTACGTGATGAAGACTGCCCAGATGAGAAGGCTGAATATTTCTTTTATTGCTATGTTTGTCTGTTTTTATCTGTGTTGGGTAGAAAATACTCTGCTTTAAAAATACATTGTGGCTTCTTTGATTTCCTAAATAGATTTATAATTATCTCAAAATTGAACACACTCAGCTTCTGTACAAGTAATTACCACGCACTGTCCTCGGCAGGAAGCGCAGCCTTTGGCGTGTTTTCACTCTTCGGATGCAGGAAATGAGGGGGAAGGGGATGAAGGGGGATAAAGCAGCACAGGCTTCTGGTGACAGCAGGGCTGGGGGCTCACACAGGGCCAGGTGCTGCCCATGCCGTGCCCCTCCTCTGGGATGGGTGCTGTTTCCTCTGACCTGACACTCAGGGGGAAAAATGGGACTGCACTGGACAGAGCTGGAACAAAGACTGGGGAGACAGACAAACCACGGACCTTTGGGATGTATCAGCACTGGCTTTTCTTTCCCATAGAATCTGAAGGCATTACAAGGTCCTGAGCACGCAGCATCTCCTTCCCTAAGGTGTTGCTATGACAAGAACCATTAACCAAGCCACTTGCACTCTGTGACATGCATCTGCTGTGGAATATCTTTTTTATACCTATAATAAAGTCCTCACACAGGCATAAGTTACCCCCTAAAAAACCTTTTAGATGAAGACATTTATTATTGATATACACAGAGAAGAGAGGTGGAGGGAGAAAGAACAGAAATTTAAGGAGCATCATCTTAAAATTCTGAGCATTTAAGTATTTTTAACATTTTAGCTCTGGCACAGCCCAATTTATGCCAGGGTCACTGCTCCCTGCCTGTCACCTCACAGTGAGCACCGCTGCTCAGCCACCCCTTCGGCAGCTGCTGGTACCTTTGCTCATGAAGAAGAAACTTGAACCTCTACTAAGAACGAACAAATTAATGAAAAGCAAGAGGATCTCTCTCTCCATCCTTTCTCCATGCCTACCCTCGCACCCAGCCCCTGGCTGGGGTGGAGGATGGCTCGTTTTGAGCCACTTCCCTCCACAGTGGCTATCACTGTTTCCAAAAACTCATCCTTGTTACTGCCATAATTTAAGTCTCTGCTGCAGTCCAGGGGGACAGACAGGCACCTCCAAAGTATAATTCAAAGGATAAAACTAGAGACTCAGGCTGTGGCTGTGAGTCACCATCACAAAGAGCCTCTTGCCACCAGCTAGACAGAGCCAAGAGCAAATGGGATCTGATGGAGGCACTGGAGTTCGATGCTAAAGCTGGATAAATATCAGCCAATGCCCACAGCATGAGCATATCCAAAACCTCTGTCAAGATCCAGACCCTGAACCATCACACAAACCCTGTGGTCAGCCGGGATATCAGACTTCCCAGTTCACACCAGCAAGGGGGCAGAAAAAAAAGCAAAAATTGTTCCCAGGTAATTCTGGATCCGGGAGGGAAGAGCTGACCAGGATCAGTGTCATCTCATATCATTTTGCAGTCTAAGGCTGAATCCTCCAGTGCAAGTGGCATCCAGCCAACAGCTCGCATTTCGGGTTTAGGCATCATTTGTGTAACTCTTGTAACTCAGCAGAGTGCCTGTTGTTAGCCTGTCCTTGAAAGACATGAAGAAAAATAACCAAAAGATGGAGCAAAATAGCATAAGCATGCCTTAATTTTGCAAGATCTAAGGAATTAAATCTCCCCTTTCTAAATGGCCCTGGGTAAATTAAACGCAGGGGCTGACCGTGTGTCTGTCCAGCACGCTGCTGAAGAAAAGCTTTTCTCAAAGTGAAGGAATAAGTAAGGAATCACATCTATAAGAAATGACTTTAGATTCAGGTGTGTTAAGAGCCCCAATGTTTTATTGACACCCTTCAGCAAGTGACGTTTCTCGAACGAGGAGCCAGCCAGCAGAGATGTCAATAGCCAATTTGTGGCTCGTTAGAGCTCTCGCTTGTTTGCTGCCGTTTAAGTCGACCAGATATTGATGCCGAGAAAGAGGGAGGGGAATGGTCTGAGCCAACAGTGTGTCCTGTCGGGAAATTAATTGGACTCTGGTCCTTTGTGCCCCAAACTGCAGAGATCATCCGTTATGGGAGGACGGGCACTGCTGGGAGTGGAACCGGTAACGTGGAGGAGTCAGCAGCTCCCCCCGCACAGACCCAGCTCTGCGTTCATTTACAGCTCACACTGGACATCTAACAAGTGCCTCTTATCACAGAAAATTTTAAAAGCAACATTTTCTGACATAAATGCCTCTGCTAACGACAAAGACCAGAAGTAGCTTGTGGCCAAAGAATAAATGTTTTTCGAAAGCTTAGCAGCAGCTCCCGCGCCGAATGTCACCCTCTGCCTCGGAAGGCCAGGCTGTAGTGTCAGGATTATGTGAAATTATCCTGAGTCCTGCTTGCAATGGTTTTTCAGCCCTGCATCTTATCTTTCTGTCTGAAGGTCAACTGAGAATTATCCATCTCTACTTTTGTTCATGAATAGAGCCTCTTGATTAGAAGTGAGGAAGTGCTAACTATAATTATTTATCTTTAATAATACTTGCTGTTGTTGTTATTATTGTAGCACTTTGGAAAACTCCTGGAATTTAATTCATTGCGAAGAAAACATCTCATTTTGCAGCACTGAGCAGTGCCAGCCCTTAGCAATATTGACCAGTGCATGGGCCAAATGCTCTTCTCATCTGCCTTGATATTCCTCTGCGAGAGCTGCTAATGCTGTTATCTGATTTCCATGGAAGCAAGTTAAAGCAGAAGGTGGTCCAATACAGAGAGCTGACCCTGTGACATCAGTCAGCCCTGTAAAGTGCTGTTTTTACAAAACCATTTTGGATGTGTACCAAATGTCTTATTAGCCCAGAGCACCACGAACCAGTCTCATCCCAAGTGCCTCCAACGTGGGTTATCTCCACCACAGCCCTTCACAGAGGCAGGACAGACAGGGCAGAGCACAGCTCTGCTTTCAACCACACAAAGCCTCCAGGAAACATAATTCAATTCACATTTTCAAGCTTTTTCATATATTTATGAGGCCAAGAACACAGATTTAAACAAAAGCTGTGAACCTAACCTCACTCTGCTCTCAGCTACACAGTTTGATTTTCAATATCTTGGGGAATATGGTGCTCAGTGCCTCTGCCCATCTCTACCATCCTACCAGATCACCTTTTTGGGGGGCACTGATGATCTCTGCACCATGCTGAGCCATTGGCAGGTGATAAGCACTCTGCTTCTGTTATTTTTGCTGCTGCTTTGGTTGACAACAGTAACACAAGTGATTATCAGCAATGTTCTGTCTTGGTTTACAATTTTTCTGCTCTCCAAGTTACAAGCAAGCAGCTTTCCAGATTTATGGTGACATTATGTGTGTGTGTATTTGCAGAGAGATACATTATGAGCACGACCCCAGACCTAGCCCAGTCCCTTGAGCAGTCTTTATCAGGGGCTCAGATAAGCGATATATACATTGGTTTTCATTGTTTTGACGTCTTTCCAGCACTAATTAAAACCTGAAGTACCGTCTCTTTCATTATTTCATTTGGTTGTTTAGAATTGTAAATGTTTGTTTCTCCCAACAGCAGAGTTTGTGTTTTCAGACCCAGTTCTCCCTCAGGCTGGAGCCAAGAAAAGCACCTCAGTGGCCTGGGAGGCCCTGGGCTCACATCGGCTCCGTGACCCAGCAGGAGTGGTAAGTGAACATCTATTCATACGTCTATTTGGACTGGATTAATTAGTAAATAATCACAACCATTCTCTTCTCCTCACTGCTGCCCTTATCTGAAGGAAGGGCCATAGCTGTTTCCAAATGATTGCCTGAAGAGCCCTAGAGCAGAAAAGCTCATCACCCAGCAGCAGGTCTGAATGCTGTGTGACAACTTTTGTTACCAACTGGGCCTAAAATCCACATTTTAATAGCGGCTGGGATGCTCCAGAGTCATCCCTCTGGCTACAGACCAGCAAAGCACTTAGTGTGTGCTCACCCCCACGCACATTAGCAGACCCTTGACTTGCTGGGCCTTTAGGATCCTCATTTGAAACACGTGCTTGAACATTTCTGAGCAGATGCCGGGATGCAGGGCTGAGTGCTCAGGGTCAGCCCTGCAGGAACACCCCAGCCCTGCTCAGCTCGGCGTGCCTCGTGTCTGCGCGGCCGGATTAACCCGCACCCCGGGGCCACGGACCAAGCCACCCCCAGCCATTCCCAGGAGATCAGCCTCCCAGCAGGGACTCCTGAAAACAAGCAATCAGGAGCTCAGGTAGCAGATTTACCAGTTCCTTTGCCTGCGTGTTTGAGCTCTTGAGATTATTTATCTGCTCAGAAAAGGATTATTTTTGAGCCTCCCTTTGCCAAAACATGTAAGCCTTATCAAACGGAAATCAGAATCTATTCTTCAGATCAGCAGCCTGGATCAAAGCTGAGGTGGAAAAGAGGTCACCTAAAATGCAGACACTCTCATGAATATTTGCCTGGCTTTTCCTTAAGCTTTACACCCAAAGGTCTGATCCTGAACACGCTGGGTGCCTTCAGGCAGTGCTGCGTGCTTCCATCTCCTCACGCAGGCAGGAGCGCAGCCAGGGCAGTAATGGACAGTTTCATTTAGCATCTGTAATGTATTAAACCACAAAATACTGAAGAATTCTGTTTCCTGTCTTTCTGCTGGCGTTTACAGTAGCAATAAAGGAATCATCAGATCCAAATTCCTGGTTATCTGTGTCATTTCTAACCCAGAATACTTCACCCCTGTTCCTCAGCTTACTTCCTCATGCAGGTGAGGGTAGTACCTCAGGCAGCAGATCTTTGCAAGAAGTAAAAAAAAATGTGGAAAAAGTTCTTCAACATTTTCAATACAAAGAAATAGAGGAATTTTACATGTCTCCATTCCTGCCATCAGCAGAAATACAGAGCTGCTGCTCTCCCAGCTGGGTGTTCTGAGAAACCGGGCAACTTCTGAACACTCAGAGTTGTCCAAACAAGAAGTGGCATGCAAAAGTAACCATGAACAGTGATTTTGAAAAAATAATGTTTGGGTTTTTTTATTATTATTTGCCAGCTTGTCACCTACTACAAAATCAGAATTCCTGATCAGTTTGACCCTGAATTTTGCTACGTGCAAAACCAATCACATTTAAAAGAGGTGCCAACGTGTCTTGATTAACCCCACCCCTCCCTGGAACAGAAGCGCAGTTGTGTTCAACACCAATAAAGTTGCATATTTGGTGATATCACACATTTTCCAAGCAGACACAAAAAGCCCAACAGTTGTTATCTTTCCACACTGCAAAGCAAGCGGGATCACGTTTCCATCACCTGCACAATCTTCAGGGAGTTTATCACTTTGACAAGCCCAGTCACTGAAACCCACTGTGCAGGGAGAGCTCCACTGGCTCCAGCGTTGTGTTCCAGCTGGAGATGACCACCAGACCCAATGCATGGACCATTCTTGCCAGTGCTGAAGGGGGCAAGGCTTGCTGCAGAAAGCCTTCATCTCCTCTCCAGTCCCTTTCCAGCTATTTTTATCTTCAATGTGATAATTAAGCAGCAGGGGAAAAGGGCTTACAAGAAGTAGGGCCTTTCATTTTTATTTTCAAAATTTTGTCTGTCTCATTAAAAGTTCCATCAGGGAGGAGAGAGCCATCGTCATAGAAACCAAAATTCACCTTTCTACAAATCATGGCCAAAAGTGCTGCATGAAGCCACCAGGCTCTGGAATGAAGGACACCCCCTCCCCAAAAAACCAAACCCCAAAGGCAAAACTGAATAAATCCTTGTCACTGGGTCAGAGGTCTGGAGCCCCAGTTAGGAAAAGGGGCTGATGGGGAATGGCAGCCTCAGCTCTGCTCTCCAGGACTCACCAGCAACCCTTCTCCAGAACCCCACTCGTGCCACCCTCCAGCTCCACACGCAGGGAGGGTTCACCCCGTATCTGAGCCCGCACCCACACGCCTGGGAGCTGCCCCAGCCCACACAGGTTCCATGGGGAGAAGCTCCTGCCATCAGCAGATGGGACCTCCCCATATGCCAAGAGGAGCTAAGGGACCCAGTTACCCCTCAGCAAGACTTCCACCCACCTTCTCCAGAGCCCCAAGGGCTGTGGGGGTGAGAGGCACCTCCTTCCCCCCACTCGAAGCAAGAGGTTCACTGTGGCTGCTATCCCGGCTCTGCTGCGTATTTTGCCGAGTGCCTCATCAAACCCCAGATGGAAGCAAACCCAGGGCTCCTTCCAGAAAAGGGAATGCACTGAGGACATGGGGCTTGTGTCTAGAAAACCAGCAATTTCCTCCCAAAGCAAGGAAATACAAGAAAAAGCAGCAGCAACCCCTTACTGCAGGCTCTTCCCTCTCTCCTATGTCCTTGGACATCCACCCATCAGTGATGAGTGTCCCACACAGCCCAGGCTGCTCCCCTGGCCTCTCAGGAGACAAAGCTCCCAGTGGCAAGTGCTCAGAGGACACAGGGTGCCTGGGGCCTCTTCTACACTATCCTTTACCACAAGCACTTTAACATTTACTGTCTCTGATTCAAAAGACATCCAAAGCTCCCCAAGCATTGCAGCAGAAACATGCAAATTTTCCCAGAGGTTTGAAGTTCAGGACTAACCTGGCAGATGCAGGTCCATGGCCACCAGCCCCAGCGTGCTGGGTGAGCGCGGTGCCGTGCACGGGGCGGTGGCAGACGGTGGGTCCTTATGGCACAAGCCAGAAGCGAGGCAAGCACAGGTCTGCTACATCCCATGGGCCACACAGGCACCACAACCCAATGAGCTCTGCACCCTGCCAGGCTCACTGCCTGGCTTGGAGGGGTCTCTGCCATGAGGGTGGGCACACTCCTTCCCTGGACACAGAGACACCTGGAGAAGCCACCTCAAAGCCCACAGGGAGAAGCTCTCAGCCTCAGCCTTTTATCACCTCCCTGCCCAACCCAGGCCACCCTGATTAATGCTGTAACTTAACGATCTCACATGGTGAAGAGCTTATAGCAGGCAGGTGAGCTTAAAAAAAAAAAAAGAAAAAGAAATAAAAGAACAGGAACAAAGCAAGGCTCCTGGCTCTGCAGCCCTGGCTGTCACGCTCTGATATAAAGCACTAACATGGGAGCAGCTCATTTCTACCCCAGTTTGTCCAAAACCAAGTGCAGACCTTGGGTGGAGAAGATCCCATCACTTTTGATCCAGCTCTATTCCCTCTCTACCACTCAGCTGAACAAGGACAATCTCTCTCCCAGATTTCTCCTCTCGGCCCCTATATCTAATAATAGTAAAAAGGAATCATGATAGTGCAGGATTCATTCCCCAGACAATAGCTAGGCAGGCTGTATATTGCTTTATGGCTGTTGACTTGATTTAAAATGCACTTTTAAAAATGAAAGAACAACTCCTTAAATTTGCAGTAAATGTATAGTTCCCCAGATCTGATTTACTGGTTATGAGCCACTGAAAAACTCCAATTGCAATTTATTGTATTGTTGACTTCAGCAGCGAAACCTTCAGCATCACTCTAGTTCTGGTAACTATTACAAAGCTGATAATTTAGCATTAATAATTGATTACAGGTTGGTTTGGGGTGATTCGGTTTTTCTTTAATTGGTCTCAACTTCCAGGAGATAATGGTGGTTGCTTTGATGGTGACTGGTTAACCCAAAGTGTGTGAGATCAAAGGAGCGCAGTTGCCTTGTGCTCTGCTCAGTTCAGAGCCTTTTAGCCCGGGTTGACTCATAATTGCCAGAATTCCCAGCTGGCTGGAGGCCGATCACTGCAGGGAACCTCGCTGCAGAGCAGTTGCGTGAAGAATGGTGTGTACAGTCCTGCCTGGGCTGTAGGACCCTAGAGCATCAGTGGTGAAGAGTACAGCAAGGCAGCAAAGGATTCAGATGCTTCTACAGAGCCTCTAGCTCCAAGGCCATTGCCCTGGTTTTCCTCTCATGGGCATTGCTCCATTCTATCAGCTCCCTTGTCTGGGTGAACGTGCCCTGCTCTGTCCCGCCCCGAGCTGGAGGCACACCGGCCCGATGGACAACGGTACAGCGGGACGAGGGGAAAAGCGCTTCAGACTCAGGATGGCGGAACTGGACTTGTCTCTGCAAGGCAAATCCCACACAGTGTTGTCTCTCAAGCACGCACTGAATACCCAGGCACAGTAATTCACTTCTCTGCTAATTGATGGAGTAGTGTTTTCTCCTCACAGCTAACACAGCTCTGTGTCCACTCCCCCAGCTCTGCTCTCCCCTCTGCCCTCCCTACCTGCCTATGCAACATGCCCAGTCTCACCTGGAATCAGGAATGCTAACACGAGACTCATCACTGAAATGTTTGATAATGTGGAATATGGCCAATTAAGCACAATCCTTGCTGAGCTGCTGTGGTGAGCAGCGTTGCAAACCAGGGTTCTTATTTGACCCAGCGTGTGAAATGGGACGGAAGAGCGAGCCACGGCCTGCACAGGGGAGAGACAGAGAAGGGTGGACAAGAAATCAAAGCCCTGATTCAGTGTCAGTGCTGTCCTTCAAGGGTCTTTTCCTTCTACTATCGTGTGTAATCTTTTCTTGATTCATTAAGGTCAGCTGAGCAGAAAATTTTGCAGCTGCTGGCTCGCTGGCGGAGCTGCTGGACACCATCCATGGCTCTTTCCTCTTCCCTTTTGGAAAGCGGCGGCAGAATGCAGCTGCCTGCGAGGCTTTATTTTGGGTTGGAAAATCTCCAAACACAGAGCGGGGAAAAAAACTGAACGTGCTGTAAATCAGAGCTGGCCTTGGACCAAAGCCCTTGGTTTCCACGTACCAACAGGCAGTGAATGACTGGGGATGGAGATGGGGACAGGGACTGTCCCTCACACACCAACATCTCTGACAGACGGGTCTGAGAACCACACAGGGATGTGAACAGCACCCCTGTAAATCTGCAGTGTGCCCCAAAGTGGAGCTAAGACCATCTCCAGTCATCCTTAAATAGACCCCCCAACCCTTAACATCCCCCTGTGTGGAACCTTCTTCAAAAGGTGCTTGAAAATGAGGCACTTTTTCCTTTGGGGTTTTTTTAAGCCAATAACCACATCCCCTTAAAAACTCCCGAGGGATGCTGAGAGAATTCAGAGTTTCATTTTTTTACAAATCTCTATGAAATGTTTCAGATAGTGGTTTTGCAAAAAAAAATATCCTAAAGTAGAACAGTGTTACAAAACCCCATTTATTATGGACACTTTCCAGATTCAATAGGCTTGTTTTCCTTAGAAGAAATCCTGCAAAATTTTTATCAACATCCACTTTTTCAGCAGGTTTTCTGTGTCAAAATACATTTTTCACCCAAAGTGTGCTGATAAAAGAAAATTTAGATCAGCTCTAGCCAAGACCATTTCTGCCCCTACAGCAGACACTGCATTTTCCAGTGATAAAGCACATATATGAGAGAGACAAACGAGTGAGCAAGGTGCTTGTACTCCTCCTGTTGCCATGCCTGTGGCGTGAAGGCATCTCACTTCGAGGAACTGGTAGATATTTTTGACTGGATTTGTAGGATGAGATAGCAAATGCCTTGTGCCTTCCTTCATCTCTGCATTTTCAGGACTCCCTGCTCTGTGCATTTGTGTACCAGGATAAGACACCCAAGAGAAATCTTGGAGGGTGGAGAGTTGGAGAGACGGATGGATGGATGGATGCATGGATGGATGGATGGATGGATGGATGGATGGATGGATGGATGGAGGGATGGATGGAGGGATGGATGGATGGATGGATGGATGGATGGATGGATGGATGAAGTTTTGGAGAAATGCTGTATCAGTTTGCTCTACTATGCCAGAGTGACAAACAATAACTAGATCACTTTACTTTTATACAATTTATTCCAGTTTATTTATTTATACATGTCGATAATACACTTGTTGTTAGTCGGTGTTACTGCACTCCTTCTTTAGGTGAAAACAAGGAACACAGAGCTTAAGGGACTCAGCCAAGGTCTGGAAGGGTTTTCAAGAGCAGCAGAGGTCCCCCAGCTGTGTTTGCCAGGCTGCTCCAAGCACCAGAGCACGTATGTGATTTTAAGGTTACAAAGGCCGACTCTTTCCCGTAATCACGTTAATGAGCTTCCCTTAATCTCTGCAGGCGTTTTCACAAGCTGGGATCCAAAGCAAGGAAACTGCTGGCACAATCCTTAGGACATAATCAGACTACAAAGCTACAACGTTCTGGCAAGCTGTAATTTCAAGCAGCCGAGGGAGCTTTATGACTGCAACCGTCATTACAGAATGCTTATACAGCACGGGCACGAGTCAACGGGCTATTGAGATGGAGAATTAATGCAGGATAGCGCCCGGCGTAAAGAACAAACACAATAAATAAAATACACTGCAGAGGCACAGGATATAAATACAGAAGAAAGTGGCAGAGCAAAAAAACTGAGTTAACAATATTTAATATTGATATTTAACCATGCATAGTTTATTGCAGTTGCTTGTCTGCATATATGGCTTATTTTAACACTGGCAGGTTCTACTTTTCAGCAATAAAAGGAGAAAAAGTTGTTCAAAAGTTTTAGTAAAACCTGTAATTGATGCAGTAGAACTGAAGGAGATATTCCTAGCAAGAGAGAGAAAGGGGAAGGAGAAAAAGCAAAGGAGAAAGAGGGAAAGACAGAGAGACTTAAAGAGAGAAAGAGAGAGAAAGAAACAGAGAAAGAAAAAAGATAAAGAAAAGAAAAAGAAAGAGAAGAAGGAATATTTCCACATCAGACTATCAGCAGCTAGCTTGCTTTTGACTTTCATATTCTATTTAAAAATACAAAATTGGGAGCATTGAAAAAGAGTTCCCAAATTAGCTTTTTAATAGAGATGGGAAGTTAAAAGGGGGCCGAGTCATGGGGGAAAAGCTGTTCAGCATCACAGCCCGGCCAGAGCCAGCAAAGAGCGAGGGCAGAGCACGCCTGAGTGCAAGAAGAGTCAGGAAGGTTTTTGAAGTGATGACATTGTAAATCACAGAAAAATCTCTTATATCAGTAAAAGCCAAATGACATTTCTGGTTTTGTTTCTTCTGAGCATCTGCAAGAGGAAAAGAGCAAGTGGAGATACAGGGAGTATTTCAAAGAGGAAAGCAGTTCTGAAGGCACCCAGTAAAGCTGCATTCTGGATGCTTTGATTTGCTTAAATTCCTACAGGCTCTCAAAGTTTCTCAGGGAAGTTTTGGGACTCACTTTGTGCACAACTGCTCATGTGTCCAGCAGACAACTGCTGGTATCTGTATCCATAAGGATTAGAACACACTGCATCTGCATAACCCATTAACTCGCCTGCAGACTTTGCAATGCAGCTTACAAACATTATTGGGGGAAATTGTTTTGGGGGAGAATTACCCAGGACCTGACATTCAGAAATTAGTCTTATTTTTTAATAATTGCATAGAATTATCAATATTTAGGCAATGTTGAGATACTGAACTGACCTGATCAGGGTTCGGTATCAGAGTTTCCAGTTTAGATTTTTCCAAATCAGACAATCTGAGTGCTGAAATTTTGAGGATTTGGAATGTTGGGGGTTTTTTTGGTTGTTTTTTTGGGGGGGGGATTGTTCTTTGGAGTTTTTGCTATTTTTTTCTTTAAATAAGGCCTTGGTTTCACAAGGCACACAGAGTCACCTGGAAAACGGACCCGGTTAGTGGCAGCTTTCTGAAGTCACCATTTCCCCCGTTTTAAAACAACAGAAGCACCGCAGATCCCCCACCTCCTCCCTATTTTCTCCCGCAGAAGCGATTCCTCCGGAGGGGCGGAAAAGCCAACGGGAAGCCCAGCAGCCGCCCCCACCATGGGGTCCGCACCCGCCGGCCCCGACCGGCGGCTCGCAGGGACGAGGGGACTGAGGGGAGGTGGGGTGTGCGGGGGACCCCCGCTCTGCCCGGGTCCCTCGCCGAACCTCCAGCCCCTCCCGCGGAGCTGTCCGCGCCGCCGGTGCTGCTCTCCGCCCCGCGCCCGCGCACTCCGCACCGCCCCGCGCAGCCCCGCGCCCGCCCCCGCGCCGCTCCGCGCTCCCGGCAGCCCCATGGCAGCGGAGCCGCTGGGCTGGCGGCCGCGGCCGGGAGCGCCCGGAGGAGGTGAGAGGGGGTCCGGGGATGGGGGGGGACAGGCCCTGGGGATGGTGGGGGGGGGTCACTTGCGGGCGCGTTGAAGGCGCGGGGCGGCCCCCGGGGAGCGAGGGGCAGGAGCGGTGTCCCCGCTCGCCCTCACCCCGCTCCCCTTCTTCCCATCGGGCGGCCGCCCAGGCAGCTCCAGCCCCCGGACTCCGGGCGACTGCACAGCTCAGCGCGGGGCGGTGGCAGCACGCGGGGCAGTGGCAGCACGCGGGGCGGTGGCAGCACGCGGGGCGGTGGCGCGGCAGCCCAGCTCCCGCATCCCATGTATGTATTTGTCTTACTTTATGGAAGTCATCAACTATCGCTGCTGTGCATCCGTCATTGCCGGGAGCTGCCCGGCAGAGCAGGGCTCGCCTGGTTCGCTCTGATTTGGGTTTATAGTTCTTTCTTTAATGGAGATTCGCTGGCACACAGATTAATGAGCAAGGATGCCAGGTCTCTGAGTGTGTGGAGTCCAACTTCTGACCATGGATGAAAGAGGGATGCTGAGGTGGTGTGGAGACAGGACTGGTAAGAGCTGCCAAGGAGCAGGACAAGTGAGAACAGCAGGACGAGGGAGAAAGGGATCAGGTAGGGGGAAGAGAGAGAGAGAAAGATCGGTCTAAATCTATATTATTTATTCCTGAATGTAGCCTCCTGCACTGGTGTTGGTCGTAGGTTTGTGATGCTGGAGGAACAGCTCATTTTCTTGTCCAGGAGAAGGGACCTCTCCTGCACAGTCCCCGCTCACCGAGGAGTCTGGGACACAGAGGGAGCTCTGGGAGGGAGCAGTGAAGTTCATCCCATACCTTCCCCTGGATCCCCCCCTTGCCACTGCTGGCACATTAGCATGCAGGGGAGGCTCTGCTGTGTACTTAATGGCTCCATTTGCCGGTGTCTCTGTCAGCTCAAGTCGCCTTTCTTCAGTCTCGCTTTCCAACCAGCCAGCCTCCCCAGGACCGGCTGGGTCCCTCTCCCCACCGTGCCCATGCCAGCGGGCTCTCCGGCACCCGAGTGCTGTTTCCAGCTGGGTCAGGCAGCGAGAGCAGAGCCGAAGGGTGCTGGAAGGGGAGGGAGCAAAACGAAGCAGTCTCAGGCGAGAGAGGAGGGAGAGACTCCGTCTCGGCGGTAATGAGGGAGAAGCTGTTTAGTCATCTCTCTAGATAGACTTTCACAATGATGATCGCATTTACTGATTGCTCCTGACTGCGTGCAGGGAGGGAGTCGAGCGGCAGCAGCACAGTTCGCCTCTTACCCTGAGGAGCGACCGCTCCCCCTTCCTCCCCGTTCCCCAGACTCAGCCCTCCTTTTGGGCGCCGAGTGGCTTTCCTTGCCAGGTAAGGCAGCGCTGGAGCCGGCAAGATGGGGCTGACTGGGAGGGAGGGGAGAAGTTTGCATGCTTTTCTCCTAAGCCTGTTGCTTTTGCTCCTAAACCTCTCCAACAGTCTGAGGGAGTGAATGTTTTGCAGAAAGTTTGATTATCTGATGTGATTGAGGAGGGAAAGGTGTGTGTGACTGATGGAGGAGATCGAAGCCTTGGCTGACATATTTTGCTTTAAAGCAATTGTGTCTCTGCTGTCTGAGCCTGACCCAACAAGGACAGGAAAGGAGAGAACGAATGATCTCAAGGCTCTTCGCTCCCATGAGCAGGGGCTCATCCAGGAACTCACAGTGTTTATCAGTCGTATTTTAAATCATCCCTGTCCCTGTCTGCTTCCAGAGAGGGAAACACTATGAGATTTTTGTTTTGTTTCTGCTTTGGTGGGACTATCAAGGGGCATTTATTAAGTATGGCATTGCTGGTGGGAGCTAACATGGTAAGAATCCATCCTTTCTTTCTTGACCCTTTAGGAGAATAGCAATAGCTGTGCTCTCTCAAGTTTTCCTCCAGAGCTTTACTGACCTAGCCGTGCCTGTCAGGTTTTTGTTTGAAACTGGGATGAAGTCAGGGTGCCCACGAAGCAGCAGCAGCGCAGGGGACCCGAGGAGCCAGCGGTGGTCAGGGAGTGACCTGGTCGGGGGTCCTGGGAGGGGGTCAGGGAGCTCCTGCCAGAGGCTTTCCTACCAAATCTCCTTGCACCATTTCACTGGCCTCATAATTACCTGAAGAAAACAGATCCTTTTCTCTAGAGATGCAGACATTTCTAAGCCAGAAGGAGACAAATTATTTCATTTCATGTACCAGGTCTTCTAAACAACATCAGCAGAGTACTGATCTTTTGTTAAATAGTTCCTTTCAAATGACATGCAGGAATTACAGTAATTAAAATCACAAATATGTGTATAGCTAAACATATGCTTGGTGGAATTACCGTGTGTCTGTGTGCTGTGCGAGCTGAAGAGACTCTCTCGACTGTGCAGTAGATTTTGAACCCAGCCAATTGCTTTCCAGACTAAAAAGACTGGTTAGCAGTTACCAAAGCCCAGGCGTGCAGGACAGGGGGATTCTTTCCAGATTTTGTAGGTAAAGTAGTTAGTTCTTTTTTTTTTTTTTTTTTTCCTCAGCTTAGTGCAGCTCTGAATTACAAACCCAGTCCTACCTCTCTTCATTTTCTGTCTCTTATTTTGGGGCGGGGTAGAGTTCCAAGGGCTCATGGACAAGAAAAAGCAAAACCTCTTCTCCCTCTCAGTCCTTCCTCACAGACAGAGAATTTATAGCTGGAAAAGGCCTTTTTTTTTTTTTTTTTTCATAATTTGAGGATCAAATGGGACAGATTTAATGAAACTTTGAAAATTAAGCTGTGTACACTAAGTTTTCTAACCAGCTGCCTCCCTGTCACAGAGAAATGAGAACTAAACTTCCACAGAAGAAAACCCCTCTCTTTCTCTTTTGTTTCTATCTCCTGTCCATTTCATAGCTGAGGTATTTATAGCTTCCCCACATACACTGCCAGCATGGAAGGACCCATTTTATCTTTAAAAATTGATTTAAAAATGTGTAAGTCACTTATGAGTTACCAGTGCTTTATTAGAACAATTATATGTGAAGTATTTATAGTGCTGCAGCAGCTAATGTAGGTAACCTGGAATTTACAACCAAAGTTATCCAAGTAGAGAAGAGATTTCTAACAAGGTTCCCCTGAGAAATCAGGGGAGATGAGGATCCAGTGTGCTGTAGCTGGTCAGGTCACCAGCCAGCCCTGGTAGCAGGACTGTAGTGGTGGTAATTGAAATTAAAAAGCAGAGCAGCCAGTTTCCCAGCGGGGAAAGCAGGAACAGGACACATGAGCTCGGCCTCTTGGTTATTTGCCTGTAGATGTTTGGTGATTAATGAATGAAATGGTTGTTGCTTTGCTGCCTCCTGTTTGCAGCCCTGTTCTTAGCAGAGTGTTTCATACAAGTTAAAAGATCCAGCAGTGCTGGTGTAAGAACCGGGCAGCCCTGGGGGTTGCCTCCCAGCTAAAGACCGGGTCCAAGTCGTGCAGAGAAAGTTTGCAGCTCTGTGCACAGCGGCAGAGCCTGGTCCCCAGGGCTGTCAGCCCAGCACTATTAACACAATAAATCCCCTCTTTAGGGAGAGAGAGAGAAAAAAAAAACACAGAGTAATATTGAACAATGCTTTATAGGAAAACATTGTGGGATGCTTCCTCCAGTGCCGTGTACATAAGCAAAGCATCTCCTTGGGATAAGCATCGCTCTGGATTATTGTACGTTTCATAATTACAAAGCCTCTTCCAGCAGCAGTAAGATGCTGGCCTGAGGGATTTCAATTGTCCTTTAGATAGTAAAATTGCACAGAAAGCTACTCCACATTAGGGTGATGAATGTTAATGTGCCCTGAAGAGGAAGCGCATCTCTGTGAGCAGTTTAGTCATTTTCACCACAGATTGATTCCATCATTTTTTATTCAGTATTTTGATGGCCTGTTGAAATCAATAATGCTGCAGCCTTACTGGCTGGAATGGCAGCTCTCATACAATTAAAAAACTTCAGAGTAAAACTGCCTAGAAGGATACCCCATGGAGGGTATAATTAGGCTTCCAGGGCCTGAGTCAGTGGAATCAATGGAATTTCCATTGATAAATTTACTTTTGATAGGGCCCCTAATGCATCTTATATGATAATGGCACCTTTCTCCAGATAATTTTATGGTAGAGGTAGAAAAAAATAGGGAAGTGAAAGTAAATGCAAGTTAAAACAAGAGTTACATATTACAAGAACTCTGATCAAAGATTAAAAAAAAAAGAAGAAGAAAATTCATGGCTAGACTAGATCAGAACCACAATAACTACTCTCCTTTCAAAAGAATGTTGGCTTCCAGGGGCTGAGGATCTGGACAACTTGGGGTATTTTTCATCTAAAAATCAAGAGTGTCATGAACATATTTCAACCTAATAGTCTGTCACTTCTTAGGTAGAGGGACTTCTGCTTCTGTTAGCTAAGAAATAATCAAGGAATAATCTTCCTATGGGGAGGAAGTTGTCCAGCTTTGGAGGCTTCCCTCATTCTGATGTTCTTGGTAGCTTAATCCATCAGCTTTTGTGCCTGGGATTCAAGCTCTCTGTTGCTCAGGTTTTCTGAGCATCGTTTCCCTGAAAGTCAGGATTTTCCTCTGGTCTGTGGAGGAGGGATGTAATATTTCACAAGGGTAAAACCCATCTCTAAATGAAAAATACCAGCAAAAAGCTGCTGCTGGGGCCAGATCTTTAAAGGTAGAAGAAAGCTAATGAAAACCAGAGACTTTCTGCTTCTTTCAACTGAAAATGTTCTTGGTGCAAGGTTCATTACACATGGAACATTTCTAAGACTGGAAACCCAGCTCAGTCCAGTCGTGGCTTTTCATGGCACACAATTCACTGGGTGAACTGCAAGCTGATTTCGCTGGAGTCCCCAGCTCTTTCTTGACAGCTGTAGTTAAACTGATGAGCACATGAAGCTTCCACCTGGGGAATTATGGATTAGTCTTGTTTGTAAGGAAGCAAATATAAATTAGCATGTTTATGCTACTTTTAAAATGCTTTTAATGAGGAATCATTTGCTATTCAAAATTTCAATCTATAATAATGCCATAACCCTGCTGAGCTGATTATCATGTGCCTTGTTTAACATCATCTTCAAATGGGAGGTGAGGGCAAGCCAGTGGTTTGAAGTTCTTGTCTTCTGGTATCTGACTCTAACACAATGGGGCAAGACACCCCGCCTGACTGTGTGTTGTGTTTTTATTTTGTTCTGTATTTCAGATGGAACTGATCTGACTTCCAGCAGGTCTCAGGAGCAGCCTAACTGTCTTCTCCAGTGACAAGGCGTGGGGTCATCATGGCAGCAGGAGTAGCAGCGTGGTTGCCCTTTGCCAGGGCAGCTGCCATAGGATGGATGCCAGTGGCCAACTGTCCCATGCCACTGGCTCCAACGGAGAAAAACAAGAGGCAGGATGAGCTCATCATTCTCAATGTGAGTGGCAGGCGTTTCCAGACCTGGAGGACTACACTGGAGAGATACCCGGACACTCTCCTGGGCAGCACCGAGAAGGAGTTCTTCTTCAACGAAGACACTAAGGAGTACTTCTTTGACCGGGACCCTGAGGTTTTTAGGTGCATCTTAAATTTTTATAGAACTGGCAAGCTGCACTACCCCAGGTACGAGTGCATCTCTGCTTATGACGAAGAGCTTGCCTTCTACGGGATCCTCCCCGAAATCATCGGGGACTGCTGCTATGAAGAGTACAAAGACAGAAAGCGGGAAAATGCGGAGCGGCTGATGGATGACAATGACTCGGAAAACAACCAAGAAGGGTCCATGCCCTCCCTGAGCTTCCGGCAGACCATGTGGCGAGCCTTCGAGAACCCCCACACCAGCACCTTAGCCTTAGTCTTTTACTACGTCACCGGTTTCTTTATCGCTGTCTCTGTGATCACTAATGTCGTGGAAACTGTCCCCTGTGGCACGGTGCCTGGAAACAAGGAGCTTCCATGTGGGGAGAGATACGCTGTGGCTTTCTTTTGCTTGGACACAGCTTGCGTGATGATTTTCACAGTTGAGTATCTGTTGAGACTCTTTGCGGCCCCAAGCCGCTACAGGTTCATCAGAAGCGTGATGAGCATCATTGACGTGGTGGCCATCATGCCATACTACATTGGCTTGGTGATGACCAACAACGAGGACGTCAGCGGAGCCTTTGTGACACTAAGGGTTTTTCGGGTTTTCAGGATTTTCAAGTTCTCTCGCCATTCCCAAGGCTTAAGAATCTTGGGCTACACTTTGAAGAGCTGTGCCTCCGAGCTTGGCTTTCTCCTCTTTTCCCTCACTATGGCAATCATCATCTTTGCAACTGTGATGTTTTATGCAGAGAAAGGGTCCTCGGCAAGCAAATTCACCAGTATTCCTGCTTCCTTTTGGTACACTATTGTAACCATGACAACGCTGGGGTGAGTATCACTTTTTCTTTCACTGAGCAGCAGGCGAGCGTGTGCGAGGAGCTTGACTCCAGTTACTCCTCAGCATTTTCCTGGGTGCATGTTTGAACAGGGGCTGGGACTGTTAAGGGCTTGATTGTTCTTTGCCTTACAAGTTCTGCAATTGATGCTTGTGTGTAGTTGTATAACACAGAAAAAGCACTTCCACCCACTTGACAAATGCTTGGCACAATGGTAAATGAGTGCAGGAGGAGCAAGGCTGTGGAGTAGCAGGTCCTATTTCACACTCCTTCTGCAGGAGAGGGAAGTTAACATGAGTGCAAAGGAGCTGGGAAACGGAGCTCATGGGGGTTTTTCAGACGTTCATTCGAGCCATGGGTTTTGCACGAGGTTATGATGTAAACATTGTCTCTTTTTATGATGCTGGTCCTCGTTTCTTCACTTGGTATGTCAGGAATTACAGATTTGCTGATTCAAATGGATATTGTGGGCTGCTGTGCTCCTGAAAATACTCAGTAATCTCCAGGACACAATCTGTTTTTTTACTTAATTGAGCAGGATCCAGGCTCCTTGTCTGTGTTTAGTTGTGGGTTTAAGAAATAATACAAATGTGCTGTAGCAGTTGCAGTAGAATTTCAAACATTGCCATGGACAGGTACAAAGACAACGGTATCAAAGCAAAGAAAATGTAGCCTGGAGGGCACTTTTCCCCCCTTATATTTCATTTCTGTCTTACAAATGTTTCTCCTGAGATTATAGATTTGAGCTTCTGCTGCTCTGAACTAAAGCCTTTGTAAGCAGAAGGGCCAGGCCCTCACCCTGGTGGGGTTGTGTGATGAAAGCAGGTGCCACGGGCTGCTGCTTCGGGCAGCCACCAAGTTCTGATCCCATGCAATCTCTTAATTCCACACATCAGAGCAATACACCAAGTTCATAGGTACTTTGCAAAGTTTTCCCACTGGAGAGTTCACACAGTTTAATACTCAGATGTAGACAATTCTCATTCTTGTGTTACAGTGACCACTTTTTCTCTAAACTGCATTTGATTTTAAACACTTCTCTGTGCCTATTAGACACGAACAGGCTCACAGTAGCACTTTTAAATTATTAAAATCATAATTCAGCTGTCAGAACAGCGCAGAATCTGAGCATCTGACAACTGCAAGTCTGGATTTCTTCATTAAGTGAGGATGTGGAACATGTTTGTCATAGTCACCAACAGATCTCTTTTTCCTCCTTTTCTAACATCTCAGCAAAGTTTGCAAGCTTGTATGGCAAAAGGGAAGGGCTTTATCCTGGAAAGGAGTCAGTGCTTGCTTAGAAATGAAATCTGGGCTTTAGATCCCAGCACTTCCCCGCCCTGTGGTTCAGCTTTCCATATTCTGACTGGTCCATAGTGGTCAGGTCCCACCATCATATCTGAGCAGCTTCAGAGGGCCACCTGGCCTGGGTGGCTTGTTCACCTGTCCTCTCCACGAGGGAGAAATGCCTGAAAATACAGTTCTAGTGCCTGGTTTCTGTTTAATAACGCTCACACCTGTCTTTCTACCTACACCAGCTTATGCACATTCACATGTACGTTGTTATATCTCCGTGACAGGAATGTTGGGGGCAAAACAGGGTTCAGTGGTGCTTGGGATCAAACCTCCTTTGTGAAATGCATGTGGAATGTGCTGCAGTGCAATCGAGTCTCTGTTCCCATCAGTGCAGTGACTTGGTTTTGTTCTCCTTCCCTTCCTCTCTGAATGCATGGATAGACAAAGCAGAGTGCTCCTGAGGACTTTCAAGTGTCCTCAATCTGTGGTAATCACAGAAATTAGAGATGAATGAGTGCTTTTAATGAGTTGACAAGAATTTTAAAAGGTAGACATTTAAACACAGCTTTGCAAGTGTTCCTTGAAAGGGACCTATAAAATGCTGTCAAAGCTTAAACTTCTAGCATTACTGAGTTGGGATTTTTATTGCAGGATTTTAATTAAAATAGGGGTCTCTGTCAATTAAGTTTAGTGTCATATCACAGACTTACAAGAAACTCATAAACCTCAGTAATGGCAGACCCTGAAGAGCCCCTGTGCTCTGCCAGCATCCATCTCACCACGACCGCATTCAGCAGGGACCTAGCGCTTCCTTATCCAAGCACCCAAAGCCAAACACTCGCTGCTGGCCTGCCCAAAACCTGTGCTAGAAAGAGAAGTTGTCACTGTGAGCCATAAAACCCAATTCCTGCCAGACCAGCTCTGCAGAGCCTGGCCAGAGCCCCTTGGGGAGGCACCTTTTGGAGCTGCTCGGGATGGTGATGGGTCCTGGTGGTGCCAGCACTGGCCCTTGGCTCATGCTACAGCTCTCACCCACGACTTGGCATCCCAGCACAGAAATTCATCAACTCCAGAAAAACAAACCCTTTGGCCTCAGGTCATTTCCACCTTCCTGAGTCCCACCACGTAGTGTGGGTGGTTCACATCTCCTGGCACCCTTCATTTCCCCATAAATCCTTCCAGTTGTGACTAACTGACATTTCTATACAACATTTCATACACATCTCTCTTCAGAAGTCCTTTCAGTGTGTTTGGAAAGATCCTGTTACTAATGAGAGTCCTGGCAATTCCTATCCTACAGATGTTGCCAAAATTGCAGCCAAAGTCTCTAATGTGCTTCTCGGTGCATCAGACTGTGCCTCGTTAGCAGCTGCCAGCTCGCTGCTTGCACTTCAGCAATGCTCAGAGCTTTTATATCTTAAATATTTTCTCCCATTTGCCTTTAAAAATTCAGCCAGCATTTAAACAAAAAATTACAGAGCACAATGGTTTTTAACTCCTATCTATACACATATGTCTGTATTTTCTGTTTCAAACACTGAAACATTGAAATCCCGACCAGTGAACGTTTCCCTGACACCGAATTCCAGCATTGCTTGTGGCAGAGTGCTTTAGAAAAATTATTTGGAGCATGCAGGATAACTTTTCCATGTTACTAAGGTATTAAACAATTAGCTCTGTTTATATAAAAGGGAAAGTTTGCTGGCAACAAACAGGCAAGGATGGCACTAGGAAACCATTAACTCTCCTACTGTACTCTACGTCAGCTGCTGTTGTTCCGGGTTCCCACGTACCTTTAGGATACAACTGAATTTCCAGGTTGACCCACAAATGAAAAGCAATAAAAATGCATTTCTTCTGAAAGGTGAGACACTGCACAAAACAGAATAAGTGCTGCTTTTGGTTACTATGCAAATCAGTTTTGAGCAACCCAGGCTGACTTGCGAGCTGCTCAGGGTGTTGACAACCCGAGGAGAGAGGTACCACGGTTCTTCTGGAACACGAAACAAAGCACAGGAATTAAATTATACTGACCCTGCATCTCTGATCCCTCTGCTCTGCTCATCAGCCCTGGTTTAACAGAGGCTGTTTTTAATTTAGCACGATTTAAATTTTGCTCAGGAGGTTTTATAATGAAAGCATTATTCTTGGGTGCATCTTAAATCAATCTGAATTACTGAAACAACTATTCAAAATTAATTCAAAATCGGCTATCCAATTCATGCAGAAACATTTTCCTCAAGAGGCCAAGAGCTCCCCAGCTTCTCCTGCCCTTGTATAAAACACCAACACAGTAAATATGAGCTTTTCCAGCAGCATCTCTGTTCTGCAGGGGGTTTTGACCCCTCTCAGTAACTCAAGCGCTGCCGAAAGCGCCGGAGGAGCACGGGGCTGGTTCCCCCGTCAGCATTCGTGTCCCTGTCATGGTTTGTAGCTGACTTGATAAGCAATAACCACCAGTTTCCCATCTCTACAGAGACAGTTTAATTATCATAAATTTTGTTACCTTGTTGGTTTTATTCACTTTTAAACAGCATTTGGTGGTGGATGGGGCAGCCTCGTGTTTCTCTGCCCGTCAGCGAGCATCCCAAACCTGGCTGCGGTATGAAACCTCTCTCACTACTACACCCCACACCATTTTTGCCCAGAGCACATCTTTTTCTAAGCTTTTTATAGCTGTTTTCATTTCACCTGACAACAGCAGTATGTTTCAGACTCTCGGGCAGTGTCTGCGACCTGCAGCGTAGGCAGCAAATTGTAGTTGTGAAAACCAAAGCGTCGTGTCTGCCTGCAGCGCCGGGGCAGGGAGAGGCTGCGAGGGTCTGCAGAGCATCACAGCCAGGCTGGGGTCCCTGCTGCACCCTGGGCTGGGGGGCCAGGGCTGAGCACCCCCCTCCCCACCACAGATGGGAGCAGAGAAGGGTGAGGGACCTGCAGTGGATCCGGGAGGGAATCAGCACCGAGATTTTTGGGCCATTTGTGTCAAGAAACCAGCAGACCACGGGCCAAGGAGCAGAGGCTGCTGATGGATTTTGTTCTGGTTTGAGCTTAGGGACACGCTGTGTGATCACAGGATCATGGAATCATTTGGTTGGAAAAGACCTTTAAGATCATCGAGTCCAACTGTACTGATTTTCTGTCACCTAACAAAGGCTGAGCTCCCACAGCTCAGCACCCTCGGGGTGGTCCTGGGAGGATCTGTCTGACTCTGACTGTCTCCCTTACAATTTGCAAGAACATAATGGTTTCGAGATCACTGTCCCTCTTTCAGATTCAGCTGCACTGGGCAATGAGTCTGAAAGATGCACATCAGTGCACTTGGACAACAGTCCTATCTAGAGGACTCATTTAAGGAACAGGGTTAATGCTCGGAAGTCAATAAGACAGATGTGCTGGCCTGGTTCTGTCAACAGCCCGATCTGCAGCAAGAACTGAAGTTTCTTACAGTTTTGATCAGCTGGGTGCTCAGGGAGCAGGGACCTGGGGGCTCCTTTGGTTTGGTTGGTTCCCTGTGGCTCTGCAAAACGTGGGTCAGAGGGAGCACAGCAGAGCTGACACCTGATCAACCCCTCTGGAAGGAACATCGTTCTTTCCTTTGCTTGGTTGTTGGGCTCTCTTTGTTATTGGTATTCAATCACAGACAAGAAAGGAGATGGAGTTTAAGTTGTGAAATAGCATGTGAAACACTTGCTGCCAAGCTGCTGACAGCTGGACCAGCACAGACTCACCCAATACTGACCACGCTCCTTGCAAGCGCTGCCAGCTGCCCTGTGAACAGACATCTCTGCAGTTCTTTCTCCAACACAAAGCACCAAAACCACTCAAGCTGATAGTAACCTTCATTCACCCTCCTTCATGCAAACTAAGAGGAGTTTGCAAAGTAAGGACAATAATGAATCCTCTCTGGAGCGCTGCCATTCCCGGCTCCTCCGCAGAGATTGCGTTTGGCCCAGCAATCACCCCGTGCCTGTCGGTGCTTCAGTAACTGCCACTGCCCTGAGCCAGAAAAACTGCTTTAATAGAAACAGCACTTTGCATATTTAACATCATGGATGGAGAGATGGATGAGATGTGGGATGTTTCCTTCGTAAAGCGAGGCACTAAAATTTCATCACTCACCATTTCCCACACAGTCAACAGTTCTTATACCCACAGGCCAAAGAGCTGCTTGGATTTAATAGACAGAAAGTCCAATCAAACAATGAATTGATGGAGCTACACAAAGAAGCCATTTTCTTGAGCCTTCATTCTCCTGACTCCAGCTTCATCTCACACGAAATGTGTATCAATTTTCTTCCCCTAATGGATTTACAGACATTGTGTGTGAAATGTCTCTGTATCAGAAACTACAGACTGAACCTTTTCCCTTCACTGTCTTGATGTAAATCTCAGGCAAGCATCTCATTTTTGAGCTATTTGTATTCACCAGAACCCCAGAAGTATTAAAATACCTTTATTCATTCTCAGGGCAAGTGGAACTCACTGGACTTTTCTCTGTCTTTAAAAAAAATTTAATTTTATCTGTCCTTATGCTTTTTGTGGCTTTGGGTATTGGTAATGATTGCACTTATGTGCAAACACACCATTTTTAATGTGCAAGACAAAATAACTTTCCTTTAAGGTAAATTCCTGTGAGAAATGAATTCTTTTGAATAAGGCCAAGTAATGGTGCTGACTAAAATTGTAACACAATTGCTAAATTTACCAATGGAAACCTTGGCAGAGATGCATCTATAGCAACTGATTTAAGACATTTTTCTGAGCTCCTCTTCCTTTTTTTTCCCCTTTCTTTCTAGCCTGCGTCACAGTAAGTGCCTGAGAAACAGAGATTAAAGATAACATTGTATTTTCATTGGAGATGAAGGGAAGTGATTGGCTTGCTGACTGGGTCTGGGCTATTTTTAGTCTCATAAAATGATAATTTCATAACAGCACTGACCCAGTAAAAGTAATTAGTTTACAGAGATCAGCTGAAAATAAGGGACGGAGTCGCCACTGCCAGTCAGAACGCAGGGAAAGGGGAAGTGGAGTTAAAGGTCCTGCAACAAATTAGCCAAAACTAATTACATCTCTTAGCTGATTCCAGCCCCCACAGTCCAAATCAGTTTTCAGTGTGAATTAGGGAGCAGAGACGGGCATGGGGGGAGTTTTGGGGCGACCTGAGCCCCTGCAGCCCCTGGCCAGAGGTTAATCCTCTGCCAACAGCCACCCTCCCTGGGGACAGACGACATCCAGACATCACAGCCCTCCCTTGACTTTCTGACTCAGCACCAATTTAGCACCAGGCACCTAAAATAGGAAACAAAACTCCTGCCCCACTTTAGTGTTGGGAAACCAATATGAGACATTTTAATTGCACTTTCATAAGGCATCTCTGCATTCACCTCCCAGAAGGTGGGAGTACCTGTGACCAAAACCAGCTTATTTCTAGGCTGTAGAGGAGAGTCCCAGCCACTGTGATGTAATCAACTCATTTAAAAAAAAACAACAAAAAAATTAAAATAAAATAAATTAAGAAGTTTAATATAAACAGAGAAACTTTTTCTCAGCATCAGCCAGCATTCTTCCCAGCCACCCATCACACTCGCAGCTGGACTCCAGTCTCGGGTACCACCAGCTCTCGGGAAGCATTAGCTCTGTTTCCCGTGTAACTCAGCCTGCTTTCCATGCCCCGTCTGCATTTCACACAGCCCAGGTCTCCCTACCTTCAGACACACACAGGGGCAGAGCTGCCACAGCGCCTTGTCAGAGGACAGAGCAGGTTTATCTATTTTTAATGCAGCACAAGCCTCAGACATGGCAATATCTGAAGGCAGCAGCTGGTTGTTGCCCTGCTCATGGAAATGCTCTGGCATTGCGCTGCTGTGCATGACCCTGGTGAGGATCCATGGGTCACCCCAGCCACCTCTCAAGGCTCCCAAAGGGTGTTGGCAGCCACAGCAGTGTCCCATGGTGAGCATCACAGCTCAGGAGAAGTTGAAGAAGAAAAAAGCTTCAATTAGGTCATTTATCCATTGCCCTCCTGCTCTCGCTGCTTCGACATCGAACACAGAGATTTTTTCTGTCAAATCCCACCACATCAGCTGTGAATTTATTATTCTTTTCCTTCGGTGCAGGCAGGCTGCTGGATGTTTCTCCTGCAGACCAGGATAACAGGCTGGGTTCGGCCGAGCTCTGCCTTCCCCTGGACAGGCGATGCCTGCAGAAACAGATCGTGCCTATTTAACTATTTACCACTGCTACATTAGAGCACATTCTAGGGCTGTAATTCACCTCTTAAAGTTACAAGTAAGTGTGGAAGAGTTATTTTAAAATCAATATCTAACAGAATGCCATTGTTCCAACATTAAAACCTGCTGGGAAATTACTAGGAGGCATGTGGCAAGTCAAATGACTGCCTGCCAGGGGAGGAAACAATTCATTACTCCTTTAAAAGGTGCAAGTCTTTACTGGCTCCTCGTTCTGCTTTGCAGCCTGAGAAATGAGGCTGGAGCATCTGGCTCTTTCTTTCCCTCGTTTTTTCCTGATTTCACTCTTTTGTTCTGCTCTACATTGTGGACTTTTCCTTTGCTTCCTGCACGGGGGGGGTCAGGTCTGGGGACGAGCACTGCGATGGCATTGTCACTGCTGTCACCCCTCCTGATGGAGAGTGGTGCTCTGCCTATGAATTCTCTCTCACCTGTGAAAGCATCTCCAACAACAGCAGAGCCCAATGGGCAGCCACTCAAAGCCATTTTCCGAGCAGGCTCTTGGCCGCTCGGGTTCCAGGGAGCCGTGGAGCGATCGCCTGGGGAAGCCTGCTGCTTTAATCTCGGCCTGCCATCTGCGGCAGAATTAAAACACAGATCAGCTTTAGCTTTCTGCCTTCAGGATTTTGTGAAATTTGGCTGATGTACATCTCCAGAAAGCCCCTGAGAAGGATTGTTTGCTTCTGAAGAGAGTAGCCCTGCGGAGCCAGGCTTCGGGCCCCTGGAACAGACGCTGAGAGAGAGAGAGATGGGGAGGTCTGAGTGCAACCGTGGTGTGGAGCCTCCTCACAGCAAGGTCGAATAATCCAAGTAACGAGCCTTACTCACACGGGGTGAAGCAGCTGCTGCTACTGAGCGTTCACCACGTGCGGGTTTGCCGAACGCCCCGGTGGCAGCACGGCAGAAACAACACCCTGGCGCCCACCGAGCTCACCCCACCTGCCCCGCCGAGGAGCGGGAGCTGCTGGGCTCACCGTTATCAGCTCCCGCTAATCAAACACATCCCCAGCACTCGGAAGCACTCTTATCTTTTTATTACAGGTTATTTTTTTTTCCATGTACTTGCTGCTTTATTCTTTCTGTGCGTGTGACTCCCCTTTGCCATCCAAAAGACACAGGCTGCTGCTGTTTTTCTCATCTCGTCTGCAGATGCCGGGTTTCACATCAGATGTGAAAACAGCAGATGATAAAATCTTGAGTCACTTTCAGCCTTTAACATTTAAATGCACAGCCTTGATAACAAGACTTCACCCCACAACCAGACAGCCCCCTTTTTCCTCCTCTGTACTACTGAAAACACTTCTTACTGTTATTTAATTCTGCTTATTTTCTCACCCAGTTGCCACAATCCTGATGCCTGTACGCCCTAGATGCACTTTTGGGGTGTAATTTGGAGACAACACGTCACCAACGGTACACACTTTTCTCTGTATGACCTGGAGCACAAGGGAGCCATCCTCCCTAAATATTAATTACAGCCACTATGGTAAGAACAAAAATAGCACTGTATTATTCAATTGAAAAAGGATAACGCAAGCCAGGTATTCGTGCAACCTAATGCTTGGCAGAAGGAAGCTATCTTCAAAAGGAAAGCTCAAACGAGAGAAAGCTGCTCTGAGCTGCTCTCTCCTGGAGTCCATCGACTCCAGGATCTTCCTTTGGATTAGGAACACTCTTTGAAAGCAGAATCAGTTCTCCTGTCCTTGCTGCAGCTTGGCTCACAGCGCAAAGAGGCTCCACGGCGTGCAAACTGCATTCCTTCTGGATGAAATATGACTGGAAGATGCACTCCAGGAACGCACCTAATGTGCTCTTACTGCTAATGGGCATCCAGTCCAGGGACTGAGCTAGGACAAGTCTAAAATGAATCCTCCCCGAGGTGCGTGCAGTGGGGATGCTTCGTCCTCTGCAGCAGCTCAGCTCCCGTCGAGCTGCACTACCTGCTAATGCAGATTCGAACTTATCCTTTCCCTGCAACTGATTTCAGAACTCATTCTCAATTATAATCTTGTTTTAGTGTCTTTTGAGGTTTACATAATTTCTTGGCATTTTGACATCAATATTAAACCCAGAAAAGCTCCAGTTGCTCCTTTCTGCCCCTTCAGAGGGAAGGGGGGAGTAGGCTGTTGTGGATTTAACGTTACTCCACTGCAGGAGAGCCTTTTGCTAGTAATCAGTGTCTGAAAAGAGGACCTAAATTTACCACTTCTAACATGAATCAATGAAGCATTTTTGCCAACACACATCCCTCACTGTCACACATTTTAGCTGTGCTGTTGGTTCAGGAAGATTTAAAACCCCGTTTCCCACCCAGCTTTGCACCTGAGACACATCCTCCATGTCAAGCTCTCTCTCTCATCTCTGCATAATTAACCCAAACATGAAATCTCCAGCTCCTGCCGTGCACGTGTGTGCTTTCAAACCTCCTGCAAGACCACTGGATTGTGTGCAGATGGGCAATCACGGTCAGCTCACAGGAGGCAATCACAACTTCTACTTGGTGCCTCTTTCATTTTCCTGCCCACTTACATCTGCCTGCCCGTCTGTTCATCAATCCAGGGAGCATCCATCATGAAGCAGGATGAGTCCTACTGAGTCAGACGCTCTGCTTCAGTTCATGAAATGAGCTGGCATGGATATCCCAGCCTTGGCACGCTAGGTGCAAAAGACTTCAGCCCTTTCAGATATTTTTCTCTTGCAGAGGAATAACAGCCCAGATTAAATAATAGAAACATTCATTCAGCAAGACAGCTGTTGAATGAAGATACGCAAAATAGATGAAATTAGGTGAAAGTCCTCTCTCTTGCTAAGGGTCAAACCAAGTAGTAAGCTGGGTTGAAGGGATACAAGATTTTGGGCTGCAGAGAGCTGAGCAGGATGAATTCCACCACTAATGAGCTTAGTGAATAAGCTCATTACCTAACGAGCTCTATTGAACAAGCTTGATTTGCAGCCTAGGGAAAACCTTCTGAATAGATAAAGCGTAGGTAAACAGCTCCATCAGTTACACACAGAAGACGTATCTGTAGCTCAAGAGCAAAATCACAGTCATTGTCAGATTCTGTCCCGAAGGTGTAGATGTCAGGATGGATCAGAAAAGCAGCAAACAATAGAGGCTCTTTTCCAGTTTTGACCTTTCTTTACAAATTCTGACACAAACAAGGATGCACACCAACATGACTGGCAAACACACTTTCCCCCAGCATTCATATAGGACTGTTTTACCCTCCATATAAGACACAAAAGAGCTGGACTAGGTAACATCCAGAGGTCCTTTCCAACCAAAATTGTTCTATGATTGTGTGAACAAATGCTCCTGAAATGGCACATCTCTGTGGATCTCCATCTGAAACCCCAAGCTTGTTTTTGTGGCCTGGGAGGATATGTCAGATCAGATGGGAATTTAGAAATCTTGCCAAATAGCCCAAAGGAAATCTCACACCCACGTCATCCTGTGACAGATCTTGTGGACAATTCATTAACCAGAAGGGTAAAAGTCTTGGACTATCTGGTCTGTAAGGAATGGTCCATCAAGTACCCACAGGCTGTTTTCAATTCTGTTGGCTTGGAAGGGAAAGGAGAAAATGAGATTTCAGAAAAGACTAGATCTACAGATATTGAAAGAAAAATCCTTAAACCTTAATTTTGTCTTCTACATAGCACTTATTTTTACCATTTTTTTTTATCTTAGATTTTCAGCATATGCTGAAATATTTTTTAAACTGTTCAGCTCCCATAGTTGTGCCACTCGCAGACGCTGCCACTGCCCAACCTTTGTCTGTGACTGTCTCAGCAGAGCTGAAAATGTTCGAAGAGGAAAAGAGAAGGAAAATGTCTGAACTTTGCAGTAGAAAAGACCTGCTAATCTGGGGGGAGATTAAGATTTTTGAGGTGAAAAAAGTGTTCAGTCTTCATAAATACATATATATGGAAGAAATGCATGCATGCCCTCGAGTGCACGGCACAGGGTACACAAGCACGCACGGCTCGCTCGTACACGTCGGTGTTTATTCACGTGGCTGCAGCACCAAAGTCTGGCACCAAACGTGCTGTGAACTGAAAAGTAATTTCAGCAGCTTTTATGATTCATGTTTTGTCAGAAACAAAGGAGGTGCCTGCAGCTGCCTCGTTAGCCCCGTCCCGGGGGTTCATTCGCTGCTGCAGCTCATGAAACCCTCTGCCCCGGCGAGGCTGTGGCTGTGTCCGCCCTGCCAGCACCGCTCCAGTGACAGCTCTGACAGCCCCTTCCAATTGCCTCTATGTAAATAATTTTTAATGGCTCTGCCCACTCCAATCACAATGTGCATCGGGAGTAACTTCATTACAGTCAGTGAGTCACAGCAGTGACAAACGGGTGCCACTGACAGCTAAGCTGGGCTCTGTGGGTTTGAATAGGTCAGGGTGTAATCTGGGAGCCATGTTATGCGCTGCTTTTATGGGAAAGTCATTATGGCAAGAGATGCCTTCTGGTGTCAGGTCCTCCACGGAGCTGTAGCTCATCTTTCATGTTTACCAACGCTTTCCTTGGACACCCTGCGCAGAGCGGTGATTTCCAGCTCGCAGCACTAGACACACTATAGTTAAGGCACTTAAGAAAACTGTTGGATAGAATTTGTGTGCAGCCATTAATAACTGCTTCCCTGGCAATATCAAAACAGCGTGGGCAGACAGCACATCTACTACCTATGGCACTTGACTGTACAGTAAATTAAATCCACCCATTAAATCTCTGCAAACGGAGAGAAAGGGCATTTATCTGAACATCTGTGTGTACTGAATGCTGTATCTGCAACGTGAAATACTTGGGATCAAAACTGCTGGTGACTAAAAGCAAGGCAGATAAGGATTTGTGGAATTTTGTAGGACATAAGCACAGGTAATGCACCCTGCACTCGGAGCAGGGATTTCAGAGAACGTGCAGTGAAGCCATCAGCAGCAGCAGCCAGGACAGCACAGCGCTCCTGGGCAGTGACAGCACCTTTGCTGAGCTTGGCTCACACTGCCAGACAGCTTAACACGAGCAGATGCCGAGAGTATTGGTGCAACAGTGAAGGAGCAGGAGTTACCTGGTGGTGCCAGCTGAGTATCTCCAGGCAGAAGTGGGCAGACAGCTTCCCTGCGCCTCGATGTGTCCCCTTTAATGGGTGACTCTTGTTCTCAACCTCCTTGCTGGGCTGCCCAGAGAGATCCGCCTCTTTCTCTCAAGGTTGGCATCACATTTGATACCAGATACCCTGAAACATGGTGTAGGAGTGGGATGTCTCATGTCCTGCATTTCTGGACAATGTTTCTCCTTCGTGAGCTGTCACGGTGGCTTAGCCTAATGGGCTTCTGAAAGCCAGATAAAAGTGCCAAGGGAGAGGGTGAAGGGTTTTTAGACAGCCACAACCATTTCTCTCATCCACTTCCATCACCAGGGAAAGAGATAAGTGAAAGTACAACAGCATCTTTGCTCTCAGCATGACTCAGGACAAAAAGCTTCGTGTGAGCATGGCAAAATGGTGATAACCTTGTGCTTCCCATAGCAACCTTCAACAGGCCTTTGGGGAGGATCTGATGACTGTTTGTCAATTAGCTGTACGAATCTCTGTGCCAGGATTCTCAAAGTCAAGTGAGAGTTAAATCCCACCTCTGTGGGCTGTGAAGTGATGGAGATCCAAAGATTTCTGCACTGTGCTCTGCTCCTCCCGACACCCAAAAGCAGTTGCCAACTGCTGGGCAATGAACTTTATAGATGAAAAAACTGAATCCTCAGCTATCTGGAACTGAATCAGGTAAACACACACAGTCAGATATCCCTCTCATCCCACCCCTGGGTTGCTCCAGTTAGAGTTCTGCCGCGAGACACCATCTCCAGGGCCCAGCAGAAAGGCCAGAGGTCCAGAGAGAGAAGGTGACCTGACTGGTCATACAGGAAGTGTGCCAGTAATCAGCTCCAATAGCTTACTTCCAAATGTGCAATGCAATCTAAATAAAATATCAAAGAACTTGATCTCCTGTCACAGATAAAAGGAGAGAATGGTGAAAAAAAATCACACAGAATTTTAGATGGCAGAATGAAAGAAGTTCTAGGGGTCTGTTCTCCTGCTTTAGAGGAAAAGAGAGAAGATGATTTAGCAAAATGCAAACAGAAGTTGCTTCTTTCCCAGACGCTGATTTATTATTTAGTACTAAAATACTATAAATAACAAATCTGCAGAATCATCCTGTCAACAAATGTATGCATGCATGTAAGGAAACACACACACAGCTCACCAGCCTCTGCCAACGGCTGGCACTCGGCACAGCCCGCGGCGGGCGGGCTCTCTCGGGGTTAGTCCATCAGCAGAGTGCTTATGGTTGCTCCACACCTGCCTCACCCATCGTGTCCTTGCAAGTATTTCTGCCACTGAACTGGCCTTCCCTCCTATTAAACTGTGCCTATAATTCATCAGTTTTAGTGGGTTAGAGCTATACATTCTGCCAGAAGAAAAACGAGTCCATCTGTGCACCTCGCAGTACTCTGGGTTAGAAAGTGGGACGTCCCTGTCTCAGGCACCTGGGCATTCTGCAGGATTTTACCCAGCAACTCACTAAAGTGGAATATATGTCCTTTGTGACAAGGACTGCCACACAGTATGTAAAATGTTAAACAGCAGCAAAATCAGTCCATTTCAGTTACAGTATAATGTCGGGTTTTGAGCTTTTACTATATAATCAATTTTAAAGTACTCTTGGATACCCTATTCTATGGCAAAATTAGATTTTTAGCAAAACCTGGCCTACAAAACACAGCCCAAACACTTAGCATAGCAAAACATAACCATAGGAGTCAGCTTGCCATCTAAGACGCAGTGCATCCTGTGGGTCTGTTTTCCCATTTATCTTTTAAATGCAATTTTCTGTCTCATTCTGTTGAAGACCAGGTGAAATCGATAAAATAAAAATAGCATTGGAATATTAATCTTGTGGCAAAGGACTGAGGTCGCTTCTAGTCAGGAGTGATGAACCCAAACCAGACTGCACGTAAACATGCAGGTCTTTGGTTGCCTTTATCTATATCACTGTTTGACTATGGAATAAGGCACTGAACCCCACTGACCACAGACCCTGACTTTTTAAATTGGTTTTTCATCCATTTCAGAAGAATTTCTTAAGTTTTTTTAAGTAACATGATTTTCATAAAGTAGAGCATCTGCCTCCCCCTGGGCTGTGAACCAGCCTGCTCACACACACAGCGCGAGATGTTTGCAACCACAGGAGAACAGAGAGTAGTCATTGAAAACCAGGGACTAACAGGGACTCTGAAGAACGTTTGTGCAGCTCTGTTCAAGCCACCTGTAAGTACAGGAGGGAAAAACAACCCAAATCTCTGACTGATTGGACAGACCTTTCCTGTAAGGTGCTTGAGGATCATATGAGCAGCCCAGCTCTGCAGCTGGCAGCGTGCCTGGGCTGTGCTGCTCCAAACCAGAGGGAACAACAACAAATGGAACCAACAGCAGGGTCCAGCCTCGGAATTTAAAACCAATTCCTCTGCCTAATCGTTATTTGTTGTGTATTTTGCCCCTTGCACAGCTCTGTTGCTGGTTAATAAAATACCATGAGGTGACTTTCAGCAATTAGGTGCAAGATGCATAATGCAATGGTTGGAGCTCATGCCACAAACGCTTCCACAGCACAGGAATAATGGGAAATAATAATGTTAATTCCATTAACATCCTATGGAAACATGGTCAGCAAAAGAAACCAAGAGAGCAGAAATCACAGGCCACAGCCCAGTGCAGAGAGGGGGCTCAAAAGACATCTTAAAATCTGCCACCTGCAGTTTTGAAGTCCCATGAACAGAGCGAGTGTATCCTCAGCCATAACCCTGTGTGCATCCAGCCAGGAGTAAATCAGATTGAGTGGGTATGAAAAAGATTCGTGAGGATTATGTGTGAGATGTGAAAAGCAATCACACCACTATATGTGATAAAACATAACCATAAAATAAAAGACTGAAGGCCTGAACGATTGGGCATCGATGCAAAGTGATTTTTAAATGTTACCATTTGTGTATGGTAGGAAATGATATCGCTCTTGTAAAAACCAGTACTGAGTGGTAGGAAACAAAAAGCACTCCAGGAGAGGCAGCCCTGAGGAAAGGCATGGCAGAAGCACAGATCTCTCTCCTCTGCCTAGCCCATCAGTTCCAAACTGTTTTCCTTTCTCAGTGTTCAAACTTTTACACCATTCAAGAGGAGTCCAGTACGTGCTGTCAGACAGGTCTGTGTCTGAGGAGCTGCAGCAGAGGATGTGCACCCCCAGTCAGAGATACAACAGGACTTAGAGATATTTTGCCCCTCAATTATTTCCCAGAACTATCACATATGTGGACTTTACAATAAAATTATTGTATTTTTTTTAGCTCATAGACACTTCATGTGCTGACAGACTCAGTTAAAGCTGGCCTGACACTGCTCAGCACAGGAGTTCAATACCCTTGGGGGATGTGTGTGCCGGGTGACACTTTTCTAGTCCGTGTACGGACCAGTGTGCAACTGAACAGTCTGAATCCTGGTCTAATTACACACATGAAACTCATCAAGCATCACAAGGAGTAGTAGGAAATGAAGTCTAACATTTCAGAGATTAGGTTGATGAAGAGATTGTATGCAGCTGTCCTCTTCCTCCTCAAGTGTCCCCACGGCCACAGACCCCTCGCAGGACACACCAGCAGCGTTCCAGGCAGCACTGGGTGAACCAAAGGGATGTTGGCTCTGTGCCTGCTGTGAATAATGGGCTTTGTCAGGAATGATCTATTTAAAAACTAAAGCACTGCTCAGGGTTGTCTTTCAGACACACACGACCATTTACAGGGTATCACGTTAGTGGTGCTGAGGGCTGGGGCTCCCAGCAAGGCTGTGGTCCCACACAGATGGTCAGGTCTGTCCTCAGCTTGTGGCCACAGTCCCTGGCCAGTCTGGGGACAGCAGGTGAGCAAAGGGCAGGACACATCACCCCAGACACAGACCTGCATGTCACCACGCTGTCATCACCTCTCCTGTGAGTGTGGAGAAGGAGGATGCAGTAAAAGAGCAGAAGTGGTCAAATGCAGATTGCTTCTTTCCTTCCCAAAAACCTTACTACAGCGAGAACCAGTGTCACCTCAGTCCCCACTCGTCCTGCCAGCACAAAGAGCTGCTGGGCAGGGAGGGGCAGGGAGCACAGTTCTGCTGTCCCATCTAGAGATGTGCTGGTGTCAGTGCAAGCCTGGGGGCTCCTCACTGAGAGACTCTTTCTTAGGGACCCAGGGGAGACAGGAGCTGCTAAGGGCCAGTAATTTCTGCTGCCTCTCCTGCTGCTTTTTGTCACACTGTGCATCCTCCCTAAATGTCTTGCTTTTTAAATTCCACCTGAGTCACAGCCTGCTTTCCCCTCCCTCAGCAGAGCAGTGACTCTGCTTTGTTTGGGACTGTTTTAGAAAGGGGGAGGTGTCTGTGCAGCACCAGGGCAGGTGACCCCAGCGTGAGGCTGTCTCACAACTCGACTGCTACGGCAGTCACAGCGCTGCCACGTCTGCAAGCCCCTGACAGCTCTGCAGAGCAAACAGCTGGTGTCTGGGATGATTCTGGTGGCGTGAGATGATTTCAGAGACTAATGTTCTCACAGCTCGCTATTGACACGTGGGACGGGTAAATGAGATTTGCTTTGGCATCTCATTCACTTCTCAATCCGTCTTCTCTAGTACTTTTCTCCCCTCCAGCCCGTACATGCAAAGGTCAATCAGTTTAATTACAGATGTTGGGCACACACGTGCCATTTCCACTCTGCTGAGTGTGCTCAGGCGCCTGGCACTCTCTTGCACGCTCCTACTGACTTTTGCACCAAATATAATAGCAACAGGTTTCTTACTGCAGCAAAGAAACCTCCCTATGGGGTCACTGAACAAAAGAAATAAATAACCAAAGAGTGGAGAGTTTTAGTGACATTTCTGCAGCTTCACCAAGACTGTCAGAATATGCTACAATATTAAAGTTCACCACCTTCCTAAAGAAACACTGACATCTCCATTTTACAGATGTAAAATCCAGTCAGCAAATGACTGAGCTTCTCCTACACAACCCCTACAATAAGGAATTCCCTGCTCCAGTTTTGGGGAAGCAGCACATCTTTCCCAGTGGGGCAGGGAACCCCTTGTGATCCCTCAGACCATCCCCTGCACCCAAACGGCGATAGCACAGCAAGACCCTGATTCCACAGCAGGTGACCAGAACGTGTCACCTCCTGCAGACAGGTAAGGAGCAGCACTGAGATTTTCTGACATTTGTTCAGTCAATCCAACATTTTTCCACCCATATTTTTCTTGCTAGTCACTGTAACATCATCTCAGAAGACAATTCTGCTGGTAAGGCGGGTAGTTTTGATACCTGTCATTTCTCTCTGCATCGGGGTTCTGTTTGGTGCTCCCACATTCAAGACTCTTTGGGAAGCAGAGGCACAAATCCACTGAGGGGTTATAAATGGCCAACTGAAACTGGTGCCTTGTTTCTGTCCCCTTAGAGAAACCCACAAAACTCTCCAGGGTTCAAAACAAACACACAAATACACAAACAGCAGCTGCCTTGGTCTTTGGAAATGATTTTGCAGCATGTTCCAGGACCACACTCTGCAGTATAAACTTCACTTTGAAATAAAGGACACTTCAGGATTTTTAATTGCATCCTAACCTTTCGTTAATTGGGCTTTGTGCAGTGAGCAACATCACAATAATAGGTCTGCAACCTCTGTGCAGAATGCCAATGGGCCACAATCCAGGGACAGCACCTGAGCCAGGGCAGCCACCACGGGAGCCAATGGAGCATCCAGCACGACAGAGGCTTCCTAAGCACCCAGTGGCCTTTGTTTCACTGGAATTACTTCTAGAACGAGCAAGGACTGAGAAGCCCTCCCCACACAGCACAGATTTTGGCATTCACTCATCAGAGAGGCTTTCAGCAGCTCTGGAAAGTGATGGCTTTCAGCAGCTCTGAAAAGTCACATTCTAAATTTATTTCCATAATAATGTATCTAGTGAACAATTTTGTCAGAAAGATTTATTCACATACCTCACATTTATGTTTTCATGTCATTTCTGAACCTCTCATAAACAATGGATTTTATGGCTAATAAAAGTAATAATCCCAAGGGCAGTAACTTTGTTTATGGCTTTGGCTGCACACGTGCAGTCTGTCTGCATCTGCAACGCCCGAGGGACCGATCCTGCAGGATGCTGAGCGCAGCCCTGGCCGTGTCTGGAGCTCTCCTGTCCCTCTGCAAGGCACAGAACCCGCAGGATGAGCCCGGCTCCAGGCAGGGCGAGGGCTCTGGCACCGGCTGCGGGAAGGGCTGCAGGAGCCGGCAGCACCTGAGACCTCTCCCCTCCTCTCCCCGCAGTGAGCTGCCTGGAAATATTTCCCAGCAGAAACTTGCTGTCTCTTGGGGATTACAATGCCATTTGTTCTAATTCTTGTTGACATTTCATTTCACACGCTATTAAATGAACCCCTCCAGAAGGATGAAACAGAAATTTGCTTTAAAAGAGAGAAAAATAATGTGTGCTTTAGGACAAAACAAGCACATGATTTCTTTTTCTGATCTAGTTAACATACATGGTGCAAAGCCTCCAGCCAGCCTCAGACAGGCCTGCCCTGCTCTGGATAACACTGTACTTGGTGACTGACAGCAAAGTCACTGACATAACGCCACGTGCTGCTGTTATTATTGCCATTTTTAGACCAGTCATAGTATTTCTAACTAAACTCATCTGTCCCTTTGTCTGGAAGTAGAGCTGGAATGCTTTCTGTAAATACCCAGCTCTGTATCTGCAATCATACCACACTGGGTAACGGAAGGACAAGTGCAAGGGAACTTAAATGAATCATTTTTTATTTGACCAATTTAGCAATGACATGCTATATCAATCACTCCTGTACTAGTCTGTAGAGTAAGCAGATATCCTGACACATTTTATACCTTTCTTTGAACAATATAAAATGACCTTAGGAGATGGAACAAGTTGCTAAGGGTAGCTGTGAATCTCTTTTACTGGTGAAATGGAGCAAGCAGGGAGAGGGACATCCTGACCCAGGCAGGCTGGGGCAGAAGGACACGTAGGGACAGTGGCTTCAAGAGCACCTCAGGGAACAGGCCACTGCCAGAGGACACCACAGCTCCCAGAGTTCCCAGAGTTGGTGGGATCCCTTTACACAGAAAAAAACCCACAAACTGATGTGAGCAGAGCTGGAAAATCCAGCAGTAAGAACAGCTACTGAAAAAACACGGCTGCCTCCTGCCTTCCACGGGCCTTAACTCCCAACGTGCTACCTTTATCTTCTGTGGTGATTAAAGCTCAGCAAAGTCATTAATACTGAGACTTCCCTCACTGTATCACGTTAACAAATAGACTTTATTACTCATTGGAAGAAAATAACTCCCTTTTCCCTTCTAAATCTGCTTTCATAGGGCAAGAGTAGTACTAAAAACCACTGAGAAGGGCTCTGTCTGTCTATGGCTAATCAACAATTGCAGGAATGCTGTAAAAGTACAAAATGGGGCTAAACAAAGGCCATTATGTGCAGAAATGATGTAAGTTCACGATGGCAATGCATCAAAGCAGCTTGCAGGGAGGTGTCCCGCAGCACTGCCCCGTGGGTGGCACAGCCCGACAGGTCCAGCTGCCACAGGACCGTTCCTCCTCCAGCCCAGGACCTGCCTCAGCTGCCAAAAAATGCCAGAAACTACCATGGGGAAAAATTCTTTTGAAACAAGGAAGAATTTTGAGGATGATGTGAGCTTGTACTTTCTCAATTTTTAAACTAGGATTATGTCATATAATATCCTTAAAGATATTCCCCAGGGCCCATCACTTTTACAGTGAATAATATCTAATCACCCATTTCTTCCCATATAATATACTACCCTCTTCTAAATTTGTCGATCTAATTAGCTCTTTCCCCTAACACTCAGTATGATTAAATCTGTGTTAAAACTTTCTGTGCAGCACAAGAGCAGACACACCTGAGCATTTTCTAAATTTAGCAAAGGACAATATTTAATGGGCTATTTTTAATGGATGCTGGAATTGCTGCATAAATGAATTCTGATTTGAATTTCCTCAGTCTCCTTATTTTTTCTTCAAGCTCCCTTAAATTGTATATCAAGCAGATTAGAAAGAATAATGGAGAAACCTACCTGGTACCATCCATCAAATATCTTTCAGAACTAAATTAACAATGAGCACTTTATGCAAAAAGAGGAGGAAGAAACTGGGTTTCTTTATACTTCAGCTTCATCATTTTATAAGATGTGTCAGACTAGACACATCTGGACTCATCTCACTGTTTCCATGTGGTTTAAACAAGGCAAACATAAGGGCTGGAAACAATTCCTATGGATTTTCATAACTTGCAGTTGAATTTTAGGCAGATTTGCTTGTATTTGGGGTAATTAAAAGGCCCACTGGTGCACTGAGGAGCAATGACCTGCTCCCCCTCACACAGACCACAGTAAAGTGGCTGTTGGTGGGAACATCAGCACATCCCCAACTGTCAAAAGATCTGTCAGGCACCAGCAGCCACAGACCGGGAGTGCGAAGGCAAAGCCGCTCGTCCCGCAGCCTCTGCCCCGCTCACACCCGCGTGCAAAGCCTGGTGCTCCAGGGAAACCTGCTTTTCTTCTTCCTCCACTCAAAGGCTGAAGACTCCTCAGGGCTCAGCTCTGCAGACACAGAGTTTGGGGATGTGGGCACGGCCCTGACTGTCCGCTCTGGGCAATGCAGCCCCTGCACCTCTCAGAAGAGCAGAGCAAAAACTTCCCCTTCACCATCCAACAGGGAAAACTGGATCCAGTCCCTTCCCCAGAGCCCAGGAGATGCTGAAATTTTCCCTAAAGCTACAGGCTTGGGAAACAGAGCCTCAGGGGCTGTCTGAGCACAGGGAGCACGTCCAATGGTCCCCACCAAGGAGATCTCCCATTAGAGCAGCAGCTGGGCTGTCCCAGCACCTTAGAACAGGAGCCACCCAGGGCTGTCTCCTGAGCTGAGGAGAGAACTGAAATTGCTCAGAGCAAGTGGCAGCTAAAGAGACAATGCAGGAAGGATGGAAGACCTGACAATACCAGCTCCAAGCAAAAAGGGTGAAAACACGTGATGGGAAGTCTTCCAAATCCTTTCCCATTAGGCAGGGAGATGGGAAACCATGCTGGTGTTGCTGGGGGCTCTCAGCTGCCTTCAGAAAACCCCACAAAAGTCTCTGTGTGTCTCTAATTGGAATACTTTCTGTTGCCAGGGCAGGAGTTTATCTGAATCACGTTGTGAGGGTTGAGTCAGTCCTTGGCCCATTTAACTATACAGCCACCTCTTTCTTTAGAGTCCACCAGCAGAAAGATAACCAATTCCATCTTCATAATTACAAAGACATCCACAGCAGGAGACAATAAGGTTGTTTCTTACGGAGGATTTGAATTACTTCAATTATCGTGTCTGAGGCCTCCCATTCAGGGAAGCATGAGGTTTGGGAATACTTCAGAGCAATCAATTGTGCCTGATTGGTTATATTCAATAAAACTAGACGGGAGAATCTTTTTTTGTTCCCTTTAGGCAATACAAGCTCAAAGACTTGTGAAATCTCTGTGGCCCCTTCAGGGCTGTCACTTGAACAAAACAGAGGCACAAGCTGGAGAAAGGAGAAACTGATATTCTGGGTGGATTTAGGCTGTTTCTTCCTAAAATAAGAGTTTATTCTCCTCACACGTCATCCACTGGATTCAAAGAGCTGTGCTGGGCAGGTCAGCGCCATCACCCCTTCCCTTTGCAGGTGAGGAAGCTGAGGCACACAGTGGAAAGGGAATCCCTCCTGTTTGTGTTATAAAGCAGAAGGAAAGGACACCCAGTGTGTCACTGTCCAAGGCTACACCGCTGCCAGCAGCGTACAGAAGCAGAGCAGGGAGATGTCGTGAGCCCAGCCCTGACCAAAGGGCAGATCCATTCCCAGGGTGGATTCACTCTGCAAGCAAAATCCAGTCAAGCTGAGGTTTGACCTCCAGTACCAGTCAAGTTCTCAAGACTCATTAAAATGCTCTTTTTCTTCCTCTTCTCTCTGCTAGTCAATAAGATAAACAATAGGCTGGTGGAATGCAAAGAACTTGCTTTGTGCACTGTGGGTTCTCAGGGATGCTTTACACCGTTAGAAAGCAAAAGCAAAAGCTAAGCTGATGGTGTGTTTATTTCTGTATAAGTGTGTGTTCCTCTGGTGTCATGAAACATGTTTCCTCCTAAACATTTCAAAATGGTCAGAGGATTTTAAAGCAGATCTTCATTAAAAGATTTGTAATTCTGTCTCTGGAAGGCATGCAGAAAAATGAGTATGCCTCAAAAACCTACAACACATTAATGTTTTTTATATAATCCACTCCTATTTAGCCAGGCCTCCAACTTACATTTAATTTGAAGCACAAATATGAGTTCAGAATGGTTTAAAATTCTACATTCCATAGAAACTCTTTGCTGACTTGAGGCCATAGCTATGAGCTTACTCTCATCTCTAGGAGCTGAGGCTGACATTAAGAACTCCACCAAAACTCTGCACATCTTACTGGTTCCGAGCTTATTAAGTCTCCTAGAAGCTTCCCCTAAGAAAAGATCATTTTTCTCTTCATTTCCACTTCTGATCAAAACCCTAACACCTAGTCAGACCATCCCATTAAACTAAAACCAGATAATACTTCCATTAGCCCTAAAATCTCTTTTCAGGAGGCAGGAGAATTGCTGTTTCGAGTGAAACAGGTATTTCTGAAAGCTACAATTGCTCAGCTCGTGAGAGCAACACACCAGGTCACGCTGGATCAAAGCTCTGAAGCACACCTTGCACTCTGGGAGGTGTTCAAACCCTCCCACCAGCAAGCACATCCCTGAGCAGGTTGCCACACAGCCTGGTTTAAGCATCAGCTTTGCAGCCCTCTGGAAAGCCCTTTTCTGGTCAGCTGCCCGAGACAGCCCCACCGGCTCTTTCAGAGCAGACAGAGAAAGCTGCAGGAAGTGAGATGGTGCATTCTGCACCGAAACTGGAGTGGTTGTGTTGGAGCTGGTTTCTGCAGTGGAGAATGGAAGATGCTTGTGTTATCAGTGCAGTATCAGACATTGTCAAACAGGGCTGTGCTCTTGCAGTTCATGCCCAAGCCAAAGCTCTGTCTTATCCCAGGACAACCTCACAGCCTACTCCTGCATTTGCTTTGCAAAGAAAAGGAGGACATAAAAAAGAAAAAAATTAGAGAGACTTCTTTCTTTACTTCTTTATACTGAAGTGTCACCTGAAGGTTTAAATTTAGTAATTAAAAGTCCCTCTGCTTCTGCATGAATTTTTAAATATAGTCATTAAAAATAAAATAAACCCTTAGCATGATCCAACTTACATAACTTCCTCCACAATTTAAAAATAACTTGTACAACTTTCTAGTACTCAGTGTGCATGAGAGCAGTTACAGGAGAGGCAGGTACCCCAACTGCAGCCCACACAGAGTTCACACCTCACCCCATTCCTCACCAAGATCTTCCTTTACAAGAGCTTTAGCCTTTGGGTACCGAATCCCCATGGCAAAAGGGGTAAGATACCCCCCAGACCAGAGCTGGAGAGGGGATCATCCCTCACCCCCCATCACCGATGGGCCTCAGGGCTCCCGGGTGGGCGGGGGGCAGCTGCCTGTGCAGAGCTGGATGGCAGGGATCTGCACGTGGCATTTCCTTCCTCACTGCCAGCACGTGGCACGGTTTAAAGAGCTGCTCATGTCTGGAGCTCAAAGCAGCGCAGCTCTGCGTTGTAGCATGGCTCCTGGCTAACTGAATTACCAGAGAACCCTAAATCTTACGTTATTCTGGTCCAATAAATATTAAAGTCAGGGGGAAAGCTCATTAAAAGTCCCAAGAGTATAAATACAAAACAGAGCTATCTTTGTATTTCTGCTGAAATCAAACAATGCATTAATAGCGCTTCACAAAATCTTCCATGTATTGGTCTGTCCAGCCCTGCAGCTGAATCCTCTGCCGTGTACCATGGGAGGACCCAGTACGAGTGCTCTCCTGTTCCACATAAAGCTCCTGAGAAATTCTCCAAAGAAGCCAAACACTGGAAGCCAGTACAAACTGCAGAGTGGAAAGAAATGACCATGTGAGAATGAGAAAGGTATTGGAAAATAAGGAGAGCGAGCATGTATATCAACATGGGCATATAAATCACGTAGACACATGATGTATTTGTTATGCCAGCAGTGCCTGTTGAACTGTTAAAGCTAATGCTAGAATATGATTGAAGAACATGTGAGAAACTCTAGGCAAGTCTCCCAGGCCTTCATCCCCGTCTGGAGTAAATTATTACAGCTGTACCCACCTAAGTTTACATGAAATTAGGATCTAGCCAGTTTTAGCCACAGAGTTATTACCGAGCATACACCAGGTGGGACAGCAGTAGGTACTCAGCACACATTGCTGTTTCCCAGCTGTGTACTGCCCCAAGCCTACCCACTCCCTCCAGCTTTCCTCTCCTACACACACACACACACACACACACACACACACACACACACACACACACACACGTGCATTGGGTGTGCAAGGAAAATCCTTCAGATGAACTTCTCCACCTCATAGCGTGGCCCCGAGACAAGCCCCAGGGCAGGAGCTGGGGACCCACGCACAGGCAGGGAGCATGGTGGGGTATGAGCAAAAGGAGCTCAGGACCCTGTGATCCAGCCGGGAACAGCAACCCTCGGCGTGTGGATCCCGCAGAGCCGACATCGCAGCTCTGCCCGGGCTGCTGGGGCCGGGGCTGGCTGCGGGGGCCGGGGATGGCTGCAGGGGGCCGGGGATGGCCGCGGGGGCCGGGGCTGGCTGCGGGGGCCGGCTGCCGGGGGCCGGCTCTGCTCTGGCCCCGTGTTTGTTTTCACGTGAGGAGCCAGGTCGGACGAGACCCCGAGTCCTGGCTGCCCCGGGCAGTGCCGCTGCCAGGCTGCTGTGCGCTGCCTGCCGTCCCCACGCCAGTCTGCTGTGTCATTCCACAGCTATTTATAGACTCCCGGTTGTATCCAGGGAACCGGAGGATGTTGACTAGTATTCTTCTATGAATAAAACATGGATATTTCCCCGGCTTGAGAAGCTGAGAGCTGCTTTACGTTTAACGTTTCTCTCTCTGATGGGACTCGGCAGCCGAGCCAGTTACTTCAGACAGAAAAAAAAGGATTTGAGACTTGGCCTAAGAGAATCCATTACCAACACCAGGTTGATATGTCCTTTGCTGTGATGAAATGGCACTGTTCTATCAATACTATGGGAAAAAAAATGAAAAAACTTCAGGAAATTTGCTTTTTCTGCAGATACTATCCTTTTCTCTCGTTTTTCTTTCCCCTGAAGTCAAAAGACCCTTCCTTGTCAGTTGAGCACAAAACGTTTCATTCTGAAATTTCTTTGGCTAATACAGGCCTTGGTAATTTTTTCCTGTCTATAAGTATAAATGGAATTTAAACAGAAGGTGTGTCCATGTTTTTTGCACAAGAGGAAGCGTTGCTTACTGCCCAGCTGCCCACTCTTCCTGAATTCATGCTACTTGGATGAAATCAGGATCCAACCACCAAAAATCCTCACTAGCCATGGAAGTCTAATAGGGACCTGATCAGTGTAATAACAAAGACAGACAGACAAGCCAACAATGCCCGTTTAGAAACATCCAGGGAAAGGCAAGACTCACCCTCACTGATGTGCCTTTACACTATTCTGGCTCTGCAGCAGGGAAAGGAGGAGCTTTAAAGCAAATTCAGTGCTATTTATTCTTACCTGCAACCTTTCAGCCACCAGCCCAGGGCAGGGGAGGGAGGGAGGATGCTGGATGTTTAGCTTTAAGCACCCAGCTTAGGAATCTGGAGCAGTAAAGGTGCTGCAGCAGCTTTCCAGGGGGTTAAATGAGCCTGAGCTGAGCTCTGCGCTGTTGCAGCTTCTGGCACATCCCAGCCTGGCAGCACCAAACCTGCTGAGGGATCTCTGCCCTGCAAGGAATTCACCATCAGTCTGTCCTCGATGGCAGTAAGCAAGAGGTTTGGAGTGCAAGCAATTACACAAGGAGTGGCCCAAACATTCCACCCTCTCCTGGTTAAGCCACCGAATGTTTTTATTTGTTTCCTGCTGAAATGCCCATTTCCTGCCCCTCCTTCTTACAGCCCCACGTTTGCTAGGGAGCATCAGACCTGGTACATACTGCTTTATTCCAGCTTTATGCCATCCCCATGCTATAGAGTGATACCAGCATTGAAGCAATAGTTTATCAAGGACCTTCTACACCAGCTCAGTAGACAAACAGACAGAGAACAAAGAGATTCACCACCACTCAGGCACAACATGCCCTTTTCTTGCTCAGTAAGAATACACACCCTGTTACCTGGAAACTACCACGTCTGCCCCAACCTCTCTCTCCCTGTTGAAAAGTGAATGCCAGGTTTCCTACAGCAGCACCTGAGATGTGAAATGACAAAAGGAAGGTCAATTTGGTGGATACATTTCTCCATACGGTTCTGAAATAGCTCGAGTAATATAGGACTTGCCATCACCCTCAAAGTAATCATAACTGGAATTAAATTTAGCTTTCAATAATGAAGGTACTTGAAAATGTCAAAACTCCAGGCCTGTTCCTGTGGTCCCTCTCTCCTGCAAGACCAACCCCCTGACTCTACAGTCACCTCAAAGGATCAATAATACACAGATATCACCAATTCACCCCAGAAAGAGGTTTTGGGTTTTTTTGCCCGCTGTTTTTGTCAGCCTCCCTGGACAAATCACCGTATGGTTAAGCACAGCAATTTCATGGCAACTTTCACTGTAAAATTTCAGTTTATTTATGAGCTCCTATAACATACAGAACCATATAACTACCTCTGCAAGGTGAATAAACACCATCAGCCTCTGCTTTTACAGCTGAGGACACTGCAGCAGGGGAAGATGAAGCGAGCTGCCCAGGTGTGTACCACAATGATGGGAGCAACCCAGAGCGAGCTCAGATTCTCCTGGTTCATAATCTACCTTACTCAGAAAGTGTTCTTCTCAGCTTCAAAAAGGCTTAGGTCTAATGTATACTTTTCTTGGCTCCCTAAACTGCTTGGTTTGCTTTGGATTCACACAAAAAATACCAAAACATTGCAAGAAGTCTGTTTTGCAGCATTTCAAACCATCCCACATTAGAAACCTTGCAAGAAGAAAGCCTGACCTAATGAGATTACCCAGCCTACTATTTTCGGGGCTAACCACACTGAGGAAGAACAGAAAGAAAAGCACATTACTGACTGATAAATAAAATAAAACTCATTTTCTGATTTATTCTGTAAATCAAAATGCTAAAAGAACCTCTAAAGCTATATTAAAGCCAAGAAAAACGTTACACCAAATCAATGTTAAAGGCCATCTCAGCATCCTTTTATCTAACCAGAATTGTAAACACACTGCTACATTCCCAGAGCACAAAATCCATTTACACTTTGCATACTTGAAAAGAAGTCTAATGCATTTTGAAAACCACAGACTTAACTGCATGCTTCTCCCATTTAATACAACAGGGCTTAATAAGATTTGCAGGAGGCATAAAAGGCAAATTGAACCCTATAGTTCAGCAAACAATTTCAGGTTCCCAGCAGAGAGGAAAACCTAGTGACAGGGAAAATGCAACACCAGCAGGGATCATAGCAGGACAACGGGTGACCAGAAAATACTGGGAGGAAGCATGAGATGTAGACTCAGTGCTCAGCTTCTTGCAGTACTTCTCTGAACACTTAGCAGATGATTTGTAACTACAACAAGAATCAGTTCACAAAGCCAAGCCCCAAAAGGACTTTACTTCTTGTGGAGAACTGTGTTCCAGAGCTACCCAGGTCCTGTTAGCTTTGGACAGCCAGGCTCTGAACAAAGAGGCTGCTTTGGCTCCACACATTAGTGCTGCTCTTGTCAGCACAAACACAGCCCCCCTGAAGAAGCTGCTGCATCCTCAGGGAGACTTGTGTGTCTTCATCCTGCTCTGACCATTATCTAACGGCAGTTCAGTACTTCTACCCAGAAAGTTCAACTTAAATTCCTGAATATGACAAGAAAAGAGAAAACTCTGAGACCAAACAGACATGATCTTAGAAAGGCAGGTCTCAAGACATCTAAGACTTGCAGTTATTTGAAGTCATCCATGTAAGTACTCATCCACCCATCTGTGGACATACCCCTAACAATTATCCAGCAGCTTTTGATCTCTTTACTGACACCTCCAAGTGTCCTGCAAAGGCTGCAGAAGCACTGAGTGGTGAGTTCATCATCTTAGAGCCCTCGTTAAACTCTCTGCCCTGTTCTCAGCACTTACACTCCCACAACCTCTGTGAAGCCCACGATGTTGGGGAAGCACAAACGCAGGTAATATTTCTTCCCTCTGTTTAAAATTAGAGAGGCAGACATTAAGCCGAGTTTAAACTGGTCTATACAGAGCAGAAAGCTGAGAGCTTATCCACAAGTGGTCCAAAGCATGGCACAAACTCAAATGACTCAGCGCAACAGATGCTCTTTATACCTGTCTGACTTTCTGCACAACGTGTGCTTTGATCCAAAAGCTTTTATGGTAACACTTGAGCCAAAGATCACTGAGGAAAACAGAAAGGCTCCTGTGGACTGGAGCAAGCCCTGGATCAGGCTGTCAGATGGAGGAACTGAGCATCCCTTTTGGAGTCAGCAATGTAAAATGTGCACACACAAAATTAAAAATAGGCTCCTGTGCGGTCACTGGGATAACTTATGTTAATTCTTCCTCTATTTCCTCCTCCCCACCCAAATACCTTTAGCAATGGTCAGGGAACAAAGTGTCACTCTAGGAAATCTCTGCACATTGCCTGGCTGCTGCCTCGTCCTCTCTCTAGAGATCAGGTGTTGCCAAGACAACCCGCGAGGACGGAGCTGTGCAGGGCTGTGGCGAGCGTAGGTGGTCCGAGGAAAGGGGCAAGGGGTCGAGCAGGTTGGGAGCGGATTTCCATGGAAAAATGGAGCACTCATTGTGGAGGGGGCGCATGAAACCACCAGGGATAACGTCTGTCCTTTTTCCCCTCCTGCCCGCGGCGCAGCGTGCCGAGTTCCCCGCTCAGACACAAAGTTCTGAGCTGTGAGATAAACGCAGAGAGCCTGGGGGTCACTGCTGCAGGCTGCCCTGCCAGGGCAAGGAACCCAGCGGGGCTCCTGCGCCTTCCTTTTCTGTTCTCCCACCATCTCCCTTCTCACCCCGCTCCTCTCCCATCCCCACCCCGCATCCCGCAGGTGTTTCCATGGCAACACCACGTAAAGCGATCCTTCCCTCCGACACAACACGGGAGAAATGGTGAATGGCTGAGAAGAACTGGCTTGGGAAAACCTGGAAATTCAACTAAAAATAGGAAAGGCAATAATGGGAGGTGATGGTGGAAAGCTGCCTGGGGACTCCAAACCCTTCTGGAGGTCTCGTTACAGGCTGAATGCAATTTACTGCTTCTCTTTGATGAGAAGAAAGGAAGATTTTTGTTTTCTTGTAAGACATGAAGCATCTCTGGCAGCACTGTCCCTTCATTCAAGCCTATTATTAGCAGTAATTCTCCTAATTCTATTTTATCACATAGAAATGATTCTGAGGGACCTGGAGAGCAAAGAATGAGCAGCAGAGCCCCAGGTCCCCCCCTAAGGAGTGGCTTCACTTGAAAGCAAATACTGTTACAGTCAGTTGGTGTAATTTGTGCTCTGACGTCCTGCACGGCTTTACAACAAGTGACAAATCAATCATTACACAAACATCTTTTGATAATCAGTGTGGTTACATTAATTAGGATAAATGCTTTTAGCAGCTGCAGTATGTGGACGCAATGCATAATTGCAGAGGAAATGTGTTACCCTCCTTTTCTATTTGTGTCCTGAAGTACAAAGTCTCTCAAAAACTGCTGTACTGCAACAGCTGAACGCAGAGTTTACAGTCCACTCTTCCAAGTGTTTAATTGTACAAAATGCAGAGTCCATTAGTATTACTGTTATTAAATATTAAGTAATATTCCTTGAAAAAGAACCATTACCACTTTACAAATTACAAATATACAGGAGGACTATATCAGTTTCCTGACCCAGGGGATTAATTGTGGCAGTTGTTGCACAGCAACACAGTACAGCAGATTAGGACCTCACCTAATGAATAACACTGCATCCAATTGAAATTGCAAGGAAATTTAGCTCGGCAGAACACAATTACAGAAGTCTAAATCTGATTGGATTGCAATATTTCTGTATTCTTAAAAAGTGCACCTGTAATGAGTGGTAAAGAGCAATAGATGAGGAACATGTAATTTCCATTGGCCTTAAAGACACAAGAAGGGTGGGGGCTGAAAGGTTTCAAATTAAAGTGAGAAATTCAACAAACAGATCAATGGATGCATCTCCACGTGATTAACCTCGGGGCTTCAGTGCCACAACACATCACTGGCACTAAGAGTTCAGCTTCCTTTTCAGAAAGGAAGACATTCAAGACCCGCCTGGATGCCTTCCTGTGTGAACTCATCTGGGTGTTCCTGCTCCGGCAGGGGGATTGGACTGGATGATCTTTTGAGGTCCTTTCCAATCCCTGACATTCTGTGATTCTGTGATTCTTTCTTCTGTTCATGAGTTCTCCTGAGGAACCCATGTCCTCAGTGATCCAGCAGTCCCCCTGCTCTGTCCCCACCGTCCCCTTGGCTGCTTTCAGGGATGTAAATCAGCACTGTTCCAATAGCTGTATCACCGTTCAGCAGAGGGGTTTAACCCTCTATTTTCATCAATTTTCCCTAAACCTCTTGGCAGTAAAATATCTGAAAATAAACCCTCTCTCATATTTGGTGTGGTTTTGGAGTTTGATTTAGAAATGGTTTGAGAAGGGCTTTTTTTTCTTCCTTTTTAGCCTTTATATCAGTCATTCTATCTGATATATGATAAGCTCAGATGAGTTTAAACTGATTCATCCTATTTTGTAATGTTTAAATGTACTTTGCTGAAGCTCCATCATAATGTCACACACTTTTAAAATGAATAATTCATCCTGCCCACCTCTTCTGAAATGCCAAAAGGATACTTGCTCCTCACCAGATAGAAGCAAATACCTTTACTCAAAAGTACACGAGGAAACAATATAATTTAAGAAAAAATACCAACCCAGGCTGCACCACTGCAAATCTCAACATGAGGTCTCACATGGGAGAACAGGTTGAGACCCTGAAGGGAGGGAGAAGGCTGATTTCCAGGGAGGGGTCAGACCAGGGATTCGGTTGCTCTCTGCATTAGGCACCGGCAGCTCCGCGCTTTGTGAGGGAGTCAAGAAATATCTGAGAATCACTGACCGGTGCAGAGAAGACTCTTCTAGCAAATGCCTGTCACAGAACTGTGTAAGAAGTGACATTGATTTTATCCCCATGCTGGTCCTACGTCAGGGAGAGCCTTTGTCAGTTCTATATTTAGCTGCTGTGTTATGGACCTTGCTAATAGCCAGGTAGAGTTTGGTCAATTTGGAACCCAGCAGGGACCAGGTTAAGCCTCCAGAGTGAATGCCACTTTGTGTGAAACTAGTGTTTGCCAACTGGAATAAAACACAGGGATCATGCCAGAAACCTGGAGAACTTCAAATAGCAGCAGCAGAGTTTCCCACAGCTGCAGGGCACGAGGGTTCCCCGCAGCCGTCGTGTGACGGCGCATTCACACCCTGGGCTCAGCCGGGTGGAACCTCCCACCCAGCAGCACCCACCCCAGGGCGGGGGGTCAGTGGTCTGTGGGATGCTCAGGGCTCCCAGAAACACACTGCTGTGCTCCCCAGGAACACCAGCACCAATGCCCCAGACATTGGGAGGAGGGAAACAGCCTGGGATGGAGGAAGATGAGGGCAGCAGAAACCCCAAACCTCTCTGGTAAAAGAAGGGGAGCTAGAACTGACGAGGTAGGGGGTCACAAACCCAGGCTCACTGGGGTGACAAGATTTGTCTTGGTCCAGAGCAGAAAGCTCCAGTCTCACCCAGTCCCCCACAGCTGGTGTCACTGCAGAGGCTGACCCCTGCTTTGGTCACAGCCGCCCCTCTGCCCAGCAGGAACCACTCAGGAATTGTCTGAAGATGCCAAACGGGTCCTTTCCACTGATGGAAAGGGAAGAGGTGGGCTCCCACTGGAGAGCTGAAGGAGTGGGGCCATCTGCCAGAACTGCTGGTCCTCCAGCAGCGCTGGGTGCCTCTTGCAAACACATCCCCAGCGCCGCACAGCGCCGATAAAGGCACCCTTACACAGCCCGGGAGTCCAGGGCCTAAACCTCATTGGTATTTCATAAATGTTTTATGCAAGGGTATTTTTACTGAATCACAGACAAAGCACAAACCCTCCACTGGAGCTCCTAAAGGCAGCTGATCACTGTGCTGGACATTTGCAGCACTACTGGGAACACTGGGTGCTATCACTCACAGCACACCGCTTCAGAGGCCGGCAGAAGAGGAAGGCAGGGACAGACCCGTGGCACACAGCCTTGCTTCTGTGGAGACAGGCTTTCAGAAAGCCAAATCAGCTCTGCAAACACCTGATGAGTCTGGAATAAATAAAAATTAAAGCAAACTAAAAAAACCCTATAAAACTCCGTAGTCATTTTCCATCAAGAGCCCCCTGCTGCTCATCAAACATTGAAGAGCAGTCTGTGAATATCTGAAAAAATGACCTCATTGTCATCCTTCAAATCTTCCCTTCGAGCCTCGGAGCACAGTGATGCTTGTAAGAGAACTCTGGGTGAGTCTGGAGTCCTGTGCCACATGTTTTCACATTCACCAGCATTCTGTCACTCCCAGCTACCTGTTTTATGTGATGAAATGCAAAATGAATGTGCTGGTGGAGCCCCTGTACACTCACCCAGGCTCTCCCTAAAGTTAATTTGTGCTGAGAAAGGGAACAATGAGCCAAATGGTTTTAGCATCAGCTGCAAATCTTCCAGTCTTCGCTACAAACCTAAGGAGCTAAACCACAGAGAGCATCGTGCTGCTATGGGCACTGCCCAGACAGACCTAATTGCCAGCACTTTGGGGCAGGACTAAGTGAGAAGCATTTAGACCCCAGCTGAGGACTCTGTAATGCCTTATAAATGATTGAAATAAAATGACTGCATCTTCATTGGTCTAATTAATCTCAGAGGGCTGATTACAAGCACTCTGAACCCTGGTGAGAAACTAATGTGTGCGGGATACATTAAAAGGTAGGGTAGGAAAAAAACCCCAAAACGATAAAACAAAAGGTGTGGCCTGAAATTGTGCAGGGAGAGCTGAGGAGCACAGAGGCATGTACAGAAAATTATGGTTGCAAACAGCTCTGAGCAGGGCCTCCTGTGATAACTCACTCAGGTTCTATCCTTCCTAACACAGATCCGTGGCAAACATGAATGGGAAGGGGCAGAACATGGCATTTCAGCAGCGGGGTTTTCTGTAAACCATGGGAAATGGAAATACCTGTGTGTCAAACAAGACCTTGGGTGCTGTATGTTGTGTGGCTCCAGGTAGTGTGCCTGGTGCTAACCCTGCTCTCAGTGAAAAACGAGCTTGTCTTGTCCCTCCAAGGGCTGAGATGCACCCTTGGGAGGAAAATCAGATCTCCTGCAGCTCCTCTGGGAGGGCAGCCCTGCTGCACCAGCATCCTGTCCTCTCCCTGCTTGTCTGGCCCACTTAGAAGGCAAGCACCAGGGACCTGACTTCTCTCCAAATGTAAAATCTAAGGGAGCATATGGCGCAGGTTTGAGCATTTGGCTGCTGTTCTCACTTGGGAAGAAGAGCTGGCAGCTAAATTTTGGATGCCAGTGAAAGCTCAAGGTCCAGCCACAGGAAGTCTGTTCCTGGGGGGGGTCAGAGCTATTTAATGTGACTGAATTACCCTTCCATGGCTTCACATCCATTGAAGGAAACCATGTGTGCAGTATTTATATCTCTCTCTATAGGATTGCACAGGCTTTTCATGAAGCCTATGCAATTGGTCAGGGGAGGGGATGTCCCTTTCCTACATAACCCATCACCTACAGACCAGCAGCGTTACTCAGAGCTGGATATAAGAGAAAGTCAGTGATTTCAGAACTCCTGCCAGACCTGAATGTGCAATGGGAGCATTCCTAGGCAGAATGCACCAGTAAACAACCACAGGATGGGCCAGAGGCGATCAGGGATTCATTACCAGCTTTTAAGGCAAGAAGGGAACATTGTGATCACCTCAGTGCTGGCTGTTCAGCAGCAAAAGGCAAAACACTCCTGTACTTACAGACATGCTGTAACTCCAACGGGCTCGTGACTAATTTGCTCAGTTTTGATAAACAGCATTTTTCTGTCAGGTTTGGTCACCTCTTTTTGCTGTCACTATCTATTAGGTGACTGGGTTGACTCTTTTTCTCTAGTACCAGGTACTGGGGATGTTGCCAGTAGTTGCTAAGAGATATTCTCTGCTCCAAGAGTCTCACAGCTCAAGAGGAGAGGAACTCACTGTGCAGATAAAAAGGAGCATACAGGCTGACTCCTGAGCTACCCCGAGCTCTGTTCCTGGTTCAGCAAAGCGAATCAGCATTGATTTAAATGCTGCTTACAGTAAAGCAGGTGCCTAAGTGCTTTGCTGGATGATGACTGGGACACTGAGGGTCTTGATGGATACAGCCCAGCATTTCCCTGTGGCTGTTAAGTCACTTTGGTTACATTTTGCTATAATTCTGTCACTTGATGAAGAATATTAAGCTTTGTCTCCTACCAGCCCTCTGCAAAAAAAAATCAAATAAAACTCTCTAATGAGTTCTCAGTGACGAAATCTTTCCACCATCCATGTTTTAGGCACCTTTGACCTCACATCCCCACAGAAAAGGGCCTTTCCTGCATCTCATGGCTATGACCTGTGAATGCTGAGTTTTACATCGCATTCACATCCCCTGTGACATGACTAAAATCTGAACCAAGACAGGGGTAAAAGGTGTGAAAAAATGGAGTTACAGATTCTTTATAAATGATTATTCCATTTAAGACCTAGAAAGTATTATTCAAGAGAGGATAAAAGACACCTTCTATAGGGACACACAGCGTCCGTGACTCACAGGAGGATTTACTATCTCTATTGTCTCTTATCACACCAGTTTAAAGCTCACCCATTACAAAGGGTTTCAAATTAAATTTCTGGAGTACAAACATGCAGAAAATGATCCACTGACTGCAGTGCTGAACTTGGGGTTTGGCTGTGTGGGTTCAAGGTGCTCTTCTGCTCTGGAGCCTGCGTGACCACAGGATCTTTGTGTCTCAGTGAGGGTTGTGAGTCATCCAGCTGCTGTGGTTACACAGATGAAGTAAGTTAATAAAAGAGACAGGGCAAACATCCTGTTTTGTTCTTGATTCATATCATTGTCTAAGAAGTAGCTTAATTAACCAGCCTTCCCTCCCCATAGGACAGTCTGACTACTGTCACTTACCATATGTAAGACTCTACACGGTGTCATTAATGCCGCTCTTTATACTAAAAAGCCGTTTCACAATGTCACCACAGTAACTGCAGCTACTGTCAGCAGTCTAGATAGAAGTGCCATGGGCCAGAGAGACTTAAATACCCCCTCAGCTCTCGAGCCGATGTCTTCCTCACCCACAGGCAGTACCGAGACCCTGCCTGGAGCGGAGCTGACTCCTGCTGAATCATTCTGAGGCTTTTTTCTGCTTGTGAATTACCCCCAGCCTGGCCGCTCCCCTGCCGCACGCGTTAGCCCACAGCCAGCACTTCTCAACCAAACCAGCAAGCCTGTGAACTGCTGTCAAGCTCTTCCCCAGTAATATTCCTCTCATCCAGAAGCCCGTGACCCAGGAGGGACACCCGGCACCTCCAGGCACAGTGGTCCAGTTCTGATTGCCAGGACTGAGTATCCACTCGCTTCCTGACTGACTGCTCGTGGGTATTTACACCAGCATTTACAAGCCTTTTCCCAAAGGCTCCTCTCAGTAGCCTGGATGCAGATGAAAGCACCTCAAAAAGATGTTGGGGAACATCTCAGCTGCCACTGCAGTGTGTCAAAAGCTTCCCTCTCCCTTCTCCTCCCACTGGCAAGTGGGTGCTGGAAGCTGGGACTGGGGCAAGCAGCAGATCTGGGCACATGCCAGACCCACCCTGTGGTCACAAGAGGGAAAATGACAGGAGGTGGCAAAGCCTCATGGCAACCAAAGTGATAGAGAAAAGGAGATGTTTGTGTTTGACAACCAGATGAGTAATCAGCCCGAATTCCCTGCTTCACCCTCATCCCCTGCTGAGTCACTGGGTCCCTGCTGATACCCTGGGCTGGGTGACTCTTCTCTCGGAGGCTGCCAGGGATTTTTGCCATATGGCAACAAAGAGATTTGATTAGTTGACTGTTTCCTATTTGTTTTAATTAGTAGTTTATTAGCCATATGTTAAATTGCACATTTCAACTACTCAGCAGCGTTACTGGAAGTCAGAAAGTGTCTGGACGGGGTTTCTGTTGCCTGCTGAGCCATGTGGGCATTTGCTTTGAACTTAATGTCACCTGGTGGGAGTGCAGAAGTGCTCTCCCTTGTCTCATCCTATCTCATCTCATCTCTTCTTGTTGATTTAATCTCATCTGCCACCTCTGCCAGCATGGGGCAGGGGAGCAGGTCAGACCTTTGGCTGCCTACCAGAGCTGCTTGTCACATTGGTGGATGCCAATGGGCTTGGCATCCCAAGCTCGGGGCGGTCTGCTCTAGGACACCCCGTGACCTCCAGGGAGAACCTCCCAGATGAATAATCTGGTGGTGCTCCCCTGTCTGGGAAGCAGATGAACAAGAGCTTGAAACCTCTGCACTAATCACACTGTGGTGTTTCACCTCTTTGTTTCTGCATTCCCATCAATCAGGTGTATGACAGCAAATGGGAAATAGATAAAGAAGGTCAAAACCAGCAACAGAGTCGATTCAGTTGAACACTCACTACCACATCCACAGAGACCCAAGAGCAGTTTTCACCCAGCCCTGGGGAACAAGCTTTCATTGCAGGCAGATTCTGGCACCAAGGGCTGCTGCTGACGGACACTTTACCAGCACACAGCCCTCCCTAGGAACAGCTAACCAGTTACTAACTAAAACCCGTACACCAGCCCTCTTCTTGCCAGGAAACCACTGCAAAGGTTCTTGCAGGATGTGACTAAAAACACCACGGAAAGTCCTGGGGAACTCGGGAGCCATCCCAGACGCGAGGGGTGGGGCGGTGCCTCGGCCGGTGGGCAGCCCGCAGGCAGCTCCCGACCCGCACGTACAGGCTGTTACCAAAGCTCCATTTCCCGGTGCTGCAGCGTCAGGTTTTACTGCTTCTGCACACAGAAGTGCATGAGCACACTACTGATTTTACCCTTGACTACCTTTACTTTTTCATATTCTTATAATTTTTCTCCATTATCACATGAGATGTCAAAGTAATTGCCCAGAATTAAATACCAAATTCTAGTTTACTGGCTAGGCTAATTTGTTTAAATTTGTTTTCTTTTTTTCCTGACACAACTGTGAACAACATTTTACAGAATCATCTCAATGGCCTGGCCAGGACTATTTCCCTTCTCCACAGAAACGTTAAATATTTCATTTTACACTTGCACCTTCTCTTAGGAAACGTCTTTAAATCAGGTTTTTCTTGATTCCCATGCAGTTTAGAAATGCAGATTCCTAGAGCTTGGGATTGATTTTTTTATCCTATTTTTCCCACCCATTCAGAGGTTGTAATGGTCTAAAATGCAGTAACTTCACTCTCTCAGCTACTACCTTTAATCAACATGTTACTGATTCACTCCTATGCACTTGCTCCCTGTGTGGGCTCACATCAATTTTTAGGTTCTAATGACTGACACATATTAAAAATACATTTCAATCCCATGCTTTCTTCCCTCCATGCTCTTCCCAGCCCAGGGGGCTGTGCTCTCCATCATATTCTTAGAACAAACTGAGGGTGGCATGAGGAAATAGACATTACACAGGTGTCCACCTAACAAAACCCAGCAGCAGCATCCCTCCTTTGAAACCCTTTGTCATCTCTGCTGTGACAAAACATGGGTGCTCACTACAGGAGCCCTAAGAAGCATTGCTGATGGAAGGAGATGTTGATGAGCAGGTCCTGGAGAAGGAGTTACACTCAACTCCTGGAGCTTGTTCACATTGCTCTTCCCTTGCCCAAGCCTGCGAGCACAGACATACAGGCAGGTCCTTTTCTCCAGGAACCAACTTCCCACGAGGTTTCAAACGTGTTTCAGCTCAAACACCCATCCCTGAGCCCTCCCCAGCTCCTGCATTCCCCCAAATTGCCCTGACCCATCTCTGAGACACTGGAGCCACAGAACCCCAGATGTGACACCAAGGTCAATGAGCTCTGCTGGGGACGGGGCAGGAGGACATTTAACACCACACTGCCCATGGCTGCAGTGCCTGTGCCACTCCATACAGCACCACAAACCTCTTGATACCGAGTGTCTGGATGACCTGAGAAGCAGCCTCCCCTGTACCCCACTCTGCTGATGGGATCTCCCCACAAAATGAATCCCACCCATCCCAGCTCACCCACTTTGTGGCACAGAGGAATCACCAACACTTCCTGCAGTACAAGACAGTCACTTGTGTACAATGAGAGAAACCTCCCTCTCAGAAGGGATGAGGAGCTTTATATTTACTCTGCCTGGTGTATGAGAGATTATAATGTCACTGGTGATGTTAGTAAACACTGACAAATGTGACAAAAAGTGGAGTTAATCCTTGAAGCCTGCTGAAACCAAAATATTCTGTCCAATCCGGTAACAAGTACAGATAGAAACATGCTCTGTGGCCTCAGTGTAGTCTTATTAAATATTTAAAGTCACTTACTCAATACACAAAGCTGAATTTCCAGCTGATCATCATAACATGCAGGTTCTGGAGGAGAACACGGGAAGGCAGGAATGCCAGCAGCTCCGCTGGAGTGTGAACAACTGGAAGTTATCCTTCAGCTGGAAAGTAAGACAAATGAGACAGTATTAAAGTATCAGATCAGAAAAGATGTTCCCTTTATTAAAAAATAGCAGTACATTCTTTACATTTAGCATAAAATCTGCTGTAATTACCTAGCAGTTGGAAAGCAATTTGCAGCAGGCTTTATTGTTCAGCATCTGTACCGACTTCTCGGGGAAACATCCACCAGGGAATAAAGCAAAACGAGATGTGCCACAGTAACTACAACATTTAAATGCCTGCACAATGGAAATTTCAGTAAGGCTTAAATGAGCTACAGTGCAATTCTACTTTTGTGTTGCTGTTTTTGTTTTGTTACTTCAAGGGCTCCGGGTTTGACTCCAGCTTCATTCTCTCCTGCACACACACCCCCACCAGGAACACTATAATCCACACAAACCAGTAAGGTTACATTACAAAAAAAGGTCCTTTTCAAAAGAAAAACCAAGTCTATTGCAGCCACAGAACAAGAAGGTGCAACCACCAGGACTTCACTGTTTGTCAATGCACGTACCTCTGTGCTTTTAATCTCTACAATAAAGAGAAAAGGTAAAATTGCAAGTTAACTAATGACTTGCAAAAGCACCACAGCACCCCAGAGCAACTGTCACATCCAGTGGAGAAAACTGGAGCTCACACAAGGCTTTGTGGATGCTTAAAGGAAGATAAATTTTACTCCTACTTAGCCTGTTATAAATCTGGCCTAACTTCCCCAAAAGCGAGACAGTCACTAGAACTGCGGTGGAAATAAATCACTGCCAGTTTATACCATTTAAAAAGAAAGAAAAAAGAAAGAGTTCTAGTTTTGCATCTCCCCAGGGCAGGGAGTGCACATGTGAGGCCACTCAGGAATTCTGTCTCAGGTGTGCCACAGGGGAACTAAATACACGCCTGATGCTCTCCAAAGGGTTGTGAACTTCCCAGGGGACCTCACATGTCACATAGGGACAACCATGAATTTACTGGATGCCTGTTTATTCCTTCTTTCTTTCCTCACTGATTAAATAACATTCCTTCTGATTTGATTTCAGACTATCAAATAAAATAGGAATGTATCTTTGCAAGGAAACCTATCTTATGTTCTGTTCCAGCCTGAAGCTGAACAGCATCAAAAAACTCATCCTTTGCAGTAATGAGGACATGATTGCACCAGTGCTTGGGATTCGGGAATATTAACAAATTCCCTATATTTTTCTCTCATCCAGAATTATGTTTCAGAACTCTGCCTCGTGCCTTGCCACCCTGCCTTACCCCGTCCAGTCAGGCTGTGTGCCCCAAGCCTCCGAGCAGGTTGTCAGTCCTTGAGCTCCACAGGCTGGGTTGGACTCAGCGTGATTGCACGGACACAAATGAGAACAGAGCTTCATTCTGGATGTTTATGGCACCGTGCAATTTGCTTTAACACGCTGACTTCTGATGTGAGGCAAGTTCCACGCCGAGGAAATAACGTCTCTGTCCTCTTTCAGATCAGAGCAAAGCACCCTCAAACAGGAAAATCAAAGTCTTATTATTGGGTAAAATAATTCCCTCATTCAAGAGAAAAAGGGAAAATTCAACTAATGCTCAAAGAATTGGGATGGTCTGTGAGTGAAAGGAGGTGTGGTGGCAGGAGGGATGTGACTGTGCTCTACGGGTTGGTAGGAAAGCCAGGAATAACAGAGAGCAGGGAGAATCAGACAGACATTTACAAAAATCCTAGACTTTATTCAATGAATTATTTAAAGTCTATTTCTGATCTGGCACAGGAGGTCACTTGATCTCCAGAAGGGAGCAACAGGAGCCCCATCACTTCTGCCATTCAAAACTCGAACGAACAAAGTGGTCGGAAACACAGAGACAGAACCATCATCCCCGGCGCCAGGGAATGGACCATTTGACCTCAGTGGTCTTCCCCTCTTTCTAGTATCTCTGTCCTTTTGCAGCCCTGGGAGTTCACAGTCCAAACTGCCTTCACTGGGTAAATGCTGACACCTCCACATGTATCAGGACACATGGACCAAAGCTGTGGTCAGCTTCTTCGTGTCTGATGGCTCAGATGTGCCAGCACAAACCAATAGCATCCAGCTGGAGGAGGCCTTTTCAGACTTTCCACACAACTGCACTAAATCATAAAATCTGAGTCCTGAAAGACTCATTTTTGTAAGACAAAACCAAATACTGAAGAGGAAGGGTAGATGCCACCCAACAAAGCCAGGAGCTTACCCATGGACTGGTGCCCTGAAGCATATGAACATTGTGACAGACAAAGTTTATCTTTATTACAGCCTTGTCTAAGAATTGGAAAAATGATAGAAATCTGAACTGAAAGTGACAAACTAAATCACATGAAAGCTAATGACTTTAATGACTTAGCCAAGGTCTCAGGCAATATTCCACAGCAGTAATTTGGGAACACTAGTGTCCCAACCCAGTTCTACAGTTGTGAGATCATCCTTCATACCCTGCTTCAGAGGGCACAGACAGATTAATGGAAGACATGTCTCCCCCCACACACCCTGAGAGCTTCTGCAGACCTGACTTTTGCAGCAGGTGCCTTTGTAGAAAAAGGAAAGTGTATCTTAGGACCAACATTGATATCAACAGCTCAGCTTTCCAGGTCCACTGGGTGAGAAGAGGTTGAAGACACTCTTCATTCACCAAACAGTCCCTCTATTCCCCCACCTTTCTTGAAGTCATGGAGATGTTTATTCATTATCTTTCTAGACTCTCCTTGGTTCCTTGTCCTACAAACATCCTTGACAACAAGCTCCATGGTCAGAGGAATCTAAAAACATACACTCACTTTACCTGGTTCAGCACATCCACGGTGGCTGGGTTTGCCCATAAATAACCACACAGCTAAAGGTGGACGTGAACAACTCGAGATACGGAGACACTGACACAGAGAATGAGCTCTGGGCAAAGCTGAGAGAGCAGTTTCTCTCACCCTTACTCAACTGCAGCAATTTCACATCTCTGGGAAGAAGGGAAAAAAGCTTCAAGCATGAGATTATTACATTTTGTACATTACACCCTGATAGAAGCTAAAAATAGACTCTGACGGTTGCTAAGTGCGTTTCAAATGGCTTTCCTTAGAGGGAAAAATGGGATTTTATTTGAAAAAGCAAAAGGTGGGGTTTGTAACACATTGGGATAGGGCTGAACAGAAAATTGCCAGTTGTTGGATTGGAAGAAGCAGGGAGCTTGCCATTCCTTTTCTTCTCAGGGGAGGAGGCAAGGGGTGTTTACTGCGAGGCTATTTATGGCTTCCTCGTACACTATACAGAGAACACAAGTGCAAACCCAGGGCTTCTCATCCCCCTCCTTCACACAAACCACAACGTTCTTACAGGTCCTACCACGCTGTGGGGCACATCCACATCTGCAGTTAGGACAGGGTGTGCTAAGGCTGAAGCCCCATTGCCATCCTTCCTGGGTCTGAAATACTGAAGTGCAGGGACTGACTGCCATTCCCATTAAAAGCACTGTGGTCATCAATTTGTAATTAAGAAAATAAATTGTTATAATAAAGATTTATCACTGTAATTGAAAGACATCTCATGTCAGAACAATTTTTGAGACACACTGCAGGTATTAGGAGAGCCATTTCCTGCAGCAGCACCTGCTGTAGGAGTAGGCAATGTGTTAACACACACACACACACACACACTTGGCAGAGAAGAGTCTGGAGATAATAGAATATTTCAGTTCCCAACACACGCTCACCGTGACTCCAGTTGAATCACCCTCCTTTTGGATTCATAATACAATGGAAAATAAGATAGAGAAAAATCTATTTCAGCAAAATGAATTTGCCTCCAAAACTTCCACTATCAGATCAGATTTATAAAAGAAAAGCAGGCAATTAAAGCCAACAAAATGTTTCACAAACAAAATCATTGAGGTTAAGAATCTGCATTAGTACAACAAAACTCAGGAAATTACAAACTTCTGACTGACAATTCATCCCCAACCACCTCTGCACAAAGGCCTCGGAACATTATTAATGACCCACTTTGTTAGCAGCTTCCTGAACGTTAACACGGTTTTCTCCTTTTACTGTGGAATTTGGGACATTTTTTATCAAGTGCTAGATAAGTCTTCATCATGATGAAGGTTACAGAGTTTACAGGGAAAGGAACAAAGTTTTTCTGCTGCACTGCTTAATAACCCCCTGACAGGTCCTTCTCCACTGTGCTCAAAAGGCACAACAAAGACCTCATTACAGCAAAGCCCAGGTAGCTTCAGTAAAATCAGCTTTTATTTATTTATTTTCAATTAAAGCCCTTACTTTTCAGTGCTGACAGAATTCTACATTTCCTGTGCACGTCAGCGATGATAAAATAGCAGAATATTCACCAGTGTCAAACTGAGGAGTTCAGCAATAAGCTCCAGTGCAATGTGAAATATTGTAACAATTATTCCTTGTGATCAGGGTGTTAATCTTCCTTTTTCAAATAAAACCCAAGGTTATCAGTATGATCTGGCAGATTCTCAAAAAATTTCAAAACAGTATTTCTAATTATAAAACTCCTATTTTGTGAGACCCTGGGTTCACGGTGATCAGAAATCATTGATATAATTTAACTCAGAGCCTCCCATTTCCACTCTGTGCAGCTTTTTGACTTAACAAAACCTAAATTTGGGGGTGTTTAACGATAGTAACATACAGCCAGATTTCTATTTATACAAATATACACATGCTGACATATAGCTAAGCTTCATTTTAAAATGTACTGGAAAACATTCCCAGCTCCAGTTACCTACGCTGTAGGTAATGAGAGACAGCAAAACACCTCCTGAGTGTGCCCAAGGCAGTAGGAAACGTGAAAATGTTCAAAACAGACCAATGTCCAGAAACAAAGAAAGATGAAGAATATTTTTACTGATACGGCCAAGTCCAGATGATTTGATGAATTATGAACATGCTAATGTCAATGTAATCAAGCCTCATGACTCAAGTGTACAGGGATCACCACAGAGAAATAAATAATGAAATGTTTAACTTTCCCTGAACTCTTATGGCTCGGTTCTGCTGAAGGTGGCACAGACACGGGGCTGTTCCTGCCCTGGCACAGGGTGTGGAGAAACAGGAAGAGAAAGCAAATGTCTGGAGCATTGCTTCTCCACACTGCAAACATTTTCCAGTCTGACACAGAGGACATAAGAGAGAAAATACCAGCAGTGTCCTCAGAGCCTAGACCCACCCTGCTACGTGCATCACACCACATCATCCCCTTCACAAGCACCACGAGCCAGTTCCAACGCACCAGCATCAGCATTTCCCCATCACTGCCGCGTCTGCTCCATCTGCTACAACCTACACCCGCTTTGTGTCATTAACTCATCCCAGTGGCTACAAAACCCTCCTAAAGATTTGGTTTCTGGAGCCTTTTGTGACCTGTTTTGCTCCTCTTCAAATGTTTTGGGACAGAAATAGCATCACAGAGCTAACTAGGACTCGTTACTCATCATCTCTCTTTAATCTTACAAACAGCGTTCAGCAGATCGGATCTCGGCCGTGCCCCGAGATCAACGTCCAGGGCCCAGCCCACAGGGAAAACAACGCTGGGTGAGGTGCTCCGGGCAGCAAAGTGTATTTCTCCAGGTGACATGACCCCACAGAAATATTTGTCAGTGCATGCTGCATCTTCAGAGCCAAGAGTCGCCCTGAGCACAGAAATACTGTCCAGTGCAGAAAAGGCAAGAACTGTATTTATAGCAGGACTGGGGAGATGTTTTTCTCTGAATTTAGAGTGTTGCCAGACTCTGGTGACTGTGGCACATTGTGGGGCTACAGAGGACCCATGTGATGGTCCAGAACCCAACAAGATTTGTTTCAGATGACTCACCCTTTGCTGGGCTGGTGCAGATCAAGCACCAGGCAAGGAGTGGGAAGCAGAGACTCGAAGCCCAGCCCTTGCACAGGACCCTGGTGTGTTTTTATGTGTTCCACTCCCACCAGCATCTTTCTCAGCCATATGATGCTGATAACAGGCAGCATTTTCTCTCCTCAGACAGGCACTGTGACACTAAGGTGACTAACACCTGAAAAGAGCTTCGAGGCAGCTGGATGGGAGCGCTGGCATTATGGTTAATTCCATAGACTCGTGTGGATTATAAGAAGCACAAAACTAACCCATTGCACAGAGGACACGATATTGTACTGCTGTTGTCTTTGTGGGGTTTTAGCCTTTCAGCATCAACTCATAATCAGCAAGAGAGGGCTACACATCACTTGTCTAGGACACTCAGCAGCTCTTCATGTCTCGTTAGGGCGGAGTACCTAACGAGAGCTAACAGCAAACGCTAGAGAAGCCAATAGTACAAGTCACTACAAGGCAAGAGCCTGAATCACATTAAGGGTTCAAAGACAGTGATGAAACCAGAACAGCACCCATGGGGGTCACGACTGGGGCCATGGTGCCTTCCACAGGGAATTAACTCCTCTTGCTGGGATAACAAATGTGCCAACACCTCCCTGTCCACGCCGGTTTGCCTGCGCTCTGCCGGGTTCAGGAGGCTCCAGCCAGCACTGCCAGGCTGCTCACAGGGCTCCAGCCTCAGCCCTTCCCTCCCCGAGCCACCCCTCCTGCTCAGACAACCTCTCATGTCCTCCAGCCACAGCCAGACCACAAGGCACCTTACAGGTAGGATGGGTGACCAAGTGAACAATTAAACTCCATCCTGTCAGTAGCCAGTGCCACTGAGCACAGGGAAGTCTCTTCTGCTCTACCCTTTGGCAGAGGGGGGGACATGGATTTGCCCAAGGTCACACAATCAGTAATTAGAGCCTCAAATGAAATGTGAGAATCACGGGTACCAATGTCCCTCTCCAGTCACCATCAGGGCCACCTCTTGCAAGAAGCACTTGAGGGCACCGTGGCACCTCAGAGCGGTATCACACCGCACATGTGTCTCACTTAATGTGGTCTGTGGCAAAAACGGTGTCAGAACGGGCTGTTCAGTGAGACAGGGATCGCCAGCACCCATGAAACTGTTCCCAGAAAATAACTGAGAGCTGCCAGCTCTCCTCTGTCACCGAGCACAACACATTTCTTCCTCACATCTGACACCCTCCATGGGAGGATGTGATAAGCACAGGCCTCCACTTAGAAGTTTGAGGAGTTTTTTAATTAAGAGAAGAATGTTACATGAAATTATTTTTATATGCAATCTGCAGATTAGCTCTCTGGCTGAGAAGCAGTTTGTGACCCCCGTGGTCACAGGTACCTCTACCCATGTGTGCGCCCTCCACGGGAAAATCAAATTGCAATGATCATAAAGATTAGAAAATTATGAACACACACAAAATACAGTGTTTACAACAACCACCAGTAATCTCACACTCCTGCCTGGCTACAGAGCCAGTGAAATGTAGCCAGAACACACATTGTCATCAGAATTGCTTCCTTCCTGGGAAGGACAGAGATATGGCACACCTCGCAAGGGAGGTGCAGCAGAGCTTTAAATAACCACTCACAAATTTTCCTTCCAGAGAAAATTACAAGTCAGTTAATGCCAAGAAATCCCAAGCTAAGATTGATAAAATGGGACTGCCTTCTGCATTTGTGCAAAAGGAATTACAGAGTCATGTGAAAGTTTTTGGCACAGCAACCAGGAGGAAAGGGAATTCTCGCGTCTGCCTTTACTGAGAACGTGTTTCAAAAGAGAGAGACGTGGTTTGGCCCTGGTGTAAGACACTCGTGATTTTATAGGGTCAAAGGAGCTGCTTCCATTTGCAACAGGGAGGAACTTAGCACATGAACTTTATATCTGTAAAGACTTCACCTGAAGTCCTGTATGAAGCAAATTTTCCTGCTGGGTTACAGCAAGGCTGGAGTCAGCAGGATGCCAGGGTTCAAATCAGATAGCTGCAGACTGGTAAGATGTTTCACCTCTCTTTAGCCAGTTAATTTAAAACAGGATTAATAATTCCTGCATTATTAGGATTTTATGAAGCTTAATTAATTAAAGGTCATCAAATGCAATGAGACCCACGTATGACAGATACCAGATAAATCCAGACTATGAGTATTAAGTCACGCTGTGTTGGAGATGTAGAAGCAGCTCTGCAGAACGGCTGCCAGAGCGTGCTCCCCCTCACCTCCCCTGCCCGGGGCTGCAATGGGGGCTTGGCTGGGCTCAGCCAGGAGGAAAAAACCCCAGAAAATCTAGAGGAGAGAACAGAAAACCCACAAAGGCAGAAGCGTGGATTCACAAGGGGCATGGGTGCCTGGTGACCAGGCTGACCAGCACCGTGCCAGTAAGGGTCTGTCCCTGTGGGTGTGTGTGAGCATTCAGGCACAGAGAGCTGCTCACATCCAGCCTGAGCGTGCACACGTATCGCTCAGTTCAAAGGAGCTCACTGTTCTCCAGGACCTTTAATTACTAAAAACGTAGCAAATCCCTTTAAATATGCCAAACTGGGGTGGGCAGAGGGGTTGGTTGTTCAGGATTGAAGTAGGATAAAGAGAATAAAATGTAAATCTCCCTGCAGTTTGTACTTATGACTAATATCTATCACAACAGATTCATTTGGAAACACGCTTGTGACGTTAGACTTGTCAATCCTCCCCACCTCGCAAAGCCTCTGCTCTGTGACACGCCTGGGCCAGCTCCTTGAGACCCACACAACAGCAGCTCAGAAAATGCCATCTCTCTCCAGCTTTGGATCCTGCTGCTGGAGTCAATGCTTGAGAAGCAGCACCAGCAGCCAGGGACCAAAGTTTTCAGCCTATGAGTCGATGGCACCCTGAGAAACAGAAATCCCAGCCCTGAGAGGGTTATGAATAAGCATGAGGCATCCTTAATCTCAAAGCTGCACTCGGTGATCTCGAGTTCACCACGTAGGCAGTTTGCAGCTGCACAGCTGAGCCATTTCCATGGGTCTCTCCAGCTTCTCTCACTGCTCCCACTGCCATGGTTGTGTGACATTGTGTGTGTCACAGGGGTGGCGGGGAGGGGACTGGTGATGCATGAAGCACTGGATGTCCAGCAGCACCCCAGCATCTGAGAGAGACAGAGCCAGGGGGTGGCAATCTGTCCTTCTCTAAGGATCTAGCCCACAGCCTGTGAATTCTTCACTGGAATTAGAATCCTAAATCCCATATGTGACACCACCAGCCATGCCGCTGGGCAATGGGTACGTGACAGCACGAGGTTCTGCTCTGCCTCCAGCTCCATAGAGGAGCTCCAACTCCAGCTCTGCCTGTATCCTATTTAAAGATGTTTGTAGGTTGGGAAAGGCTCCAAACCTTTAACAGACCCCTTCTGTCTCAGTGAAATTATCAGGAAGGATATAAATGCAATTTATAACTATTAAAAACCCCGTACTGCATCTGAATAAAGCCATGCCAAATCCGTGTATGTCCGGATTGACTCTGTGAGGCCAGGTAGTGATGGTCATTTAGGCATCCTGCTTCACTAAGAACCCCATACAAAAAAGCTTATATCCTGTGAATCTACACAAATGCATTAGACAGAGAATGAAAACCTCATTGAGATTAGATTTCCATCTCTTAACATCCACGTACACGACAGACAGGATTAGTAAATGAACAGACTACTGGAAGGAAGGAGGGAGGATTAACAATGGAAAATAAAAAAGGTTGATAATCAGTGGCAGCTCTTTGGAAAAGAGACTTAGGACAAACAGCACAAGCAGCTTCAATTTATTTACTTCAACAGATGAGAGATGCAGAATATGAAAATGGAAGAACAATCTTCCTTTAATCTGCGGGGAAGCGGGGCTGGGACAGCCTGCACAGGACAGCAGAGCCGCTGACGAGGAGAGAGCTCTCTGGGAGCATGCTCTGACAGCTCTAATCATCCCCTGGCCTGGGAAGCTTAGAATCCAATTTCAGCTCCAGCTATTATTACAGAAGTTTTAATCTCCATTCTTATGCAAACAATTTGAGGGAATGATGGATAGGTAAATAAACAAACAAGTGAATAAAAATCAGGCTCACACACTGACGCAAAGGAACTGTTTCTCGTTGAGATGAGCATCACATGCTGGTGTGAGTTTGTGAATGACAGCCAGGATGAAGATGAACATGACAGGTGGAGGTTATCCTGCTGCTTATGCTGGCTTTAAATCAAGCCCAAATGTTATATTCCAGACACAGCAGCAAGGAAGCAGTGACTGCTGTAATAGTGAGCACAAATGCAAAAAAAAGGGCACTGTTCTTCATTTATGTCCAGACAAAGAAGTTCTGACCTATGAAGTCAACATTTATGGGCAAGATAAATAAGCAGGCAGCATCTGATTCTACTAGACAAAGACAACTTAATATAAAACCACACTCACTCTACAATAGTCCACCTAAACCTCTGTCTGGGCTCCAGCACTGATCAATAACAGACATTTACAGACTTTTTTGTTGTTGTTGTTAAATACACATTTAGAAGTTTGTGGATCTTCAACTCTGCAGCAATAGGAAACTAAAGATTATTTTATGCAATCGGCTTTTAGTCCATTTACAACTTTCTGCATTAATATTAAGATATGCACTCTCACTTTTGTCCAGACTGTAAAAAATGCATGAATTAAAGATATTTGAAAGTTATTTAAGACTCTTGCCCTCTGAACAGCTCCCTCAGAAGGTGAACCATTAGGTCTTGGCCTCCCATTTGCATCTGACTCTAAAATGCATTTGCTGCTTGTTAGCAGATTAACAGATGAGACAGAGGGGAGTTAAACATAGCCAAGGTGTGAAAAGTAATTATAGGCTGCTGCAGCAGGCTGGGAATAAGAAAAGTCAGTGTTAAGTGTCTGCTGTAAGAGGTGATATCTATCTTTACTGGAAGAAGAACAAGGCATAGCTGAACCTGACCTGTATCTCCTTCCACATCTCCATGAGAACCTGTTCAGTCTGACTGCCCTCAGAGAAACTTTACTCTTCTCCAAGTCTCCTTTTGTGGAGGGTCAGATTCTGCAGCTGACTTGAGCAAGAGGTACTGTCAGGAACAAGGGCTGCACTGAAGGTCTGGCAAAACCAGCTGCAAACCAACAACGATTTCCAGGGACAACAAACTCCACTGAGATAATGATGGGGTTTGGTTGTTGGTTTGGTTTTTTCAAATCAAGGGAGACATGCATGGTTGCTTTGCTTGGAAAGTGCCAATATCAAAACCCTCCAATTTACAATCCAAAGAGAAGTAGAAGTGACATTCCCCCTCTCCCTACAATAAGCAACATGAAGCAAAGACAGTGTTAACCTGAAGCTTTGAATCTTCAGGTTAGGCATTAGGAAGAGGAGAGAGCGCTGCCCATTACTGCCACGCTCAGGAACAGGCCAGGAGGATTTTAGTGGTAATTATGAAAAGAACCATTTGTGGGAAACCAGCTCAGGCTGCTCTTGAGCCACCTTCTAATCCCAACTGTCTCAGTGCTGTTCCTTCCCTCTTACATTGTATTCACTCCTTGTCTCTTGCCTTGTGCCGTGGTTGTAAACTCTTGGAAGCAGCGTTTATAGCTTTGCTACGAGTGAAACCCAGGTGTCATCAAAGCCAGGGGTGATTTGTCACTTACATCAACAGAGGCAGCTTTTCATCACATGTGATTTGGCACAGTGTCCATCACGCCAGAGCCAGGGCATCCCAGACTGCTCTCACAAATAGCAGTGAATGAGGTAATATTATGTGCCCTGGGACCTGCTATTATTTGTCTATATTATTCACTGATTGGGTCAAAACTTTGTTGCTGTGAACCCTATACATTTTGATGCAAATCCACATCAAGAATGTGAGTGAGACTATATCAGAAAGTAATATTTTACATCATTTTTTCATCTGTTTTCAACCTGTATAAATAACTGCACAAGTTGCAGGGCAATGGAATATCGTTCCCTCTGGGGCTGTGTTTCTCTAAGCCACTCCTGAGCTTCCTCAGAGGCAAAGCTCTAATGTGAGAATTGTGTACCAAAGAAGATCAGAAACAGAAGAATGGAAGTGGTTTGTTGGGGTTTTTTCTTTTTAAAAAGCAAACCTCACCAGCATTCCAATGACTGGATAAACATTGCTGCAATGTAAGTGAAGTGGTTTAGCACTGGCAATTTCATCAGTCAGAGGTTATGACTTATGCATTTTTTCAGATCATGACTGATTCTTTATGCATGCACACCAGCTAATTGCATCCAAGAGAGTTCTCTGCCTGTTGATCTGGAGGTGTATTGCCATATGTTTGGTGTATACTTAATTAACACAGTGCAGCTGCACTGCTTTCCATCTGTATTATGGATTAGATTTCTATTACACATCTAGGCAGGAGTCCCACAATTCATATTTATTAAAATAATTACCCCAAGATTTAGGTGGTTGGAAGTACTCACTCAAGCAAGCCCAGCATTACTTTGCACAAGGAATATTATTCAGCTGTGAAGCAAAACTGAGTAGCTCAGAGCACTGAGGTGGCTGCCACACGTGCAGCCAGAGCAGAGGTTAAAGCAGAGCCTGCTGAGCGCTTTTTCCAGGTAGTGGTTCTTAAGATAGGAAGGTTATTGGAGTGTGACTCGCTCCTCTGTTCATATTCAGCATCAGATTCAGATCTTTTTATAGCTTCCTGCAATCTTTTTGTGTAGGCACTGGAAATTTAATTTTAACCTTCAGTTTGTACAGCACACATTGGGCTCTGCTCGCTGTTTGTGAAGCGCCAGTGGTTCACAATTCGTGTGCCTGTGAGGATCGTTACAGGTGGAGAAGCTTGAGTAAGGGTGCAAATTGCACCCAGGCATTTCACTCAAGTAGACTTTCAGTAACTTTGTTCCTGCTGTACAGAACCAGCTTGTGTGCAAATACACCGAGGCCACAAGAACAGAACAAATCCAGAATGCAAACACGTGAATTAAATGTGACTTCATCGCAATGTTTAGACCCAGGATTTAATTCCAACCTCAAATACCTTTTGAGAGCCTGGACTGCAAGGATCCAGAGCTGTGGTTTGGGTTTGATAAGAAGGGGACATTTAGGATTTTATGTGAATGTTATTGTCCTGTCCAACTCTGAACTGAGGAAGTAATCTGACTAATTAAAGTCCAAATCTATGCAATTATAGACAGCAACGCATGGCTGAGAAAATAATCAAATTTACTTTTCTTATCCATTCATAAAGTCATCAATATAATTTTGTAAGCTGGTTAAGACCTTAGGAAAGGTTAAGCATGTAGGAAAGTGAAGATTTCCAATTACCTGGAGAATACAAAGGGCACAGCACAGCAGCCAAAGCCGCTCTCACGCTACACAGCACTTACACACTGCACGTCTCACACTGGTGCTTCTGACCCCATGCCAGGGCATGGCTATTGCCTGCTAGAAGCAGAATGGAGAGTGACAATCACATCAGACCAGCTGATGAATAGATATCATCCAGCAACTGGCACCTGACAAGTATTTTGGCAAAAGGCACTGATGTGAAGGACCATGCGAGTTCAGGTTCCCAATGAAGCTGATCAGTGTTTTCTCTTTCAAGTAAGCTGGAATTTTTACTCTCTTAATTTTGGAGTCCAAAAGTACTCTGCACCTGCTCAATACAGTCTTTGTACACAGAAAAGGTAAAACATAAAACAATTCATGTGTGAAGAGCTGTGTGTGTATAGAAATGGAGCAGTTTCACAGGTCCTTGGCCAGGTGCTGCAGCAAGGCAAGCTGACCCATGGGTCTTGACCAGGTATCTCCATAATAAGTGGTAAAAGAGCTGGGGACAAGGGTAAGGTGCTAGGCATTTTAATGGTGCAGTTTGGGGTATCTGCCAGTCTATTGTTTCCCCAAAGAATAGGCAGCAGAAAATGACTGGTTCCAGTTTTCTGCTGCACCACGCTAGACGCCACTGCACTGGTTAAAAAATGCCAAGATGTTGTGGTCTCCAAATGTTATAGCCTCAAAGGGGAAGGTGTTGACACATCTACACAGTATTCAAATCAGATCAATAACATTCAGATCTTCCAGTGCCATTCCTGTGCTCTGAACAGAGACTTGGCTTGATGCTTCTTCTGCAGCTTCACCTGCCCAGGAAAGGCAGGGGACAGCAGAGCCAGGGGACAGCAGAGCCAGGGGACAGCTAATGCAGAGGTGTCCTGGCATTCTTGTGGGTTTTGTTTAAAGAACAACAGGAGGAAGTGAACTCCTATACCACTTGGGCACCAGATGATATTTTGGAACAAAAGTTAACGGGGCTGTACATCTAGGAGATGGAGGAATTACTGGGTCACTTGGAGCTGGCTGCTTCCACAGCCCTTCTGTTTGGCTTATTAGCATAGAAATTTCTAACTTTCCAGCTGAAGAATTTTGGCTGGTTTATGTTTAGATTTGAATTATAAAAGACTTGCTATAACTGGAGGGCAGAGATAGGGAGAGGGCTAGGAAATAAGCTCAAACAGCTCATTGCTTTTTTTTTTCATAGGGATTTTTACCACTTTAAGGCAACTGTTGTTGGAAAACAACAGCGAGAGCAACAACAGTATTATTAAATATTAAATAGAAATTCCAGGAGAGGATGCAAGAGAAGGAACATGGCAGATTTTGCTCGAGAAGTTAAATGCAGTTTCATTGATCCATCCAGCAGCCACAGCTCAGGGGCTGCTTTGTGCAGCTGAGCTTTACAAAAATCTCCAAATCCTCGGGAGCAGGCTTAAGGGGACTTTATCCATGTGTCAAATCCCCCAACTGAAGCAACATACCTTATCCTGAACAGCATGGAAGGTGGTTACTGTCACCCCAGAGGGGAAAAACAGACTTTCTAAGAATAACTTTAAAGTCTTCCTCTTACTTTGCGTGCCCTCCCCTGCTCCCTGGGATGACGTCAGCCGTAGCCAGCAATGGAAGCATTGCCAGCTTCGGCTACGTGAGTGACTCCGCTTTCTGGACAAGCTGAGGGGTGGTTTGCAAAGGATCTGCTGGGACCACCCAAACCAGCACGGTCCTGAGTCATGGGCAGAGGCACACAAACCCAAGCCAAGACCTGAAAATGCGAGCCCTCTCCAGGAGCTCACCGCAGCCAGGAGCCCACCGCAGCCAGGAGCCCACCGCAGCCAGGAGCCAGGGTGTTTCTGAGTGTTTCCAAGCTCCCTGTCACTAAGCCTCTTGGCCCTTTGAAATAACTGTTTGAGGGTCTCTTGGTTTTGCCAAAGGCCACAGACCAGCCTCTGTCAGTGGCAGATCAGTACAAGAGCAGGAGCGTGGTGTGCCAAAGCAGCTCCAGTAATTTCATGTGCAAAGCTAAACCTTCCCTTTGGTGCCAGCCTCTACTCTCAGGGATCCTACAGACAAGCACCTAGAACAGACTGGTTTACACTTGCCTTCCCCCCTTTACTTTCCATTTTAATTAGCATTACAATCTTCAACCAAAGTAGCACCGGTGACATTGTGCATTAACAGAGCAGCAGAATCACATCTCTTAGTAGAAAACTGTATTTTGCAAATGCACCTCATCCTGTTAAGACTTTCAGCACATGAACACACATTTTCTTGCTGGCTGATGGTTCATTTTCATACCTGAATTCCCAGGCAACTCAGAAGCATGGTAGAAAATTTCATGCTGCACAAAGCTGCTTATCAGCATCAAAAGAAATGAATTAAGATGGTTGAGAGAAGAAAAAAAAGAAAGTTCTTTAAAATAATGCTTCTGTTCCACTACAAGAGCACAGAAGGTGGGTTTGCTTTGCAACTTCATGAGAAACTGTGCCCCCTTTTCTGGTTGCTTTGAAGCACATCTGACTCTCCAAAGCCGTATGAGAATAACTAGGCTGCTTGTGCATAAAGAACTGACAGGGAAAGTTTATAGCACCATAATCACCAGCTCTCCATCCTACAGTCTCCTCAGCAAAGGAACATTAATAAACATTAAAAAGGAGCGTAAGCTAGGCATCTTTCTAATTAAGAGTGGAACAGCCTGCCAGATGAGGTCACTCCCCAGATGGGGTTGAAGGGCAGTGTAAGCACCAGAGAATAAATTCAACGTAAAGGTCATCTATATGGATTAAATTATCTGAGCAGTCATTTCCAGAGACATCTCCTCCAATTAATATTTAATTAAAAATAGAAACACTATAAAGTTTAGCTTTTAACCAGCAAAATTATTTCATGTCCCATAAAACCTTTAAATACAAGACCATGCATTCTTTGTCTCTCCCTACACAAAGTAGGCTTCTGTGGTTGTGAGTAACCTAATAGAGCTGAGCAGCCCAGGAAAGGGCATTTCAAGGGCAGGCAGCCTTTGCACCTTAAAAACCACCTGAAATCTGTTTCTGGTGACCAGAGAAAGCATTTAACAGCTCAATAATTTACTTTTTTAAAAAATTTTCCTTCAACTGAGAATTAAATGCAATTTCTAATCAAATATTAATCAAAACACATAATGAACTTGGAGGACCAGACTAACCCAGGGTCATCAGCAATACCATGTTTCTGAGGAGAAGGTGATGGAGAAAAGGCTCTTGAAGATGTTTCAAGTGCAATCTGCTGGTCTCACAAAAGCATTGCCTCGTGCTAGACCTGGGTGAGCTGTTGCTGCCACCTCCCAGCCCAGCCCAGCCCAGCCCAGCCCAGCCCGCCCACAGCATCCTCACCCCACTGCCCTCAGCTCCTCTCCTCCAGGAGACCCGTTAAGCAGTTCAGAACCAGCAGTTCCTAAAGAACTAATAGTAGCTTTTCACTTTCCTTTGCATATCTCCCTGGACCTCTCCTAAAAGTGCCTCCAGCATTTGTTTAGTGTGACTTGAAATGTTCTGTCTCCTATGACTTTGCTGCCCAAGAACTAGGCCACCAGGCAAGTCACCAGAGAAATATTTGTTCTTCAACACTCAAGTCCTTTGTAACCTAATTCCAAGCTTTTAACCTACACCACCAGAAAGGAGATTCAGTCTCATCATGTGAATCCTTACCTTTGGCAAATACAACAAAGTCAGTTTGCCTCCACACTCTGTGGGTCCTTTCACCCACCTGAAGTTTGGGAAGTTTGAGTTCCCAACTCTATCCCTGATTTCCTGTTTGACTTTCAGAAAGGCAAATGCTCTCCAAGCTTCAGTTCCTCGTGAGTAGAGATAGTACTAACTTATTTTCACATGAGCTAGGGATATTTTTCACAGTGCTATGAAAATTAAAAGTAATCTAGTTCAAAGACTTGTTTTTGCTTCCCTCAAAGTCAACCGTAAAATTCCCCTCACTTCAGTAGTGCAGGATTAATGCTTTTTTCTGTAAGTGCTTGACAGAGCTTCCTCTCCTTCTTCTTGGAACTTGGGGTCTTACTGTTTGTTTTTACTTATTACAGGGACAAAACATGAGATTTGTCATTGTTTTCAAGGGTACCAGAGATGTAAGTCAAAATCTCCTTGTGTCTGACTCCCTGAAGCCGTTAGCCTTCCTCACTGGCTTTAAACAACATCCTGGGAGGTGGGACCTTCTCCTGTCAGCCTTTCTGGTTTGCCCACATCTTTGCTCAGGGAAATCTCTCAGGAAAGTCTGGGCCACTCTCTGCCAGTTACCTCCTCACTTTGGAAAGCTGCTCTTAAACCCAACTGAAGGGGCACCAGTACTTGGAGGAGCAGCCTGGGAATCCTCCGTGGTAGGAGGCAGAATCCTCGACATCCATGGAGCGTTCATCCATCAGGAAACGAGAACAGGCCAGGAAGGGCAATCAGCTTTTCTGAGATGCTAATGAGAAGGCACAATTAATCTGTTCACCTCCTACTCAACCCCTGCTGCATATATAAATTAAATTAGCAGCCATATACATACACACATATATAAAATAATCTCTGAGTTAAAGAACATTTCTAACTTGGAAGTAAAAGGCAAGAGGTAAAGCTGTTGAAGTAAAGCAACAGGCGACACATGCAGCATCATTCCTCCCATCACCCACGAGGCCCAGGCATTATTTGCATTAGATTACACATGTGTAAAAAAAACCCTTTTGAAATCTTCTGAAGTATCAAATATTATTTGTTACTAATTCTGCTTTGCAAACAACTGCCTACTGTTTGTGTTTAAAACACGGCAGAGCTGTTAAATGCCTGTATAAATAATAAATGGGAAGGGCATGTACTAAGACTAAGGTCTCTCTGCATCAAGATATAGACAGGACTATGTTTTATTAATAACAATTTGAAAACCACAGTGAAGTAGGAAAACGGCTCCTCTGCCAGGTTTTAAATCTCTAGTTCACAACCAAGCCCAGGGGGTAACAGCTCTAACTTTATTCTATGGACTTTACCAGGACGTTTAGACTTGTATGGATGGATTTAAGAGTTGCAGTGATCCTTGGGAGTGCATTCTGTTTCAGTTCAATGCACATATTGATTAATAGGCCTAGGACCCATGGCCTATCCAATGTTGCTGGGGGTAGCAGAGCAATAGGTTACCTATAATCACTGTTTGTAATCGCCTAGAACACCTCCTAATGATGTGCCTTTCTAGACAAGAAAAGCAATTTTCTGTAAATGCACTACTACAATTTACTAACCCCCTAAAAACAGGACAAGAAATAAATACTATGTCTAAAAACCTTTTCCATACCTAGCTTTGCTCCTTTGTACAGTCTTTGTTTGTTGTCTAGGTGATCTTTAAGTAGTTTTATACCTTGAAACCACTTTTCCTAGGGTCCTCTCCTTCAGAAGACAGTGTAACCCCTCAGTGGAAAGCAGCATTGCCATGATGCTGAGAGCAGCTCAGTTTTGCTGGGGTATTTCCCACCTTACCTAGGTCAGTGGCCTGGCCAGGCATGCCTGTTCCCAAGTTGGCATTCTACACACAGTTAAAGACTTCTGCCTTTAAAATATAAACTATTCCATGATATCTTTGGGACAGCTGTAAAAGCCTTCCTCTGATTTCTATCCATGCTTAATTGTGCTATGATTATGGAAGCTATTATATCCTGGATGTGCATACACTGGTTATTTCAGCAGAAATAGTCTTGTGCATTTCCAAAAAAGATGTCTAAAGCCCTTTAGGTACAATAGGCAGTGACAGACGGAGCCCAATTTACATGAAATGACACAAGCATCAAGCTCTTTTCAAGTAAGCCAAAGCCTCAGAAATAGCAGTAGCAAATACTCCCAGCCTCAAGATGCGCACGTAGGACGGTTGCGAAATCTCTGCCAATGGATTACGATTCTTTCTACTTTTGCACTTCAAAAATTACTTGCTGGTACAGAGTTCTCATGCATCTCTCTGCAGATGGCTTTGAAGAACAATGAGGTACTTTAAAACAAGAGCTAGAGGATAATCACATAAAATACTGAGACTTGGGTATAACTTTTCACAGCTCCAGGACGCAGATTCCCTCACTTCTAACCCATCTGCAGCACCGCAGCTGAAAGGACACGTTGGACAGCTCCCCTACTCAAACCCCTCGCTCTTTGCTTCCAGAGTAAGGGTTCAAATGGGGTTTAGCTCTCACTTAGATGTCCAGATAATGCCCAGATATCCAGAACGTGGCTTGTGATGTGAGAATGAAGCTGGAGAGCGGACACTGGACAGCGTGGCACTGAGGGAGGAAATCCTTGGTCTGACAGGACCTGGTCCCGTAGCTGCTCACTTCACCTCCGCCTGTCTCGGAGGCAGTAGCCTGTTCTGTACATGCATTTCTTTACCCTGGTGTTTAATCCCACTGTGTGTAGAGCAGCTGATGGGTACAGTGCCAGCGAACAGCAACGAGACCCCCAGAGCCCCCACCCGCCGGGGATTGAGTCCCCAACTCCCACAGCTGCCCAGCCCAGCTCACCAAACCAGTGAGGCTGGTGACATGCTCATCATTTAACACAGGCTTCACCTGCTTTGGGGTGCCCCCCAGGACATCTAACAGCCTTCTGTTGCCTGGGGAAGGACGTGAAGAAACAACTGCCCTGCAGGGTCAGGGAGCAAACCTGTTCCCTGGGAGCTTTTGTCACCTCCAAGGCTTGCATGATAAATCCATCTAACTGTACACATTTATTTTGCATCTCAGCCAAACAGATGGCTCGGGAGAACTAAGGGGATATTAAATTAAGCTAAGGTGAACCTTCTGGGAAAATTCAAGGGAACTTAATTGTATAGTATTAACTTTTACCTATTTCTCCCCTTTTATTTGGTGAATACTTATGAGCAAACTCCACATTTAATGAGGAAGAAAGCACTGATGAAAGGATTTTTTTTTTTTTTTTTTAATCTTTAATCTGAATTCCTGCTGGTGCTGCATATTTTCCCACTAGAATGTTTACAGGTGATGAGGTTACCCTGCAATTTTTTACTGATTACGCCCCAGGCTAAATTAGATACAGGAGATATAGATATATATGTGTGTGTGTGTATTAAAACTTCAAGATAAACACCAAATTTTAAACTCATCAAACAGAGCCCTAATCCCTCTGCAATTTGAATGTGCAAATGTTAAGTATCATATGCAATTTATATGGTTTTATTACAGAACAAAGAGATAGGCACACAGACCTTTGTATGCCATGGCATCCATCACTTGACATACACTGCCTCTTACTTTGTCTGGGATAAACCTCAGGATAAACTGCAGAGGTGCAACATCCACCAGCATCAGTCACCACAGGACCAGGAATAGAACCCAGGCTCCCTCCCTGACCCAGCTCCAGCTCAGTGAGTTCTATTCTGAACAGACCCACTCCAGCAGGGAATTGCTCAGTCACCTTGAGGCATGTAGGACTTCAGGAACAACCTTTCTGGGTAATGGAGTGTCTGAGAACAGGCTGAAGTCTAATGACAGAGGAACCCACGGGAGGGTCTGTTAATGGGGGATTGAGCCTTTGGTCTCCAGGCTTCTGTTTTAAATCTAAACCATATTGGTGCAGGCTAAAAGTCATCCCCTCCTGACAGCTAACTGGTTGCCTCCAAGAAGAGCATTGCAAAACTCTGTAGAGGCCATGAACAGACAGATCACCACAGCATCTTATATCAGCATTGATAAATATAGATAGTTCTTATATAAGAAGGGACATTCGGGTCACTGGTTTTTAAGGAAGATGTTCCCATTGATTTCCAATAGGAAATTCTGATCTTAGTTATTGTATAAAATGGCATTTTGATTTATTAGTGTCATCTACTGAATAATATGAATGCTTAATCAAAGTGTAAATAATGATTATGAAAATACACACTGGACATGGTGTCAGTGCAAAGAGCAAAGCCCCTTATATAGAGAGCAAAAGAAAACAGGGGGGATTAGAGGGAAGGGAATAACAGCTCTCTCTTTTAGGCAAGGGTAACTGAGGACAAAAGAGCTTGGTTAGGCTGTCCAAGGTCACATAAGGAACCAAAAGTCACATCCCTTAGAGCATCTGCCGGTCACTTTAACACCCTGTAGGTGACATCCCTGTGTCTCCTGTACCAAATCTCCAGGCAAAGCTCAAACTGGAGCAGCAGAAGGTAAGGGAAGCTGGCTTTGGGTTAAAGCCCATGCTAGAAATGACAAATGAAGGACCAACATGTAAAGTTTATCAACTGAATAAATCTTAAAATAAAAGGATTTAGGAACATTGTGATGATCTCATTGCTTACATCAAGCACAAGCTGTGCATATCTTCATATGATATTTACTGTTATGAAAACAAACTGGATTACCAGGGCTTAGTGCTTAAGCAGCCTGAGTGCAAGGAACTTCAGCTGGTTCCCTATTACAGATGTGATTTAGGCAGGACAGAGAAAGGATGTTTTCCTCTTCAAAACACAACAATTACAGCAAATAAATAAAATCAATATCACAAAACCTTACCAGCTCACATAATAAATCCAAACAAGGCTGGAAGTTCTGAACCGAGCAGCCTCACCCCTATAAGGATGTATGTGAGCTCTGTGAAGTCATTTAGAGTTTTAACACCATTTTCCTGAGGTAATACAAAACCTATCACACTGTCACTGAAGAGCAGGGAAGCTTTACCCCCATTTTCAGGGGACAACGTTGCTGTGTGAGGTACAATTATTAAGTATAATTATGGGAATTGGGCTCATTTTACTGAGAAAATTCTGGTTCCACTGAATTCTAAAACCAAGAGTGAAATAATTTCATTTTAAAAACAAAAGCAGCACAAAAAAATCCCTGCCAACACAACCCCAGGCAGTGGCTGTCGGGAAGGGACTGGCTGGGTACCCACAGGCAGCAGCCAGACCCTCTGGGCAGGGGGGACACGGGAGCCCTCGCTGAGCAGAGCTGTGCTCCTGGGATCCCTCCAGGATGAAATCAGGAGTGCTGCAGATTCAATGAATGACAGTTTATTTTTACTCTGATGAAAGGGTCTGCAGTGGCACACAGAGAACAAATGCAACACTTAAACACTGGTTCATTCCAATTTATACCCGGGTCGACTACTTATATGGCTTATCATACCCACATCTCCACTCAGCCACGCTTGCACAGCCCTACTTTAATTGCAGCTTTAACCACGGTGCTTTTCAGTTTGCTTCACTGGATTTCAGGTAATACTAGAACATGTATTTCCTATGCTACAGCGATTCTGAACTTCACCAGCTCAGCAGTCTGGGGCAGGGTCTTCCCTTCCTCGTGCCTGTCTTCCTCAAAAGAAAGCAAAGGTTTGTACCCCTAAGAAGGGTACAAATGTGAGGTATTTTAGAAGATATTTTTGATCCAGCACTAGATACAAGAAGGCTGAAATCTCACTGCTGCTGGTTTAGATTTGCAGGGGCTCAACTGCCCCGTGAACACAAAAGGAGCAAAACAGAGCTGAAAATGTGCAGAAGCCAAAGGAAATGCAGGCACTGACTCCAGCCAGCTCACAGGTCAGCTACAGACTTTCCTGAATCAGGATCAGTTAAAAATCTGCTTCATTTCCCATTTATGCAAGATCTACCAAAACAGCCATCCCAAGGACCAAACCGGGGGCAGGGAGCTCTCCCCCCCGGTTCCCTGGCCAGGCTGGGAAGGGGAGTTTGGAGCTCCCCTTGCTCTGCAGGGCTCTCAGAGCTGTGGGACTAACCTGCAGGGAGAAGGGACAGCACTTCCTCGCCAGCCACAACAGAAAACGTTGACAGATCCAAATGGCACGGGGCACTGCTCCTGCAGAACACACTGAGAGACATTTCCCTCCTGACAGCTCTCCTTTTTCTAGGGAAAGGCAAGAATAAAAATGCAGATCTGGGCTCCTGGGTGGTTGTTTCAGGGTTTTTATGTTTTGTTTTGGGTTTGTTTGCTTGTTTATTCCAAAATCACCTTGGGAAATGAGCCTGCTACGTGTCACTCCCATAGATAAATTCAAATAACATCATCTGCAGTGGTTTGTACCTGGAGGAAGGATGGTGAACCAGTAATTGCAAGAGAATGAATTCATAGTTAAGTGTTTTTATGAAGGCATCAGCTCAGACTCAGCATTCAAAGTGTCACATCTACAGGCTCAGCTTCCCGAGGTGCATATGTAGCAACAGGAAGGAAGAGATATCACAAGTAGGAAATTCAGAAATGCTCATTTTTCTCCAGTCATCTCCCTGTAATATTTTAGAGAAAATAAAGACTGAGGGAAAAACATGATGTGCCTTAACTACCTGTATTAATCTGGAAAGGAAAAAGGCTTCCTCACAGCAGCCATAGGAACGAAGTAACAGATGATGATTTGAATCTCTGGTTGTGCAAATAATGGAGAAAAATCTTCTAAGACAGAAAGGAAATTAGAAAATAAAATCTGCTGACAGGGAAGCCATGAATTTACCAACTCTGCAAGCAGTGACAGGAAGGGTTAAACAGGATTTAGGACAAGACAAAAGATTTACTGGTGGAAACAGCAAAATGGTAATTTCACTATGTAGTAGTGATGCCAGAAAATGGACCAGACAGCCCAGTCTTTTGTTTTTCATTAAATACTTATGAATGCACATAAAGATCTGGCTGCTCAAATGCATAAAATATAAGGAAAAGGACCCGAGGTATCTACAGAGACAAGAACCATCTTTCAGCCTCATCCCAAGGTGCAGACAACAAATGATTTATTCTTATAATCTGTTTTTATTCATGCAACGCTTAAACACACTTAGGGAAACAAAGCAGGGTTTGATTTTGGTGACTGTCCCTTTGTGTACTCATTATTTTTATTAGCAAGTTAACTTTCATCACAAGCTGTCTGCTTTCTCATCTGGGAGAAACATATTTGTAAGGCCAAAAGTTCAAAAATCAACTTTCTGAGCATTGGAAAGGAGAATGTGAGAGAAGGAGAATATCAGCACACACTGCCCGGGCTGGGGAGCTTCTCATGGGCTCTAACCCGGTGTAACACCCCCAGTGGCACGGCGGGTGCTGCTGACCTTCCAACCTGCACCAGAGGGAATCCTACACTTTGGCAAGCTGCCTGCCTCAATTCTGGCAGAGTGGAAAAGGAGAAAACAAGTTTTGACTAGTAACATTTAAGGTGACACTATCAATCACAGGCAAACATCGACAACTCCAGTTAATTTTTGCTCAGAATGATAAAATACTCCACTGGTGAAGAAAATAACTGGGAGTTTCATGCTGGGCTATTATTCTTCTTGTTTTTCTTTCTATTCAGAAGAAAAATCATGTTAAATCTGCACCATTTTTAATCAAATACAGACAAGGGAAATTGAACTCTGCACAAACAAGCCTACATTTTCAATGGGCTTTTGTTGCTTTCACTTAAAAGTTTATGGTTTGGATAATTTTTTTTCCTAACAGAAATCCAAAACATTTCAGGAGAAACTGATATTTGTGAGCATGCTCCTCTAGTCTGTCTTTGAAGAAAGAGGAGTCTGAAATAGAACAGAATTATTCAACCAGCTCTAGACTCAGAACACTTCCCTGGAGGCGTCGATCTGGCAGCATGTAGGTGAATTTGATTTCTTACTCAGAGAAATTATCTGTGTGTTATTAATATTAACACATGCTTAGAGGAACAAATGGATAAGATAATCTAAAATACAGATGAAGATGGATCCTAGAGCCTGGACTGCTGGCACTGCCAGTGAAGAGACCCAACCAGTGAGGGACAGGGAAGAGGAAGGTGTCAGACAGACAGTGTGTGACTCCCAGGTGACCACTCAGACTGCAGCTGGTGGCTACCAACCATGGTTGGAAGGGATGCTGCATTTCTTCACATCCCATTCTTTGATCTGTCTGTCAAACACTTAACAGAATAAATTTGGTATTGCAGTGTGGTGTTTAAAGCTCTTTTTTTTTTTTTTTAATACGGCACAATAAAGAACATAAAATAGATAAAAGAAGATAAAAGACTAGCTAGCATTAAAAAAGCTATTTGTTTTCACTTCTTCTGTAACAACCTTTTGCTGTCCTGCCCTAAGTAGGTTCATAGAGGGGCACTTGTATTTCTTGGGGTTTTATTATTTATTTTTGTTTTCTGCTATACAGAGTCAAGATGTGAGGGGGGAGAAGTTATTTCAAGGCTTCTAGAAAATCAGAATTTATTCACAGAAAAGAAAGCAGAAGGAACACAGTTACGAGCAAGGAATGCTGAAGTCATCTAGCTTATAATAAAGTCTATAGCTAACTAGCCACAGGTGCTCTTTACATTCCAGGAGCAAATGAGAATAAGATTGATAGGGACATGATAATGGTTCTGCAACCATAATACAGTCTTTCTGGAGTACAGGTTTGCACCTGCTCAAAGATGAGGCATTAATATTTATTTAAACAAGACCATTAAAAAGGAGGGGGGCGTGGAGAAGAAGTCAGGAGGTGTCTAAACCAAGGTGGAACAAAGCACGCCCACGCCAAACAACAGCCTCCTGCATTGCAGAGGCAGCACCCAGCTGTGGTTAGCAGAGCTAGACAGGGGTTCTGGGTACAACCTCCCAGTTTTTCATGGGTTATCATGTTCAGACCGTGCCTCTGCTGCAGCATAAGCCTGTTCCTATGGCTGGGCTGGCTGACGTGATCTAAAATCAGGGTGGGATTCAGGGTCAGGTGTAGAGTCTACAGCCAGACTTACAAAGTGATTTAGGTGTGTTAAATGCAAATAGCACTAAGGCTGCACCAGTGCTTCAGTGATCCCCCCTAATGAGCCCAATTACCATGGTCAGTCCAACCCCAGATCAGTTCTGGCTTTGCTCACAAGTCAGGGGAGTGCGCGGAGGAGAACGCGGGTGCTGCAGGGCTGAGGGACAGCCTCGAGCACAGCACTGAGACACAGATCTGCCACTCTTCAGTTCACCCCGATTCTGCTCTGCTTAGAAGCAAAGGCTGGGCCAGCTGGCACTACAGATACACTCTTCCCAGTTCCTCAGCATCAGAGCTCGTGTGCTCTGCAAGCACCGTCCAGAGCCCTGCGCTGCCCTCCCGCCTGGTGCCCCGGATCTGCAAGGTTATTGTGTGTTCTACTGAAGGGCAACAGAGAAAAAACCTTCCAAATCTTCCTGATCTCAGTAACATCCTGTTCACACCAAGTCATCCTTCAAGGACCAGTTCCATATTTCAATTTCCTGATTGCCTTTCGAGCCGTTATTCCAAGGATTGTCCCTGGCGTTTCCAGGACGGGAGACGCCTGCACTGAGATGGTTTCTGCAGAGCTTCCCAGTGCTCTCTGCCACCTGAGCACTTGCTGCTCCTGCAATTCTTCCCATCACTGAAATATGTCTTTCATTTACAATGTATGCCTGGTCCAGGTAAATTCTTAATTCCTTTCATATGTCACTATCTGATGACAAATGCCACGTTATTAGATCACTTTCCCTTGGAGATAGATAGATATATATACATACACACATACACAGAAGTGTATATTTAGGTAATATCCAGCTCCTGGACAACATTTAACATCTGCAGGAAAATGAAACATTCATCAGATAGGACTGAAACTAACTGGAATTTGTATGCAGCTTTCCATTGCCTTGAATGAAGCGAGTTTCTGACATCACTATTTAAAAATATATATATTTGTGAAATTGTGCTTATTAGGGCCCATATTTTATGGCTAGAGATAATAGGATGTAGAGAGAAGTGTACAGCTCACTGTCACTTGTGCCACATCTCTCATTCCAATAAACCTGACACACTTTCTGCACTTCACTGTTTGATCACAGTTGCCAGACTGTTGAAACAGAACTTTGGATCAGGAAAGGTAATTCTATGCAAATTTACAGAATTATAGCTGTTCTTAAACATTAAATATTTCAAACTATTATTTAAAGAGGAGCTTAGGTGCTTAAATATAATTAAAGGAATCAAGCTTCTAAGGAGATGATGAAATTAAAACAGCTTTACTCTTCCAATAAACTAGTGCAAAAGGCATCGTGAGGAACTGGGGGACAGAGGGGAGTTGTGTGTCTGTGTCACTGTACCCAGTGACAGCAGCTGCCTCCACACAGAGGCAAAACTGCAAATATTGCAGCAAGAAAAACGTGTAATACTCCATTGCAACTTACTCCTTTTCCTTCTGCTCACTTCAACTCCTTTGAAACTGTTTCCAATTCCAAGTTCAACTTTTCCAGAATCTGAGGCTTTCAAAAAGCCAATTCTTAAAAAGCTAATTAATTCCCCATAGGCTTTTTTTTTTTTTTAACTCAGTAAATATTTCTGAGATTGCTTTTTGTATAATCAGTGTTAGCAGCTCATTAAAATGCACAGTATGTGTATCATTCTGAGTGTGACATGGCTCAGCGTGGACACTCAAGCTGCTTAAAAAGACAGAAAAGAAAAAGATGAGGATAAAATGAAAGCAAAAACCCAGCATTTCCTTTAAGCTGACACCACACTTAAGAATTTAAGACAGGGCAGGGAGCCTTCAGCCCTGCTATTAGGCAAAAAGTCTAATTACTCAAGGCACTGGCTGCCCCCTCCAGCCTGTGTGTTTTGGAAAAGACTTATTTTACAGAGATATTTAAGGTGCTAAAAAGATGGGTTCTACCAACAGGTAATTGTATAAGGTTTTCATTAGGAGGATTCTTCTTGAATTACTAATGAACAAAGTCATTTCAAAGGCCTTTAGTGTATGCAGCCACAAACAAATGAAGCCTGCAATTGGGGTACTTTATTTTCCATTAAAACAAGCACTTTTTAGAAAGTGTGTGTTACTGAGAGGAGCAGCACTCATGCCAGATGCCTGTAGCAGATGATGGGCAGATGGACAATAATACTCAGGACTTTTTCCTAATATTTCCTGAGCATTGTTGCTGCTTGATGGCTGTAGAAAACAAAGATTAAAAACATGACTTTGGGTCATAACAAGAAAACCCGAGCTGAAGGGCTCAGCTCTGTGGTGGGTGGATGCAAAGCTGCTGTTTCACTTTAATTTGGCCTTATTTCCACTGGTGTGTGCTCCACAGTGGATAAAATGCACCTCTGTTCATTTACAGACAAACTATGATGACTGATGTACTAGTAAAGAGATAGCATCGCTAAATCAGGAGCTAATTAGTAACTGCACACAGGAACTGTAACCGCGCTGATCCCGAGCTGCTTGGCAGGACAGCTCCGAGCATCAGAACGGGCGGTGCAGGCTTCCCCCGCCTGCGTGCGGGGAGCAGCACCCAGCTGAGGGTAACTGCAATTAAATAAATAATTGCAATAAAATAAAATAAAAGATCAGAGGGGCGAGGGCTCCGCGCCCCAGCCCAGCGCGGGGCTGCGCGGCCGAGGAGGACCCGCGGGCAGCGACTGCCCCGCCCCGCTGCAGGGGACGGTCCTTGTCAGGGGACTTGAGCCTTAGTGCCTACATTAGAGTGTCAATTAAATTAAATATTGACCGAAAAAGAACTTGCTGTCAGGTTCAGGGTGAAAAGGTTCAATTACTAAGGAAGCAGGTCCTTGAAAATACCATCCTACCTTCATGGGGAAAAGCCCCCAGGATGTGGGGATACACAGCAAGGGGGGGTTGGCAGAAGAGAAGGAATCAAGTGAATTTATTGTTTTGTTCATTGTGATAGTATGACAATGAATCCCCACTGATATGGCAAACCAGTAAGCTGTTCCTCAACCAGTGAGGATGAGCTGAAGGGCTGAGCAGTGACTTGGTGTGAGCACACAGGCACTTTTTGATTCTGCTGACAACAGACTTGCCCCAAGCAAGAGGTTGCTCTGGGGACTCTCCTGGGCCCCTGACATTGCCATTACCACCAGTCTGTGGATTTGCAGCTTAGAATAGAGGAAAGAAAAAACAACAACAAAAAAAGACAGCAACACAAAAAACTGTCTTGGTTCAGGGAACTGAGGACCTCTGCAATTTTCCAAGCACAACTGTAGGAAATGGATTCTGACCCTTTTCTTGTTGAACTCCTCATTATTCTGCAGCTTGCCCTGCAACACACACAGACTTCCCACATGTGCTCAGGATTGCTGGAGGGTTTGAGGTGCATCAGCACGCGGCAGTTGCTCTTCGCTTGACATTCTCTAGTGCAGAGAACTTCAGAATGGCATGAAATTGCCACCACCCACTGGTCCTGGAGCCCACTGAAATGTTTCCTCTTTACAGTCCTCTTCTGCTCAGAAAAACAACAGCCCAGATAACATCTTTGGTGTTTCCTGCTAAGGCTTCTCAATAAATTTCAAATGTAAAGTAATTCTGTCAACTGGAGAAAGATCTGTCTAACCAAAGATGCTGTTGAATCCATCAGATTAACAACAAAAACAAAACAAACAAAAATCTAAGAAAGCTTTTTTTTGGTACATCTATCACTACTGAAACTGAGATTTGAGGATCAGAAACTTAGATGACAGCATAGCTGCTTGGGGATGCATGAAGCCAAAGAAATCACTTTTTGCTAGGTATATCAGCTTTGCAAGAACCAAAAGGAATAGAGCTTCCTCTGAAAAGCTGAATGAATAAACATTAGGAATAAGAGACAGCAAGGTGTGCAGGTTAAGGCTGGAGGTATTTTCTGCAAAGTGAAATTCAGCTTTTCTTATATTGATTCTACATTGAAGTCAATTCTTCTTTTTCTCTGAATAACTGTTAAATCAACCATTTAAATTTCCTTTTTTTTCAGTGAAAAACTAGTTAATGATTTATTAAGTGGTCATGGAGAAACCTGAGATACCATAAAAAAAAAGAAGACATCTATTTTTCTTTAGTAGGATGTGTATGCCATAGTAAACTGCTATTTCTGTTGAGCAGCACACAATCACCCTGCACGCGATTCCCGAGTTACACAGATGTTCCTGATCTCAGTCCCTGCTTTTGTTACCTGCTATTGTGACAGTGACAGCCAAGGATCACGGCAGGTCCACAGCTACTGCCAGGGGAGAGCACTCAGGAGGTCTCAGCACTCCCTCTAGAAATGCATTTGCTGGCAGAGCTGAACTGCAAGGGATGCTCCACTCAGAGAAATGCGATTTCTGGCCATAGTTTGAGGGGGAAGGGAGAGGAGAGACCCAGAGTGGTAGCTTGGGTTTGCCAAATGCAAAGAACAAACATTGTTCTTTGAACCATTCAAAAAAATACTTGAACAAGCTCGTTCTCATCTTCTCAGTGAGCAGCAATTAATAACGGGCTTAATAACAAGCGAGGGTGAAACAACGCGCTGAGCTGGGACCACCGTGTCGGCTGGTACAGGCTCCCCCTTTGCTTTGAATAATTCCTCTTGGCTACAACCAAGGAAAACATGTGCCAACTGCTAGAGAACTGAAAGTGATGGAGAGCAAAGAAATCACTGACTGCAAATCTCAGCCGTGGTGCAAGTCACAATTTGCAGAGGCGGCGAAATTGCAGAACCTGAGTCGGGGGGATGACAGCGTTAGCATGGAAAGGATTATTAGTGTGAAAGGTATTAATAGAGGATATGCAGAGAGGCTCTCCTCTCAGCACTCCTGTGACTGAAGCAGAAGGTGAAGTTCCTTATGTTCTTGTGAGGAAAACCATCCCCATCCTGCTGTGGCCCCAGTGCAGCCCTTTAGGAGCCACCATTCATGGTCACCTCATCCCTCACACCAGAACAGGTTTGCAAACACACAGGTGCCCTCCCAGGAAGAAGGGATGCTTGCTCTCCCATTGTAATCCCTTTTTCAAAGGTCTCTAATAACATTTCTTCCCCTGCTCCTTTTAATGAATGGTAATAGAGAACACTTGATTAGAAGCCTTTCATCATTTTAGGACTAGGGGCTTTAGCTTTCTGACCTACTTTCCTTGCCAATGAAATTCCATTTTTAGCTTCAACTCAAGGTCTGAATGTTACCCAAATTCAGACCATCTGTTTTAACTGCCTACGGGCTGAGAAGTTGATCCAAACCAGGAAGAATAAATGGAACCAATGTGTGCATATATTAAGTATTCTCAACCCTCAGTGTATTAAATAACCTACTCAGTTTATTCCTGAGTCTACATAAACATTCCTGTTTCTTTGGGCAGTGCCTGCTGTTGTTGGGAGGAATATTTACCCTACCAGTTGCTGTCAGAGACCTTCTGCTGGGTCACCTTTCTTGTGCAAGCGCAGGAATGAGCAGGCTACAACTGACCCCCAAATCCACCTCATCCCCTGATTTGGCTTTGGTGAGGGTTGGCACAGGCTGTGCAGAAGGAGCAGAGTTCCCCCCTGAGCAAGTCATTAGGGAATAACCTCCCTCTCTTTCTAATTCTGTTAGAGAAGCAACAGAACTTGCATGTCCTCAGTGACCCTTTTCATCCCAGGTGACATAACTACACGGTGTTGGTGTTAAGGGAAAGCCAGCTGACCAGTCCTGCCGTGAATCTCTAGCAAATCCCCCACAGGATCTTGAAGCAGTGAGTTCCATAGCTCCTTGCACTGCACAGAAATCCCCCTCAGGTTCAGATGTCCCTTCTTCCCATTTCATTGCACATCCACTCCTGCTGGCATGAGAAAACAGCCCAACAGCATCAGCTCTTTCTTCAGGATTCCAGAGACATCTCTCAGTCCTTGTATTACACAAAACTCATAACAAATGTGAATGTAGGGACCAGAACAAAATCAAAAGGCAACATTACCTAGAAAATCACTAAGTCACTGCTGACCACAGCTTTACTAAAAATCAAACCCAATCTGAGTACTGAGGATAAACTGCTGCTGCTGGTGCTGATGTGCATCTGCAGCACCCATCCCTCACAGCTTGGCTGATGGGTGGGATTTCAGCAGAATATCTACAGAGGATGAGAGCATCCATGAAAACATTAACGAATAAAATATGCCAGGGAAAAAGAAAACAGTCATGTAAAACCAAACCAGATATTGCAGTAGCTGAATACCCAGCTGAGGAGCTGCCCAGCTCAAAACAAGGCAGAAAATAAGTATATTTAATGTAAAAGAATCCTAGCATGAAATAGGCTCTGTACTTCCCCAGACACAGCTGATTTGCTGTTCAGGCTGGTCATTTGACAGCCTGTTTATGGATTCTCTTCCTCCAGAGCCATCGTGGCTCTGTTTACAGCACACGCTTCCAGGAGGCACCACAGATCTCCTCTTGTGTCAGGTTTCTCAGACACTCATCAGTGCATCCCATTCCCCTCAGGACTGGGGCATTTAAAAAGCTGACATTAGCACACCAGAGTGCCCTCAGGGACGTGGATTACTGAACATGTCTGCAAAACACTTGCAAAAAACTGCTCCTAGATTTGCAAAATATCAGCCAGTGTTGGCTAATTAATGCTCAACACTTGCCCAGGACAGCTCTGAAAATATTGTTCTCTCTCTTATGGACATGGAAAAAAGTCACATAGAAAGTGGACCTGTCTTTCCCAAGGCCATAACACAAGCCCTTGACCAAGTCAGCTTTCAGAGCTCAGGAGTGCCCCATCACTGTGTCACACGTCTGCATTCAGTCCATCAGACAATGCCACCACCTTGGGAGCTCCAGAGCCCTCCTCCCCCCTCCCCAGTGCAGAGGAATTGAACACATCACATGTGGATGTTTATATGCCTCTGCTGAAAAAGGCAACAGCATCTTTGCATTCCTGGAGGTTTGAACACCTGACAGGATAGAACCCAAGCAGGCAGGGAAATGGCACACGTGAGGAGCAGTCACCACATGGTTTTTGATGGGGTAATTCCAGCAGGGTGGATGGAACAGCTAATGTGGCAGAAGAACCATGAATTAAACCCTGTACAAAAGATCTAACTATCCCCAGCCCCCATACCACAGCCCCTAATTCCCTCTTCATTCCTCACATGCAAACCCAGGGAAGGAATGAGTAATATTTGCTTTTGTTGTCATTGTATCATTGGAAGTGACACCATCATTATTTCACTGGAGGTTCAAAGCAGCATTAGCATGATTGCATCGGACTGGTACCTATTAAATGGAGGGACATGAGCTCCTCTGAGCTGTCAAATGCAACATACACAGCCTTGCACTGCAGCTGAGACATTCTAGCTGAATTTTAGACTTTTTTTTTCTCCTTTATGCAAATCAAAACATCACACAGTGATTTACTGACAGTATAAAGGATCTCTGGCACCTGGAAAGCTACATGCTAACTCCATGCTTTATTCTACCTCTTTCATGCAAAAGGCTTTCAAAAATCACATTCCATTGTACAGCACAGTGTTATTATTCTGTCCTGATTGTCCTAAAAGCAGCAGCTTACAGGCTGGAGTGAAATCTTCTGACTCTGCTGTGCTGGGCAAAAGGTCAAAGAGATAAAGAAGCTCTCAGAGCTGTTAATGCTGGTAAGAGGCAGAAATCTGAACTCATTTGAAGCAGAATTGTTTCTGTTTCCATCCTCCATGAGATATTTCAGCTTTCACAGCCTGGGTGTGAAAACCAGGCAGTTTTGCAACTCTAGGTAGGAAATGGCCACTGACTGCTTAAACACAGTGCCCAGGAAAAGCACAGTTCTCCTCTGACCATGTGGCCCAGGAGCCAGCTGCCCCCCGTTGGCTCTGTCACCTCACCCAGATCACCTGGGGCACAGCAGCATGCAGCTCTGGAGCAGGAGGGGTGTTGGACCCGATGCTCCAAGGACAAGTCTTTTACTGGTGAGAAGGAAGGTGTTGGGATATGGGTTTATCCGTTTGCAATTGCACTTTTATCTCCTCTGCATCTAGAGGAGCCAATGGAGACAACAGTGACACAAAAATGACCATTTAAGAACCCTGAGCCTCTCCCCAGGTGTGTGTGTGCCTCACACTGGCTGAAAAACTGACAAATAAAGAGGCTGCTGGAAAAAAAAAGCATCTTCTGAAAAGCTGTCTCACTGTCCCCACAGAGCTGTTACAGCTGGAGCACCTTCCAGTGTCCCTAAACCACGGCATCTCCAGCCTTCTGGCTACAATCCCCTCTTTGTGGGGCTGCCAGTGTTGCACAGAGAGACAGGATCATCCGAGATGCTGCTGGGAGTCTATTTTTAGAGCAAGTCATTTGATGAGCTGTTCAGCACCTTATTTATTGCTGTCTCCAGCTGGGGAGCTAAGCAGCATCCAGACACCTCTGCCGCTAAAACCAGAACTCGGAAGCAGTGACCTCTATTTGATCACATTTTATGTACTGACAGAGAGAAAAACAACAGCACATTATGCTGTCAGGGCTAATAGCTGCTAATTAGGGTGAGTGACATATGACCCCTTTTATGTCCAAAGACCACGGAAGTCACAGTACAAATTAAAAAAAAGGTTGAAATTCTGCACTCAGTGTCTTTTCCAGTCTAAAGAGTGATCACTTAAAAGTAATTTCCTATTATTATTTTTTTCCTGGTCTGTCTGTTTAAGGCTTTACTTAAACTTTACATTATGTGTGCAGCAAGCATCTCGGTGTTCACAGTGTCTCCTTGGTAAGAAACAGGACTTTAAAGGGACCCCAGAAGTAGAAAAGGGGACAAGCTGTAGCTGTGTCTTTGGAAGCGTGTGGGGCTCCAGAATCGCTGTGGGGCACCACAGGGATGGCAGCAGCAAGGCAGCTCCTCCCAAAGGTTGCACACCCAGTGCTCACCTGGCAGCAGGTCTGTCTCACCTAGCCCAGCCCGTAAACAGAGCAATGCACCCAGCAACCGAACACTGGCTCAATCTGCTGCCATCCAACTGTATTCCTGGCAAAATAAATAGAAGAGATGTTTATCTCTAGGCATGTTCCAATCTAACCCAGCCAGTGCTCAGCACCCAGCAGCACAGGCAGGCGTGGAGCCACCACAGGCTGTGTTGGCTCCAGATCTCTGTACGACTGCCTTGGATTATTGATGTAACACCGGAGCACTGCTGGGTGTGGAGTCTGCTCAGAACATGGGGCAACTCCTGCTCTGAAGATCTAAGCACCTACTTAACCAAGCAGGCAAAGGATAAGCAACAAATTGACATTTCATAAAGGGAGAACCAAGGTACAGAAAGCTGGAAGGATTTGCTAGAGATCATATTAAAAGTCTACTGGATTTGCAGCCTGCTGTTGTTTTCCTACACGCCCAGACATCCCTTTGAATGTTAACAGTTACCCAACTCTTCTATCTGCTTGCTGTGCTAATGAGATTATTGATGAATTACTTAAAATGCACTTTCTGTAGAAGAATTTTTAGGTGACAAGTTGCCTTTTACTAAACAAATGAATGGGAAAGTTGAGTTCTCTCACTCCAGTCTGGGGAAAAGAAGTTTTGGGTTTAAAATGCCCAATTAGTAGTAACTGAAATCCAATATTTGAGATTATTCGGTGCTGTATCTGCTATAAATATGCCATGTAGCCATTAGTAGTACCCCATGGTACCATCAGGACAAAAATAGTCACTCAAGCAATTAATATTGCAGTAGCTGCATATGTCAATACAGGAGTGGAACAATTGCAACTTTATGGGTTCATTCCAAACCCCATCATAGTCACAGGGAGACCTCTCAATAAATGCAAGGGGATCTAGATCGAGCTCCAGCTGGGTTTGACTCTGATCAAAGAGCTAGGACATTCCCAAACACTCCTGTCACTCACATCACAGCCCAATAAAGCCAGAGAACGTGGCTGCAAGTGCAAGCCCAGAGGGACGAAGCCACCCTGCAGACAGCTCCACGGTGGATCCAGAAGCGTGTTACAACTTTTAGGTCTTGCTCCAGCCAGTGCTAAATTTCTCATTGCAGTCTCTCTCATAATAGTTTTGCAAATGAAGTTCTGTATCTCCCCGGCAAAACCCTCTGCACTTGGAGACAGTTTGATCCTTCCTGACGGTGTTTTAAAGCACCTTCTCTGAAGTCCTCAATAATGAGGTAACTCTGGGTCTGTGTGGAAGAACAAAACACTCTGAGCCAGACTGGGAGCCAGACACTTCTTATTATACTTTCTACAAATGCACAGAAGGGCTTGAATGCTCGATGCTCCAGGTCACTGAGATCATGTTGGAGGCATATGATTAATTTTCAGCCTTATTGTGTTAAGGGGCAGCAGAAGAAAAGTAAGAAAGGTTTTTTTATTATTTTTTTCTAGAACAGTATTAAATGAGGCAGAAGACCTTGTCACTTAGCAAGAGCTTTTAAACTATCTTTGCATAAAGCAGCAGCTAAAAAGTTAATAGACACAAATAGCATTGTATTGATTTGAGGTATGCTGAGGAGTTTTAATGCAGGTGAAGGCAGAAGACAGATCCTGCTCAGGATAATTAAGCCTTAGCTAGTGAAGTCTGAAGCATTTAAAAACACTCACAAAAACTGAAAATACCAGAGAAAAGCTGTAACTGAGCCTGAACTAAGCCATTCCTGGGACACAGGCGAGTGTGACAGCCCAGCCATGACAATCTTTCACCCAGCTTCTTGCCCACACTGTCTAACCACCAAGCCTAGAAGGAGAGCACATGAGGGACTCCCAGGAGCAAGCAGTTGGTGTGCCATAATTTCTGCTTTTATTCAGAGGCCCTCATACCAATGAGTTCTTGAATGGGGGCAAAAAGTTCAACTGATTTAAAAAAAAAAAAAAAGTGTTTTTAAATACTTGGTTTTCCCCTTGGACATAAATTATTCTTAGCACAACTCTATGCCCCCAAAAGCTCTTTGTTGGTCGTGTACAGATATCAAAGGTAAAAATAAATCCTCAACTGTAAATCATTTTGCTTTCCAGTATTTGCTGCACCAAACACCAGAACATCCCAAAGAGCAGCATGGAAATCCCAAACACCACCTGACAGCAACTAGGGGCTTCTCCAGATTGAGACCCCTGCTGTAGGCAGGTGACAAACCTGCTTGTGGTGGGATTTCACAGAGGACAACACGTCCTCCCAAGTCACTTTGGGAGTTACTTTGGGAATTCCTGTAGCCCCGTGGTTTGTTCAGTCATTTCAGTTTCAGATTTATTTATTTATTTATTACAATCTATTGTTTCTTGGCTGCTTGCTTTTCCCTTTCCTCCAGATGAAAATTACTTGAGTGAACATCGATATTAATATATATTTACACACGAGCATGTAACAAATGGCTCAGTGAGAGCAAGCCTGTGAATTCAGCCAGTGGCTGAGCTCATCCTGTTCCCACCACACTCCAGGGGCGTGAGGTGCAAACAAGATTTCCATGGTCAGCAGGATCAGCGCTTGTCTGAAGGAGGGGCTTCCCTTTTTTTCTTTTTCCCCCTCCAGTTATGGTGACATGGTGCCCAAGACCATTGCTGGGAAGATTTTTGGCTCCATCTGCTCGCTGAGCGGGGTGCTGGTCATTGCTCTGCCGGTCCCAGTCATCGTGTCCAACTTCAGCCGCATTTACCACCAGAACCAGAGAGCCGACAAGCGGAGGGCGCAGAAGGTAAGACACCCCATGGGTCACCTCCTCCCAGAGCTCAGCAGGAAACCTCAGCCCCTGCTTGTCCCCACGGGGTCTGTGGGACACCAGTGATGTTGTAGAGAGCACCCACCCATCCACCCACACCCATGCAGCCTTCCCTTCACACACAGCAGCAACCACCCCACCCCACAGGCACGAGCTGGTTCATTGCACACAATTCAAACATCAGAAGCAGTGGGGCCTTTATTGCTCGCCTCTGCTACATACCAGTCTGAAATAAATACACACATAAACCCTTAAAGCATTAACAGGAGCTGTTTGTCTTTCTGGCTGCTTGGTTGCTCTTGTCTCTCTGCCCTGGAGTTTTGAAAACACCCATCCAGAAACATGTATTTACCAGCACACACGTCCCCTCCAAGCTGCAGCGCAGGAAAAACACTGGGAATGCACAAGACCCCTGGAAACCTCAGGGGATTACTGATCAGTCCAAAATCTGAACGGTTTTTATCAGTAGAAGCTTCCTGATTCACTGGGAAAGCCTCACAGATTTATTATCTCTCTCTCTCAGTCCGCTAAATGACACCAAAACCAGAATCAGGTTTTTACAACAACTGCAGACTAAAGGTCTGGGGTTTTTTTTTCCCTCCCTATGGAATACTGTCTGCCAGAAATCCAGGACTCAGGGGACCTGATGGAGAGCAGTAGTAGAAAGATGTGCTATTTCTGCTTCATGCAAGCATCTGGGCCGTGCCCACTTCTCGCATCTCAGGGAGCTGACAGCACAGATACAAGACCTACAAAACCACAGAATTTGGCAGCCAAAACACGGCAGAGAGACAGAATCCTGCAGGGCTGAGGTGCCATCCCCACAAGCCTGGGTTTCCCTGGGTGTTACACACACCTGTGTTAGGTTCATACATGTGAAATACCAACCTGCAATGATCTGGGGAGGTGTGTTTGAGGGAGAGTTGTTTCTGATTAGTCATGAAACACAATGCAGATGAGAAAAAACCTCAAGATATCATAATGGAAGTCCACTTGGTACCACACTGTTCAGTCAGCCACTGGACAGTGATTACCTTCATTTAATGAATTTAAGGGATTTGCAGAGTGGGTTGCCTGATGTGAGGCTGCACCCAGGCAGTAGGTACCTGGGTTTGACTTGCGACAGGGACGTGCGAGGTGTCAGTGCACAGGGAGGGCTGGAGAGCTCACATGTAGGTTTGTTAAGGTGAGAGTGTGCAATAGTCCATTTAAATAATGGCAAACTGGGAGCAAGCACTGGTCCCACTGCAAGGGCACATAAACACAGTGAGAGTCAGGACCTGCGCTACCGTGTGGCCTCGGCGCAGATAAAAGGACCAGACAACTAAATTTGACAGACACAATTTGTGCATAACCATGGTCACCACAGAGAGAAGCTCCAGAACAGCCCCCAGACCTGTGCTCTTGGAGGAGGCTGTCCCTCTCCCCGAGCAGCACACCAAAAGTTCTTGTTCTAATTCACCTTTTCCCTTATTGGTGGGGCTGTGATCCGCTCGGTGACAAGGAGATGCACCACCACCACCTTTGATGCCAATATGATTGATTGCAGCTTTTATAAGGTTTGCTGTATTGACACACACAGTGTATAATTTGCCCCTATTTGAATTTCTAATTCCCTTGATATTGGATGAATTTCTGGGCAAATAAAGTTTTCTCAAGTCAGAAGTGTGAGTAATTTTCACATGATCATCACTGCATGAATACTAAAGAGAACGACAGAGACAGAAGCACGTTAATGACAGCTCACTGGAGAGGGTCAGGACGTACACAGGGACATTGAGGATCTGCTTTGATAGCAGACTTGGTCCAGTATCAGCCCCCAGGGAACTGAATCCCTTCCTCAGAAACAGGAAAGTTTTACTAACAGTTAAAACTCTGTCCCCATCTAGTTAAAGCTATTAAAACATTTGCATGGCTTTTTCAAAGTTGGAAAAGCTCCTTGCATTTTCAGTCCCTGCCTATGAAGAGCTCACCAGTAGCAGCTCCTTATAAGCAGAGCTTAGAAGACACAGCTTTGAAGAAATAAGACAGACATCTTTAAGTTTCTAGTGTGCTAAATAATTTTTTTTCTCTTTAAATTGAAGAGTAAATAATTTATAGAGTAGGTATTACCATAAATACTTCAGAAAGAGTTCTATTTAGTTCAAGAATAACTGCTCTAAGGTACAAGCAGGTTTCAAGACTAGGCTATAGACAACATTTATTTATTTTTTCTGAACTCAGACTGAAGTTTTCTAACGAGAAGCAATAAAGGCAGAGGTACTGCATGAGCAGCAGATTGGCTGGATGTGACATTCACAGATTTGAAGGCTGGGGCACGAGTAAGCCTGGGCTCCCCAGCACAGGGCGGGTTTCTGAGGGGCAGCACTCCAGAAAACAGGAAAACACAGCACATGCAGCTTGTCCCTCCGGGTTATGATGTGCTCAGCCTTCACTTTGTCCCTCAATTGTTGAGGAGGCACTGGTCTAGCAGGGAAAGGTATTTAAATAGCATGAATAAATACCAGGAGGTGGCTGCAGCTCATCAGCAGGTATCCTTCAACTAACTGAGGAGAAAAGATCCTTAAAAAACTACAAAAGAACAAAAAAACCCACCACCACCCACAAAAAACACAAACAAAACTAAACTACCTGTGATTTAATCACCTGGAAGATAACTTGTTCTTTGCCAAAACTGACTGCAAGAGAATTAATTACAAGGAGATCTGGCAAACTTATTGTGCTGTGTCATCAAATGTTGTCCTCTGGCACGCTGCAAGGGCCAGGTCAGTCTGAATGGAGGATGAATTGATCATTTCTGACAAGGTTCATTTTGGTAAAATTGTTTGGGTTTTTTTTTCCCCCAAAGACTATTTTTTTTCCTTTTTGACTGATGTGCTAAGAATAGATCTTCCTGACTTTGAAACGATGCTGTTCTTCAGTGAATGTCACAGCCTTTGGTTTTAGAGGAGAATTTGACACTTAAAGGGCTTGACAATAGAATGACTTTGTAATTCAGATCCTGCTGGAGTCTGTGCTGTGTTCAGCTTGCAGCTCAGACGCAATGTGAAGCAGACAAGTATCTGGTGCTGGTTTCAGGACTACACCTCCCACTTTTCAGTCCTTGAAAGAGAAAGCAGAGGCAGCTCCTAACAGCTACTGAAATGCTGCTCCTTTAGCAGCAGTAGAAAAATTGAAGCTGTTTGTTGTAAGAAGAAGTGGTAAGACAAAAAAAATACCGTAACAAGGGCAATAGAGAATTACAGGTTAAGCATATGAGGTCCTTAGCCCCAGCTCCCTGCACAGGTAAATTTACGTGCAGATGAGGACATTGAGTCCTCAAAGGCACGTTTAAAGCAGTTTTTAACAGCCTCAGAAGGCACATGGAAGCAGAGTGGCAGCTGAAGTGATTGGAAATAGCAACAACAGCCTGAAGTAAACTGGTCCCTAATCAGACCCCTTAGGGCTAAAATTCAGCCAACTGATCTGCTCTGGATCTTCTCAGTTTGGGGAGAGGAAGTGTTCAGAAAGGGCCCCCTGCACAATGAGGTATGCCTCCTCACATCTGCACAACAGAGAAGGGAGAGATGTGAGTGCTCAGATGCTGTGAAAATACCCTGTTTCAAGTGCATTTATCGTTTAATGGTTAGATTTGCTAAATGAGCCAAGATACCGAAATGGCTGATAATCTCAGGGGGATTAGCACGGGTTTAGTGGCACATTTCACTGCAACTGTCAGCCACGAATATAAAACTTCAGTAATCACAGTGCTTGGTTTCAGGTCTGCAGTAGATACGCTTTTGAGGACTACAGCTTCTTAGTCTGCTCATTTCATTTATTATCTGGTGGCCTCTGACTCTGTGAAAACAAGCAGTGCACTGCAAAAGCCTTGAAACAGACCTCTCATTTCAGACCCCAGGCTATGAGTTTCCAGGAAAGAACCAAACACCCAGATTTAGGCAAGGAAAGGGCTACCCAGGACAGAACAATTCTGCAGAGCCACTCTCACATAAAGCTGTAATGTAGAACTGAAAACTCACACAGGCTATCAGAGAGGAGATGGCATAAATCAGGTGAAGCTGGGAAGCAGCCACTGTGCCTGGTGGATGAATTAAAGTGTTCCATCACACAGCAGCAGAAAGGGATGATGAGGCAAGGGAGAAGCTGCATCTTTTCAGATGGAAGTCGCTGAGAGGAAGTAGATGGAGGAAGGTTATTCCAGACAGCGAGAGCTCCTCATGAGATGGTTGCACACAAGCAGCTATGACTGCAGACTGATGAAGAGGTAACTATGGAGATGCCTAAAAGGGGCTTAAGCCAAAAGGAAGAGTAAGGACACAAACATCTTTCTGATTGTTCCAGAAGAGGCACGTTAGAAACAGCCTGTTCCAGACCCAGCCACCACTCCCAGCGGCGTGGAAAACAGGACTGCAGTCAGCAGAGCGGGTGAAGAGGGAAGATGGTGATGAAAAAATTGCTTAATACTGGATTTATGTCATCATCATCATCACCCATGAGAAAGACAACCCACACACCTGTCAATATTGAGGCCATTATGATAATTGATTTGTTGCAGAGCAGGGGAGTCAGCTTTGCAACGTTCTGCTTTTCAGCTGACACCCTAAGTTTTGGAGGTGGGTTAGTGAACTTGAGAGTGTGGAACAGAAAGGCCAGAAAAAGCAACTCAAGCAAAGCTGTGAGCTGTCTAAGGAGAGCTCAGTGACTGAACATGACTCAGTTCCCAGCAGGGGATGGGGTTGGGAACTTAAGGAGAGAGAGAAACAATAAGGTTAAAACTGGAGCTGGCTGACATTTTAAAACCATGTTTTTTTCAACCACAATGAATCTGTGTGGAATATGTTTTCATTGTTGTTGGTATTTAAGTTTTTGACAGGGGAAGAAAAAAGCTTTTTTAATTATTTTTTAGAAAAGATATTTCATTTTTACTGGGATAAGTACCTCTCTCTTCCTCCTCCATTTCCTGTTTAGTGTTTGTCACATTCCCTCATGCACCTCAGGGGGGAAAAACAAACAAATAAACCACCCAGGGATCATCCCTCTCTTCGTTCATATCATCCAGGAAAGCAAAATGGCATTTCCATCAGTTCAGCTAGTTCAAATTCCCTGGGCCCCAGACTGCACAAGACAACTGGATGTCTCCTCTGAAAGGAAGGATTGAAATCGGTGAGCTAGAGCTTAGAGGTTCAGCCTCCAAAGCGAGCCCATACATCTCAGTATTAAGCTGTTGTCAATGGTGGCCCAATGCCCAGATGAAATAATTTCCACACACATCCAGAAGCCACTCTACATTTGTTTCATGCCTTGAGGCCCTTTCACATCATAGCCAGATAACACCCTGCAATGTGCAAGAACCTGACTAATCCATCCTCGGGGCCCCTCCTTGGCCATCTCAGCAAGAGGGTGTCCCCTTTCCCCACCTGGTGACAGCCAGGGCTGTGTGTGGCAGCCTCTGTCCAGATGGCTCCATTATGTAGCACAGTTGGTAGCATTTGTCATGGCTGATGTTGCCCACTCCATCCCAGATGTCTAAATAAATGCCAGGTGAAATCGCCTCAGCAAGCAGACCTGCATGCAAGATGTTCAGCCAAAAAAACGTTGGGAAGCCCTGTCCTACTTTGGAACCAGGTTCTGGTGGTGAGGTTCTTTGCTGCTGCCTTTATTAACTAGTTATTTTACCACTTTGTCCAAGTAATACAGAGCCAGGTGGGCTCCATGCAGTTCCCAGCCTACGTACCGAACACAGCTCAACCCTGCACCAGCTGCAGGGCACAGCTATGTCTAGGTTAATGGACACATCCACTGGGTCAGGAAAAGAGATAGTTAAAAGTGGGTGTAAATGGTAGCAAAAAGCTTATTGCAGTTACTAATTTGTACCACAGCAGTGATAAGCAGATGAGGAACAACGTTTGCTGCCGACATGTGGCACTGGGATGGCGACACAGGTCTGAGTCCTCGAGTCACACACATCAGATGGATGGGAACCCTCTGCAGTCCACCAGCACATCTCTCAAGGGCCACTGCAGAGTTTTCCTGCTTACACACTGCCAGATGTCTTAACACAGCCCAAGCTGAGAAGTCCTTGCTCCGCTCCTCCCACTCCACCAGCAGCAGTAATCTGCAAAGCCTGACTCAGAACAAGCCTTTGCTGATCGAAGGTCATGAAAATCTCAAACAGTAACTGCTCTAAAAATCTGTTATAACAGTAAGAATACAAAAAAAAAAAGAGTATGTAGGAATTTCTTATTATGATTTCATGAGGCAACCTCCAGAAGCCACAAGAGCTGGTGCTGTCAGTCAGCTGGGCTAGTAGCGTGGGAATCTCAGCACAGAGGAACCTTTGAATTTCAGCAGAGATGCAGTGACCGTGTAGAACATTTTTCAACCAAGGAAAAACTGTCCATAAGGTCAGTTCCTACAGAGATCAAGGTCTGGCTGTAACCCTTCCCGAGTGGATGGATAGATGGATAACTAAAAAAAGATATTAGAAATAAGCAGGGCATCTACAGAGGATAAAAATATGAAGTGGCCTCCAAAAAAACTCACTACTTGGATGTAAAGCAAAGGAATAAAGTCAGAATGGTCAAACTCTGCAAGAAGTGAAGTTGATTCTATTCTTTCCTGTAGAATGCAGCAAACACCAGAAAGGGAGTGGTCTACACAGAAAGAAAACTGTGTAGACAGTTAATTAATCCAAGGACAGCTGAGTAAAACTGGCAACAAAAACACACAGGCTGGGAACCAGAAGAAATTTTCTAAATAGCTCTAAAACCAAAGCCCTGCTGGAGCAAGGGCTTCACTGGGTTCAAGCCAGAGCTTGTTAAGCTCAAGGTGAAGATGTAGAGGAGGGAGTTTGCAATAGGAACTGACCGGCCTCAGTGCTCCAGGGGCTTCCTGACCATCCTGCACTTCTCTCTGCAAGTTTTGCATATTCCACCACTCTTCTCCAAGCTCAGTGTTTAATCAGCCAGGGTATCTCAGGCTGGGAGAGAAGGCGAGACCCATTAAACTCCTCACCCTGTGCATTGATCTATAAATAGATTGGACATCGTGTTCTGTGGTGTTGGGAAAGATTAAACGATGCAGTGCATTTGAAATGATGCTCTGGTGCTTTAACGGTGCCAGGGGTAAGGTAGGATTGAAAGGAGAGCCACAGAGGAGAGGAGGGGAATCTTTCATCTCTGGAAAGTAATGAAGAGGCCCAAAATAAGATCAAGGTCTGACTCTAAGTGGTTCTATCAAATTATATAGGAATATAATGAGTTCTACACTGTCTGATTTCCATATGCAGTTCTACAACATCTCCCCCAAAGCAAAAAAAATGACAGAATATTTAAAGATTTGAGAGGAAGAGAAGTCCAAATGTGTGTGCTTTGTTTCTTAGAGGGAAAAAAAAAGGTTAAAATGACAGAAATAAAGGTCTGTAGAAACTAACTTTTCTAACACTGCTGTAACTCTGCTGCCTGCCTATTAGAACAGCCAGATGGAACCACAGCTAGCAGAATAACAACCAGGACTTATTATATGGGCCATTTGCTTTTTAAACAGCCACTGTTTCACTCAGAGTTCAAACATTTGTAATATCCCTGAGTCCTCATTTGGGCATCCAGCCTGTTCCCAGGCTTTGTTAAAGGTGGCAGAGCAGCTTCCCAGAGCCCCAAGTAGGACAGGCTGATGATCAGTGTTACCTGCTTATGCTGAGGAAAGCACTCCACAGACAGGAGATTCATTTAATGTCTTGTCCACTATGATTTTTGAATGCTCTTTTAAAAATGAAGACTTCTCCATTTCCTGCTCAGTAAGGAAACACCACCTCAGTCACCCAGGGAGCTTTCTCCCACCAGATGGAGGTTACATCCCTTCCCTTTCCCAGTTACACATGCACAGAGATCCTGCTCAGGAGCACAAACTGAAGTCTTTGCTGAATTCCTTCTTGAATTTTATGCTAAAATTATTCAAAGGTACCACAGATAAGATCATTTTGGGAAGGTGAGAACATAACTACAAGAAAATACTTTAAAGAAGAGAAGGCTCAGAGGGATCTTATTAATGTAGACAAATACCTGAGGGGAGGGTGCAAAGAGGACGGAGCCAGGTGCCTTCAGTGGTGCTCAGTGACAAGATCATCCAAACATCAGGGAACACTTTGTCAGGGTGAGAGCAACCAAGGACTGGCACAGGGTGCCCAGGGAGGTTGTGGAGATTCCATCCTTGGAGATATTCAGAAGTCATCTGGACACAGTCCTGGTGAACTGGGTCTAGGTCACCCTGCTTGAGCCAAGGATTGGACCAGGTGACCTCTGGAGGTCACTACCAGCCTCAGCCATTCTGTGGAGGATAATGCTAATAACACCTCCAGTCCAAAGAGGAAGCAGGAGTGGACTTGGGACCTGTAGTACCTGACATACACATACTCCAGCCACCTCCTTGCCCAAAAGCACAGGAGATCTGGAAAGCCAAAGATGTCTGGCAAATATGAAATTATGTCATAGGTTGTAACTTAATAGTTCATTATATCACATAAATCAAGAGTGAACATTATCTCCATGAGAACTAGATGAAAATCATCAATAAATAATAATTAGCTGTTTCCTGGGCCTGCCATCTGGTAAGCATTTTTCCTAGCCAGCAACTCCTGCTCCTTGCACTTCTCCAAAGCAGCTAGAAGATGAAGACAGGCTATCCTTTCTTTTTTGTCAGTCCCTTTGGGAGGTGTAGACACCCAGGATGCTGACAGCCAGTTACATTGTCCTCCCCACTGTAGCTCAGCACTCCACATGGGCTTCACTGCCCTTCCTGCTTGTTCCAAACCTCCAGTTTCTTAAAAAGCAGTGAGGAGCCAGAAGCTTTGAGACCTGCCTTCCATCCTGCTCTCAGGAACACGTGGGCTCCAAGATAACCAAATTAATCATTCCAACCTGTAAGTGGCTGTCATTAGTATTATTATTTTCATCATATAAATTATCTTCCAGATTAGGTCATATGCATTTTGAGATCCTGTGGTTTCCTAGCAACTCCTCTCACCACTCCACGTGCAGACACAGTGTGCCGCTTTCTTCTCCTTTTTTAGACTCTGTGCAGGGGTTATATTCAGTAACAGTGATCTCAGGCCTGGCCCCAACGACCTTTAGTCTGTCACATCTGTGGGAGATGATGCAGGAGACAGCTCTGCCCCCCAAAGACGTTTGCAGCAGATGGCCAGAAAAACCCAGTCCTCCACTTGTGTCCTGCAGCCCAGCAGTAGCCAGCGCTGCAGGACAGGGGTGACACAGGCACACCCACACGTGTTAAAAACTGCCAGAACATGGGAGACCCCATCAGCCCAATTCTCCAGCTTTCTGACAGCAAAATGTGACAGCACACAGGACAGTTCCCTGCGAAATATTGTTGCTCCAAAGCTCACCTGGGGTGCCCTAAGCTCAAGGCTTTTGCCTCTAGTTTACTCCTCCATACATCTGCCAGCCAGCCCAGCCCAGGCTGATGCATCCCAGCAGATAACAAACTCCTCCAAAACAACCAGCTTCACCTGCTGCCACATCCTGACCAGAGTCTGGCAGTGCTGCCAGGTGCCCTTCACGTCCTCAGTTTGCTCAGTCACATAAACCAGCATCAAACCCTGCTGCAGGTGTCAGAGGGGAGCACTTGGCTGCACTTAAGCCCTTTGTTGCTGACAGGCACAATCAAAGTACCACGTCCTGCATAAACTTCTGACATGTCCCACATATCACATAGAGCTGGTATCACTCAGACATGCTTTCCAAACAATGCACATTTAAACACAGACTTTCACATACAAACAGGAACTTTGGGTTTAGAGTTGTTTCTAGTCCAATGTGGGAAACTGTCTGGAGTTTTAATTAAGTTCTCTAGCTGAGTTAATCAAGATATCTACCAAATTTAATCATGATGAGGGCACAGAGTTAGGCAACGTGACTACCCTGGACAATCTTTTGTGTAAGGAGAATAGGATTCACTTCTGTCCTGCCCCACTGACATTTTTTAAAATAACAAGGTCTGTTCTAAACTACAAAAGCAATGGGGCTTAATTATTTAGGTAGCTAGTGGCCCTGTTTCAAAGAAGAAGAGAGAACAGACCTCAGAAACGAACCATCTCCAGTCCACGTGGAGTACAGCTATTAATATTTGATCCCCTGCTAGCCTGGAGGCAAAGGGAATAATGTTCATTACCAGAGCCTAAGACTGAATCCACTTGAACAACTGATTGAACTGAGATGAGGATGAAGCCTTTCCCGCTGCAGGCGGGGGTGGTGAACTGGGGGATTCTGCTCCTTCCTGCAGCAAGGAGCCAATAATCCAGCAGGCACAGAGAGGAAAGGGAAGTGTTCTGTGGTTGCCACCAGAGCCTGACTGTAAAGACCATCACTGGATCCAATATCCAGTCCTGATTAGAGAAGAAATAAGATCATTGTGCAAAGTAAAAGAGTTACACACTTGCAAATGGAAGAAGTAATTTATGGAAGTGCAGTGAGCAGAGAGACGATGCCGTGTAACTGGGAGTGGAATATCCCCCAGTCCCTTATCCTCTGCTCTCTCCCCATAACACATCTTCAGCAGAAGTAATTCTGCATGTTTTGTGCCAGATTACAGCCTCAGGCCAGTGTCATTTGGGGCCTGGAGCAACACAGTAGTTTGGGAAAGTCTTCAGAAAAGCTACAGATCCAGTTTCAGTTTCCTGTTGTATCCTCAGCCTCTCTTGCACATCCAGCTTGTGCCCCTGTCACAGGGTGGCCAGAGCCCTGTGAGGTACCTCAGCTCCAGCACAGAGTAAGTTTCATCTGATATTTCACTTTCATGTACTGACTTGGAGTCTTAACATTAAAATGGGACAGTGAAATCTAGGCGCAGTATAGATAAGAAAGTCAATTTTGGATGTCCCCATTTTGGGGTGTCAAAAGAAGACCTATTTTTTCAGACTGGTCATAGTCTGTGTCACCTAATTAAAGCTGCAAACTAGTATCCTGCACATGTCTTTGCCTGAGAAGTTGTCTGCTTAAGCAGAAGCTCTTGAGGTTAAACCAAATCTTTCAAACACTGAGGGCCAGAGTCACTCACGCATGTACAGTAATAGAGCTCCTGGAATTATTGCACCCTCTGGACCCACTGCAGATATTTGCCTCTTGGCTTTACTCTTCCTACAGTGTATACCCATTAGAACCTCTAATTAGAAAGGAAAATCACGAGTTCCATGTTATTTAAAAGATTATGCAGCGTTTTAAAATACAGCACAATGTAATTATTTTTTAATAGCCACAGCTATTTCATGTATTTACTTTTAATGGCATTTGAGTCATAAATTAACAGTAGAAAAGAAAGAGGCAAATCAGCACTTGACAGAGAAGCAGGCAACAATTGAAAAGAAAAACTGAAATGCTAAAAACTGTGTGATTAAAAAGGAAGAGGGCTTTATTAGTTTTTCTTGCTTGCTTTATTCTGGACTGGTTTTTATCATTTCACTTGTCCTCCCAGAGGTCAAGAAGGTCAGGGATGAATAAAAATGAAGAGAGTTGAACATCTGTGCTGCTGCAGAGCGAATTCTGCCAGTTTGTCAAGAGATACATATTTTTTTGACAGTGTCTTGTGTTATCAGATCCCAAAGTTAGACACTAGCACTGCCACTGCAGAGGCCAGAAGGAACAACCACGGTGCCTTTCCCTACCGCAGGATGATGAACAAAGACTTCTTCATTAGTACTTCCCAATATTAAATTAACAACCTGTGCTATTGACTGGTAAGGGGAGCAAGTTACCAGATCTCCCCCTGGGCTCTGCTCCCCCCGAACGCCTGTTGCCCCCCACCCAGGCTGCAGCAGCATCCCACCATCACTGGGGACCGGGTGTCCCCGTGCTAGCTGTGGCACAAGCAGAGCAAGTGCCACCACAGATGTCAGAGCACAGAGCTGGGAGATACAGAGGGTTAAACACCCAGGCATTGTTTGTTTAGAGATAACTAAAGAGAGGAGGTGAGCCATGGAGAGGACACACATGCAGGGCACGTACACAGCCTTGTCCTGTCCATGCACCCTTGTATTTCACCCCAAGGCTTTTCCAGGTACAAGGAGAACCTGGTATGGCCAGCACAGGACCCATGACTCGGTGTGCCAAGGTGTAACTTCAGCTCGTTTGCCTTCTCCACAGAAAGCCCGGCTGGCCAGGATCCGCGTGGCCAAGACGGGCAGCTCCAACGCGTACCTGCACAGCAAGCGCAACGGCCTCCTGAACGAAGCCCTGGAGCTGACGGTGAGTGCACAGGCAACATCTCCTTCCAGAGTCTGAGAGGTTCCCTATCCCCACTCCCTGGGCTCCCTCCCCTTCTCTCTCGTTGCCACCCAAGGGCTCATTTCCCAGCACAGCAGCCGCACCCAGGGAATGACGTTGCGCTGGGATTACGCTCTCGTGTACTGTGTGTGCGTGTGCAGGCATAGCTGGAATCCAGCTGCAAGACTGCATGGGAGGAAAAAGCTTCTTGGGCTCCTTCTTGAGCTAGGAAAGGATCCATCCTTCCAGCCATGACCAGGTTCACCTCTCCCCCAAAGCTCTCTGTGCAATGGAGCTGTTCCAGTTTACACCACTCAGGGTCTGTCACTCTCTTTCAACACACAGTTATTTACTGTCAAGAGTCTCCCTCTACTCCAGACTGCGTGATCATGGCCAACAGGACAGGAAAACATTCCCTAGCTCCTGACTCAGGCAGCGTGGTGGTGGGTTTATTTTTAACAGCAGGGCCACTGGAGGTTAATACCAGCTATTCACAAGAATAAAAGTTTCAAGTGCGTCACATTGCTCAGCAGAATCAGCGAAAATGAGGGGAGGTTATTGCACTAAGCCTGATCAACACCAGAGCAGGTATTAGCACATTTCATGGATTTCATTTCAAATAAATCAGCCTCTCGTGCACGTGGGGAGCAAAGAGCAAGATGAAGAATGTTTAATTGAGCCACCAGAGCCGCCTGGCACTTGTTCATGCGCCCTTACTCAAGACCTAATCCTTCCAATGTCGACTATTTTCCCTGGCACATATCCTTGTGTTTGTAAAATCAAAGCTCAAAAAACCTTTTCAGCTCATGGTGAAAGCTGCTCCCTAGGACCTGAGCCCACTCCCACCCACGTTCAGTGGGTACAGCACACGGGGAACTTGTGTGGCACCCGATGTCGTGTGCAGGAGCTGCTCAGTGCAGACTGACACAGAAACATGGTCCTTTAAAACTGGGATGGTTTTTAAACTGACTTTACAGAAGCACTTCCCATACAGCACAGATCTGGAAGGTAGGATGCCCAGATCAGTTTCTGTTCTCCCCTCCAAAACAAGTTTGATCCTTCTGACTACACATCCAACGTTGTCTCCTGCTCCGCGAATGGCAGCAGCACTCAAAGTCTGTTTCTTGGACCATATGTTGCTGCTGAACAGTTCAAGAAACGTTTCTTTATCAAGAATATGAGAGACCAGGAGGACTGATCAACCCTCATCCAGAGCCTTGTCCCCATAAAGGAAAGGCTCAGGGCTGGGACACCAGCTCAGATGAGATTTTGCCATTTCATTACCCAGGAACACACAGAAATTTGACTACAAATTTAAAACTTCCTTTTGAGCTTTAGATTTCCTCTTTTTTTAAATACCAGAAGAGCTTAGCAGAGGCACTCAGTTTGCACTTGTTCTTCCAGGCTGTCATCCCAACAAGAATCTCCTCACTTCTCTTCTCAACCAAAACTCCCTGCCAAGACCACTCACAGCAGAGCAGATGACGCACCAATGCTTAACTCAAAAACGCACGAGATCGAGAGAAATATTTGGCTGAATGGGTTCATTCCCTGGCACTTGCCCAAAAATAAGGGGAAGAAGGGTCATTTTGTTGGCTACAAAGCCACTGTAGACACAGGAAGGAAAACAAAAACATTTCTAAAGAGTTTCCAGAAGATTTTTTTACCCCTTAATAACTAAATTTAGATATATAGTAGCACCTTGATCAGGTCTGCCCAAGCTTTTTCGGGTGCAACTTGCTTTCTGGTGGGCTCACACCTCTAAATGCCAACATGACTCCCCTTGTGTGAGTAAAATCCACAAATCCTACTTTGAAAAACACTGGATGTTGTGTACATGTGTATTAGTACTTTGTAAGAATATATGGCCACCCTAAGGAGCTTCCTGCTGAAATAGTCAACAGCAGAGGGTAGAGGGAAGGGAGAATTCCCATCCACCTGTGACACAGGAATGCAATTTACTAAAACAGGAAACTTGCCAAAGCCATGCCTGGCCTCCATGTGGCCACCAGGAAATGATTTTTGACTCTGAGGACCAGGCTCATACCTGAATCAAGAACCCAGACATGTCTCTCCATCCACAGCCAGTGGCATTAATTAATTACAGAGCTGCAGAGCATCCTTTGTTGTAGAGGTTCACGTGACAGTTCTAACTCCACAAGGCAAGATTTTACGTCCTCTCGTTTTATGGCAGGAGAACAAAATATTCTTCAGAGTACAAAATGTGAATGACAGCATGGGCTAGCCAGCCAAATTTTTTAAGCTGTAAAAATATGAAGGAATGTGACTTCTGTAGTTGCTATGTTAGGGACCAAAATATTATCCACATACTGTGCACATCCGTCACTCCAATTAGCATCAGACTGCTTCATCAGTCAGGGACACATCCCATTCTGATGGCCCTGCCCAGGACTCAGGCTAGCTTTAATGGAGCTCACGTGGCCAGATCACCACAGGGCTGGTTTGCTCCCCAGCAGCAATGCCAACTGCAACTCCTGTATGGCCATGACTAGATATCATCGCTTCCACCATCACCAATCACACAGGACTGATCAATGCCCAATTGTTGTACAAGTGCCCAGCAGATTGCCCTGCAGCCTGACACTTCGAGGGTTTACCCAAGGAAAACAACTGCCCCAGAACAGGTCCTGGCTGTGGCTCTGCAGTCTAATTAATAAATTAGGAAATAAGGACTGCTCGAGATTGCAGACCACGTGCCAGAATGTCCCTTCATTAGCGACAGAACGAACACTGACACCATCGTTCAAGGGAACAGCGTGTCTCCAGCCTGTAGCCTCCTATCAGAGTAAGGAGAAAGCAAATGGAATGATTCATCCAAGGACAGCAGCAGGAAGGAGTTCTGCTCCTAGCAAGGATACAGACTCTTGCTTCAGAAACACAGAGATTTGTGGCATTTTGCATTTGCCATCTAGACAAGCAGTACTTAGACCATTTTCTTCTCATTTAGAGAGATTTTTAGTGGGCTTTATGTCAGAAGTGCTCAAGGGATGGTGAGCTGCTTCCCATGGCAGCAGCCTACATATCCTCTTAGCATTAATCTCCTTGTACAGCTAGCTGAAATTCCCTTTTCACTAAAGTGTTGGGAGGTGCATAGCCTAGGAACAGGGGCTGTGAGGTCCTGGGCCTTTTCACAACCAGGATCTGCTCAGCCACAGATGGGTGCTGCAGCCATTCTCATGGGAAGGGACAGTCTGACCACTGAACCAGTTCATCCCAGTGTCCAATTTTGCATGCTGAAGCACTAAGTAGAAGAGATAAAGTGGAAGTATTTTGGATTTCAGAACTGACACTACAGTGGGTTTCAGTCTCCCTCTAAGCAGCCAGCAGCTCAGTGAATGTCTTCCAAGAACAAACTGAATGGTAGCTGGCATCAAATCCTTGAAAAACTGGCATCCCAGCTCAAAAACCAAACTATCTCCTCTCCCCCTGCCCCCTCCCACCAGTTTTTCATTACAGCCAGACTCTTCTAATGAAGAGACAGGTTTTGTTTGTCTGCACTAATGCAGGTGCTGCTGATGCAGTCCCCATAGGTGTAGATTCCTCAACTTGACTATCAAAATGCCAAGCATTTGTGTGATGTCAGCACCCTCACTGTCCTGGGGCAGAAGTCCCTGCAGGTCTCATTCTGAATTTGCATGCTAGGATGTTCTCAGTGGCTGCACGCTCCTTGTTCCCAAAAACACTGAGCTGACTGAACAAAAAGCGAAGGGAAGATAAGGTACAAGTCACACTCATTGATGCTGCACTTTGCTCCTGGCCACTGCCATCCCCTGATCCGCTTCCACCAGCAGCCAGCCCAGCCTGGGGGCGGGCAGCAGAGGCAGAGACTGAGCTGCCAAAATCTAACAATTGGCTCAGGTCTTCTGCTGGAGGCATGGAGCTCTATCTGTGCTTTCAGATTCCATTTAGATCTCCTCATAAAAAGATACTGTTTGCAATATGTGCTCTTTCTCTCTCCCTTTCCAGTGCTTTACTGCAGCATCACACTCACTTTAGGGTTTGCAAGGACCTCCATGGGAAATATTCCACCACAGGCCCTAGTGGAGACAGTAATCTCAGCAGGGCACAACCAGGACCTGCTCGACATCTTAGCTCACCAGCAGGATTGTTAATAAGAAAAATGGAACTGATTTTTTCTTTTTTTTTAGGCCACTTCTAAAAATACTTCTGGGAATGCTTCATCTTCCAAAACAACAGCAACAAAAAAATCCATAACCTGCCTAAGATGCATTCCCAGAGGAATCTATTAATTCTGTGTACAGTAAGCCAGCTTTCAGAATGTACCAGTTGGGCTATGCTTTGGCATCTGTCAGAGACAGAGTTATTGCTTCACTTAAGGATCACAGAACCACCCTGGAAAAGGAACCCAGAACATGCATTTGCAGTGAATCACTGGGACACATGGGTGTGTTTAAAAGCAATGCTTTAAGCAGAGTTGAATTTGACCCCCTTGAGAGCAACAGACAGCATCTAAGTGCTTCTGCCAAAATGTTCTGCCGTGTCTCCCATCCCACTCATTTTCTCTTGAGCAGCTAGAGACGGCTGCTTCATGTCTTAAGTAGAGATTCAAGCCATACACATCAGTTTTTGACTTTCAGATCTAGGCATTACAGAAGACACCAGGCACCCATTACTTAGAGAGCACAGGGAAACATTTTACAACTCCTAATTGCCATTTTTAAGCATGTAATTGCCTTTGAAAATGCTAGTCATCACAGACACACGGAGATTAATGCATCACGAAATCACAGTGAATTTCCAGATCAGGAGCTTAAGTAGCAGAAGCAAGAGAACATCCTTAACAACCCAGATCTTAAATCTGCCACCACAGAACAGAGAAAGCGAGAAACACAATCCTGGCTCTCAAATAGCACAGAAACTATCTAAACAACACTTATTGCTTCTTTTCCTTCCACTTCTGAGGTGTATCTGCTCACCAGATCACAGGGTAAGTGCCACACTATGTTTTGAGGAACATAAGCAGCTGACTCACTGAGACCAGCAGAGATCAGCAATGCAGAGCTCTGGATTTCTCCCCCACGCCCAAGGTGACTAAATCAGTCTATTGTAGTTTCAATGAATGCTTGATGCTGAGCCTTCTGCATGAGCAAAGCCTTGTGCACACACTGAACTGCAAACCTCTTATCCATTTCTATTTCTGATGTTTCAAGCAGATTGAGCTCCTCAGCTTCACAAAAGCACAGAGATTGGTCTGAGATCTGTAGCTTATCCTAACCACTACCACCAACCCCTGCAGCCTGAGCAGTCTCTTCCCCAAACCACCACGTGCACACATACCTGATGTAGGAGCCAAGAGCAACCAGCAAATCAGCCCAGTGAGTCCTTCCAACGCAGAGTCCTTGAACAAGCACAGCACAAGCAGCTCAACCCACCCTAGGCAGGGCCACTTTCTTAAATACTTTTTCAACCTAAATACTCTCAGCTGTACCCAATCCCTCCCCAGATGGCACAGGCTGCCTGGCCCTGGGCACACCCTGGCTTCCCAAGTTGTCAGCCACAGATCAGCAGTTTGAGTGCACAGGGGAAGCAGGGCAAAGCTGGTCCCTGATTGCCCACGTGTTGCTGGGCAATGAGTCAAGTGTCTGGATGGAGAGGTCTTTGAAACAGCCTCACCTTCCTCTGGTTCTGTGCTAGGTGATGTACAGAGGGCTCCTGGGCACTGTGTTATGAAACATCAGTCACAGTAAGGCATCCTACTGAGGGATGCCACAAGCAACTGACGAAGGTGGGACCTTCCTTCTCCTGGGGAACTGCTGCCACACTTCATGTGAACAGAAACCCTTTGCCACTGCTGCACAGTGCTTCTGCATTTGCCATGTGCTGGAATCAAATCATTGATGGATATTAACTCTTACATAATTTGTGCTGCCTGTTCCTCCCTCTCCCTGCCTTTCAAAGGCAGCCTTGCCAGAGGAGGGGTCACACACCTTCAGTCCTCAGGACCTGCTATGAACTCCCCACCACCAATGACACACACTGACACAGGGAAGGAGCAGCCCTTTTTGATACCAAGTGCAGAAAACAATTGGTCATGGCTATGAAGAGGAGGGACAGAGTCAGGAGTCCTGTCTCTAGAAACAGCATTACAAAGTCCAAGGCATGAAGCCTAAATTCACATTTTTTGGTCCAGCATGCAGCTGTGGTTCAGGAGGCTTTGGCATTAACCCGTGTGAGTCCCACCAAGCCCAGTTCTGAGCAGCCCTGAAGGTCAGGCAGAGCCAGGCTTCCAGCTCAGTGGAGGCAAGAGAGCTTGTGCTTTGGCTCCTAACAGAGACTGCAGGTCAGGGTACGTCTGTTGGCATTCAAAGGTCATGTCAAGCTTAAAAGTCTTAGTGTTGGTTGGAAAAATAAAACAGCACAGGTTCTTTTCTTCTTTACCCTCTGGTTCCTGAGCCTCGACATCATATGTCAACAGAATTTCCCAGGTTTCCTCCACAGCAACAAACAGGTTAGAAATACATTGGGTTTGGATCAAAGCTGAGTTCCTCACCTGAGTTTACAAGCCAAATCACTGAGAAAAAAAATGAAGTAACCTTATAAGACTCATGAGAAAAATTTGAGAGCTGGCAACACTGAAATTATCTTTATCCCTGCGAAAGCTAACGCTGGCACTTCTGCTTGTTTTGATGATTTTACACCTGGTTTGGGTTTTGCTTTTTCCCCCTCCTTTTTCTGCCTATTTAGGGATCGACTGAAGAGGAACAGCATATGACTAAAGGCACCTCCTTAATTGAAAGCCAACATCACCACCTGCTGCACTGCCTGGAAAAAACAACCGTAAGTAGCACCACAATCCTGGGGAACCTCCCTGAGCTCTGTGCCTGGCCCAGGCTGCCTGTGGCCCTGCACACAGATGCTCTGAAGTGGCACTCAGGGAGACTCAGGAGACCTACAAACTGTGCCAGAGGGAGCTGACACTCAAGCTCCCAAGGATATTCTGCAATGGAATAAATGCATTTTATTACATTGTCTTATATTATTATTATTATTATTATTATTATTATTATTATTATTATTATTATTATTATTATTATTATTATTATTATTATTCCTGTGGGAAGGGATAAAGATGTGATTATCTGCTACTCCACAGTTATCTGCACCAGCACAAAGTCAATAGCAGGTTGTTCAGCCAAGTTCACTTGAATGCAAATAACTTTTCAGCCTGGAGTTGGGGAGATGCTGTACACAAGGTGTGCATTAGGTTTAATTTCTTCAGGGCTTCTGGAAGAGAACTAAACTGCATTTGTCTTGTGCTGTCAGTCACACATCGTATTTACTTGTCGCTTGTGCTAATTAGTAATGAAGAGGAGGAAGCTGCTGTTTGTGACTCCAAACTACAATCTGGTCACCAGTGCCAACAGGCTGGGAAAAATAACCTTTATATGGCAGAGGGCAGGTGAACTCTCTTAGTGGGGTTAGAGGTTGCAGATCTCTCTTCTCACTACAAATCTGGTTGCAGGAGCAGGTAACTTATCTCACAGCCAGTCAGGCAGTTTCTATAACGTGACTTTTCTGTTTGCATCATGCAAGGTGTTGGAGTGAGAATTTTATTTTTCATTAAGTGATTCTGCATGCAGAAGTCTCTGGGAACATTTCAGATTTTTATTTGATACATCATAGGATTTACTTCCAGGTTTATAGAAAAGGGTCTGCAGTAGAAGAACACATTATCTATAGCATGATCCGGTCTAGAAAGAATAAAGAGAGGTTAACACTTGAAATATTCATGCCTTTTTCTATCTGCATCCAGCATTAAAAGTACTTTTGATTTCTGACTTGCAAGAGGGGGTTTTTTTAGATAAATCACCTTCACTTCCATAGTTTGGCTTGTGCTGGAATAACTCCACTGAGGCTCCAGCCATACACTGGCAGAGGTGACTGGTTAATTCCAGGGACCTGCTGAGCACAGCTGGTTTCTCAAATGACCCCAAGGACAGTGAACTGATTCTTCCTGTACCAATGACTGTTGAATTCATTTTATAAGACTCATCTTGCCTTTATTTCTAGCAATTCTGGATGTTACCTAACAAGCAGATATTTCACAATCTGACTCTTTAGTTTGAAACTTTATGCTTAAAAACTTCCCTGCTATGACCCATATTTCTCCAGGATATTTTCATTTGGGAACTTGAAGAGATTGGCTGAAACAAACAAAACTGACATCCAGGGTCTGCCCTTGTAAGGCCCTGACTTGGGAAAGGCTCAGTGGAGTCCTGATCTCTGCCCAGGGCCAGTGGACACCTCTGGGAGCTGCAGGAGCTGCTCCATTACCAATGAGCCCATCAGGGTGCTGGAAGTAACGTGGCCAAAGCCCATCCTACTTTGTGCCACCCTAACAAAGCTGGATTGCCTCCAGCACACCAGCCTCCTCAGACAGTGAGTCTCAGTGGTTGAGAATGTTCCAAACGTTGCTTTTTCCAGCAGAGAATGGCAATAACAGTGACACTTTGATTAAAACCTAGAGGGAGAATCTGCACAATATTTAATGTGTTTTTCCCCACATTTTTCAGCCAATTATTACCATGATGTTGCATCAAATCATGTAGCAAGTTTGGATTCTGGTCTGAAATTACCAATCAAAATAATCCAATTAGCTTGTGTGGAAATCCTATAGTTCACATAATTATTAAAGTATTATGCAGTAGTTTTAAAAATTTAAATCGTAGTAAAAGCATTTTTAAACACTGAAGAGTCATTTTGTGACCAAGTTGCAGGAATGGAATGAGGAATGTACCATGGCTGCAAACTTGTTTCAATGGGCAATTCACCTTTCCTTAAGCTACACAGAACGATTTGAGAAGTACATTATTTATTGTCATGGTGTCTGCCATCAGCCTTACAATGGAGGGGCTGCGAATGGCTCACAAATCCAGGGTGTCAGATGACAAAGTGACCCTCAAGCACTTCTAGCTGCCGTAACAGAGGTCACTTTGTCATTTTAACACAACAGATGGCGTTGGTTCAAACAAAAGGAATTTTTTTTCCACTTGTTCCAACTCCCAGACTGAGTATGGACATTCCCAGGCCATGTTTTCTCCAGATGCTGAGTGCATCGAGTCCAGTCCTTCAACCCAAACCTTCCTCCTGTGTTTCCACAGGATGATCAAACCCCACACCCACTGGTGACCCAGTGGCAATACAATTCCAATTCCTTACGTGGGAACCAGCAGCTGAAACTTTGTTTTCCTTTGCCTTTGGTTCTCAAAAGATCAAAGTTATAAAGTTGTTCCTGGTTTTGCTCTATTTTGAAGATCACAACGTTAAAAAGCTTAAGTGTGAGAAGGAAGGAGCAATGGGGTCTGATTCAGGCAAGGTTTGGTGGAGAGAAGGTCCAGTTGCCCATTCAAACTGGAGCGAGCCGGCTGGAATGCTGAGGCGAGAGATGCAAGGCTGGGACTAAACTTCTGAATGCTGGAATGGACAATCAATTGTGTTTTTATCTTCTGTTGGCATGTTGTCCCGTAGGGATTGTCCTATCTTGTGGATGATCCCCTGTTATCTGTACGAACTTCCACCATCAAGGTATTTCCTTTTTAATTCAATCTGTTTTCTCTATGGTCTCTGTGCCGTGTCTGGAGAGTGTTTGCTTCCTTTCTTGTTCCTGGTCTTGTCTTGGGCAGTTTGTGCACGTGGCTGTTCCTGGCTACCCAGTGCTCTTGTTTCCTGTGAGAGTTGTTAGTTGTTCCAGTGAAAACTGATGGCTGCCTTCAGCATGGTTGCTTTTGTTTCCCATCCTTTCTGATGCTGACAGAGACTTGGAAGTTCAGAGATGCACATAAGAGTTCTTTCTTTCAGGATTTCTTGTTTCTTAGCACAAAAACTCTTTATAGATTCAGCTTCCTGAATTTCCTTCCTTATGCACTTCCCACTCTGACCCACCACGTTTATTTCCACTCAGCTAACAGCACCTGGTGAACAGCAGGTATGCTCTGCACCCAACAGCCAGTGCAAGCACCAGCCTGCAGTTAAGCTGTCTGTCAAGCTGGTCATCCAAATGCAATACAATCCTGTCCCCAAGGACAAAGCAAAAGGAGCCTAAAGCTCCTCCTGGGTTTCATAACCATGTGGCATTGCAGACTTTCTGAAGCTGCTTCTGGAATCCAGACACAAAAATGAAAGTAAATTAGATCACGATGTATTGACCAGCTCAGACCACGTAAGCCAGGCAGATACACTGCCACGCTTCTGCCACTGCAACACTTCCCTTGTTCCCCTGCTGATGCAGGAGAGCAAAATCTTCTCCTGACTGCAGTGAGTGAAAGGGCAGAGTCATTTCTTTGAAAGCTCTGCCTAGTGCAAATGTTTTCAGGCCCAGAAGCAGCGAGGATCTTACACAGACAAGGGGCTGACACATCCCACCAACCTAGCAAAAGGTGCTGTTGAAAACAAACTCCTTTGGGGCCAAAGCTGTTGGTGTCACCAGAGAGTAATGGCACGATTCTTTTCCCTGCCAGAACCACGAGTTCATAGATGAGCAGCTGTTTGAGCAGAACTGCATGGAGAGCTCAATGCAGAACTACCCTTCCTCTCGGAGCCCCTCCCTGTCCAGCCACCACGGACTGAGCACCTCCTGCTGCTCCCGCCGCAACAAGAAGACCACTCACCTGCCCAACTCCAGCGTGCCAGCCACCCGCCTCCGGAGCATGCAGGAGCTCAGCACCATCCACATCCAGTGCAGCGAGCAGCCCTCACTCACAACCAGGTACAGTAAGGAGGCTCCTGCTGCTGCCTGCTGCATGCGAGCCTCTGTGTGCGGGACCCAACGGGGCGTTCTCGCGGGTCTGTTCTCCAGCCAGGGAGAGGGGTCTAGTGCTGGCAGCATCTTTGTTTCCCTCCTAATGGCAACCCAAGGAAAGTGGCTCCTACCTGCTCTGGGAAGAACCAGGTCAGAGCTAGGCTCTAGTGTAGTTCTTCTCTGGTCAGACTGGACATAGAAGAACGAATTCCAGCCTATGAAGTGCTGATCACACAGGCAGGAGCCAGCAGCTCCCAGCTCTGAGCCACTCACCAAAACTGGCACAGGACCACTCCACAGCCCACCTCCCAGACAGCCCAGTACTTCCCAGTCTTTACTGGGAGCAGGCAAAGACAACTGGCTAATCAGTGTCTGTCAGCAAAAGCTGCTGGAGAGCTGGACACACTGACCCTGCCCACCAGACACTCACCTCACTGCTTTGCATCAGCCAAAGGTCTAAATCCCAACTGTAAGCACCAAGCATCTGGGAAACAAATCAGGAGGGATTTCATGGTAGTGCCTTAGTACCTCTCACCTAAAAAGCAGCACAGGTGAGGAAGTGTCTTTTAACTGAAAATGTTGAAATTTTCATTTTATACATAATCTACTGAAAAAATAATTTCTTCCCCATCTCTTTCTTGCAAATATTAAATTCCTTTCTAAATCCCCCCAGCCCATTAAGCTTCCTGTGCACTGGGCTGGTTTTGCACTTACCATTCTTCTCCCCACTCCTATCAAAGGGATCTAGAAGCTGAAACAGAGCTGCCTTTAGGGCAGCAAGAGATTACTTTGTGCAAGGGTGAAGCCAGAAGGGCATTTCAGAGAATGAATTATGAACGAATAAGCACAAAACACGTCTCTGGCTATTGCAGTTTCAAGATGACAACAGTTAAAGCCAGCACCTGAAATGGTAATTCAGGGCAATGTCAACTCTTCTGCCTGTTTCAGTGGGTGCTAAATCAGATGCCAGGGATATTTTAAATGTCAACACAGTTTTTTATTGCTTACCAAACTATGGAAGAATGGAGAAAGAGAAAAAAGCTTTTTAAGTTGTTTTTTTGGTGTGGAATGCAACTAACTGGGTGTACTGGTTACCACTGGCAGAACCACCCAGTCCCCAAGACTGCCCCACTCAGCTTGTGAGTGAGGCATCGGGGAGCAGAGGGGTTCTGCCGTGTTCTCGGGATGCTTGAGCCATCAAGAAACACCCTCTGGGTGAGTCACTGAGATAACAGCAACAGCTTCCCAACCGGGAGCTTTGTGTTTTGAAAGGCCAGGCCTCGTGTTTCAAATGAGCACTGGTAATAGCAGGCTCCTGTAGCTGTGCAGATGCGCAGAAATCAACCCCTCATTTTCCCCTCTGTAATTAATTATAGGATGCAATTGATGCAGATCTAATAAGAATGCTCCCAGCTGCCAGATCCTTGAGACTACTGCAGAGAGATGAAAAAATAGAAAAGATCAAGGGACAGTGGATGTGAAAAAGGCATTTGAAATTCAAGGAAGACAGCAGCTCTTTCTCAGAAAGAACTACCTGTGCTGTGAAAAGCTGCAGTACACAGGGCAGTACATTTAGATGCCCTCTTAATTAAACTAGAATTATGTAAGAATGAAGTGGAAAGATGGAACAATCAGCCCTGTAAAAAGCTCTTTCCTAACCAGGGGGAATATTAAAAAAAAAAAGCTTAATCTGGGTAGAAATAAATGATGCCTTGAAGGAACTGGGGAGAACATTTAAGTGGAGCCTTCTGAATATTTCAGTGCCCTTCGTTCAGAGGAATCAGATACTGATTAAGCACCACCACCATTCCCATCCTTCCTACTGCCTAGTTAAAAAAAAAATAATAATTAAAAAAAAAGCCAAACACTGAATTTGTTTTCTAGTCGTTCCAGTCTCAACATGAAATCAGATGATGGGCTGAGACCGAACTGCAAAGCCGCCCAGATCACGACAGCCATCATCAGCATCCCCACGCCGCCGGCGCTCACGCCCGAAGGCGAGAGCCGACCCCCGCCCGGCAGCCCCGGCCACTCCACGAACATTCCCACCACCACCACAAGCAACATAGTCAAGGTCTCTGCCTTGTAAGACGTCTCATGCACAGAAGGAGGCTGGAAGACCAGTGCCCCTCTCCCTCCACACCTCCACGCTCCTTTCTCGGTGCAAGTTGTGCCTGGATGGACCAACCTGACATTTTGTCATCGAATTGGCAACGGAGACCTAACGAGGCGGCTTCCTTCAGACCCACGTTCGTGCTGTGGCCTGAGGAAGGGTTAGGAAAGGGAGGAAGAGGCTGGTGAAAGAAAATAAAACTGCATGGAGAGCGTGTTGTGCCACGCTACAGGGCAAAAAACCACCTGTGGAGGCTGGAGGGAAGGAATCATCATGGCAGCAAGAGAGTCAATAAAGAAAACAGAAACATAACACTGTGTATCGCAGCACCTTTTTAAAGGTTTTTAATGGATAATATTTATTCATGAGGAAATGACTGAAAAGGTGAAAAACAATGGATTTTGGGATTTAATTTTTTTTTTCTTCATGGAGCAGAACCTTTAAACCAACCAAAATTTCACTTTTTTTTTTTCTTTTATAGGAAAAGATTTAGACAAAGAAGCCACCTGTCACAGAAACCTATTTCCATTCTCTGTGTGTGTGTGTGTGTGTGTGTGTGTGCAACAGAACCACAGAGCACTGCTGAGTTACAAAGAGCAGAGCATGGCTCCATGATTGGGCACAGTAGGAAAACACACGTGTGTGTCAGCACACACATGTGCACACACACACATGTGCACACACACACACACACACACACAGAGCTATTTCACCCTGGATGGCATTCTTTACTTAGACAATTTTGTATCCGCCTTTTAAGTCAATACAGTGCAATTGCAAACAGTGTGTTTGTCTGCTAATTATTGTCTGTGAAAACATATTTGTGGAGAAAAAAAAAAAGACAGGCTTTAGTAGAATTTTAGTCCCACATGGGTATCTGCTTTCTATTTTTGTTATCACTTACTTGTAAGAGTGTGACTAGACTACCAGTTCTGTATTTTTAAAAAGGAAAAAAAAAAAGGTAGGACTCTTTTAATACTGTACACACAAATGGCAAAGAGTGAGAGAGCACTGAACTCAGCTGCATAAGCGTTCCTAAGTCTAACAGAGGTTTCTTGTAATGTATGCCCATGCTTTTTTATTTCTGTTTTCTATATCTACATTTCTTTGCTAGCACTGGACACACAACCCATTGTAAATAGTAGCCAAATAATGTCTGGATCTATACTTGATAATAATTAACCCCAGAGCCAAATACCTTGCATGGACAGAGAGGTATTTGGCTTTTTCACAGTCTTAGGGCTCCAGTTGTCTCATCAATGGCTTCTGGGTTGCACTGATTTTGGGGGTAGAGGAGGTCAGTGGCTTTAGTTCTCCAGTCCCAGCCCAGGGTCTGCAGCAGGCACCCACTCGAGAAGGGGAAGCAGCACTGGAGTTTCTGTGTGGTACAGACAGCGTTTTCTTTTTGCAGTCCTACACTTAGTTTGGGAAAAGTCACGCACTTACAGTCACCCAAAAACTGAAGCAACACTGTGTGCTGCTGCCAAGAAGCTCAAACTTCTAACTAAGTGGTGGTCAGTCCCAGCACCTCTTTCTGAGCTCTCTCTAGGAATGATTTACTGTAAGGGAATGATTTACTGTAAGGGAATACATTGCCCTGAAACAGAACTGATTTCCCTCCCCCCCCCCATAACAAGAGTAACTTTTTTCTTCCCTTCTGCCTTTCTCAAGTCCCCTCTTCCTAGGAGCTGTGATCCACAAAGGGCAGAGCGAGGAACAAAGTCACCCACCTCCTCACTTGTCATCCACTGTCTGGCTAATTACTGTGGTGACGCACAACCGCCCCCTGTACACCCCCACGGACGGTGATGCACCCGGCCCCCGACAGCCTGGAGATAATAAGGAAACATTTCTGACCAGTGATTTTACCAACAACAGTTAAAAACTGTTCACAGCATGTTTGAGGCTCATCCAGCAAAGGCATGGCTTTTTTTTTAACATCTGTCATGAGGTTTACTGCTGTAATACCGATATCCACATATACACACAGACACCTATAAATAAATACACAGACATCTCTAGATAAACAGATCCACATGCTGACTGCAGACACACGAGCTAGCACCCCTAGCCCAGAGCAGACCCCAGTGGCTGATGCATTAACCCACCAGCCTCCTCAGAATCCCAGTGTCCTGGGAACACCATGGCCATGGCCGAGCCCTCCGCAGCCGCACCGCCCTGTACTCATTTATTCCCGTGCTGTAACGTTCCCCAAAGCTCTGTTTAGTCCTGTTTTCAGTGATTAAAACGCTCTGCCTTTGCTGCTTCCTGTAACAGGTTATACTGCAGTTAATCTTACCACTAATGAGTTTTTCTTCATGTTTTAATTTAATCTTTCCTTTGCTTTAATGTCATTATTTGTCATCATCTGCTCCCCCCCTGAACACCCTCTCAGATCAGAGGCCGTGCTCTCCACCACTCACCACCTCACAACCTCAGTGACACTGGCACAGAGCGAGGGGGAAATGCTGCTGACAGGGGACAGTGTTCCAGGAGCCAATTACAAAGAGTCAGGGACTGACAGGGACTCTCGGTGCTGCCTTTCTTATTCCCGATTTACCGTGGGGTGGTAAACAAACCACTTCATCTCTGCACACCCATGTCTTCATCTGTAAACAGCAATCAGGGCAGCAGTTGTCTAAATCCCTATTGGTACATTTAATTCCTATAAATCAAAATGCTTTTTGGAAAAAAAAAAATAAACAAACATTTTTAAAAGGAAGAAAAAAAAAAGGAGGAAAGCCAGTCCTGGGGCTCAGATTGCCAAGGCAGCCATGGCCTTTGTTCTCCTCCATGGAAGAGGAATCATCATTATCCTTGCTCAAAATTATGTGGCTTGCCTCTTCTACCATTAACTTAGCAGGTGCTGCCCCATGCAGTCAGTACCTCAGCACAGACTTTCAGAGGAGAAAACCAGACAAAATTAAGGAAGTCTGAGCCTAGAGGAACAGGGCTAAAAATATTTTTAATGGAGACATTAGCTCCCTTTACACACTGATTTGAAGTAGACTGAGTAATGCTTCCAAAAGCACTTGAAAACATGTTTGTAGAAAGCCTCCCTGGATTGCCCAACATCGCTCCATCCTCATTAGGAGAGCGCTGAGCACTCATGGAAACAGCAGAGACAAGATCCCATCCCCATGGAAGCAGCAGCGGGCAGGGTACAACACAGCACCCTTCAGAGGAAGGGCACAGGGGCTGCACTACAGACACTTACCCCTCAACAAAGGCAGGCAATTAGCTTTACTTTTAGTAAAGCTCTTTATCATCTTGAAATAGCAGTTTATAAATGACTGTGGAGATAAGGCCAAGTCAATCCTGAAGATTCCTAGGCCAGAACTGAAGGTTGTGGCCCCTCCTCTCCAGCGGTCCCCAGTACTGCCCAGTCTTACCAGCACCCCTCTCCCCAGGGCCACACACACACACTGACACGGGCACAGCACCCAGCACATAACCCTGCCAGTCCCCACGCACGTGGAAGGGCTTTCTTCAGGTGTGGGCTGCCTCTGGGAGGAGAAGCACCCAGAAACATTGGCAGGTTCCAGTCCTGGTCCCTTTCTCAAAGGTAATTGGTACAAACCAGCCCAGTTAGCTCAGCCAAGTGGCAGTAGTACATTAGCAGCTCATTTCCAAAGCCTCCTCCCTCCCAATAATTCCTTGTAATTTTTTATAGTTTTAGAAAAGTTCATTTAAAAAGATAAAAACTGATTGTTTGTACAAAGAGCAAGTAGAAGGGGATTGTTTTTTCAGTCTTTCATAAAGCAATATTAAAACTATCAAAGGAACAACCTTTTTCCAAGCATTTTGCTTCCTTTCCAAAGCCTTTTCTGAGGGAAAAATATTTTCACAGATTTTCAGTGTATTCTATGAATGGATTTACTCTCTTCTCACCTGGCATTGGGCTACTGATAGAAGGAATCACACCCAGTTGGCAAAGAATGATGAGAAATACCTTTCACAACCAGGCTTTGACTTCCATCTACTCTTTCTAAAATCCACCTTTTGCTTTTCCTTAAAAATCTTAAGGGAAAATCATAAAGAGGCCACAGATAACCACACCTTGATACATAAAAATTAAAGAATTAAAAAGAGTAATGCAAACCCTGCTAGCACAAGATCCTTCACTGCAATATACTGCACTGCTTTCTCTAGATTAGATTTAAAATTCTCCAAGGGAAGGACTCCCACTGCTTCCCTGGAGAGCTCATTCCAGACTCAGACATCTCAATATTAAGGATTTTTCCCCTGCTGTTCAGCCATAATTCTTTCCTTATTTTCCTTCTTCTCTTGCTGCCATTATCCTCCCTCTCACCATGTTAAATTTCTCTCCTTTCCCCGTTGCAAGTTAGCTGCCTACAAACATAAGAGGAATGTAAAACCTCCTACAGCAAATTCTTAGCCCAGAGACTACTTTTATCTGGTAAATAATTATCACTGTTAAAAGTGAACTGGGGAAAAGAAACTAGCACATATGGCTTTAGTATGGAAGAAAGTTAACAGCTAATTCAAAACACAGTTGCCAGAAAGACTAAATTTGAATCAGTGCTACTTGTTTAACCTGAAACAGCTGATAATGCACTGGTACTGCAAACCATCACTTATCACTCTAATTTATACAGCTAAAGGGGTGCCCATGAAAATCAGATTAATACCAGCTAAAGCAAGCAATGTTCCTTCAGATGTTTGGGGGTTTTAAGTACAGAGGTGGTGAACATGTTGTATCTTACATGTGTTATAGAACAAATGCAGTATATTAAAAACCACATTTAATTTATGGGTTGCAAACACCCCTCGGAGCCTGTAATATTTTTTCCTGTGTTGGACTATGGCAGTTACAAAATCAGCACTCATGGATGGCTTGCAAACATGAGCACCTTTGAAGTGAAGACTTCATTCTGCTTTTAAAATTAGGTGAATTTTAAAATTTAAAAGGTGAATAATGCACCTTCTCTGCATAATTTACCAATCAAATATATCTTAATTGATTTTTAAAAAAAATTACTTATTTTTCTCCAACTCTTTAAGCAACACTAGATATATGACTTCACTTAATGATGTCATAAACACTCTTTGTAATGATCTCATCTTTCTAAACTTGAAGAGCAAACTGAAGGCAGTGTGCACACTGATTGGAGCCAGGAGTGAGTTAGCATCAGGAGCCCATGTTCTACTCTCGACTGTCTTGGTGAATCACTAAGTGACCTCGAAGAAGTCATCTCACCTCTCTTTGCCAATTACACAAGCTGGATAGGATTGAATACCTCCTCTTTCAGTAAGTGAAGCTCAATTCATGAACACCTACAAAATACCAGAGAACTCTTGAGCAAGTGTGCCAGAGGAGCACTGCTACTTACACTCAGAACAAAAACTGTGCCAGAAAAACTTCAGGTGGATCGGTAAAAACAAAACAAAACACCCATAGCCCAGGTGACAAAGCTGGTGAAAATTCCTTCTTGGGTTCAGTTCTCAGTCAACAGTCCGTTGCTCTGTGTGTCTGTGTGTGCACGTGTTTCTCCTCACTCTGATTTAAGCTGGCTCTGGTCACAGAGGTCACACAGCTCTCGGGGTGAGGAGTTCCCGACCCTGTTCTGTTGCAGCTATGACCAGGAGCTCCCCTGGCTCACTGGACCAATGAAATCTCTGACAACCTGTGTGTGATGGGATATTTTTGATAAATCAGAGAGGCATTCCCATGCAATGGTGTTTTCTTTAGGAGTTCTATGTTATGAGAAGCTCTCAACCTTTTTATTTCCTATTTTGTACTATCCATGGGCTTTGCTTACGAGCACCAGAGGACAGATACAGGATGTGCTGTGCACAGATGCAGGATGTGCTGTGCACAGATACAGGATGTGCTGTGCACAGATGCAGGATGTGCTGTACACAGATACAGGATGTGCTGCACACAGCTGCAGGTAGCTTCATTGGAGAACAACTTTCTAGAAGAACCAAGTTTCCTGTTGTCTTCTTTTGGAATTGTAGTGCATATGTTGAAACTTGTATATCATTTACAGTATTGAGTCTTGTGCCACTGCTGTACCTGATGTATCCAATCTGGATTAAACAGAGTATGTGCCACAAATACCAAGATGATGCTGTAGATTTCTTCTAAAAAAAAATAATAAATTCTGGGAGGTTCTTTCAGAGAACTTTGGGTGTTGGCCTAAGCCACTCAAGTTGCATTTAAGGCCTAATAACTCTTACTTAAGCAACCATTAAGGAAAACAGCAAGGTGACCAAGATGTTCTAGGACAGCAATAATGCAGATACCCAAGTGCATCTCCTACAGCATCCCCCTTTTCGGCATTAAGAGTTGAAACAAAATTCATCTTGGAAACAAGATCACATCATCTTGGCCTTTTCAGACCACACAGACAAAATCTAGGCAAGCCACCTCCCTGAGGTAATTTGTGACACAAAGGGAGTAAGGCAGGAAAAAAAGTAAAGAAAGAAAAATACTTCTCCTAACAAGATATAGATTATATTTAAGAGCAGATCTCACACCTTTCTTTTAAAAGGCAAACTCCTCGTGGCAATTCCCTTTAGGCCAGAGTCCTGCATTCTACACTGCAGACAGGGGCACCTCGTTTGAACCACAAAACAAGCAGAGCTGATCTCATCTTAGCAGCATCAGAAAGTGTCTCCTAGAGGGACTATTTAAAATTTTCAAGAATCTTTAATCAGAAATTAAAATGACTTATGAGGTGAGCTCTAACACCCACTGAATTATTGCTCCAGCTTCCAGCCACTCCTCTCCCTTGCAGTGAAGGCTGACACACACCAGGGGCCACCACTGCCCCAGCTGCAGGGAAGCCACAAACCCACCCATCCCAGGACAGTGTCCTTGCTTGCCCACCTTGTGCTAAATTTCTATGCCAGTCATGAGCTAAAGCAATCTCACAGTTCTCCTGCACAGCAAAGTCTCAACTATGTGGTATAAAGTTCAGACCCACTATGGCCCAAAGTGGTTGCAAGCTCTGCCAGGGACACGACAGGATTCACCCAGGGAATTCTGCAAGAACATCAGGAAAAAGAACATTCTGTATTTTCTAAAATTAATTTGAAAGCTGCTGAAAGTGAGCAATCAAGCATCTCTGAAGACATCCATTTCACCAACCAAAAGCAGCAAGTCTCCTTGGAAGCACAGTTCATAGCAGGCAGGAAGCAAATTCCAGCCTCACTCTGCTCAAGGAAAAAAAAACAAGAAAAAAAGCCTCAGAACTAGATCTGCTCTGGGGAACCTTGAGAAATCACAGAAACTGGCTGGAGAAGCCTGTCTCTGTGATTACAAACATACTGAAGCTACAAGTTTCAAGATCAACAGAGGCAACCTAGAGTCAGCACCCTAACCCAGCCAGTACTCTCCTCTCCTCCTGATTCAGGACAGCTACACACACAGCAGTGCAACACAAACAGGAAATATCAATTAGTTTTAGTACTAACAGGTAATTTCATTTCTAATTAAAGCTTTCCTGTAAGTCTGATATTGCTGCACCCAGAGGGACAGATCAATTATGATTGCTGCACATTTTCTACATAATTAAAGCATCCTCACTGCACAGCTTGCCATACACCTACCTATAGAAGTGTTATTTACACAATGTTAATTAACTGGATCTAAATTAGCAATACAGGCATGGAGACACAGGTTTCACTCTGACACTTAACTAGCATATACTAAGTGCCTGGTGTTTAATAAGAGAAGTATGGGAAATGGAGTGATCTCCAACTATAAACAGACTACACAGCCTCATGGTGAATTCAGCTTCACCCAAAAGCTCCATGGAAGACCCAGGTCGAGCTCACAGAACTGGGGGTGGTTTGTATTTTTTCTTTACTGAGATTTCTTACTTGTCAGTGGCTGCTTTTTATCTTCCTCTGTTTACTCTGGATTATAAATATTGCAAATGAACATCCAGCTGTCTTTCATTTCCTTTTATTAACAACTTGGTGTAACATCATCACCAGAACACGTGTAAAAAACATTTCCCTAGGCACAGCTCACTTATAAAAAGACCTTTTTCTTCACTCTTTAACAATGTCTGTGTTTGTCACTGTACTTGTAGACCAGCAGTTACATTTTCACAGGTAATGCCCATTCATGGTCCCCAGCAGCAGGGCCATGACATCAGTCATCACCCCTCAGCATTTCCTGAAGGTAGACGTTGTTGGCGTGGTAGATGTTCATCCAGCTCCACTGTCTGTGACTCTCCCTGGAGTGAGATGCTGCAGTGTAGTAGTTCTGCCATGCTTGATAATAAGATTCCCAGTGGTTTTTGTAACTCCAAGCCTCATCTGGAACACCCTCATCCCAAGAGCTGCAGGAACAGCCATCCTCAGTTTGATGGCAATGGCTTTTCTTTTGTTTAGCATTTTGTTTCCGAACTTTCTTTTTCACTGGATTTTGCTTTGGGATTTTTGATTCTTCCTGAGGCTTCCCTGGTGTAGAAGAGGAGCCTGCATGACCCCGATGCATGGTGGGAACAGCATTCTTCTGGGTATCTGAAAGCTCTTCAAAGCAGGAGTTATTTTCCCTACTCTCTGAGGAAGCCCTGGAACTGTACAAACCATCACTGTCCCCAGACACACCACCATTTGCCACCGTCTCTGTGCTGTGTTCCAGCTCCTTCCACTCTGCGTCGTTATTTCTGGGGAGCTCATGTTGCTCTCCTGGGCCTGAATAGCTTCTTAAAATTTCAACCTCTCTCTCCAACCCCTCTTTAAGGAAATACTCATAGTCTTCAACCAACTCTGAGAGGCTCCATGGGTTGTTCTGGTGGTTTTTGAAAGAAGACAAGCAGGGAATTCGGGGAAGATTTTTCTTTAAGGCCTCCTCTTCTGGTGACCGAGTGTTTTGTTGTCCAACCGTTCTGGAGACAGCTTTGACTTGAGTCCTCTGCTCTGTGTGGCAACTGGAAGTCTGGGGGTTTCTCCTGCCTTTCTCTGTATTTGCAGAATTTGTGCACTTTTTAATCTGCTTTTGCTTCAAAGCCTTTTTTGGCCTTTCTACAGAATTCTCAACTGGAAGATTAGAAGGAGACTGAGGTACCTCTGAAAAACTATTTTGGACAGGCTGCAGTACTGGTTCCTCTGGTCCAAGAGAATTCACTGAAGCACCTGTATGTGTAACAGGTTTGACTTCTACCTCCCCATCTTCAAACTGAACCATCATTCCAGGGGGTATAGGCTCTGCACAAAAGGGAACAAACAGGCACTCAGTTAAGTGCATCCCTCCCTCTAGAACTCAAGTAAGTACCGAAGTAAAGCTTTGCAAAACCACACACAAGATGCTGAGACACCTTAAGTTATGGCTACAAACCCACCCCTTCAATTCCTCAAAGAGCTCAAATAGTCAGAATATTTTCTTCATGGAAGGCATCAAGAAGCTGTTCAAGACAAACAGCACTGCACTACTCACCATCTATTTTTTATATCCTACTTAACCAGCTAAAAAATTAGAACTTCAGCAAGCAAATGCTACATTTCTAGCAGAACAGCTCCTAGCAAAACAAGGACAGCAAATCTTCTGTTGTTTCAATTATTCCTTCCTTCTCTCACCATATCTTACCACCTGAGAAAGGCTTAATACCAGATTTCTGGAAATCCAAGGAGTTCTGCAGTTGCTTAAGCAACAGCTGGATGCAGAGCTCTGTTCCCTATCCACAGCTGTGCACCAAGTTCATTCCCCATTGCTTCACCCAGCTGCAGCAGGTACACAAGCAGTCATTATCACACAGTATGAAAACCCTGCACCAAAATTAACACCACTTCAGCAGAGAAGATGCACGTCAGTTCCCTGTGGACTTGTCTGAAGCTTTGAACAAACAGCAAACAGCAACAAGAGCACAGCTGCACTCACAGGACAGAGCGTACCTGGCAGAAGAAGCAGCTGCAGGTTACACTTCTGAGCTATTCTCATCATCATGTTCTCCTCCTCTCCACGGCAGCAGTAGGTCACAGCCAAGCCCAGGGTTCCTGGGACACACACAGAGCACAGTTACCCCCAGAGCCAGCGAAGCCAGCACAGCCCCAGGCACCCCCGGGGCCGTTCGTACCGAAGCGCCCGGCCCTGCCGATGCGGTGCATGTACGTCTCCCAGTCCGCAGGGACGTCCAGGTTCACAACCAGGTTCACCTTCTCCGCATCAATCCCACGAGATGTCTGGAGGAAGTGAGAAAGAGAGGGGAACAGGTGACTGAGGATGCTGAGCAGATGTTTAAATAAGCACAGCTGGGAGCACCTGCTCATGCAGTAACCTTCAGTTGTTACAATACAGCACAAAGCACCCCAGTTTCCCAGCCAGTTCGCAGGGTCACGTGTAAAACAGGCACACTGCTCTGGGACCAGAGCTAGGGATCATTTTTCTTATCCCTTCTATGTATCAAATACAAGCAAGCAAGCTTTTTCCTTCAGCACAACAAAAAAAAATCAACCCAATAGCAATAATCTTCTCATGACAGGAACCTCAAAAACAATCAACTAAGGAGAAAAACACACCAGCCACGGAAAAGTTGAGCGGCTCAAACACAACCTCTGCTCTGTCTGAAGTTGCTTGGGATGTGACTGTTGTGACCATGCTGTACTAGAGAAACAAACTATTCCTTCCCATAGCTCCTACCCCAAGGAAACAACTCCACTGCTCTGAAATGCCTACAAGCTGTTGTAAAGCAGCAGATAAATGAGAAATCATTTGGAACCAGATGAGGAATGGGGGACAATTTCCAAGTTTAACGGAGAACACAGGCCATGCAGTGCTCAGGTCACATGCTTTATCAACACAGTCATGTTCTATTCAATTCCAAGTCAAATCTAATTCTCTGAAGGAACTCTGTGTACTCCTGTGAGCTATAAAACACGAACTCACCAAGTCTGTGGAAATCAGAACCCTGCAGTGGAACTGCTTTAATTTAGCCATAGCATCGAGCCGCTGATTTTGATCCATATTGCCTAAAGAGACACAAATTAGAAAGAGATTACATTCCTTCAGTGTGATGTCCCTGAAATTCTGGAAAACATTGCTTTGTAAAGCTGGAGATGAGCTCAGAAATGAGGATGCACTCATCTGGACATCCATAAAAATTACTCTCGAACAAATATGAAAATAGGAAAGTTAATTAATGTAAAAATTTTAATTAACATTTAAGTCTTAACCACCCATGAAGATTCAAACACTATTCTTAAGTCATTTAACCAGAGGCCATGCAAGTCAAGATTTAAAATTCCTTTTCTTATTTTAGGTCACATTTATGCACAACTTCAATAGAACCTGAAAGTTTGGAAGGGACTCACCGGAGATGCACTCGGCAGGAAAGCCTCTGGCTGTCAGCACTTCAGCCAGACGTTGAGCCCTGACAAAACACACCCACGAGAGCTGTGAACACCACTGCAGAGCCAGCAGCCCTGGGCATTTCTCAGCAGCAGGCTAGAGATGGTTACAGATTTTACTTCAAATTTATTATTTATTACCTGCTATGCAAATTAGAGAAGACTAAGGCTTGATTAAATGGAACCTTGCTGAACAGCTCCTGCAGGTGCTGGGTTTTTTCCTCAAATGTTTTATGTGGAAGCGGATGGGAATTCACAATTTTGTAAAATTGCTTCAGCCCTGAGCAGGAAACCAAAGAAACCAATCAGATTAAGGATTTCCATAAACACACACACACACAGTGCTCCACTGCTGCCAACACGTGTCACTCCAGCTAAACCAAAGAGGTGAAGTTTGAACAAGCACACACATGTGCCAAGTAAGAGCCTACAGGACAGGTTTTTCTCAAAAGGCTAATTTATTTATTTTTTAACAGATAGAAAAAACAAAGTTACATTCATCACTGATGTTTTAAATACATTAACACTGGGAATGAATCCCTCAAACCAATCAACTCGCCTGTGGAGGGGAATTATGAAGAAGCACAAATTTTCAAGGTAGATGTTTTGGTTTTAGTATCCTTTTCTTAATCTATGGACAACAATATCACGACAAACGAACTTCCACTTACCAATGAGACTTGGGTCAGCAGGGTTCAGCCTCACAAACGTTGGCTCTCTCATGTACCTGGTCAAAGCATTCGCTAACGATTCAGGGTAAGTAGCTGACACAGCAAGCATCTGTTTGTTGGCTGGTAGTGAAGAGTAAATCCAACTGAGAGACAAATAAAAGGCAATGACTAACAAATATATATCTACTCTACTGACAAAAGCATGAGATTAACATTTTCCTTACTTGATTTGTTCCTGGAAGCTGCCTTCTTCTAGAAGCTTGTCTGCTTCATCGAGAATGAAAAGTCGGATACTGGCTGTATTCAAGTAGTCCAACTCTATGAGCTGTTTTATTCGACCTACAGACAAAGAAAAAAGTCAAAAGAATTTCAAAAATATAAATTGAAAGGTTCTAAGGATTAAGTTTGTATTTTTTTTTAATTAATTTAAAAAGGCTTTTAAAATCTCACATTTGGAATAAACCCTCACTAAAAACCCCTCGTCTAAATGTCTCTAGCACTTTTCCTTGAGACTATCCTCTATTACTAAAAATAAAATAAAATCAAAATCAAAAGCAGCTCTTATTGCTCTGTGAATTATCACACAGTAACTGAATCACAACGAGGCACGTCCGTACCTGGGGAGCCAACTGCGATGTGGCACTTCTTCAGTCTGACTTTGTCCTGGTTCAGAGGAGTCCCTCCAATGAACACGTGGCACTCCAAGCCTTCCATTCTCACTCCAATGGTTGTGACCACAGCATGGATCTGCACCGCGATCTCCCGCGTCGGAGCCAGGATCAGGATCTGCAGAGGCCAAGGGTTCCACGTGAAAACCCCACAATGGTTCTGAGGTTAAAACCCGGCGTCGAGTCGGGGTTATTTCAAACACTCTGGCTCACACCCACGGAGTCGTTCTCCCAAGACAGCCAGCGGTTCTCTCTCACAAAGCAGAGCTCCCCCGGGCAGCGGTGAGGGCGGGCCGGGCCCGCGGCAGCGGCAGCCCGGGGGCGGGGCTCACCTGCGTGGCGGGGCTCTCCAGGAGCACCGCGTCCAGGGCGATAGTGGCGAACACGCAGGTTTTTCCGGTGCCAGACTTGGCCTGGACGATGAGATCTGCAAAGAGCCGACACAGAGGTCAGCGGAGCGGCCTTCGGCCCCGCGCCCGGCCCCGCGCCCGGCCCGCCCGCTCACCCAGGCCGCAGCGCCCCAGCGGGATGGCCTTCAGCTGCACCGGCGACGGCCTGTGGAACCCAGCCGCCTCCAACCCCGCCAGCACCGGCGCCGACAGCAGCAACGACCCGAAGTCGGACGGGCCGCCGGGCAGCAGCACGTCCCGCGTGCGGAACCGGCCCTCGGCCACCACCGGCGCCTCCGCGGGCGCCGCCATCTTGGGAGAGGCGGGGACGCGACGCGGCGCCTCGAGAAATGCGTCATTAACCCCGCGCCGCGCATGCGCAGTGGGAAGACGCCATCAGCGCCGCCTGCCGGCAGGGGGCGCCGATTGGCTGGTGCGGGCCCAGGCCCCGGAGGCGGCAGCAATGGCGGCCGGTTCAGGGCGTCACTGAAGGGGGGAGCCCTCGGGGGTGCGTTCGTCGGCACAGGGGCAATTAGTGGTGCTGTTTGTGAAAGAGCCGTCCCTTTAGGTGGAGAGAGAGAAACCTCTGCGGCCGAACAGCCTTTCGCGCGTCCCTGCGTCACTTTATCATGAGCAGAAAAGCTTTAACTTGGAGATACGGATCTTAGAGCGGCCCCCCAGCACCTGAGGGGGCTGCAGGGAGGCTGGGGAGGGACTTTTCATAAGGGCAGGGAGTGACAGAGCAAGGGGTGATGGCTTTAAGCTGAAAGAGGGGAGGTTTAGATTGGATGTGAGGAAGAAATTCTTTGGTGTGAGGGTGGTGAGACCCTGGCCCAGGTTGCCCAGAGAAGCTGTGGCTGCTTCTCCCTGGAAGTGTTCTCGGCCAGGTTGGATGAGGCTTTGAGCAACCTGGTCTAGTGGAAGGTGTCCCTGCTGCTGGCAGGGGGTTGGAACTGGATGAGCTTTAAGGTCCCTTCCAACCAAAACCATTTGATGATTCCATGATAACTCTGGGCAGTGCCAGGAAGCTCGCGGACCGGTGCCCAGTGTCTGTCGCTGTGTTGGTTTGGAGAGGCAGCCGCCACCACTCCTCTCTCAGCTGTCCGACAGCAGCGCGATAGTGGGGAGGTTTTGTCCTGTCCTCTCTGTGTCCGCCCTCCTTGCACCCTCCTGGCGATAAAAATGAGTTTCTCATTAAACACTCCGTGTCTGGGTTAGAGCTCACTGCATACACACAGGATCTAAAAGCCGGGACACTACCTGTATAAGAATACACTGTTAACTTCAGCAAAGGCCAAATACATTAATCTGTTGTAGGTGCATTACTTATTACCCCCCGTAGAGCACTTAATGTAGGTCATGGGTGGTTTCATGCCCATCAGCTGTTACTGTCACAGCAGCTCAGAGGCTCTGGCCACGCAGCTCCATTCATTGCAGGGGGATTTGAAAAATCTCAACAGTGGCTTCTCCTGTTCGAACACACACACTGTATGGTTATTCTTACATTGCCAGGCAGCCTAAATGAATTTTAATGGCTCTGGTGTACCACAGGCTTTGTCACGCCTCTGAAATTCCTCATGTTTGTATTCCTGATGGGGAAGAAAAAGCCTGGCACATTCTGTTCAGCTGTTGTTTTTAAGTATTATGGTATTTTCATATGAATATCTAAGTACCAACTGAGAGTGAGGCCCCACAGGACAGCGAACAGTTTCAGCTTGGAGAGCTTACCTCTACCAAGTCGGGGCAGACCAGATGGCAGGGGCGAGCGCTGTGCCCGGAGCAGAGGTAACAGGATAGTGATCTGCAAGCATTCTATTAGTTCCAATTATTTTTTAATTTTTAAGGGGCTATTCCCATTGGTCCTCAGGGGAACACGAGTTCTCCAACATGAGATAATTATCTCTGGATAAATCTGGGAAAGGAGACAGACAAAGACACCTGGACGTAACAAATGTTTGATTAAATACAGCCTCTCATAACCCTTTTAAATTGATGTGATTTAACCAGACAACGAAGAACAGTCAGAACTGCCTGTTCCCATGGGGGAAGGGCAGAGGGGAGGTGATGACACAGCCCCAAACAGCCATCGCGGTGACCTGCTCCCCCGCTCTGTTTTCCTCACCTACTCCTCACAACCGAGGTGCTTTGGAGACAGACGTTATCCTGGGGTGCCTTGTTAATGAGACCTTCAGATACATCACCTTCATTCACAGAGGTGCTGCTCTTTGTAGGAATTTATTTAATTTTCCATGGGATGCTGGAGGGACAGATCCAAACCTCCTCAAGGTCTGTGTGCTGAGAGACACTTTGGCACCACGACTAATGGGTTTATTGTCCTTCTCCCTTCGGTTTTGGCCCTTACTGATTGTGTCAGATTTAGGTCACGCTCCTGCAGCTGTATCAGTTGATCTAATTAAAGGTTTTGTTTCTCCTTTACCACTCATTCTTATGGAGCTTGACCACTACTGCTGCCGACTCTGTGTTAAACCCTCTGGATGTTGTGTCCTGTGCTGCGAGTCAGTGTACAAACACCAACCCTCAGCCCTCAGGTCTCGCTTCACCCCAGTGACTCTGAAGTACTGAATTCACATCGTGGATGTTCATGTGCCAGCCCAGCCAAGAGGAATCGGCAGTTTTCATGAGTTGCTTTGCTTTTGCTTGCAGGAAGATCCAAAGGAAGTATTCCTGCTCAAAACAGCCTTTGAAAATATTGACAATTTATCTGAATACTCTGCAGGCAGAATATGTCCTGGGAAAGGGTTTAGGTTAGTGAAAGAAGTAGATCAGACCTCCTTCTGAGCTGTAATATCTTCTACGAATACATTCATTATAGATTTGAATGTTGCTACTGTAAACAAGCACCTGCCTTGTCTTTCTCCTGTAGCTTCAAAGGATTGGTCTTTCCTATCTGCCAAGACATGGAATTATTCAGAACAAATCTTGGTTTACATAACATTTATAAGAAGTTTTTAACATGAGATAAGCTCACTGTCCTCTCACAGATGTGTCCAGATGAAGACAGTGAACTTTCTCCGTGCCCTGCAGCACGTGTGACTCACTCTGTGGAGTGTGGTATGTATTTGTGTTTACACTGCCATGGAAACCGAATTTGTTCTCTGTACAGTAAGGCACATTACAGTGAAAGGGCCATTGACATTAGCATAGACAGTGACCTCATATTCACCACCAAAAATTGACTCCAAGCACCCTGCACACCCATTTTCCCTTGGAAAAAAAAAAAAGCTGGGTAGCAAGTTAGCAAAGAGCAGCAAGTCTGGGGCAGCAGAACCCTCTTTGTTCCTTGAGTAATTGGCAAAGTCTGGGAATTTTTCCAGCAAGCCTGGTGCATGGATTTGTTATAAATAATTATGAAGATGGGGTCTTACATCCATCTAAGGCTCATTTCGGTGCCCCCCTGCTGAATGGATCTGGTTCCTTGTCAGGCCTGACCTTCAGAAGGATCCAGAACTCCTCCAGAAATTTCAGGTGAAATCTAAACCATACAGGGGGTCACTGCAGATGCAGCTGCAGATCAAAGCAAGCAGGATATCAGCTCAGAGTAGCTATTTCTGCTGTACCTGTGAGAAGTGCCAGTGGTTCTCTTCTGGCTCTTTCCTCTAGATAAATAACTACAGCCCATTTTTATCTTAGATACGCTTTTATACCGAGGTCTGCTGAGTTATTTTTCAGCTTGTATGAACAGGATCTAGGTCACCAAAATGCAGCCAGCCGAGATGTAATCCAGGAGTTCTTTAACACACGAGAGAACAGTGAATGCATGAGGAGCTTCCCTACCCTGGTCCTTACTCCTGGCACTCCAGGGCAAGCAGAGGAATGTCAGGAGCTGGAGTTTGGCTGGAGCAGAGTTAAAAGTTTTACTTTTGGGATGGGGGCACAGTGAGATAGGGGCATGTCAGGAACTTTAAAGACCACAAGTGCAGAGACTGCATACACTAAATCAGGCTTAACTGAAAAAATGGACACATTTTCAGGGGTAATGTCTCTTTTTATGCACAAATATAAAACTAGAACTGGAGTTTTGATGTTATATTCTTCCCTATCTTGGCTGGATGTTTATGCACCAGTGGATTTAAACAAAGATGGATGCAATTCAGGTCACGATGCAGGTTAAGTGGGAAGAAATTCTGAAAGATTTTACTCCAGTGTGCAAGTAAAAATGAAAGAAAATTCAGCGATAACCACGCTTGTTAGTTCAGCAAAGAACAGTTCTGTGAAAGCCCTGAGAAACCCGATCAAAGAACTGAAAGACACCAAATGAGCTCAGCCTGCAGCTGTGCAGGGATGGGTGCTTTCTCAGACGGGAAGGAGTGAGGCAGTTCATGGGGGTGGAATACACCACTGGAGGCATATTCTGGTTTTTTGCCCAAAGATCTCGTTTTTTGGTCTATCCTGAAATAAGCCATGGAGCTTTCTGCTTGAGGGTTTTTGCTTCTCAGCTGTGCATTTTCTTGGAGACCTGATTTTCTGCTGCACTGCACCATCTGCCCAAGGTTTACACCACAGCAGAGTGGAAGGAGCGCGGGGCCTGGCATGAAGCATCGATGCTGCTTTTAACTCGTTGTCTACACAGACGAGAAAAATGTTGCTTAGCAGGGAAGTCCTACTGAGAAAATATTCCCGATTTTTCTCTTCTCTTGCAAGTTCCCGGGAGTTCAGAGCACTTGAATATTCCGCTCTTTTCTTTATTCTGTGCTTATGAACTCCTTTATCAGCCTCATGGGACACGAGCAGCCCCGGAGGCTGAAAAACGGATCAAAAGATGACCTTAAACAGGAGCCAAAGAGGCTGAAAACTCTTCCCTGTCCATCTGCCAGCAGATCACACAGTTCAGTGTCTTGCAAGTGTTTCAGGAGCTCTCTGGAACGCAGCCTCTGCCAATTGCCACGCACACGTGCGGTTGGCCTCCTGAATGCTCGATGTGCTGGAAAATCTGTTGTTGTTTCACTTGGATTTGATGCTTCAAATAACTACATGTATCTCTCATATCTTTGTTTTTAATTGGAACAGTCAAAGCGCTGTGAAAAGCATCAGCTAAAAAAAAATCAGGAACAATAATGATTTTTTTTTAAATTATGGTATTGTAAAGAAAACACTGGGGAGAGCATCCTGCGCCTGGGATAATCCCTGGGCTGATTTCATGCAGTTTTTCAAGATGCCAAAGCCACAGTGCTCATCAGCAGCCTACTTTGTCTAGACACAGTAACCCCAGGAGAACAGAAGTCATTCCCTCTTGATGCCTGCTCTCAGTCTGTTCCCTACCAAATGTAAAAGAACACCTAAAAATACTGTTATTTAAAGCTCGCTTGGAAAAATTAAGCTCACAGTCAGTTTTCAGCTCAAACAAGCTGAACCTGGGTCTGTGTATTACAAATGTGAAGAGAAAATGCCACCATGTTTTAGCTTTGGTGCCAAGCCAGGAGGAAGTGGTGTCTATGGGTTGCTTTACAAAACGGAGACAGGTAACACAATAAATTAGAAAAAACATGGGACTAGAAGCAAAAAAAAAGAAATAAAGCTCTTGATCCTCCCAAGCAACACAGAAACCTGGACGCTGAGACTGTGGCTCTTCTCAAGCAGGGATCCTTGTCTGGGGCACAGGAGGAGGGAAGGGAAGTTGGGTCATTCCCTGTCCTATTAACAATTGGCAGAGGCCGGCTCGTAGTCTCCACATGGTGCCATCTCTTTGATTCTCACCACTGCCTGGCTGCTCTCACCTGCCATGTGAGACTGGACACGCTCCAGTAGGCTGGGGACGCACAGACCCCGACCCTGGGCCACGGGGAACAGCCAGCTGGCCAACAAATCCAGCCAGACTTCAAGAACAAATTAGAGCTGGGCTCGTTGGCTTCGACTTTAGGGAAGAGTCAGGACTGGCAGGTACCCCGCTCACAGCACAGCGTACCCCGCTCACAGCGCAGCGTACCCCGCTCACAGCACAGCGTACCCCGCTCACAGCACAGCGTATCCCGCTCACACCGCAGCGTACCCCGCTCACAGCACAGCGTACCCCGCTCACAGCACAGCGTACCCCACTCACAGCGCAGCGTACCCCACTCATAGCACAGTGTACCCCACTCATAGCACAGCGTACCCCGCTCACAGCACAGCGTACCCCGCTGGAACTCATTAACTTTTTGATAAGGTCATCTCTTTAATACATTCATAAGTTTACTGCCCCATGTTCTACAGATCCTTGAAGAGAGATGCAATTTTCATGCTTCCTTCATAGATAGGAAGTGGAAACCCTGAAATGAGCAAAGAGACAGGAAATTCTGACCAATAATAACAGAGATGCTGGAAGGATCAGTAAACGTTTCCTCTAGAGCGTTTCCCAAACATACGTGAAAGGGCAACTTTCTGATTTAAATGGGATTTTGACACAAAGGTCAGATTTCAAAAACACCAAGGCTGAGTTCTACAAACAAACAAACAAAATCCTATTACCAACTAGGAAAAAAAATGTTTTCCCTTAAAAAATAAAGACCTGGCAAAGATTTTAGCCAGTCTTTGTCAATACTCAAGTTTACAAGGAAAAAGGCAAGTAATCACATTTTTTCATGCCAAATTTGAAAACACAAAGTAGCGTTCCTCATCCTGTCAAGTCCTTTACCCTTGTGGAACGATTCAGAGGAGCCTCACTAACCCAGTACAGACTCGTGTTTTATCATCCAAACAACAGTTTGCACATACACTGAGAATAATGCTTATATATATATATATATATATACATACATATATATATATATGAGAGAAACACTGAAAAATTCAAACCCTTTCAAATTCAATGCAGTTGAATTTGAATTTTTTGAATTCCATTTTTTTCAATGCAAATGCAATGAAGTCTGATGATAGCAAAGTGTACATATTTTTTTCTCCTGTCTCACACGTCCATCTGTTTGGTTTCCTGCAGTGCCCAGCAACATCAGAGGTTTCAGGTCTGAGGCAGGACACTCCTGTCCTTCGAGGAGTGTCTCCAGCACCGGCATCCCTCGCATCCAGGAACTCCCCAGGGGCTGCTCTGCCTGCCGACCCCTCTCAGCCCAAACTCTGCCTGTAAAACACCGGCAGGAAAAAAAACTGCTGTTCTGAAAATCAATCCACGCTGAGAATGTCCAGCACCTGCTTCTGGCAGCCCTCTGACATCTGCTGCTCCTGACAAAGGCGGGGCACAGCTCGGGGCTGGCGGTACCGGCACCTTCCCCGGGACCCCCCCGTCCCCCGGTGCGTTCAACCCCAAAATTCGAGCAAAATGGGAAAATCCCCCACGGGGCAGCTGGGCAGCCATGTGGATTAATCCGCGTTTCTGCTGGGGGGGATCAGACCCTGCGGAACCCGGACCGCGACCGCCGCGACCGACCAGGCTCCGCACAGCCCCCGGCGCTGCCCCCGTTCCCGGGTACCGGGCTCGCTCCGAGGAGCCTCTCGCCGTTTAACGCGTTTACCGGGACTCCCCGGGTGGGGACACGGGGCACTTCCCCCACTCTGCCCCACCGTCCCCAGCCGGGCTCTGCCCCGGCAGCAGCCACCGCCCCCCGGTGCCGCCCCCTGGCGCTCCCCCCGCCCGGCCCCGCTCCCGCTCACTCCCCGCGCCGCGGGCGGCTGAGCGGGCGGAGCGCGGGGATGGCGGGGCCGCGCTGAACCGGGCCATGGACCAACACCTGCGGCGGCTGAGGCAGGAGCTGGTAAGGGGGCTGCGGGCGGGCGGGGGTCCCTTCACCCTCGCCCCCCACCTGGGGAGCGCAGCCGGAGCTGCGCGGGGCTCGACCAGCCCGGTGGGAAGCGGCCGGGCAGGTCCCGGAGCAGCCAGCGCCGCCCGGCCGGGGATCCTCGGGGTTCCTGCGCCGGCTGCTCCCCCCCGGCATGGCCTGGAGGCGGGTGGGCTGTCGGGGGCGGGGGTTTCACCTCCCAGCACCGGCCGCTCGGTCCGTTCGGCTGGGAGAGGGAAATCCAGCGCACGGGGGGTCGGGGGTGCGCGCTGATTTAAAAAAAAGAAACAAGAAAAGCTGCTATCAAAGATCAGAAATCAAAGAAACATTTACAGAAACCTCTGATCAAAATAAGTTGACGGGAATCAAAGCGGTGTAAAGGGAGCGTGCGCTTGCCACCTCCACTCCCCTCTGAAAATACTTCTTCTTTAATAGGAAACCTTTTGTCATAAATCAACCCAGCTTTCTCCCTCCTCCCGCGCCTATTCCGATGTAACCTCACTCGCTCAACTTGCTTGGGCTTGTCCACAAGCCAGCAGGTATTGTTGGTGCACTGGGGCTTGCTGGGGGTGGACTGGGAGGAAGAGCTGCTGCTTTCCAAAATCGGGTCCCAGTGCTTAGCGGGGCTGCTGGGGAGTCCTGCCTGCTTGGGAGGAATGGAAAATGAGAACAAAAGGGGAAGACAAGGCAGAGGGAAAACGGGTGGGTGAAGTTTCTGAATGCACAGAAGCTTCCCAGGTTAGGAGTTAATAGGACGCTGATTTCAGCTGGTATTTGTGCTAACTGGAGTTGTACAAGATGGGCTCGTGTCCAGTATTGCCATCCTACCTGCATCACGGGAAGCGTTTCGAGTGTGAGCAACACCGCTGGAGTCAGTTCCGAGACAGCAAAGTCCCAGCTGTGCCCAGGGCAGGACTCTGGCCTGGCTGTCACACTGGAGAGAGCTGGGCTCCCGCAGACCCCACCTGGCTCCCGCAGACCCCACCTGGCTTGGGCAGCACCGGGCTTTACTCAGAATAAATGCGACAGCAAACAGTGACATTTAACCTGCCAGCGGTACCAGCGCTTCCCGAGCAGACAGAGAAGGTGGAAGACACTAAAACAAAGTGGGAGTCACTGGTGTTCTGTCTGCTGGGTGGGATGGATGAAATGCAAACTCTAAACCAGGACATGTACATTATAGGCAGGAAGATCTTTAAAATCTGAACAGTTGGAAGGTGAGATGGGTAAAAAGAGTAACTTTGAAAAGAGCATGCTTAGAAAAAGGTTCCTAAATCTGTGTTTTGTCTTCTAAACAAATCACTCTGGTCATCTGAGCAGTATTTTGTACAGAAGCCTGAACATTGCACCTTTACTTGTGAGTCTAAAACGTGGCTATTTTAGAGCACACAGCACAACTTCTGAAGAATTGGAATATATTCGAAAGGAGGGCAGATCCCTCAGTGTGCAAACCAAAAAATACTTAAAATGAGAAAATTCTGGGTTTGTTCATACCCTTGCTATAATGCAGCAATAGATTTTTTTTTAATTGTAAAAATATGACTTAGTGTATTAATAAAGCAAGACCTTAGCCTGGCAAAGATTTATGGACATGCTTGGCTTAAAAAATGAAGAAGGGGCAGTTGTCACCTTCAATAGGACTACTCATGACTTAGCTGAAAGTAGCGTAGATCTCTGTACATTTGGTTTTTACCACTCACATTCTTTCCCCCTCCCACCCCCCCAGTTGTTACTTAAACTTAAAAACTCACTCTGACAACAAGTTCTCAGGGTGTCCAAGTGCCGTCTCGGAGCTGCTGTGAGCCCAGGCGTGCCAGGACAGCCCGCGGGGTGACAGCTGGGGGGACCCTCTGCCTTACAGCGCGCCGGCCCAAACAGTTCCTTTCATCAGCGACTTAAATGAGCTGCAGATTGCACTTGGTGAAGGTGGGAGAACTGTATGAATTAAAACAACCATAAATGATATCCTGAGCAACAACAGCTTTTAAAACCCAATGCTGTCGAGATAGCCTGGAATTAAAACAGATTAATGTGTCTTTAAAGAGCAGCAGGCAGCGCGACAGGCAGCTGGGACCATCTGCACCCAGCGGTGAGTGGGAACGGAACCTCTTGACCCTGCTGCTTTCCCGCTTGCTTCATTCCTGGCCAGGTCCTGCCTCCAGACAGTAAATGCCCCAGAACCAAGAATCCTGCAGGAGGAGTGCTGGGAAGGGCTTGGCCAGACAGAGACAATGAGCCACGCCGTGTGCAGCTGCCCAGGCGCCTGGGTCCAGGGCATCGCTGTGGATTTAGAAGCGCCGTGGTTTGCGTTGTGTGCGAGGAGCAGCTCTGGCCGGGTGGGAGCGAGCGCTGAGCGGCAGCGGGGGGGCACGCAGGGCTGTTTTCTGCAAAAACGCCCGATTTGAGGAGCCAGGTTTGCTAAGGCTGGACAGTGTCACACGCAAAAGCGAGAGGCCATTCAGTGAGCAGTTTGTCTCAGTGTAAACCTACTCCAGCCTCTGGCTGGTCTTGAGGAGGGGATTTTCTCAAAAAAGAGGAAAAAAGAGCGGATGTTGGCACAGCTCCCAGTTCCCAAGGAAGGGTTATCTTCACGTGCAACTCAATCCTCCCACCACTGTGGGATTCGAGGATTCCAGCTCTGATTTTTCTTTTTCTTGCTTTGTGTATTAAAAACATATTTAAATATTTGTGTGCTTGGTTGGGGCTGCTGGTGTGCCCCGACAGTTCCACACACAGCCTGAGCACGGGCATCACACCGCGCTCTGCCAGACGAGTCAGATCAGCGAGGGTCTGGGTGTGCTCACACCGGTCTCTGTGTTACCTCGGGGAGAGCTCTGCCACGGCTCCAAGGATGGATCCGACCCTTTTCCGTCAATGGGAGATCTATTCCAGTTGCATGTTTTCCATTGTAAGGCGATAGTTTCTGGCATGTGCGATGTCCCTTTGGTTGGAATTCATTCAGCAGCTTCACATGTGAATGCCTGGCAGCCCAGAGCCCCAGCTGACGCAGCCACTCATCCCGCCCGGCTGCGGGATCGGGGGCACTCCCGGCTGCGGGATCGGGGGCACTCCCGGCTGCGGGATCGGGGGCAGCTCCCGGCTGCGGGATCGGGGGCAGCTCCGCAGTCGGGTTGATTGCCGGAGCCAGGGTCCTGGTGCTGACACCAGCCCGTGGAGCCGTTTTGGATGAGCTGTGCCAGCTCTCTGCCCCTCAGTCTCTGTATGTAGAAAATACAGAAGACCTTGTTCACCTCCTCTGGAAAGACCCTGGAGGTTTATGGCCACGATGTGGTTTTGGAGGATGGGCAGTGCTGGTTTGTAGGGCTGGCATGGAATTAGCTGTGCTTGTCCACTCCCGTCATCTGTCCTTCACAGAGCAGCTGTGAAACGTGCCACAGGAGCTTGTGAATCTTCCTTTAATACAATTAATCCCAATACTAAAAGTCCTCTTGACTTTACTGGCTGCATTCGGAGTCTGCACACCCCATTCTGAGGCACAGCAATATGATGTCTGCTTCCCAAGTTACAGAATGTTATCTCAGCTGAAAGATCAGATTTAACAGGAGTTGTCTTGCTCAGGGATTAGCAGAGGGGAATTTCATTTCCGTGTCTCACGCTGCAGATGGCATTACCTCCATAAACTTTCTGACACAGGGATTGTTTGCACTTATAAATAGCAACATCAGCAGACAAACCATGGGAGTGGGGTTCCAAGGCTCCTGCACAGTAAGAATAAATCACTTATTATCTGTCTGGGGACTGGTGGGTTCATGGGGCAGATGCATCTTGCACTTGAGGTTTGTATGGCTGTAACAGGCGAGAGGTCACAGTCGAGTGAGCTGTGGTTGTAACTTTACTTTGCACATTTTGGTCTTTCTTGAGGAATCCAGGATATTTCTGGGCTTTCTGTTGCTTTTTGTCTAGGAGGAAAATTATTAAAGTAGGTATTTAAAACAAACCCCACCACTCTGATTTGAGCTGTTGAATGTTCTCTACACATTCATCATAAACGCGTTGCATTAGTGAGTTTGATAGAGTCTGACTCCCTTCTTACATTAATTTATATCCTGGTAGACAATGTTTCTTGCTATGAATATCTTGCAGGAATAGAACATTTGGTCCGAGTGAAAAATACAGCCAATTATTTTCACTCTTTGTCTCACTCTGGTAACTGTGTCATGCTGGAAGAGGAACCTGCTGCATTTTCATTACTGCTATTGCTGAAGGAGCAGCTCTTACGATTCGCAGCAGAGTCAGGCAGAAATGCCAGAGCTCAAGGGCTGGTGTCACAGCTCACATCTCCAGCTGGTGGGAACACGCAGCTCCATGTGTCTCTGCTGGTAAAATGGTCCCTTTAAGGGTGGCTTTGCCCATCACTGCTGAAGGGAGCGTTGGAAATGTGGGTGCTCATCGCAGAATCTCATTCCTTGGTCTTGCCTTGGCAGAACATGCAGAGGACTAACTTGACAGTGAATGTCCTGTCATATATAACCAGGGGAGAGAAAAAGCAGTCACAGGCTTTGACCACTTGCTTATTTCCAGAGAAGACTCCTAAAGATGACAGTAGATTTTTTTTAGGCTCCCAGCTGCACGTATTCAGGAATGTTAAAGACCAGGTCCCCAGGGAAGCAGACCACTGGGCCAAAAACCAACACTTTTAACCATCATCTTCAGTGGTCAGTCTGTACATCGAGCCTTGTGGTCTCTCTTATCCCTGGCTTGTGAGTAAGAGTCTGAAGGCTGGAGTTCTTCTTGGTCCATTTATTTCCTGATTGTAGAGAACTGATTTTCCAATTCACCTTTGAATGTAGCCAGTGTGATTGGGAAGCACAGAACAGCATCACTGCAATGGAAAGGCAGGCAATTGAGTTAGTGGAGTGATGTGAACCGTGTCTTTCATGTTAACATCTGTTTAAAATCTGTTCAAAGTATTGGGGAAAAAAAATCTTGGGTAAAGTTTCAGCATCTTTCCTCTTACAGATAACTGTGAGCTCTCAGTTAACATCCCAATTTACACCTAAAATACTCTGGAAAGACAAGAGGTTAAAAAAGAGACTTGAAACTCTTGTGATAAAATGCAAGGACAAAAAGAAGGTTGCAGGCCCTTGGAATCCATCAGGGAAGGAAAAGAAAGGTCCAACATCAAGCTGGAAAGCAGCTCCATGAGCTGTGCAGCGCGTGCTGAAGGGTTGTGCCCAGCCAGGGTTGCAGGCTGGTTGAAGATTAATCTAGTTAGTGACCCAAAGGAAAACACTGAAACAATATGATCAGCTCAGCAGTTCTGAAATAATTTTGGTCTCTATTATGTCATCCTCTTTAAATACCAATTGTTTGCTGCCGGCTCTGGTGCCTGTCAGCGCTGTCAGAAAGAACTATTTGCCAGTTGTTCTTTCCTGTCCTCTGAGCAATAACTTCCTCTCTTTGCGTTTCTTCTACCTGAGAGCTGGACATCTGTCTTCCTCCTCGTGACACCAAACGTGCTCAGAGCTCTGCAGTTCCCTGTGCTCAGCTGGAATCCGTGGTGTGTGAGCTGGGTTCTTCCTTTTCTCCCGTCAGCCTGACGCAGCCGCTGCAGCCCAGGGCAGATGTGCGGGTGAGCTGGGAACAGACAGCTGTGGCTGAGAGCAGCGGTGGGAACTGAGCTCTGAGAACTCGCTGAATGGAGACACTAATAGGAAAACATTAGTTCCAAAGTGGGTTAAAAAAGTTACTTATTTACCTGTGAAGTGGGAAGTGAAATCTCACTGGGGAAGAAATTACCTTTTTTTTTTTTTTTTCTTTTTTCCTCCAGAGTTTTCTCTCCAGGGTGAGCACTCTTAATTACTTCAGGGTAATTACTAGGGGATGAAATCCAAGGCCCTGCAGACTGTTGGGTCACCAGTCAGTGACTTCACTTTGGGCTGGGTTTTGCTCCCTCTTCAGTTCTGTAAAAGACTGAACAGATGCCCCGAAGGGCAGTGGTGAAAGCAGAGGGGGTTGCGTGCTGGGTTTTTAAGTTGCACAACTCAGAGTTTCAGTGATGTTTGCAAGGAGACTTAAAATCCTCGGGATCTTTAACACCCTCTTGCTGATAGTGGTATTCACGTTGCCAGAGGGACGCCGAGGACAGGATTCATCCCACCCCAAAGCAGGTTGCTGAAACAGGACAGAAGATCACGTCCCAAAAGCCCCCGGTGTCCCCTCTGCTGGGAGGGGGACAGGAGAGCTCAGTCACTTACGGGACAGTGGTTCCACAGATGAAAACGTGCCCTCTCCTTCTCCAGTGGCTCGGGCTCCCCAGGCTGCTGCTGGCACCAGGTTTGGCACAACCAGTTTGTTTGTGGAGAAGGAAAAGCGCTGGAGCCTCAGGTTTTGGGACTTGGGTCTCATTGGGAGGAGACTGGACCTGCCTGTGGGAAATGGCCAGGGTGAGGATAAACACTGCCTGGGAAATGGTAATGCTCAGCAGAGCCTCGCTGGAGGAGGCGTGGGCTGGAACCATACCGTGTCCCGGGGAGTTAACGGACCCCCCGAGGCAGAGGCCGAGGGTTTGACCAGCCCGGTCGTTACCGCAGGACCCTCGTCACCCCCCGCGCCGCGATTACAGCCCTGCGCCGGCCAGGGGATTTGGTGGGAAGTGGCCAATGGGGAGCCAGGCTGGCTCCAAATCCAGCTTTTTGCAAAGCCCCAGATAAAGCAGACTGCCAGTAATAGGCGAGAAAGGTTGGGACGAGAAGCGTCACAGCAGAGCTGGAGAGGTAAGGGGACAGCTCTGTCTGGGGCTTGGAGAGCACATGGCCCCGCTTCTGTGCGGGCGACCCCAGAGCTGGGTCAGGCTGTGAGTGGGGAATTATTTGTGTGGCTGCAGGAGGAGAGGGCTATGTGCTGATGGTAAAAAAAATGAGATAGCTGGAGGCACTGGATAGCGTAATCAGGAAGGTCAGCAGAGATTTTCCGTGTCTTCATAGCTCGTGTGCTTATTCTGGGCGTTAAATAAGATTCTTGGGAGTGAAGCTTTGAAAAATCATCGTAATCTGCCAGCTAATTTGAGGTTCTGGGTTTTGAAATGGAGATTTGTGGTCAGAAACTGTTGAGCTTTCCACTTGCAGAGCTAGATTGTTACAGAGAACCCAGTTGTTCTGATGATTGCTCTTTCTTGCTGGTCAAAGCCAGGTACAGAAATGGAAACAGAGCAATTAACTGAACTAACTTTTAGTTAAAATGAGGGAGATGTGAAAAAGTAAAGCTTGATAATGTAGAGCTGAACGTGAGACACATCTGTCCTTTCTCACCTCAAGCCTGAGATCTGGTGCCACACAAAAATTGTGACGAGCCTTTTAAACTCTTTATGTCAGCGTGGGCTGAAGCTTTTCCTAGACAGTGGTAATCTCTTCTGCAAGCCACCTTGCATCAATGTGACACGGCTTCATCTCCAGCCCTGCTGCCCCTGCTGTTCTTCCCTCTCCTTCCCATTCTCTGCTCCCCCCTGCTAAAAACAAAAAGCAGCAGCTGCTGGGAAGCAGAGCCCGGCTGGTTTCTGGTGCTGCTTTGGGAATATGATCCAGGTCCTACATGAGAGAGAGAGAAAGCAACAGAGCGAAAGAGAAGAGGAGGGAATTTGGAAGCTCTGGAAAATAACTTGCTTATTTTAAGTCTAGCATAGAAAGTTAAATCTAAAGGTCTCACCTTGGGCATCAAAGAGCTCGCTACCTTCATGTAAGTAATTTTAGAGTGAGTTTGTTTGTTGTTTTGTACAGAATTTCAAGTGCATTAAAGTGTCTTTGTTCGTCCTCTAGGGAGAGGTGCCTGCAATGAGGGTATTCAGATCTGAAGACACATTATATAGTGACAGTGTGATTCTTACTGAGGTTTATTTTTAATTTACTGTAGCACTCTCGGTTCAGAAGCAGCATTCTCTGTGGAAGGCACTGCTGTTCATTATTCCAGCTCCTGGTTTCAGCTGGTTACAGGGCACAAGATACTAAAGCAGAAGAAAATGCTAAAACTGGAGGCAGCCAGAACCATTCATAGTTCTACACCTTGGGTTTCTGCCAGGCAATTAATGCAAACACAAACTATCCAATTTTTGTTTTCAGGTCACAAAAATCCACTCCTCTGTCAGCTCCTCTTATTCCTAGAGGGAAACTCCTAGAAAATCTCAGAAATACCCAGTTGCTGTTCTGTGAGGGGATGTAGTGCAGGCAGGATGCACCTCAGCTGCAGGCAGTAGGGAGAGGCAATGCTTCAGAAAGCCGCCCAGCTCTCCTGCTCTGTGGTCAGAGTGTTCTTGCTCTCTCCTGGGGACACTGACTCCATGTCTGCTTCCTTCCCTCCGCAGCTGTCCATGAAGGAGCTCGGGGACGGGCTGCACGAGCAGATGAACTGCATGATGGGGGCACTGCAAGAGCTGAAACTCCTCCAGGTCCAGACGGCTTTGGAGCAGTTGGACATCTCCGGCAGCCGGGGCATCGTTCCTGGCACTGAGCAGCACCGGTGCTGCCAAAGCAGCAGAGACGAGCCCGGGGCGCGGCGGGACGAGCGGCCGTGGGGGGAGGCGGCGGTGGGGGAGCACAGCCCGAGGCCCCTGGCGTGTGCCGCGCCGCGGCCGGTGGGTTTGTCCCGTCCTGCTGCGCTCCCCGAGGGCGGCCACCCTAGAGACACCCCCTGCTCCTTCAGGGGCCTCTGTGGGGAGGATGTTTGTCACACAAAAGGACCTTCCTGCACATCAGCCAGAGCAGAGCCCGTCTGCACAAGGACATTTGAGCCCATCAGCCAGGGCGCAGCTCAGGGGTGGCCGGCCTGCCAGGAGTGCCCGGGCTGTGACGATGGCCATGACTGGACATCCTCCCTGATGTCCCAGAGCAGGAATCGGCAGCCGCTGGTTTTGGGGGATAACATCTTTGCAGACTTGGTTGGGAACTGGTTGGATCTGCCAGAGCTGGATAAGAAAGGGGAGAAGAGCGAGATATCCCTGTCCATGAGCAGATCCCAGGAGCTCTGCAGGAAGTTCTCCCTCACAGCCAACATCTTCAAGAAGTTCCTGAGGAGCGTTCGGCCAGACCGAGACAGGCTTCTCAAGGAGAAACCTTGCTGGCTTCCACCTGAAGACAAACAGCCCGAGATTTCCAAGAGACCCAAAAAGATGAGCAAACTCAAGGGGACATTTTACTTCCCACTTCATGGCAACATCCAGAACCATCACAGCAAAGCAGAGAGGTGCCCAAAGGCAGAAAGCAATAGCGAGAAACCCAAAATTGGCACCAAGAAAGTCCACAATACCACAGACTACAGCCAGTCTGGGTTTGACATCAATACAGCTGTTTGGGTCTGAGTTTGTCAGCGTTCTCTGTTCTACCAAGGATTCATTTCACACCAGAGAGGAGCTGGAGCCGGACACGTCTTTCCAGGCGACCCCTGAGCTCTCAACACGGACTGAGATGAGAGTCGTCCTCTGCAGAACCTGCTGTGGGCTCCAGCCAGCTGCAGGCGCTGTGTTTTGGAGAACTACAGCTGCAGGGGCAGCCCGAGCAGCAGCTGACGCAGCCTCATCTGGGGAGACTTTTGGGGACTGTTATTTGCAAAAATAATCAGAATCTTGAGCAGCTTTAGGGTGAGTGGTGCCAACAGGTGAGCAGGTCCCAGAGCCTGGCTTACGACAGCCACTTCAGGCCCATTCCATCATCTCTGGTGAAACCAGCTGCAGCACAGAATTCACTGTGTGCATGTGTGTGAGTGTGCAAATATACATATAGGTTTGGTTTCTTAAAAAAAAATTATTCCTGCTTGTGTGCACTTCAGCCTGGGTTCTGAACCAGGGAATTCAGATGTTGCACCTGAAGAATTGTTATTTAAATTGAAATAAGTTTGAATTTGTAGGACTTGAACAGTGGCCAAGCAGGGGGTTGAACCCCAGCTTCGCTGCATTTCAGCTCTGGGGTTTTCCTCCTAAACCACATCTCTGCCACGCTCCCAGCACCTCTCCTTCCCACACCAGTTAAACCAGTAGGACACAAGCTCCTTTCGTGGGGTTTTGTGGCCCTCAAGCATCTCTCCCCGTGCCCTCCTCCCCACAGGTCACGCCAGAGTGTTGTTGTGAGAGTTCATTGTTGAGTTTGCGTTACAAAGCTGCCGCAGATGTTTGTTGTTGTCGTTTCCTGTGGCTCTTGTGTACAAACTTCCTCTTGACAGAACCAAGTTCTTCAGTGTCCAGCTCCAAGAGTTACCAATAAAGTGGGATCAGTCTCCAGAGTGCCATGGGGCTGTCTCCATCCCGGGGTGACCCTTGGTCCTGCTTTCCCCAGCGCAGAAGCTCCTGGGTGTTGACTGTCAGGAAACTCGGCCGAGCAGGAGCGCGGGCTCGGAGCCAGGAGCGCGTGCGGGTCGTGCCAGCCTGTTCCCAGCCGGGACCGGGCAGCCTGAGGAGCAGCCCAGAGAGTTTCCATTCAGGGAGAGGTTATAAATCACAGCAGGGAGAGGAGCTGCAGCCAGAGTCCCTGCCAGGGTCCCAGCACTGCTCTGGGGACATGTCCCACGGTGACCCATGCACATCTTCCAACGTCCACCTTCCTCCCCCAGCTCAGGGAAAGGCCAAGGGAGAAGCTGCTGTGGAGCCCTGTAGTCCCTGGGTGGTGGAGGGGGACAGGCCACCTCATCCTGGGGCCACGCAGGTCCTGCTGTGGGTCCCCTCCTCGCTTTCTCCAGGAGTTAAACGTGACCAAGGTGAGTCCCCAGCAGCTCTGTGAGCCCCAGCGTGACGGTGGCACAGAGCCTGTCAATGGCAGAGGGGGAGCTGCCCCCTGTTTCCATCACCCAGGGGTCCCAGAGGATCGTGTGCAGAGCTGTGTTATGTTGCAAAAACCTGTTCTGCTCACTCCCAGGGCAGGGAGGGCTTGTGTGCCAGCAGCAGGATTATTTGTTTTAAGCATGCAGTTCTGTTCCTGGTGTGAGCTCCCAGCACAGCCAGGCCAGGGGAGCAGAGGCATGGAGGGAGAATTTTTTTTTTCCCCTTGCAAATTAAATATAGGCACAGGACAGGCCCTGCTTCTGCCCATACAAGGAGAGGAGTGGGTCAGCATCTGAAAGCCACACTCAGCACGTTTTCAGGAACCTGAGTTGCAAGCAAGCTTTTGTTTTTCCTCCTCACAGGCTTTAAGTGTCGTTGTTTTTCCCCCTTCTTCATTTCTCTGAACACCAAAAGGTTGTTTCTAAAGCATTTTGTTTTCCTCCTCCATTATCAGGAGCTCATCCTGTTTGTCACAGATGCACCCTCCCAGCTCCCACCAACCTCCCCATTGGGTCAGCAAAGAGGAGAAAGAGCTTTCCAGGAGCAGCAGCACAACAGCTTTCCCTGCACCAGCCTCTCTCCCTGGAGATCACAACCTCACCCCAGGGCTTCCCCACCACCCAGGCACAACCCCAGGGGCTCAGCCCACAGCCAGGCTGGCACAGCACTGGGGTGCACAATGACATTGCCCTATGACACCCCCATCCCCACCGTACCTGCTGGCGTGGAAGGCTGAGCCCCACAGAGAGAGGGGCACCGTGCTGGATGGGGAGAGGCTCTGGGGAGCTGAGCACCCACACCAGGGGCTTTTTAACCCCATCACTGAGCATCACCCACAGCTGTGATGAGTGTGGTGGGCAGCAGGCAAGGGCCAGGCTGAGCAGGGCAGGGACACGGCCATGGCCACATGGTGAAGGTACAGGTCTGCAGGTGGTTCCCTCTCCAAGGCCATGTATTATGCAGGAAACAGGATGTATTTGTGCAGGACATGGGGAGATCTGGAGCCCAGGATGCACTTTGGGAACCCCCTCCGTGGGAAAAGCAGCTCTCAGGGATTTGTCCCTGTTTCCTCCTGCCCAGCCCACACCTCCAGCGCCCTGCAGAGCCCGCGTGGCCTGGGGCTGTATGAACTCGAACCCACTCTGCCAGCACTCGTGGTCCCTTGGAACTGCTGGATCCCCCCCAGGTGCTGCTCCCCCATCGTCGGGGTCTCACGAGGAGCCAATGGGCAGTTTCTCTTGAGAACGAGCCCTTCTGGCCCCACATGCTCCCACGGGATCATCCTGCCCGTGCCCGCTGGCCCCTGGAGCTGCTGCACCCAGCCTTTGCCGTCCTGCTCCGAGGAAACCCCATTGTTCCTGGTTTCATGGAAAGGGCAGAGCTTGGCCCAGCTGCTGCCCACGTGTTCCTTTCCCACCCAAAATAACTGCTGGTGCCACAGCCAGCGCTGCTGAGCCCATCCCTGCTCCCACCCAAGTCCCTGGGAACGGGATCAGAGCCGGCGCTGGTGGGGTCAGAGCCCGTGTGGGGTCCCTGCACCCCCCGGCTCCCGCCGCTCCCACCTGCAGCGTCCGACCAGGCGAGGGTTCAGCTCTGGGGACCAGGACGAGCTCTGGCCCCAGGAGACGTGGGGGCATTCACTTAATTTCTTCTTTTTCTGAAGGAGCAGATCCCTGCAGGGCCCTGTGCACAGGCAGCCGAGCAAACAGCCAGGAGTTTCAGCTGGATTTACCTTCTCTCTGCCTCTGTTTTGCACTGAAATCGGATTTTCTGGGGTGTTTGCAGTGACAAATTCAGCGTGACCTCGGCTTCAAACAGCCACTTGAAAATTGCAAGTGAATGTAGCTGGATCTCAAAGTTCTTGAGAGAAAAAAGTATTTAGTAAATATTCTTTAAGAGGCATTCAGATAATAAAGAATATCAGCCAAGCCAGACATCCTGCCTAATTTAGTCTCCAGAGCAGGATCTGCTAATAGCTCAGGGTAGGGTTTGTCAATTACCCTTTCACTTCTCCAGGGACTTCTCCTGAAATGAAAATGGCTTTTTCTCCTCTTTTTTTTTTTTTTTTTTCATGAAACTGCCATGAAATAGTTCCCCATTATTAAGTATGAAACCTACCTAATTAGCACGATGACAGCCTTTAATGAGGCCCTGGCTATGTTCTGCATCTTTGATAGGAGGGGTTAGTACCAGACACGGGACAATCATTGCAGAAGCACGTCCCCCCCATGAACTGGCCCGGGGAAGGCAGCAGGGGCAGCTGAAGCTCGGGCACTCGGGTTTGTTAATCTCTGTTCCCGGGGTGTGCCCAGCCCAGATGGGATCAAATGCACTGCGGTTAATTTGACACCAGAAACATTCATTCAAACACTGGGGAGGGGACCTGCTCCTCACGGTGTCCCTGCTCTTGGCAGCCACAGGAGGAGGTGGCTGCAGGACCAAAGAGGGGTCAGGAGAGGCTGGAAACCTCCGTCCAGCGCGGGCAGGCAGAGGTGGGGATGCTCGGAGGGGAAGATGCTCCTGCTCTGGGTGCTTCCCCCACCCAAAGCCCACCTCACCCACCAGCACCACATCTCTGCCACCCCCCAGCCGATCTGACACTGCTGAAATGGGTCGGTGCTGGCTCTGCCCCACACGGCTTAACGTGCAGAGAGGATTTGGCTCTTTACATTAACAGAGGGCGTTTCCAGGAGCTGCTCCCGACTCAGCCCCCCTGGGCTGTCCCTTCCCCGCCAGCACCGGCGCTGACACCCGGCTCCTCCAGCCAGATGGTCTCCAGAAGGCTCTCAAATGTGCCTGTAATTAGAAAGCCTTTATTTTCAAAACCATTTCACAGCTTACTCTTCTGACAGTGGGATGGGGCTTCTTAGGCTGCTGCTGGGCAAGAGGAAAGGAACACACAGGCCGGGTGCTGCCCCCGCGCTTCCCTCAGCCCCGGCTGTATTCACCATCACCCGCTGAAGCTGAGGGAACCACACCCCTGCTGCAGCCTCCCCAGGACCAGCGCTCGCCTTCCCTGAGGATCCTCAGCTCTGTCCCCATTAACCCACCGAGCTGATGTGCCTAACTAATCCCAAAGGCTCTGGGCCAGGAGGCTGAGCAAATTTAACACTTTGCCCTCAATTTCCCTCTCACTGAGTCAAAGAGGAAAGAAACCAATTGCCACATCCCGGCTGAACTCCAATCCATTTCATTCCAAGTCCAGCACTGGTTTATTCACTCCAGTCACCTTCAGCTCACATTGATCAGCAGCAGAATCTCTTCTACTTCTTTGAGCACCATTTCTAAAAACAGGACCAGGCTCCTCCAGCGCCCTTCCCTCTGCAGAAAGAGGCTGTATTTTGTATTTGATTTCTCTTTCCTTTTGTTCAAGTTCATTTGTACCCACGTGGCATTTCTAATCAAGAAATCATACCCCCTTCCAGCTGGCAGGCAGTCTCATACGCTGGGTGTAAAGCACAAATAAAACCCAGTTTCCTGCAATCATTTGCCAAGGCTGGGGCTGGGCTGTGGCACCATTTGGGGAGTCACCCTGAACCGTCACCCCTCCGGCTCAGCCTGGACAGGGCTGGAGCCCAGCTCAGCCTCCCCGCTGGGGTGATTCCCTCCTGGTCCTCCTCCTCCTCACTTGCCTTCTGCAGCCTGGGGGTCAGTTCCTGTCCTCGCCCTCTCCAGCCACTCCTCACCCCACTCTGTGTCCGGAGCGGTTCCTGCAGCAGCAGCAGGGAGCGAAGCCTCGGCGCTGGCTCAGATTTCCCAGCTTTTGCTGAACAGGGAAGCGAGAGGGGGAAAATCAATATCCCAGGAGCAGAAACGCCTGCTGCGATGTCACCCTCACCTTGGCCAGGCTGGAGGTCAATGCAGAAGCACTGCCTGCCATGCCCTAAGTGCAGGCTGAAATCCCACCAGGACATGAGCTGTGGGGTCCCTGCTCGTGCTCGCTCTGTCCTTTGCACCAAAGACCCCTGTGCCAGAGCCAGGGGACGGGGCTGGATAAAGCCACAGCCTGGGTGGGGGAGTGGAGGGAGAGCAGCTCCGGGCTGGCCCTGCTCCATGGCTGTCACCTCTGCCCGCGGGGCTGGCACAGGGTCCTGGGGCAGGCGGAGGAGCTGCCAGGGCAGAGGGCAGAGCCAGGTACTGGTGACACAGAGGTGGTTGGTGCTTTACCTCACGGCTTCTGTGCTGGCTCCGGCACGGCCGCGCTGCGGGGGCTGTGGGGGTCCCACCGCCCAGGACACGGGGAGGGAGATCTGCTCCCTCATGAACAGACTAAACCAGCAACTCGGGCTGGACCTTCCCAGGGGCCTCCACCACGTTCATCGGGCAGGAGTTAGTGATGTGGCATTTCCAACCCAGAGATAACGAACGTGACGTTCTGTCAGGTTTAATTAGTCCCTTTGCTCTGCGTGTGATGGCCGTGGTGGAGGCAGAGCCGGGCTGAAGGCTGCCAGGAACCGAGGGGCTGTCACCTCCAAAGGCTCCGCGAGCTGAGGGGAGCACTGGGAGGAGACTGGGACTGAGATGAGCAGTTGCTGATGAAGAAGTGGCTTTATTCTTCGGCCCATACGCCAACAGCAGCCGCCCTTTGCCGAGTGAGGGTAATTGAAGGGTCACTCCAGGCCCCCACATTGTATTTTCTGTCCTCTGTGGTCTGTAACAATCTTCTGGGGCTGAAAAAGTTCCTGAGAGGACCGGCTGGGCGTCTCCAGGGAGCAGGAACATTGCAGAGGGTCCGTCATCTCTGCTCCAGACCGAAGGCGCTGCAGCATCAGGTCCCTTCCGAAGGGCAGCAGGAAACTGGGTCCTGGTTAACCCAGAGTCGGGTTAACCCAGTCTCTCTGTCCCCCCTGCAAGGGCAAAAGCAGCAGCTCGGGTCCCCGGAGCCACGGCCACCAACGTCCTCGCAGAGCCCAGCACGTTCCCTTCCTCAGGGTCACATAACCCTGCACAGCTCCGAGGACGTCGCTCGTGTTCGGTCCCGTCCTGGGGTCCCTCGGCTGCAGCTCTCCCGAGTTCCCTGCCCAGACTCCCCCCCCCGTCTGTTCGTTCTGTTCCAGACTAATTACTGGGAGCTTGCACCCCAAGGCAGCCAGCCAGGCGGTTCTGCCTGCAGCTGCCTGATCTGCATGCACTCATGCTAATTGTGTGGAAGCTGCTCGTGGTCGGCTTTGTACCGAGTTTCCTGTACCCTGAATGAGCTCTGCTTGCAAAAAGGAGAGATCAGGTCCTCTGGATGGAAAAGAATTCCAGAGGGGATCTTTCCACTTAGTGCTCACCTGGTTCTCCAGCACATCACTGATGTTAGCAATGCTGTTAGCAAGAGTATGTGAGCTTTTCACAGAATACGAGTTATTTGCCTTTCTAAGGTGTCTCCTAAGATGAATGGGAGCCAACACTCCCCTTCAGCTACAAACAGTTGGGAAATTCACTGGAGAGAAAATGCATTGCCAGGAAAAGCCGAGCAAAAGTCCTTCCTGCTGCAGAGGTTTTATGGGACCTCTCCATCACTCCAAGATGGGCAGGATAAGCCACTCACCCTGCCTGTAAAACAGCAAAACCCACAGTTCCCTACAGACACCCGGCGGGTGATTCCTCCTCCTCCTGCTCCTCCTCCTCCTCCTCTGCTGAGGAGCTCGGGTGCAGCAGGACCTGGGTGACAGCAGGGCTGTGAGGTGGGGACACGTGGGGAGGCCTGGAGGAGGGTGTGCTCTGCCCCTTGTGTGCACGTTGATAATCTCTTCTAGAGCAGCCTGTCACTCCTCAGCCTGTCAGAGGGCCACTTCCCCGCATCCCCACCGGAGGGGATTACCTTCCCAGCAGGGCTTCGGGGTTTTTTCTCTAATATGATTTAATGTGACGGGTGTAATTAGATGTGACGCATCTTTGCAACAATTCACTACCTTGGAAAAATCACAAATAAGCCTAAAATAAAAGGGAATGCACAGACTCTCCATTTCTGTACGTTGCAGCTGGGAAAAATAAGCACCAAGTTAAGGACTTTTTGGCACTTCCTTTGGGAGACAGCAAAGTCATGAACACGATACTATAAATTAATTATTTAGATCCCAGCCCTGCAATGAGAGCCATCTGGCCAGATGCCTTTACCCTCACCAGAGCCCCCCTGGAGCTGACAGCACTCCACGAAGAAGGGAAGATCTGTCCACGGGTATCTCTTAATGGACCCAGGCTTCAGCCCCCGCGCTGAAACAGGCAGAAATAGAACAAAAATGACTCTTAGCTCTTGGCTTCCTGAGCCATTTAGTTCCCTCTGGAATTAGGACAACATGTGACACCCACAGCACCTTTGCCAACACGGGTGTCTGTGAGCTGAGACCCCGGGCTCAGGCTGCTCGTCCTTCCCAGCCCCACATCTTGGATGAGGCGGTGGGAAAGCGCCCGGCCGGGGAGCGCAGCCCCGGGACAGTCCCGGCTGCGCCTGGGCCGCGGGGCTGGGGCCGAACGGCTCAGGCAGTTCCTGTGCACAGCCAGGTGAGTCCCCACTGCCACCCCGCCCGGCCCCGCTCACAGTTCCGCTGCCGGAGCGCAGCTCTGCCTGGGACACGTTTTCATTTGCCGTGTCTTAAATGGATGCAGGTAGTCAATTCTGTCTTCTCTGAGCTTCAGATGCTCATGGGCTTCACGTTGCGGCTTTGTCAGCATCCCCCAGATAACACAGGGATGCAGAGAGGGGAAAGAAACCCCTGTGGCTGGAGGAAGCGCTGAAGGAAGCAGGCAGAGGCTTTGGAGATCCTGGAGCAGCACGGCCGTGGGCACAGCGACGAGCCCGGCCTGCCTTTCCCGGGGAAAAGCCAAGAGGGAAAGAGTTAAAAACTGTCTCCAGGCAGGAGAACAAAAACGCTATTGCACTCATCTTGCTCGCTATGCTCATCTAATTACGTTATTTAACAGGATACCCTCTCATTGATTTTAATTACTCACATAATTTGGGAAGTAATTCACAGTACATCCCTGCAGGGTGCATGAGTCTGAGCTGGGAACAATGTGCTCAAGTCTTCCTTGCTGCATGAAAGGAGACGATGGGGAGGACGTGTCCCAGGCCAGCGGGTGGGCAGGGGGAACATGACCCTGGTGGGTTTCCAACGGGGCAGAGGCTCCCCCAGCACTGGAGATGTCAGCAAAGCCGAGATTGGGCTGCAATAAAATATTATCACACATGGGCATGGATGCAGCTCCATTTCTGGACAACCATCCCCACACAGCTCCCTCATCCCGCTGGGAATTTTCATTCCTGCTGCAGCCCGAGGCGAAGCCGCAGCCCTGGAGCCCCCGGAGCCCCCAGCTGCCGCCTGCCCAGGGCAGCCGAAGGCCACACGAGCAGTTCCTCATCCCCCGCTGTCCCTGTCCCCCTCCCAGAGCAGCTGCGGATTAATTGTCCCTTTGATTTCGGTGGGTTCCTGCCAGGGACGATTCGCTCGTGTCTCGCTGACGGGGGGAGACGCTCGTCCCTCCCAGCGCGCCCAGGCAGCCGCTGGCTCCCTCCAGCTCTCCCTCCGAACGCTCCTGGAGCACAGAGCCGCCCTCCAGCCCCGTTAATCAAACAGTTCCCGGCGTTGTTGACTGTTAAAAATGCTTCTGACCACGGCCCTCCTGCAATTGTAATGTTGTTGGGTTTTTTAAACACAGTTGCACCCAGTTCAGCAAAGCCGGGGTTGTGCAGCCCCCAGCACGCGCTTGTTTGGCTCCTTCACTGTCTTTTGTAAGTTCCCGACTTAATTAGGATGAGAACAATCCCAGAGGAATGTTTAATTAATATTATAAAGCAACAATGGGATGATTAAGCAAGTCTGGGCAGCTGCTATTTATACACAGGGCATGTGGCACTTGTTGGGGGCGAGCGTGTCAAGGAAAAATCATTCCACAGACCTCTCTGTGCAATTTTATTGCTTGTTTTAATTGTCTGGTTCAGTCCTTTTTCTCCTCTTTGTGTTCACTCAGGCGGAGCAAGAGAAACACAGATTCAGCTCAGAGTCTCTTGTTCAGCTTAATTACAGAGCGAGAGCTTTCAACCGAGGAGCCTCTCTCTCTCTGTCCCACCTCTTCTCCTCTTCCCCAGCCACGAGCTCTCCAGAAACAACCCAGCAGAAGCTTCAGGCAATGAATGTCCTAAAACTGGTCCAGGAATAGCATCCAGGAGGCCTTTTGAAGCAGAAAAATACCCCAGAGGGCAGAGGCAGCCTTTCCAGATGAAGGAGGTGGAGGGGCTTTGCCAGGGGCAGCAGTGACTGCTCAGCACAGGGCTGGGGTGAGATGGGGCAGGTCCTGGGCTGGGGTACGTGTGGCATCGGGGCATCCGGAGCAGCCAGCCAGGACCACCCCAGGGAATGAAATGTGCTCCTCAAAGGGTTAAGTGCTGCTCTCATTGCACAGTGGCTTCATGGCAAGGGTTTTTAGGCCATTTGCTATTTAGAAAATATTTCTTCCTTGCCTCTGAGCAGCCTGCGTGCAACCTGAAGGAATTGCATCTGCCTTGGGTTGAACTCCTTTTGCAGTTTCCAAAAATAAACACTTGATTTCTCCTGCTTCCCATAGAGCCATCCGCACTGAGAGCAGCAACCAAACAAGCTGATCAAAAATTAAAGGAAATGGGAAAACCAACAGAGGTGAAGTGAGACAGCACCAGCTCACTCCCCCGCCTGTTAGAACGCACAAGTCGTGTAACGAGACAGCAAATAAATCCACATTTTCCAGGGAAAAAAAATCCATTTTCTCTACCAGCACAGCCTGAGCAGCCCCAGCCCAGCACAGCCCCGGGGGGCAGCGGGTCCCCAGCCCAGCACAGCCCCGGGGGGCAGCGGGTCCCCAGCCCAGCACAGCCCTGGGGGGCAGCAGGTCCCCAGCCCAGCACAGCCCCGGGGGACAGCGGGTCCCCAGCCCAGCACAGCCCCGGCACATCTAGCAGCCGGAAAAGCTCCATCCCACCGCTGGCAGCAGCGGAGGAGACACGAGGAGCCTTTTCCCTCCTTCCCGAGGGCAGCGGCTTTGCCTCCAGCAGCTGATTCACCCTCACGCTCCTCACTCACCCCCTCACACTTATTCAATTATTACTTCAGCCCTGGCCCCGCTCTGGGACCCCACTCTGGGACCCCGCTCTCACACCGGATCCCTCTCGCTCTGGGACCCCGCTCTCACACCGGATCCCTCTCGCTCTGGGACCCCGCTCTCACACCGGATCCCTCTCGCTCTGGGACCCTGCTCTCACACCGGATCCCTCTCGGTCAAGCCCCAAACACCGATTGTTTTGGAAGGAGAGGCCAAGAGCCGCCTGTCAGCTGCTCTCAGGCTCTGCATGGTGTATGGGACGAAAGGGACCACCCCGAGCTCAGGAGCACAGCACACCGGGGTCCTGCTCCTGCAAACTGGTGTGACAACCCGGCTGTGACAGCCACACAGCGTTACTGACACCCCAAGAGAGCAGCCTGGCCAAGGTGCCCAGGGCCCGAACAGCCGCCAACACTGACCCCGAGAGCGGCTCCTTCGCTTTCTGCTCTGCTGCCATCCCGACCCGTAAAACCCAGATGGGGACGGGGCTGGAGCCGGCACCTCCTGTCACAGGGTCCCGGGGTCTCCCCCGTGTCAGCGGCTGCAGGGGGGACCCCTTGGGCAGAAGCTGTATGGGGAGAACAGCCAAAATTCTGGTTTTGGGGGTTTCAAAGGAGCAGAGTCTGTGATTAGAGGATTGCCCTGTCCTAGTCCTGCAGAAAATGGATGCTTGCGCTTGTTTCCATCGAAATTGATGTTTCTAAGGGGATTTCAGAAAACAAGAGGCTCCTGTTTGCCATTCAGGTTTCTTGCCAGATTTCTGGTACTTCTGCACTAAACAATATCAAGAGTCAGTTGATTGAGGTGCACGTTACAGCAGAGAAACCCAAGGGTGCATCAGCGTCACCACATTCCACAAAGATGCTCTGGTTTGTCTTTGCTGTGACACTTGGGACTGATCGCATCGCAGGTTCAGCTGCTGCTTTGTCCAAGTCCAGCCTCTGCCCTGTGCTCTGCACCCCCAGGACTGTGCTGTGCCCTTCCCTCTTCCTCCAGATTAACGGTGACCACAGCAGGAGGCGGTGGGTATCGGGTCTCCCTCATTTCAAACATCATTTATCAGGAAGGATTATCCCGCGGCGCTGCCTCTGCAGTCATATTTAATAATGTAAACTGCTTCCAATCCAGTGAGTTCTCCCGTGAATTTAAGCCACACTGACGCAGCAGCTTGATGCTGCTCATTTCCAAAGCTAAAAGAAAAATGGTTGCAGGATACTGGATGTTGGTGGCCCTCAAAACGTTATATCCACACACTGACACGGGGCCGAGTAAAGGTGCAAAGCATCTGACGTCAGTTTGTCTGATGATTTCTAACAACTTGGGTAGGAGAGGGCAGCAGGGCTGCAACACCGCTTGCTTTCAACTCAGCTCCACCATCACACACTCAAAATGGGTTTTGTATTTAAAACAATTAGGAAAAAAAGGCAAAATTATTGTTAACTTCCATTCTGCCGAGAGGAGCTCAGCTGGTGGTGGCTGCCGCCCTCCGTGGGGTTGTTCTGAGGGACACCCAGAGGTTTCTCAGCTGCAAAACTACGTTCCATGGAAATGAATACCCAGAGCCTCCAGCAGCATCTGGTGAGCAAAGGTGGCCCAGAACAGCACGAGGTGGTCCCACATGGCATGAGGTGGTTGTCACCCACTGCTGGAGGCGAGAGGCTGCCCGAGGCAGCTCCATAAAGCAGCACTGTGCTCAGCCCCCAGAGCTGCTCTCAGCCCCATGAATTTGTCCTTTGTTGCTTGTTCTTGGGCCGTGGCAGCGCAGAGCAGCTGCCGGCCGTGCCCACCCTGCCACCGCCCAGCCCCATGCCATCGCCCCGCAGGCGTGGGAGCACTGCCAGCGCCCGGAGCATCCTCCCGTCCGCAGCACAACGGCCTCCTTATTCCCCCCGAGCCACAGTGACACGCTAGCAAGGGGCTGGCTCTGGCCTTAAACATTGGTACCACCCAAAGAAATGCCAGGGATGTCTCAACTGGGGCGTCTGAACAGAGCAAGAGCAGCTGTGCTGGGGCCAGCGCTGCGGAGGGGACGCGCTGGTCTCAGTGATCCCTCTGTCCCAAAAGGGCTGGAGCCATCGGGATTCGGTCAAGAGCCGGCACAGCCACCCCAGCTGGATGGGCACCTCGGACTCCAGCACGGGGCTGCAATTCCAGCTCCAAAACCTCTGACAAATGATTTAACCTTCTGCTGCTGCTCCCTCCGAAGCACATCCCATTGGAGATGAGGGACAGAGGATCAGGACACTGTAGATGAGGGGACGTCACTCACCGCTCCGGCCTCTACCTGCTGCTGTCAGACACAAGGAACGAGCTGAGTTTACTTGCGTGCACGTTCCCTGCAAAGCGAGGGAGAAAAGGCTGGTTTCAGTCCCAGGAGAACACAAACACTGTTTCCCAACACTGGGATTAGCCAGTAACTGAGCTAAAGGCAAGAGCCCGGCCGCAGCCAGGAGCAGCCACGTTAGCACAGCACCGTGCCAGGGCTCCTGTGAGCCCACAGCGTGGCTAATTAGCCCTGGCGCAGCCACTAATGAGGCAGTTTCTAGAGCTGGCCTGGGACTCTGCACTGGGCAACACCAGGCTGGGAGCTCAGAGCCCACCACAGCATCAGCACACATTGGCCAAAACGGCCCGTCCCTGGCTCTGGCCATGGGCAGGACCAGGCTCCCCCTGGATAACCTTTAGATAACACAGAAAATAGATAAAAAGAGGCTGAGAAGTTTTGAACAGTGTTTGTACAGACAGCAGGGAATCACACTGAATTTGTGCACAGCTCAAACCAACACAGAGGAGCTGGGTGACTTTGGGGCTCCACTGAAACGTTAAATGTGCTCCTTTCCTCAGAGCAAAATGGTACTTTGCTTGACTGGATGCTGGTCAAAAGCAGAAGCATGCGGCTACGTCCAGAAGGTTTTTATTTTAACCTTTCTTTAGGACATTCTGCTGTAAACTCATTTTTAACCCAGTGAACCATCAAACACCAAGTGCTTCAGGACACGTTCTGTTCGGACATAAAACCACGTCGCAAACGCTGCCGTGTATCCAAGGGCAGAATTCGGGCTATTGTGCTAAAATCCATTAGATACAACCCCACCTCGTCCCGGTGTACGGCACAAAGCCCCCTCGCCCCCCAAGCCCCTCCTGCTCTGGGGGGTCAGGAAGCGCCTCCACCGCCCCAGCCTGATGTTCTCCCACACCACCATCTAGTGGCAAAGCCAACAGGCTCGGCGAGCGCTTCCTCCCCGCTCCCACCTCTTCCTCCGGCCCTTACACCGAGTTTACCACTCATTTTACAGCCCAAAGAGCCCCCCAGGCTCAGCCTCTCCCGGGCTGTCACCATCCACCACAAACCTCTGTCGCTCTCCAGCGTTTGCAGGAGCCGGGGTGGAGGGAACTGATGCAGCCGCTGTCGGGTGGCCCTGGGACCCCCACACCAGTGCTCAGCACCCAGATGTGCTCCAGGAAGATTCCACCACAGACAAAAACCGCCACTGAAGAGGCTGGACTTGCCTTCACCAGACCAACCAGTGACCCCGGGAACAGCCAGACCGGGAGATGCTGCGGAGATGCCGAGCTCAGAAGTGCCATGGAAAACCCCGGCAGGGTGAGCCCCCGTCACTGCTCACCCCAGCTCTGCTGGCAGTAGGTGACGCTGCCAGATCTCCTGTATAAAACACACTGGGCATTTATGAAATGAGGTTGGATGAGCTTACAGACCGCACTGGAGACAGAAAATTAAGGTTAGGTTTCTGTTTATACAGAAGAGACGTCTAGCAATCAGCATGTACATTAAAATTACTTTATTACTAAAATAATTTTACATTTAGTAAAGATAACCAACCTGCAAATACCATGCTTCTGCTCCTCCTGAAAAAGGAAGCGCGTAGGTAGGCTGAAGACAAGCAGCTAAGTAACTACGTCTGTCCTAGTAGCCTGTAAGTAGCAGATGTGTTCACATTATCACCATCCAAATATTTTCATCCAGTCTTGTTTGGGCTGCATTTGGAAACTGGGATCTCTGGATAATTCAACAGCTGCATCAGTAACAGTTAAAAAAAAACCTATTTATAGAAATTTCTCTCCCCTGGTTTCCAATAGAACGATACATCAGGTCCAGGAACAACTGCTCACCAGCTCTCACATTTAGATTTCCCATTTAAACAACCAGGACAAAGCGTGTCCCGAGTGTTCTCCACTGTGAAGATACAATTCTCCTCTCACTTACTCAGAAGCAAAGCGGGAGTGAGTTCCCCAACACTGCAGGAACTCCAGCAGCACCCCATGAGGGTGGGATTTGGGCCCCACAGGTGCCAAAGGCGATCTATTCCCTTGCACACACACGGGGGGGATCGAGGCAGAGCACCCCCGGGGCTCTCCACACCCTGCTCTGTTACTTTATGAAACAAAGGGTATTTAAAAACAAACAAACAAACCAAAAGCACTGAAAAGCCCCTTCAGCTGACTGCAGATCAGGTCACCTCAGCCAGACTTTGTCTAAGAACACAGAGCAGCCGTTTGCTTTGTTGAAATTCTGTTTAGACTGAAGCAATTTCCAGCTGGCAGCTTGGTGTGGAGATGCTGACCCAGAGATCACCACGGGCTCCTGCCCGCGGGGCACTGCCAAAACGGGGATTCTCCCCCAAAATACACCATCCTGCCACACCAGAGATCACAGCAAGAGTCAGACCTTGATAACAGCATTAAACCCAATTTGTACATATAAAAAATAATTGAACAGAGGAAATATTTTCAGCTGAATACAACCTTTAAACATTCAAAGGAATATACAAAAGCAATTAAAAGAGCCTTCTGCACTTGAGTGCGGGGTCTGATTAAACACATCCACCGAGGAGGCTGCGTGGAGGCACCGCGGCGGCGTCACGACGTCCTGCTGGTGTTTGCTGTGACAAAATACTCGACCTAGAGGAATCCACCAGACATGGATAAAAACCAAAGCCTGGAAACCGTAACAAAAACACAGAAACAAAATGAAAATGTACTAAAATTTAATCACTGATAAAAGCTGTAATTTAATCTGTGACAGTAAAACACAAGAAGCGGTATTAGAGTTGGTTTAGTATATTATATATTTTTGCTTTTAAAGCCATAGAAATCAGTTATCTCAGTTTTTTTTCCTATAAAAGACCCATTTTTCCAAAGCATTATGCACAAACATTTTTAATTAGAATATAATGGCAGAATGAAAATAATGATATTCCATAACTTTTAAATATAAAATTAAGTCAATGACTCAAAAAGTTATTTGCTGCAGTGAGTTCAAAGGGAAATTTCAGATAATAGATATCTGTAGTTATAGATATAAAATATAATGGCAGAACATTTTTAGTGCTTGATGGGGAGAAATTATGATAAAAGGGTCAATATGAAATTTTAATTATAGTAGCAATATCTAACATTTGAAATGCATCCATGCTCCTTTGTATAATCATACACTAGAGTCAATTATATTTATTTTCACATCTGTTAACTGCTATTGCAAAGGAGGAGTACTATTGTCTTAAATTTCCAAGAGATATACACAGAGCAATTCCTTTTTCCAGGGACTGTGTGCAAACCATTTTCAGATCTAGATTCTTCTCATGGTATACAAAAAGAGGAGAAGCTTCTTCAGATATGTTATGAATTTCCATAAGGTTTTGAAGTCGGGAATGCTGGCACTTTCCATTTAGGCAACAGTTCTTCATTCCTGCAATCTAGAGAAAGCAAAGAGAGATGAGGGAGGGAGGTTTCTCACGCTACCAGCGAGATGAATGATCTCAAACAAAGGCCTGAAGCTTCCCCAGACAACTGCCTGCACCCAGGCTGGTGAAAAGCAGCAGCATTTTAGCAGGAAGAGCTTCCCTTCCTCCAGTGTTGGGGTCTGTTCCTCCTGTCCTCTGAGTTTGGAGGAACAGAAAGAAAAGAGACTTTGGAAACTCTCTCTTTAAGAAACAAGCTCTTGTTTTATCGTGGCTGCAGCGGAGCAGTGACAGAGGAGCCACCACCCTGCCTTGCTGCTGCGATAAGGAGTGTCCTCCCAGCCCATCTGCTCCAGGAGACAGGCAGCTCTCAAGTGGGTTTTGAACTCAGCAGCAGATAAACAACGCGGGGAGAGTCAGTCTTTCATGTTTCTGAGCTGCTCTTAAGTGTAACGAGTGGGAGATCTCCCTGAGCCCTGTTCCAGCTGTAACACAAGGGCAATGAACTGGGTACCCAGAGATCAACAAACAGGGGAGACACTGTGAGGTGTTTTGACCATCTAGAGCAGGGCTGGGAGCAGGGGTGGAAGTCAACGTTCTGAGGAGTCTCATCAGCACCTGACTGACCGTGGCCACTCCTCGAGCAGCCGCTGGTGTTTCAGTGCCATGCTGCTGCCAGCGCTGGGCTTTGGGAGCGAGCAGGCAGAGCCACGCTGAGCCTGGCAGGGAGCAGGGTCCTCCCAGGGCTGGGGACACCCGCCTCCAAGAAGTCACCCTGGCTGACACCACGCTAGCTAAATTCAGACCTATCACCTGAGGAACAGGAAAAGCCACTTGAGACTTACTCTTCAATGCCTTTTCCTACAGCCATTGTTTCCCCACAACCCTAAGCTATTATTTTCTGACATTCAAAGCTCAGAGTAAGAGACTCATCAATCCATGGAGTCATCAGAGGCAGGTTAACTGCACAGCTCCACTCACCCTACTCCATCACACCTAGGCCTCATAAACGGCCACCTACAGCACGAACTCCAGGTCTGGCAGAAGGCAGAGAGCCACTTGTTTTCTGGAATTCATCCCTGAAATCCTTCTGTGACCAGGAGTTTGTTTCCAACGCTGCAGGACAAGGGCACTCCAGTTGCTCTGCCTTCACCCCACACCTTCTCTGCCCCGAACACGCCACGCAGCACACTCGTCTGCTAACGCCCTCACGGCTCACGGGCAGCCCAGGTGACATTTCTGTCCAAAAACTGAAGCTACAGAAATGCTGTTTCCTTTCAGGAGTGTGATAGAACAGCTGTAAGCACACAGAGTACCCTGCCAAGATACACAGGAAGCTTATTTATAGCCATGTCCAACCTTGGGATGTTTTCTCGGTTTCATTTTGGGTTGGTTTTGGGTTTTTTTTTTGGTTGGGCAGCTTCTTATTTCTGTGCCATTGAGATTCACATCCCACCCACACCAATTTGCAATCCCTGCCTCACCTAGGACCCAGACAGCAGCTGCAACAATAACACAGGTTAGACAGATGCTACTAAAATTCAGCAGAGGATAAAAAGGAAGCAAAACTGAGGCAGGGTGGCTCAGAGCAGTGTCACAGACAGACAGGGACCCTCGCCTGTCTCCAGGAGTTCCTGCTGTCGCACTCATCAACCCCAGCAAAAAGGGAAAGGGAGGGAAGCAGATATTCCTCTGCCAGGTGAGCCAGTAGAAATGACTTTTTTAAAAAGTCCAACAAATGCAGAATTTTATATTTGGGAGCAGAGAGAAGGAGGAGGAGCTGAGGGAAGGGAGTGACCTGGGAGCAGCTCATGGTCCCGAGCTGTGGGTGGAATTCAGATGCCTCTTACCTGGCTCAGAGCTGCTGCGCGATGGGACTCTAAAGCAGCAGACACGTTTTCTTTTTAGGCTTCTTCTTTTCCACTGGTGTTTTTCTATTTATCTGTCTGACCAGGTCATAAAAGATCTGAAAACAAAAAACACAAACTGAAAAATCAAAGTGATAAAACACTAGGCAAGTGTCAGAAATTGGGCAGGCTGGCAAGCTGCTACTCCTTCCTGGTGGCTGCAGTCTTACAAATTAAATTCAGCTCCATTTATTTTAACATGTTTCTGAAGCAACTGCCTGTGGAACAAGAGAGCACAGAGCTCACACAAGTGTGCAGAACATAAGGGAGCTGTAAACTCATATCCTGCAGGATGCAGCTTTCTCCTTCAGGTTGTATATGACCAAAAGCTTCATAAGAGCATGGCAAAGAAAGAGCAACAAACCACTTGCTTTGGAAAAGTGGGAGAAAAGTGGGAAATTACAAAAGGTTTTTTAGAAGACAGACATAATATCCTCAAGGATCTTCTCCCTGGGCTGATGCACTGCTACACCAGCAGCAGCACGTTCTCCCTGCAGGGAGAGGCATCCCTTTTCCTTGGCTTTCACCTTCAAAAGTGACTCCATTCTCCCACTGCACAGGACACATTTAACTTCCCTCTTTGCTAAACAGATTCAAGCTGTTAATTACTTCACCTTTTTGCCTGATCTAATCTTTTCAGTTTATTAATAAAATCAGCAAGGAGAAGCAGAATATCTGCCCTGAACTCAGACATTTCCAGAAGGGGACGATTACAGGGGCCTCTTCAGCTTCAGAGACGAGTTTCTTGTGAACTCTTTGGCTGCGAGTTATTTTCCCAGCAATACTCAACCCATTTATAGCAAAATGAGCTTTGCAAAAATGCTTGGAGCAGGGTCACGGTATTGAGGAGAAATATTTAAACCTTCAGAAAGCTCCACCCTTGTCCTTGTTTACTTTTTTCCTTCCTGGAGTGGTTGACAGCTCACAAACTCTTGTTGATTCCAAGGAAATTCAGAAGACAACGGAACAGTTCATAACCAACTGCAACAACTGGAAATTTAAGATTTTCCAGCTATTACTTACATGAAAAAGCACCAGTGCACAGTTAATTAGTTTCAAATGAAATGAACATTAGGGTGGCTTTATTAATCTCTCATGTCAAATATTTTAAGACTACTCCTTTATTAAGCTTGTTGCTAGTTTTCTACTGTCAGCCTCAGGCAAAAGCAGTTTGTACTCTCCAATGGACATGGCCAAGATGTTCAAAAGTGTATTTTTCTGTAGGATAAAAAAGGAAATTCAAAAGAAAATTTTTCTGTAGGAGAAACCAAGGAGTGAAGGACATCTCCTATGTTGATGTAAAACAGCTTTCAGTATTTAAGCCTTTATAAACAAGAGCCAAGATGATTTGAATGTGATTACAATATGCAGGAGGAGTCTGAATTTCTGCAGGCAACAACCCTCCCTGCTCTGGCAAACAAGGTCCTTGAATATTTTGAGGTAGATGCCTCTCAGCTTCCCAGGGCCAGGTAAGGGAAAAAAACTCCCTCTGAAAAAACCCTCAGGTAAGATCAAACCCCGAATTTGTTGTACTCCATGGTGATCTGTTTGATGACTGAGCCCTTAAGTTTCTTCATCAACAGTCGTAATTTTACTACAGCTCAGACACACACACACACAAAAAACCCCTCCTGGCAAGAGTCTGGCTCAGTGAGCTATATTTACCGGGCGAGATTAGTGCACACCACAGCCAGGCTAATCCCAGGCACGGACGCTGCAGTTCACGCAGCCTGGAGCTCCCTTTCCTCTCCGCCGGGCAGACGCAGCGCCGCGCACGTCCCGCCAGCTGCCAACTGAACCTGGGCCCAGTCCAACATCCCACTGCTCCTGCTTATCACACAGCCTCCTAAATGGTCCCAGTTATCTCCTGGCACTAAGCCAGCTACGCTCAACAGGGTCACCTTAGCTTTTGTGGTTGGAAACCTGGCCTCTGTCACAGTCAGATAATTCACAGCAGAGAATAAAAACTTGGTGGCTGATGACAAGCAGAGCTCCCTCAGCAGAACTGCACTACCTCAGGCAGCAGCAGAAGGCACAGGGATCACAGAGGTGCTCCTCATTTAGACACAGGAACTGCTAGGATGGATGTGTTTGCACAGGGTCTCAGCAGTGGCTTAGCCAGAGGAGGACTGCGATGGGCTGTCTGCTGGAGCAGCCAGGCGTAGCAGGAATGTGAAAAGCAAATACTTTCAAAAACAAAGCCAACACTACACAACATGGCATGTACTACAATGGGCATAATCCACGTTCTGAATAGCTAACAGCAGTTATCTCGAAAAAGTATAGTTTCCAGATAAAGTTTATCTAAGCTGAGAGTCATCCAGTTAACTGGGCTTACCCAGAACCCTCTGCTGTTCATGTCCTCTGACACTGGCTACGGAAAGCACTTACCTGGAAAAGTTACCCACCCTTTACAGAGAAAAAGGAGCAGATCTCTTTAAAACAAGCACAAAGCAGGAGCTACACACACTGCATGGCAAGCCCTTCTTGGGCTGATAGTTCAGAATCATCCTGATGAAGAAATCCATGAAGGACCATGCGTTGTCTTACTGTGGCATTCACACTGAAGTAGGAAAGACAAGGGACCAGGTGACAGTTACCTCATTAACGTTGATTTTCGACTTTGCAGACGACTCTAGAAAGGCACAGTTACACCACTGTCTGGCTAAGTTTTGCCCCTGTTCTTTGCCCACCACACGCTCTTCCTCCAGGTCACACTTATTGCCAACCAGAATCATCGGAACCTGGAGAGGAGACAAGCAAGAACAAGCCACACATCAGCAAGTGAAGGTACAACGTGGACTGTAATGCCAGGGCTTAGGAAGGCATGTGAGTGAGGAGGGGGTGGAAAAAACACAATATAAACAGTATGAAAAACAATAAAAATCAGCAGCTCAGCAGAGCTCACAGACTAGACTGGAATTTAGGTATCTGCTGGGAAAGGGTTGAAGAAAGTCCATACTAGAGACACCCGGGTTCTCTAAGGATTAAACACGTGGAGGACACCCTAAAACCAAATGGTAATACTTCAGCACAGTCTCAAGTTAGTAAAGATTTATTTTCTGGGCTCTACATCCAACACCACTCCAGTAAAAAACCTAATTTACTGCTGAAATGCCAAACTGCCTGCCAACTTAGCCTGTTTTAGATAACTGCACACACAGCACGTGTTCCAAGACACACATTTCATGTTTCAGCCCATTTGACCTGTCTCATCAAACCATTGTCAAGCCACACAACAATAAATGGAAGCACCTTTGAAAAGCACTGCCCTGGATACAGAATAAAAAGGAATATCCCTGTGCAGACAAGTATTCCCACAGCCCCGTGCACAAGAGCACCTGCCTTTCTCATCTCGATATCACACTACTGACACGTTCTGCACACACACAGAAAAGCAGATGCTCACTGCAAAAGGCACAAACACTGTGCTTGATATTTACTAGCTCAGAATAATGAACATTTCTAGCCAGTGACCACCCAGCAGCTCAGCTCCTGGAAGGACACCGCTTGCAATAAATAATCTCATGCAATATTAAAACAAACATCTCATACATGTTCAAAAGATTCATCATACACCCATGACACAAACACAGGGAAATCATTTGTTCAAGTCACTGATGAAAGGACATCTGCCCCTCTCCTTAAGCTGCTGGGTGAGTCACCTCACTCCTTCACAAGGAAGACAGTGCCTTGGGGAAACCATATTCCTTGGGACACCTCCTCCAGGAGAACACAGAAATCTAACCCCGCAGGAAAACAACCTTGGCTGTAGTAAATGTTTATTCCTGAGTGTTTGCATGAGGCTGCACGGAAAGGAGGGGTCCCTGGGACAGCCCTGCCCCAGACAGCTCGGGGCAGGAGAGGATGAGTAGCTCACCCGTTTCTCACCAGGCTGTGACTGTATTTGCTTGGTGCAGCGTGCAGAGCCAAGTACAGTTTGCACTCACTAAGTGATAAATCAGAAAGCAGCGGAGTAATCGCTGGTCAGTGTAAGCAGCAGGAGACTTCCTCTCATCAGTTATGTTTAGATACTGAGTTAAAACTCTTTCAGGGGAAAAATCAGGCAAAAATAGACTAAATGCAGTACTAAGACATCTTAGAAATAAAGCCCTGATGTGTAATTTCAGAAGGTTTTCTCTGCTTCTCATGCAGTCTCTGCCATGGCTGCAGCCCACCAAGATATCACAAATAGGTAGAAAAGACCTGAAACAAGCAAACAAAAAACACCCCAAAGCACACAAAAAACCTCCGTAACAACCCACAAAACCAACACTACCCTGCCCTCAGGTGCCACTTCCACACCTACAAGAGGAGGTCAGAGCGCAGTCCCAGCCGCTCCTGTGGGACCCTTCCCCAAGGACCCTGCAGCTGGGGCACCCAGCCCCGCCCCACACGGCTCCCCAGCTCCAGCCCCACACGGCTCCCCAGCTCCAGCCCCACATGTTCACAGCCAGTTTGGGGACAAACACGCAGTTCAGGACTTTCTACACCTGCACATCGTGGGTTAAATATCATTTTAATGTTTGCTTTTACAGCCTGCATCCCTCAGATCCGAGGGGATGACACAGCCAGAGCTAAGGAGGATTTTCAAAGGCCAAGCACAGCAGGACCTGCGGGACACGGCAGCGCTCTGCCTGCGCCCGGCCGCGGCAGCATCCTGTTTGCCTCACGCTGTGCAGAGGCAGAAAAACCCTAAAGAACTGCTGATAATGGGTGTGCACCCACTCCACTTCCTGAAGCATTTAATTCTCTGAACAGAAAACGAGTCCTTTCCAGCTGGAAAATAAATCATTATCCGCTTCCTCTGGTCATTTACAGCACACTATGTTTTTAATCTACTTCAGTGTTAGTATTTGTAGTCTCTTCCCAATTCAGCTACACTAAAGATTATTTGTTGTTTTTAAAACTCACAGCCATGCTGATTAGAAAATGATCACATTTTTATTTTTGAGAAATAAGTTTTACTTATTACATTAGAAACCTGAAGTCATGATACAGATGAATCAAATCCAAAAAAGCTTATTTCACATCAGAGACCAACAGGGTTTTTACAACTATATCAGCTTAATCCCATTCTTTACAGTTTTCTAGAGAAATTTCCTCATACCAAAAAATGAAAATATGTTTTGAACATATTCAGCAAAAAAATAAAGTCTATTAAGTTGTGAAACAATAGGGGAACAAGTGATGCTTAGATGGGTAAACAGCAAAGCTTATAAAGACATGCAACTCTGTAAGGTTATTTCAAAAGGTTGCTCATCACAGAGCCAAAAGCAGAGTCTGACTAACAACTAGCTTTTGATCATTGACTACTTCATGCAGGAGACTGGAATTTAAACTTTGTTGGACATACATAATTTAACTGTTTAAGTACTGGGATTCTACAAGACACATTGTGAAACTAAGCACAGGAAGGACTGCATTTCCCTAACTCAGCAGTTAAAAAATGTTCTCAGGCTGGGATTCAACAAGTAACATCCCTCTAACACCAAATAAATACATGCATTTTTAATAATTAAATCAAATCACTGAAGTAAAACCAAAAGCAACAGTCTCCATTGTCCCATGGACGTGACCAGCTTACGGTGCAAATTCCCCTCCGGCGAGCGCAGCCGAGCGCAGCGCTGGGCTCTGAGCAAGAGGCTCATAAAGGCCCCGTGTCCCCAGGGATTTGTGGATGTGTAATCCCCACCTACATGAAAATCAGTTCTGCAGAAACAGAAGTTCAGCTTGTTAAACCAAGGAGGGAACCAAAGCCATTCAAAGCAAGGTAATCAGGACAGGGAGCAACGACATTCCAAGAGACAGCAGCAGCCCTCAGAGGGTGTCCTCAGCCACCACAGGCTCACCCTGCTGCATCTTCCTGGGTGGATATTTAAACACAACACACATGGCTTACCAGGACCTCACCTAAACTGGTGTCCCAGCCCTGCTGACCCATCCACACCACTCCTCCAGCCCCAGTTCCAGCCCTGCTGACCCATCCACACCACTCCCCCAGCCCCAGGAGGAGCTGACACAACGCGAAAGCATCGATGTCAAAGGCAGTAGCTACTTTTAAAGCTGTCAGTGGGAAAAAATAGGCAATGTTTTCCACACTCCTCAGGGCAAACCCTTGAATACATTACCAATGTTAGGCAAAATAAATAAATAAATAAATAAATAAATAAATAAATAAATAAATAAATAAATAAATTCAGCTTTTTCTGGAGGAAGCCTACACCAAGAGAGACTTCCCACATGTCTCCACCAGCCACATGGCTACCACAGCAAAAGCCACCAGCAATCTCACCTACATCACACGCTTAGAAATGGAAAGCCCACCAAGGAGTTCCAGCTACAGGAGTTGTGGTCTGAGCTGGAAATACAGTCAATAGTTTTCTTCTGTCAAACAGGTCTGAATGCAAACTATCCTCATGTAATTTCCCTTATTTTAGAAAGGGATTTAAACAATGCAGATAACAACCTTGCATCACTACCTTTAATGATTTAATACACACAAGTGCATGATCTCCTCTGGGTTACAGGTTGTGTCAAATGACTGAAGGAACAAAGAGAACTCTCCAGTATCGTTATGCTCTTTAGCAGGTGTTGGGCCTCAAATAAATAACAAACAATGCTAAGGAAATCTTCTTCAATACAAAACATTGCTACACAGTAAAGAATACTCTTAGAAATAAATTTTGCTCATAAATGCTTATTTACAAAAACATTTTAAACATTGGCAAAGGGAAAATACTCACATCTTCAGTGTCCTTAACCCGTAAAATCTGCTCCCGCAGGTCCTGTAAGTCGTTAAACGTGGACTGTGCTGTTATAGAATATACTAGTGCAAACCCTTGACCATTCTTCATATAGAGATCTCTCATTGCTGTAAATTGCTCCTGTAATCAAATATTTTTAAAAGTAATTAGCTAGTGAATGCAGCTAATGAACATTTACAAAGGAACACTCTTATTGTAATGGACAAGTATACAGCACCATACAGAGGCAGTTACATTTTTACCCCTTACAGAGATCCACTGAAGCATGCAAATTTAATAAAAGCATTAACACATCACTTTCCCTTTGTCTTTTTCCCCTGCTAGTAGAGAAAAAGGCTTCTTGAAAAAACAGGAAAAAGATCAAGAGCAGCAATAAAAATATATCTGCAGACAGACTGCTGTATGCCCTGAACCGCAACACACGGTGTGAGGATTTGCTTGACAATATTTTGTAGCAATCTTTCATTTATTTTCTGATATGGCGTTAAGCATAAGTCTGCCATCAGACCAATTCCCAAGACAACAAATATGGACTGGAAATTCAATTTCTCCTCTAACTATATTGAAACAGGCCAAGGTGTCACGTATTTATGATTTATTGTGAGCACGACTGCGTGGGAAGGCTCTGCCTGGTCACCTCTGAACACATGCAGTTATCCTGTATTCATCCCTAGCATGAACGTGGCTCAAAGGTTCAGTGAAATGCAAGGGCAGGCTGGAAAATCTGTAGCAGATCAGAGCTGCCTTTGTCCACGCCTGTGAGAGAAAGCTTCACCAGATCCGTGTAACAATGATTTCTGCTTCCACGCCTTCACACTGCTGTTGATAGGTTTTATTTAGAAAGCTTTGAAAATTAACTTTTAGGAAGCATGTCCTCCCGCTGTGATGTGCACTCAGCCATCACCAGGTCTGTTTACTCAGTGACAGGACTCTGCAGGACAGCAAGTGACATTGGTGTGGCAGAGGGAGTCGCTCCGTGTCTGCCTATTCTGGCCCCTGGCAAAATTAACGTGTAAAACTCTCCCTTATCAGAATGCTGATAGTGGGATGATGGTGAATGGCAAAGGAGAGGTGAGTGGCACAGGATGCACCAACCTTTGTGTGCCAGTACTGGGGTATGGGCTGGGGAACGGGTTCACAACACTGCTGGCAGGGCTGCAGAAGGCTCAGTCACCACACTGGGTTTTGGGTTAATTAACAAACCTGCCCAATTTAAATTTTTGCAGCTGATCTACTGTTTTCACTTGGTCACAATTATTATACACAATTATAGGTTCTAATCCTAACATCTGACCTCATTCTTAATAAAGAAACTCTATATTAGAAAGAGGAGTTATACTCACTGTCCCTGCTGTATCGAGGATTTCAAGCATACACTGTTGACAGTCTACTTCCACTTGCTGGGAAAAAAGGGAAGAGACAAATGCAGTTAAAACTAAAAAGTCTGAAATGAGACAGGCAAGAGGAATATCAGCTTAATTTTTACTTCTGCTGTAAAGACCTCTGTATGCAAGCCAGCCACCTGCACTAAGAGGGGATTAATTACACTCCAAGCCAGGCATTTGGGTCAGCTCACTTATGCCTCAGGACCCCATCAATTATAAAGGCCTAAATGAGCAGCTCGTTACAAACATCTCAGCTTAAGTGAGATAAAATCCACTCTTACAAATCAAAGGACCTTAAACTTCACTTTTTCTTTGCTGCTGGGGGAGAAGGAAGTAAGGAAGAAAAGAATAAGTGAAATATCTAGTGATCCTCCCAGTTCGGCTTAGCAAGTCTTCCACTCCCTGAGAAATGTCTCAGATCCAATGAGAGCAATTCCAGGAAAGACAAATAAATTTATCATCAGAACTCATACCACAATTTAATTTCATTATCACAGGCAAGAATGTTAAAAGTTTTCTGGTTTGGTGCCTTTAATGATGGTAACATTTGTGCTAATCTGTGAAACAATGGGTTCCTTGACATCAGCGAGTGAAGAAAGCGGCTCTGTTGACAGAATTGCCTAACGTGACCGTCAGGGATCCTGACAAGGCCTTTTGCTCAGCAATTACAAGCCTGCATCCAGAATGGCTGTAAAGAATTTTCTATGCCTTCAAATCAAGCAGAATGCATTTGAAATAAATGGCAAAACAGCCATTCCCAGAAGAAAAGAACAAAATGCAACTGCTGTGCTACAGCAACACAACCTACTGTGGTGACTGGTGTGTATGTGTCCTCTGGAATAACTCCTACAGATATCACAAACACAGCAAATACCGATATCTTTGTGTTTGGAAGTAAGAATCACATGTCAAATTACAGCATTTAGCTTAGTTTTACTAGTAAGCTAAAGTACCAGCTTATACTCTGTAAAGCCAAAGGAAACTATCAGCATGAAACCATTTCCAAGAGTGCTGCTTTTCTGTGCATCGCCTCCTTGCTGTGGTTTGATGCAGCCGTTAAGATTTTCTCAGATAAAAAAAAACCTCTCTCATTCTGATAAGCTTCTGTTGCATTATTATAAACAAGCAAAGTGAGACTTGAAAGAAATAAAAATGTTATTTTACCTTTCTGTATGAATCTTCTATTGTTGGGTCATATTTTTCAACAAAAATTCCCTGAACGAACTGTACAGTCTGGGGAGAAAGGCGAGAAGGAAAATATTAAACTGAACACGACCAGTAGCACTCACCAAGAAGTACTCTATGAACAAGTAACCACATAAAAACTTCTCAAAACTGCTGTCAAAATTAAAGAGTGGGACCAAAGAAAGACACATGTATTTTCAATTTTTTAAAATAAAATTTGCATAGTTTCTGTTGTTTTAAGACTCACTTTATTCAAACATGTTTTCAAAACCTTTTTTAAATGCAAATTGCTTGCTTGCTTTTTCATAAAAGATGTCCTCAAACAGACCTCTACTTCAGCACCTGTGGCTTCAGAATAAAAATCACCAAATAGGGAAGACTTGAAATCTAATCAGAAGAACTGGCAATCTGTACACTGGGGAAAATCCACATTTCAGTTCAATCACAGAGTTACAGTGGAGCTACTCTGGATCACGCTCCCACTGCACAGGCATATTTCAGAGCAGCAAGATAAATCTGGAGTGTCTCCAGGTACCCAATTTGTATTAAACCATTACAGAAGGAGACATTATTCATTTCAAAGAGGAAGTCTGTCTTCCCCTATAAAAGCAAACCTACTCTAAACATGTCCCATCACGCTGTCACTCGGCTGTGGCCCATCTCTGGACATCCAGGCTCTGTTCGTGGCGTGCTCTGGCTCCTGCCAGTCTGCAGCTTCACTTGTGCTTTGCAAGACAAACTCTGAATTTCCTTTTCACCCCACATCCCCTTGCTCTTACCCACCATAATCTGTAATAATGATGTTTGTAAAACAAGGTGGTGTTTGTTTGTAAAACTAAGTGTCTCTCTAAAAATCAACAAACTCACCAATTATCTTTCGTTCATTGAATTTTCCACAAGTGTTTTTTTTAACACCAATTCTGTGAAGTCACCACCTGTTTTGAGAAGTCATGTTTTGTTTGGACAGAAGGCTGAGATTTTCTGCAAGAGGGCTCAGGTTTGTCACACAAGTACTTGCAAGCCTTCAGAGTGGCACATGCCAGGTACAGGGAGACATCTCGCTGCACGCAGTTCCTCAGGGTTTGCTTTCTTTTAACATAGGAAAAAATATTTCTAGTATAACCTCACTTAAAAACCATCCTGTATCACTAAATAAGTCCATTTTACACTCTAACAATCAAAGCCTTTGCTTCTCCAATATTTTCTGGTCACACTGAATGGTTGTCCCAGTCTGCCTTTCAGATAACAGATGTCAGCAAAATCATTATAATAAGGTAATTTGGGGGTTGTGTGTCCCAACTTCAGTTTCCAGTTTTACACAGGACTATGCACAACTGGATAAGTTTGGTAATCCTGTCTACCTGCTGCCTCTCTCATTAGAAATGGTGAGAAAACTACCACAGAGCAAACACTTGTAAAGAAGTTGCCAAATAACTGTGCTTTAATAACTATCAGGCTTTTCTGCTATGCTGCCATCATCACCAAAGGGCACAATCAGCACCACAATGGCACAGAAGAGTTAAAACAAGGAGGATTTTCAGTGAAACAACACCATATTGTAATCTACCCTCAGACTGTAAAAACACAGAATTGAAAACAAACACCAGCCTCTTTGTTAGACATTTTAGTTTATACAGGTCAAAGAAAGACGTTTTAAAGTGACCTCCATACTATTTTAAATCCCACTTTGTAAGCTCTCCTTGCTAATTCTTGTAAATAAGTAGACAGTCACCTTGAAAGCTAAATATTATGCACTCTTAGCTAATTGGCACTTATTGTGTCCTGTTATAAACATAATGTATCAATGCTGCATATGAATTATAATATATGCTTACTTAGCACCCAGACTGTCAAAAAGCATTTAACTTTTGTGTACCAGACTAAGTATTTGCATTTCAGCTTTTAAAAAGGCCAGTGATGGATGCTGACTCAGACTTCACCTCACAAATAAGGAAATTCAAGTATGTCAGATGCTGAATAATTTTTTTGTACAGCATACTAATAAAGTGCCTTATTTTACCTAGTGAGTCTTTCATTAGTGCATAACAAAAGCAAGATAATCAAGAGGATGCTAGTGGAAAAAGTAATACAGATTGCTTAAGCTGCTGTGGAAGGAAATGTTGACACCTACATCTTGTAAAGATTAGGATGGGATCTCTGAAAGAGAACATCAAATTTGATACATAATTGAATACTCTTTCCTCCTGTTCATCTGGATTCTGAAGGTGACTTACCAAGATTATTAGCAGCCCATTTCAGCAGAAAAAACACCAGGGCAAGAAGCAGCATGAGCAGCTGGTCAGCTATCATCACCTTCTGTGCAAAGGAACACGGTGTAGTTCCTTGTTTAGATCACTTTACACTTGACCAGTTCTTTGCCTTTCTTGTTGGAGAGAGCTGCTTGACTGATGTGTGATAACCAGGTGACAGCAATCTCTCTTACAATGCTTCACTATCAACTCTGCTATGTAAACCTCTTACTGGAAACAACACAAGCACTTAAGGAGTGCAGAGTGTCATCAGTCTGCTTATCCCTCTGCACTGCACGTGCTGGGAGGTGACTTCTTGTTCTGCCTCGTGTTTTCAGGCCAGGCTGCTCACTTGGGTTCTATCCAGGATAGAAAACACACACTCTTCAAGGTACACAAGGCTGCAACCATCACTAACTCACTGCCACACACAGCAAGGCTTCATTCACTGTTCCACTGGGGGTTAGGCTTTGAGTAACTGGACCCAGCTCTTGTCACAGCAATTAATCACCTGCTGCTTCTCCAAAAACACGACACACATTCACAGCCATGTGTCACTACACATGTTAACAGTAACACAAATATCCCAACACATTTAATGAGCACTGTCTGCAGTAAGAGGATGATTTTGAAGTTGGTGTATGAGTTTCAGAACTGCTTCCCAAAACTCACCAAAGCGGATTTCCCCACACCTCCTGAACCAAGGACCACCAGCTTGTACTCACGCATGGTGTGGTCTGTTCAAACAGTGATGACCTGGGAAGCAGGGAAAAAAGCCAACAGTTAAAAGCACACCTGCACGTGCAAATTTAGGACACTCTGGGAAGTAGCACCACACTCCCCTCTCCAAACACTCCTGAGAATAAAAATCTCTTTAGTAACAGCTGTGGTTGTTATTTTTCTACTTGGGCACTCAAGTTTTGATGGCTGCTCTGACAGGCCCTGGTTTATACAAGATGCCCAGGACCTGTGAGCCTGCCAGTGCCCAGGGAGGAGGAGGAGGATGAACACACCATGGTACCAACACAGCGCAGCCACAGGCGCCCGCTCCCAGCTGCGCCGAGTAGCACAAGCTCAGCATTTTATAGCAAAAAACAACGAGTAGTGGACAAGAAAATTAGACCAGAAAGATGCAAGTAGAGAGGTTTACTTCTCCCACCCACCCCCAGCAGGGAAGGATTTAGGTCAGTGTTTTCTCTCTGGAAAAGGTCAGGCCTAACTCAGGCTGCCAAGGCAGAACCTCTCTGCTCGCCCAAGCAAGGACTCTGCCTTTTTATGGAAATCTTGCAACTCCCTCAACTCGCTACGCAGCACCAGAAAACTGCTCATTCTCACCACGACTCCCTGACAAATAAGGCAAATGACAAAGCTGGTGATAAACATTTTACACTATGTTTACATTATAAGCCAGGCTGGGCTGTCCCTATCAACGGAGCTCGAGCAAACAATGACCTCAGCAGCTAATTATCTTCCCCTCTTCCCCCAGCAAGATAGCGCTTTCTTCCCAAGTAAGGCTTCAGAAACACGAGTGCTATGAGGCCAGGCAAGCTGCATTTCTCCAAGGCATTTCAAACTAACGTTGCCACAGGATTTATGGGTTCACTGGCTACAGCTCGAGGATTGCTTTAAAAATAAAAATGTATTCCAAGATGTTTGATAGAGAAATGTACCACCTTGTCGACTGCCATGAACAACAACAGTCTGCAAAGAACAGGGATTGTATTTTTAGCTTTGCAACTGTGGACAACTCTGTGACAATCTGTGTCTCAAGTTTATATAATCATTAAATCAGGACAGGGGGTTTTTATCATTTAAATTCCCAAGGGAAAGCTGTAAAACAGAGAGTCAAGAGGAAACCCATGTGCTGCCATACACCCATAGCCAGTCCCTGCCAGGGCTGCACCATCCTGCTCTGAACCCTCAACCACAGATTTATGGTCTATATGTGACACAAAAACCAGTGTGAAGAAAAATAGAAAAATCCCATGTACAGCTGCAGAGAGGCTGACAAATTCTGCAACCAGTCCAGCAGAACTTTAAGCTCGTTTTTAAGTCACAAGAACAGAAATACAGGCTCGTCTGCCTCTGATGAGGTTCTCTGCTGCAGTCACGTAGCCAAGCTGCCCTCCCCTCGCCCAAGCCTTACAGGGGGAATAAAGCTGAAGCTATCAGCAGCAGCCCAGAGTTTTAAGCACCCTGGGGTGGTTTTTCTTCAGCTCTTGAAACCTGCATGAGCTGCAATTGCTCAACTTCATAGAAATTGTGAAACTGAGTCAAACTGAAAGGGATTTTCCAGAATGGTAACTCTGAGTATCTAGAAGCAGAGCAAGCAATGTCTATGAACTCTAGTTATGTTGGCAGCTGTAAGCTCTTCTGCTTGAAAATTTCCCTGAGAAGTAACATTCACTTCCTTTCTTTCAAAAATCACAATTTTGGATGGGAACAAGAGAGAGGAATTCCCATTAGCAATGATTTTCCCATGATAATCCTTAGAAATTAAAAGGTGATGCATTTTTTATAAAGTACAAATGCAACTTATTGATCCAGTTCATCTGCCTCTCCTACAGCTCCACAGTCTGCTCCACCCAAGAAAACCCAGAAAGCAATCAAGCTAAGGGTTAAATTTAGCTGTGAACTCTTTCACTTCTTATTTATAGTAAAAATACTTGTGGGAAAGTTTCAGCTGGGAGCAGTACAAGACTAACTTCTCATTTCTTCTCTGCAGTATTTGCTGATTTTTTTTTTTCAGGTGCAACAGGAAATCAAGATCCTGAAGCGCAGGAGCCTTATTACTGTAAACCCCACACGCCTTAATTATCTTGTAGCTCTTTCACAAGTATGTTAATGTTATCTGTTTATACAACATGAATAGAGTGCTCAAGAAATTACTATGCTGCATCCCAGCCAACTTTTCATTTGGCAACTGTTTATGCCCACCTAAATACAGTTAGACACAGTAGCATTCATTTCCATCCAGAGCTCTGTGTAGTGGAGCTGCATGCTGAGAGGCAACGGCTACGTTTCAAAACGGAATTAGGGGCGTTAATTGCTTCTTTCGATTCAAGAAACGAGTATGATTGCTAAGGAGTGTAAAAAAATAACTTCTAGTGTTGTCATAGATGTGGTGAAACTGGTTTCATTAGTTCTGAATGCTGTGGTGCAAAAATAAAGCCAAAGCTGAGTATGTCTCCCTGCTCGTGCTCCCTTTCCCCATACCCACAGCCACCCAGGGGCATAAGCCCCAAACAGCCCAGCTCTTTCCTGAAGAGTGAAGGGCCCTCCCCTGTGAACAGGTGAATAGGTGAAGAAAAGATGCAGGACATTTGTTTTAATATCTAAAAATGAAAGGCAGTGCAGGCAGGATGGCAGAAGGATCTCCGAGAAGGAGCAGCAGACGGATACAAACACAGATGAAGCTGTAACCTGAAACGTGGCTCCAGCACCAGCTCACCTGCATCTTTACTCAGCCAAGTACTCACACACTCTCTTAATCTCTCACCCTGCTGCAACTGAATCAGGGCACAAAGCAGCAAAGCTTTCGGGGTATTTCCCAACCAGTGGAAGGAGCCAGGCAGAGGCTGCGGGGAGGCTGGCGTGGGGAGAACGGCCAAGGCCCTTCAGCAGATAAACCTGGCACAACAATTAGCTGCTCCTGTTACAAAAGTTTTACCAGCTCATCAAGAAGTTTCTGATTTTGGTAGTGGGGAGAGAGAAGCACAAACAAAGCAGACTGGGTGCAAGAACATCACGGTAACTCGAAGTGTGAGGCGCGCCCTGTGAAACGCGAACGCCCGCGTCCAGACTCCTCCGGCTGACCAGGGCGGTTGCATCCCTCAGCTCCCCCTTCCTCCTCCAAACACCGAGAGAGCTGCGAGTAACAGGAGGTGCAGATGTGCTGCTCGGTGTGAGGAACACAGTGCTAAGAGCACGTGGTCTGATGCTTTGCATAACTCGATGAAAGGTTGCCCATAACTGACGGCACAATCCCCATTAAGATGATAAAAAACTAAAAAAGAAAAACCAAACTAAAAAAAAAAAAACCCAAAACCTAAAAAAAAAAATAAATCAAAGCAAACACATTCTTGACTCAGCCTTAAAAGCTGTGGGCTGCAATCCTAGGTTTGTATTTTGTACAACAGCAGGGGACATCAAGAAAGACAGAACACAACTTCAGAGTTTCTTTTCCCCACTACAGGAAACAAGGTCCAAGCAACTTATTTTAAACAATACATTATACAATTAACAATTACCAAATTTCCCCAACTGCCAATGTTTTCAGTCAGTAATTTAATTTGAAATATATTGAGAATACTAAAAAACTCATACCTTGGCATAAAAGATCTCTCATCAGTGTTAGCAGCCCTGCTGAAGGTTTTTCCAGACTCCCTACAAGGGACTGAAAAAAAAAAAGAAAGAAAAAAAAAAAAAGGAGAAAGAATTAATCATTTTCCAAAGGACAGTGTACATCAGCATCAGTTTCAAACCAAAACATGCCTGTTACAAAATTTGCTCTTTACTTTATCAATTGAGATCTACGCAATTTCTGAATACCCAAATCAAATTACCTTAAAAACAAGAACTTCAGCACAATTTAACCTCACCTCTGGGACAGTGAAAGACTGGGGGGGGTTCAGTTGGAAACCAATAGCAAAACATAGTTTCTACTTGATTAAGTAATTAAAAAACCACTTTACAAACTGGACTCGCGGTTAAGGTGTCACAGGGAGAAGCACTTCTCTCTTCTTAAGCACTGTTTTCAAATCATTATCTAAATAGCTTGTCTGTTGTTTTCTTTACATCAGTTTTTACTGGATTTATGCAAAGTTGCCACCCCTGCCCCCAGTCCCCTGTACCTGTTATTTGATGCCTGCATTTGCAGAAAGTTCAGGTGCATTTCCAAAGTCTCACTTTTCCCCTTTCCTCTGGCGATGCCTTCTACCTCCATACCCTGGATTTCATCCCCAAATACATACTGACAGCCATCCTCTCTCAGTTTCTGACCACTCATTGTTCAACTAACCCAGGAGTGGAAATTCTAAAGAACAGTTCAATGACCAATTCCCACCCAAAGCTGACAGGATCCGGGCTCCCACATCCCTCCTTCCAACTCATCTGAAACTCCCTCCCCGCCACCGTCGCCCCTGCAGCACGCCGTGGGAAAGCGCTACCCCAGAGACCCGGGGAAATGTGTTTCTGAAGAACCAGCTCCAGATCACAGATCAGCAAAGAGATTTAAAACTGAGTCAGTACTAAATGAGTCAGGCGGCCACGGCCGGACCGAGAGGCGAGGGGGAGGCAGGGCAGAGGGGGAGGCATCTGCTCCTCCACCGCCGCAGCCAAGCGCTCGGGCAGGCGCTGGCGTTCCATGGCAGCTGAAACGGGGCTGGAAATGCCACCAAGGGCACTGGCTGGGCTTCCACTGAGCACTGAGCACACGGCCAAGAGCCAGGTTTAAACAGACACAGTCACATTTCAACAGACTCCATCCATTCTGGCAAACTGGATGAATCAAACCTTCACCCAAACGCTGGCTGCTATGGGTCTCCGAGCACTCCGGAGCTTCCCGTGCTCTCCAGGTTCTTTCCTCCTCTCTTGCAGTTTGCTTTGCCCACAACAAAAAGACAATTTTCCTCTGCAGGAGAGCTGGGTGCTGCTTAAGTCAGATCACCATGTTCCTGGGGACTTTCCCTCCCTAAAATACTCTACAGAACACTCCACTTAGGAAAGACAAACTTGAGGTCAGCCGAAGCCTGCTGGAGGCTGTATCGAGCTTGCAGTGCATTTAAGAGATGAAAACGTAGCACTTTCGACTATCAAGAACGCAGAAGAGCACTGGCCACGTTTAAAGCAGCCCAGCAACCCCGAGTGATTTTAAAGAGGAGAAACCATCACTTAACCGCTCCCCATCGGCATCGCCGTGGTCAAATCCAGTGACTGCTGCCACACCTACAAAGTAAAACTCCTTTATGGAATCCATCAGGTTTCTTTCTTGTAAGAAACACACCACATGTGTGCAAGTGTGCTGTACCCAGCCACCGTGCCGTACCCCAGCCGCCGTGCCGTACCCCAGCCGCTGTGCCGTACCCCAGCAGCCCTGCTGTACCCAGCCGCCGTGCCGTACCCCTGCGGGGAGGCTGCACCCCACGCCAGTGCCAGGCACAGCATCACTCCACGCAGGAAACTGAAGCATCGGACACTGTTGTTTTCAGGGTCCCTCTGAAATGAACCCGGCATCCCATCCTGTACCGCTCCAGCCCGCACGCCAGCCCCATGCTGCAGCAGGATGCAGAGGGACAGATCCTCCTCCCAGTTTTAATGAAATCCTGGTAATTTGTCGTTTTGTTTTTGTTTTTTTTCTAAATGTTTCTTTTTAGCAGCTCTGCATTCAACACTCCAGAGCCATGGGCACATGCCACCTTGTAGCCACAGAAATAAAAATGTTTTAGAAACAGATAATGATGCTGTCATAATCCTTGACAAATATTTTTCTAAATATAGCAGGAAGTGAGCGTACAGCAAAGCAGGGTTCATTCAGGCAGCTCTTGCCGCAAGCATTTGCTTGGATCCAATTTGTACACGCTTGGAAACAACGACTTCTAGTGAAAGCGCTGACACAGCCTCAGCTACAGGGCTGAGGACAGATGACAGCTCAGCAACGCAGACTGCATTTTCACTCGAGAAACACAACGCACAGCCCTGGTTTAAAAAGGGTGAGAGAACAGGAACGGAAAAAAGCGAGGCCCCGAACGAGCACACACCAAACCGCAACGCCAGTTCCTCGAGACAGCGTGAAATGGCCCCTCAAGGCGCGGGTTCTACGGCCCCGCGCGCCGTCAGCCTGACGTGGGAGTTGCTCTTCTGCTGTTCCCTGGAAAGATGCACTGGGATAGAGAAAGACAGGGAAAACTGTCCCTGGGATAGAGGAGAGAGGGGCAGGGAGCAAACACCACTCACTTGGCTTTTGGGAACAAAAAGAGAATAAGCTCCCCCGGAGTGCGGGCCTGCTCGTCGCCCACACCTCCCTGCTTCTAGCTGTGCGATTCTCACATGCGGAAATCAAAATATTTAACATTTCCAAGGGGAAACGTGCTGTCAGCATTTTACAGATTTGGGAGAGAAACACACAGATGTCTGTGTGAACTCCAGCACCTCCCGCCTCGGGCTGGCTGCGATAGCCCACTGGCCATCACTGGCCCATTTCCCAAGAGAGGGGCAGGCTCCTGGGCCATCACAGCACACGTCTGCGTTATTTTTACCCTGGCAGTTAACTACTGATTCATGGCTACTATAAACAAATCTGTTTGATTTTGAGCTTGTAAATGTTCTTCATGCCAGTTTTTTAAGTTACTATAAATCAGGCCAGGAAAAGGAGTGGATTTTTTGTTTTTAAACATTGCTCAATACTCCACCAAAATCCCTTCATTACTCACAGCCGTGTTTGCAAAACAAACTCAAATCCAGCTCCTCTGCAGAGGGAAGATTTACGATGATCACACTTAAACTGACAGATTCCCTTCACAATACAAAAAAAACCAAACCAAAAACCCAAACAAACAGAAAGAATGATACAGTGCTGAAGGTTGGAAACACCACTGGTGGCTTCACCGAGGGCCAGCATTTGCCCGATCACTGGCTGCAAACGGCCAGCGACGCCGCGCTGGTCCGGCCGCCTGGCCCCGGCACTGCCACACACCAGCCCCGCTCACCATCTGCTCCCGAGGCGTTATTTGTTACACACAGTGTTCTAAGGTATTAAATTACTCAATGGATTCGAAAGCACATTAAATACTTCCCCGATATTAATCAAAGCTGTCAACAATTACGCAATGGCTACACGCGAGCTGTGGAAAGATGTCAGGAAGAAGGATGGCGGATCATAATGGAAGGGTGTTTGTCTGCAAACTGCATCATTAATTAACAGACAGCTCCCCTCAAAAGTAACGAGACAAACACTGTCACAGTCCTACCCTGTTAGTTAGCACAGAATTTACTTAAATAATAAAAATCACTGCCAAGGACGCACTTGCCCAGTCCCTTCCCCAGGGCGTCAATCTCCCTGTCTTCAGGGGACACAGAAATCCTCCTCCACCTTTCCTGAGGCCACCAACATCCGGAAAGTGAGAGGGGAAAAAGACAAGACTAAGCAGAAAGCTGCACTTCAGTGTGACTTTAAAGTACAATTTGACAAACTTCCACTCACACAATCCTCAGAGTCTGCCTCTCTTTTACTACTCATTATCACCATCGTATCTGACACTCAAGTAAATGTGTTTTATATATTAATATCTTGTAACAGCATTCATCTTTTATGCATTGTGGCAGGAATCTCACCCTCGATTTTACAATTTTAACAGTAAAACCATTACCATTTCCACTGACTGCTTTCAGCACCAAATCAAACACAAATCAAGGCAGCAAGTGTACAACTAAGCGTGCACATAATCGTGTTGTAGGATGAGTCACTCCCCAACCGTGGAGCATTACTGCTTCTGCAGCACACAGCCAGTCCCTCTGGGTTTATCAGCTTCTCTTCTCCTAAATTCAAGGTAGGCCAAAACCTGAGTTATTTAATGTAAAAACAAGGAAAACACATTGTTTCCAGACATTGCCTAGTCAACCTATTTTATACTTGGGTAACTTCAGCGTTAGAAAACAGGTATTTTGGCCATTCAGAGACACAAGTCCTCCTCAGGGGAAGCCTAAGGATGCTGAAGGACTGAAGCAACTCATAAGTGAGCTCCCATTCCCTACAGTAAGACTTGGGGATTTAATCCTGAACCACTACTGTGCTCAAAAGCATTTTAGGCAAGTAACTATATAAACTGAATTCACTGTGATTAGTGAAAAGTGGAACAATATTTCAACCTTGTAACATTCCAATATTGTCTCTAAAAGAGAGCTGTTCACCAATAATTGGTAAATGTACAAACAAGGCAGCAGCAACATTTTAATAACAGACCTTGTCCAAGTGAGAGGCAATTGCAATTCAGTAATTTAAATCTAAACACATTCTTTGTTTTGTGTTTGAAGTACCAGATAAAAACAAAAAACCACAGGGAGAAGCACACGCAAAGAATAAGGCCAGTGACAAGCCAAATAAGCAAACAGGTACTGGAGAACACGAGAGAAAAACGACATTGCCCTGAGATGTTATCTGAAGTGTTCAACCAAAAAGGCAAGAGAGTGGCCTGCGCATCTCACACACATCCATCCCCACAAGCTCCAGTCCCGCCCGTGTGCTCCTCCTGAACCACATCCAAATCCCCACCTTCTGCTTAATTTCACATCTTCCACAGTGTATCATGAAGGTTGCTGACACAGGGCCAAAGCCATCAAGCCTGGGCTAAAGTAAAGTCCTCTAGAATCAGTCGGCCTTTCTGACTTCTCGTGCTGAACTGGAGCTTGGAGCAAATTCACTGCAGCACAAACAGGCCAGAGAAACAAAATCCTTTGAAAATTGCAGTAATTCTGTACTTTGAAAATGTGATTTTATGCACAAACATATCGAGACTGATCTTCCTCAGTCTGTAAACTTTTCTGCAACCAGTTTCACGCTGAGCTTGCAATTTTAAATACCATCCTGTTTGCCTCTGTGGAAGTGACTGCCTACTCACTCATTTTTAACTGCTCTGCAGCAGCACTCCGGGCGAGGAACGAGACCTTTGGGCAGCTAGAGCTCGCCACGCCGAAACGGCCAATTTATTTTCTGTGCTATTGGTCTGCATTTGTAGAAAGTTGCTAGGGACGTGTGCCAGCCAGACAAAGCCAGGGGAGAGGAAGCCAGGAGCAAAACTCAAAAGACCAACACAGACTGCATCCCCAAATTAGAACAGCACGCTACGTCACTCGCTGCAACGGGCGGCCTCCCCTCCGCGGGGCTGCAGCACTGCTGCAAACTCAATACTAATGAGCACTGATCTGCAAACAGGAGGAAAGGCATCACAGATTTAGGAGAAAATAGGCTTTTTGTCAATTATATATAATAACAGTTTAATAGGAAGTACCATGTAGCCAGACTATGGAAGCAGAGTGGTGCTGAGCCCCACGGCGAATGCCTGTGGGGCAGACAGGCAGCAGAGGAGAGGTTCTCCCCAGCAACACCACTCAGCCATTGCTCCTCTTCTCATCTAGAGCTCCTTGAGTATTTTCAGCAGAGTGGTTTACACAATTCAGAGGAGTTCTCAACAGCTTTTTTTTGGAAGAAGAAAAATATTTCCTTTCCCCCCTTCCTCATCAGCAAAACACGTAAATGTTGAAGGGCATAAACACGAGACACAGGAGCCGTTTACGGGACTTTCTCCATCTGTTGTCTACCACTTCCACAATTTGCCATTGATTTTTAAGTCCTGTAATTTTTTTTTCCCCTCCATTTCCTTCAGTGGAAAAAACGTTCTGACCTTTTTTAATACAGATTAAATTCCAGACAGACTCTAGGAGGCTCAATCATAGCAAAACACCAACTGCATTATACTCAGTAAGAGTAATTTGTGGTGCTGATAGTAGCTTGGCAACGTTCTTAACTGTGTTCTTCCTGGTTTATATAATTAGAGTAAATAAGTGACATGAGGTAGGGAGATTGTCATTGCAATTTCAGCTTACACTAATTATTTTATTTCTGCAGAAATAGTGACCAGACACTGGTCACTGCCAGGATCTGGAATCCAGTTTGTCCTTATTGCATCTCCAGCATCAAAACATTCATGGAGAGACCAGCAGAGCTTCCTCTTGATTAATGTTTCCTTGAAAAAAAATGTAGAGTTTAAACTGCTCTTCAAATATATTCCTATCCATCAGTGATAAACTCTAAGAGTAATATTAAGCCTTTAAAAACACATCACCTGTTAGCATGGGCCACTGCCCAGCTGCTCAGGAGAATGGGGAACTCACAAAATCCAGAAAATGGGAAGATTCTGTAAATGCTACTGGCCAAGCTGCAGTACCAGTGTGTGTGCACACCCTGGATGTGACCACCAGCCCGAGCTAAAGGTCAGGTTTGCATATGCAGCCCCGAGAGGTTTTCACTGCCTTACAAATACTTCACTCTCTATCGTGCGTCAGCCACAAGCAACCAGAGCGCCCACGGTTCCCACGCAACGCGGCCGATTTCACGCCTGCTTTAGCAATGATTTTGTGAATGAAAAGCCCCACTCACCATATGGCCACTTCTTGATACTCCAGTGTTTATCAGTTTAAATAAAACCCCCACAGCAATGAGTATCCACCTAACGAGTACAGCTAATGAGGGCTGTATTTCAGCACTGTGCAGTAGAACTGTCCCTCTTGAAATGCTTTCAGGGCAAGTTTTAAGACTTGGTAGGAACCTGAACAGCAGTAAGTTAAGGTACAGAATTAACTGAAAATAAAGAAAAAGTAACAGTTTAATTACTCCTTATAATGAAATGAAGTTATTTCATATCACACTTAATCCTTCAGCATTCAGCTCAGTCCCTCAATGCTGCTTCCTGCAACCTGGGGGCAGAGGAAGATGGAAAATTAATTTTCTTTTGCAACAAAAATGAAAATTTTTCCTCTATGTGAAGATTTTATCTGAAGGAATAATAAAAAATGTTATTAACATTTCAGTGCTGGAGCCTGAAGGGCATCACAGTGAGAATTTTCAGGCCAGGAGGATCAAGAACCGAACCACTTGCAGATCTGACCTCTGCACTGGGCGTTCTCTGAAGTTCTCAAATCCTCTTGAATCTGTTGGGCTTAAAAGGGCAAAACTTTGTCAGTTCAACCTGGAATTTCCTTTATGGAAAATAAAAGGTGATGCCAATCCCTAAAGGAAATAGCTCTGATAGTTTAAATCAGTTTTATATGAGCCATCTCAGTATTTATAGGTCAAGCTTGAATACAACCAAAACAGATAATTATACAGCTGTCTTTAAACTATAAAAACCAAAAATCATGGGCAGTCGGACTCCTCACGCTCCCAGAAGAGGAGACAACTGTGTTCACCTCCCAAGGAAGGGAGGACACATCCTACAGCAGCTAACAAGATGAGTACCACTGGCATCAGCCAGCTCTTCACCTCATGAACAGGATTCACACAGGAACAAAGAGAGTTTCTATTTCTTGTGTCTTTGCAATGATAAGACATAAGGCAATAGGAAAAAGAAAAATCTCTCCCATATTGGTATGCAAATTTGCTCAACACGCGGCCTGGGGACAGTCACTTCTGACTCTGAGCAAGACCTTACAACTACCACACTTAATTTGAATGTTAATTGCCATTATCTGCAGTTTCTGTGCTTTCCATTTTGGTGAGGACACTTTGCCATTGAAGTTAAAACTCCCATTCAACTGTTTTTTCTGAGTAACTCTACAAACACAGAATCAGCCCTTCCCATGCTCAGGCACCACCACCACCGGGTTTCAAATGCATTTAGGAACTTTGTTAAACCTCTGCCCATACAGACACAGTTCATAGGAACTTGGCATGAAGAGGACAATAAAAGAAGCTGCAGCCTCTCAGTTCTGTGGACATGACTTAGTTTTCCAGACACCTGCTCAAGCTCACTTTAGTGTTGAATTGGCTGGTACTTGATATTGTGTTTATGAGGAGGATTTAGAACAAACAGATCATTTAACAGAGGCTACAAAACAGTGAAATTACAGAAAAAAGGGAAAGACCCACTTTCTGGGAATCACACCATTGAGGAAAGTGCCCTGGAGCATTAAAACATCTGTTCAATCACTTTAAATGAGATTCCTGAAAAAGCTTCATTCTGAATTTGAGTGCATTCTGGTGATCAATATACCAATGCAGTGTATTCACGAAACACAACAAAGCTGTAATAACACTGTAATCCCTATGACTTCAGAAGTGATCTGATGAGTTAAAAGCCCTAAATGCATGAATATTTCATGAGAGGGACTGTCTGGAACTGTTGCAGCCTGTATCTTTAATCTTAATGTTATTTTCAACTACAGTTACTGTTAGAATCCAAAGCAGAAAGCAACAATTGGTTAAATTTATTTTATTTTCATTTGTATTTACTTCATAAATGCATCAAGATTTCTATTCTCTAGGACCTATAACCACCAATGGTTACCCAGCACAGTACTAACACATCAAGTCTAAGGTTAAAGAAGTGCTGGAATGGGACTACTTACACAGAAAGGAGAACTGTGCCAGAAATAACCTTACCCAGTGAACTATGATTTACTTTAAACTATCACGTGGTAGGTGGCATATAAAAAGATATTATTCTGCATGTCAGCTGTCTGTAATGAAAGTTTTCCTCTTTTCAGCAGCCCCTCCCTACAACTTACAAGCTTATTTGCATTAGAGAAAAGAATATTACATAAAAAGCAAGATAAAAGGCACTGCAACCAATACATCCAGCTGAACTGCTCTTCCCACACACTCCCTGCTTTCCAGAGTGAGAGTCTGTTCCAGCTAATGTGTTAAAACGTGTGAGGTGGCTGATTCCACCCAGGTTACTCACCTGGACAGTGCCTGACAGCGGTGTTGTTTCTAGAAGCACGGAGCACTCACACCTACAGCCACAGCCAGCGAGAGCCAGGGATGCTCAGATCTTCCAAAGAGCAGATTTCACAGCTACGAGTTCACACGCAATACCCTCATTTAAATATGACAAAATCACATTTTTTCAGCATTAGAACACTCCAGAACACACAACATCGTTGGATCCAACCAATATTTCAACAAAAACCCCCAAACATTCCAGCCAGCCTTGAATCTGCAGTTCTAGCCACTCACAAGTGAAATGCAACGGTCTGCTTTTCTGTAACGCTCCAGAGAGCGCAGTCACACAGTGAAACCACTGACAATCACCCTGGGTGCTACCAGCTGCAGTGCATTTCCAAAAATCCTCTTTTCCAGGAACTTTTGACAGGGCAACAATTACCTGTTACAGGTGTATGAAGCACCAGGGCAGTGTGTATTTCTGACTGCCTCATTTAAGTGATTAGTAAAGATCTGTTTCAGCCATAACAGCCACTGCTGTGGACATATCCAGACCTTTTGTTCCAGTGCCCCAGATGGGTTTAAATACTTTCCATCTTATCAATATTCAAAATAAATAACAAACTGGAATGACTCAGGCCACCTGCTCAACAGGACTGCTATTGCCTGGTTCCCTGTATTTTCAAAGTGAACAAGCCAAGCCAACCACCTGCAGCCGTGGGCTGTAAACAGCCCTGGAACTTCCTTTTTTGCTGTTTGTCCTACATTACCTGTTTCTTCCCTGTTAGAAAAGCCCCATGGAGGGTCAGACTTTCCCCCTAGATAAAGGATTTTGTTCCTCAAAAGAAAACAAACAGTTTTTAAAACATACTAAGGTCTGCTTTTGTGAGCATCTGGATTTCTCAGTCAGAGGAGTGAAATGTGTGCTTTCACCTGGGCTCACTCGCCACTACAGCAGCACTGAGGCAGTGCCTGTTCAGGTAGAGCCGGTATTTCCCAACACCCAGCACCCAGTACCTGCTGGGCCACTCACAGGAACACACATCAAAACATCATCTTCATGTGGCCACATTGACATTCAGGCAGAGCCACCCAACCTGCTCCAGCCAGCTGACACGGTGAGAAAAGAGCCCTTTGTCATGGCCTGTGGAGTGTATACCCCAGGAGAACCAGAAACAACAGTTCTAAATCTCACCTTTAACTACAGGCACTGGCTACTACAGTGTTGTGAGCACAACCTGCAAATACACAAGTTATAAAACTCAAAATGATTGGTGATCAAAATTAGGGAAGGTTTCTGGTGTCCTGTTTCTTCCCACACACACCTCAAAGGGTCTGCCCACAGCAGATGAACGCAATTTAAGTTTAAACACAGCATTTCTGATCAGGAAGGGAGCACTCAGTGCTTGAACACCACCCATCTTCCCACAGCCTCTTCATTTTAATATCACTAAATGGCCTATCTTAATTCCTGCAGTATTTGCAAGGGGAGAAGCAATCTCTCAGCACCCAGCTCTGTCCCATTCAGAGCTCTGGAGATCAAAACTTGTTTCATACCAAACCTGGAAGGGAAATGGCATCAGCAGATCTAACAGCAGAACACAGTGCTGCAGTGTAAATGGCAGGTACCAGCAGCTGAGCAGCTACGTGCTGTGTCCTGACGGATGCTCCACTGCCCCTGGGGTCTGCCCAGCTTCCCCCTCACTCCCCTTTCTTCAGCAGGAAGCTGAGAAAATAGGCAATAATTACCAAAATTATCACTATCACAGGAAAGAACAGGAAGCTTCTAATAACAAACCATTTAGCTGTGAACTGTTTCAGTCAGCCAGCAGACACATAAAACCAACTCACAGATGACATCTGAAGAGTCACCAACACAAGCAAAGCCAACTGAGAAACGAGCAGTGAAGACCCTAAATTTGTTGAGGCAGAAAGGCAGCTTGATATAAACTCCCATAAATGCAGGCTGCTCCTTGTGAATAACAACCTGTGACCACTGAGGACAGAGAGAAAACAATCACCTATTTATCCTCCACCCAGAGTCATGTTCTTTCCAGGTGTAAGAGGCAAAGCAGAGAGCCACCACGTTACGTCTGCTGCAGTCCCAGCACAAGAAGAACAGAAAGCTACTGCAGCCCTAAGTCAGACACAGTCAGGAACTGCAGTTTCTTCTTCTCTTTGCAACTCCATCCTCCTGTCAGCACCGGTACTTGCACAACCACACACTGAGCCAAAGCGAGAAGCGGTCTGGTTGAAAACTCCACACACATTTTGGGGACTCGCTCAGCTTTCAGCTAACCAAGCTCCCCGAGTTACCTCAGCATCTATGAGTGCTGGTATCAGAGCAAGGGGGACACTGGGGTGTGTGACTGCACTTAGTGACCATGAAGCCACAGCTCTGGCCACTGGAGCTCTCGCTCCATCTCACCTCCTCTACCGTGTGATACAACCGTGCCACGGAAACGCAGCGAGACGGGGCAATCCGGACCGCAATGAATCTCCAAAGCTCTCTGCTACCAGGCCCTGCTCCAAACAGGGCTAGCTTCACAGCCACACCACGTCACCCACAGCAGACTTGTCTCAAACACAAACCTAAACTACATATGGTTTGGACTATCAAATAATATTTAAGTTCTCAATCCTGCAGTAACTTTTCCTAGGTGGTACAGGACTTTCAGGGAAGAAAGCTAAAAGCAGCACTGAAATACACATTTAATACCATATGGCTAGATACTATTTCTTCACCATGTCATCTGCAAGCACATATGCAGGCTACCCAAAGGTTGTGTCTATTTCAGCACATTTCTATAAAAAGTGGAACCACGGATACTTTACATTAGATAATTTTTTTTTATATCCCTCTTACTCAGAAGCTATTAATGAAAGTATCTTCTTCACACTTACTTTAGTCCTTTCTCTTCTGGTATATTATTTCAACAGTTCTTCATTTAATCAACATGGAATTTTATTTTTTTTTAATTCTAATATTAGTGTTGGAGACACTAAACTGGACCAGTTGGACTTGGTTCTTGCTTCCAAGAATTCCTGAACGCTCAATAAAAATTCAACAATGAGAAAGCGAAGGAGTTAAAATCTATGACTTGCCTAAGAGCTCCAACTGTACAACTGCAGAGGATGAATGAACCTACTACTACTTCTAACTGTGTGGCTTTTAAAAGAAAATAGTAATAATTTTAAAAATCAACCATTCTGGGAAATGTTTTACCCATAAAAATTGTGCCTCTCTTCTTGGGCTGACTGATGCAATTTATCACTTGTGTATGTAGGATTGAAATAGATCCATCTTCACAACTTTATGCTCTATTTAACCATTTCCATTAACCAAAAGACACTGAAATTGACTGTATTTACAACAGGAGCAGTGGGAAGGAAGCACATGGCATTTTCAGCCTGCTGAGTAACAGCCATGAGCTACTACAGCTGCCGGCTCATTCCAACCTGCGCTTTATGAACCAAAAGCCAGGTCCCTCCTTTCTCCTCTCCACACTTAGAGGTGAGGATACAATCCAAGGAGAAACCTGTTTGAGAGGTGAACTTTTTAGGACATTAATTTATACCCAGAGAGCAGTCTAGGAACCCAAATAATCTCAAACCCTGGCTGCAACCAGACTTCAGTTCTGCAGCAAATAAAACAGAACACCTCACACAGGCACCTGAACAAGACAGACTGGATCAGACAAGACAGCTCAGCAAGATTAACTTTTCTTTCCAACTTTCTAACATCCTTACTTACCTCAACATCCTTACTTATCTCAGCCATTAGGTGTCATGTTTCCAGGGTCAGAAGCTTTTGCAAAGTGCAAACACAAATGCCCAAGTAAAAATTTGACCCTGGGATTTACGAGCACCCCTTCAAGAAGATGCTTTCATTAAAATTCTGCTCAATTTCCTATTACCTATTAAATAAAAGAGTAAAAGCAAATCAATAACTAACTCAGAGCTCAGCATATACTCTAACCACCATCCCCACTACTGCCTCTTAAAAAAAACAACCAAACAAAACCTACCTCAAATCAAGGCCAAAAAAAAAATTCCAAACTCAGCTCCAGGACTTGACTGAGTTCTAAAAGTTGGGTCTCTCCTGAATCTGTTTCTGCAGAATTAAACACAGAAAGCTACCAGAAGTGTTTGATGTTTAACACTCATCTGGCTCATCAGAAACAAAAAGAAAGACACAAAATAGGAAGTCTCCCATATTATCCTAAAAAAAGTTTTGATCAGAAATCACAGGCAGAGCCAGTGGACTGAGCCCAGCAGTGCCCTGCTGAACTGATTCCAGCAAGGCTGGAAGTAACACCTGACCAAGGGGAATTCTGAATTTCAAACAGCTACAAGTAAAAAATACTTCAAATAGTAAAGATTCACGTTCAAAAGATTTACTTTTCTCTAATATAAACAGATAACATGTTCCTGTTCTCAGAATATTAGGATTCCTCTTTAAGATTACTTTTTAAAGCCTCTGTAAAGTTGCACAGAAGCAATCTGTTCTCCAAATATTAAGTACAAGTTCAAAGTGCCACTGAGTACACAGTGCACCCGCATGGCACAAGAAAAAACGCTGCAATGTATAGTACAAACAAATGTTTAGAGTTGTTTATGCCTAAGACTCTGAGCCAATACACAATTAAAACTTTTATGTCAGAGTATGGCCACACGTGACACCACTGCTACCTAATTACTTTTTTTTTTTTAAAGTCATCCTCAGACTGGATGAAAAGCCATGAAATGTATCACAAATAGCCTAGGTCTGTATATTTGCAGCTGATGGTTTCAAATATAAACCACTTTGATAAACTGCGTACACACTGGTCTCCAAACAACAGCATTAACGTGTGGCTGGAATTATCCTGTGCTGGTAATTTAGTCCATTTGGCACACAGTCCTCTCAAAACCTTCAGCAAAGCTACTTACCCTAAAAACAGCCACACCAGAGCCAAGGCACGTGATGACAGACACCGCTCTTAGCTCCTCTGAGTCTCCCAAACTCCAACTCTCGGCTCTGCCCGCACCGGCTCCCAAACGCCATCAAGGTTTCTGCGGCACCATACGCGGTCCCTGGACAGAACACCCACACCCTCCTCCCACATCCACAAAGGCCCTGAGAAATATCTGCTTTTAGGAATTATAACTTGTCCTCCTGTGGACGATCTCAGCCTGACAGAACACAAACACTCCTCTCCTCCTAGTGCGCAGAAAACCCCGCGCATGAAAACTGCTTATTTTTAGCAGCAGCGCCTGTGAGCGCAGCACTTCCTGCCGACTCCACCTTGCAGAGTGACATACGCACTGTCATTTCCAAAACCAGGATTTCACAACTCCTGCTGTCCAGCACAGCCGAGAGGAGGGAGGGACGATCTGCTGAGAGCTGCAAGTGACCATTTCCCAGTTTCTAACTGTGCACTGAAAACTTTTGTTGGAATACACCGTCGTCTTCAGGCGACCGCATCGATAAATCAATGGCATTTTCCTGCCACAGCGATGAACAGAACATTAAATGTTTTTATTTATGACACTGACCCTTTCCATAGCAACAGGATGTGAACACGGCATTCCCAGCGCAATGAAGTCACTATAGCAACGTGATAATGATGTCAGAATAATCAGACAGCATTTCATACTTGGGACATGGGGAACTACACCACTTCTAGAAATGTCAAAAGTTGCAGAGATCACAAAGGCAAGGGAGCTCCACTGAAAACTCCTCCAAGCTGTCTCATTTTGGACAACTTCTCATCACAGGCACAGAGCTGTGACTGCTAGCACACTGCTTTCTGTTTCTCCACGGCTTCATCCGTCACTGCCTAAAGGTCTCACGAGTTCCCACATTAAATCCCTCTCAGAATCTGAGGGCTCTGCTAGCAACAGTGAGAGTTAATGGCACACCGTTTCAGTAAGAAAAAGCAATAACAAAAATCACAACAGTGAAACATTTCATGGCAGAGTCCCTTGCAACTAAACAGCACCAATTTAACTCTTCAAATAATCTGGTGTCTCTTTTTATGTGGAGCAATGCTATTCAGAATTACGAAAGCAACAGAAATTATAGAGTGCTGATACAATACTCCAAAGGCAGAAAGGCGTTTTCAAGTCAAATGACTATTTTAAGAAATATTATCTCCCTTGTTAAGCTACTGAAAGGAAAAAAAATAGAGTTTTCATGGTTTGCCCTTCCTGTTTGCAGCTCTTTCCAAGTTGTGAGCAAAGCAAAACCCAAGAGACAACTCCAGTTCTATGTTGGTCACTATCGACTCAGCGTGTCCAAACCCCAACCCTGTCGCTGAGAAAGCTTTGTGGAAATCCTCACGCCAAAACCACCTGAATTGTCGCCCAAACATCGTAAGCAAAGACACTTGTTAACGGCAAGCAACGAAACACAAAAGTTTTGCTACTCAGAGAATAGTTTATCTTTTAACAGTCTCTTTAAAGCGACTGAAGAAAGTACAAGCAACCATTTCAGAGGAGCACTGGTCTGAGATGACTTGGGCCCGGAGGATGAGGGTGGACCAGGGCGTTGCTCTGCACAGCTGGCGAGGGGCTGGGGTGCTGAGCTATCCCCTCAGCCTGCCCTGTCCCCCCTGCCCGACCTCTGCCCACCCCTCGGGGCAGCGAAGCAGGGTGCTGGCCCTCGCCCCACTGGCCGCCGCCCTCCCGCGCCCTCGGGCCGCGCTCCCCGGTTACCTCGGGTGATCTTCGGGGCCGGCAGCCTCCTGCGCCCCTTTACATCCCGGGGAGCAGCGGGACGGAGCGCGCTCCCCTCCAGCCCGGGACGCCCGGCGCAGACCTGACCGGACCGAACACCGAAAGAATGTGGGTTATTTCCCGAGGCTCGGTGACACCCTGCGCTGCGCCCGGGGCCAACCGCCCCCGCCTCGGCCCCGGCAGCCTCCCGGCGCCCGCCCGCCCCAGCACAGCCACGCAGGACAGAAATCCCGCCGGGGACGGGCGGCCCGGCAGTGGGGAGCCCCGCACCGCCCCGGCCGGGGCCCAGGGCGGCCACCCGCCTCCCGCGGGCAGCGCTCCCGCCCCGCCGCGGCCAGGGCCGGGGAGAAGCCGCCTCCCCCCCCGGCGCTGCCGGCTGGGCTTCGCCGCGCCCCCGGGGAGGGAGCGCTTAGCCCGTCCCCACTGACACCGCCTCGCTCCCCGGACCCCCGCCGCCCCCGCGGCCCCGGGCCAGCCCCCCGACCCGTTCGCTCCCGCCCCAGCGCCGGGACGCGGCCCCGCGGCCTCACCGCGGCCAGGCCCCAGCGGGTGCTCCCGGAGCCGACCTGCCGGCACCGCCCGCCGGGCCGGGCCCCACCGCTCCCGCTCCCTTCCCCCGCCGCTGTCCCGCTCACCCGCCGCCTTCCGGGCCGCCTCCCGACGCCGCTGGGCTCGCGGCTCGGCTGCTGTGCGCGGCGGCGCCTCCGCTCCGCCCTCACCGGCCGCGGCCTGGGAGGAGCCAGCGGGGCGGGCCGGGCCGGGCCGCGGAGCAGCGGGAGGGGACGTGACCGCGGAGGCCCCGCGAAAAGTTCCGGGCGGCGGCGCCCGCGGGCCCGGGCAGGTGCCGAGACCCCTCCCCGCTGGGCCCCCGCCTCACCGCCCGCCCCTCCCGGGGCGAAGGTCACCGGCGAGGGCAGCCCCGGCTCTGCCGCAGGGGTCATGGCGACCGCTGGGCCTGGGCCTCCCGCCGCAGCCGGGCCCGCGGGGAATCTCTCCCGGGCAGCGGCTCCTCAGGGCCATCGGTGAGCGCCAGCAAAGGCTGCGGAGGGCGGATGGGAACGGGCGAGGGATGGCACCAGGTGACAGCGGACAGGCCACGCGGGTAACGGGAAGAGGCCGGGATGGGGCTCCCGTGGCAGCGTGGAGGCTGCAGGGCCCTGTGCCCATTGCCACCGACCTGCCCCCACCTCCTCTCTCACCTTCACCACTTAAAAAGCAGTTCCTGAAACACAGCACTTCCTAGGAGGGGGATTTTTTTTAATTAAAAAAGCATAAAGAATAAAATGTAACATTGAAGTAAAGTCCGGCTGTAATCAAGGAGAAGCAGGTGAAATGCAGAAAGAGAAGGTAACACACATGTGCCCTGCTGCTGTGTTTATGCCACTTGGGGTTTGCGAGTGACAGCAGTCAAGCACAAAGGACCGGGTCAGACATTCACAGGTCACTGCACAGGGTCTGGTGATCTGTTACATTGCTTCCCCAGTCCTAACATAAACTATAACTCAGCTTTAAAATACATACTCAGGAAAAGCTAAAGTCAACAGTTATACATTTCAGTGATTTATTTTTTAAATGAAGGTTTTTTCTGCTTGAAAACATATAAATGCCCCATGAAGAGCTGTAATTGCTTCCATTATTTGAATGCATAGCTCTGCATGAGCATTACTTAAAATGCAGAGGGATATCTCACATCCAGGAGCGCAGCATCACCTCGTTACCTAACCAGGGACAGGATTAGGACTGCAGCCACCGTCCCCATCCCCAGGATGCTCAAGGTGAGGGCTGGAGGCAGAGGCACTGCTCCGCAGCGGGCGGTGTCCTGGCTGCCCTCCCCAGCACTCTGCTCCCTTCACTTGCAAAGCTTCAGGGACACGAGCAGATGTGTTGCAGTTTGAAGCTACAGCAATAATATTGTTGCAGTCGCGCTGCCTTTCACCCAGAACTCCAGCAAAAAATGCTCACTGTAACTCATCTGGCTTTACAGATGAGGAAACTAAACCAGAGAGATTAAATGACTTACCAAAATCTCCAGCAAGTTGTGGCCAGGAGACAAATACAGCTCAGAGACCCCACTCTCATCCTCCGCTCTAATTGAGATAAAACTCTGCTCTGATTCTCCCGCTCATGCTCCTTGTGCATGCACCAGAAATACACAGTGCAGAGGATTTTGCTTCCAGGTACAGCTCGTGGCTGCTGGTGCTGATCTATAAATCCCTGTTCTTTACAGCTCAAGTTCTAGCGAGGTATCTCCTTCCCCAGGGACCACCGTGCTGGGAGCGAGCGAGCGAATCAGTGTTTCTCACTTTGTATAGCTGGAGGCAGGGCAATCTCAGCAGAGGGATTTCCACATTTTCTTTCTCCACAGGACTCAGCCCTGCCAGCCCCAGCAGCAGGGCTCAGACACTCGCAGTTGATGTGCTGGCATCATTTGCCTTTAAGGGTGCTGAACCCCAGTGGTTGAGCAACTTCTTTTCTCCAAATACAAATATTACCATGAAATCTGTGAACTCTATATCAAAAAACATGAGGCTGTATCTGGAAAACGTGCAGAGACAAAATATCAGCAATAACTTCTGTTTTAAAAGCTGTAAAGTCAGTAAAAATAAAAGTCATTCCTGTGGACAGAAATTGCACTTAATTCCTTTAAGAGGCTCAGTATATGTGGACATACATGAGCATTCTGCAAGGCTTGACCCAATGTTTCCTTTAAAATTAAAGGTTTCTTAAACATTGAACCCAAATAGCAACGCATCTGCAGCTTTTCCCACTCAGCACTACTGACTGAAGAATTTTCTTGTATCTAATGAATCAAACACTTATCTATTCCATGGGTTGAGGACCATCTTCTAAGTTTCAAAACAATAAGGGTCCAGGCACACTCAGCAAGACAAAGCACCTATTTAATGTCTGTTCTGGGAAGGTTGACTTATTTATTTATTTATTTTAGTTTTCTGCATGTTTGGGTGGAAGCTGATAACATTTATTGCTGAGTCAGACTTTGCAAGTACATGAAATTAGATCTGGGTGAATGTGAACCTGGTTGTGAAACTATTTGAAGAGAAGGAGAAAGGGGACCAAGTTCAGCTGCAACCAGAGGGACTTTTCCTACTGAGTTGAACAGGGAATAAATCTGGTGCTTCATTTCTCACAGCCACACACGCTGCCCTTCTCCACTGGCAGGAGGGATTCATCCCCACGGACAGGCTGCCGGCGCTGGAGCCCCTTCCACTGCCGTGTGCTGCCCCTTATCTCTTGTGCTACGAGCACTTGCTCCTCAGCAAATCCAGTCTGTCAACAGGGTGTTAAATCCTGTGTCCACACCTTGTCTCTCCCTCACTGCATTTTCCAATTTATAACAAATCCTGTTATTTCAGAGACATCTACAGCATTACTGACGTCATCGACTTCGAGCTGCTTGAAGTGGGTAAAACCTGCTGACACCCCTAAACAGTGGATTTCTACTCCACACCACCTCAGCAACAACACAAGGTGATAAGGCAAAGACAACCAAATCTCTACATCCTGTCACTCACAGGATAGAACCAATTACCCAGTGGCCCTTAACATTGCAGTTTCATAAATCAATATTGTCATTTATCACAATGCTTCTATTTTTATAAAACATGGATTGCTACAAGAATCTCTTCTGAACTCTCCAAACTAAATCCATTGATACTGTTAAATCACACCAGCATTCACTCCCCTCTCCCTGGTGTGTGGCAGCAGTGAAAGACTGAAGGGAAAACACTGTTCTCCCCAGCACCTGCAGCAGGATTGCAGTTCTGTGCCTGGTTCTGCAGCTGAGTTGCAGGGGTTGTACTGAGATTTATACAGAAAATTGAAAATGAATCATAATCCCTCAGGACTTTTTAATTCCAAAATAAAAATTGCCCATTTGGATAAATTATCACAAGTTCAGCTGATTTAAATATCTAGCTAATGCCTATTTGCTGATTTAATGAAACCCAGAAACAATTTGCAATCATATAATGAGCTTGGATTCCTGGCTGGTAGAATCACAGGACTAGAGAGCAGAAGTCAGCTCGGTAACAGACATCAACAGCGCATGTAAATGAAAGTGTATTTGACACTATGCGGGCTAATAACACGTTATTATTGCTCTAGTCATTAAAAGCAGAGGTGCTGACTGAATTATGATCATGTCCTGATTGTCTGAAATTAAACCACACAAAAAAGGAACTGGTCGTCTCTAAATTACAATAATATTTATTTTTAAGCTATAGTCATGGAAGAATCAGGGAAAAATGCTCATTACAAAGAGCTCAACACGCGCTTCTGAAGCGCAAACATTATATTTTCTTTACGCCCAAGATTGCAGTGGATCATTAGGAATAATGACTTAATTATTAACTGCATACCCACATCACTGACACTGCCCTAACAGCAAATCCTCTGGCTGATGAGGCGGCTGCAGGGGTCACTGGGCCCGTGTGTCACCTCACATCACCAGCCCTGCAGCACCCCGATGCAGTGCTCCGGAGGGTGCAGCGTCCTTGCTGGGGTCAGACCGTGGCAGATCATTTAACACACACCAGCACTGGAGAGTTCTGTGGAGGCAGGTGAGCTCCAGAGCCACGAGCCTCTTACCAGAGTGACCAGACTCCTCTGCCCAAACACCACCCCTCCTCAGGCTGCAGCAGACCTGTTTTTTTCGATGCTCACTGCCTGGGTGAAGCTGCTGGATAATTGGGCAGATGAGCTGGGAGGTGTGGAAGCTGGAGAGGGACAGCCAGCCCCAAGACAGTGCTCCACAAGCAGGTTTCCAAAGGGAAACCCTGGGCTGGCTTCTCCATGAGCTACAACCCTGGGGCAGCAGCGCTGCTGCCGTTCTCCCCTGACTCACCAGTATCATTAAAGTTGCCTGAAAACACAGAAAAGGCTGAACCCCAACTGGGACCTGCAAATGCTGAAGTACTTTTCAGGTTTGAGCCTTAAAGACAATGTCCCCACCTGGGAGCATGGGGATGGCAGAAAGGATGAGGAGGCAGGAACAGGGCTCCCTTTACCAAAAGTACCAGCAAACCAGGGCTTTCCTCCTCGGTGACTTTCACTGGTCTATCCAAAATGGACATAGGATGGAGGCTTCTTGTGCAGCTTCCCAGACATTATCCTACCTTGCAAGCATACCAGAAAATCCCAGTGTCAGGCTGGTGTCTGCTCTTTGTGATCCTGCAGAGTTAGGAGGGAGGCAAAGACTGATAATGGGTTTCTGGTTCAAGGGTTTTATAACTAAATATCATAGGAGACTGTGAAACTCTCTGGGGAAGGAAGCACACCTCACACCTCCCGCTGCTCAGGTATGGAGAGAACAGCTCATTACCATACACAGGCTTTCCCATTTTTTAATCTAATGGCAACATAATGGGCTGCTTTTACTATTTGCTTTCTGTGAGCAAGAATTTACTTGTCCAAAACTGTAGCAGCCTGGCATTTACTACCAGAGGAGACTGTTGGCAAGGAAATGACCCTGGGAGAGCTAAAACAGGAGCTGAGACATTAGCCTGGGTACCTCTGTCTTTAGTCACAGGTGTTGGTTGTGGAGTTGTATTTCAATTACTCTTCCAAGCATTCTGTTATCCGTGCATCCCCCTGCTACATAGCCAGTCTGTTCACGGCAGAGAGCTGCTACTGAACAGTTCGTTGCATCTTGGTTTTGGATGGGAGAGGTGATTTTTGTCTTTCAGAAGCTGGGACACACAGTGGGAGATGGTCCCAGCTTGGGGTGGGATCTAACCCAGCAGCAGCTCATACCTACACCAATAACAAGTGTTATTCTTTCAGCTGACAGACTGAACTCACTGCTGCAACCACCTATTTTCTGCTGTTACCCAACTTCTTCCTGTACAGCACTTTGGAGCCAGGCACTTGCTCACCCCACACAACTGGGTGGTGCCTCACTGTGTCACCCAGGTACCAACCTCATCTTCCACAAGCAGCTGCCAGCTGGTTTCTCCTGTTTCTAGGACAGACACAGCTTCCATTTTGCTACTTCCATTTGGTAAAATTCAGGCTGTGTAGGGAAGGGGCAGAAAATATGGGGAAAAATTAAAAATAATTTTAAAAAATAAGTAAAAAATAAATTTTAAGGTTTTAAGTACTAGAGGAAGTCAGAGCCATTCCTTTGTAGGTATGCTGGTAACCACACACAGTGAAACAAACATTGCCTTGAGATTAAGTGTCATAGATATTGAGATGTTAGAAAGTCTAATGCAACAAATGCTCCCACATTTCCTTTCATGTGTTTCAAACACTTGTTTTGTCTGAGCAGGGTCACACAATGACTGTAGTATAGCCAGGGGATAATTTTTAATTAGCAGGTAAAAATAGCAACCCAGCTACTGCTGGAAACCCCATGAGATCAATGAGCTTTCTTCATTACCTGTTCCTGATTTCTCCCAGTTGATGGCTGCTCCCTCCCAGGGTCAGTCCTGGTGATTACCAGCATCCAGGGATCAGACACAGCAGGAACCCCAAGTCTTCAGACAGTCCTTCTCCCACCCTCACCCATACCAGTCACCCCAGCCCAGCAGCCAGGGCAGGCTCAGGGCTGCAGGACAGGCTTTATAAAGACACCAGTGAGTTAATAATGAACTCACCTGTACCTGGATAAGAGATATGTGTTTCCAATTAGTGCTGCTCTGCTGTCCTAAGTGGACCTAATCATCCCATGGTCTTGGAGACCCTCTGGCACACTCCAGCCATCTCTTACTCCTTCTGCTTTTAGGTATTAGCAGGAGCTTGTCTTAAAACAGCTTTTTCAGGAGAGGCTGTTTCTCAGCTCTTTCTATTAGTTGCTCCACTATAATTATGATGACAGGAACACTCAGTGTTATGATCACACTCCTCATTTTCTGATTGCTCCCTGAACACAAGCTGGCAACACTGGCTCTATGCTGCTTGCTCAGGAAAGAGTCGGTATTTTCCTGCAGAAAGGCCATTACTTTATGTTAACAGTAAAGCAAACTCTGAATAAGAGGGAGCACGAGGCACCTGTGTCTCCTCACAGCCTGTGCTGAAAAGAAAATGTTCCACTGCAGGACAGTCGTCCTTGGTCCTTCTGGGCAGAAGCAGCGTGTCACACTCACATCCACCCTGCCACGCAGCCCTGAATTCCTCTCTCAAATCAGCTGTTGCCTCCTCACCAGATCATGAGTAATTTCCACTCCAGTTATGACTCAGTTCACTGGAAACTTTGCCTGAGTAAGGACTGGATGTCTCTTTCGTGGTTCTCCAACCAGAGCCCATGGGCTGGCAGATGGGTGCTGCCATCAGCTCGCCGGGGTTGGCAGGGTCACCCCGTGCTGGGCCACCACACGCTCCTCTGCCTTTCTGCAGCTAAAGATCACGGAGAGCAGTGAACTCTTCAACAGAGGAGCTGTGGTGTCTGTGGGCAGTGAGCAGTGTGCCCATCAACAGCAGAAAAAAAGCCCAATTACATCCTAGAAACGTTTGGGTGCTTTGGCTCTCAACACTTTCCTCTGTTGTCCTTTGGAAAGAAAGTGTTTGTATAAATAACAGCAGATGCCTTCTAAAATAGCTCATCTCCCAGCCAGTGTTTAGCAACAGAAGTGAGCAAAGAGAAAACAGTTGCATATGATGTGAGAAGCACGACAGATGGGTCTGCACGGCGGAGCAGACCAGCCCGTGCTGGCTGTCGGCGCGAGCGGCCGCGGTCGCTGCCCGCACAGATTGCAGCACCCGCGGCTGCAGCGGCTCCCGCCTGGGGCTCAGCACCAGCACGAGCCTCCTCATGGTGCTGCAGATGTTCTGCTGCCGGTTTGAGCGTCGATGGGAGCGTGGAGGTGCTGGCTGGGCACAGCGAGCTGCCGTGCAGAGACGTGTGGAGCCCAGCAAGCGCACGCTGAGCCCCTTGGCTGTGGCTCTGCCCCAGGCGCTGCCGGCCCTGGGGTGGCCTTGGGGACACCGGCTGCAGGGACCCCTTCATCCTGTCGTGTGGTAAGTGCTGTGTCCCCCGTCCTGAGTGCTCCGTGCAGAGCCCAGGGGTGCAGCTGCAGCCTTCCCTGCTGCTCACCCGTGCTTGGGTTTGCAAAACTAATAGCTGAGCCTAGAAGATGGGAAATGGAGCATTTCCTAAAATCAGGGTTTCGTATTAATTTCCATATCACAAGGAAACGTGTGATGACTCTCAACTCCCACTGAAGCAGGACCTTGTTAATGGCCATTTCTGAGAAGAGAAGCTTTATCCTGGGACAGAGTTACAGCTGGCACTGCTTTGTGACTGCATGAAACAGTGGCTCCTCTCCCTGTAGTAACGTGCAAAATCTTCAAAATCTTTTCCTTCTACTCCCAAGCCTTCAAAACAAACGTGGCCATTTGTTCTCACACACAGCACTTCGCTTTTCTCCTCTGTTTGCCACCAAAACCTCTTGCTTTCCAAAGGTGTGTCCACTTGGACCTGACAAACTCTCCTATGTGAACGTGATGATGGGGTGGGTGTAGGACTGACAGCGGTGAAGATTAAGGTCTCATGGACTAAACTGTAGTGGCATTTATGCCAGGCAATGCCAGGTATTGGGAAAAAAGCCGAACCCACTGACCCCACAGCACACAGCCCAGCAAAGACCTGAGCAGTGTGGGGCAAAGCTGGGTTTTGGGTCACCAAGTTTCCTGGCTTCCCACTGAAATGGATGGGTGGACATTGGTCTGAGCCCCCCTCCAGCAGTGCCAGCGAGGAGCAAGTCACAGATGTTGTCCCCGCATGGTGGGGAGGGCTGGAATGAAGCTGTGCTCCCAGGGCTGCTTTCTCAAGGAAGAAGCACGCTGGGGATGAGGGTATTTATCTGCCAGGAGCTCTCACATTCACTCACAACAGCCAGGAAGTCTCCCAAGAATTGCTGTCCTGTTTGGCACACCAGAACGTGTACCCAGCTCGTAGGGTGACTGGGGCCACTTCTTAGAGTCACCTTAATAACAGAAAACTCCACTTGTCTTTCCAGAGCTACAGAAACCGCAGAGATATCAGCCCATCTCATCGCCTGTTTTACTGCCTGCGCCGCATGTTGTGGTGAGGTGCCGCATACCAGACTGACGGGTTCTCGCTGATGGCTCCTGTCACCACCCCGCCTTGCTGCCGGGGCATGAACCCGGGAGGCAGCCAGGGCTCCCAAACCACTCCTCGCTCATCTGCTCTGTGCCCTCCGTCCCTCGGCTACGAGCAGTGAGGTGGCTCATTGCAGGCTCCAGCCCCTGCCTGGCTGGGAAGCGGGAGGTGCCCTCCGTGCATCCCTGTCACTCCAACAATGCCAGAGGGTGATGCTGGTGAGAGCTGTGGCTTCTCCACCCTTTAAAACACAAACCCAAACTGACCCAATCCCTCAAAACACACCACAGAGCAGCCGGGCTGGACCCAGGGGTGCCGGGCAGGGCAGCCAGCTCCGGGGGCTTACAGAGCTGGGTCCGGAGTGGGTACGTTTGCAGCAAAGAGCCCTGAATGACGTCTCTGAGGGATGGCAAAGAGCCTTTCAGGCTGCAGCCCAGAGTGGCCATAAATCGCCCATTTGTCAGTGGCCTCGCTCGCTATTCAAGAGCAAATGACGCTGTTTGCTTTGGGTATCCGAGGAACCTGAAATGCTGGGATTTACCCTCGCCCGGCGTTACCTGCCCGGACCCGTGGCTGTGCGCTCCTCAGGCTGGTGGTAACGGGGCTGCCCTGAAGATCCTTCCTGCCTTGATGACGGCAGAGCCCGGCACGGGGCCACGCTGGTGCCAGGCAGGCAAAGGGGGACAGGATTTCCTCCACAAATTAAACTTGCACAAGATAAGGAAATCAAACACTCGCCTGCGTGCAGCAAACAGCTTCGTCCAGGGGCAGCGCTGGCGATGGGTCTGTCTGCTCCGGGCACAGATCTTCTCCTCGCTCTGCCTGGCATGCCCAGTTTAAATTCCCTTCCACTGCAGAGTCAGTGTGTTGCCATTCCTCCAGCACTAACCCATCTTACTCCAAGATACTCCAGATACATCACTATGAGACTCCAAAACTGTACTGGGGCAAGTGTTTAAGAACAATTTACTTCCCTAAAAATCAGGGCAGCAATCTCGGCAATGAGGCTGATTAGAAAAGCTGTTTTCTTCTCCTGTGAGAGATCTGTGTGTGTTTTGCTGCAAATAGACAGTAAAGAAAAATAAATCTTTTTTTTTTTTTTTTCCCTAAGGAACTAAGTAACATCTCTGAGTTAATTGTAGAACAAAAGAGGCCTCGATTTGTGCCACACATCATGGAAAGGGCTGGATCCAAATATACATGAATTAAAAATAAAAAGGTATAAACAACGCTTCCTTCCCGAAGAGCCTCCCTGCTAAACCTGGACCCTGGCAGGCTCCTGAGCCCGCCTGCTCCAGCTCATCTTCCTGTTTGCAGAGCTTGGTCCGGCGCAGAGCCGAGCTCCAGGGAAGCTCCAGGCACTCTGCACCCTCCCAGGACCAGTTCCCCGCGAAATGGTTTGTTTTCAGTGGCATCTCTGATCTCCCTCCCCCTTCAGAAAGGGCTGTGTGGTTTCATATGTTCATTGTCATGTGAATGACTGTTCCTGGGGGGGAAAACCTCAGCTTCCACCTCTGCGGGGATTACTGCAGGGCCAAATCCCTCTGCTCATTACACCCATGCAAATCTGGAGTAAATCCTTTTAAGCCATTGGGGCCACTCTGGGTTTACCCAGACATAAATGGCCACACTATAAATAAGACCTTGGTTTGATTAGAGAACCAAAGGCAGGGAAAAAAGCACTTCAAAGATATCCAGGGGAAATATAAGCTCTGCCTCCCCTCCAAGTAGTTATGCTGACAATGATGAATTAGTCCGTGAACGCCAGTCAGAGTGAGTCACGTTTCATAAATCAATTACACTGAGATATTCTCCATCCCGGAGCACTCACCCATGGCAGGAGGTTTCCACAAGGAAGGTGAAGGATGGAGCCAGGCACACCCAGAGTCCACAGCCTCCATCCTTGTTGCAACCAAATTCCTGCTGGTCCTGACCCAGGAATCCCCAATTCCTGATGTGGGTGACATCCCGTCAGGCTCCCTGCAGCTGCCTGGCAGGAGGGGACTCGGGTAAAGGGAACGGCTGGGGCAATAGAGGGGATGGAGAGGACCAAGAAAGGGGTAATGGGACTTGGTTAGACTCCCAGCTGCTCATTGCTGCTCCTCGGGGACTTCAGCAGCATCCGGACCCATGTGCCACATGGCTTGGAGGAGGGACAGCAGCACGAGACCCCCAGGAGCTTCAGCCCAAGCTCTGCTCACTTTTCACACTGCTGCTGCTGGACCCATGTTTGCCATGAGACCCCACTGCTCACACAGGTCTTTCCTTGGGCAGAAACCAGGCGTTATCAGCTTTACTGCTAGCAATAGTAATACAGGTTGGATGAGGCTTCCAGGTTGGATGAGGCTTTGAGCAACCTGGTCTAGTGGAAGGTGTCCCTGCTGATGGCAGGGGGGTTGGAACTGGATGTGCTTTAAGGTCCCTTCCAACCCAAACCAGTCTGGGATTCTATTAATAATAAAAATAACATTCTGCATGCGATGAGCATCTGATATCTTGTGTTCTGCTCTGCAGCCTCTCGGGACAAAGGTGACTGTCCCCATCAGGCCAATGCCACCGCTGGCACAGGCGAGGGCGGAAGGGACGGTGAACTCCTGTCAAGTACAGGAAGAGTTTGGAGAGGCTGGAAGTCATTGTCTAACCCGGGCAAAGGAGCCAGCAGTGCTATTCAGAACGTGTTAATGGGCTTTTAAATGACAATAAATGGCCAGGCCTTCAGCTTCATGTGGGATCGAAGAGCTGCACCTTTAATCATTTGTCGAGATTTGGGGTTTTCACTCAGGAAGAAGAAAGGCAGGCATGTGTTGTTGAGAGTGAGCAAACGCTGTGCAGACCTCTGTTTAAATACCACGAACGCAGCTTGCTTCCGTGCAGCTAAAGTCCAAACTACAGCCTCATTTTGAGCACCTGTATTTATTGTGCTTGATGTTAGAGCCCCACGTTTCAGGCAGGGTCTGTTCAGCCCTTGTTGGGGACAAACTGACACAGAGATCCCGCTAAATGGAGATTCCACCCCATGTCCTCACCCCTGCCCTGGGAAGGACAGTGACGTTGGCAAGTGCCACCCACACCGGGCAGCGCGGCTGCTCCCCGGCAGAGGAACGGCACTTTGCTCCCTCTCCCTTTTCAGAGAAAGAGGCTACTGTAAATTGCAATATTTAGCTGCAGTTAAATAATTTGCTGGTGGTCAAAACTAAGAGCTGGGAAGAGAGCTCAGGCTCTCGACTCTGGCGTTTCGCCCTCTTCTGCCTCCCCCAGCCTTGCCATACTTAGATGCAAAATTATCAGCAGTTTATAAAACGTCAAAACAGTTTCTCTCGTGTCAGCCAGCCAATTTGTGTAAATAGTGCCTCTTCAAAGAATCCCCCGCCAGCTCAAACCTCCCTTTCATCTCCCCGTGATTTATTTCATGTTATTTTTATGGGATTTTAAAACAATCTCTAATGAGGAGCGAGGATGGAAAGTTCTGTGCTGCTCAAAACTGTCCTGGGTGGTGGAGGGTCCTGAGCTCCAGTGGGATCCTGCTGCTGCCTGCCAGGAGCCTGAGGACAGCCCTGCAGAAAGGCTTTTACAAGGAAACAGGTGATTTCCTCTCACGCTACACGGGAGGTGAACGCTCAAATCTGCCGCTGCTTGATGGGTGAAGTCCCTGTGTCACTGCACAAGTCGGGGAAGCTTCTCTGGGAATGAAATATTCCAAAAAGCTGCATTTCCCAAGAGCTGCAAAACCACTCGAAAGAGCAGAAGAAACCATCTCAGTCCTGTTTGTTCTGCAAAATAAAGAGGATATCACCTCACCAGGTAGGCTCAGAGGAACAGGGAGAAATTCTGATTGACAGGAGACCCAGGCACCCTGCTCCCCAAACCCAGCCCAAACACCAACCCCGGCAGCTGGAGGCTGGGGGTGTCTCGCCCAGGGGCAGATGTGCTGCAGCAGCTCCCGTGATGTGTCCCCAGGTGCTGGGACAATGTCACAACGTGAACAGCACAGGCAGCGCTGCACGTTTTGCCCGGCTCCTCCGTCATGATGTGACGCGGTGGGACAAGGACCAGCCCACTGCTGTGTGACGTGTCACAGTGCCAAAACTCATCTGGGGTTAATGGGGAAGGGAAGGGGTGGCCAAGACCATGGAAGGGTTCTGGTTGCTGCACAAATGGGGGTCAGCTCTTCGTGGTGACCCCCAAATCCTTTTGGCCGGTAACTGATGGGTCAGTGAGAAAAACACAGCGTGATGCAGCTCAGGCAGCCAGGAGGTACCTGGAGAGAAAGGAGCAGCCTTGGGCAGGGAGAGCTGGAGAACAGGGGGAATCGCTGCTCATCACTGTGGGGGTGAGGGGATTTGGCATCAAACGGGGTCCTGGGCCAGTTGCTCTGCCCGACTTCACCCACTCCACAGCCACACCCAAAGAAAACCATAAAAAACTCCACTACAATGCAATTAGAAACACACAAAAATATTGTGCACCCAAGCCCTGTCTCCATGTTCCTGTCCTGTTTGTACTTCAGGGAGTTCCAGGGGCCATTCCAGAGCTGCAGCAGCCACATCCCTGCTGTCTGCTGGGCAAACCCACTGGGCTGTACTGGTCTGACAGCCCCGGCTGCCTCCCACGCAGGCGCTGAGCTCCCCGACGAGCTGAGCAAGAAGAGCAAACCCATACACTCATTCCCAGGTTTCAGGAGGTTTAAAATCCAAAGCCACACAATCCAGCCCAGCAAAACCACACCGGGAGTGTGAGTATCACACCAGTTCTCACTGTTTTCCAGGTACTGGTGTCACCTCTGGAGCAGCATCTCCCCACCCAGGGCGAGGGTCCGTGCCCACAGCAAGCAGCCTCCCGGGGAAGGGATGCCATCCCCGTACATGGAGACGGCTGCTGCCGGGAAGATTTACTGTCCCCCAGGACTTAAAAGGAGCGAAGCTCTTCCTGCAGCCTGCTCAGGAGAGGGGCAAACACCTCCTGTCAGAGCCCGGCTTACCCAGCACAGCCTGGGTCGTGTTCCCACCATCAGTAGATTGACTCCATGTGCTCATCCCCACCGCTCTGCCCTGGGAGCGATCCCGTTTGCTCCCCTCCCACTCCCAGTGTCAGCACCAGGGAGGAGGGACGGGTTGTCTCTGCAGGAGGTGCCCAGGTCACCACACGTGTTCCTTGAGAAATCAGGCAAAGCCATTCCTGCTGTCTCCCGAGAGTTAAAGTCGCGAGGGAGCGCTGGTGATGTGGGTTATCCCGGCGCTGCCGTGTCCTCGGGGCATTAACGCTCTTTATTGTCCCGCTGCCGTGGGCACCAGCACCTCTCACAGCCCCATCCGTCAGCTCCGGCCACCGCGGTGCTGCCCGAGCCCAGCGCCCTGCAGGCTCTCCAGCTTCACTGCTCTGCTCCCAGTGATGGTCAGGGTCCCACATGCTCTCCAGCTTCACTGCTCTGCTCCCAGTGATGGTCAGGACTGGCCAGGGCTGAGACTGGGCACTGCTGCAGCACTGGAGAAGAGTCAGCAGCGGATTCACATCTTTGTCTGGCTGTTCAAACCACTGCGGGTGAGTCACCCAGAGAAATCCCCCCAGTTCAAGCCAGGGAAAGGGATGTGGAAGGGAAGAGCTTCCCAGATCTGACTCTCCCCTGACAATTTGCTTTTGACACTGGTTGAAATCATCTTTGGAACAAAATCTGGATTTTAAGGGCAGTGAACTTTGCCTTTCAGCAAAGCTGTGTGCAAATGGGGGGAGTTTTCTTCAGGTTTTCCCATCTGTGAGAAACACTGGCAGTGGATTTTTAACATCACCGTGCCCTGGATCCAAGGGGGAAGGTGAAATGGTCCCTAAGTGGGAAGTTTCAGAAAGAAACCAGGAGGACTCTGCTCCTGTCCAGCCCTTCCCAGCTCACCCAGCACTCTGTCAAGACTAGATTGTCCCTCCTCTTTCCATGGATGGGGAAACTGAGGCACAGAGCAGTGACATGACATTGGTCACCGACGCCAGGCTCCAGACTCTCATCCTGGCTCGTTATTCACCAGCCCACAATCACTCTCTGTTAAACCAGATGTGACCCTGTTTCACATTCACATCCTCTCTCCGCTTTGCTTTCACTTCCTTCCAAGGCCGGGAAGAGCCAGGACAGCACTCGCCACTCACCACCTCTTGGTTTATGAGCTTCTGCTTTTTTTTTCTCTTTAAGGGAGACATTACAATTTAAAGTCCCACAAAAACCCTCCTCCAAACCTCCAGGCACAAGAGCAGAAAGGAAGGAAAGAGGAGTGAGCGTGGTACACTGATGCCTCAAAGTGGTGAGGCCGGGCTGTGGACGGGGCTCAGCGGCACCGCAGGCGCAGGGTCCAGGGACCCCCGAGTGGGTGCAGGGGCAGAGCTGCCTTCTTCTCCCCCCAAGTGTTTTACAGCCCCCCCAGAACAAAGGTGGCTGTTGCTGTTGTTGACTCACACCATAAGGTCATTGTTGTGGGATTTATTTTTTTTTTCTGCATGTGTCACTTAGAAATATTATTTTTTTTTTCTGGAAAATCTGTTCTCCTCCCCTCCACCCCCAGAGTGAAAAGGGAATCTGTGCTCAAAGCCGCAGCTGAGATTGCAGATAGACCATTCCCTTCCTGATCCTTATCTCACCAGGATGTAGGAGGATCCTTGGGGAATAGCTGGAAGCCTTTCGCTGGAGCCATCCAAGAAACAGCACAAGCTGACTACAGCCTTTAAATGGCAAATCCATCAAGTGCTGGGGACCGGGATCCAAGATGCTGTTTAACCCCATGGAACTGTGACATCCCTGGACTCTGCCACACGGATCCACCCCGGCGCTGAGCCCACCCTGCCCGGGCTCCTCCTGGAGCCACCCTCTCCGCAGAGCTCTGTGGGCACCGCTGCGTCAGCTAAACAACACGATCTAAAAATACCCTTCAAACCCTCATCTGAACCACAGCCTTCAACTGCCGAGTTTCTCCTGGGCTGTGGGCGCTCCGGGGTGGCCCTGGCTCCAGGAGCCCAGGCTGTGCCTGCACCCACAGGTACGGCTGGACTCGATGGTCTCAAAGATCTTTTCCAGCCCAATGATTCTCTGATTCTCACTCACAGTCCCTCCTGCTGCCAGCATTACCAGCCTGCACCAGGCAGCCTGCTTCACATCACAACTGCTTTTGCAAAAAAATATCACTGCTTGTGGCCCCAAAGGCACCCACACACTGCACCCACCCGATGCAACTGGCAGAGGGACCACACCCCACGGCAGCGGGGATTTATACCTGCACACACGGGCACACGGGGAGTGCAGCCAGCAGCAGATGTAAGTGTTTAATCACTTCTCAAGCCATAAAAACCTCCAGCCCAGTGTTTCCTGATGCAGGGGCTGAAGGAGGCTGATGGGAGAGGGGCTGGGGGCCCACTGCAGGAGGATGTGGGACTGGTTGGAGGGATTCAGCCCCCCCCCAGACCTCTGAGGTATCCCTGGGCTGGGGATGAAGCTGCATTGGAGTGGGGCAGAGGCAGCAGAAGGGCAGAGGCTCGTCCTGCCATGGTGACAGAGGAGTCACAGCAGCCCAACAACCTGGTTCTTTCATATTTAGGGCAGGAAACAGATGCTGCCTGGAGGCGGAAGCATCTGAGAACATAAGAGCACCTTGTGCCTTCCGCGGCAGGAACATGATGGGAACAGGGGGTGCCGGGGGGAAACACCCAGTTTTGGCCCCAGCTGGGGCAGGTGCAGCTCAGCTGTGCCCCATGGCATCGCCCTCGGCTGCACCCATGGGAACAGGGCCCCAAAGGGATTTTTTCTTTCAGGTCTTTTACCTCTGCAATGGGGAGCAGTGCTCAGCTGCGTACCCCTCGCGAAGGTGACAGTCCCCCCCTCCTGCACCAATGGCTGCAGCAGCCCCTCGTGCCATCTGAGGGTTGGGAAATGAGATGATGGAGCATTTCTCACCTCACAGCCCAGGGAACTTGGACTCAGTGCACCACGCAGGCTGGGTGGGAAGCAAGACCCCTTCCCTCTGCTCAGCGACAGGTTCCAGTCGCAGGTCACACACGGACACACGGACACGGGCTTACTGAAGAAGGGCTGAACCCATCGCCAGTCCACAGCTGCTAGGAAGGACAGATGAAAAGAAACCCAACAGCCCATGCCCTGGTGGGACCAGCAGCATTGTGGGCACCTTTTAGACAGTGCTCCCAGGAGAAAGCATCTGCCTCCTAAGAGAAACCTTTGGGAAGATCTAACGCTGTTAAGCGTTATGGGCTGGCACAAACAAACCCTTGCAGAAAGGCTGCTGGTTTTCCTTCCGTTCCAAAGCACCTTCCACAAGTGGGTGCTGCTGCCCCGCTGAGCCAGGTCAGAGCATTTTTGGACCGTGAAGCACTTTGCTGGCCTCTGAGCCCCAGCTCCTCTTGACTGCATTTTGCTGTGCTGCTCTTTGTGCAGCCAGAAATCTGGCAGCCTGGGTCTGGCTGCTTGTTAGATCCCGCAGCACCTCAGCATTTAAGAGACGTTTGCTCTGTGGCAACGTGCCAGAGCATTTCTTTGTAGCTCCACCGATTTGAGAAACGGTTTCCTTAAATAGAGCTGAAAAGACAAAGCAAATACCCTTAAAGGAAGAGCCGTCAGCAGGGGCAGAAGCCGTGCCAAAGGCTAATGCCAGCTCTCCTGTCAACCTGCGAGTGCCAGCCGCGCTCCTGGGCTGCAGGCAGGAGCCTCGCACGGTCACTCAGAGCTGCTGCAGAGGCAGCTCCTGCCCCAGCTCATCCTGCAGCTGCAGAAACACTCGGGCCAGCCCGAGAGTGAGGGCTGAGCCTTGGGAAATGGTACCCGGGGGGTGAGGAGGAGCCCACACCTCATCAGGGCACCCGCTGGGACCCGGACTAGGACCTGCCAGCAGGGGAACACTTTTCATAACACAGCAAAACACCCGTAAGCACGAGCAACCTTAATCCCCCCCCTGCAGCCAGCGCTCCCCCGTCGAGCTGCCACCCTGTTCCAAACCTCTCCCTCCTTTTGCCTCAGAAATGCAACGGAATTTCTTTGCCTGGGAGGCAGCTAGGACACAGCCCCAGCACAGCACTGCCCAGAGCTTAGTTAGCTGAGCAGAGACATACACACACGACTGCTGACACCTCTGTTGGTATCTGTGCCGTTTCCACCCCACTCCTGTTGCTCCCACACTGTTTCAGTCGTTGTGTCCAGCCTGGACAGACGGACACACGGGGCACAGCCCAGTGCTGCTCACTCCCAGCTGCTCCGCTGTGAGCTCCGTGCTGGGAATAACCAACTCCGACTTCTGGAGCAGGATGTGAGTCCTCAGAATGAAAGAGTATATTTCTTTGAACTTTTCTACAAGAAACCCCGTAACATCCTGCCTCCTGCCTCGAGACTGCAGCACTTTTACGTGTGCTTTTGTAGAGGAGTCAACGTTAGATAGTGGCAGCATCACGCTATGAACAAACCCCAGGGGCCACCTGTGGGATGTGCTAACAACTTTGTGAGTCTGTTTGAGCCCCAAACGCACGGTTTCCCCCCAGCTGGGTGCTCTGCGCTGCCTCACAGGGTGAATTAACCAGTGCACAGCTGCACAGCACTGCGGCAGGATTGCTCCATCTCTCAGCTTCTCTAAAGCCTGCTCGGTCTGTGCAGTGCCAGTGAAGCATCAGAGAAAATAGGGCCAAGGGACATTGAGTGATCTAGTCCATCCCCCTGTCACAAAGAAGGGGTGGGGAGGACAAATGTGAAGACACTCAGGTGGATTTTGGGTGGGCAAAAGGCAAATGGGTGGAGAAACAGTTGCTTTGGACTCAGTTAGACCAGCTGAGGTCCCAGGCAGTGCCGGGTTCACACAGGGCAGCAGAGGACCCCCTGTAACTCAGCTCTGCAGCAGCTGGCTCTGCCACAGCCACAGGAGTCGGTGAGAGAAGGAGGAAGCTGGCAGCTGAGATCGAGAGAGGAGATGCACAGTGAGCACAGGAAGTGGGGAAGGCTCTTGCCCAAGCACGGCCGGCACCCAGGAGGACACAGACGTTTCCTACGTCCGCTCAAAACCGCACCATGCCGGCTGCCCGCTGCTTCCAGGTACTTCTTGGAGAAGTAACTCATCCAGCTTCCAAAAGCCCAGCCCACCTCCCAGCTGTGACCTTGGGAGGGCACAGGCTCCTCCTGGGATTTATCTCCTGCACCCACAGCTATCCTGTGTCAGATTTGATTAGCAAACCAGCCAGGTCCAGTTGGGCACTGGGACTGTCTATAGCTCACCATTTTCCCAGCAGTAATTCTACCAAAACTCCCCCCAGCCAGGGAGCAAGAAGCACTTGTATCAATTCCAAGGAAGCAGAATTTGCCCAACTCTTTTGAGAGCAGAAAATAAAGAAGTCTCAATTATTTCTGGCTCTGTCTTCTCCCAGGGCTGATTTCACTTCCCCATCCTCAGTTTTGCCAGAAAGTCAGGTGGAAGAGACAGAGAACTCGGTGTCCAGGAAACCGAATATTACCTGTGTTTGCTCAAGGCTTCGTGACACTGATGTGGCACCATCCCCCCAACTGTTCTGCTCATTCCTGGAGAGCGCACATTTCTTGTTCTCAGAGAGCCAGGTCACCCCATGGCTCATGGGCTGACACGAGCTCACGTGTTCACATCTCTTCTCAGTTCCATCTGAATCGGGAGCAGCTCCTTCACTGCGGACCTGAGGCACCGCGCACTGCCGGGCTCACCCGCAGCAAGGGGACTGCAGCTTTCACACCCTCTCCCCGCTGTTCCCCATCACTTCCCACACCTTTCCTCTGTTTCTCCATTTTCTGTAACCAAAGCACAGGGAAGTGCACTGCTCTGAACGTGACTCAGTTGCTCACCATAGTGATTTCTAGTGGGAGCAAGGGCCCTCTGAAAACATCACCTGAATTATGATCTTGTTCTTGTCAGGCTGAGAAAGGTCCAAGCAAAGAGTGTTTTTCAGCCACCTCAGGGCCATAACTGAAAAGGTATACCCTGAGTTAAATCAAATATTGGAATTTAATGAAGACACCCTTCTAAGGTCCCCTGAGCTGCCTCATTTCCTACAGCGACTGCAGGGCGATTATCTAGGCTGATAAGTGGCAGCTTTGCGCAGGCAACTCTGGTTACAGTTCTCCTGCTCTGAAAGCGCAGCTTGGAAGAGGAAGCAGCTCAAGTATCTGTTTATAGGTGCTTGGTAAGCAGGCTTGGGGAAGCTTTTCCATTTTTTCCTTCAAAACAGATCTCCAAAGCCTTGTGCTGACGCCAGGCTGCTGAGGGGATGCTGTGAGCCTCAGGAGGAGCGTGCAGAGCGGGGAATGTTTCCGGGATGCTGAGGTATTTGTGGCTCTGTTGAGAGGCCACAGCTGATTTGCTGCTCGAGTGCTGAGGACGTGAAACACTGGAAGAGGCTCGTACACTGGAGAGTCACTGGGACAAGTGAGCACTGGACCCCGAGGACAAATCCCACACGAGGTCATTGATGCCCATGCTCCCTTCTGCAGCTCAAGCCAGGGTGGGAGCATCTCCAGCAAGGCGCCATGGCAAACGACAGCCTGGTGCTGAGCAGCCTGGATGGGATTTACATTGGTACCGAGTGCTTGGTTGCTTTGTTTGCCACTTTGGGTAACATCCTGGTGATCTGGGTGGTGAAGCTGAACTCCACGTTTCAGAACACGACTCTCTACTTCATCGTTTCCCTGGCACTGGCCGACATCGCGGTGGGGATCCTCGTCATGCCCCTGGCCATCGTGGTGAGTCTGGGCATCACCATCCACTTCTACACCTGCCTGTTTATGTGCTGCCTCATGGTGGTTTTCACCAACGCCTCCATCCTCTCCCTCCTGGCCATCGCGGTCGACAGGTACCTGCGAGTGAAGCTGCCAACCAGGTGAGCGCTGGACCACCACGGGTCCCCCTGCTCCTGCCAGCTCTGCCATGCTCAGCCTCTGCCCCACCACTGTCACCTCCTCTCTCCTCCTTGGCTTGGCCCTTTGCTAGCAAATCTTTGCTCTAAATGCATTGCTTGCACATGGAGAAAATACCTGTGCCAAAACCCCACCTGAGACGAGCCACCTCGACCCACCCTCTGCACTGGGGGTGTCCGTGCTGGGGTGAGGGCTCAGTGTCATTGCTGACCAGAATTTGGCCACAGGATGTTTCTGTGGTCAAACAGTTGAACATTTCAGCTGCTTTGTTAATTGTGCAGGGTGCTGAGAGGACTGTAGATTTCTCTGAGGTCTTTTAAATTAAATTCCTTTTAGTATTTCCTGAAAATACAAAAGTAACAGATTTCTTAAGGGCTAGCTCAAGAAATCATTCACTTTTTATGTATGAATGGAAAAGTAAGCAAGCAAGAAATGCAGAGCATGACTTCAAGCATGAAAAGTCATTTTTTTTAGGGGTAAAGAACATATAAAATTGAAGAGTGAAAAAACAGTTTGATCCTGCAAATGGCATAAACCAAAAGAGTAAGTACACCCCAGGAGGCTGAGAAATAAGATGGGATGCTAAGAGGAGAAAAGCGATACCTAGGCAAGAGGAACACTAAGATCATAATGAAACAAGAAACAAAATAGTTGAAAACATCCCAGGATAAAGAGGGGAAGTTAAGCAGAGTTCATCTTTCAGTGCTGCACAGTAACTGCTACAAACAAAGAGTTCGAGTCTCAAAATCAGATTTGGTTCCCCCTGCCCCAAAAGAAGCTGATGCTGCATTTTGTGACAATGACCTTTAGTATTTGAACATCCGAGTTCTTAAAATCACCCTCAACTACTCTGAACACTCCTGTTTAACACAGCCTGGGTTTTCTTCCCCAACAGGTACAAAATAATCACTACAGAGAGAAGAGTTTGGTGGGCGCTGGGTTTGTGCTGGTCCGTGTCCCTGCTGGTAGGATTAGTCCCCATGTTTGGGTGGAACAAGAGAGAACCAAGAAACTCTGACTTTCTCAGGTGTCAGTTTACCTCTGTGATGAGGATGGATTACATGGTATATTTTGGCTTCTTCACATGGACCCTTGTCCCTCTGCTCATCATGTGTGCTCTGTACGTTGAAGTCTTCTACATCATCCGGACAAAGCTAAGCCAAGGTGTAACCAACGTGAGAGGGGCAGGAGGTTTTTATGGACAGGAGTTCAAGACAGCCAAATCTCTAGCACTTGTTCTCTTCCTGTTTGCCATCTCCTGGTTGCCTCTGTGCATCATAAACTGCATTTCCTATTTCTACCCCGAATGCCAGATCCCCCCGTCTCTGATGTACTTGGGAATCCTGCTGTCCCACGCTAATTCTGCCATGAACCCCATTGTCTATGCTTGCAAGATAAAGAAGTTCAAAAGCACATACCTTCTAATTTTAAGGACCTATATCCTGTGCAAAAAACCAAACCAAATTCTCAGAGAGCAAACAACAGACCAACAGCTGTAACTACAGAGCGAGTGTTGACCTGCCAGGATGCCCCAGATCACTGATTAACCGCTTCACTCTGCTGAGAAACTCATGGGAAAACCTGTGTCCATTTCACCTCTCCCTGCTCTTGCACAAACTCTTTTATGATAAGGGCAAACTCCTCTTCCTCAGCCATCTGATGCACATTTCACACCAAGCTCAAAAGGATCATTTATGATGTTCTGCATTATTGTGCCTCAGAGAATTCTGCTTGGTGGTTGCTGTACCAAGCCCAGATGTTCCAGGTGAGCATCTTCATTTAACAGGACCATGAAAACTGGTAAAAACAGTGCTGGGTCATTTCTAGCTTTAAGTCAAGACTGAGAACTCTTTTTGTTATAGTTTTGATTTCTCTTTTTGCCTGGTGATAGGCCCTTTGCTTACACACAGCCAGACTTGGCCTGACTTTTTTGTTGTCCAGTAGCACCTGTGCAGTGTAACCACAGCATCTCCTGCAACACCTCCACCTGCAGATGAACTGAGATCCTGTCTGCAGGAGACTTTTATTGCTTTTAAACCAAGACAACACTCACCCCAGAAGCCTGAAGCACTGACCTCAGACAGAGCAGCAGGCAGGAGCCAAAGTGCCAAACACACTGAAGCTGTTCACAAAGGAGCTGTGCTGGGGACAGGGGAGCATGCCAGGGAGAGGTGACCATCAGAAAATAAACTAATGATTAAGTTCTTTCCTCCTTCCCCAGCTCCTTAACCAAGGATCAGAACTGACTATCTAAAGTATCAAGGATGCATTTTCCTTATTTTTTAATAAAAACATCCATTTTGGGGATTCTTCCTGCACAGCATATTCTCCAGCTTAATTCTCCCTAAAATCACAAACTCTTTTCCTAACACCTGATTTAAATGTGACACAACTGTGTAAACCTGAAGAACAGTTGGTTTTTGAGGCAATCTGTTACAGATCTGAAGACTACTCTGAAGGTGTATGTAAATGTGTGTCTAGATGTGTCTTTGTATTAAATTTCAAAATACAGAAGAGATACTTAAGAAAAATTTTATCCATTGTTGTTTTTTTTTTTCCCATAAGGATTGGCTGGGTCCACTGAAAAGTAGGTGAAATGTGTCCTTGTTGTTGGTAAAACAGCAGTTCACAATCCAGCACGTTCTCACTGACTGTTCTGACACCCTTGGTCTCCTCTGTCAGTTTAGGCTGTACCTTTGGATGGGGTCAGCTTGTGCTGCAGTCAGTGTTGTCACGTTTGCATGAATAATAATAAATAGTAGATGGATCCTATATTAATTCAGCCTGCTCTTCTCCCATGACAATCAAAAAAAGCAGCTGATATGAAATCTCCAGGCTGTTTTAGTCGATGTCCCAACTAGGACGGCACAGAAATTGTGTATTACAGCACAGCTCACACAGCCTGTGTTTAAGGAACATGGGTCAAGCTGAAAATCAGTCCCTAAGGGACAGGCTCTTTTTTCTCCATCTCTAAATAATAAAAGTGGTCCAGAAAAAGCAGAAAAGGGAGTGCATCATTCTGTTATTTATCTCAGAAAGTGCTGGCATCTGCTCCTTTAGCTGAGATCAGGCATCTCAATTTATTATCTGATGTAACCCCTGCCATGGGCCAAAGCTCTGCCCTGTTACACAGTTCCACTGTTAATAAACAGGCCAGCAAAGGAAGTCACCGCATAAGTACATCAGAAATTTGTACATTTTACATAATCTCCCATTATCAGTTGATAGAACTGATTGCTTTCAGCAGAAAAACAAGTCCCACCTAAAGAGCAGAGGTCACTCACTAGAACCATGCACAGCACCTTTGTCTACGTATCTTTGGGAAACTGAGACAAGGGGGAGCAGCACTGCCCCAAACTCCTGGCAGCCCCCAAACTCCTGACAAACTCCAGGTGAACGAGGCAGGAGGATACAGAGAAAGAGCAGAAAGAGGGCTGGGAGGAGGGGAAGCTGCGCCGGGAGGAGGGGAAGCTGCGCTGCCCTCTGAAAGCGAGCTGTGAAGGGGAGCAGGCTGAGCAAGCTGCCCGACCCTGCGCAGCCCCCCGAGAGGGAACCCCAGGCAGCAGCTCACCTTTTCACAACGAAGGCAGATGTTCAGCACAGCTGGGCTCAGCTTGGCTGGTAGGGCAGCCAGAGGAGCAGCTGCCCTGCCTCGGGAGAGGGTTCGTGGGCTGGAACATGTTCAAGCAGGTCGAGGTCCCTGGTTCTCACTTCTAGCAGTTGTGGTGTTCAGCCCCAGCCAGAGACCAAACAGGCTGAAGGACGCTTACACTGGGTGTGAGGATGGGTGAAGGCACACACCAGCAGTTCACACCCATGCAAACACCCCTCAGGAAGAGCAGAGGACTTAGCTCCTGTGAAACACCATCGCTGGAGCTCCACTAACCCATCCTTCTAACTCTGCAACCAGAAGTTGGTGTGGTGAACTGATGTTTGTGCAAGCCAGGTAAATTTTCAGACATTCCTATTTCTCAGTTGCTGTCAGGCAGCAGACCAACATTGCTATTAAACAAAATTCATAATTGTGGAACAACTACAATCACCCCTCTTGAACCCCTCAGCAGCTGCACATTTCAAGGACTAACATGGTATTTTCTCTATTAAACAGCACCTGAAACTGCCCTGGCTGAGATTAGAGCAGTTAACAGCAGAACACAGACTGTAAGTTCTCCTCCTGACCCCGTGGAGCCATCAGCAGCCTCCCCCACAACGCCTCTCCAGCCAGATGTCAGAACCCAACGGTGTTTGTGCATCTGCTTCTCAGTGGTCCCCTGGACTTCCCCTGGCTTCTGCAGTCACACAGGCAGGACAACCCGGCAGAGCTGGCACAGTTGGAGCCACTGCTCTGCTAACTGCTCGCTGGAAAGACACCAAAGGCACCAGCCTGAGCTGAGCCAAATCCAGCGGCTCCTCTCTGGCTTCGTGCTGCCATCAGGTGGCACATCCCATCCTGCTCCTTGGAAGTCCCCCAGATGTCACAGACCCGCTGTCCTCAGCTGCAGCACACTGGAGGACCCGAGGCACTTGTCCTGCTTAAGAGATTCCTCCAGAGAGGTGTTTACAACAGCACACAATCTGCATTTTCAGAAGAGAGAAATACCTGCCAGAAGCTGACACTCTCTGGTGACCAGAAACGAGGAGGCTTCTGAAGCCCAGAGGGCTGAGGCAGCAGGAAACTTCCCTCCAATCCAGCCTTGCAGGACAGATGGAGATGACTGTGCTTCCTTGGACAACAAACCTCCCACCATGGGCACGGGAACGTGCAGAGAAGCCTCTCTGGGGCTGCTAACGCTGAGTCACCAGTGGTAACTTATTCCCCAGTTCATTAAGAGGAAATGATTTTTAACTTCTTACAGTACAGTTAGAACACTGTAATGAGACATCAACCAACATTGCCAGGAATCTGGACTGTCACTCTGATTATCCATTTCTTTTATGTGACCGAATCAGGAAGCAGTCATTTGCATACAAAGATTTCATTATCGTAACTTCAGTAAGTAGAAAACAACTCATCAGAGCACTGGGCAACCAAAACTAAGAAAAATACCACAGTCAGTGTCAGAAAAGGGAAACGAGGGCACAGTAACGAGCAAATGCAGAGGAACATTTCCATTTTTCAATTCTCTTTGGGAACTCAAAGCAAATGTACAAATGGAAACTTCACAAGTGCGTGGTAAGGACTCGCTGGGATTTGTACAGGTGAGGAAATACGGTATAAAAAGGAATTTGTCCACAATTGTTGGCAAATGGTTTGGAATAGGAGATATTAGTCTCCCTTTATAAGGATAAAATGAGCTGATGTTACACAGGGCAGTGTGGCATTCTCAGAGCACTACAGGACTGGATATAATGTTCTGGGAGATCTGATGTGCAGAAAGTGCCGGCGGTTTCATTTCACCAGAAACTTCATCATCACACAGCTGTCAGCGTCCGACTCTGCTGGAACACCAGGGTGGTGTAGGCAACCTCATCCTGGGGATGTGAAAGAAGCCACAAACATTAGAGAGTGTGCAAGCACCACATCTCAGCATGAATCTCCTGCTTTTAATTTGTCCTCAAGGCTACACACACCATGAGCAGTCACAGCCTGGCCCTGCACATGGGAAACCGAGTTAAATGCTGTGCTGGGTCAGACCAGCTCAGGATCCTGGGTTGAATCAATAACACGAATGAGAACTGCAGAAATGTTTGGCCTTTAAAAAGATTTTCCCCCAACCTTCCTAATTAGTGGTTTAGTTAAGTCCCAGAACCCTTGATATACATGGGGAGGATGGGATTTGAGCCCTGTGATAAGCCACAAGGAATATCTTCCCTCTCATTGTCCAGGTACCTCCTCAGGTGACTGTAAGGACAGGGTGAAGCCTTGCATACACAAAATAACCTTTTTCTTTTAGTCAAAAGAACTGTCAGCTAACACTTGAGTCTTGCAAGAGCAAACTTCTTCCCCTCACCCCTGAATATTTAACATTCTCTCAGGAACCTCAAGTCTCTGCACAAAGTTACAGTTGTGACCTTTACCTGGATGTTCTTATCGGGTTCCTCAGTCGCTGTCCGGCAGGGAACGGGCTCCTGTAAATCCTGGCGGGATCTCTTGTACTCTAGGAAGGAGAGGGATCCCCACCTCAGCTCTCTGCTGTGTTTGGATGCAGCAGTGAGGGTGGGGTGACACGGTGGCACCAGAGTACATGGCTTAGATGTAGCTTGTGAAATCTGTCACAGACCTTCACTGCAAAGGCAGCAGGTTGGCAGCCCAAACCTCTGCCCAGCCCTTGCAAGTGGCTGGACCAGGATGAAAGCAACTGATGAATTTGATGAATTTGGCAAGAATTGGCGTGGCCAGTGTTAGGATGAAAAAAAAAAAAACAACCCCAAACAAACTGAAACAAACACAAGAAACACAACTCAGGTGCTAAAGTCACTCAGAAACCCTCGTGCTGCAAGACGCAGCCCAGAGCGCGTGGAAATTCAGCCCCACTCACGTCCAGGTGAGCAGCACAAGGTGTTCAGCACCTCCCTGCCGCCAGGTCTGCAGCTCCACGCTGCTGTTACTCCCTCTCCTGTGCCACTTACTTTTTCTGAGGAGGCAGATGATTGCAAAAACCAGAACAGTTGACAGGATGCCCGAGATGAAGGCGAGCGATAGGTGCAGTATCTCATGGCTGCTGCTACACAGAAAACAGCGTCAGACTCTCCAGTTTTAACAGAGGTGGTAAAGAATCAGTAGTGCCCAAATTCACTGCACTCCATGAAATCCCTCGGTTATCCCAAACCCTGGGAGATTACAAGGTGTGTATTTAAATTAAGCATAATTGAATTAAATATTTAGTGCACAGACTAGGACATTCTAAGCAACCTTGTAAAACCCCAAGACATAGAATGTGTTACACAACTCCCCCCTTGCAGGAGGAGGCTGCAGTCCCAGGGAACGGTGTTTAAGTCAGGAAATAAAGGTGGAGCATTTACTTATCAACACAGCATTTGACTTCTGAAGCTAAGTCAGCTGTAGAGGCACATATAGTGGTAAATACAGTGACAGTCGTGGAAATGGGTTCTGGTGTCACTGGAAATGAATAGAAAACAAAACAAAACCAAAACTGGATTTAAAATGTGTTAATTCCTCCAGCAATATTACAAACAATAAGAACTACAGAGCCATGTGCCTATTCAGGTAAGCACTGCTGTAAGTGTAATATTTCTCTATCAAAGGGCTGCAAGTGGAATCACCAAAGATTTAATCATTCCCACCATCACTGTCCCACAGCAGCCTTTGGTGCAGTTCTCCCCCAAATGCACCCACCTCCTGCTGAGCTACCCCCACAGCAGCCCTTTGTGAGTCAGGACAATATCAGTTTAGTCAAGAATATTGCATCTAAGAAAATTCCTTAAAGAAAAAAATACCTGCAATTGGTTTTGTGGAACTACCTCCCATCCTCTCCAAATACTAATGAACAGTAAGAGATGCTAGAAGGAGGGGAGGAAAAAAAATGTTGTATTTATATATATATATATATATATACACATATGTGTACACACACTAGGGTAAAACAAACCTATCACCTTCTTCTAACTCCCAGAGTTAATTATTTAGTTTTTATCAATGTTTCAGACATCTGACACGAACTGGGACAAAGCCACAGCAGCCAGCCTGGCTGTTACTGAGCACAAATCCAGCTACCCAGCGTCTTGCTCCTCTGCACACACACGCACGGTCACTACACTCTCATGAAGATCCCACTTTCTTTCAGAAGGACCAAGTGCATTTAATAACTAAAATTCCACCCACAGTGTTTCTGCAGCAGCTGGAACTGAGTAAACTTCATGAAAATTTTCATAGCCAGAAGCAGCTTTGACAAAATGCCCTTTTAAAGTTTTTCTTTCCCAAGTTTCTCTCACTTTTTTTGCACCAAAGCACAAACAATAACTCGCTTCTTACATTTCAGGGTAGAATCTTAAAGATGGGGAAACACCAGTCTGGTTTTTCTCACCACATGGCTTGAAAACCACACATTGCAAATAACACGAAAGCATTGCTGACAACATGACCGTGAAGGTCCTGTTCCTGTTGCTGCCATCGCTCTCTACTGCATGCCCACCGATCCCCCCGTTCCACAAGTCAAAGCAAAGACCCCCCAGGTCCCTACACCGAGCCTGTGCTGTATTTGCAGTAGCAGGTAAGGACAAGTGACACGGCTCCACCTTACCTCACACCATAGAGCCGCTGCCCGCCCGCTGCCAGGCGATTCCTGCAGCGCTGGCACAGTTCAACCGCTCGCTTTGTGAAAAGAATCTCTGTCAAACTCCAGCCCCAACGTCACTCAAACGTGGGCTTCACACAAATGTGGAACTTAAGCAACTTCACTTTTTTTTCTTTAAATTAAAAGAACAGGAAACTATGAAAAACACTTGCACTCTCACAACCTGTTGATCTAAAAAAAGTCAGTCAGCCTCACGTTAAGTTGGCTTACTTTTAAGTAAAACTCTTACCCCTAAATAACACTTTTTGTTGTTGAGCTGTTGTACTGAAAACTGTAGAAAACTATTTCACTAACTCCACTAAAAACAAGCATTTCCCTGCTGCAGCACCAGCCCATAGAGCAGAGGCACACAGGCACGCTCTAGCCTGCTGGCTGACGTTTATTGACTGAATCAGCCACCTCCTGCACAGAAAGGACGGGACTACGCAGCAGTTACGCGCTGTGCTCAGCGGGGATATTCGAGACACAACCCAGGGAAAGGTTCCTCCATAAAGAAAATGAAGAGGCTTATGTTGTGCATTATCATAACACACAAAAACCTGTGTTTTTCTTTTTTTGTGTAGTACAAAAACAGAGCAACCTTTTTTACTATGAAAACCCAGAAAACCCACCCTGTAGAATATCCTGATCCATTTCACTGTTTTAAAATCAATACTGGTGAGTTTGGTTGAAGTTAGTTTTTTTCAGTAGCTTTTGACACGTTTCCTGCCAGCTTCATCCTTTCTTCTGCAGAACAGGAAGACGCTTTCATCACTTTTTGAAGTTTTTTGGTGAAAGGTTTTTTTTTTTCAGTCCATTTTTATAATGAAGACATTCATTCAGTGTCCTCCAGCACTGGGCTAGGTGACTGGGAGCACTGGCACTGCTCGTTCTGATTTCAGAGCATGATTACAATTACAGAAAATATCTGTAGGGAATTATCACACAGAATTTAAAACCAAAAACTACTCACTGTATTAGCACCAGAACTTTTCACTGTGGAGTTCTGTAGCTTATCTCTGGAAGTGTTCATGATCAAACAAGGAACTAAACAGCTTCGCTGTACTGTGGTTACAAATAATCTCCCACTATAAACTAACTGCAGTGGTTTCGTGACCAATCCAACTGCTTCACACAGAAAAAGGAAATCACTGTTGCAGCTGCTAGTGAAAGACAACAGAGTGTTTTCTTTGTTTGTTTGTTTAATTATACTCTAGAATCATACAGTTTCCAACAGTAGTAATGAGACACATGTCAGTGGAATCAGACGTGTTACACTGCTGCCTGCGCGCTCTTCGACAACGCCTTCAGGTCCAAAATGCACTTTGCAACGCTCTCCTTCTGCTACAAAACAAAGAAAAAAAACAGCTTTCAGAAGAAAAGACTTCATGAAAGACATTTAAACAAGCAGGATACCAGTTTTTAGACACATAGAATGAGTTACAGATTAAAAGGGAAATAATTACAGCTCATGAAGTCAGAGATTCAAACCCAAACAGTGCCCAGCATCAAAGCACCTGCAGGCAGTGCTAGGAAGATGTTTTAGTTTTTTCAGCTTTATTCCTTAAAAGAAAGGCCGAGAGCCCATCTGCAGATCTGCCCAGACACTGCACAGAGAACTTTACCAGCGAGCTCCCTGACCTGTTAGTGATACATCTTATCACAAGCTTAGCTCTCGGCTGCAACACCAAATGCATGTCCCACAGGATTCGAGCTGAACTCACCAGCAAGACAAGCACCTGGTACCCAGCAACTGGGCTGGGCAGCTCTCACTCAGCAGCAGGAATGTGTTGCAGCCATGTCTGGGAGTCACCCAAAGGTGATCTATCATCTTCTGGTTTAAGCCAGAATCACTGGACAGCAAATATTTGTACAGATTGAAATGTAAAGCAGATTAAAACCAACCCAGGTACCTGCTGAGGTGTGATGCTCTGAATAACGTTTTTCTCCACCCACTGAATCATGTGATCTTGTTCTTTCTGACGCTTCAAGTTCTGCATAGCCACCTGATAGTCCAGCCTCTTCTTCACCTCGTTGTAGACTGTCAGCAGTCTTTCCCGGTAATTGGTTTCCAGCAGCATTGCGATGTTATTCTGGACACAGAAAGGAAATGCAAAGCGTTAACGCTTGGCAAGAGCACAGAACAGCGGCAGAACACGTTCTGCAGCACAAGTCACCAGGCCAGGCGTGGAACTGGCCCCACTGGGGACACACAGAGGGAAATGGTTTGTTACTTGTCACTGCTTTAGCAGTTTAAGGGGCACACAGGTGATGCAGTGGAAACCACAGGGGAAGCGAACAGCAGAGCGGGAGCTGCGTACCCGCTTGGCGTCAAAGAGGTAACTGCGGCCTTCAACGCGCCACTGCTCCTTCTTCTCCTGCTCAATGGCAGCCTCCAGGTCTTTAATGGCCTCATTTTTCACAGCTAAAGCTTTAGAAATTTTATCCTGAAAGAAAAACAAACAAAAAACATGCTTCAGAAGGGAAGTAAGATGAAAGGAAAACAAGGGACCTCTGACCAAGTGCTGAAATTCCACACCAAGACTTGAGAAACGCCTGCAAAAACCGGGTTGTGCCGGGGCTGGGGCTGAAGGATGGCAGGGCAGGAGAATCAGGGTTCACAATCCATCATACTTTAAATAAAATCATTCCTGCTGGTAGGAGGTGTTCTGGTTTTGAAGGCTTATAACAACACCAACCTAAGACCCAAACCACACCTCACTGAAGCAGCACTCTGCAGATGTTGAACTCGGATTTTTATGACAGCCTGGACACAGCATTCTTTTAAGTATTTAAGCAGATAACTTAGAACAGTTATTAACTATTGCAAAGTTAGATTATGGTTTCTTTTGTTACCTCATTAAGTTTGTCAGCAAAAGCTGCTACATCAGCCCCAAATTTTTTAATGCCATAAATGATGACTGTCAAGATGCAGGCAGCTGCGACCGTCTCGTGGTTCAGGACGTAGATTTCCTTGGAGAGAAAGTAAAGCAGAAGCCCAGTTCCCAACATGTAAGGCCCTAGAGAAACAAAATAAAGCAGCATTATCTGTACAAAGCATAAAGAGGCTCACTGAAGTCAAACACCTCAGAGGTAACTACTTGGAGGCTGACAAGACCAGGCAGTGCCCTCTTTTACCACGATAAAAAGTAGGAACCCAACACCACCAAGGGAGGGGTGCCACGAGGGTGCTCACCACAAACAGGAGCACCTTACCTGGGTCCTGCTGCTTCTGCTCATCCAGAAAGAGGCAAAAATCTCTGCTTAAGTTTTGAGGGTCAGCAGGTAAATAAACCTCCCTGCAAGACCAAGCTCGTCACTCTCTTTTAGCCTTTATTTAAAGCGCTGCATGGGCTCACTCTTCACAGCCTCCTTCTGCATCCACAGAACATAATTTTCCCTCATATTTACCTTTTCAGCACCCAGAACTGGACAGTGCTAAACAAATAAGCATAATGAGACGCATTTAAAACCAAAAAAGAAAGCATATATTAACCTGTAACTCCTGTTTTAGGATACAGGAACTGGAAAAACTCCTCAGGGATCAAACCATGTCGTACTTCTCCTCCTTTCTCAGGCAGAGGTGGCAAAGGAGCCAGACACTGCTGAGTTGTGTGCAGTGGCCTCGTGGTGTGCAATACACTATAAACAATGAGAAAGTTTCCATTAAGCTTTTTTTTAAATGCCCACCCTGAGCTGAGACTCAAACACATTTCCAGTGAAACTGAACAGCCATTCACCAGACACGCCTCCTCTGAGGAAGGGGGAGGGACTAGGTAACCTCCAGAGGCTCCTTCCCACCACACCTATTCCATAAACCCACAACACGAACCAGAAGAACAAAGACAAAACCCGGGAATAACATTATTCCAAAGGCACGGCCGGCGGGTTGCTGAGGCGCTCCCGGGCCTCCTCAGGCTGCCGGTCACCGGGAGCGGCCGCAGGGCCGCCCGGCTCCTCTGGGCCTCAGCCGGCGGTGCCAGCCCGGCGCGGTACTCACCCCACGGTGACGGGAGGCGGCAGGGTCTTCAGTGCGGCCGGGGCTGAGGGAAGAAAAGGGGCAGAGAGCGCGTCAGGACAGAGCTCAGCGAGAACAACCCCCGCCCGCCGCCCCGGCCCCGGGGAGACGCCGCTCGCTCACCGGCGCGGAGGACGAGGCGGGACAGCATGGCGGGCACGGCGGGGCAGGGCTGGCAGCGGCTCGACCCGGTCCGTCCCGGTGACCGCGGGGCCCCCTCCGCACCAAGATGGCGGCCGATAAGCTCTCGCGAGAGGCGCACGGCGGGGCGGGGCGACGCGGGAGCTCTCGCGAGAGGTGGCGGACGCGCGCGCGCGGCGCGGGAGCACGTGGGGGCACGGCCGGTCCCGGTCCCGCCGCCGCCGCCGCCATGGAGGAGCCGCCGCCCGAGCAGCCCCCGGCGGGCGGAGACGCCGCGTCCGCCGCCGGCCCCGAATGGAACATCCCGCCCAACGCCCCCGCCTGCATGGAGCGGCACCTGGAGGGCGCGCATTACCGCGCAGGTAGCGGGGCGGCGGGCGGGCCGCCGGCCCGGGGGAGGGGGCACCGGGCCGCCCGGCCCCTCGAGTGCTCACCGGCCCCGCGGGTGTTCACTGGGCCTCTCCCTTCTCCTCTCCTGCAGACGGGGCCCTGCTGCTGGGCGCCTCGGGGCTGAGCGGGCGCTGCTGGACCGGTTCCCTCTGGGTCTTCGCCGACCCCCGCCGCGCCCCCAGCGAGGGTTTCTGCACCGCCGGCGTGCAGACCGAGGCGGGGGTCGCCGACCTGCGCTGGGTGGCTGACAGGGGCATCCTGGTGGCCTCTGACTCCGGTAAGTGACGGGGATGCCCTGGGTCACCCCCCGCCCCGGGGTGGGTGTCCCCTCTCCCCGCTGAGCTGCGTGTCCGCCCCTTCCCCCCAGGCGCCGTGGAGCTGTGGGAGCTGGATGAGAACGAAACCCTCATCGTCAACAAGTTCTGTAAATATGAGCACGATGACATCGTCACGACGGTGGCTGTGCTAGCCGGCAGCACCCAGGCTGTCAGCGGCAGCCAGGACTTCTGGTGAGTGTCCCCAGCCCTGGAGAGTGTCCCCAGCCCGGCTGCCGTGGGCCAGGGCCAGGACCAGCTCCTGACTGCTCACTCTTGTCCACAGTGTGAAGGTCTGGGACCTGCCACAGCAAACGGTGCTGCACTCCTACAGAGGTGAGTGCCACAGCGGCCCCATCGCCCTGCTCCTCCTGGTTGCTGCAGGCTCAGCTCAGTCCTGCAGCATTGCTGGTTATCTCCTGGCTCCCAGACCACACTTGGGGCCCTGAGCTAATGTGATGTTTCTTTCTTTGTCTGTTGTTTGTTTCACCCCACAAAATGAACACTACAAGGCTTAGCTTCCTTTCCATCTCTAAGTGTGTTTTAGAGTTTCTGCTGTACTGAAATCTCTTCCACCTGCACTCCACTGTGTGATCTCCTAACCCTTGTTTGTTTTGACAACGGCCATTGCAGATGCTGATCTCTGGATTTACAGTACTGTGATCTCTAACTGCAGCAGAGCCCATACTGTCTTTGATCCTCTCCTCCCCCAGCCCCTTTGTAACCAACCTCTTGTCTGGAGGCTTCTTCAAGCTTATGCCCATCACAGGGACTGGACTGCAGCGGCTCTGGTTGGATTTGGCAGCTCATCAGTTTGGTAGGAAGCAGGTGGCTGTTGCTGAGTAGAAGTTAAGCCTGTATCTGAGCATAAACTGTTCTTTATTATACTGCTGTGCCTTCAGACACCCTTGGGAATATGTGGGAAAGTTGTGGATGTGATCTTTGAGGCTCTTTATCCTTTTGTGCTTTTGGTAGCTCACTCTGCTGCAGTGTCATGTGTGGCTTCCTGTCCTGGGAAGGACACCGTGTTCCTGTCCTGTGCTGAGGTAATGTTCACTGTCTAAATCTGCCTGATAAAAATGAGATTTAACTTGAGTTACTTACAGTTAAATGTCCTTACTGAAAGATCACTTATTGTGCTGTAAGCTGTATAGCTGTGTTATTTAAATGTTCCAGGCTGATAAAGTTGCCATCAGCTTACCAAGCTGATTTCTACAGGTTTGTCTTAAAATGTGGGAGCTCTTAAGTCTGCCCTGGGGATGATGGACAGAGCTAACTTGCAATTAATGGCAGCATCCTTTTACCACAAAGGAAGAGGTGGTGTGGGTTTGAATTTGGGTTTGAATGTGGGTTGGGAGCAGTTCTGCAGTGAATCTGAGTTTATGCCTAGCCCCTACCACAAAGAAACTGTAAAAACCTTCTTATTCACTTTGGGTTTATAGGACAGCAGAACTTTACTCTGGGACACCAGATGCCCAAAGCCAGCTACTCGAATTGGTATGTGTCTGTGTGCAGTCACTGCTTGTGGATGAGTTGTTGTTGGAAGAAATAAATTATTTTATGCCTGACTTCAGTGTGTCTAACGGGAAATCCAACGATGGGACCATTGGGGCAGAAAAGCCTCTTGAAACCTAAGGGAGTCTAACACTGCCACAGAAATACAATAAGCTTTTAAATGTTTGCCTTAGTGCAGTGGCAGTGCTAACTGAGGCAGTGTAGGAACAGCTTTGTACTGACTCTTTTCACACTCATCCTCACTTATTTCCTCAGTTTGCAGTGCCTGTAATCACCTCCCTACCTCAGTCCTGTGGCATCCACAGAAAAGTGACATCTTTGTTTTGGGTAAGAAGCAATCTTCTTGACTTTCACCAGACAAATCAAGGTCTCCTCACATGACAGTGTTGCTGATCACCTCGTTCTCCCTGCGCTTGCAGGTGATGAAAGTGGAGCGGTTGCACTGGTCGACACAAGGAATCCGGATTCTGCCCTCAGCTCCCCCGTGCACACCCGCAGCATCACGGGCTTTGCGTTTTCTGCACATAGGTACAGTGGGAGATGCTGGCATAGAATGTGTGACTACATACACTTGAGAACTTTGTTTTTAGAGTAAAACCTATGAGAGTAGGAGTTTTGGTCTTTTTATCAAGAAGCTCAGTCTCACTGGTGACAAGAAGCATGTGGATGGACAGGAGAACACCTGAGCAGTATTTGGGATTCTTGATCCACTCACTGGGGGGATTTTTCTCATTACAGTCACCTCTGCTCGAGGAAGGAGTACCTGCTTTCCAACACTAAGAGAATATTCTCACTTAGTGTGCTGGCAAACTGCCAAAGATAAAACAATTTTGTAAGATTTGGTACCTCTTTGATTCACTGTACCTGGGTCAGGCTCACCAAGAAATGTGCTTTTCACAAGTTTGTTCCTAAGAAGCTTTCTTGTATTTGATTGTTCTAACTGGAGTCTCATCTCTGTCCTCTAGTTCACCCTTCCTGGCTTCCATCAGTGAAGACTGTTCAGTAGCTGTCCTTGGCTCAGACCTCTCAGAGGTGTAAGTATGAGACAGAACATATTCACTGCTGTGCCCATTTGTCTTGTTAACTTCTCATTAAGTTAATTATTTATCCATATGCTGAGCAGAAGGTGAAAATAATCCTTAAATAGGGGAGCATCATCCTAACAAACCAGCAGCTGGGAATTGCACAAGCCCACACATTCTCAGTGACAGTGTTTTATGGCTCATGGAGTGTTTGTGTTTCTCCAGGTTCAGAGACCGTTCTCACCGAGACTTCGTTAAAGGCTTAGCGTGGTCTCCTTCAGACGATGCCTTGCTCACTACAGTTGGATGGGATCATCAAGTTCTACATCACACTGTCCCCCTACCAACTGGTGAAGCTTCTGAAGTCAACTGTGTAAAAGAATAGTTTTATAAACTCATGGTCCAAATTCCTTCCTGGCATTACTTTGATTCTGCTGAAGTCAAAGGTGTGTGTGACCTGGAGTCTGCCTTGAAGCTTGTGACTAAGAAGATTCCTGTAGTAATTTTGAATTAGGCATAAGTTAGTTAACAAACCAAGCTTTACCCTCTCCTCAGGAGTTAGCTTCACCTGTGATAAGACTTCAGTATTTTACCCAGAAAAAAATTGACTTCAGGCACAGAGGAGACTTGGAGAGACAGGGAAATAGGGATAATTAAATTAAAAAAAATAATCAAAGACCCAGCTCCTCCCTCAGTTCTCCAAACCATTCATGGATTTAACAGAAACCTTTTTTGAGGGAGGTTAAAAACACCCACCTCTTGTTAGCTGGATGCAAGAGCCTCACCCTTAAGGGAAGTTCTTTGCTGTGTAAATCAGTTTTTCCAACAGAATGGTGAACATCCAAGAACTGCAGAGGTCCCACTGTTGTCCTTAATGCAGCATGTGCTTTAGAGGGTCAGTCTTCAACATCTACTAGCTGGATCCTGTGGTGAGCACTTCTGTTCCACTGATGGGTATCAGTACCAGTGCTTGGTGTGAGGGGTCCTGTATGCTGTACAAGGATCCCAGCTGTAGCCCTGTAATGTCACTTTTGTGACACTGCATGACACTGGCTTGCAGCTGAGGCCAGCTCAAAGGGGCTGCTACTGCAGCAGGCTGAAAGCCAAGAGAAGGGAGCAGCTGCTGTCCTGTTGGACACCATGTTTCATCTCCTCTGTGCTGAAGACAACTTTCTCAAAGGTGAGACCTGTGGACAAAAGTTTAGGTAATGGAAAAACTGGACTAAGGACTTTGGTTTTCATTTGCTTGCTCCTATAACCAGACTCTGCTTAGTGATAAATGAGACTCCTGATGCACTTGTGATGAGTGACTTTGTGCCAGAGACTGAGGGGACCAGGCATTCCCATAATCCCCAAAACAGGCTCTACATAATCCTTAGAGGTGTTTTTTTTGTAGTATACCACATACTTTTCAAACTAATCTGTTTCCCTGGAACATATTTAACTGAAAAACCCCCATTGCTCTGCATGCATTGCTGCTGCTCTAGATATGCCTTGGTCTGGCCTAATGTTTCCTAGACAGAATAAAGCAGGTCTTAGTGAAAAAAAATACTGTAGAAATGAATGCTACTCCTGTTTCTTTAGCACAACAGCAGCACTGAGATGTACACCACTTCCAGTGGTCTTATCCCTGCATAAACATAGTTTTAGTTGATCCAAATTATGCAGAGCCCACAATTAATGTTTAGGCAGACTGAGCTTTCCCAGGCTCTGTACTTTTCTTATGTTGTTTTTAAGCTGCTCTTTTAGTTCCCATGTCATACAGGTGTTTACAGAACAAACCTCCTGATCTAGAGCAGTGTATGACAAGGAAAAAGTCAATGATTATAAAAACTGACAAGTTTCTTCTAAAGTACCCCTCAAACAACCACAAAAAGTTACCTGCTGCAGACTGACCATGGTGTACTGAAAACTGAAACAGGTCTTGTGCTGTTTGTGAAGAAGTCTTCTTGGGAAAAGTGGAAGATGTTTTTTTTAAATAAATCATGGTTTTCATTTGTAACTGGGTATAAAGTTTCACTGGGCCACTTCTGTAGTGTTGAAGAGCCAGCTGAGATCATGCACACAGTTAAAGTGAAATTGTGATTTCAGTCCCTGAAATTAAAACCATTCTTAAATAAATGTGCACTGTGTTGCTGTTTAATGCCAGGGTGCTATGATTCTTCAGCACTAGTGCAAGGCAGGCTGCAAGTCCTGCTTGTTGCCAGGAAGATTTTCTTTCCAAAACTTAGAAAGTTTAAATTGTCAAGTATTAAACCACATTAAATTCCTCACATTTGCCACCCTCTGAGCAAAACACAGCAGTCCATGGCAAAGTGCATAGTGGTGGGAGGTGAAGCCTATGTGGACAACAGGTCATTATTGATATATTCATCCTGTTTTTACAATTAGAGACTTTTAAGTGTGGCAGCACAAAAAATAAATGCTTCAGCGTGGGGTAAGTGTTCCACAGGAGGGCAGCAGCTGCCAGCTTGAGAAACCTTCCCCCATTTCTTTAAACACTACTTTTACCACTTGCACTTGTGGGTTTTTTCACTATTTTAGGAGAAGCACCGAGGAGTGACAGTTTATCCACGAGTCCCTTGTGTTAGCCTGGCTCCTGGCTGACTGTGCCATTCCTAGCAGGGCTGCATCAAATAATCACACCAAGACACAGGCAGCAGGGCAGGAACACTGGCAATGCCACATCAAGGCTCATAGGCTTTGTAGCTCCCTGCAATGAACTGGGGAGTTCTCAGGGGTTTTGGTGTGCTCACACTGGGCTCCTTCACACGCTGCTTGGGTGTGGGGACACCTCTGTAAATACACTGTGGCTAGAGAAAAAGCTTCAAGATCCACATTGCACACTTCCTTCCCAAAGAAAAGGTTCTGTAGTCAGAGCTGGATTAAAGAGATGAGAATGCAAATAAATAGAAGTCTGAGGAGTGGAAAGAACGAGCCGCTGTGAGGACGAGGCTGCCTTTTCTGCTGCTGCGTGCATTGCTCACAGTGCATTTTCAAACATTCTAGTTAGGACTTGCAAATCAGTATGCAAGTTTCATGACTAATGAAAAGCTCAAACCCCAGAACTATTTATAGAAGCAGCACAGGCTCCTCTGCCAACCTGCCTAACCTGCTGGGAGCGAGGGGTGTTTGGAGAGTGACGGGGCAGTGGTGCTCCCTGCCCGCTCATTCCTCCATCAGGCTTCTAAAGCACTGCAATAGCCACAGGGTTATACCAACAACTGGTACACTGAAACTGGACCAAGCCCCAGGTAAACTGGAATTCAGACTGTTGCCAAAGCCAGTTTGAGCTGTTTCCTGTCCTTTTAATCTTACATGCAAAAGATCTTGATCTCACAGTAGACAGAGCACTTAAACAACGCTAAATAAAGTCAGACCACACATGGAATGAACAATACGTCCAGACATATTTAATGCAAGAAGGTTGGTGTTCAATGGCACTCATAAATTAAGAGACTTTGTTCAGCCCTTCACAAGTAAAGCTCTCAGTTATACTACATTAGCAGGTACTTTTGAGAAGAGGCATCTGCAGGGGATAATTTAAGTTGTATCAAGACTTGAATGACCAGACTGTCAGAGAGGGCTGAGCGAGAATAATTCCACTGTCAGGCTTCAGGACTGCTGCCAGCACTATGACTGGGCTATCAGGTAGGTTGCTGTGCTCCATTTCTACCCCTCAGTTTCTTCCTTTTCTACTGCAAAATTTATATAGTGAAACAGCTGGGGAGAAGGAGCAGAAACAGGAATCTGAGTAGATTTTACCTGCACACTGCCCTGACAAAAGTTACCTGACCAAGGAAGGGGCAGCTCTTCCCACCCCTGCAGCCAGGAGATCCTCACTCTTCATTAGGGATTTAACTTTCTCTGCAAGGACTTTGGCTGCCAGCAGCTCTGACAGTGGTTTTTTTTGTGACACAAATAAAACTGACTTACATTATCCTGCTTCTGATACTTCATATAAACAAATACACATCTACTAGACACAAGACACTCCACATTACATAACACCATATTACAACTACATACAAATGGCTTGTCTGGGTGAAATAGTAAATGTGAAGTTCAAAGCAAGTGCCACCATTGGAGTTTCACATTTTGCTCTAAAAAACCAAAACCAAACAAAAAACCCCACAAACAAAACCCCAGAAAAAAAACCCAACCCAAATCCAAATAAAAACCCCGTGTTGGGCATACACTCAAATTTAGGAGAATTCTTTAGAGAGCAGATTGCACACACCCTCCCCCTCTTTCTGGACAAAGTCAGTCCTGGAAGCCAAAGTCTCCCAACAAGCCTTTAAATTTAAAGCTGCTTTTGAGAATTCATTTGCAATTATAACTTACTATTCTGAAAAAAGTATTGGGAAATAAAAACAATTTGGTTACAATACTATCAGAGAGGCTTCTTTGGTTTCAACTCAAAGTGGTGAAACTTCATCCAATATTAAAGTGTGACCCTGAAACCAAACAGGATCACAACTTTAGCTATACAGATAAATAAGAATCATGATTTTTTTTGAAGGGGGCTATTCTACATGGCACTGGCACACTTAAACACCCAGACAGTTACTCCATGGTCACTTTTCTCTATAAACATTGTTTAAAAACCAACACCCGATATTTATAATGTGTTATTTCAATACTGGCTGGGGTGAGCAGGTCTGGAAATCATCCAAGTCCCTAGGACTTCCTGGCACAAGAATGCCATTTGAATTAGCTATCACACCGATTATGGTATTTGCGGTTTCATTTTATTCACAGCAAAGTAAAGTTCAGGATACTTTGAAGCTGCTGCAGTACTTGAAACAGCTGATAAATTATTAGGTAAAGTGGGAAATAACATAAAATGCAGAACATGAACAACATTACATTAATATCAAGATAATGCTTTGGAAAATTCCACCATGAAGGAAAATTTATCACTGAATTTTGAGTTGAGTTGTAGAGCAAAAACTCTGCTCACAGGCAGACATCCACAGGTGTGTGTGCCACAGGACAAGTGATGTTGGATAGGACTGAAACCAGAAAGTGCTTTCCATAAAAGTAGACTAATGTCTCAAAGTGCTTTTAGTTTGTCAGCGGTTAGAAAATGTTCTCTACAAGTTTTTACACTTATCTTACAGCGATTTTCAGCAGGGTTACCGATGAGGGAGATAATACATTTCTAATTGCAGGAATTTACCTATTCGAGACTTTGGTCAGCTGCCCTGAGACAGTATTGCTCACTCTGTAGCAAAAAACACCCTCTTTAAGGCCACTCACAGGTCCCACCCTCTGCAGAGCCACCACCAGCTCCTGGGGACACGCGCCCACGGACAGCGGGAGCCAGCTCCCTTCGGAACAGCACTGCGGGCATCCCACACACCGGGAGCACCCCATACTCTACAACCACACCCAAATTAGCTTCTCAGTCCCCCAGACCAGACCATCTACAGCCAAGTCTCAGTTTAACAGTCTATAAGGACTAGGTGGGTATGAAGTGGCAAGAGACCCCTCGAGGAAAGCAGCACCAGCACAGCCCCTCGGTGAGCCACTGACGCAGGAAAAGGATTGCTCAGTGTCCTGAGTCTCTGAAGTTCTTTACAGCCATCAATTCAGGCCTCACATCCTTCCTCCATGAGGAATAATCACCAACAGAAACATTTACAGTGACCAAAAGGAGCAGGAAAGGAAGGGTCTGCAGTCACTCCCTGGGGAAGGGGGCTCAGCCCTTGGCAGCGGAGCTGCCCCCAGCTCGGCGGGACAGGAGCTGGAAGCCACGACCTGGTTTTAAGGCATCAGTGAAATTGATTCGCTCAAGGCTGTAGAAGGAGGTGGGGACAGAAGAGGTTTGGATCTAGACATCCTAAGCTCTATTTCTACCCCATTGGCCTCACATTCTCATTTTAATTCCCCTGGGTTTAGCTATACCCTGCTTTGCTTCCATTACGTACATCCCCTAGTTGGTTTCTCCCTACTCCCAAGCACATTGTATTTAAACTAACTTAAAAAACCAAACTGAAAACAATCTCTCCAGTGGTGGTGCTCTTTAAAGAGAACTAAGGATGCTTTTTCACTTTCTTAGAAGACCCATCAGGCTGCAATTCTGAAAATAATACAGGGGGAGAAATAGGAGAAGGAAAACCGTGTTTGCTCACGTCACAAGACAGCAGCCGGTCCCCTGCAGTAACCACTCTCCATGAGTCTTTTGAGAACAGTCCAAGTCCTTCGCCTTCTCCATCAGTAGTTTCAAGCAGGGTTGGGACCACCCTTGGTGCCCATGGAGAAGGAGATGACAAACCCAGGCACCTTCTCAGCCCTTCCCTGTGGACAAGGCTATCGGTGCCCGCTCTGGTAGGCGTAGGAGATGGGCTGCCGTGCCCCGGGTCTGACCGTGAAGGTGTTGGTGGGTCCGCCGTACTGCGGGCTGCCATGGGCAGGTCTGGAGGGAAAACAGAGTGGAAGGTCACTGAAAGCCAAGGAAACCCCTTGTTTTTATTCAATATTGCAATCATACATTTGATTTTTTTCTAGTGGAGCAGGGTGAAGGTTGTTTTGCGTCGCTGTTCAGCGATGCAGGGAGGAGAGGACGAGTGCCAGGGTTACAGCTGGGACCAGGGAGGAGCCGTGTCACAGCCCCAGGGCAGCGGGAGGAGACCCCAGCCCTGTGGGGGCCAAGGGACAATGACTTCTCTTGGGCATCCATGCTGCTCTGGGGCCAGCTCAGGGCTCAGCCCTCCCCTCCTTCAAATCAAGGGGACTCAGAGGACAGGGAAGGGCTCAGCTCAAGGTGACACATACCTGCCGGCTGCCACCCCGCTGGCGGGCGAGAAATCCCCGTTCTGCCCCTTGTACTTGGCATCAGCCCCGGCGCTGCCGTACGGCGCGGCCTTCCCAGCAGCATCGATGGACGTGCGCCTGCCCTGCGCGCCCACGGGGCCGTTCCGGTGGGCAGAGCCGAGGCGACGGACCCCCTCCCTGGCCGGGGAGCTGTACCCCCCGGGGCCATGGGAGGAGAGGGTGCCCGTGCCCCGGGGGGCTGTGGCTGCCCGGGGGTAGGAGCTGTCGGGCTCAGAGACGTACAGGCGCTTCTTGATCAGCGGGCGAGGGTTGGGGCAGCGGCTGAAGTAACCGGCAGAGCTGGTGTAGTCTGAGAACTGGGCGGTGAAGTCGCTGTTCCTCCTGCTCTGCTCCAAGGGCAGCGGGGCTGGCACCTCATGGCTGCCCCCATAGCTGCGGCTGTAGCCGGACCACCTGAAATACCGCGGCACCTCCGAGCCCCGGCTGCAGTCGGGGAAGCTGGGGCACTTGTGGTTCTCCTCCTGGTTTGGGAGGGACCCCTCAGCCTCATCCACCTCGTTGCTGAATTCAGGGGGTGGAGGGATGATCCCATAGTCCAGCGCCGTCTCCCTGTTCTCCTCCTCCTCCCTGGGCAGGCCATGGCGGGGCGGGCTGGGCTGGCTCGGCTGCCCGGGCTCGAGGAGACCCCGCAGCAGGCTGGAGGCAGCCGCCCGCCGGTGCCCGGGGAAGCTGGGGGGCTGCCCCTCGCCCACTCCCCGCACATCCCGGCCCTGCTCCGAGCAGCTGGAGAAGGAGGGAGGTTTGCTCTGTCCTGACCCCGCTGTATCCACCCTGGGTGGCCGGGGCACCACGGTGAAGGAGTAGGGCTTGGACTCATGGCGGTAGAAGCTGGTGGTGTCTGAGGAGGCACTGCCAAGTTTCAGGGGTGGCTTCGCCCAGGACGTGGCTCCCACCTCAGCACCCTGCCGTCCCCGCTGGGCACGCTGCCGGGCTGCCAGGAGCAGGGCCATGGGGGAGCCCCGCTCCACCCGCTCGCCCGTCACAGGGTGGATCAGCACCTCCTCCTGCCCCGCTCCCGAGGCGCCCGGCGGGCTCCTGGCCATGGGGCAGGGCGGTTGGGCAGAGCTCGAGGCACAGGGCAGTTCGGCCGAGCTGGCCCCAGCCCGGTGCACTTTGTACTCGAAGATGGTCACATTGGGCTGCGGTTCTGGGCTCTGTGTGGGAGAAATGGCGGGTGAGGAGGAGGTGGGAGCAGGGGGCTCCTCCGCCAGTCCCTGAGGTGGGTCTGGGGGACTCACACTGCTGTCCAGGGACCCAGGAACAGGGGTCAAGTTCTCTGTGACCTTGCCAGCAGCAGGAGCAGGATGGTCCTTGTGCCCCGTCTCCTCCAGTGCAGCTGGTGCTGGGGGTGGGCTTGGGGCTGGTTTCAGCAGCACCGAGTCACCCAGCTCAGGGGGGCTCTTCCTCAGCCGTGGGGTGCTGCTGCCATCCTCAGTGCCCTGCTTCTGGCTGCCGAGCCCCAGCACAGGTTTCCCTTCTTTCTTCAGGGCCAGCACAGCCTCCAGCTCGTTCCTGATCTTCATCACGCTGCGGGTCTGCGTGGCAGGGTTGCTCTCCGGAGCAGGGAGCACTGTGCTGGGAGAACCTCCCTTGGCACTGGGGGGGCTGCTGGGCACCTCCTTCTTCTCTCTCTCCCCTCCCACAGGTAACTGGGCATCCTTCCCAGCAGGTCCAGTGAGTTGGAGCCCATTGAGACTGGGCTTGTGGCTGCTGCTGTGGCTGGTATTGCTGCCCACGGGCCGGGGAGCAGCCGGCTTCTCCAACGCCCTGTCCTCCCTCCGTGGGGAGCGCAGGAGGGCCGAGAGCTCGTGCTGCAGCTGGCTGAGGTTGCTGGCGTCCCTCCAGTCATCCTCGCAGGTCGGGTAGTCTGGAGGGGGGAGGTCCAGGTCGTTTGCAGAGAGAGGTTCGGATTTTGGAGGAGAGTCCCTCTCGGCTGTTTTTGGCTGGGGAACCTTCTCCGGTTCAGAGCCTGGCAGTGGGGACTGGCGACCAGCAGAATTCATCCCTTGGCCAAGCCCTGGACCTGGTTTGGGGCTCAGTGGTGGTGGGGTTGGCACAGCCAGCTTTGTGACAGCCTGTCTCAGTGGGGAATTCCTTTGCTCAGCTTCTCCTCTTGCGTGAGCCTTGGCTGCAGGTCTGATGGTGAAGCAGGGCGGGAGGGGAGGCCGGGCGTGCGGCTGCCTGGGGAGGGGCTCCTGCCGGGCAGGCTGGCTCTCCTGCACCGGGATGGAGGAGGACCGGGCTGGGGCTGGTGGGGGCACCTTGAAGGACCTGGGGAAGGTGAGGTGGGGCTCAGGGCAGTGCTTGGGCTGCAGGCTCTCCTTCGGGGCAGGGGAAGCCGGTACCCCAGCCTCAGCAGGGCAGAGCGGCCCCTCGGCATCTGCCTGCCTTGTGTTCAGCACCGTCTCAGACTTCCATTTGGAGATGCCAGTGGTGAAGGGTGCTGGGTCCCGGCTGAGCGACGAGGCACCCGGTGGGGCTGGTGGGATGAAGTCTGGAGGAGCTGGTGTGCTGGGGGAGGACAGGGCAGAGGCTGGAGGTGGCGGAGGTGCCATGGCAGGAGGTGGCGGCACTATCTCAAGTGGTGGCAGTGGTGGAGGCAGCATTTCAGGTGGTGGAGGGACCGGCGAGGCTGGAGGTGGTGGTGCAGGTGCTGTTGGAGGGGGTGGTGGCGGTACTGATGGCGGTGGAGGGATGTCTTCATCCAGGTCATCCCCCTCGAGAGCCTGTGGGCGCAGGTCCCCCGCTGAGCTGTACATTCGGTAGTTCCCATTGATCTTGGAGCCGGAGCCTGCAAGGAACAGCAAGAGCACGGTGGTGTGAGCACCTTCTCCATCAGCACCACCACAGCCAGCATCACCCCAGGCCAGCTATCCTCCCAGGAAGCCACTTTATTTTGCTCAGCAGCAGTCTAAAGTTGGCTGAATCGTAAACAGCCACTATGCCTCACCCCTTAAAAATTAATTCATTTTCAACTACTTCAAAAAATAATTAATAGTAGACTCAATTTTAGCATGAAAAATCTCATGATCAGACTGTCTGCTCCAGAGCTTGGCACACACACGCTTCCCTCCCCAAGGGCACGGCTCTGCTGAGCACTCAGTTTAGTCCAGGACTGAGCAGAGAAGATCCCTTACCAAGAGCTGCTTTTTCCTCAAAGTCTTCTGGCACTGATGGTGTTGGCACAGCCACCCCATGGGATTCTTGGGCATTCTGCAATAGTTGGGAAGATGGAGCTGTTAGTTTTATGCCCAGGGTATCAGGGCAAAGCGCTGACAAGCAGGACCCAGCCTGTACAGCTGGTAATTTGTCTACACAAACAGAGCCTGATGGGATCCCCTGCTGTTCCTAGACACAGGGGTCCCTGCAGTAGCTGCTGTTGACAGGGACAAGTGAAGTGATCAAGGTTGCACAAGCCATGGACACAATTCCCCTGTGCTAGTCAGGTGCAGAGGGGCAGGAGAGGAGCTCTGCCATCTCACCTCCAAGCCCAGGACTCCCCAGCTCACAGCCAGCAGCACTCACCATTCACGTACCGAGCAAATGGAAGAGCTCCCCCGGGTTTTGTGGGTCTTGCTCTCCAGCAAGCGCTGCCAGCCCACGCCACAGCCATGTACACACCACACTGAAGTCACAGACAGACTTCCAGCTTTTTGGGAAACTGGCACCAGCATATCTGAGCACTCTGGGGAAAACTGCTACTTGTGTGGTCTGTGTTTCACCCTCAATTACTCCCTTCCCATTCACGCTGAAAGCTCAGCAGCACGTTTAGCTGGTACAGGACCCTGCAATTCAGCAGCCTGGAGGATGCTTACAGCTAGGGCACTTTGGCTAATTACAGCCACCCACTGAGAGATATTCATGGCACTGTGACTCACCTGGAGCACTGACCAGGGCTCCTGCCAGCAGCAGAAGCTTCTCCTTCCCTCCAGTGACTCACCAGCACCACAGCTCTGCAGAGGGACTGGTGCTGCTCACCAAGCCAACGCTAACGCACCCATCTCAAACACAAACAGGTGCTGAATCAGGCTGGCAGCACAGACTAAGTGACAGAGGCAGTGGACTGGGCTGTCACATACCAGCGATGGGAGAGACCCATAGCAAGGAAATACTGCTCTGTGAGCAGCAGGAGCTCGCAGACCCATGGGCAGTGGTCAGGGACATACCACCCCATTCCCTATGGGCAGTGGTCAGGGACATAGCACCCCATTCCCAGGCTCCAGGGTCCACCCTGTTGCACTCCTACTCACCCCAGGCAGCTGTTTGCACTGGCTGTTAACAGCCCCTTGTGCAAAGGAAGCATTATCCCTCCATCAGTCTGCACGCTCAGCGAGCTGCCTTTCTGCACACAAAGGCCTAGATAAGGACTGAGCCTGCCCTTGCCTTTCACTGGCATTAGCACTATTTTTACAAGAGATTGCTATAGGATTCCAAAGTCTCCTTGATCAAAGGTCAGGCTGGGTTTGTACAGCCAGCCCCATCCAGGGCTCGGGCAGCACCTTCACATCGCACACTGCCCTGGGTGTAGGGAGCTCGGGAGCTGCTGGGGCAGAGCTGACTAACAGCAGCAGCCTGGGCTCCTTCAGAAGAGCCCTGGAATCCCTCAGCTTTTGGAAAAAATAGTAAGAAAATGCACGTGCTTTGCTTGCAAAGTCCATCACCCTGCAGATGACCAAAGATCCTCTATAACCACAAAGGAACGAGCCACTTGCTGGCGAGCCAGGAGAGAGTGAGTGGGAATTCACATTCCTGGGGTTGCACAACTGATCAGACACCTTGGTGTGGAGGGAGAAGCCAAGGTCTGCTAAGGCATCAGGACAGATCTGTTAGTGGCAAAACACCAGCCCAGGTGAGCTGCACAGCCTCATCCAAGACCTCTTTACTGGTCAAAAGGTAAAGGCAGAGGAAAGATCCTTAACTTCAGCTGAAAGCCAGAGGGAAGACAAAGGCCAACACGATGCAGTTCAAGAGCTGATAATGAAATTGTCCAGAGCAATGAGATACCAAAAACCACACAGATAAAAAACCCAGCAGTTCCCATTTGCTATGGAAATTCATTGCTGCCAGCATCCAGAGCACAGTGAGGATACCTGCTCATTTACAGGGAAACAAAGATGCCTGAGCACCGAATTAAAAGCAACGCATGCATCACATGTTTGGACAGGAGTGGAACGGGAATGGCAGCTGGAGGAGATCCATGCAAAGCTGGAGGAAACAGTCCACATTTCAGAAATGAGGAGTCATTTGGGACATGTCATTTCAACAGGTCCTAAAAACTGGGCAAGCCTGATTCACACCAAAAATTTCTGTTGCCGTTGCTAGTGCTCAGCATCTCTCCCAAAAACCCACCCATCCTCACGTCACGAGCTGGCTTTGAAAATGGACAGCATCTCCAGGACACTGCCAGTCCCCAGAGATGACTGGGAAGATTTTTTTCCCTCTGCTGTTTGCGAGGGGTGGGACCAGCCCAGCAACCTCCAGCTGATTCAGAGCAGGCTGCTGCGCCAGGAACCTGCCTTTCCAGTTTGTGGTACCTGCACCAGGTTTCTGAGTGCCAGGGATCCCACTGGGGGAACTTTCACTGTAGCCACCAGGAATCTCTTTCCAGCACTGGAGCAGTGAGACATCCCCTGTCCCCAGTGAAGGGGAGCCTGCCTGTCCTCACCGTCCCCACCTTCCCCACCCATTAACTGAACTTAGCTTTGAGGCTGCATGTTACCAAAAAACCCCACACCAAAATCAAACTGCTCAGCACCCTGGGGTCCCAGAGAGGCTGAGGATTGCTCCCAATAGGAAGAGCCACCCCCAGACTCCTCATTTGGGAACAGAGCTTGGGAAGGTTGGTGATAACTACTGGAATTTATTCCCCCCGCCTGCCAAAGCCCTGCCCAGGAAGGTGGGTGGGCAAGGGGGGCACAGTGGGAGCCCAAAGATGGGCATCTGAGCCCCCCTCACCTGCAGTCCCTGCTGGGGGGCTCAGACAGGCCCAAGGCCAAGGTGTTTGGGGGGAAGGAAGCCGCTGGGTGCGGGAGAGCTCGCGGGCAGGGTGTGTGCATCCTCCTGACTCACAGCTCCCCAGGCAGCTGCTCCTCAGCCTCCCCCCAGCAGGAGAGCGGGTGGGTGGAAATAAAGGGTTAAGATGAGAGCTGCCAAACAGCCCAGTGCAAATATGTATGTGGCAGCAGAAGCCTCTGTGCCAAATCAAATCATAATCAAACCTAATCAAAATAATGCAAATAACCAACACAGACTGGTCCTTAAAAAATGTTGCTTATTCCTACCAATTCCTTCTGTGAAACCTGTTACTCTTGGAACAGAGGCAGAGTGAGAGCGACCCTCACAAGGGAAAAAAGCCCCAGGGCCAGCTGTGCTTCTGCAGGTAGCAGGAAAGCACCATGGCTAAGGTGACAGCCCTTAGTAATGATCTCTGGGACATTTGGGCTGTTTATTTCTCCACCACTTTCACTCGTAAAACATTTGAAAGCTCAAAAAATATACAAAAGGCCAGTTACACTCTAAAGACCTGGTACTAGGGGGTGCCAGCTGTGGTCACACAGCCAAGCCTGTGCTACCAGAGAGGAGTTTCTCAGGCACCAGTCCCACAGTTACTCAACTGGGAGCCCAGGCGAGATTTTTTCATCTGCTGTGATCTCTTGGAAGGCATCACAGAGGGCACAACCCCTTTGCAGAACCTCTGTAACCCCCTAACTTCCTAATTTTGCTCTCAGATAGATCTATAAACGCCATCTCACCCCTTAGTTGTCCTCCAAATGACACCTGCAGAACCCCATTGATGCTGAACTGCACCCAGGTGACAGCAGACCAGCCCATCTCCTGCTGAGGGTGATGGCTGCTCTAAAGGACAAGGGTGTAGAAGGAAAGACATCCTTTGCTCTCAAAGAGGATTTCCTTGTCGAGACCAAAGGCTTTGGGGTGTTTTACTTCAGTGACCTGCACAAATCTCTTCAGATGTAGCTATTGCCATCTCCAAGAGATCTGTGAGCAAGCACACGCTTCCCTGTACCCTCTAGGGGATCAGACCTTTGAACAGATGTGCTACAACAGGGAGGAAAGCTTGCTCAGCACACACGGGGAGCACCAGAGCCAGCAGTGAGCACGTGTGGCTTCTGGAGCCCCAGCTGGGTTAAAGCCACCTCTGTGTCCCACTGTATTGGCACTTGCTGCTTCAGTCCCTGCATCCAGCTGCTGCTCTGTGCAGGGAACAGCTTCCCTCAAACAGAGATTGGAAACCCAGCCTCTGCCCAGACACCTCCCCATCGCCTCCTCCTTCCCTGCTGTACACAGGAGTTCTGCTGTTGCCCTCTCCAGCAACACGCCCGATGCAGAGGCAGATGCTGCCAGCAGTGGTGAGATAAAACGCAGCACAAGCCAGATCTATCATCTACCTGCTCAGCAGTTTGGTTTTAATTGAAAACACCAGTCTGATGATGCCCACGTCCCTCACCCCAGTATCTTGCCTGTGTCCAACACAAGCTCTGAACTCAGATCACCTCCTAATCCCTCATATCCAGCACTATTACAGAGTGGTTTTGCTTCTCATTTATTTTCTCCCCTCAGGTAGAGGATGAAAGCAGCAGCCAGTCAGGCTGGTTCTGGGCACCAGTTGCACACACTGCTGTAAGGAATCCCAGCAGGGAGCCGGATACTCACAAGGGGTAAGAAAGTCAGCAGCGGCCGGACTCTCGGACGAGGTTTAAGCGTTGCCGTGCCCGAGTCGGTCATTGTCCCAAAGCGATTGTCGCCATAATACACTTCAATCACATCACCTGAGGGGAAGAGAAGACTGTTAGCAGCAGCACAGTGTTCGAGGTAACAGAAAAAATAACATTGGTCGCTACCTAATTTTAAAAAGTGCTGTGAGGAATTTGCTGCTTCAGCTCCCAGCAATGGGCAAAACCCATCAGGTTCTGAGGAGTATCTGGGTGTTTCAGAGATGAGTTGAAGATGGGAGGAGAAAGGTGCCAGGTGAGCAGGACCCCTGGGCAGGCACTGGCAGCCCTGGCACAGACCTGCAAGGCGCAGAGACCCTTCCCAGAGCTCCACACAGCAGAGTGCATGAGCACAGACATCAAAGTCTACTCTGAAAAGCTTATTTCTAATAGTAGCTAGCTTAAATTTACCTCAGGAGGGTTAAAAGTTAGCACAAGCACTCAATTCACTCCCCACCCAGGTTACATTTAGGGAAGGAAAATGCTTCAGGAGCAACTGGATCAGCTCTTTCTGGTGCTGTGAGGCTCCGACCCCAGGGAGAGCAGGAGGTGGGTCCAGGGCAGGTGACACCAACCAGCTCAGAAACATGGGCAGGAGCTGACCTTGGCTGATTCACCAGCAGCTGGAATTGAGGGGGGAGGCAGCAGCAGAGTGTAACCCCCAACCACGCCAACCCTAGGGACAGAGCTCCTGCCCCTCCTCACCTGCCAGCTGCTCTGCGGGCACAGCGGCTGCAGGGTTAATTACAGGTTCTTCACCCAGCCCTGTCATGACAACAGGTCCCTGTCACTTACGGAGGTGTCCCTGACCGCTGGCTGCCCCACTCAGACACAGCGATGGACACGGGACAGGCAGGGGCTTCCCAGGGAGGTTTCCCCTTCCGTGTTTTGCTGGCAGTGACCGAGGGCAGCGGGGAGGCGTCAGAGCTGCTCTCCCCACTGTGGGCAGGAGCATCCTCACCGCGCTGCTGGAGCATCTGACCCCTGATGCAGCGGGCACTGAGGGACAGATCGTGCTTGTCACAACACTGCCACACTCCAGCCTGCCTCACTAAGAAATGCTCTGAATCCCTTCCACAAAACACTGCTGTGAAGTATTTTGTGGGCAGACACTACAGCAGAGAGCATCAGAGCCCTGGTGTTACCAACTGGAGAAGCCATCGGGTACTGCTGGTTCCCAGTCCTGTGCCTGCACCTTGAACCACACCTTTTGGGCCGGTTTATTTCTGACAGTGAATAAAGCTCATAAAATTAGTTTAATTATGTTCTTTGTGTCTGATTAACAGCATGAATTAACTAGCAGAAGCACTGAAGCATGTAAACCCCACCTTGGCTGGAAGGAGATACACAAATAATTCGTAGCCAAGGAGACCAACATTAAAGGCAATAGGAGGGTTTGAGGAAGGAGGGGGAAAGTGAGCAGAACGGCTGTGATCAGAGAGACAACTCCACAGGAGTGCTCCCTCCAAACAGATCTCAATCGTGGTTTCAGGGAGAAGGAAGAATTAAACCACCTCCCCCTCCACCCCAAAACACAAACACCAAGAAGCAAATAGCTTTCCCCCTCAAAAAAAACAGTTTGGAAGCAGTCCTCAAACCTGTGCCCATGCTAAAGTGTGAAGCTCAGATTCAGTTTCAGACAGGTATCACACAGCAATTACAAGCCAAGGAGCAGAAAGGTGAAGGTTGGGCAAGCTCCACACACAGGTGAAGGGGCTGGGCTGCATTTCTCAGCCTCCAAAACCCGAGGGCAGCACTGGCTGAAGCGGGGCATCCCAGGAGCCAGCTGTGCCCCAGGTCCCTGTCTGAGACTGTGCCAGCAACCAGCCCTGCCGCAGCCCCAGCCAGTGTCCCCACCTGGCACAGCCCCTCGCTGGCCTGAGGCACAGCCCGTGCCCCCCATACCCTGCTGGACCCAATGGCCAGGGTCCCCAACCCATCGCAGGCTGCCATGGCACGCGGCTGTGCTTGTCACTACGTCTCTGCCCTCCTTGGATGGGCAGAGATCAGACAACAAGCTCACAAGGAAACAGCTTCACACTGAGCTCAGTGAAAAAAAGAGGAGAGCAAACGCTTGTGTGTATTCCCACAGAAGAAAAGCACTTGGGTGAACACCTGGAATGAAGAACCTGACCACGCCAGGGGCTGGGCACGAGCTTCTGCAGTTACAGGTTTGGAGGCAGATGAATTCCACATAACCCTGAGACATGCCACAGAGTCCAGCAAGCGTGGAAGCTTTTCCTTTCTCCCACCCACTACACCACAAGTTACCCTGGGATACACCCAGGAGTATCCATCATCCTACTCTGTCCTTACGGTCACTCACAACTTCCTCTTCCCTTATCCCAAACTTCTCCCACTACAAGGGATTCTTTACAAAAAGGACACTTTCTTCCACTTTAAAAATACTAATCAGCCTGCTCTTCAGTCAGGGTGGTCCCACCACCAGTTCAACACTTCCCTGCCTGTGAGGGGCCCAAGTGCAAAGGAGGAGCTGCTGCAGACCCCAGGACAGCAGAAATACCAGCAAATTACTATTATTTTTGTATAACCCCCCACTGAGCAAGTAAACAGCAAGAATTAAGGCCAACACAACATGAGAGTTTGGATTCAGACAGCTTTGTGGAGAATAATAGTTCAGAGGCTTAAAATGATGGGAGTTTTATATTAAACAAGACACTAGGTAAACTCAGTGAGAAACTGGATTAAAGATCACAAGGCCTTTGATCCTCGATTACTAAGCATCGCTAACCTGAATGCATTTAATTAAAGTAAAATGAAGTGCTTGTAGTTGTGTTTTCTTTGCTAGATAAACAGGACTTGCCTGCTAAGAGCCTGTCACCAGTAAGACCTGTGCTCTGCCAGCTTCGTTTCCTGGAAGGAGGCATCAGGAAACACCTTCCGAGGCTGTTAGAAGTGTCTGGTCCTGACCACGGTTTGGCCACTTTTTGACATTCAGCCTGTCCTGGAGACATTTGTGTCCTCTCAGTCATGGGAAATAAAATAAGCAAGCTGTAACACATGTAATGGAACTTCTTCCTACTTGGAGGTTGCATCACCTGGAGTAGGCGTAGCAGGTCTGACGCTGGGGTATCCACAGCTCCCAGCGAGGAGGTGGCATCAGTCCCTATATTCAGGAATCTCTGACTCAGTGACATGCAAACCTACACCCATTCCACATTGCTTAACTTGTGTTTACTTTGTATGAAAAACTAAGGTGGGGATTAGCAGAAGCAGAGGACTCCTCTTGGCAGCAGCGATGGCGTGAAGCCACGCGGCAAATAGTCAAGAAGCAGAGGCAGGGATGGGGCTTCACTGGGCAAGACCGTGGCACTGTGGAAATCAAGGTACAATAAAATCTGCCCCTTGGACTGCTCAGCTGGGAGCATGCTGTTCCTCATGCCATTCCTCATGCCATTCCTTGCCACGAGCCCACACCTCAGCACATGGTCACTCTGCTTCCGTGTGTCACACTGCCCTACACCAATTAAATGAATGCTCTGAGTGCCCAGAGGATGCTAAGGAGTGATTCAACAGCTTTTATTTGTGCTCACATTTCAAGGACTCCTGGCTTTTACTCTGCAAGCTGATCTCACAGCAGTTCCCCACACCTGAAAGGAATGCCTTTGTACTGCAACTGCAGCCACGGAAATCAGGCTGGTAATGAGCAGACACAGCGACTTTTTTTTTTTTAAATCCAACCACATCAGAGAGACACTTGAATCCTCCTCTGATTTACGACAGTTAGAAATCAGCAACTTTCCTTTTGCGTCTAAGAGCTGCATGAAACTTTCCATCCCATTTCCATTTTATCTCAGTTTCACCAGCTTGGCCTTCAGGGTGTAACCACCTCGCAAGAGCTTTCCTGGACCAGACGCACTGGGCACAGCTCAGCACAGCTCAGCACAGCTCAGCGAGCAGCGCTCCCATTTCCAAGCTTGGAAGCGTTGGTTGGAATCTTACAGCCACCAAACTTCATCCACAAGCTGCTATCTTTTATCTCCCTGGCTCCATTACTATTAACTTGGCTCCCTCCTACATGAGCCTCCAGGGCACAGTATTGCAATTAAAACCACCAAGAAATACAAATAAATCCTGAGGAATAGGCAGCCCTCAGCTCCCCCCGACACACGGTCCTTCAGAAAACAGGTTTACAGGTAAATAACCAAAGCTGGGAAGGAGCAGATCAAACACGGCGTGGGAAAGAGCTGCTTAAAAACCAGTAAATAAAACACATTCGCAGCGATTCACCCGCGTTGGTCAAGTTCAGGTGCGCGGAGCGCGGCCCCGGCAGAGCAGCGGAAATCGGGGGGTGTCTTCCACCGCGGGTGCGGACCCTCCGCGACCCCCGGGGAGGTTGAACCCGGTTCGCAGGGCGGGAGGGAGCCAGCCCGGTGCTCCCCTCCCCACCGGGGATGGACCCGCAGCCTCCCCCGGTCCCGTCCCACCACGCGTGGCCGCGCACCGAGCGGCCACCGGCCGCTCCGAGACCCCCGCGACCCCCGGGGTGAGGGGTGTTGAACGCGGTTCGCACGGCAGAAGCCAGCCCGGTGCTCCCCACCCCGTCGGGGAAGGACCTGCCGCCGTCTCCCTCCCACCCCGGCCCCCGCCACCCGCGCCCCAGAGACCCCCAGGACGGGGACTGACCGGTGCCCCCCGCGCTGTCCGAGGTCACCTCCTGGGTCAGGATCCAGGGCGGGGGGGCAGCGAAGAGCGAGGCGGCGGTGGGGCTGGGCTGGCGCTTCCCGAAGAGGCGGCTGAAGGTGCCCTGCACCGAGGGATGGTGCTTCTTCATCCTGCCCGAGCCGCCGCTGCTGCCCGGGCCGCCCCGGCGCCTGGCGGGACCGGGACCAGGGCCACGGCGGGGGCGGGACAGGCACCCCCCTGGGCTCCACCTTCCGCCCCTCCCTCCGCCCAGGTGCCTCCTCCCGCCGCTCCAGCAGCCCCAGGGCCGCCCCGCTGCCCCGGCGGGTCTTTATGAACCGGGCCGGGGGGCGGGAGCCGCGGAGGGGCGGGGGGTACGGGCAGGAGCGGGGCCGGTTGTCAGCCCCGGGGAGCGGGGATGGGACAGGACAAGATAAGACAAAATAAGGCAAAATAAGACAAGACAAGATAAGGCAAAATAAGGCAAAAAGACAAGATAAGAGAAGATACGAGAAGATAACCTCGGGGGTCAGCGGGGTCATAAAATCCCAGACTGGTTTGTGTTGGAAGGGACCTTAAAGCTCATGCAGTCCCAACCCCTCTGCCATCAGCAGGGACACCAGTGTAAATGTAGCTGAACACCTGATTCCTTTGAAAAAAACCACCCAACACAACACACACAATCCCTTTTTTCAATAATCCTATGCTGAGCATTTTTTTTTAAGAGTTTTTATCTTTCCCGCACTCTCTCTGCTCTTTATCTCTTTAGTCACCTGCTGCTGTTGTCCAGACCCAAGGGCTGGGTTCCCCACCCCAAGACTTTCCATGTCCCTGTTTGCACGGACCCGAAGTCCCCAGCTGGGATCCCTCAGGATGCAGGGACACACCAGCCAGAGCCAGGGGAAGCTGAGCTGGAATCCTTCCCCTCTGCCGTGCCTGTGCTGGGGAGCAAATTAGAGCTGAGTTTTTACTAAGTGGTAAAACCTTCCCCCTCCACGAGCCCCTCTGCAGACCCCTCCTGGCTTCAGTGACTGTGCACCCCCCGAAACATCTCCCTGCCCAACATGACCCGTGTGCCATTTGGAATTTTGGATTTTTTTGATACAAAAGCTTAAAGACAGTGGGACTTGACCCCAAATAATTTCTTGTTTCAGGCACAAAAGCAAGTGTCTGGCATTGCCAACAATGCTCTGTGTCATGCAAGTGAAAACTGACAGTTAATGAGTAACATTGGTTATTAATAAATGTTGGGATTTCTGCAGAACTTTAAACCCGAGAGAGCTGTCGAAACATTAACTCTGAAACAGCTTCAGGGTAAGTTCATCCTATCTTATATCTATTTCTACTTCCACCACATTTTGAGAATCAAAATTATACGGAATTATTTTTTTCAGTAATAAAGATGACTTATTTAATCACTTGGTAATTACACTTCTCACAACATTTTCTTGCCGCAAAGTACAAATTAGGGCAACACATTAAATCACCCAGGAACAAGGAAAAATGAGCATGGTTATGGTATTTCAGAAGGAAAATCTGATAATCATGACATAAATTGTCAGGCAGTGCTTAAATGAAGAGAATTAACATGAATGGCAAACAGAGGGAAAGAAAAGGAGAGTTCAAATGTCGTAGCAGGTGGGTTCAGTGTTGGGGTGGCAGGAGAGGTGGTGGTGCAGTGTTATCTGTGCAATACAGGATTATTGAAGGCAGTCTCCAGAGGCTCAAGCCCGGGCTGCAGCCGTGCGGCTCCATCCGGCTGCTCGATGCCTTTTCCCACTCGCTGCTGGGAAGAGCAGTTTTATTTCAGCTGCTGAAGGGAAAATAAAAACACTTGTACGTTATGAGCAGGGGACACAGTGTCTTTGCAAGATAGGTGAGGCACACGAGCTCGCTGATCCTCAGTCTCTGGGCAAACTGAGCAGAGAGACAAAGCCAAGGGAAGGAGGAAGGAGAAGAGGAACTGTTTTAAGAAGAGAAGCCAATAAAATCGCATGGAATGAGAAAGTCTGGGCTCCGGCACAAAGGCGTCCCACAAAACGTTGTTACACCAAAGAGACTTCAAAGGGGCCGCAGGGCTGCAGCGATGCTCTGCGGGAACAGGAAAGTGTGATTCAGCTCCTTGGCGATCGCTCCTGGGGTGCTCCTCAGCCCCGGGGCAGGGGGGACACCCGAGCAGCACCCACCAGCTGTGGGGCGGTGAGCTGTGCCCGTCCCACCCCACCAACCGCGGCTCACCCTGTGAGCTGTGCCCATCCCACCCCACCAACCGCGGCTCACCCTGTGAGCTGTGCCCGTGCCACCCCACCAACGACGGCTGTGCCTCACCCTGGGTGGTGAGCCGAGGAAACCTATTCCTCACAGGGCGAAGGCATGTGTGTTTCGAGGTGAATTTATTACCCCAGTGAACACAAGCTGCTAAACAAGTCTGCAAGAGCTCATGGGCACGCTCCTGTGTATTTGTTCCAGATGAACAATACTGGCTCCTTACCTTCACCTCCCAGTGAAGCACGGACCTCCCCCAGCAGAGCAGAAGCAGCTCAGGACGAGCAGGCTGGGCGAGGTGCTGGGCAGGCTGACTTCTGCAAAGTGCAAATGCAACAGACACAGAACAGATGCCCAGTTTGGTGGCATGGCTGTATTTTTACAGGAGGATGACCGTCACTCCCCGTGACCCCCCGAGTGACAGAGGCCACACGGCTAAAGGGACAGGTGGGCTGGGCACAAAGCACGGGAAAGCACTTGGAGGATGGCCAGCAGATTTTATGGCACAGGAATAGCCATGTGAGCGCTGCTCTGATGTAACACACCGTGGTGTGAGGCTGCCTTTGATCCTAAAGAGGATAAACACCCCAGAACAATCTGCCTTTGCATCAGCACGAGGAGCTGCACCCTGCAGATGAGGATCTGCCCCGCTCGCAGGTGTGCGAGGCGCTGGTGCAGCTCCCCAGCCCGACCCGAGGGAGGGACGGGAGGAGGAACCCAGAGGGTGGCTGCAGAACACAAACTGCACCCGTGGAAAGAGGAACAGCTCGTGTCTACAGGGAACAGCGGGTTTGTGCTGCCAAGGCCACGTTTTGGTGGGGTGGCTGCCAGCAGAGCAGCCTGGAGTCACAGTGGGGGGTTCCCATCAGGGTGAGACTTTTCCCCTGTCCCATCAGCCCAGGAGAAACAGCACCCTCCCAATGTCCAGGGCTGAACCCCTGCACTTCTCTGCACCCTCTGCTCCAGGAGCCCTGTTCAGTCTGGGAACCCCAGTGACAGCCACCACTTGTGACATCCCAGTGGTCACAATGGCCCCGACTGCTGGCACTGCCCACCCCAGTGACACTGCCTCCACTCCAGACAGCCCAGCATGCCGGGATCCCTACCGGGAAGATGACCTCACAGGTGGGTCCCCAAGCTCATGGTTTGGCAGGAGGGACTCCTGCTCGTGGTGTCCCCTCCTGTGGGCAGGGGGCTGGGAGACCCTTGCCCTGAGGTGGCCAGGACAAAGGGTCCTGGTGGTGTTGGTGTGACACATTGTCCCTCCCCTGCTGCACAAATCCACCCAGCCACAGCGCCATCAGCCAGCTTCACTCCTGTGGTGGCCAAGGGCTCAGAGAAAATGGGCCATGATAGTCCTGGGCCGGCTCAGTGGGGATGAGTGGGGACTCCTCGCTGCGGAGGGGCAGGACAGGGGGCAGGCGGCGGCAGCTCCCCGGGGAACGCTGCAGCTGGGGTGCAGGACTGAGCCCTTGGTCCTTTCTTGGCTACTGCAGTCAGTCTGTGACCCACCCCTGGGGATCTGCACGAGGAGTTTGGGAGGGGTTAGGGGTCTCTAATGTGTGACTGGGTGCAACAGGATTCCGTGTGACTTCGTAAATCGCACTGTGGACTTTGAGCTGGTGCTTCCCCTCACAGACACTGATCACTCACCCGAAGTGCAGGGTGTTTCTGCCAGGCTTTAGATGCCCAGAGGATGGGCAGGAACCCCCAGAGCAGGTGAACCCCATCCCGAGAGCAAAGCCCAAAGCTCAGCACTCCCTGGCACAATGTCCTGCCTGTCACTGGAAATGAGTGCCAGCCCCTATTGCTGAGCACATGCAAGGCTTGCACATCTTGAAAGCATCTACGTGACTTAGCAGTTGGGTTTTCAAAGTGACCTCACCTCCACCCCCAAAATGTGCTGCTTGATGACATTAGTGCCTCCCCGCTGGGTGGAGGCAGCTGCAGCCACACAGTCGTGTGTGTACTTGTCTCTTATCATCCAAAGCAAGAAAAGCCATGAGCCATAACCCTGCACTGATGTGAATACAGTCACTTCTGAACAAATCCAAGTGTGTTCAGAGTGGGGTACACAAACCACACCGAAATCACCGTCATGATACAAAATCTGCTCTTCAGGAGTCAAAAATCCATTATTTTATCCTCTGTGGAAAAAAATGGACTGACATTTCCCTGTGAGCAACTGCTGAAATAACGCTTCTCCCGAGCCCCAGCAATGATCCTCAAGGAGGTGGCTGTACCAGGGAAACAAGTGACAAAAAGGGATGGTGAACCTGCAGGGATCTGGTCACTTCCCTCAAAGGCTTTAAGGAGATTTTTAAACAATTTGTGGGTGTCTCCTTCCTAATGGGTTTAGGAGCCAGCACCCAGAGCCAGCTGCAGGGAACAGAAATAGCGCACCGAGTAAGCCGGGGCATCACGGAAACGGGAAACCTCCTTACGAGGTTAAGAATAAAGGCAGAGAGCAAAGGGTTTATTTAGGATGCCCAGGAGTAAAGCGGATAATTGCAGGGGGAAAAGCCAGTTTCCATGAGCACAGAGGTGTCATCAGTGAAAAGGAGATAACTGAGTCACAGTTAAATAACAGCGGCAGAAATACTTTCCCAGTCAGGCACAGCCTTGGAGCAGCCATGGGTCTGATGAGGACTTTACCAGGAGCATGAATTGCTGTCATTGATAGCTATTTTAATTGAGATTCTGGTCTGGGACCAGGGCTCCACTGTGCCAAACAGAAGGAAAACGTAGTTTTCCCTGAAAGTGATGAAACGATGACCCCAGTCAGAGTGGCAGCAGGAACATCAGCAGCTGGGTAGCACTTTATGTTCACTTTGCACTGTTACAACCAGCTGGAACGCAAGGCAAGAGAGCACCAAGTCCTTCAAGTCTCGTCATGTGCATTCCCTCAGTACACGTCATTTTCTTTTCACTGTCACTGCCATATTTCCAGTACATCATTTGATTTTAAACTCACTGCCTCTTCAAGAGACATCACCTTAGGTTTTTAGCTAAAGAAATCTAAATGCCTGACTCCTCAGCATTTGCAGTGTGCATTGAGTCCCCTCGCAGCGAGTGCTGCCGGCTGGCACTCCCCAAGCCCTCCTGCTTTGCTTCACTTGCTGCTTTTTGGTCTCCAGGACACAACTCTGCATCAGGGCCTTAAGCACTGATGAGGATGGCAGAGCGTGGGGGCGATTGCGATGCATTTGTCTGGCTCTTTTGCTCTGCAGGTGACTGAAACACCAGCAGCCCCTGGCAAAGACCACAGGGGACCAAAGGAGATGGAGGACACCAAAGCGATGCCGGAGGTCGCTCCCACGCCCGTCCCAACGAGCCAGCAGTCCCCAGCACATCGCCAGCCGTTGGCCACTCGCTTTGTTCCTTTTGTCGCCCATTCTGGGGGCCATGAACCCAGCTCCTTCAAGTTTCTCTTCTACAGACCAAATTGCTCCAATTCATACAACCCCTTCTACACTGCACAGAAGCCAACCTGCGGGTACCGCTTCAGCAGCGACACCGATCACACCAGGAAGGTGATAGATGTCCCCAGTGCAAACGTTGTGAAATGGAGACCCATCCAGGACACGAAGCCGTAGTCGAGAGCAATAAAGTCCAAGCAATGAGAGCAGTGACTGGGGTGACCTCAGCTTCCCATCGTGTGTCTGAGTTCTGGCCAGCAGCACACACGTGAGCTGAGGAATGGGTGGTGAGGCTGTGTCACTGCTCCCCAGAAAAACATGCAGTGTGGATTTTGCTTTAAAAACCCCATCCCTCTTGTGCTGTCACTTACTGCCAGCTGCTTACACAGAGGCACTGGGTGTTGGCAGCAGCTGGCACTGCAGGAATGGGCACCCAGCAAGGCTCATCTGCACAAGCCTGGCCTTAGCACAAGCTGCAAAAGCTTCTGCAGCTTCCTCAGCTGAGCCTAAATTCTGCTCCTACTTTGAAAGGACACCTTCTTCCCTAGGCTTTCCTAGACACAGGCAAAGTATTGTTCCTAGTGAATGGAAAAGCAGTTCCATTTGTGGCACTCAGGAATGAGATAGCCACTGGAGGTGAAACTCAGCCGGCACGTCCCTGCAGCTCTTCTCCAGCAAGGGGAGCAAACCAGTTCAGCTTTTCCACTGCCTGTTCTGGGGAACTGGATGCACCATTAGCAAATTATTCTTGAAACAGTTGGTGAGCCTGTATCCACCTGAAACATGCAGCCTTTCTGTTGTTGATGAATTTCTCACTTTTCCAACCCCTCTCTGTGCTTCAGGAGGGGCTATCCCAGCCATGTCCCCTTGGCAGGTGGGTCAGAGCCCAGGGCACCCACTGAAGCTTCGTCTTCCTCACAGGTGTGTGTGCAGTGGGGCCCTGTGCCTGCTGCTGCTGGTGAGTGCAGGATTAGCACATCCAATTAACCTTCATTAATTCTTTTTCATAACTGTTTTATGCTGTGTAATGCCACCTGCTTTAGCAGAGTTATTTACTCCAGAGCAGACGCAATACCACGCTCTGCAAGACATAAATGTTGGGCTCTTTGTCTTAAAGCTGTCAGATATTAAAAAGTCAGTGTTATAGGACAGAGTCTGCAGCTGGAGCTCCAGTAGTCCCACCAGTTTCATGACCAGGGGAGGATCTGGCCCACGCTGCTCCCTGAGGATATACCTTTTTAACTTCCCGTCCTTCCCTGAACGCTGTGCGTCACAGTAACACCAGCACTGGTTTCAGTCATATTGACATGGAGAATTTTTCATGGTAATTCATCATAAATGGAAATCAGTGTCACACTCAACTCCACTGGCATCAGCCAAGTTCTGGGAGCAGCGGGCAGGACACGCTCCGGGACGTGCCGCGTGTGGGGCGAGTCTGGGGAGGAGACACTCAACTGGAAGGACCAGAGAGACGGAACACGGGGACCCAGCAGCTGGGTGGAGAGGGAGCTTCCCCAGGAAAAGACATCACAGCATCTGGTGTCTGTATTTAAAGCACTTAAAGCTTTACTATTCACAGTAATTATGTTTCTATGTTTGTCTCAGCACACCAAATCTACCCTGATATAGCACCTCTTAGGGGAGCTGAAATGGTGCTTCCCTCTCCCTGCATTTCAAGCTCAAACTGGGAGCCCCACCTGGAAATCCTCCAGCCAGGGTAAGACTAAGAGAGATCAAAAAGACAGTAACAGCACAGAGAGTTCTGAGTGTTTTTCTTTCTTTCTTCTTACCCTGAGTTTGGTGCAAAAGTCATTGCTCACGTGACCCCACACAAAATCATAAATAAAGTGGATTAGGAGATTACACCATCGCAGAGCAAATTCCACCCTCATAATCTCCTGCTGAGCCTGTAATCGGCAAGACTTTCCCATTTTACCTCCTTTCTATTTTAACCCTGAACTCTTAATGCCTGGCAGGAGCTCATCACCCCCTGAGCCTCATTGGCCAGGGAGGGATTTGCTGGGTACTTAAATGTCACCTTCTTGTCCGAGGAGGGTTTGTGCTTCTGAATTTTCCTGGGCAGAAGCATCTCTTGCATCCACCACCACCACCACCAGATCGGGACAGCGCACGCACAGGCAGTTCGGCTTTTCCCAATACTGTGATCCCTGTAGTGCTGGGGACATTTGGACTTTAAAGGCAAGAAAGAGAATTTAAAAGCAAGCCTCAAATTTCAGCAAACATCCATTTTTGGCTGCAAAGTGACCAGCGCTTGGTGTGGAGATGGGGAACATGGACGGGAAAGCTGTGGAGGAGCTGAGCACCACCGAGTGCCACCAGTGGTACAAGAAGTTCATGACGGAGTGTCCTTCTGGCCAGCTCACCCTCTACGAGTTCAAACAGTTTTTTGGCTTGAAAAACCTGAGTCCAGCAGCGAGCAAATACATTGAGCAAATGTTTGAGACGTTTGACTTTAATAAGGTAAATATTGGGGCTGCGCAGGGTCGGCCGGGCTCTGCTCCCCGCGGGTGACGGCGTGTGGTGTGTTTGGGTGTGTGCAAATACAGGTGTGTCTCTGGGTATGCACAGTCTGATGCTCTATTGCCTCGTAAATTAAGATCAGTTATGTAGGGTGAAAAATGGCAGCAAAAAACTCCTCACCTGCCGATTGTGCTGGGAGAAAATAGACTTCTCCCAGCATCGACATTTCCCTTTTAATTTTAAATTATTAATATAGTGGGATTTTATCTGCTAGTCTGTGATCCCTTTAAAATGAAGTGCCCTTTAATCCTTAAATATCAGAAGTTGTGACAGGAAGGCACAGGTGAGAGGTGTGAGAACAAGTGCTGCATTCACGCAGAGCCAGTGAGCTCCCGAGCCGTGCAGCCTGGCGTGAGCTGCGCTCTGCAGGACAGGCCGGGTTTGGTTTCCTATTGTTTTAAATTATAAACAGATTACAGTTCCATTGATTTTATTATATGTGCTCAGTCCCATCCGACAAGGAGCTTGGGCCCTTGGTTCCCTGTGGAGAGGGTTTGTACCTGAGGCTGTGGCTGTGCTGGATCCCGGCGTCGGGCATTCCCACCTGCATGTGTTCGGGAGTCCTCCCAGCTCAGGACCAGCACCAGAGATGCGGATGGATGCTGTGTCTGTGAGAGGAAACAACACCCTCTTTCACTGGCAAATGATTTGAAATTGCACCTCATGCGACATGAGGAATATATTTCATGGCAACCCAAAGGGTTTAGGAGGCTTAATCCTACTGAAAATAATACAATTTAAGCCCTAAATCCTTCAGGTGCTTTTGTTTGTGCCTTGGCCTTTACCTCGCTCGCTGCCCTGGGTTTGAGCACTGAAAAGGGAATCGATGCACGGGAAATCCTGCTGGGAACGGGGCTCAGCAGCTGTTTATACCTCATCTGGCTCCTGCAGCAGTGGGATAAAGCAGATGATCTCTTCTTGAACCCACCCCGTGGTGCGGTGGCTTTGTGCATTGACAAAACCCCGGCTTGTTCCCTCACAGAGACTTTCCCTGGTTTATAGTGCAGACCATTCTCCCTCAGTGCTCTGTATCTCCATCATATCTGCCATGGAAGTGCTCCGTGGTGGGCACTGTGTGTTTCAGCGAGCTTCCCAGGAGCTGTGACTGTCACGGGGCAGTGCGTGGCAGCAGGCTGGTGGCACATGAGCTCACCCCAGCTTTGCATTGACACCATAATCGTGCCTGGAGAACCATCTGCGGGCCCAGCTGAGCATCTCTAACACCGCAGCATGAGCTGCTGGTGGGCAAACACCTGGGTGGAAAGTCAAATCTAAAACTGTTGGTGCTTTTAGTGTGACCAAACGTGAAGCAGGCTCACAAACAGCCCAGGGACAGAGCAGTGCCTTCCTGGATGGAGTTGTCAGCAACGTGCTGGGTCATTCCTGAGCTCATTCCTCTCGTGGAGCTTGGCATGTGAGGCCTCCTCGCAGCAGAAAAGAGCTGTAGGTGTGTGCAGGCAGGATCACCTTAGGTAATCCTTCGTGGTTCATCCCCATAAGCCTGTTCCTCTTTCACCCCTGAATTACCACTGCTTTGCATAAAGAGATTCCTTTAGCACAGGCTTTCCAGGCTTCCTTAGTCCCCAAGCCAGGTACTCACAGCGAGTACATTGGTTATCAGCACGTAACGGCTCTGCACAGACCGAGGTGGGGCCGTCACCGTACGGGGCAACGGCTCCCACCAGTAAGCAGGTTGGGGGTCTGCACCCAGTGCTTCTGCTGGGCTCCCCAAGCCCCTGCTCTCAAGGTGGTGGCCACATACTGAAACCTCCCAGTGGGGACTTCCACAAGTGCCCAGGAAAATCATGTCCTGCCTGTCTCTTTGCCTTTAATCTCATCTGGCTTCTACCCTTCTGCTTTTAGGATGGCTACATAGATTTTATGGAGTACGTGGCAGCCCTGAGTCTGGTCCTGAAAGGGAAGGTGGAGCAGAAGCTGCGATGGTATTTCAAGCTCTACGATGTGGACGGGAACGGCTGCATCGACCGGGGAGAGCTGCTGAACATCATCAAGGTGAGTGGGCTCAGCTTCCGTCACAGCCGATGGTGATTAAACACAGGGAGACAGAAAGGTTTAACAGGAATATTCCAACCTGAAAGACAACTCCCTGGTATGTGAGTAGGCACTGGCCAAACCTGCTGCTTGTCCTCTGCCAGTCCTCCCACCAGGCTGGCCACCCTGGCCGGACCTGTCCGGAGCTCCCCACACCTCCCCGGCGCGCACACGCCCCGACACGCAGCAGCCCTCGTCCTCTCCTTGCAGGTTGTTTAACCGCGTCCACTGAAACCCAGGCTGAGATAAGCACCTGAATTTAATCTCAGGCTTTTCAGAGGTGAATGGCTCCTGGCTTATCCCAGTACACCCACTTAATCTTTTAATGCATTGATTGCCTTTTAAAGTGATTTTAATCTCCAGTTTTTCAGAAAGGAATTATTCCTTTCAGAGCCTAACTGCCTGCAGAAAAGTTTGGCCTCTCAGGTCCGGTCCCTTGGCCACTTGTACGGATGGATACAGGAATGTGCAGGACGCTCAGTAATTGTCCTCTGTGTCCCCTTTCCCCCCAGGCCATCCGAGCCATCAACCGCTGCAACGAAAAGATGACAGCCGAGGAATTCACAGACATGGTGTTCAACAAAATTGATATAAATGGAGATGGTGAGGAACCTCTTTATGCAATGCCCAGCACTGCTCCCGCTCCCCCTGTGCCCACAGCTCAGTCTGCCAGAGCAATGCCAGGCCGTGGAGGTCCCAAAGCTCCAGGACATGGGGAGAGCTGGCAGAGAGCGGCTCTCCCAGAAGGTTTAGTCCCCATCCCCTCTGTGGGCTGCAGCCATCCCGAGGGGACACTGCAAACTGCTCCTTGTCACACCAGCACTGGGGGGGGTCTGTGTGGGGCTCAGCTGCGATGGTGTTTGGGGTGTAGGACACACAGAGCTGGACCCCAGGTCTGTGCAGCTCCTGGGGGGCTGCTCCCAGGCTGCCGGCAGAGGGAGGAGAAGGGCTGCGGGGTTTACCAGACCTTTTCTGTGCTCTCGCAGGTGAGCTCTCCCTGGAGGAGTTCATGGAGGGTGTGCAAAAGGACGAGGTGCTGCTCGAGATCCTCACCCGCAGCCTGGACCTGACACACATCGTGCGGCTGATCCAGAACGACGGGAAGAACCCGCACGAGCCGGAGCAGGCGGTGGAGGCCGCTCAGTAGCCTCCCGCGACGCCTTCCCTTCATCTCTACTGTTTCCCCCATTGCATTATTAAAACTAAACGTGTTGTGGCTGTGGGAGCTGGTGAGCTGTCCCAGCACCAGTGTGACCAGCGATAAGACCATCCTGCTGGGACAGCAACCAGGATCTGCTCTGAAGGTGCCGCTCCCCTGGCAGATGTCCCTGGACACTGCGCTGGCCCTGCCGGGCACAGCCACACCAGCCAGTGGGACAAAAGGCTGCGGTGAGGTTGGGGTGCTGGAAGCGGGTCCTTGGGATATTGCTGCTGAGCAGAGAGGGGCAGAGCCTCACCTCCCTGGGATACACACTGAGAGAGCCCCAAAATTCACATCGAGGCCATGGCCAACGTCACTTGGCCCTGGTGAGAGGGTCCCCCAAGGACACACGTACCAAACCTGAGCAGACCTGAACCTTCTCTTTCCATCTGTATTTCCAGAGCACTAGATCAATGGTTTTGGTCACTTGTTCTTTGGTTTGTTATTGTTATGTTTGCAATGGTTAGTGATAATTAGTGACAAGAATATTTATGAGCTAGAAAAAGGAGAGTGGTGGAGTGGCGAGTGCAGTGGCTTTTCTTTGTTGAAAAGCATTAAAAACATAGAACGGTGCCTTTTTTAAACAATTATCTGAATTTTAAGGGCATGTTTATCTTTGAAGTCTCTGGAAGGGCTGCAGTGGCAGCACACTGAGAGTTTTGAATGTTTGTAGGAATATTCCTCCATGTCTTACCACCTGTACAACTTTAACTCTCCTGCAAGTCACACTCCGTGGCACCCTCAAGCATCGCGTGGTTTTAACTACAACAGCAGGGAAGGGTCTGCACACGGCTGGGAGGGGAGGGCTGGGCTGCTGGAGACAGGCGGGACACAGCATCGGTTCCATGGGTACCATCACCTGCAGGGTACAGTGGGCTCAGGGACCATCCCTCGTGGAATAAAACCCAATCACCCCTTATTACAGCAGCCTGGGACAGCGACCTCCTCTGCCAGTGCCACGAGCAGGGGCTGCACCCAGGACCCAGCACACGCACAAGGGAAGGGAGGCTGCGAGGGCACCACTTGTCCCCGCATCACCCACCGTCCCCTCACCAGCCAGGGCTGTGCCTTGGCTGCTCCTGGAAAGGAGTTTCCTCATCTGATGGAAGCGAGCTTCAGGCATGGTGAGGCAGTACAGGACAGCAGGAAGGATTTCTTGCCTACCTGAATGACTTGTTATCTAGCACGGGATGTTTGCAATTCATCAGCAACTTTCTGACCATTTTTCCTCTGTGTCTTTTGCATTTGACAGTGTTTTACCTGGAAGCTTTTGTACTTCCAATCTTATAGTGAACTAATAAAGGTATTCTACAAGATTATTCCAGGTTGTGCTTTTTCTCTCTTTCAGTCTTTCATTCTACTTCCAGCAGGACAGATTAACTGTCTCGAGGAAGTACAGAAACCTCTGCTTTGGCTTTGTTGAAGTAGTTTTCTCAAGAACAGGAGGAGCGCAGGGAGAGGTCTGTTTTCTTCAGACTCAGCCTAGAAAAGGGGCTGCTCCCGGGTTCTCACATCCCCTGGGCACTGCTCGCTCTTCTGAACCTCGTCTGCATTGAGCAAGTGTAGCTTGCTTTCACAAAGCCTCACCCCTGGGTAGTCCTAATCCAACAGCTCTTTCTCCAGAGCTCTGCTTTATCCACCCACCTTCCCAGGCACCTCCTGCTTCCCTCCCCGCTGCCTGGGTCTGTGTAGCAGCCCCGAAGATCCCTCCTGCCTCTGTGGGATGCACGTCTGCAGCCCCCCAACTGCCCCTTGACAGCCTGGTTCATGCTCTGGTGCTGCTGGCCGGGCACACAAACCACAAGCCCCCCCAGAGGAACCCTTTGCCGGGCTAGCTCATCCAGCCACAAGAGCGAGCAGTGAGCCTGTGCCTGGCACCTGAACAGCCGCCACTATTTTGAAATAAATTAATTATGCATGATTTAGGGCAAAGAGAGTCACCATATTATTTTTTAATTATTTTTAATTTGCTTTCTTAGAGGCTGAAAAAACATCCTTTGGAGAGAGACGCTGAGGTTTGGAAGGTGCCTTCGGCCAGCCAGCAGCTCTGAGACAGCCCTTTTAGAATAACTTTGTCTTTATAAATAGAATTTGGGCTTGTCAGGGCTGCTGCTTGTGGCTTCTTGGGCGTGCAGGGGAGAGAGGCTGGAGGGAGCACGGCAGGACTGGATGTGTCTCTGCAGAGGGATCCCGCTCAGAAAGCCCACGTGGGAACCGGCTCCCTCAAACATCAGAACAGATTGTAGAAGCTCATAAAAAAAATAAATCACATGGCATTTGCCTTTTCCAAGCCATCCTGTTTCCCAATTTAGACTAAAAAGAAATCCGATCAGTCAAATCCAATTCTAACTGGGCTGTAAGTCTGGAAAAATGGATTACACAAAATATCCGCCATCAACAGCTTGATGGGAATGCTGAATTGAGTTTGGGAGCAGATCAGAGTGTTTATACCTATGGATTTAAAAACAGGACTAAGACTAAAGCACCTTGCCATTTCTTGACAAAAGATCACACAATTGGTAAGAGGAACAATTTTAAACCTGGGTTGTGCCAGCACTGACTCGAGTGTTTCCTGCCACGTGCACCACCAACACCTCGGTCTGCCAGGCCAGGGGAGGTGGAGACATCCTGCATCCCACTGCTGCATCCAGAGCTCTGAGCCCTAAATTCTTCAAGGCTCCTGTTCCACTCCTGGCAGGGTCAAAACAAGAGTTATCCCATTGCAGCACTCTTAACTCTCTTTATTGTGAGCACCTACTTCAAATTCCATGCAGATTTCTTTATCATACACGTGCTTTTCACTGTCCTTACACAAAGTCAAACAGGAGATACTCTGTTCCTACTCTGCACCTGCAGCAGCATCACCACCTCTGCCTCATGGTTGTCTTACCCAGGCTACTTGCACTTAACACCTCCTTTAAATTCATTATGCCAGTCTTAAGGTCTGATACTCAGGTGCTTACATGGGCCTTCACCTTCATTCTAAGTGGAAAATAAATACTACAAAACAGAATTTTAATAAATAATTCTTTATTAAATTCATGCATTACAAAGTTTCTACCAACAGCAGTACCTGTGCTCAGTGTTAGGATGCCCTCTACCACCCTGGCAGAGGACTGCTGGTGTGGGGGACACCAGACAGCTCCTTCCCTGCCCCATCTGAGCAGGTGAACAAAGAAACAACATTGAAAGCATTTAAGTAAACCTGCAGTACGCAACTATAAAAGTAAACATCCACTTAAATTGTGCAAGAAGCAGAAGTGTGGGGTTTTTTTGGTTGAGATGCTGAAAATTCAGGAATTAGAGATTTGTATCCAATCATGAAAACATTTGTCCACAAGCTGAAAAAAATCAGTAAAAGTGAATCTTTTCTTCCAGGCCCTCAAGTCAGAAGTAAGATTTTACTTTCTGATCTTTGGCTGATAAACTATTGACTTTAATGAGCTTTAAACAGCTGCCTTACAGCAGCACAAACTACAGGTCTAATCTGCTCTGATAAGTCAGCATACCAGAGCTGTGTGTATTTACAGAGAACTCTGGAAAGGCTGTTTAGACCTGGAAATGTGTATGGATTCGAACTGCAGCACTGACTGTGTCTTATCCCAAACACTTCCTCATGCTCCTGAACTTAAACATTGGTTAAATTGACAAGACCACAAACCAACCAGCAAACTAAGCAACTAATCGAAGATGCTACAGTCATAATTAAAGGCCACAAAAAAGGGATTGCAAATCTTTTCACCACAGGTATGACTTGGCCCACTGATCACACGGGAAAGTTACAATAAAACAAAGTCAAGTGATTTTCCTGGGGAAATTTTTCTTGCAAATACTCCAATAAAAGTGAACCAAGAACTGGTTCAGCTCAAGCTCTCTCCACATACACGTGGAGGTGTATGAGTTCGCCATCAGAGTAGCAGAGCTCAGCCCACAACCTGTGCAAATGTTATCTCTCTAGTCTGTGGCTAATTAAGTCCAGTGTAAAACCACTGCACTACTTCAGTAACTCAGACTTTTCCTCACTTGTCCCATTCTGTGGCCCTGCTGATACAGCAGCACGAATCCTCCCATCAGAGGCACTGCCAAGCAAAACTTTGCTCTTCCCTCTTTTCTCCTACACAAAACTCCTCCTTGTGCTGTGAAAGTCCTGCAGCTCCTTGAGCCCACTCGGTCTTCACAAGGTGGGAAAAGCTGTTCTAGAGCGACCATTCAGGCTCAAAAGGAGCAGAATCACACTTGTGCAAATCTGTCCTCTAAATGTGGCTGTTGACAAGAGGTACCTGCTGCTGCCCAGTGTTTGGAAACAGCATTTTTCCAGCCCCACAGGAACCTCTGGACAGGTACAAGGAGCTGACTCCAGTGGGAGGGAGATGTAGGGAGTCACCAGTCCACCTGCCCAGCCCACACACTGTGTTTTCCTCACTGTGTACTGTCTTGGCCACCCCCTAAATCTAATTCTCATTTTTGGTAGTGATATGTTGGTGTGCAATAATTTTACATGAGTAGCAGTATAATCTGCTAAATATGCAGAGAGACATCCTGAATGTACAAAGCCTGCCAGAGCACCTCTTCTGCTGTCACCTCAGGTTCAATGTTTGTATCTCTGCAGGCATGAATGATGCAAACACCTAGTCTGCACTGGAGATGCTACCACTGCATCAAGATCTCTCACTTCCCATCCTGTCTGTCATCAGAACAAAACCCTGCCCAGGATCTGCTGCAGGAAATCACAAAAAGTTTGTTCCTTGGGGTGTAACCAAAAACCAGAGCTGGCAAACACGGTATTGTGTACACAGAAAGACTTATTCATGGGCCAAAAATAGTCCCTGGGTACCAGCAGTATGCAGCACATGGGTTTTACATTGAGACATGGCTTCTTAAACCACTGAAGTTTTCATCTGGATGCTGACTTTGTGTTAAAGAGGAAAGCCACTACCACCCTGGAGTAAGAAAGCCACAGTTGTAGTCAGTTGTATCCAAACTGAATTCTCTCAAAACAAAGCACTCTTTCTCCTCTGCTCAGAGATCCATCCCCCAGGGTTTACATCCATTTGCAACATCTTCATCACCCACTTGTCTTTCCTGGCCCCATCAATGAACTCGTCAAGAGACAACTGCCCTGTGTAGGAGATGAGGAGGAGACAAGATGGGGAGACAAAACATGACAGATAAGACACAAGAAGAGGAAAGTGGGAAGTAAAAGCCATCAAAGTTTCAGAAAATATGCTAATAAGACAAAAGCCATACTTCATTTCCCCGTGGAGCTCAGGCCAGCCAGCTGACAGACAAGCCACCAGGCAGGGAGGCCGGGCAGTCACACCCACCCCAGCCCCTTGGCTAACTGGGGGTGTTGCACTGGCTCACACAAGCTCTCCTGGGAGGTTGCAAGTCTGATCCTGCAAACTCCAGTTTGACTGGAGCCACTGTCTTTACTCAGGCTACTTGTGCCAGGACAGGGACCTGGCTGCTGGGGGCTTTCAGAGGATGAGATCTGGTGGCATCAAAACCCAGATGGATTAGTCACCTTTGTGCATTTTACACTATAACACCAAATAAGATTATTTCCTCCTACTGCACCAAATTATTCTCAGTTCTAACAAACAGACCAGAACCAAACCCAATGTGTCTAATATAAGTAACATAATAGTCCTAAGTGATTTATTGATAGATGTAATTGAGGCTACCCTGCCCAGCACAGATAACTTCTCATTATCATTACACATGAATGCAATCGGAGCCATCGATCACTTACCATCCCCATTCTCATCCACCAACTGAAATATCCTGTCCACAACCTCCTCTGGTGTGAGCAATGGAGTCCTCTCCTCCACCTCCGACCGACACACTTTCTTCAGCTTGTAGATAGACTGAAAAGAAGTTCTCAGATTAGGAGGACTGGGAAATGAAAAGCAGTGCTGAACTCCATTATCTTCCCAACAGTGCAAAGGGCTTTTTCAAAGGTTGCTGTTTTAACCTTTCTAGAGAGAGCTGCCACTCAGCAGCCCCAGACATTTAATGAAGCCTCTGACCTCAGGCTCACACACACTGTGCATTACTTCATTTGCTCTTTGAAGCTGTTGCCCTCCTATTTTCCTTACACATATTGGTCAGACCTCAATGTTCCTTTGCAAAGACAAGGTGAGTTTCATAGACAGGAAAATCATCTGACTTTTGAGTATGATTTTTTTCTTAACATCTAAGGCCAGGCACAGCTGGATTTACCCAGCCCTCTGTCCCAGGGAACTTGTGCCCAAGCTGCAAGATCAAACCTGTATTAGCACATATTTTGACCCATAATTTCTGTTCCACTTTGTCACTGGAAAGGGGCAGATTTTATCTATTCCTGCCATGACAACCACCTGCTCATTATTAACTTCACTCCTTAGGCTGAAGGGTTTTGTCTGAAGTCTTCCCAGAGAGGGGATTAACAAGGCCTAACACAGCTCTGGCCAATTCCTGGCTGACCTTAAAACTATAATTGAACTTGCCCCAGACAAGCTCCCAGATGCTCCCACACCCGCTGCTGGTGGCACAGGTAACAAGCTGGTCACTTCCCAGCCAAAAGCACCTGCTTTCCACAGATTCAGTGTCTGATGTTTTCTTCACACTGCATTTCACCCAAGGTCCTAATATGTTTGGTAACCATTGATTAAGCCTCACAAGTACTGGTGTGCAAGGATAACAGCAGCAGTGGTAGAGAGGTGACCAGCAGAATCACCAAGAAACCTACCTAAAGACATATAGCAGTAAAACCCAGGCACCCTGTGTCTGTCTGCTCAGCCACATGCCTCCTACACACCTTCACACAGTCACTGACCAAAACTCAGTGCAGAACATAACAGAAACCACGAAAGGAATCATTACAAAGGGGATTTCTGTACTGATTTGAGCCTCCCAGTGTGTTCTTACCAGCTACTCAGGCAGGAAACTTGGCTCCTGTAAGGAGCATGGGGTGAAACCCTCTTCCACTGGCCAGTGCAATGTATCTTGGGGTAAAAGGTTGAAAGAGAAGAGCAGAGATACAGGAACTCCACAACAGCACCTGGATGCTGCATTCCTGGACAGCTCCAGCCTGCAGTGGGTTTAACTGACCCTCAGCCACCCCATCAGTCTCCAAACCACTGAGCACATGTGACCCTTTCACCAAGGTCAGGCATTTTCACTTCATCACTGCCCACAGCTGCCTTGAAACCTGATTATCACAAACCCCATATACATCCTCACATTGCCAAAGAACTGTGATTGCTTCAATAAGTGATTAGGCAATGCCTACTTACCTCAACAATTTCCAGCAGCTCAGGTTTATCTATGCAGCCATTCCCATCCTTGTCATATACTTTGAATGTCCACTTGAGCTTGTGTTCCAGTTTTCCTCGCAGAACAAGATTCAAGGCAGCCACATATTCCAGAAAATCAATGGTATTATCCTGTACAAACAGAAAAGCAGTTGAATGGCACTTAACTGGATATAGTTGATTGAAAACTGCTTAAAAAACCTGGATAAAAACTGCCAAAGATAACCCACAGGACAGCTATTTATTTCCCACTTCATAGAAGACTTGTGTCAGTTCAAAACCCTCAGTGAGCACAGCCACACCCTTCTGCACCAAGGGCGAGTCGATGAGGAGTGTGACAGTGGGAAGCAAAGCAGTTTTCCTACAGTGCAATAAGGGGGGGCACCTGCCAGGGCTCCAGAAATGAGCCTTTTAAACACCCCAAAACAACACAGGTTATGTGGGGGAGGAGGAGGCAGATGAGGATCAGCGCAGGAGGCACCGACTCTTTGGGAAGGGATTGCCACTCTCAGCAACCTCAGCTGCTTCACCAATGAGACCAACACCCAAACACTACCCCTTGCTTCCATCCTTCCTTCTTGTTTGGTCTTGATTCAGCTGAGGAAGACCCCCCATGTAAATATCACTATTCAGAAAGAGGCAGCAAGAACACCCACAATAAAGGATTTACATCAGGTGTTCATCCTCCTAAAAACTTCAGAGACAGCAAAGGGCTGCAGAGCTCCCTCAGCAGCCTCCAGCTCGATCCCTCACACAGACCAACACCATCCCCAGGGCTGAGCCAGGGCCCCACGTCACCTTACAGCCCTCCCAACCCAGTTAGCAAACCCCGGCAAGATCTGGGCTACGCATCTCCCTGCGTGCCCTGCCCTAACAGCGAGCAAAACCAGCTGCTACTGGACTTTGAAGGCCAGCAAGTGTAAAAAGACAATTGAGGATTTGGTTTTATTTCCTTACAGTATCAGTAATAATCCTTTGGATTGTTAGGTCCTGCTCAGCTATACACCACGGGCATATTTAAGCACATTGAAACACATGAACTCAGGTCTATTTTAGTGTTGTTAATAAATGCTACAACCAGCATCTCTTAAAAACAGATTTTTAGTCTTATTAGGAAAACTCCTATAAACAAGGAACAGGACTCTGCCTTTTAGGCACACTCTCTGCTCTGCAACCCTTCCTGCACAGCTTTCATAAGAACCTGGACCTGGATCTTCACTTTTTTTGCAGGAACCGGGGTTTTGACAGCTTCAGATTCTGAGGGAAGTCTGACCTGCCCACACCCTTCAGAGCTTTTTTAATCCTTTCTCACAAACTGACTTTTGTTACCACCTCCATTTGATTTTGTCCCTGGTCTCAAAGGAAGCTCAAGGGAAATTGGTCTATCTGAGAGATGACATACTTGTCTCCCCTTTTCTTGTGCTGATATACAGCAACAAACCACCCCACACTTTGAATATCATAAGGAGCTTCAGAAAAGAAAAAAATAAGTTTGGCAAGCATTGCTTACCCATTTCAAGAAGAGAAAGGCAACCATATTACATTGCTTTTGATGACCTAAAATATCAGAGGCTAATAGGAGGCAGTGTTCTGCACCAGCCCGTGGGTATGCATGAGCTGCTACGAAACCAGAAAACCCACTTTTGCCAGGTGTCTGATGACAAATACAGCAAAGGAATCAAAACCAGAATGTCTGAATTGCTCAGCATTCCTTCACTTCTGAGCAGCTAACAATCAATAGTTTGTGACAGCCACTGTTCATGCTGTGTACAGTCACTTCCTCCCGTGTGCAGCCGGGCTGAGCAGGAGTTTCCTGCATTACCATTCCACCTCTAGCATAATGTAAATATTTTCCTTTTCCATGTAGCAACTTTGCCTATTTGAGGATCTTTCAACAACACTGGATCAAAATCAAACTTTAAACCATCCTTAGTCCCTTAAGGGGACATTGTCTCCTTAATTTGTGTACAGATTTACAAGAGGATAAATCCCTCTCAGCCCAGAGCGGAGCAGCGTGTGCTCCTTCTCCTGCCCTCACAGGTCCTTTGCCCATCTCACGAAGCATGGTCAGAGGATGGGGACTGCACCAAAACACCTCCAAACTACAGAAGGAAGAGATGTGGATTACCAGACAAACAATAAAAGCCCCTCAGCACTTACCCCGTTCTTATCAAAAGCTCTGAACATGTTTTCGATGTACTCCGCTGCTTCACGGTTATCCTGGACCCCGAAGAACTGCTTGAACTCGTGCATGAAGAGGGTCCCGCTGGGACATTCCACCACAAACTTTTTATACCATTCCTGCAATTCAGCAACATCGATCTCCCCTTGCTCCCCTTCAGCATTGGCAAACTGCTGTCCCATTTTGCACTGAAAAGCAAGATTTAAAAAAGGAAGGAACAAAAAGAAAACCTTGCCAAAGTCCTTTGCTTGTGCTGCCCTTTTATCCCCTCTAGTTGCTTTTTCTCTTCTTTCCTTGCTGATGTTAATAATGTATCTTGATCTTTCACCTTCTTTTCTCTTGTTAATAATGTATCTTGATCTTTCACTTTCTTTTCTCTTTTACTTTCTTCTTCTTCTTTCTCTTCTACAGCCTCCACTGCCAGCTCTGTGTGCTCGCTTGGTGATGGTAGAGTTGCTTCTCTGCATTAGTGCAGTATCAGATGTGGTTATCAGGCACATATAAAAATAACTAAGACCATTAGAAGATTCCCACCTATGAGTCACAGAGACCTTCAGGTGTTCTGAGCTGTGCCCTATTTAAGGGCAGACTCTGGAGGCCAAGGGTCCATCTGTGCATTAACACCTTCATTTTAATGAATGTGGGAGCCAAGGTTCCCTTTACACACAATGTGCAGCCCCACTGACCTCACTGGAGTTTTTCTAGGAAGGAAAAAACAAACAAAAAGCAAAACTGTAAGTGAACATCCCTAACAATGTTTTTACAGTACTGGCACACACTACCTGTGTGGGGGATACTCAGTGTTTCAGTGAAAAAGGGCAAAGTAACAAACAAAGAGAGCAAACCCTGAAAAAATGAGCAAATACAGCTAACACCAGTGCCATGAACAAACCTGCTGATGCATAAAGTTAATGGAATGCCTGCTATACAAAGTGACTGTGGAAACAAGCACACATACATAAGTATGCATATTTCTCCCATTTTCACAATTCATTTTTTAAGCTCTCAATTAAAAATAACAGAAGCATTTTATTTCTTTACTTTTAAAGTACCAAATTCTCCTTATCCCCCTTCCCTCTTTTATGCCTTTACCTATTGAAATACTTCTGCTTACCACTTTTATTACAGACATAACACACAACTCTACCCCAACCTATTTCTCTTTGGTAGCAGCCACCAACTACTAGAGATCAAACCCTCCCCTCTGCAGACAACCTGCTCTTCTTCCCTTTCCTTCCTGGAGCCACCAGCTTTTATCCATATCATACCAGGTGTTCTGAATCCAGCCACTATCTGTGTCAGCTGGAAATAAATGACCTGTAGCTATAAATGTGTCTGAGCCAGCCTGATATCCAGCTCAGACTGTTCTTTTAAGAGGATTGGAGCAGCACTCACAGGAAATAGTAGGCTCCCTATTATGCTAAGGCCTAGAAGAATTTAAGCTGTTTGCTTTTGTAGAATGTTTTTTGTTGTTGTTAATTTGGAAGTAAGAGTTTCTCATATGGAAAAATGTTGGTTAAGAGTTGGTCTAAAATTTGATGCTACAGAACAATGCAGCAAACCATACTCCACTGTCAGCACGGGGTTTGCTCTGAATCTACTCACCCTGTAAGTAACCCATGGGTGGTATTGTGTGTGTGTCTATATAGGAGTGTAACATAACCTTGCACATATTGTACATAAGGATACCAAGGCAATGTATAGTTTCACTTAAAAGTTTTAAGCAAGAAGAAGATACAGGCAGTACAGCAGAAGTATGGAGATGGATGGGAAGGACCAGAGAAGTTGCCAGAAAGGGTAAGATTACTCTCTTTCAATTAAAAGGTGTATTTTTATCTAATAGAATAATGTAGATGAATCCTGTTTGTTGAACTCCGTGCCTAGAAGAATGCAACACGATTACTAAACTTAATCCCTCCTTTTGTAAATGCTTCAGCCAGACTTCAGCCCCTGAGTCTAAGATCACATGTCTGCAGCAGAGCAGCTTGAGGTCTGGCTCATCAAGAAAAGTTGCACTGCATCTGTGCCCCAGCATTTCTCTGTTAGACCTGCTAGAAAGGAGCCTTCGGCAGCCCCAGTCACGGGGAACTTAGAGGAGTTCTCCTGCATTCTCCATTTCTCCATCCTCAGTTACACACCCTGTGTAAAGAAACAGCTTTTTCCCTGAATGGTCTTTCTTGAGTCATCTTGGCTAATAACTGGCAGGGGAATGGGATCTGTCTGGGTCACAAACAGCTTTCAGGAAGTCGAGGTGCTGCTGCTGGGACAGGGGTGCCAGGGCTCATGGCGCTGTCCCCGCAGCACAGCTGGGGGGTTCTGCAGGCGCCGGGGTGAAGCCTCCCACCATTTTGTGCTGCTCTCCTGCGCCCAGGCTGTCTGCTGGAATGTGAGTGCTGAGAGCGAACAACAAGACTCCACATGCCCAGGACGTTGTCTTGCCTCATTGCATAATTTTGTTTTGCCTTATGGGAACTCAGTGATCTGTTCCCAGGAGAGAAAATGGTTCCCCTTTGTTTTGATGACTACAATCTTTTCCAGGTAGGAACAAAGGACTGCAAGAGACCTCTGTTACAAAGCCTAGCTGGTGCTATTGCAGGTATCATGACATACAATCGTGTTGATAAAAGTACTGCTGTTAATTTGGCACTGAAATAAAACGAAACCCGTAGCTCCTGGTATGAAAATTCCTCTGTGTACACTCTCATTGTCACAAGCGTGTGCTCTGCAGACTCTACTGACAGAGCTGCTGTCTCTCAGCCAGTAGAATGTCACTTTATGACGTAGAGTTTACCCAGCCAAAGGATTTCTTCATTTGATTTAAAAAAAAGATGCAGAGAGAACTAAAAATAAAAAGAATGATTTCCAGAAGACACTACAGTAAAGAGGCTGGTGCTCTTTGGCTGCCTGAAGGGTTAGGAACAATGTTTTATATGTTATGTCAAAGTGAACACTTGGGATGATTAGTCACAAACAGGTAATGTCTGATTATGTGTCCTGTCTAATGAGCTGTCCCTAGATTATCACCTATACAGCTCACAAGCTGCAGAGTTTCCCAGCCAAGAGCATGGAAAAAGACAGCTTATTTCCCATCAGTTCACTAACACAACATGCTGCCACACGCTTCAGCAGCGGCTGGTAGAAACTCAAGGGGAAAAAAAAACCAAACCCACAACCCCAACCCTGCAGAGGGCTGGGAAGAGTCATTAGTTTGGCATCTGCGTCGCTGCTGGGTGAAGGCAGCGGAGGCTGTAGGAGAGGTGGCAGGGTGCAGGCAGAGCTGCCCAGTGAGAGCACTGGCTTCAGTGAAACTGGAGGCAAGGCTGGATCCTTTGCCCACGCTGGCACTGCCCTTGGCTTGTTCTGCTGCATTGCTCTGTTTTAAATACTCCCAGCCCTGACCTGCCCCGAGACCCTCTCGTGGGTTGGGCAATCTCAAAGGTCCTTCCAGTGGGCCTATGAAGAGCAAAGCTCTGCCCAGGGCTCTCCCTGTCTCTCACAGACAGCCCAGGGCGTGTGCTGTTGGTATCTGGTCCCAAAGCTCCCAGAGCATCAGACCGCAGAGGAAAGCAAACCTGAAGCATCCTTACATTGACCTGTGGCCAGGCGGGACGGACGCGCGGACGGGAGGAATGCAGGGAGGAAGAACCGGCAGCTTTTGTGCTGACCTGTCTGAGGAGAGATCAAAGATCCCTCGTACTCTGGCTGGGAGCTCAGCCCAGCGACCCGGCGCGTCCCTTCCCAGTCGCTCACCGAACTGGCCAGAGCGTTGCACATTTTTATGCAGCAGGAACAGCAACGCGGTAAATGGCGTTATTCCGGGAGCAGCTTTCCCTTGTGTTGCAGCTCAAAAATGCACAAGTGCAGCAAACCAAACACATCTAAAAGCCACCATTGCAGTGCTCCCTCCCAAAAAACCCCACTGACCTTCGAGTGTCCCCTATTGTCTTTTGCTTATTGCCAGAAAGATTTTATTGTGTGCTGACAAACTCCTGCTAATGAGTGGCTACATCTCAGCGATGAAGGAAGCCTGAAATATTTATGTTGCACTTGGCATCTTGCAAGGCAAACTGTCCGAGAAAAAGGCAGAATTATCTTTTCTCTGCGTGTAAAGATTCTCAAATGTTACACTGTTCCACGGTCTTGGCACAGGACTGAGCTTTGGGTGTAGGTCAGCCTTTCCAAAGTCAGGCTTCAGCACTATCCGTAGTTTTCACGATGGGAAGGAGCAGGGAAATTCCCACCGTTTGCTTCTGGTTCATTGAAACTGAATAGGAAGGGTTTGTATGATCCCTTGAAACCAAGATTCACCGCTGAGTCACGGTTCTCCACCTACGAGGAAAATAAAGGAGAGGCGAGGCCGGGGGATGCGCGGAGCCCCCTCCCAGCCCCAGTTAGGTGGATGCGGGGATGGATGCGGAGCAGAGGAACATTTTTACACTTTTTGAGGAAAACTGCGTGCGCGTGGCTTGGCGTTAATTCTATCTGAGTTTTTTTGTCGGATCGGCTGGGCCCAATATGCTTTGAACTGCGAAAAAAACAGGTACTTTCTGCTTTATTTCCTAAATATTCTGTGAAAAAGGAAAGGGGACGTGGTAGGAGGCCGGGGCGCGGATGCTCCGCTGGCCCGGGACGCCCCGGGGCGGGAGGGGACGGGACGGAGCGGGTCCCCCCCCCCCTCCTCTCCTCTCCCCGTGGGCGGGGCGGGCGGCGCGGCTGCGCCCGGCGCACCTGAGCAGGTGAGGGCGGAGCGGGCGCTGAGAGCAGCCACGGCCTCGCTCCCCTCGCCCCGCTCCGCTGCCCGGCGCCGCCCCGCCGCTGCGCCCACGCGTGGGCCCCGCGGGGCGGCCGAGAGCCCCCGCGGGCGCGGAGCCGGACCCCGCCCGTCGAAGGGGTAAGTTATGCGGGGCAGGGGGTCGCGGGGACTGACCCGGCCTGACCCGACCCCCGCTGGCCGCTCCGCGTGGGTCTCCCGGCCGCCCCCACACCGCGGAGCGGGGCCGTCTCGGGGCTGTTTGGTTGAGTTGCCGAACGGGCGGGAGCGCCGGGCCGGGCCGGGGGACAGCGGGGGAACGGGCTCCCGGCAGGAGCGGCCCCACCCGGGCTGGGCGGGAGGCGGTGGGGGGGGCGGCCGGGCCCGGGAGGGTGAATCCCGCTGAAAATGTCGTTATCGCTCCTTCCCCATCGGCTCCCGCGGCTCGAGCTCTATTAGCCCAGGGCTACGTCTTTCAAGTTGTTGTAAAGAGAGGCCTAGAGTTAGGGCGAGGGTGATATTTGCCCCCCCTACGCCCTTCACGGCTGTTATCACCCCGAGAACCCCAAATCTCTGTCCCTACTCAAGCCCCTTCATGGGCTGTCCGGGCACGGCAGAGGGGCGAGGGTCCCAGACTGGGGTGCGAGGGCCGTGAATTGCAGGAGTTAATTGTGCTCAGGGTGAGTTGCTGGCCCTGTGCCGGGCAGGGGACGCGGGTGGCTGCGGGAAAAGTGATGTACGGATCTCTGGAACGTGGGAGCTTGAGGTTCCCCAGGTGGGGAGGTGATTGAACGTTGGACACTTGGCTGAAAATTCGGCTTATTTCTCTGCAGAAGCACTAATGTTGAGCTATTTGTATTTGAAAAAATGAATGCAAATCCATATAATACAGGAAAATATAATCCCACAAAGGTAACGAGTGAGGATTGAAGTGATGAACCCAGAGAAGACCTCTTCCTTCTTTAGAGTCTTCGTGAACTGGGTGGAGGGAGCACTGAATGCTCTTGGAAGTGCAGGCAGAGAGTGAAAGCATCTGCACAGCCCGGCTGAGAGAGGCTTCGGGTCGCGCTTTCCTGGCGTGTTGTTACGCTGGCTGGCACTGCGCCGCGGCCCCGAGAGTCCCTGCAGTTAACTGGGGCTGTCCCTGACCTTGGTCACTCATCTGCAGCCATCAGTGGTGCCTGCTCCTTCCTGAGTTTGCTCAAGTTGTTCTTGTTGGGGTGAATGTCTCCTCCACAGAAAAAACATCCGATTTAGTTAATAATAATTGGAGTACAGGGAATAATGACATCCCTGACCAGAGATGCATTAGCAGCACAGGGATGTGCTAAGGACCCTCCTGCACCAGCCAGGCTGAGTGGGAATAAACTGGGGGATTCCTGGCTACGTGCACCGAGGAGTCTTGAGTGAGGGCCAGGCCTCCCTTGGGAAATCCAATGGATCATTGGAGACGTTCCCGATCTCACCCTGGCAAGTCCAGGAGCAGGAGCAGCCTCTGGCATCAGGGGACCCCACTGGCTGGAAGTTGGAGGCTGTAGGAGGCTGTAGGAGGCTGACTCACCGTCTGAGCCCAGCAATGGGATTCAAGTTGATTTGCTCTCAGTTACTGTGTCAACAAGTCATTGGTGATAAAAGGTCATAAAGCATTGTAGTGTGGCTATTGACAGAGGCTGTCTGTGAGCCCAGGGACAGTCCCGACCCGCACCCGCCATGTGACCAAGCGCATTTTGTTTGAGAGAGGCAGGGATTCTCCTCCCTGGTGTGTGGGCTTGAATTTGCTCTTCCCAGTGTGTGTGCACACGGCCTGTGTTATTAGGAGCAGAGGGGGCTGCTTGGAAAGTCAAGTGTAAAAGAGCTCGTGGAAACAAGCTCTGGCCAGGATTGTGTTGTTACAGTGAGCAGTCACTTTTTTTTTTTTTTTCCTTTGCAAGGAAAATCGATACCTGGATTTGGTCTCAATTCTAAGTCCAGGATTAACTTGGACTTTGTCTCTTTGCAAACACGCTACTGAAAGTTTAATTCTCCTAGGATTTTTGACGTGGATAACTAACACAGCAGAGTTTCAGAAGCACAAGAACGATTTTGATGATTGCTTTCTGATCCTTTGCAGCTCCTGGGAAGCAGACCTGTCCCCAGGTCCTTGATGAAGCACACTTTCCAACTATTCTTTAAAGATGATTTGCGATTGAATCTGAACACCTTCTTTGCTTAACAGATAAAATAAACTGTGTACAGATTAATTCTGTGTGAACACTTGCATCTGAATGGGATCTGCAAGTATTTGAACAAATAAAACCTGTTCCTAGACTAGTTCTTGGATACGATTTTTTTTCTCTCCTCTGTCTCTGCTACCAGACACATTTTGCAGCTCTTGCAGCAATGTTCAGAGCTTACAGCAAAGGATTTCTTTATCCTGTAACTGCTTTATTAATGGGAATATTTGTCATTTCTTGTGTCTCTTTCAAGATTTACATATGAATATGGGAGAGACACCTTCTAAGCACACGTGTAGCATAAAAGTCCCCTCCCAAAATCTAAAGATACCAAATGCTGTCTCTTCCTGCCAAGGAACAGTCATTAGTTTTGTTTGTTTGGCTTTGTATCTGTTCTGCACAAGAAAAATATTGTTGGTTGGTTGCAAATGTAGTAGCAACATGAGGCTACTTAAACAACAACAGATCTGATCAGTTAACTGCATCATTGGGGGTTTTTTTAAACCTAAACATTGTCAACATCACTTGATTTTTAGCACGAGTGCAGGCTGCGGACTCCCAGTTAATGTCCTTTGGATAAACATCCTGGTTATTATGGGTCAGTGGTGTTTGCAAATGATTATACTGCAGCTGGAGTGTTCATGAAAGAGTCATGAACTGCCCTTCAGAGGAACGTCTGTCCCCGACAAAGCTGTCCCCTCCGCTTCAGCCTGATGCTTCCACCTTTACCCCAGCTGGGGCAAAAGCCTCTGGTTCAGCATGTGTTAGTTTTTCTCCTCCTGCTAGTCTGACACGACTGAAGAAGAACCAGATCAGATAGGCCCTTCGCTGAGCGTACGTGGAGGCTTTTGAAATGCTGCTGCCTGTTCTTGCTGTGGCTTGTTTGTGGCTTTATCTCCTGCACAGCGTTCACAGCTCAGGTTTGTTTGGGGCTCGGTTAACACAAATAACGCACCAGCACTGCTTACTGGAGTATTTAATAGCAAGGAGTTGTTCTTGCAGCAGTTATGGTCCCTGCTTCGGGGTGGGTTTGTAACTCCTCCGGGCAGAAGGCGTCTCGCTGACTCTGCGTTAGTGGTTTCAGTGTGCAGTAGCGTAACAAACAATAGCAGCAACGCAGTGTAGAGTCCTTTTTAATGAAATTAAAATCTTTAATTTTTTTTAAGCACATCAGTCTCAACTAACCCTTAGCAGTTGGTCTATTACCACTGTTTTTTGTAGACAATGGCGTTGCACCCGCGCAGGGTCCGCCTGAAGCCGTGGCTGGTGGCCCAGGTGGATAGCGGGATGTACCCCGGCCTTATCTGGCTGAACCGGGAAGCCAAGCGGTTTCAGATCCCCTGGAAGCACGCAACCCGGCACAGCCCGCAGCACGAGGAGGAGAACACCATCTTCAAGGTGAGGGAGGGGAGAGGTTGGATGTACCATGGCTCTTAAACAGAGACAAAGGGTTGAATTGTTGGCCCAGGAGCTGGATAGGCATCTCGGTAGCTGTTTCCAGGCACATTTTGTCCTATTTCTTTGACCTCAGAAAAGCCACTTTGTGCACCTGGATGCCAAGCTTGGCACTGCCTGAAACGGTGTTGAGTTCTTTAACCCTTTCCAACCACCAAAGACCTGATGATGTCTAATTGCATGGACTCTGGAATATTGCTGCTATTTGCTCCATCTGCTCGGTTTAGGATGTGGCAGCTGGTTTGTTCTTAGCAAACCATTAAACACTGTTACATAAATCTGAACGGGTCCACCACAAACTTCCAGTGCTCATCACTGCTGTCCTAAATGTTCTTGTCCCAAGGGATTCATTATAACTCCTACACTCCTTTGAGGAATTTTTGCCCTTTGCCTTGGAGGGATCTCGGACTGATAGTCTGATTTTGGGGTGAGAGAGGGACTGGGTGGCTGTGGCTGCTCTTCCACTCCCTTTTCACCGAGTCCATTCCTCCTACGCAGGGTTTGGCTCACTGTCAAAAATGGCTTTTGGTTTTGAACCTGAGACACCTAGAAAAACTCAGTGCACAATCCTGTACAATTTATACTTTCTTAACTTGTATGAAGATGCATGCTCAGAATTGCTAATGGTTTCTGGAAATTTGGATTTAATTTCCCCCCTCCCCGCCTTTCTTTTAATGGGAAAAGCTATTAAAGTGGGAATTTCTGTTGTTATTATCAGAAGAGCTGTAGTTAAGACTTCTGCAAAAGAAGGATTTTACAGTGAATTTGTTTGGAAGTTTGATTTCTGATAAAAGCTGCTCTGTTGAGAGAGCCGGACTGAGCACAGTGTACTTTGTCCCCAGGCATGGGCTGTGGAAACGGGAAAGTACCAGGAAGGCGTCGATGAGCCAGACCCTGCCAAGTGGAAAGCCCAGCTCCGATGTGCGCTTAACAAAAGCCGGGAATTTAATTTGATGTATGATGGCACCAAGGAGGTGCCCATGAATCCTATTAAAATTTATGAAGTGTGTGATATCCCGCAGTCCCAGGGATCAATCATTAATCCAGGTGAGGGCCCTGCCGACGCGGGGCTGGCTACTGAGCAGGCGTTTGTCCAGTGCCGGTTCCTTTCCCGCTGCAGCGTTAACTCTCAAGCTGCCTTTGTACCCAGGGGACAGCAGCTGCCGTGCATAAGCCTGTTTGTACTTAAACTCAGAGGACTTTGAACCATAGCTTACTTCTGCTAACATGAATAAAGCTGTACACAGTTGCATGTTTTCTGATAAACAGTCCCATGTTGGCGATAGTTTCTCTGTATCTTTAACCTTCTAGGTTTAGATATTAAATTGGAAATAGTATGTTGTCCAGATTAGATTTTTCCTTTTTTTTACTTATATTTGGAAAACACACAAATAAATTTCCAATATTATGCAAAGCCAATATGAAGATTTTTTTTATTATTATTTTTTTTCAAAAAATGCATTGCAGTGTTTCACACTGATCGAGTACCCACAAGGATGTGCTTGTTTTCAGGTTCCACTGGCTCAGCTCCATGGGATGAAAAGGATAATGATCTTGATGATGAAGAGGAGGAAGAATTGAATCAATCTCAGCATGTCCCTATTCAAGAGACGTTTCCATTTCTTAATATCAATGGTTGGTGCCATAGACTGATGTATTAGTGAAGGTATTTGCTTCTAAATTGGTGCACATTTGAAATAAAATCTTGGTTTATTGAAGAATTGTTTCCTTTTTATAGATTCTCCAATGGCTCCAGCCAGTGCAGAAAACTGCAGCCCTGAAGCGGTGTGGCCAAAGAATGAACCTCTAGACATGGAAATGCCCCCAACTGCGCTGCCACACGACTTCTTCAGCAGCCCTGAGCTCTGGATCAGCTCTCTGCCAAGTGCGTATACGGATTTGTGCTGTTTCTGTCATTGTACTTTAAAGAAAAAAAAGCATTGTGGCTGTGTGCTTGTTAGCGTGGAAAACTGTAGAGATTAAACCTCTCTGACTGCAGCGTGGATTGCGTGCTGTGGCCATACTGACAGTTTCTCTCTCAGTGACAGACCTAGAAATCAAGTTTGAGTATCGAGGAAAGGAGACTGGACCGACGACGACTGTGAGCAACCCCCAGGGATGCAGACTTTTCTACGGAGAGCTGGGTCCTATGCCAGACCAGGAAGAGCTCTTTGGGCCCATTAGTTTGGAGCAAGTAAAGTTTCCAGGAACAGAGCAAATCACCAATGAAAGGCAGAAGATCTTCACAAGTCGGCTGCTGGATGTTATGGACAGGGGACTGATCCTGGAGGTCAGTGGCCATGCCATCTACGCTGTCCGGCTCTGCCAGTGCAAGGTGTACTGGTCTGGTCCCTGTGCACCTTCCTCCACCACACCAAATTTGATTGAGAGGCAAAAGAAAGTCAAACTCTTCTGTCTGGAAACGTTCCTAAGTGGTAGGTAGCTTCTGCTTCTGGAAAATAGCTTTGGATACTGGTCTGGGCACTTGGTGGCACTGTTGGAAAGGGTGGTCTGCGCTGGAGGCACCAGTTAGTTTGCTCATGTGGAGCCGGGGTAGGGACCACTGTGTCCCTGACTTCAGTGGGCCATGGAGCAGGTACAATCAAAAGAAAGTGAATGTGCACTCATTTCATGCTCCAAAAACCATTGGTGGGCCTTGCTTTAAAGAAAGCTCTTCTTGGTGCAAGAAGTGGCTCTGGCAAAGGACGGTGTAGGTAAGACCTGGGGTGATATAATGAGGTGGGATGGGGTGGGAATTTCTAACTGAAAGAGGACAACCCCGCAGCATTCTGCTTTTTTTCCTAGAGCTGATTGCCCATCAGAAAGGACAAATTGAGAAACAGCCACCGTATGAGATCTACTTCTGTTTTGGGGAAGAATGGCCTGACGGAAAACCCAGGGAGAGGAAGCTGATTGTGGTTCAGGTAGGAGCTGTGGCTCTCAAGTGACACGTGCCAGCCTTGCTGGGGACATTGTGTTGGCTCTGGATCAATGCTCACAGATACCAGAGAACTGTTCTTCTCTGTTGTGGTTACTGAGACCAGGAAACCTCAGTAGAGCTGATGGGGTTTGTCACGGCAAATACAAACGCTAAGTGTGCTGAAGAGCATCGGTCTGTGAGCGCACTTTAGGTTATCGAGGAAACCTGCGTCCAGGGCAGGGGATTCCTGCAAAGTAACAGGAGCACACTGCCTGCCTGCTGCTAAAACACCCGTCTGCTTTATACACAGGTCATTCCAGTTGTGGCCCGCATGATCTATGAAATGTTTTCCGGCGATTTCACGCGCTCCTTTGACAGCGGCAGCGTGCGGCTCCAGATCTCCACGCCTGACATCAAGGACAACATCGTGGCTCACCTGAAGCAGCTGTACCGCCTGCTGCAGAACCATCAGGAGGGGTGGCCCATGCAGCCCCCCGCCATGCACATGACGCAGCCGCTCCCTGCGCAGTGACAGACGCTTCGCTTTGCCCTGGGGTTTCTTATGTTGTACATAACAGAAAAGTATTTCTTAGTGCGTGCCTTGCTTAAATCTGAATGAAGGCTGTAAATCTGGTCATCTGCGTCAGTTTCAGCAGTGTATGTTGTTTTGTTTTGGAAGTGTTTAAAACAAGAGGGGATGACAGGAATGCCTCTCGCTTCTTCATCATTTTCTAGCTGTTTGCTTAAGCAACCGATATGTATAAATCAGATTTTCAACTCTGTAATTTTTTTTTATTCACTATTGATACATTGTATATAAATGCTTGATCATTAGAAGGGGAGAAAAAAAATATTCTGTGCTCTATTAAAACTGCCTGGAGACTATCAGCTTGTCTAGTTATATTTTTCCTCTTTTAACTGGGCTGTAGCTGCAAGCTGGTGGGCTGATGCTTCTTCCAGCATGTTGGTTTTTTTTTTTATAGGTATATACACACACACACACTGTACACACGTAAATATTTAAAATAAACAGCTCTGCCCACTCTGAGTAGCCCCCTGAAGCTGAAAGCACGCTCGTACTACAGCGCTGAAGGCTGGGAGGTGGCCCTGGGCCGTCCCCACGCTGCTTCCCCGAGCTCTGGCTGAGGGTGATGGCAGCGCCCGGCTCCCCAACAGCTTCCTCCTTGACGATGAGGCTGCTGGGGCCGGGTCCGCCCAGGAAGGCCGAGCCTACACCGGGGCGGAGCGCCGTTTCTGGGCGGGCCCCAGCAGCCCCGCACCGGGGCAGCGCCGAGGCCGACGCAGAAGCGGTGCGCCCGGCCGTGGCTTCCTTTCATCGTGGCGCGGCGATGGGCCCGGTGGCCGGGACGGAGGCGGAGGTCCCGGCGGGCAGCGCCCTGTCGGCGCCGCGGCTGCTAGCGGCGGCGCGGGAGGAGCTGGGGGCCGGGCGGCGGTGGCGGTTGCCGGCGGCTCGAGCCCTGCATCTGGCTGGGGAGGTGCTAGCGGTGGCAGCGGGGCTGAAGCCGGCCCTGCTGTACGACTGCGGCGCGGCGGGTCTCGCCGAGCTGCGGCGGTACCTGGCCCGGTTAAGGGAGGCCGGGCTGGCCCCGCACCGCCTCCACTTGCTGGGCGCGGACGGCTCGGCCCTGCTGCTGCACCCGGGACTGGCCCGGCGGAGGCTGGCGGCCGTGCTGCGCGCCCACCCCGCGCCCTTCATGGATGTCTCTGCGGGGCGGCGGTGCCCGGCCCTCTGCGGGCCAGAGGAGGCCGAGGCCATAAGGGGTCACCTCGCTGCCCTCCTCGCCCACCTAGGGACCGCCGAGGCCACCAGCACCGGCCCCGTGTCCTCCAGCGAGGTTGTCCCTGCGGGTTGGAACCTCTGCACCATTGTCGGGGTGCTGCTGGGCTACCCGGCGGCGTACGCCTTCGCCACGGAGGAGGGTGCTGAGAACTGCCTGGCGCTGACGCCACTGAGGGTGTTCACGGTCCAGGCCTCCTGCCCCAGGATAAAGGACGGTCTCAGGGTCCAGATCTATTCCTTCAGCATCCCGGAGAGCCTCTGCACGGAGCTGAAGGAGGTGCTGGATGCCTGGTGTGATGAGCTGAAGGAGGCCTTCAGCGCTCAGAGTGACTTTGTAGATCTCTGCATTTCCAGCGAGGTGGTGTCTCTTCCAGCGGTCGCCTTGTAAAACACAAACTCAAGACTTTTTGGCCTGTTTCTCACTTGTATCAAGGACCAAGGCAAGAGATCTAGTTCCTGTGTTTATGGACCACTGAGGCTCAAGAGGCCCCTGAGCACCAATGGTGACAGTCTCAGGCCACCAACCTTGTAGGACAGTTGCAAATGAAATACGTGTGCTTCCCAGAAGACCAGTGCATGGATGTCACAGCTGCTCTGCAGCCTTCATCCTGGCTGCAGAGTGTACCCTGTAAAGTCAGGGTATTATTTGTTTGCTGCAAACACCTAAGGATTAATAAAACATTTGAACACCACAATATTTAGATTTGTGAAGTTTATTGTAGGCTCCGTACCATATTTATACTACTCGTGCCATGCACCACCTTGTCGCTGATCCTGCGCTTGGACAAGGGGCAAGTGCTACTGTAAAATCTGCACAGTGCAGCTCCAAAACAGTCTTAAAACCCCTGTGTCTGTGGAATCAGTGTGGTGCTGTGGCAGTGAAAGGGAAGCAGACATGGCTTTGGCACGAGACAGGCAAGAAGAGCAGTGGGCCGAAGTGGGCCAGGTGGTGGGAAAATTGCTCAGGACAGATTTCATGGGGAGTACAAGGGGACTGTGCTAAAAATCCTCCCTGAGCTGGATTTCTTTGTCAGGTACCAGTAGAGATGGTCCAGAGTCAAATACCTCCCATTTAGGGAGGCAAGAAATGAAGGAAGAGAATTGTGTAGTGCTCTCAGCTGCCAGGCATGAAACCAGGGAGGCTGGATGCCAAGGGCACGGGATGCTCTGTCCCTCCCGCCTCGCGTGAGCCCCAGCAGCAGCGGCTGGAGTGGCTTTGTCCCTCAGTGCCATGGGGACTGGGCAGTGCAAACTTCAACTGGAGCAGAGTAACCAAAGCACGAAGTGAAGGGGTCATCTCCCTGCGTTTATTGGAGCTGTGGGAGTTTGGAGTGAGACCAGCTCAGCACGTGAACCAAACGCACGAGTACAAAATGGCAGAGGTGCACTGCGGTGAGGGCGCGTTGCTGTTGGTGAAGTAGAAGTCAGTTCCTGCGGTGAAGTTGGTCATCGAGAAGGTCCTTCATGCTCTGTAACTTGCAAAGAAGGTGGCTATGGCCATTACTATCACTGCCACCAGGAGAGGCATCCAGTGACCGTGCCGTCTCTGCAAGGAGAAGCAAGTGTTATGGGGAAATGGGTGGGGAGAAGAAACCTCTCATCCCTAGCAAGCATGTCGTTCCTCTTTCCGCACTGCACAGATAAATGGGGGAATTTTTCCCAGACTGATCTGCAGCCCTGGTCGGAAAGCAGTGGGATTTGGGGCGAGGAATACCTCCCACCTTTGCCGGCTTGCTGTGGAAGTGGTTGAGCTCGTCCCGGCACTGGCGCAGCCTGGTCAGGCAGGAGCGGTACTCCTCGCTCAGGGCCTCCAGCTCCGAGCGCAGCTCCGTGCACTGCAAGCAGAGTGAGGGGCCGTGAGCAGGAGGGAGCCCCTCACGTTCGTACGCACCCAGACTGGCAGGGCTCCCGCAGCGCCTGCAGCGACGGGGGATTTTCACTTCTGCTGCCGGTGCGTCCCCGTGTACCTGCAGGGGACAGAGCAGAGCTCAGCGTTACTGGGAAGCAACGCTCGGTCTGTTACCATCTTGTGACCTGCTTGGCTTTGCTGCCGCCCCTCACATCACACAGGAGAAAGAAGCGATAGTTATTCTTATGACCACAGAAGTGTGCAGGTCAGGAAGGAGACATGGAGTGCTAACTCATGGCAGGGTTTGCCTCTCATTCGGAAATTCTTTCTGTATTTCACTGACTGTGACAGCAATTGCAGGGTCCTTTAAACCCCCAGAGACACGGGACACACGAGACAGGCCCTTGGCTGTGCTGATCCCCCAAAACCCAGGGGTTGCCTTTCCTGAATGGCTGCACGGCACGAGACCCCACTGCCTGCCCGGTGTGCGGGTCCTCAGCAGCGGCTGTGGAGGACACTGCCCGTGTTGGGGGCTGCAAGAGCTGCACCTGGACCCCCAGCTGTGCCCATTTGCCGTGGTTGTGCTCTACAAAACCCTTCCCCAGGTGATTCTGGGTGATACCCGATTGTGGTGTGCTCATCACTGTGGGTTGGTAGGACAAGCTCTTCTCCTGCATGGCTCTGAGCTCTGCTAAGGTAAGTTGTAATATTTTTTTTTATATTTATTTATTTGTTTATTTTAGTAAGTCCTTGCTGCCTGAGTAATGCTGGAAGAACTGTGGTGCTGTTGGGTGGCAGAGGGTGTGGTTTGATGGGAAAGAGCGTGAAAGAGACCAGAAAGCTGTGAAGTTTTTTGTAGCCCACTTGTAAGGGCTTTTGTTAGCAGACCCTTCCTCTATTTTGCAAGCCTTTTATTTTCCTCCTCTCCTTCCTTTGTGCTCAGGGTTTCAGCTCTTGCAGTGTGGCTTTGGCTTTTTGCTGTGAGGCTGTTGGGACTCTCCTGTCTGTGAGAGGAGAAATGGGTCTGTCTGGAGAGGGCTGTGCTGGTACAGCCCTGGGTGCCAGGCTGCTGGTGTTCTTCCCTTGCGTGGAGATCCTGCGTTGTGGGTTTAGGTGAGGCTGGTGTTGGGATAAAAATTCAGCAGAGAGAATCCTTGCAGGAGATGCCAAGCTTAGGCTATGCCGTGGGCTTTGGTGTGTTGTGCTGCTGCTGGAACACAGACCAGCAGCTTGTTCCCCAGCTGTGATTCAGTGGCTTCCTCACCTCGTTCTCCTTGGCTGTAAGCTGGCATGTCCTTTTCTGCATCTCATCCTTCAGACTTTCTTCTCCCTCCTCCTCAGGGTGCTCTACCAGAGGGCTTTGTTTTTCCTGGGCAGGAGTGAGAGGTGGGGTCTGCGTGGTGAAAACCTGGTCTAGAAAACAGGCTTGTGATGAGAAACAGGTCCAGGCTTCCAGTTTGCTTTAGATCTTGTTTAATCAGCACAGTTTAAAGATAATACTTGAGTGCTGGGCATGCAGCGGGGGACACAGGAGCTGAGTTAGTTATCACAGGCCTGCCTTTGCTGCAGCTGCAAGTTAATCATCTTTAGAGGAATATTTCTAAGTAGTTGCCAGAAATAGAGGGAAGGGACAATTAAAATGCCTTTTGTTACTGCTTTTCAAGTACAGCTCTAATTGCAATTATAAACTGGAATGGAGTTTGCTTTGTTTTTTTAAAAAAGGCATAGCCACTGAAGTAGAATTTGCAGTGAAATACATTTATTTCTTAAAGTGTTTGTCATCATAAATACATTTAAGTTTTAATGTTAACTAGCAAAATATAATAACTCGCTTTGTGCAGCTTTAAAATCATCCTTTATTCTAAACCAATATCAGCTTCTCCTAAAGTCAGGTCTAATGTTCCTGTGTCCAGTGGAGGAGTGCTAGGTGGGAGTTAGAGTTTGCTGACCTTTCCTTTGCACCGTTCTCTCCTGGGTCTTCTGTTGGTTGCTCTGGTTCTCTATCAACTCTGTCAATGTAAAAAGTCACTGTTAGTGTCCACGGCGCCAACGCGGGTCTCTTTGCATGTCTTTGTGTTACTTACTGTGCAAATGGCTGATTGTTGCCTCCAGTGTTACCTTCTGGTTTTGTTCTTTTTGCAATTTATCTGAAATAACAATAGAAGAAAACAGAGGTGGATGTGAATCTCCTGTGTATCTTTATGCAAGGATGGCAGCTTTCCCTTTCTCCTCATGTATAAAGGGGAGTGGATGTTGTTGGCTACACTGAACTTTCTTCCCTAAGGGGATGTGACTTTTAGCTGTTAATTGCCCTTTCAGTTTTGGCAGTTTTTTCTTGTGTGCCTTACATTCTAATAATTGATGGTTTATTTTAAAACTGTTGATGGTGTGAGACCTGTTATAAAAATAGAACTGCCACCTGTTTACTCTTCCTTAGTTGTGTTTTAAAATAGCCATGTGAAGTAGGTGTGAGTTTCCTTGCCTCTATCTGAATTGGTACTTTAAGATGCTGTTAGCATGTATTTGTACCCTGGGAATATCAGCCACCACACAGCAGCACCTCAGACAGTGATGGGCGCTCCCTCGCCACCCCGGGGGGTGAGCACTGCTGTGTTCCATGGCTTTGATAAGGATGTGAAAGTCTTCATCAAAGCTGAGAACTCATATTTGTTATTTTTTTCCAGTCTCTGTTTCTATTCTTTCCTCTGGAAAAGTCACTGGAGTTCTTTGAAATCCTTTAATGTAGTTGGAAATGGCTCTAGGAGCCCTTTGGAAACCAGAGGCTTTCTTGGTAAGCTGAGGTGTGCTGCACGTTCAGAGTCTCTTGTGCCTGTATATGCTTGGCTTTAAGGGCTGTGATTTTAGGAGTATTTTCCTTACACCCTCTGCTCACTTGGGGGACAGACCCCTCAGGTTCCCTGGCGCACGGTACCTTCCATGGCGCGGATGTGCTCAGCCTTCAGGTCGTTGTCCTGCTGCAAGGCGCTGGCTCGCTGGTGGAGCGCGGCGTGCTCGCTCCGCAGGCTGCACAGGGCCTGGTGGAGCTGCTCCTTCTGCGTGTCCACTTGCTGGGGGTGAGAAAAGCCTGGCCTCAGCCCGGCACCACGCCACGGGGAGCGTGCTGTCACCGGCTTTCTGGTAATGAAAGTCAGCCCAGAGCTGAGGACCGGGGTGTGCGTGTGGCTGCTGCGCTGCCTCCAGTGGGATCTGTTACACAGGGATCTCGACCTGGGGGCTTCCCTGCTTGTGAACTGTGAAACGGGAATTCCCGTGGATGCTGTTCCGGGGGCAGCTGAGGTACCTGCAGTTCACTTTGCAGCACCTGGAAGCTGTTCTCGAGCTCGGCGTGTGCCGCGGTCATCTTGCTCAGTTCGGTTTTGAGTGTGGTGTAGTGCTCTTTCCAGAAGGCAAGGTCCTCTCTTGTCACTGCCAGGCTTCTCTGGGGAGGAGACAAAGACCCACGGGTGGGCTGTGACCCATGGGCTGGTGGGACCACGCCAGGCTGCCTTGGACAACATCCACAGGCACTGGCACCAGCTGCAGCCACACAGCCACCTCCTGCAGCAGGGTTGTAATAACCTGCGTGGGGCTGATGCCATCTGATGGACGGAGTGAACATGGGCAGAGGGTTTGCTCTGCAGCCAGAGTTCCCCTGCTGCCGGCAGGATTTAGAAGCCTGGTTTATATTTGGGATAAGACTGACTTGTTTTTCTGAAAATACCAGTTATCCTGTGGGTCAAAGCAAATTGCTGCCTCTTGGGGAAAATCCATTTTCATATTAAAGGGTAACTCCAGAAAGTCTCTCTGGAGACCTCGTGCTCTGTGTGTGCCTTGTTTCTCCATGTGTGCAGAGCAGGGGATGGGGAGAAGGGACTACACTTAAAACTGCCAAACAGCAGTGTAATTCCCCAACTGTGTGCTGTCTTCAATAACCTGATGTGTGGCTCATGAAATGAGCACAGATTGCCCCGAAGCCGCTTTGGATTTTGCCCAGTAGCTAAAAAACAAGAGGGTTTTTGTATCTTTGTTCCTAATGGTAAGCTAGTCATCACCTTTCCCTGAAATGTGGGGGCTCTGCCATAGCAGGGCTGGGTTAAAGCAAAGCCAGGTGTAAAACATGTTGCTTACCTGAGAGTTTTGCAGCTGCTGCTCTGTTTGGAGCTTATCCTCCAGCATCTTCTGAAGAGACTCTTTTGCCTTTTGCTCATAGGTCTGCTTCTGGTCCTCCATCTCTATCAAGATCTTCTTCACACACTCCTTTGAGTAACTCTTTAAAGGAAGAATTAAAGTCCTTGAAGGGTGTTATCTGACACATTCCTAATCTTGCTGAGTATTAGCAAATCCAGAGGGTGTAAATGCTACTGCTACTCTGCTGTGAAACACTGCAAAGAGGAAGAAACGCTTTCAGATCCATATCTAATCAGATTGCTCTAGAAACTGAGACCCAACCTAATGACATGGGTCAGTATTTTGTTTTCATGCCTTTCTTCACCGTGTTTGTTTCTCAGCAATCAGACATTACCTGGGTGCAGGCCTGCAGCTGATTTTCAAGTGCCCTGAGTTTACACTTCAGTTTGTCTTCATTCAGCTGACCCTGGAGAAAAAAACCAACAATTGAACTGATGTGTGGAATCATGAGCTATACAATAGGCCTCCAATGTATTGCTAGCTTGTGTTTTGATTAACCTTCTCCTAGAATATTGTGGCTAAATTGGGTCAAAGTCTTTTCAACACTTCAAATAAGCATTTGCTGTCTTTGAATAAATGGGATATGGGGGAAGTAAAACTTTTACACACTGAAAAACTGAACAGCAAGGGGATCTTGGGTCAGCCTGGGTGGGTCTGGCAGAAGCAAAGCTGCTTGATGGTTCCTTCCTGCAATGCTCCTTGCCTAAAGCTCCAGCTGGTGCTGAGGTCTTGTCTTGCTGGTTCCCTTAGGAAATAGGTTGGGTCTGCATTGCAACATCTAGCAGTTGGGCAGGGGGATAGAGGGCAACAGTGATGATTCATTTTCCTTATTATAAACGCCTCTCAGTATTAGTCAGGCTTCTCGAGGTCTGTGAAACCAGACTGCATGCAAATTCAGATAAAATTTCTAGCAGAGTTCACGTAGGCTGTTTTTCCACTACCAATACTGACAACACCAGTATCCTCTCTGCTTACTGCTGTTTGAAGTCAAGCTTCTGAAAAAGCAGCTCCTTGATGTGACAGGAATAGCTGTGAGACCCAAGCAAAACCAGATTCTCTAGTGTCGTAGCACTGTTTAAATTTGCACAGAGGTAAGTTTGCAGTCCCAAAGACTAAATCTTCCCAGTTCAGTTACTGGTACAAAGAACAAAAGGCTCTACCATCTTAGAAAGTAGGTGGAATTTTGAAAAGCATTTTTGTGTGAAATATTATGCCTGCTTTGCCTTTGCAGCTGATTTTATTCTGCTGTCTGCAGAGGTTCATGTTGGAGGGTGATGGTGGAGTTACAGCTGCCCTGCACCCGCTCTTGCAGATACCGAATTTGAGTCCTCTGTAGCCCTTATCTTCAGAGAGTCTGAGGGACCTGAATGGGCTCCAAAACCTCTCAAACTCTTCTGCATTTCTCTACTGTTGTCATTTAAGTGCCATTTAAGTATTTTAAACTGGCTTTGGCTGACCACTGTAGCGTTTTGGTTGTCCTGTGATCTGTGAATTCTCTGATACTCCTTCCCTTAGTTACTTTAAACAGCTGGTTTAAAGCAGTAATAATAAATGCTGTTTCTGGATGGCTTCCAGCTTGCACAAATGTGATGTTTGCACTAGAAAAATAAGTCCATATAGTAGCAGCAATGCCCTGGAAATGGCAAAGAGCTTAAGCTCTGCAGAGCTGCAAGGTACTTCTAAAAGTCAAGCTCAACTTCAGAGGTCAGGAAGGGAAGAAAATGTATTAAAGTAGTAATTTTCTTCTTAAAGAAGAGAACAGCTTAAAACTAATTACTCTTAATAATTGTAACTGAAACTTATTTAGCTCCCTTCATCTGGCAGCATTTTTATCCCATCCTCCTGCAGAGTATTTGCTTACTCTGTTAAACCAGAATCACCCTTGAACATGAACAGCATCTCAAAAGTGACTCTGTGGCCATTTCAACTGCCATATAGTTCATGTGTCCGCAATCACATTCCTTTGAAACCCCAAATATTCTAAAGGATTAAAAAACCTCTGTAACAAGCATTTGGCATCTCACCTGGGCCTGGAAGGGGGCAACCAGCCCTCGATTTCCTCAGCACAGCATTAATGCACAGGAGCTGCCTGCACCTCCCTCTGCCAGCACCTCCCAGCGGCCCCCCTCTCTCCGTGCATTCCCAGGGGTCCCCTCCAAGCGGGCACCATCCACCTTGTTTGGCTCCAGCCCCAGCAGCAGGTTAATTTTTAGTCTGATGAAAGGCTGGATGCAAAAGGCACCAGCAAAGTCTCTTTTCTGGAGCAGAGAGAGCATGAAGCAGAGAGCACCCACCTGTTTCTAATCTGAGGTTTCATGGCTGCTTCCTGCAGAGTGTGGTGAAGTGTTTTTTCCTGCTCATATTATATTTGAAGAAGCAAGTGAAGGCGGAAGCTCCTAACCACAGTACATCTACCAGAAATTCTTTACACCAGCTCACCCAATCACTTGCTTTTCTGCCCCAACAGAAGTTTCAGACCACTCTTTTAATGGCACAGGGAACTGTAAATTAATATTTGATTTAATAATCCTATCTAAAACACTTTGTATGCTCCATAAAATGCATCACCTTAATTTTACCTCCTGAAAGCAAAACCAAAATGAGCTCTGGTTCAGTGCTGTCCAGGGGATTTTGTTTGAGGTGTGGGGAAATAGGTTGGTCACAACTTGGGGCCATGATTTGGCAGAGCACAGAGGACTAAGCGGGTGTGCCAGTGCACCATGGTGGTGAAAACACTTGTAACTTGTTTTGGAAATCTGGTGGAAGGTGGTTGCTTGGGTTCATTCCAATTTTTCCCACTTACACAATTTTTACAGAAGAAAAAGGGTTTTACCCTTCCTGTTGGTCTGAAAGCAAAGTACTGTTCGTAATGGTCTTTGGGGGCCAAAGGGAAAAACTCCAAGCAAAGGAGCCCCCCTAACTTCTGAGTTAGTGCTCAACCCTCCCTGAAAAGAAAGGTGACAGCAAGGAAAGGGGCAGGGCAAGCAGTGACTTGCAGGTGAACGTTCTGCACGGTGTCTTATCTGCCAGGTGACAACACTGCATTTTAAACCTGTGACATCTCCACTCCTGCCAAGCACCAAAGCCAGGCAGAGCCAGAACTCTGCTCCGAGAAAGAGCGGGGCACCCATGGGTGCTCTGCACATAAGCTTGGTCCCACCAAGGCAGAACCTCCCCCAGCCCCAGTGGCCTCCTGCAGCTCTCTGGTACCTGCCAGGATTTTTCTGATGCTTGCAGCAATGTGGAGAAAAGCTCCTGCAGGATCACCATCTTCTGCTTGAGCAGCAGCTCACGGTGCAGGGCCTCCTGTGGGAAGGGGACAGCGGGTCAGTGGGGACCCCCAGAGGTGGTGGGGACCCCAGAGGTGATGGGGACAGCCCAGCTCCCCCCTCCCGCTCAGGGTAGGGCTTCTGCTGTGTGAGGGGTTCAGTGGCTCGGCTGTAGGCTTCCTTGGCCACATTAAAATTGGGTGTGTAACTCCTTTTTATTGAATCATTTAGAAAGTGGTGGTGTGCTGACTGAGGACCGGCTTTCCCACTGGGTACCTACAGAATTTGGTACCTACCTTCAGGTAGTTGGACAGCTGCACCATTTCCTGGAAGGGAAAGGGCAAATGTTTAAAAACATTGGGATTTTTTCAGTTTATAAACATCTTGTTTCAGTTTATAAACATTTTACAAACTGGCTACAAAATCCAAATATTTTGGAATAAAAGTGGAGTTAATAGCCTGAGCCTGGGCGGAGGAGGAGGAGATCCTGCTGGGCTTTGTTTGCTTTTTCCAGGGAGGTGAAAATGCTTTCTGCAGAAACTCACATCACTGGAGCTAAGGCATCTTTGCCAGGTACTGAACAGCAGGTGTCCATGGGACAGAACTGCCCTTCTCCTACAGCAGCAGTGCCATCATCTTTGAAACTATGGAATTTTAGCACCAGTCAGTGTCCCAATCAGAAAGTTTAGAAACTGATTTCGTTTGCAGGGGCTCAAGGGCAGCTGTTACCTGTGTTTCACTTACCTTATTCAAAACTGCTATTCCACAACTAAAATAAAAAAGAAAGTGTGTTAGTGAGGCGGGTGTGAGGTGGGGGTCTGCAGTGGTCTGTGCCTCTGGACACCCACTGCTCCCCCAGCCCCTGCAGAGTTGGGGGTATTTGGGCAGCAAAAGCTTGTGCTGAGGTGAAACGTGTCCGGGCTTGGGCATCAGAGGGGCTGCCCTGCAGGTACCCGAATTCACAGCCCGGGGAAGGAGGGAGGGGAGGACTCACTTACTCTGTCTGCTGGCTCGAGTCTTTCAGTCCTGTGCTCGGATTTGTAAGGGTCTGGGTTCCTGTGAAAGCAAAATGAAAGGATGTGACACATCCCCCACCGCCATCCCAGGGGCCATGAAGTTCATCTCTTTGGGTGTCCATCTGCTCTCAGAGCTGGCGTTGCTTCTAGGATGCTGTTTAAACAGTCTCCGGTAATACAACTCAGTGGGGACCAGGGGCAGAGTCCTGATCTCAGAGGGACAGGAGTGGGAGTTAAGCAACCCTACAGACTGCACTGAGCCCCCAGCCCCCCGGGTGAGCTGGGGCACTTGCAGGGAAGCTGTAGGGCAGAGCATCTGCTCAGCAGCACCGGTGGTTAAGCCGTGGGCTGGGCTGGTATATTGCTCTGCAGGAAAAAAAATAACGTGTGTAGTCTGCAGGGGAAACTGGGCCTGGGATGGTAAAACATCATCACAGGTGTGGGGCTGCTGGGGAGGGAGCTCGGGTTAGAGAGGAGCTCGCTGGAGACTCGGACGTGGGAGGGGAACGCTGTGGCTGTTGCACTGGGAATTGTGAGCATCCCTCACCTACCTTGGGTGCTGACTGAGGCACCTCGCCCGGGGACAGCTTCTGCTGAAATGCCGAGGGGGACGCTGAGGCTGAGCCGGGAATGTGCAGGGGGGAACGTGGGGCAGCTCCAGGGGTGCTGGAACGAGAGGGCAGCTCGAGTCAGCATCTCTGCAAAATGGGCTGTGAGGAATGGAGGGGAAGGGGCTGTGGCTGGTCAGGCTTTGTACCTGCGGTGACTGGGTGAAGAGCACCAAGGAGATGCCAAGAAACCATGGCAAATCCCCAGGGATCTGCTGCTTTGGCTGCAGCAACTCCAGAGCTCTGGGGGGAAGTGTGAGAAAACCTGCTGGCTTCTAGGGGGGTGCACCAGAACAGGACAAGGAACTCCCCTTGAAGTGTCTTAAGGTCTTTTGGGAAAGAGGAGGACTTCTGGTGGCAGGGAGCTGGGTCCTGGCTTGGGTCTCTGCTCCCATTTGGTTGCCTTTGAGCAGAGGTACCCAGGGGCTGGGGGAGCAGGGTGCTTGCCCTATTGCCCCTCTGCCCCAGCAGCCTCCTGCCCTTGTTACCTCTGCAGAGCAAACGGGGGAAGGACCGTGCATGGGCCAGGTACCTGCAGACGCTTGTTCCAGATTCCTGCTGTCTAGGCAGGTGATCAGACCCAGTGAAGCAAGTGGCAGCGGGAGGCAGGTGACTGCTCTGCTCTCATGCTGCAAAGGGAGCTCGAGGTGTGCCTGTTTGTAACTCATCTCCAGTTCGACTGTCTCTGCTCACACAGCTGCATGAACCCCTCGGATGAACTCTCAGGGTACCAGGGGAATTGCTCATTTTACACGGGATAGAAGTTTAGAAGGAAATCTGGCTCTGATGGGGATGTTCTGCATTGCACCTTCCTATTGATCTTGCCCAAGGCACTGAGCCCTCTGGGTTGCTGTGAGCTGGTAATTAAACCAGGGAGCCTCCAAATTCCTGCACCCTTCCTGCTAATGGAGAAGGCGATGGAGGGAAGCCAGGTGTTGAGAGATCAGTTCTCAAGGGCAAAAATAATTAGTGTGAGTGCAAAACTAATCTGGCACCTAGGGTGTGGGGTTGTACTCGGAGGAATGGTGGAAAATCTCCGTCTTGTTCAGGGTTTGGAAAACAGGAGGGAGGTGACAGCGTTTACCTGTGCCTGGCTCTGCAGTTCCTAAGGAAATGCACTTTTCTGGGGGTGCATTCTCACTTTTTGGCTGTACTTTGTGGATGGCAGTGGTGCAGTGAGTGGACAGGCTGTGGAGGCTTTAGCAGGCGCTGGAGCAGGCAGAGCATTGAGCTGCTCTTGGGGCGTGGGGGCTGGCGTTACCTGGAGCAGGACGGGTGGTCTCAGCTCCACCCGTGAGGAGAGGTCTGGGGGCACGTGTGCTTCGGGCTCCTGTCCCAGCGGTGTCCTCCCAGCATCGCTTCCCAGGTTTCTCCTCCTCAGGAACTCCCTTTGCCGGGGGCTCTGTGTCGGCCCCTCCGCTCCCCTCCCCAGGTGGCGGCAGGTCGTCAGGTTGTGCCGCCGCCGCAGGTTCTCCCGCGTCTCGTGCCGCCGCTCGCACTTCTCATCGTAGCTCTCGCGCCTGTGCCGCGGCCGTGCCCTCTTGGGCTGGCTGATCATGCTGGGCTGTGACCGCCCTGTCTGCTCTGAGGTCCTCTGGCCTGATGAAACCAAGGGAAAAGACACAATTTGAGTGAAAACTAATTATTTCTAAGATTAAATGGATGTGAGGTGTTGGACACTGACTCTGGAGTCCTCACGCAATGGATGCGAGTTCTGTTCCTGGAGGAGTCTGTGTGTGTTGGCGATGTGAAACACACCGTGTGGGTCTTGCTCCTCTGTCAGGTGGTGCTGACCCAGGGGATGCTTGAACAGAATTTCAAACAATTAACACTAACATGAAGTTGGCTTCACTACCAAGTAATGGTGCTTCCACTGCTTCCTCTGGGGGCATTGCTGTCCTGATAAAATAACCCCCCTCTGTTACTCAGATTATTTCTTTGGTGTGTGCTCTTCGAGCTCTTCACTCAACCTAAAGAGAACAACGAAAACACAGGAAGAGCAATAGCTGCTGTTTCTGCAGTAAACTGCTTTTAAACATGCACCACTTCTACCGCTTGGGTTTTTATGGGTCCAAATCCAGCGGTGCTGTGGTGTGACTTACTCTTCAGGCAGTTGCATTCTGTTTCTTAGTGGTGGCTGCCTGTTCTGCGTGCACAGAGAAATCTGGAGCAGTGAAAACCTTGCACTGTTGTTAAGGGTTTGGTTTATTTATTTTATGTTTTATTTTTTCCTCCCAATGGAGTATCTGTCAGAGTCCCTGCAGGTCTGAGCACAGCCAGTCCCTGAAGAGCACAGGTACCGAGTGCTGCTTTCTCTTACTGCCTGCTCGGTCCCTCCCTCCCCAGCTCGTGGTTCAGATGCTGTGGAACGCTTTGCCCTTTGCTTCTCCACCTTGGCTTGTCCTCCTGCAGCCCTTCTGCCTCAGCCCTGGGTCTGTGCATTAGACAAGCTGCAGCCTGGTTCCTCATTGCAAATAAGTGTTATGACTGATCATTACAATTTGGGATTAATTCATTGTTACTGTGCACAGGAGCCGGGGGTGCAGACTCTCAATGGCACCAGTTTGCCTCTGGCATGAATTCTGTCTCCATTTCTGGGGATTTTGTGGCCCAAACAAGGCAGTGGCCAGGCTGAGGGAGGAGCTCCCCCGTTTCAGCTCTATTGCACCGTCTGCGTGCGCACACAGGGTGTAGATATGAAACCTCCACCCTCCTGCTGACCTCTGCGCAGCTGTGAGCCATCGTGCTTTTGTTTTTTCACTGGACTTTGGTCGTGTTGAGTGTATTTGGGCCTTTGCCTCTGCATCAGTTGGACAAAGCTGAGCAATAAATACCCACAACTGCTTCTCTTCCTTCCTCCCCTTGAGCGAAAGCCACATCCCCCTCTCTGTCCCGTTGCTCCATCAGCAGTGAAGCGGCTCTTCATCCCCGTGTGCATCCTGTGAGTGATGCTCGGGGAGGGGCTCAGCCTGGGGGCTGCTGTGGCCAAACCTGGTGTGGGACTTTTCTCATGTTTAGTGAATCGTGTCAATGTAGGAAGGAGGAAAAATAAAGATAATTTTAGTCTCTGGAAATTCAGGTTAAATGTCCTTCCGTGTTGAACAAAACCAATCAAACTTGACTGCGCTCATTCTGTCTCAAGCAATTAGGAAGTTGTTGAGTCTAATGGAAAAAAATGTGAACAAGTAAAGCTCACTTCCATATGTAATACTTCTGTGATTTTTAATCTGCATTAAAATCTGCTCTGTCATTCTCTTTATTGTCCTTGTGCCAGCTGTGGTGTACCCAAAGCTCATCACTAGTGCCACCTTCTTGCTGTAGGGGCTTCCTTTGGAAGGACAGCGGCGCTTTTGGAGCGGTTGGCTCTTGCTCTGGGCAGAGAAGGTGCCTACAGCCAGGAACAGCTCAGCCCCTCTCCCACCTGCGCTGCCTCTGGGCTGCCCAGCCTGTCACCCTGCTCCCCAACAGCAGCTCTCCAGAGCCTCAGTTAACCAAAAATGTGTTTTAAAGCAAGGTAAAGCTTAAAGAAATGCATGGTCCATTACTCACCCCACGCTGAGCGAACTGGTGAGGCCTTCTTGACAAGCCAATACTCTCTTTCCTCCTCGTGTTACCCCAAATTACCCTCTCTAATTAACAGATATGTCCTTTCTCTTTGCTTTCCAAGCTGTCAGGCTTCTTGCTTCAAGGGAAACAAACAAAAAAAAGAAGTCCTTCTTGCTGGTTCATGTTACAGCCTCCCAGTGTCAATCATGTAGGCTGAGAACGGGGCGAAAAAAGAGGAAAAAAGGTGTATGCTGCTGCTTTCAGCACAGCAGCCTCTGCTCCCATCCCTCCCTCGCCAGCCCCGGCGCTGTGGGCACTTACCTGGCCCCAGGGGCCCGTCCTACCCCTCGACTGCCGCGGAGGAGCGGGGTGAGCAGGGGGTTATCGGGCACGAACACGCTCCAGCTGCCATCTTCGTGCCAACCGCCTCATTTTGCTGCTCTCGCTCTTTTTCTCGCTCTGTAAAACAGGAAACGTTGCAGCCGCAGCCGAGCCCCGGTTCCTGTCTCTGCTCGCAGCCCGGCTGTGGGGCGTGGGGCCCGGCTCGTGGCAGGATTTGGGTTATCTTGGGACCCCAAAGTGTCCAGCTTCTCTCCCAGCAGAGCCAGCAACTATCTTTTAGCCCATCTCCCTTTATCAGTCTCCAACATGTGGAGGTTGAGCGCTGGTTTCTGGAGCTGGTTGTGGCATTCGGTGACCGAGTCTCCCCGAGCTGCTTTGGGGTAGAGGAATCCAGACTTAGGGAAGTACAGTAATGCTATTTTTTTTTTTAAGGCTTCTTGCAGATTGGAAAGGAAAAAAGTGTATATCAGCAGCTGAGGAGAGGTCACAAATGGCAGAAATTCATTAAGGTCTTCAGAGAAGTGAAAGCTGTGTTAATGCAAATCATGCAGGGAGGTCGGTTGAACCAGCTGGGCGCTGATAAGGGCTCTGTGCCTCTGCACGTGGAGAAGGAACACAAGTCACAGCAGAGATCTCGTAAAGTAACACAGGATTTATTTTCAAAGGGATACATGACAAAAAATTTCCCATTCAAAGACCCTCTCCTGGCTTTGGGTGGTTTGTGCTGCTTGGCACAAATCCTCTTTCTGGACCACTCGCTCCCTGCGGTGCTCGGCATCGCTGCCTTTGTGGCTTTCGGTGAGGGAAGAGTTTCTGGAGGCTGAGTAGGAAACCTGCTGGTGAGCAGGACACTCGGCCTCTCTGAAGTGCCTCTTGGTTGGAAAAAGCCAGTTACAAGAGTTCATTACTGAAAAGGACATTTTCATGCTGTGTTATAGGCTTCTGGAGCATCCTGTCTCGGGTTGCCAGGGTGCATTGGCATGGGGCTGCCCAGAGGCGTGGAGAAGGGCACCCAGGTTAACACCCAGATCCCTCATGCCTGGCCCAAGGTGTCCCAGCACACTTGCCACCCTGGGCATTATGTTCTTCTGATGTTTTCCACCTTATAGCCACTTCTGATGAGGGAGTCGAGGAATTCGGGGGCTATGGCCTGGAGGAGGAGCAGGCTGCCCACCGCTCCGCGGGGGTAGTGCAGCTCCCGCCGGCGCAGGGCCCCGCTCTTGATGATCTCCAGCGCGCACTCCTCCTTGGGCGCCGGCGTGCCCCGGATGGCGTGTGAGACCGCTCGCACCGCGCTCTCTGCAGGGGTGGGAGGACAGGGAGGGAGGGAGGGAGCAGTGTCAGATGGAGGGGCTTCCACAGACACCACCAGCTCAGTTGGGGTTGTCTGTGCTTCCTCTAACAAACCAGCAGACTCTGGGGATCAGACCTACTTAACGAGCTTTAGAATAATTAAAATAAATAGCAATTATGTGATGTGCTTCCCATGCCTTTCCACCTCTTGAGTGACCGTAGGACAGATCCCCACCTCCCTGGGTTTACTGCAAGGATAGCAGAGTCAAAGGTCTTGGGCCACACTTTTTGAAGAGTTGAGGTCCCATTTCCACAGCTGCCCAGCCACGGCAGGGCGAGGGTCCTGCAGCGGAGGAGAAGCAGCCTGGGGCCGGAGGGTGGGTGGTGGGCTCAGCTCTGCCTGGAAATGCACCGAGCTGCGGGGTCCCAGTGATGCTGAGCTTACCTGTGTTGATGTAGCCCAGGATGCAGAGGGTGATGGAGACGTTGACCTTTTCTATGATGAATTCATGTCGCAAGGAGCTGAAAAATCCGTCTAAGGCAAACTTGGTTGCAGAATAGGGAGCGCAAAATGGGCTGCTGGCTTTACCTGGAGCAGAGAGACACTGTCAGGGTTTGTGTACTGGGCAGACACCAGGCTGCACAGCTCTCCCTTCCTCTTGCCCTCTGAGTAGCTACAATATTGTGATTTAGGATGACTGAGTAATTTGTTATGATGCTTGAGAGAAACAAACAAATGCAGGAATGTTTAAAATGTAACATATGGCAAACAGTGGCATGAAGCACCTTCAGCTGTGGGTGATGCTGCTCTTGTATTCCTGCGTGTGTACCCGTGTGTGTGGGCATGAACAGCAAATAACCTGCAGTGGTGCAGCATCGGCTGCAACATGTGAAGGTGATCAGTGGGTGCAGAGAGACTGGCAGGGCAGGGCGTGGGGTGTAAATCCCACAGAGGACTTGAATTGTGCATCCAGGACATAAATCAGACGCTGATCCCGACTCCCAGCGGGGTGGCTCTGTGCCTTCTGGTCCTTACTCTGTGTTTTGAAGAGCCGCAGCAGGGATCCCTTGCAGGCAGAGGAAGGGATGTGGGCAGAGAGAGCCTGGCCCCTTGTGTGCTCACCTGCCACGGATGAAACCACAACGATGCTGCCCTCGCTCTCCTTCAGCATGGGCAGGGCAGACACAGTCATGGCCACGTAGCTGAGGAAGTTGATCTCCAGGAGCTTTCGTATGTGAGCAACGTCCCCATTGAAGTAGTTGAAGTAGCTGTGACCGATGTGATTTAGGATGAGCATGTCAAGGCCTCCTGGAAGCAGAGCATGTTTCCTATTAGCAACCAGCAGCTCAAAACAAAGCAGCTTCTTGGTGGCTGCAATGGCCCCAAAACATAGCGTGGGGTGTGTTGGGGAATGAGGAGGGGCAGCTCCCCACCACCTACCCCAGGTGTTCTCAGCCTCCTTCACCACCACCTCGGGGAACGTGGTGTCCTCCATAGAGCCGCTCACGTAGCGGGCAGATGCAGCACCCAGCTCGAGGCACCGCTCCACAACCTGCAGTGACAGCGAGAACGGTGTTGGCAGGGACCCCCTCTCTCCCCCATGGACCCCCCCACCCCAATCCCATGAGGGCTGTTGCTGTCTGAGGCGGATGGTCAGCACATCTCCCTGTCCTGCTGGAAACCCTCCTCCCTTCATAGGAGGAGACATTGCTCAGAGAAATGTTTCTGGCTGCAGAGTTAAACCATGGCACATCTGAGCCAAATATTTAGTATTTATAAACAGGGATATGATTGCTCAGTTCTGATTCTGTTGTATATGACATGCAAAAGCAGTTCAGACCTTGAGAAAGGGCAAGGGCTGGTGAGACCAGGACTTGGGCAGACTAGTGTTGCCCTTGGTGGTAGAGATCAGAATTCACAGCTGAAGGCTGAGCAGGCAGAAATGCTGTGCTGTCAGAATTGAAAATGCCATTTGTTGCGGTGGGAGGTGTGTGAGTTAGAACAGGCTCATGCTGGGGAAGCGCTGGAGCGGGTCTGTGGGGTATCTGGCATCCCCCTGTGCCCGGGCTGGGGTGAATATCTGCCTTCTGCTCTGCAAATGTGCTTTGCCAGCCCGGCACGCTCTGCTCGCCGCTTACTTTCCGCAGCTTGGCCTCGGTGCGCGCCGTGAGCAGGAGGTGGGCCTCCATGCGGGCCAGGTGATATGCCATCTGCTCCCCGATGCCGCTGCTGGCGCCTGTCACGATCACTCGCTTCCCCCGGAGCATCTCTGGAGAGGAGAGCGCAGAGCTCGGAGCCAGCGCAGCCCACGCCGCCCCCGATACCCCTCACCTTCGGGGTAAGAGATATTGGGGTCCTCTGCGCAGACCCTGACTGGGTCTGGGCGTTAATCCCAGTTTGGTGGGAAGTGTGTGCGAGGCTTGAGCTCTGCATCCAGCCTGGTCTGGGAGCAGCTTTTGGAATGGTGAGAATTGACTCATAAAAGGGTTAAACAATTTCAGTGGATAACAGTGTGTTTCCCAAAGGAATCACCTGTGAGAGCAGGTGTGTAACCGTGCGTCCTGGCAGAGCCCCTGTAATCCCAGGAGCTCTCCTGGGCATTGCAGGGTGCTCTGACCCCTCGCACCAGGGGCTGCCTGTGCTCCCCTCCGAGCCCTCAGCCCTCCTGGCGCTTTGGGCTCTTCCGACTGCGTTTTGAAAGGCCCTTCCAGTGGCCCCTGCTCTCCTGCGTGGGCACACGCTGCCTCCCTGGCAGCAGCCTCCCTGATGTGGTTTTAAAGCATGTTTTTCCAATGACTTACCTTCACTGAAATTCTCAGGTGCTGAATAAAAATAAAAAGCCAACACCAGGCCCAGCAAGGGAATGAAAATCTTCAGGAGCAGACCCATCCCTCTGCAAAAGTACAGGCAGGAGCACGACAAACTCCACGGCTCTGACCGCGGGCAGGCGGACACGTCAGGAGGTGGCAAGCAGGGCTGGGAGTGCCGGCAGTTTGGAACTGGTTCTTGTCTTGCACAACTTTGCTGGTATCTGTTGGAACTTTCCTTTGTGCTTCCGGTGGTTTAGCAAACATTAACCTATGGGAGAGCATTGCTTTGGACTTTAGGCTGTCCCTTTGCACCCTTCTCCTGCCAGGAGTTTCAGGTGTGGTTCTGAGAGCAGTGAAGGGAAGGCCCTGGAAAGCTTTTAGCTCTGTAGAGCTGTGGGTGTGGTGTTTGGCGGCTGCCTTTGGGGCTGGGACACCCGTGTCCCCTCAGTGCAGACCTCCATGGGATGGACATCCTTCTGTCTCTCCCTCCCTCTGTCTCTCCACTCCAAGTCTAAGATGGAATCAACGCTGCCCTTCCTCGCTGGCTGCTGCAAGGATTTATTGATGGACAATACGACTGGGACAGGCTCATATGAGTACTGAGAGAGAGCAGGGCTGACAAAGTCTGTGTGTTTTAGACCTTATTGACGCTTCTGTCTTATCCTACACGATATCACCATTGGTGTCATACTGACAGTTTGTTGGGTGGCTCTGATACCTAAAAAATTGCACTCTTGCCTGAGGAATCCACTGATTGCAAAAGGCAGTAAAAGAGCCAAGCAGGTGAATAACAAGGTTGTTCGGCTTTCACAAGCGTTGTGTGTGGCACTGCTCAGCACCTGCCTGGGCGCATGGCAAATGGGTTTGCAAATAATGTTCTGAAAGAGAAAGTTTAAAGGGCAAAATCCACTCCAAGTGCACAGGTCTGTGTAGGTGAGCTTGGGATAAAGGGAACAGAAATGCTGACTTCCTTCAGAAAATGAGGAGCAAACTGATCCTGGGGAGTGCTTCAGTGGGAAGGGTTCGGGGATGTTTTGTGTTGCTTTGTCTCAGGATAGGTAACAATGCTCAAATGGCTGGAACCGCATTAGGTGTAAATGCATCAACTTGGGCACCTGCCAGAGTACAGGGCTCGCTGCAGGCTGGTGCTTTGGTTTTGCATTCATCATGTGTCACTCCTGGAGCCTGAGTTCTCGGTGACGATGCAGCAGCTCCCTGTGTGTCTAGGAGGCATCTTCCCGTTATAATCTTTGTGTAAAAAAAGTGTCTACCAAGTTTGGGCAGTTTTCCTTGGGGTAAAACCTTGGATTTAATTTGGCTATCAAACTAACAAAAAATAGGCTAAAAGGCAGTTATTCCTAAAATGAAATAATGAAGGATTATTGCAAGGATCCAACTTTCCTGGGAAAGGCAAGTCTGGAGTTGTGCCTGTTTCCCTCAGCGTTTACAGACTCGCAGAATGGCCTCGATTGGAAAAGATCCTTAAGATCATCGACTCCAATCATATAATTAACCTCACACTGATGAGTCCCTGACTAAACCATGTCCCTAATGGAGAAAGAGGTGACAAAACCCCCCACAAAACACACAAACCCGGCAGGTTAGTAAATTTCATTTAATAAGTGGTTCGTTACTACCTGTCCCTCGTCTGGGGAGGGGAAGGGCTCTGGCCAGGCTGCAGGGAATCCCCTGTCACGCTGCCCCGCGTCCCAGCCAGCCCGGCCGAGGCGATGCCATCTAATTAACAAGGGGATAATTAACTTTCCAAAGCGCAAGCGGAGGTTTCTGCCGGGAGCCCGTCCTGCCGTGCGAGGGGCGGGCCGGGGCCCGGGCTGCAATGCCCGTCTCCGCCGGCAGAGGAGGCTGTTGGACCGGCGAACCCTCCCGAGTCGGCGGCCGCCGTTAATCGCCACCGGCTGAGCCGGGCGGGGGGGCCGCGGGGCCCTGGCTCTTCTGCAGCCGGTCCAGGCGGTAACGGCTCCGCACCAGGTAGTCCAGCAGCTCGGCGGCCCAGTCCCGCAGCAGCAGCGGCAGCCGGGTCGGTCCGTACCGGTAATAGAGCTCCCGCCGGCGCAGCGCCGCCCCCTTCAGGATCTCCAGCGCGCACTCCTCCCGCGGCGCCGGCGGCACCAGCAGCAGCTCGGCGGCGGCTCGGACCGCGTTCTCTGCGGGGCGGCGGGGGGTCAGGGCGGGGGGCGGCGGGGAGGGGGCCGGGGAAGGCTGTGCCGTTGAGTTAATGTGAAGCGGGGACAGCGGGGCTTGGAACATGGAGGGGAAACTTACAGTGAAGGGGCTGCAGGAAGGCTGGGGAGGGACTTTGGCCAAGGGCAGGGACAGAACAAGGGGTGATGGCTTGAAACTGGCAGAGGGGAGATGGAGATGAGATGTGAGGAAGAAATTCTTTGGTGTGAGGGTGGTGAGACCCTGGCCCAGGTCACCCAGAGAAGCTGTGGCACTCCTCCCTGGAAGTGCTCTCGGCTAGGTTGGATGAGCGTGTGCTGCATGCACTTGTGCTACAGCGGGGCTGCAGGAAAAGCAGCAGCAGGGGCGAAAGGGGAGAGTGGGTGGCAGAGGCAGCTGAAGGGCAGGGTTAGAAGCTGAGAAGATGCTCAGCTCCTGATCAGTGGGGTCAGACAGCAGTGATCTTACCTGTGTCGATGAAGCTAAGGATGCAGAGCGTGATGGAAACGTTTATGTTCTGAATGGTGAACTCCTGCCTCAGGGAGCTGAAAAATCCATCCAAGGCAAACTTAGTTGCAGAGTAGGGGACCGTAAAGGGAAACCCGACTTTACCTGGACACAGAGTGAAGTTCTGTTACAGCACAGAAAGCTGCTCTGCCCAAACCTCTGGTTTACTCTTCATCAGAAAGTATTTTACCCAAAGGGAGTTTACTGTTAGTGAAATGTCAGCTTGGCACCTGAGCAGCAGCGTTACAAATATTCCCATCAGCTTCCAGCTCTTTTACAGCCGACACCTCGTCTGGTGTCTCTGCTCAGGGTATGAGCAACCCACAGCAATGAGGAAACCCTCAGTGGGGAGAGATGGAGCAAAGTTTAAACTCTTGTTTCTGGATACTGAGCTAAGCTGATCAACAGAAGACTCACCAACTTACCAGCTGTGAGTGGGGACATCTGTTAGTAATTTAGTTTCCTGACTTAACAGAAATGTATTAGAACAGAGTCATGCTTTTGTAAATAGAGCCAGTCAATAACTCACTCTACAAATATTAGCAGGAACTTGACCTACCAAACCAAGATGAACAGTCAGAGAACCAATGCAGCGAGCAATCACTGCCTTTCTACGTTTCTCAAAAAAACTGGAGGTGTATGAGCTCTGCTGCTCCAATAAGCCTGACAACAGGGTGTGGGATTTAATTACAGGGCTGGTCAAAAAGCAAGCTGGGGCAACTGGATTGCATCAGAGAACAAATTCCATTGAGAAAATGCAAAAAAGATCTAGATTTGTGGTGTGGCGTTCTGGGTTTTGTGTGTGTGTGTGTGCTAAGCAGTTGCAGCTCCTTTAGGATGCCTGGTCTGTGCATGCTGCTTCCTTCTGAAAAATCAGCCCGTGGTGTCTTCTGACCAAATCCCACATCACCTACTTGCTCCCCACTGACCTGCCATGGATGAAACCACAACGATGCTGCCCTCGCTCTCCTTGAGCATGGGCAGGGCAGACACGGTCATGGCCACGTAGCTGAGGAAGTTGATCTCCAGGAGCTTTCGTACGTGAGCAACATCCCCGTTGAAATAACCGAAGTACGACGTGCCGACGTGGTTAAGGATCAGCATGTCCAGGCCTCCTGCAAGCAGAGGAGCAGACGTCAGTGCGGGGGAGAGGGCTACAACAAGCAGAGCAAAGCCTTTCCTGGGAGCAGAATCAATGTCCTCGAAAGAAATGAGGTTTTTGGGTCAGAGCTGGGGCCTGTCATCTCTGGAGTAGGGATACAGTCCAGATGATGGCTGCCAGTAAGAATTTTATTGTGATTGGTTTTTTTATTCCCAGTTCAAAACACAAATGTGGCACAGGGGAGATCACCCTCCAGTGTCTGTGGGCCTGGGACAAGAGGGCTCCACGCTGAGCTGAAACGTTGCATTTCCACAGCCGTGACCACAGTAGCAAAGCTGCTGTGGGCCCTGATAGATGGTTTCAGACCACAGCAACTGGGAGTGGTGAAATCCCCATTATGATACTGGAACAGGATGTCAGGAGGGCACAGAGCTGAAATAGAGAGTGCAGTTCAGTTTGAGCTGGAGCGATGAAGCCAGGTGGAGGAGCAGGACTGCAAAGGGCAGGATTAGGGAATAAAATCTCTCCTGTCTCACCCCATCTCAATCTCTCCTGCTTGCTTTTTTTTAGTGGGCATGTGGCAAAAAGCAGTGTGGCCGAGGAGAGATGTAGTGTCTCTCCTCTGCAGGGAGCAGGCTGTAAACGTACCCAGCAAGGTCTCTGCCTCCTTCACCACGTGCTCGGCGAAGGCCATGTCCTCCATGGTGCCGCTGATGTACTGTGCAGAGGCTGCCCCCAGCTCCAGGCACCGCTCCACCACCTGCCACACCAACACCATGCATCAGAAACCCCCTCCCTGCCCCGGGAAACCCGGTGTGGTAGCGAAAGAGGTTTGTCTGTGTTCCCTGTGATGTGTTCCCACCTTAAACAGCAGTTTGGAGTTTGGGGAGTATGTTTGGAGCTCTTTAAGCTTCAAAGGGAGCCTGAAAAACTGTTTCTTTGGTGAATGTGTTACCCAAGGCAGTCTGGCTCTTTATCAGAGCAGCCTGTGCTGGAATTGCATGTGTGTAGGGTGAGCAGGAGCTGTATATCACTGCCGTGGAATGAGGGTGTGTGTGTGCCCAGGGAGCCTGTGTGAATGGGATGTGTGTACATAACCAAGTTCAGATATCATCCTATGTGCTGTGCAGCGTGCACGTATCTGCAGAGAGGGATTTGTGTGCTTGCAGGAGCTCCAGCCAGCACGAGTGTGCACAGCCGTGACTGGAACCGTGCCTGCCTGGTGCTTGTGCCACGGCAAGTCCACGTGCAGGTACCTGTGGGGTGGGATTGGCCTTCCTACGTGTGTGTGCAGTGCCATGAACACGCACGTGTGAGCGCTCAGCTTGCCATTTACTTTCTGCAGCCTGGCCTCTGTCCGTGCTGTGATCAAAACGTGGGAGCCCATCCGTGCCAGGTGATACGCCATCTGCTCTCCAATCCCCGTGCTTGCTCCGGTCACAATCACCCGCTTCCCTCGCAGCATCTCTGGGGACCAAGGCACAGGCATTTAATTTATAAAAACCCCATCTAAAAATTAATCAAATCTTCTCATGCCCCTGAGAGCAAGTAGTTAACTGGAAAGCCAAGTGAGGCTGCAAGTGCAGAGGGTCCAGCAAAAGGACATCTCTTCACCTGCTGGGAAAACCTGTGCTGAGGAGCAGCTGCAGCTCCTCACCCAATGCAGTGACACAGGGACAGTGCTCAGCTCTTCCAGCAGGTTTTCTTTTGTCACAAGGCAGGACACAACTTAGAAACATTCCAACTACTTTGTAATAAAAATCATCCACTAAGTGCATGCTTCAAAAGTTAAAATCCAACATTTAAGTCATGTTTATAAATCTTTTTGCCACAGCGTTCAGAGCTCCCTGTCTCAGCCCCCTGCCTCACCTGCTCCCTCAGGAAGTATTTCTGCCTATTACTTGCTCGTTTGATTTCAAATCTTTGTTACAACAACTTTCCAGTCTCAGCCACCACGTAAAGGCTCAGAGGTGCTTTGGTCCAAGCTCTGCACAGTTCCTATGCAAAACACTCAAATGTGACTTGTTAATATTTTTCTTTAAAGGCAGATTCACTTTTAATACTTACCCGGTTTGAAATTCTCCCTCGCTGAATAAAACCAGAAGGCCAAAACCAGTCCCAAAAAGGGAATGAGAATCTTTTGCAACCGACTCATCCCACTGTGGAGTCAGGAAATAAAGCATGAAAGAGAAGGGAGGGGAGGGGAAAAAAAACCCCTCTGCAGCGCTGCTCCAGAGGAAGCGGCAATGCCAGTCCTTTAAAACCTGTTAGCGAAGGAACTGCAACTTCCACAGCACTGGAACAAATCACGGGTGGGTGGAGAGGTGAAGCAAACCCTTTGATCTGCTCTGGAGCTGGGGAGCCTCGGCCTGACCCAGGGTGCTGTCTGGGTTCTGCCCGGCTCTTTTCATATTTCCTGTCCTACGTTAAAATGCAGAATTTTGCACAACACCCTGAAGAGGTGTGTCTTTGCTGAGCAGCGTCAAGTTTCACTTCGAGAACATCAGAGGCAGCCTAGTGCAGGTGGTTGGACATTGTCTTTTATTCCTGCTGGCACTGTACCTGGATGTGTGTGGAGATGCAGCCCAGGGCTGGCCGCTGCCCAGAGCATCGCGGTGGGTCAGGTGCTGGGGGAGCAACGGGATGTGGGGCAGGACACACAGTAAAGGTCCCTGTGCTCCCCAGGGCATTGCTGCTCTGCACCCTGAGGCAGCTGCCAGGATGCTGGGCAGGGGGGGCTCAGCAGTGTGTGCCAGCTCCAAAATGCTTTGCCGAAGCAGGGTTTGGTATTTCGCGTCTTCCTACTCCCGTGAGCAGGTGAGGGAGCGAGGGCTGAGCTGGACCCATCACCAGGGATGCCCCAGCACCAAGGGGTTGATCAGGCACAGGGCAGTTTGCAATGAAACACTGAATGTTGTTTTCTGCAGAGAAATAATTGTTCTTGCTGTTGTGGTTCCTGCTTTGAGTTTTGCAAGAGCTTTGTTCTCACTTTTAAGTGATTATAATCGAAGGAAAAACCCTGTCACAGCCCCTCGCTCCCCGAGTCCGGGCAGCAGCAAATCCAATCAATTCATCAACCTTGTGCCATAGGTGTGAATTGTGCTCCAGCCTCGCTCTGGCACTGGGATCTCCTCGCAGAGCACCAGGACCGGCTGTGGTATGCGGGGTGGGGACGTGCTGCGGGAGCTTCGTGTGCTCCTAGAGCCTCTGCTTCCTCAGCCAGGGAAGCTGTGTTTGCCGGGCCAAGAGCCTCATCTGCAGCCCAGGGGCTGCACCATGGTCTGATTGACATGGGCACAGAATGTCATGGTGGTTCCCCTCAGACCTCTGCACCATAGCCAGCCAGAAAAAATTCTTTAGAAAGCTTTTTTCCCCTACTGCAGCTTTAAAATACTTTTTTTTTTTTAACTTAGTGATGTGCACAGTTGGGCAGTGGAGCTCTGGTATTGCTTCTGCTTTATAGATTTATTTACTTATTTATTTTTACTTTTCTGCCTTTCTACTTCAGTCTCAACTTTCCCTCTGATAAGAAGCACTCAACCCACACCTGGGCAGATAACACCAGTGCAGCCACTCTGCCTTTTCCTGCCTCGCTTTGCTTTGAACGTGGGTCACGAGCATGGGGCAACCACTGCACTCCTTGGCTTGGAAAAAAAACTGAACCCATTAACCTGACCTCAGCTGGGATCTCGGCTGTGGTGCCAGCAGGGAGAGAGGCTCTTTTCAGGTACTGTTGTTCATGTCTAGAGTTAGGATACACAGCACTAACCTTTGTGCACCGTCTGCACGCGTGTCGGGAAGCTGTCGTGCTCTTTGCTCCCCACTGGTGTGGGGCCATGTGGGGCTGGAGACAGCTGGGTGGGTACAGAGCCAAATGCTGCCCTCGCCTTGCTGGTGTGGAGTTAATGAGAATTGGGGGCTTGTTCTGGGTTATCGTGTAAAACAAAGTAGTTGATAATGAAGGACTGAAATGCTGACTATTGTGGACATAACTGTCATAATGTAACATTAAGACATAACATAATTGAATGTCTTGTAAAAGAAAGTTTGTGTGCGTGCTGTTTAGGGTGTGCTGTGTGGAAATGAAGCGTGGGGGGCTGCTGGTGTGGTCCCTGGGAGGGCTGGGGGCTGTGGTGGCAGCAGGAGCTGCCGGATCTGGCCGTGCTTTGCTGCCCACGGGGCTTTGCTCTCGGCTGTCTGTCACCCTGCCAGGGCACTGCTGCTCCTCACTCCCACTCACAGCTTTTCCTGGGTTTGTTTTGCTGTATGCAACTTAAGAACTTGTTTTTAACCTTTTCCTGGGGGTGGGGAGCGAGGGAAGGGAGAAGAGGGCAGGAAGAGGTGACTGCAGAGAATTTGTTTTCTGATCTCAGCCCACGAGGCTGGTCCTGGCCCCTTGGTGCCTTGGCAGAGAGGAGCCCGGCGGTGTGCCCAGCCCTGGCCCCGTGAGATGGAGAGCTGGGGGGCACGAGGGAGCAGCCTCTTGCTTCTGAAATGGCTTCACCCAAATCTTCCTGGGTGTATCCCCCCTCTGCACATTGCTTCTGTATCTCTCATCTGTTTGAGGCTGTGTTTTCCAAGAGGTGATGCTCGGTGCTGTGCTAACTGCTCTGCACAGGGCAGGGTCTTCATTTCGTGCTGCTTGGAGCTCACTGGAAGGAAACAAAGGGGTGAAGGAAACTCGTTCTGACAACAAACTGGGGGGAGCTGCTGCAGAGCCCCTGCCATGCCCACAGCCCATCGCTGCCTGGAGGAGCACCTTCCAGGGGCAGGTTTGTGCACACAGCTCAGGGACTCCAAAGCACTTGGCAGCAAGTGGGATACCACTCCTTTTTTTCTGTTTTGAGTGATATTTGTTTGTTTTCAACCCATTATCAAATGTTTGTTAAATGCAGAGGATTTTCCTTCCCACCTTCCTCCTTTGTCACATAAACATTAAAACTTTAAACATCACTACACATCCCCAGCTCTCCCAGCAGAGTTTACTGTGAGCACGGATTTAATTCCTGTTTTTACGGGTATCACCATTCTAAAGGACTGTCCTCAGCTATGTTTGCGTTAGGCTGATGTGCCTGTCAACATGGTACTGTTGGGCTGTGACAGATGTGCCACCAAACAAAACACACACACACACACCCCGGGCAGTGCTGACATCCTGCAACTGCCATCGCTGTCACCACTGCACCGCTCCCGAAAAATGCGCTCCCAGGTCCCCAGGGAGATCTGAGATGGGTGTAGGGCTGGGTTTGCTTTGACATGATATTCCTACTTGTTGTTGGTTTGGAGAAGATGCTGGGATGTTTAAGCCATGTCTAAGCACTGGATCTATTTTTTTCCTCCGTGACCAAATTGGAAATTGCTGCCTTGATATTTGATTGTTGTTTCTGTGGCTGCTTGAAGTCTGGGCTGCTATCCATGTTCCTGTTGCCCTTGGTGTTGGGTGACAGAGGCTGATATGTTTATCTGGGCCCCTAATTTTAGGCTGGCAGCTCTGAAAACATCCAGCATCCAACCTGCAAATAGCAAACTGAGGATTCTCTAAAGATATTTGGCTGATGCCCTTGAAATGATTGGCCTGCGAGGGAGGGCTGCTGGGTTTTAGGTGGCCTTCAACTCCATATGATGAAAGCCTGGACAACAGCTCCAAGCTGAAATAAGATCTTTGAAAAGGTGCTGCAGGATAGGTACAAACAAATACTCAGCAGATCTCATGCCAGCTGCCATTTTCCTGAGGGTTTAATGCACCAGGAAAATGCCACATTTACAGGTTAAAGTAAACTGGGCTCAGTTAAGTTTTAAAAGAAAGAGAATAATGGAAATCAACGTCCTGTGATGCTCAGCAATCTTAACTCCCACCTCGGGCAATGTGTGCCTCTCCTCAAGAGCTTGGCCCTCAGGACTTTGGTTTAACTCAGTCTTAAATTCTCCACATGCTTCTCCACCTAGCTTGCTTGAGGTGTCCTTGCTAGGGCTGACTGTCCATCTGACAGCATCTGGTTGCTCTCTGGTATATCCAGTACTGACAATTAAATTTCCCTCTGCAGTTCACACGTGGGCTTTCACAACGACTCTGCTGTGCTCCGCTGCCAGCCTGTGTGGATGTGTTTGCCGGTGACAGGGGTTGTGTTTGTGGCAGTTGTATTGGCCAGGGCTTTCTGCAGTTTGATTTTGAAACACAGACACGATGGGGCTGGGGAAGAGGCCGGTTTGGAGAGTTGTGACGTGGTTTAAAGACAGGGAGGTTTTGCTGAAGCCTTTTAATCCACTGCATCTGGCAAGTCTGTCATTCATCATAGTTAAAGTGATGTTAAATGGATTACTAAGCCTCTATGCACACTGAATTTATCATTGTGTGGTTTAAGTAAGACTTTGTGGTAAAATCAGCCATTAATAAGTGTCTAATTCAGCACTCTGCAGGGGCTGGTTCTGTCTAACACCAGTGCAGGCTGCTGTGGAAATGGTAACCCACAGGCTTGACCTCTCAAGCTGATTTTTCGGGCAATACGCGGGCGGTAGCGACCTCTGAGCTTGCAGCACGTCAGGAGATTGTCTTCTCAGGACGTGATTTTACCAAGTTGGCTCCAGAACTGCCGTGGTAGAGCATGGTTTAGCTGTCTAATCCTGTTAGCTGTCTTAGGGGCAACTATTTTGATTGTTCCACAAACCTCTTTGCTTTAAGCTCATAAACCCTGTGACTGGATAACTGTGGGGAGGAGATGTGGGCAGTAGGGCGCTGGCACGGTGTGAGGAGGCCGTGTATGTGGTGTCAGTCCAAACCCAGACATGATGGAGGTCATCCTGGGTGGGTTTGCCTGGAGCTCCGTTGTCACCCCTGGACTTGCAAACTGGGCTGCTTGAGACCAGCCCTGTCACCTCATTTTTTCAATGTTCCCTTTGTTATAAGGCAGGATGAGACGCCTACAACTTGTAGAGAAGGGCTGATCTCGGGTACCAGTGTGCCACTGACAGAGTTTGCAGCTGCCTCGGACAAAGATGGGATTCACATCTCAGTTTAATTCCTTTATCAAGGGTTTAGCTCCGCGGCAGCAGCGATTTCTGAGCTCCAGCAGCGTGTGAAGCTCGGACCTGGCAATACTGCAATGCCTGACACAGCCACAGACACTCAGCTCCCTGGTTTGTCCACGCACCAGGCATGTCCTGGAGGTTTCCAGGTCAGTCTGCCCTGTCCCTGAGGCCTTGCTGTGAATGTGTAACCCGCTTAAAGCTGGAGTTGTGGTGGGACACACAACGATGGACCCTTGGCACCTGAGGGCTTTTTCAGGCCTGAATTCTACTTTCATTTTTCCCATGAAACTTCCATTGGTACCAATAAGGTGTTGAATTGTTCAACCTTACCAGAGACCAAAAGGCTTGGTTATGGACTAAATGAAGTGTTTCCCAAAGGCTGGTTTTAATTTAACTGGACTCTGTTCTTTTCCCTATAAGGAAAAGGTACTTTATACTTGATTCAAAGCTTGACCAGAGTTTTTTGTGCAGACTCTGTAGGATTCCTCCTCCACAATGTGCTGCTGGGTTTTTTTGGTCTTTTTTGACAGGAATAATTGTCAACAAAATGAATTGCATGCTTAAGTATTATGAAAATGTAAAGGTGAACTTTACCTGTATTGTTATATTTTTGGATTTTGATCTTCACTTGTGCAGCTCTGGAAGGAGCTGTACGTTTGGCACTGGTGTCAGGCAGTGCTTTTTCATTTTCCATCGTCTCCTGCTGTTGGTATCCATTGTTTTGCCTTGTGGACAGTGGCCTGTGGCTGGTACCTCTCCCAGCTTCTGTACAAGATGTGTAGCCTGCTCCTACCTCTGCCCTGCTGGCTGTGTCTTTGCCATTGAGCAGGTAAAGAGGGATTTTCTGCCCCAGCCGTGGCTGGCAGGGACTGTTTCCCTTCCCTCCCTCAGGATCTTTCAGCTGTGGCTGGAGGGTTTATTTGACTAATATGACATAATAAGAATCTGCTGCATTCAGGACTAAGCCCAGGAAAGGTTCTTAAATGGGTGAAAGTCTGGCAGTGCCCTGGGTACAGCCCTGAAGCTTGGATCCCTGTTCCCACATGCTCCAGGCTGACACTGTCTCCACACTTCAGTGTGTTTATCTGTGACACCCCTGTAATACCAGACACTGGTATTGTTCTGCATAATGAGGTGTCTGTGGTGGGTTTGTGAAGGATCCAGGAAAGCCAGGAGACTTCTTAGAGCTTTTTCTAGCTGTGCAGCAGCCGTAGCCTGTTAGAGGATTGCTGCTGGATGGACAGCGGGGTTCTTAAACAGTCCTGGGCACACAAGGCCATGGCAGAGACATGAATCTGTGCCACTAAACCCAGATAACCCCACCTCCAACTCAGGGCATGTGACTGTCACCCATGAGACAAGTGCTGCTGCCTCCTCCTCCTGCTCCAGTTTGCCCATTGTGGAAGGGAGCAGCACTGGAGGTAGGGAAGTGCCACCCAGCTTGGTCCCAGAGCAGCCTCACCGAGGGGGACTTTGTCAGAGGGTGCAGCCACCACCCTCAACTGTTCCCTGGGTCCCCCCAGCTGCCCCCTGAGAGCAGCCAGAGGCACCAGTGAAACCCATTTAACAATCTGCAAGAGAAGGGTTTGAAATGAACACAGCTAGGAGAGACGACTGGTACCATATAAAACATTTATTGATTTCTTCAAACGCTGTGAAATGCATCTGTAATAAAAATAAGAAACCATGCTGTGCATCTTGCACATTTTTATACCAACAAAAGGTATTTTTTCCCCCACTGCTGCACAGCAGCAAATATAACCGTTCACTTCAAGTCTTGCACTTGCGGTCTCCTCCTTCAGCCAACCAACCCTTTCTCTCTCCTTGCTGGAACCACCACCAGGTAGGACAGGACGGGACGGGACAGGACAGCAGTGTCCTGCTCAGCGGGTGCCGTGCTCGCAGGGCTCTCAGGAAGCGTGCTGCCTGGTCACCAGGGCCCTCTGCATCACTGCCGGCTTCTTGCTCTTTTCCAAGATCAAATCCTCCTGCTTCTGGGCAAGCGTTTGCTCTTGTGTTGGGGCAGGTTTCTTCTCCTCCTCCTCCTCCATCCTCCCTTCAGAGATGAACGGGCTGCACACTGTCTCCACCAGACCGATAACGACACCAAAGAAAGCCAGCACGCTGCCCAGCATGTACAGCTTGGCCATCTTCCTGTTGGGCTTCTGGCTGAGCATCTCCTTGGCGAAGGGGATCAGCTCGTGCATGGTTTCCATTTTGGGGGAGTTTTAATTTTTTTGTTAGCAGCAGATTTGGAAGATGTCAGTTCTGCAAGAGAAGAGGAGAGAGGGACGTTAGTTAAATCCAGCTGCTCCGTCCTGGCGCAGTCGGAGCTCTCGGGCAGTCCCAGCTCTCCACAGCCCCCCCCGGCCCTGTTTTAAGTGGGGATTTGAGATTTTGGATTTTTTCCTAGAGGCTCGTTTCATGACCCCCCCACCACCCCTCGCCCCGCTGCTGTAGCGGGGGGCTGCCCGGCGGAGCGGACCCCCCGCAGCCGGAGCTGGGCTGTGGAACAGGGGGAGCAGGGGATCCCACCGGCCCCCCCACGCCATGGCCCCGCATTTTGCACCGCATCCCCTCGCACCCCAGCGCGCACCCCAGTGCATCCCCGCTCGTCCCCTCCTCCCCATCGCACCCCCTTACCCAGAGGCGGCGGCTGCTGCGGGGCAGGGGAAGGGGCGGCGAGCGCTGCGGGCTGGGCTCAGCTCGGTTTAGCTCGGCTGGGCTGGGCTGGGCTCCGCAGCTGCTCCCGGCCGCCGCTGCCGCCTTATATCGCCGGCGGGGCGGGCGGGGCCGGGACCGGGCGGGGGGGCGGCCCGGGGCGGGCACGGTGCCCGAGCACGCCGGCAGCACGGGCCGGCCCCCCCCCTTGGCAGCCCTTGCCCTTAATCCTGCCAAGCTAAAAAAAACCCTCTTTTTTTTTTCTCTCTTTTTTTTTTTTTTTTTTGAGGGGGATGGGAAGACAATGCTAACAAGTTTTGTAATTAAAAAAAAAAAATCATTAAGTCTGTTTTTAGAACCAGAATATTCTTCTGTAAGAAATAGTTAATATATTAATAGAAGCTTTCCTGAGCTGGTACTGGGGCACGAGGGAGAGGGTCTGTGTCTGTAGTTTGTAAAATATTAAGGTGTTTGGATCAAGGGCTTGGATTTGTGCAAAGACCAGTTCAGCCAAAGGGACATCTTCACCTGGCTGGCAGTCAAGTGGGTAAAAAAAAAAGTGCCTCAGTGGAACGTGACAAAGGTGCTGCCAGGACAAGATGTGAAGGTGTTTGTTAAAGGTTTCTATAGGCAAAGAGCTGTAGAAAGCAGATGCAGCGTGTGACAGCACCTTGATTTCTTGGAACTGAGAGAATAACCAGGAACTCCTGTGGTAGTGAAAGGTACGAGCAGCCTCTTAACACCCTGTTTTTCCCTCTTCCTACACTTGATCCTGAAACTCTGGGACACCTGGGTGTAAGTGTCGCTGCTTGTGATTCCCCTAAAGGACAGTGCGTTTCCTTTTTGGGGAAAACCAGAAGCAGCAACTGTCCCACTGCTCCTGGCCCGCTGCCGCCGAGCCTCGCATCGGTAACTCCCGGCAGATTACATCACCCGCTTCCGCCCGGCTCCGACCCCGCACACTGCTCGGCTGGAAGAACCGGATCATTCTGGTGGCCCCTGACCTCAGAAATTGTTCATTTCTCATCTGATCTGTATGGCTGAGATGATGGGAATGGCTCTTCCAGGGCAGTATATAGAAATTACAGCACAGTGCGGTTTGATGCAACAGCAGCTCTTTGCAAGAGCTGTTGGAATATGGGGATGAGGTGGTTTCACGCAGGTAAAGCTCACAGGGAGCCTTTGAAAAAGAAGCTGCGAAGGAGGTGACTGTCCAGTGGCTCCTCAGGCTGAATCTCCTGGAGGGGCATCCAGGGGTGTCCCTGAACCCCAGCGGGCAGCCCTCAAAGCAAGGTGGACCTGAAAACCAGGGAGGGAGAAAGGAGAGTCCTCTTACTCCTTGGCCCAGCGCATGGAGAGCAGGGACTGTGGCTCAGGGAATGGGGTTTGGTGCCCCTGGGCTGGGTTTTATCTCAGAGAGAGGCCTCTCTGTGACGTGAATAACTTGTGATGTGAGTAGCTGGTGCTGTGTTTCCCCTTCCTGCCCCTGTGGCATCACTGGTGCCGTGGCCGGCATGTCCCTGTGCGTGACGCAGCCGAGGCCGAGCAACAGCCTCCGAGTGTGGGAAAGGGGCAGAAAAAACCCCTGAGAAACGTGGGAACTGCTGCAGTGTGTGTTGGTGAGCTGGGTACCTTTTTACTTCTGTTGGAAGATCTAAACACCTTCTCTTCCGAAAAACTGCCCTACGACACTGCCCAAATTGTGTCCTAAAAGCACTGAAGTGGCTCACGAGGGTTGGAAGTGGATGATCTTGGTGGTCATTCCCAACCCAAACCATTCTCTGATTCTGTAATTAAAACCAGCCCGGAGTCTGGCTTGTGTTGGGGTGCTGATGCCAGTCCCTAGTTTGCTGTCCCCCAGGTGAGGACCGTGCTGTCTGCCTCTTCTCCTGCCCTTCCTGGGCTGCTTGGCTCCATGATCAAGGACTGTGGGCACTGACCATCCCACCTGACAAAGGGACGTTAGGTTGGGGTTTTTTTGGTGTTTGTTGTATGTTGGTTTGTTGTGGGGTTTTTTGAGGGGGGGGGTTGTTGTTGTTGGTTTGGTTTGGGGGTTTTTTTCCCTTCCTTGCTGAGCTCTGCCACGGGCATGTGTGGAGCAGTGAGTCACCCCTCGCTCCTCACATCCCGCACGTCGGAGGGTGGCTGGACGCTCTCCCTGCCCCTCGCAGCACCCGTGACGGGTGGGAGAGCATTGCCGAGCAATCACAGTGCTCCAAGGAAACTCCACCAGTGAAAACTTGGGGTTTTTCTTTTTTTTTGCAAGTTCTGAATGTGGAAATTTCTATTGCAAGACTGGCTGTAAAAGTTGCTAAAGACTTTATCCCTCCTCAGCGGCTGTGGTTTGGTTTTTTTTTTTTCTTTAAATAAAAGGTCCTTATCTTCTCTGCCAACTTGGCAGCAAAGGTTGCAGCAGATTCCTGCATTCAGGCTGTGTTTTTTCTCCTTCTGCAATGCTTTGAAAAATGACCAGTGCAGAGAAGATAGCTGGAGGAGACAGCAATTAGCCAGGGAAAGTTCAAGGTCACCATTCCTCCAGGCAGGGCTGGCTGCACGGCCAGGCTCCAGGCGCTGCGGGATGTGCTCTCCCCTCCCAGCCCCGGCAGCGATGAGCGGTCCGGGGGGCTCGGGCGCTGCCCAAACAGCAGACAGCAGCGTGTCTGCGCAGTGCGCAATCCCAGAAGCAAAGGTCAGTGTGGAGAGCTGGAATCGTGACATTTTGCCTAAAAAAAAAAAAAAAAAGAAAAAAAAAAAGTTTGTTGGGTTTTCTTTGGTTTTGTTTTGGGTTTTTTTGAGGCAGGATTTTCTTTGCTTCCTGAACCTTTTATTTGAAAGTCTCTTGTCCAACCTGAGGGTGAGGAAGGGTATTTCTTATTCCTTAAATATAGATGGAGATGTGTATGCCATCCCAAAGTACTAGAGCAGTAGGGAGAACACAGAGCCCAGGATAATTGAGAGTTAACCAAGCAGCTGATAATCATCTGTGGTAAATGCCTGTTATGGCAGCACTCAGATTGTGTTGATTTAATTAAATAATATTTAATTCAATTTTGTGTTACGTTTGAGTAACAGAGTCTGTGCAAGCTTGTTGTGTGGACATTTAAATTGGATTAAGAGTGGATAAAAGGATTAATGATTAACACTAAATTAGACTAATTTTAGTCGTTCCTAATCTTATTTAGGAGAGTCTGCACAAGGAAGTTGTCAGGTTTAATTGCAACTTTGATTAAACCAGGCTTTATAGCTGGGAAAACTGCACGAGTTTAATGTCATCTGGAAGAAGAGCTCTGCCTGAGTCTGAAGTGGTGTAACCGCCTGAGGCTTAACCTGAATATTGCCGGCCAGGGGGAGGCGGGACGTGTGACTGCTCAGAGCGGCTCAGGGAGATGATGCTCCACAGCCCGGCACCGATCACCGGCTTTGCACGTGCTGAGCTCAGCCGCTGCCCGGTGCTGGAGCCACCAGCTCAGGTAAAGCTGCTTTGAAACGGCTTTGGAGGGTGCAGGGGAAGCTGTGCTGGAGCCCCCGCTGCCCTGGAGCAGCTCTGCCCGCAGGAGCCCAAATCCAGCTCTCCCACTGGTGTGGCTCCTTGTGCTCGGGGCTGACCCTGGTGATGCTCCTGCATCCCCACGTGGGAGTGTTGGGATTGAGAGCTCTGCCCTTGCTGTGGAGGACGTGCTTGAGGAACAGGGCAGTGAGTGTTTCCAGCTCTGCAGAAGGGCTGGAGAGGGGTCAGCTCCCCGGGCTGTGGAGCTGCGGGGCTCGCAGGTGGCTCAGCTCCGGTTTCAGCTGGGTCCCTTGGCCCGTGCACAGCCCCGTGCTGGCCGCGGGGCCGCGGGCAGGTGCCCGTCATGGGCAGGAGCACGGCAGGCGCTGGGCACGCCGTGGGCGCGTGCTGCTGGGAGGGACATGACTGGCGTACAGATCAGCCCCTGCTGCCAGACCATCCCCATATGAAGCTCCAAGGAATCTTCAGGACAGTTGGTCTGGTTGGGCACGAGTGTGCTGTAGGCTTTTTAACCCCAAAACACTTGAGTGAAATTGAGATATAAAAAGAAAAGGAAACCCCGAAGCTCAGCAAACCTTATCAAGAGCCTGTCTGTTAAAAATGAGTGAAATGCTAAAACTTTGCTTTCATTACTCCAGCAGTTTCCTCTGTACTGCAGCTTGCTTGGTGTGGGCACAGAAGAGCCTTCCCACGGGCCATGGGCACAGAGCAAAGGCAGGTAAATGTGGAGGGTGAGGTGGCCATGTGGCTTGGCCGTGGTGACCCGGCCAGTTCGTGGCTGTGCTCTGCTGTGGCATCTCGAGGAGCGAGAGCTGCGTCCTGGGGAGGAGGAGGTCACAGAGGAACAGCCAGGGGCTTCAGTCCTTAGCACCCAACATTGCCCCTGTTTCGTGCAGTTTTGCACCCCAGGGCTCTTCCAGCGCCTGGCCTGGCCAACTTCTCTTGTCTGAACCCAAATTCTGAATCCCTTTTTTTTTTTTACCTTGGAGGAAGGCATTCAAACATAATTGACACAAGGCTTTTGTGCACGAAGTGAGTCTGGGGGCCCATCCTGACCTAGCTTGGAGGTCAGCCCTGTGCTGAGTGGCACCTTGGCCTTGAGGGCTGTCAGAGGTCCCTTCCCACCAGCCCAGGCTGTGGCTCTGGGTTTTGCAGAGTCGTGGAGGGGAACTTGAGACAAAACACCAAGCTGACCTCTGCCTCTTGGTGACACTTCCCAAAATGTGGCACAGCATCGTCTCACAGGAGCACTGCTGAGGTGGAAAGATGTGTTGTTGCCTCATCTTCCACATGTCCATGCACGGACAAGGGTCAGAGGCTGCTGGACTTTGGCCGTGACGAGCGCGAGCTCTGTGCCGTGGTCTGGGCCGCGGGGTTGTGCTCCCCTGCTCCAGCCTGACGTGGAATGAAAACGGGGCAAAACGCCGTATTTCACCCTGGCAGGATCAAGCCCTGTGCACAGCGAGTCCCTGGTTTCAGTCCCAGCAGGCAGGGAGAGGCACAAGCTGGCAGCCAGGAGCAGAAGATGCGTGACCTCCACTTCAGTCACCGCTTGCCGTGTCGAGGAGGATACGGGGCTTTAAAAACCCCGTTAGGTCAAACTTTGCCGTCGATGGTTGCACGTGGAGGCAGGGCTGTTGCTGAGGGGCTCGCTGGCTGGTGGGAGCGCAGAGATCCCTTCCCTGCTCCATCACCATCGCCTGGAAGAGCCAAAATCATCCAGGTGGCAGCCGGACACTTTCCTCATGGAATATTTTCTCTTTTAGAAAATGAGGACATGACAAAAATAAAGCTGCTCCTCTGCAAGGGTAATTTTATCAAAGCTGCTGGTGGAAAGCAGGCAGGCTTCCCAGCCCACTGCCCTGCCAGCTTCGCTGCCCGTGTCCCTGTGTGCCCGGGGAGGGCAGTGCCACGGGAGGAGGGCAGGTACAGACCGTCCAGCTCCGTGCAGGGTCCTGTGCTGACCCCAGGGTGCCTGGGCACGTGGAACTCAGCTGGATGTGGAAAGGAGCTGGCGGGGAAGAAGGAAAAGTCTGACTGGAGGGCAGACACTGACTGGGATGTACAGTTTGGGTGTCACTCCTGAAGGAGAACCAGTCCTGCCTCTGCCTTTACTGGGATTTGGGGCAATTGCTGCTCATGGATCAGCTGCCCTCTGGTATTTGCCCAGTTACAGCCAGTACATAGTGGGTCCCAGGCTGCTGTGCTGGGGAGGGCCGGCCACCTCCGCGGCAGCACCGGGCCAGCGTCCCAGACCTGCTGGCACATGTCATGGCTGGGCTGCAAAGGGAGGCACAGCCTAACGAGGCTGAGTCAGAGGGGCACTGCCCTCCCGAGCCACCTCCCAGGGTAACTTGAATTTAAACCTAAACTAGGTCTGCTGGGTCTTGGTTCAAAGTCTTTGCCCACACAGATGTCACCGGGTGTGAGGAGGCAGCGGCTCCGTGATGGTGCGGTGGGGAGCAAGGGCTCCTCAGGAGCTGGTTGGGCATCTCATCCTGGAGAAGGTGCTTCCAGCAGTGTAGTGTCCCCTAACACCATGTTAGGGCAGGGTATGTCCCATGACTCAGAGCACAATTTCCTGCAGGAGCTAGTGAGTTTTGTTTGTTTTCCAGGGGATGTCTTACCCAGCCCGCTGAGGCTCATGGGCTCTGACACAGCTTGGCACAGGTTGGTGCAGCCGTAGGCTGAACTGAAAAGGCACTGGAAGTCCTGAGAGCAATTTTCTTGTCCTTCTCACTGATCACAGAGGATTCTCCAACATTTATATTTTATTTTTTGTAGTGCATTTTTACCATTTCATCTCCTCTGTGTTTAGCCAGCCCTGGTGTCTTGCTGTCTCTCAATCTGCACTGCATCTTCACTCCCTGGTGCTCAAGACAACGCTGTCACCTGTGCATGGTAAAGTGGGCAGAGGACAGAGCCTGAGTGTCCCAAGTCCCATCAGGGGCCCAGGGCTGTGCCTGGGATCCCATGTGCACCCAGCTGACTGCAACTGCTTTTTTTTCTTTTGTGCCTTTATTGATTGGCAGTAGATATTCTGTGAAGACTGCCCTGCTTTTGTTCCTGTTTGGACTTGCAGAGCCTGAAATCCCAGGTGATGGTTTACCTCGCTTTGGCAAGTCACTGGGGGCAGGCTGGAGGAGGAAAGGGCAGAGGAAGTTATTTTGGATAACTCATCTGAACAGCTTGTGGTTGAGGCACCATTTTCCAGTCCTACCCTTGTTTGTGTGGCACAATTGCAATGACCTGGGCTTTACACTAAATTGGGGTGCAGCATCACCATTTCAGGGCCTGTTAATGCCCAGTACTGCAGGCTCTGGCAGGACTGTAAGTGGCATTTACAGTCTTTCAAGAGCAGCTTCACCTCCCTGTCTGAGGAGTGCTCTGGGGTAGGGCTTCAAACCAGGCGGAACAGGCACCCAGCAGCCGATGTTCAGCCAAGGCCACGACCAGCAGCCTTGCAGAGACCCCAATTGGTCAGACCTTCCTCTCCTCTGCCTTCTCCAGCACAGTCACTCCACCAGGGGAGGATGTTGGAGAGTTGATGGGTTTCTCACGGAGCGTGGGGCGGGTGGTCAGCATGGTTGATGGGTTGGATGCGCAGGGCCCCGCTCGCAGCCCGTGTGTGGGAATGGTTTCAGTGACTCCTGGCACATCTCATCTCTCGATTTCCCTGTAAAACGTTCCAGTGGTTCTTCCCGCTTCCTTTTTGCTGCCAGCTGAGATGGGGAGGAGGCACCTGGGCTGCAGGAGGAGGAATGTGGCGTTACCGCATTGCTGAGCAGCAGCAGAGTAAGGGCAGGCACACCCCGCGCTGCCGGCACACCTCAGCGGAGGCGGAAGCTGAGCCCGTGCTTCACGTACTGTAGCCTCAGGGACAAGATTTTTTTCCCCAGTTCAGTGTGTTCCCTTTCTCTGAGCTCCTGCTCCTCACCTTGCACGTGCCTGTGTCGCTCAGCGTGAGGCCGGGGAGGTAGGTAACACACAGCAAAGCCACAGGAGTTGTCTGACGTGGGGTGCTGAGCCTCTGGGCAGCGTGGGAGAGGACGTGAATTTGGGGTCGTTTCAGTAAAGTAGAAGAAAATGACTTGATGCAAGTTTTTCTGAGGATGAAAAACTGTGTTTTAGCTGAAAGGCAGCACGTGGGCTGTGCCCGGGAGCGCTGTGTGTGGGGCAGGGGGTGGTGGTGGTTGGGTGTGCAAGCTGCCGAGATGCATTCACGGAACAGGCAGCAGTTTAAACAGATTTGTGAATAGCTTGTTACTTTGCTGGCACAGTAAAAAAAATAAGCTTCCAATACAGTTTCCATTAATACTCAGGTAAAGCAACAGTGACCACTGAAACGTGTCAAGTGCAAGAGAGCTCTGAATTGGGTTTGAAGTCAGGGAGAATGGCTCCTCATCACCTGGGCATGCAGCTTGGGGTCTGGGTCTTCCACAGGCTCTTAAGCTGATGTTAGAAACCATCCTGGTGTGATAAATGCATCTTGAAATCCTGGCACTTTTCTAGGTACTCAAACAAGAATTATGCTTCTTAAAAATTTTGACAACTCTGTGACTTCTTACACACTGCCGAGGTCACAGATTGCACTTTGTAGGTAGCTCTCCAGCTTGTCTTACACCACTTTGTGTCTTGAGGAGCTCCAGTGGTGCAGACAGGAGAGGGCTGTGTGACCCAGTCAGCCTGCAAAGCCCAGTCTCTGCCCTCGAGGTTGCCTCAGGCTGCAGTCCTGTGTGTGAATACATGGGTGCAATTATAACTCACGTGGATGTCCCTAATTAGGCTTTAAATGATCAAGTTTAGGTGCTGATAGAGGTGCTGCCGTGTGATCCTGGTGCTGAACATGGGATGCAAAGCCTGTCTGAGAGGGTGGGTGAGCGTTTGGGTACATGGCCCTGATGTGGAGTGATGCAGTGGCTCTGGGGGGAGCTGGTTTTATGCTGACTTGGTGACATCCCGATGGCAGCCAGCCCTGCCCAGGTATGTGGGGTTAGCTACAGGTGGGCTTTCTCTTGCTGGTTACCTGCAGAGCTGCTGGTTCACGCTGCTGTCATCCCCTGAAGTGACTTATGTCTGCGGCCGTGCGCCCTGTCTGGAGCTGTCATGAGTGATGCAGTAGCTGGGTGTGTGTGTCTGGAGATCCCTGAATCACTCCTTTACAGTTACTGCACCCACAGGCACCTTCTCGCCCAGGTGAGGCAGCTGCTTGTTAAAAGCCGGGAGAGGAGAGAGCTGCTGCTGCTCGGAGGGTTCTTGCGGTCGCAGATCTGCTGTGGGGTGAGAGAGCCCTCGCCGTGAGCTGGGGACACCACGGGGACCAGGGACAAGGGCAGGTGAGGTTTCTGGCTGCTGGGGGTGTGTTGGTGGCTCTGCCTCCCCCGGGCTGTCCTGCTGGGCTTCCCCGCAGAGACCCTCCAGCAGACCTTTATTCTGGGGCAATTTTTACGAGTTTCTTCTTGTCATAGAACAAGACTTGGGGCCACGGCGTGTGCTGCTGAGTTTTGATCTGGAATTGATTCTGAACACACAGGGCAAAGGGTGGGGCTGGAGAACAGAAAGCGCAGCAGCGTGCTGGGGGGGTTCAGGGGGGGTTTGTGTCTGTGCACACCCGTTTCTACCTGTGCTTTGTGACCCGGCATTGGCAGCAGCTCCCTGCCCGCTGCAGATCGCGGTGCTGGAGGCTGCAGCTTCTCCACGCCCCCCAGGAGCTGGGCAGTCAGAAATCCCAGCTCTGCTGAGAGCCGGGTGCTGTGCTGGTGCCTGTGGTTCACCTCAGCAGTAACATAAAGATCCACAGATAGTGTTTGGGGAAGAGGCAATCTCTTGGACGCTTTGGGATAATCTGGTGCCTGCTTCCTGAGTTAGATGAAAAGCTTTGATTCTTTGTTCGTTAAAAACAAACAAATGCAACCTGAGCATCTGATTTTCCTCTTCATTATTCTTGATTTTCCACCCAAGTTGTTCTCTTTGTAGGTCAATTAAAATTATCTCCCTGTAAACCCAGAACTGTGAGGGACCTGGACTGAGCTTTACACTGACATGTGCTGTTCGGTTTTGCTCATGCTGCAAATTCTTCCCTAGGTGTGTCCTGGGCGGTATGGATCCTCGCTGCCAGCTTTGGCCATGGGCATTGTTTGCTCTCCTGGGTAAGGCTCACTGCATGCTGTTTCTAAAAGGATATGGGGGAAGCTGATGAAATAGAAACGCTGCTGCTGGCAGTTTTGTGTTGGCAGCAGCGCTGTGGCAGCAGCTGGGAGCCTGGTACTGGATAATGGTGCTGGTGTTTGGCACAGGGCTGCTCTGTGCCCTGAGCAACCGGTTCTGGAGACAGCTATAGAGGTAAATGGGGGACACTGAGCAGAGCTGGGCAGTGTGGTGGGCAGGGAACTGGGCATCCCCACAGCCCAAACACCGGGGTGATGGCAAGGAAGGGTTTCAGAAATAACTGTTAGTACAAAGCACTCTAAAAAATACCTTTTCTTATTAAAAATGAAGGCGGTTCAGAGGAAAATACCTTTGTCCTTTTGGGCACGTGTTTTGTAGGTGTTGTCCTAAGCATGACTTTGTAGTTGGTCTGTTGTAGAAACCAGCAGACGTGCTGGTTGATGTCTGTGTGCCACCCTGCCACAACCCCACATCCTGTGTTTTCCTGCTGTTCCAGCTGCCCCACAGCTGCTGGGTGCACAGCGAGCCTGTTCCCAGGGAGCCTGCTACCCCCCCACTGGAGACATCCTGCTGGGACGAGCCCATCACCTGAGAGCATCCTCCACCTGTGGCCTCACCAGGCCTGAGACCTACTGCACACCCCACGGAGAGGTATGTTCACCTCCAGCTCTGTGCTCCTAAACCTCACCTGGGCATGCTGATGCCTTTACCCATCCCATCCTTCCTAACCCTTTGCAGGGATGTGTTTAACCTGTTGCAAGTATTTATCCTCCTCCAACTGTTGCGTTGTTGCACCATCTGTGGTGTCCCTTCCAGCCCTGGTAGCTCCTCCATCCCTGTGGTAGAGCATGAACGTGGTGGCAGGGAAAGGGCAGTGAAGTGAAACCCGAGTGTGAAGCACTGGGGGCAAAGCAGAAGCTTTTACATCCAAAATACCCCCAGCCTTCCTGTCTCCAGGCTCTTTAGTTATAAACTAAACTTGTATTTCACTTGTCAAAAGGGAACACTTCAGGTCTTTCACAAAGACTTGGAAAAGCTTCTGAACCAAACAACTGTTTCCAATTACGCTGGTTGTGTGGGGGCAGGAGATGCTGCTCAGGAGGATAATGTCTCATCCAGCTGCAGATTCCCAGGCTCCAAAGGTGCCCCCAAACCAAAGTTAGACTTTAAGGATAAATCTGCCAGAGCATAGAGCTGAAAATGTTACAGGGGTGATGTCCCTGATGTGAGCACTTCTTAAAGCCTTTCTCTGTGGGTCTGGCCATGTTCACCCCATAACTACCGTGGAAGGAGCTGGAAAGGGAGCAGGTTCAATGGGCACAAAGGGTCTTGGAAGAGATGCTGGAGAGGAAAGGAAATGGCAGACCCCGGGGAGGCCGTGTTTTCTGCAGTGAAATCCAGCTGAAGTCAGTCAGCGCCTTCTGGTTTTAATTCCCTGTCAATTTGAAGGCCAAAGTGTGGCAGTAAGTGTTACAGAGCTGGTGTTACAGAGAGATTCTCTCTGCTCTGTGGGCTCAGGGACAGTGGGGAGCAGTTGGTTGGTGTGAAACTGAGGCAGCTTCCTGGGCCAGGTGCGAGCATCACGCCCGGCTGGGTGCTGGGCTGGCTGCAGCGTCTGCCCCTGGCCAGGCCCTGTTCCAGGCTGACAGTTCCAGTCAGGCATTTCCTCTCTTCAGGCTCCCACTCACTTTTTTTTGGAGCTGTTTTGCCACTCCCAGGGAGCGGGGCTGTTTGCTCACCTCCCCAGCAAGCCCCCGCTGCTTCTCAAGGGTGTTGTGGCTCATGGGCAGGAAAAGAAGCGAGCCATTGTTTTCACTCTGGCTTACATTTTTTTTCTTCCTAATTTCTGTTTATACTTGAGGAAAATTGTACAGAAATGTACTTCTGAAATCTTCACTTAGCACTGACTCTTGGCAGTGCCTTTTGCTTGAAGAGGAGGCTTGTACTGTGGGAAGTGTCTGCAAAAACCTCGATTAAGCTGTTTGTCCTCGTGCTGGCTGGAGTGGGCTCGTTGTTCCCTTTGCCTGACCTTGAGAGATCACTCTGAAGAGCCTTCAGTTGTCATCATCTGCATCACTTGTCATCTCTGAAGTGCAGACTGGGTGTCTCTCTGATGGCTGTGACATGCCTTGAGCAGAAATGATCCATTTGGTGCAGAATCAGTGAGTGAGGTCTCGTGGTGGTGAAGGCAGACAGCAAGAATGCAGCAGTCTCTTCTGGTCTTCAAGCCCCTCAACTATTCAGTTTTCATATTCCTTATACCTTGCCTGACAAGTACCAGGGTTCAGAGGGATATGGAACAATTAACACTGATGTGTTAAGTGGGATTCTTCAGTTCTAGCTTTGAGAATGGGGTCTTTGCTTCCTTACTGCCTACATATATGTGATCTTTTCCGTTACTGAAATGAGAGACGCATCGTTACTGCTAGCAAATTCCTCAAAGGCCGTTATTTCTGTTCTGCAGCTGCAGTGGCTAAAGGGAGTTACAAATATACCAGCTCCTGTCTTTGCAGGAGAAATCCCTATGCCATGAGCATTTCCTGATTCCCCCCCCCGCTCCCTTTTTCTACTTCCCTAATTGAAGCAAAAATTAATCCCCTGAACTCAATTTTCCTATTCCCATCCCATAAAAAGTAAGCACATTTCATTTATTGACTCTTACGACTTTATTTTTGTTACAAGTCTCCCTCTTGTTTTGATGCCAAATAGGTACAAATTTGGAGGCTGTTTTGCAATCTCAGCAGAGGGCATGGGGCGAGGGGTTGCTCTGGCTGGCTGCCGGCCCCTGGTGCCAGCTGGCGAGCGCGGGGTGTCTGGCCACGCTGCCAGCCCACGCTGGCCCCAGGGTGTGCTTTTGCAATTCTGGTGGGTCACTCGCTGTGGGCATCGATTTCAGCCTCTGCTCCATTGTCTGGTCCAGCTCCAATTCCCTCTAACCTTTATACTTTGCACTGCTGATTGCTCCATTCCTTGGCTGTAGGCTCAGTCCAGTGAAATCCAAGAGGAGGCTCAGCATGGCCATTTATAGCGCAGGGGACTGCGGCGATGGTTAGAGAGGTGATGGGGGAGGAAAGCAGGCAGACCAATGGTCTGGCTTGGAAATCACTTAGTGCTTGGGAGATGGCTGTTGGAGTCAGCAGGGAAGGCAGAAGCAAGAGGGAAACTGAAAATAAAATAGAAAAGTAAGCGAGCCTGGATGTGGAGGCGTAAAGGCGCTGATGTGTGTGGAGAGAGTCACTGGCCGAGGTGTGATTCAAAGCCCAGTTAACTCCTTTCTCTATTTAAATGCTCAGTACAGTGCTTGGGTAGGAACATGGAGTAGCTCACGCTGCCTGGCTCGAGCCAGGGGAAGGCACAGTGTGGCTTTCACACAGATTAGCAGGTTCCTGGTCCCCTCGCCTGGCCTGTGACAGTGACAGCACGAGGGCTGTGCACACCTTCGGCTCTTTGCTTTGCCGCTGGAAGCAGCGGTGCCTGTGCCGTGTTCACACCCAAAACTAACGCTTCTCTGGAGGGAGAGGATTTCCTTCCTCTGGGCTTGTGCAATGCTTTCAGCTTCAAGACGTGTTCAGAACTAGAAAACAGCTACAGACCTTTCAGGGTGTTTTATTAATGTAGAAGAGGACCCCAAACACCCTGCACATCGCTGTGAAACCTTTTACCAAAGGCAAGAGGGGAATGAAGCTGGGTGTCCTTGCCCTTGGGTTGCTGTTCCTTTTCCTGCATCCCACAGCAAGCAGTTCCTGTGTCTGGTGACTGCTTGGCTCCTCATGCCCTGATCCTGGGAGACTTTGAGTATTAAAATGTTGCTCGTGTAGGATCAAGGCCCAAGGTTTTTTCCCTGCTCTCACCTGCTTTTCGTGGGCACTTGGATATGAACAACAAAGGGTGGTGAGTTGCCTTTATCACCCCTTGTGTCATGGTGACCCGGGGTCAAGCAGGTAGGAACCAAGATGAGAGGTACCAGAGAAGCCTCATCCCTACGTGGGTTAGTGGAGGGAGCGTGAGCCCATGGGGCAGGAGAGCTCCTGGCCTGGCAGATGATCCATCCTCCTGCTGATGGGTGGCTGCAGCTGCCTGGCAGGGCTGGTCTCCAGCATCTCTCTGTGGTGTGTCTCAGCACCAAGTAGTCTTTGGCTGCTTCCAAAAATACAGCCTTAACATCTGCAAAAGAGAATATGTGCAAGACTAATGCTTGTGTCTGCCTTACTGCTATGTCTCATGGTCACATCTGCTTGCCCACCTGCATGAATTGGTCAGGAAGCTCAGTACTGATCCCGAACGTGCTGCCTGCCGGGTGCTTCAGCAGGTCCTGGGCATGCTGGAACAGGGGAGAGCACACTGGAAAGCCATCCTGCCTCCCAGCTCGTTTGCTTTCCTCATGTCATCAGTCAAACTCAAGTCTTACACAGAAAAATGCATCTGCAAAATCGTGAAATAATTGTGGTCGGAGGGGACTGCCGGAGATCCAAGCCTCTGCTCAAAGCAGGGCTTCTGGTTTTGGGTATTGCTTCATAAAGTCGAGGGTTTGCACCAAATAATTTGTATTCCAGACCTGTTGGAGGTAACGTGGGGCTGCTCTGTGCTTATCTCATTTTATTCTGGCATTCAGACACACCCTGCTCCTTGCTGCAGGGATGTGTCCCTACCTGTAGTGAATGTGCAGAAGAAAAAGCCTATTTCCCATTATTCTTGTTCTCCTCCGTGTCCCTCCTCTGAATCTCCTTTGCCACATGACTGCAAATTGACACACATGCTGGGAGACATCACGTCGTTGGGAGACATCACGTCGTTGGGAGACAGACATCACATCGTTCCTCGCAGACGAGCTGCAGAGGCAGCTGGATCCCGGGGCGCGTGCGGCGGGCGGAGATGAACTGGTGCAGTTCTGGGCTTTGCAGACTGTCATCCTGGCAGATTTTAGATGAAGTTTTGCTGAGGGAAGATGATGTGAGAACAGACGGGGTGATGGAAAACAGGCACCCACGTGCTTGCTTTTAAGCAAGAGGAATGAACTTGATTTGCTCAAACCCCATCCCTGGGATGTTTCTCCAGCCATGTCCCTTCTCCCCATCTCTGCTATTGTCACTGAATTTGGGGGTTGCCAGTAAAACCAAGGTGAGGGTCAGAGCATTCTATTTGTGTTTTGAGCATAACCTCAGAGCTCTCTTCTCTTCCCAGGGTTACTTCTGACTGGCCCAGCAAGGATGTGACATTAGATGTTAGGGCTAAGAGATAGTTCTGTGTTTCAAAATTGAACCACAGTCCTGTTCAGCAAATACCAGTTGCTCACTGAGAAGTTTAACTACACCAGTGTGACCATGGGTAACTTCTCCCATGCTTTCCCGTGGAAAATGGATGGAGTTCCTCACAGACAAGACCAGCCCTGCCATGAGCCTGGCACAGTGATGTCCCACAGCTGATGTTAGCAGGGCTGAGAATGGGTTGGAATAGAGAACTGCTTAACTTGGCTTTAAGAGGTGCCTTTGTTCCTAGGGTAATTTGTTCTTGCTGCCCACCCTGTTTCTTAGTAACCCTCCATCTCTCTGTATAGATGGAAATTCCCACTGCCTTCCAGATTGTCCCCAAATAAACTTGGAGCAGGAATTACTGCCCCTATATAATATTAATTGCATAAGATGACGCTAAGCTCTCGTATGGAGGCTGTGTGCCAGGAGCCTGACTGACATGGAGCTGGGTTAAATATGGGACCATCAAGGTCTCCACAGCTATGAAAGGTCTTCATTTCATGACTGGAGAGAAACAGCTTCCCATTTTTGCTGATGAATAACTTCAGTTTATTTTGGGTTGTGTACCTATGCCAGGAGGTTTTATTTCAAGGGCTCTCTGCTCGTATTAAAATGGCAGCTAGAGCTACTTAAAATATTTGGTCTGAGTCCATCAGCTTAATTGTTTGTGGTTTTCTGGCCCTGCCTGAGCGGGGAAGCATGGGAGGCTGACCAGCAACTGGTTCACAAGGTCAGAGCAGGAGGAGAGCAGCAAAAACCTGCAGCAGAGCTGCAGAGAGCACAAGCGCCAGGGCTGGGTCTGCGTCCATGTCCCTGCACACACCGTGCAGGAGTGTCCCAGGTGTGTGATGTAATCAATATATGGGTATTTTTACAATACCTGGTTATTCTTCTACACTGATTTCCCCCCCCCCCCCCCCCCCCCCCCCCTTTCATTTATTTCTAAAGCATGAGCCTGTTTATTCTCAACATGCTAGTTTTTCCTCTAAAACTGCCTTCTGAACTACCCTTCAAAGGGCTGGAAGGAATTTCCTTTAATCTCTGAACCTCCACAACCTGTATTTCAGGCGACTCTCAGGAGTAGCTGGGAGGCACAGAGGTGGTTAGTGGTTTCCATACAGTTCCACAACTTCTTTTGCCTTCCCCAGGCCCTGTCAGCCCCACATCCCATAGCCACCCAACCACGGTCCCGTTCTCTTGCTGCGGTGGCACCGGGGCTGTGGTGCCGGCAGGGAGGAGGTCTGGGGCTGGACTGGCATTTTTGGTAATTCTCTTTCTCCCGAGGAACTTTGGGACACATAGTCCCAGTCAGTAATAGCAAATCCTCCTGTTGTGCAATAAGGGGCTTTCACAATTTGCTCCAAGGATGTGAAATTAATTTTGCTTCCAGTGTTAATTTTAGCATTAATTAAAAATTTGAGGGGAGGAAAAAAAAAAAGGGTTGAGGGGGAAAGGCAAAGATTTCTGCACCAAGCACAGTGCCCGGCTGCATGGGGAGGGTCTGACTCACAGTTTCAGCTTCATTTTTACTTAGCACCACATTTTAAGTGTGAATGCAGCTTCATTGCCAACGTTTGGTTGTAGCTACTCGAAGGCACTTGTGTCTCTGGCTGTGTGAATGGTCTATTAAGTATGCATGAATCACTCCTAATGAATAATTTAGCCGAGATTAACCTTTCCCCTTGTAGAAAACCTTCCTTCTCCCTTTGCTAATCACAGTCAGAACTGTTGTGAGGTTTAGTCATTATTGGGAATTTTCACTAGATTATTTCTGTGGGTAATTCCTGTAGCTTCCTGACAATTTGCTGCTAGTAGTCATTATCTGAAATGAGTTCTTCTGCCTGGCCCGATTGTATTAGTTCTGATTTTTACTGGCAGAGCCAGGAGAAGTTGGTAGAGCCAGGGAAATTGCATGATTATATATTTTGAATTCTCTGTTTGCTTACTTTGCAATATTGTTATAAATACTGTAGTTAGCCAACTCCTGTTCTGGGATATTTATAGCCAGAGAACATAAAGACTGTGGAAAATATTATGGAAACAGATCAGGTTTAAATGAGGATCTTTCCTCTATATCTACCCAAGTGCTGGAAGGTTCCCAGGGCCAGGGACAGAGCAGGGTCAGGTCTGGGCTTTGTTAGGAACTAAAACCAAGCCATGATCTGAGCTCACCTCTGTGCTGCTGCTGCCCATCCTGGTGACAGTCACCTCCCCGTGTGCCATCCACTCCCAGGCTGGGAGCACCGTGGGCAGCTCTGCACCTGGGGTGGTGCCTGTCAGAGCTTTCTGTTCAAAGGCAGCCTGTGCCTTGGCTGGTTTGGAGTGAGAGCAAGCAAAGAGGTAACTCTGGACAAAGTTTTCCATTCAATTTTCTTTAAATTAAAAAAAAAAAAAGGTAGTTCTTGTGAAGCTGTGTCCTTTTTTGTAGGAGTAAGAGACTTGGCTGACTTAGCTGAGCCTGTTTCAGGAGTGAGGAAATGTGTAAGCTGTGAATTAATCTTTTAAAGAGGTAACCAGAAATCTTGGTGCCACTTTGCCTCACCGGCCACCACCTTTCCGAGGCGCAGATCCCTCCCAACCCAGCTCCTGTGCAAAGTCCTGTTTGGGATGGAATTGGCTCATTTGTTTGAGTATCAGATGGGGAGATGTTAGCACAGGATGGATATAAATTGCTTCTGGTCACTTGTCACCCGATGTCTCTGCTCTGCCACTGAAAGCTGATCTCATCACTGGGGTCCCAAACACGCCCATGCCTCTGCTGTCACCTTACACCAACCCTCACAGCGGGGTGGGTGTCTCACTGCTTTCCCTTGTGCCAGACCCACTCCCCTCCTCTCTCCTAAACCCCCTTTCCTCCCAGGACGACCCTTCTGAGCTGTCCTGCCCCGTGACGCTGTGGCCAGCGCCTGCCATCGCTGGCAAACGCTGCTCTTCATCTTCCCCGGTTTCTTGGGCTGTGGGATGTGTGGGGGTGAAGCGCAGTGTCCCTCTGTATCGTTCTGGGGCTGCTTTGCTGCTCGGGCTGCTGACAGCTTGAATTTCTAGTTGAAATGTTTCACCTCACCTTTGCTTTTGGGACAGTGTTATCTGCAGCCCCTTGTGATTGCTCCTCTCTGAGTGTTTCACACTGGGCCTCCCCGTGTCCCTCTGGGATGCTGCTGTGGGCTCTGCTGTCACCTGCTATTTTAACGTCCCTCTGGGACCTGCCCTTCCCCACCTTGGCCTCACTGGGGTGTCTCCCCTTGGTTTTGCAGTGGCCCTCGCCCACCCCGTACCCACCCCATGCCCACCTCTCCTCTTGGCCCATGTCTGGACCTTCCCCGCTCCCCGTCTCTTGCTCAATCTCCTTCCTGCCGCTTTCTACACGTTTCTGAGCAGCCTCGTGTGCCGCGCGCGCCCGGCAGCCCCGTGTCAGCGGCTGCCCGGAGCGTTGCTTGGGCAGTCAAAACGTGGCTGTTTGTTTGCTCCTCAGGGACCCTGTTTTCTCCTGTCCCCACGTTCCCCGTGCCACATCTCTGTTTGCTTCTTGAATGACTTGCTCAAGTGAAGGGCTGAACTTTGAGCTGCGACTTCCCACCCGCTGACTTCTCACCAGCTGAGCTGTTTGCTCCAGCTCTGCTCCCGGGGGAGAGCGCTGGGGCCGAGCATCGCCCGGGGCTTTGGGATGCAGAGAAAGGCCTTTCTGTTCACCCAGCCCCCTCGGCTCTGTGGAAAGGGCAGACTGGTCCTGAAAAGCTGCAAAGAGCTTTCTATCAAGTGTTGGCATTGTGGAACGTGAGAGGTTTGCTTAGAAAAGGTTCTTGATGGTTTACTAAAAAACGTGGTTTAGTCGAAAGCATTTTGGTTTTAGCTTTTAGTCCATAAAACCCTAAGTTGTGGTTTTTTAATGGGGTGTGAAGGGGACCGCTCGGGTCCTGCGTATCGTTAGTCTTATTGATCCTGGTTCCTCAGCTCTCTAATAAATCAGCTTTACTGAGGCCATTTGTTCCTCGGTGAGTCCCCACTGCCCATGGGCCCCTCGCCCCCGGGATCTGCAGTGGGGTCTTTCCCTTCCCTCTGACCAAGCCGGGACGGTCGCTTCCACCCACCCTTTCTCTTCCAGTGGAGCATGAGGTGCTGCAGGTGCGACTCGCGGCTGCCACACGCCTACAACGGCCACCGCGTGGAGAGCGTCCTGTCCTCCGCCGGGCACTCGCGCTGGTGGCAGTCCCAGAACGGTGAGTACCGGCTGGGCGCCTTGGGGTCCCCTGGGACACCGCAGCCCCTGGCAGTAAATGGCATTGCGAGGAAGAGGAGGAGGTGTTGAGTCCAGTAGAGTGGAAGGAAAGAAATGGCTTGGCGCAGGCAGCTGAGCACTTTGCCTCCCTGGAGTTCACATCCTCTGAACCTCCCTCTCTGTGCCTGCAGGTGTTGAGCGCGTCTCTTTGCAGCTGGACCTGGACCAGACGTTCCAGCTCAGCAGCATCGTGCTTCACTTCAGGGTTGGTGTGCATCCTCCCTGCTCGTGAGGAGGATGGGTTGGCCCCACTGGGTGTGGGGAATCTCGGAGCACAGCTCCCTTCAGGTTCTCAATAGGAAGAAGGCCAAGAGTTGTGTCCCCATCCATCCATTTTCCCTCTTTGCATGGCCATTCCCCGGGGTGTTTGGGAGGAGCAGAGCAGGGTGGTGGGTTCCCATCCCACGACTGCCTGCAGAAAAATCTCCTTGGTGCAGACGTGGACTTTGTGGCCGTGAGTGTGGGACTGCAGCGGGGCTGGCTGAGGGAACAGGGGGGACCCAGGAATTGTTGGTCACCTGCTGGGGAGGGGATTGCTCCAGCAGCCTGCAGTGACCTGAGCCAGGAGGGAGGAAGAGGAGAACAGGGACGCCCAGGGTGGGAGCTGGCTGGGGTGCTCCCTGTTACAGAGGAGCCTCTTTCCCCTCTCCCCAGTCACCGCTGCCCGCTGCGATGCTGATCGAGCGCTCCAGCGACTTCGGCAAGACCTGGGAGCTGTACCAGTACCTGGCCTCCGACTGTGCCGCCGCCTTCCCCCACGTCCCCCAGGGCTCCCCCGAGGGCTGGCAGGACGCTCGGTGCCAGGCGCTGCAGGGGTACCCTTTGCACGGAGGCAAGGTAGGATTTGTGGGGTTTTGTGGCAGGGACCCCCACACGTGCCTGTTCCCCCCACTGTGACCCTGGGCTGGGGTTAGGTGGCCTGTGCAGTGCTGCAGAAACACGTGGTGGCCTGGAAAGCTTTTACATGTATGAGACATGGTGAGGGATGGAGCCTGTGGGCATCCAGCACTGCTGAGGGGTGTCCTCAGGAGGATTCTTGCTTCTCTGTGAGGAAAGCCCTCACTGCTTTGTGACAAGTGAGGTGTCGGTCTTCCCACAAAATCCTCTGCAAGTCTGAAGTCTTTTCTGTCTGTTAAGTGTTGTCCTGCAGAGGCAGGTCCAGCGTACACACTGCCTAGAGCCTTTTTAACTTACTTTTTTGCTTTCTCAGGTAAAATTCAGTGTCCAAGACCTGGCATCTACCATCACTACCTCTCACAGCCAGACCATCGATAGTAAGTGAACGGCCTCTTTTATATCTGGGAAAGGGAGAGGGGGATGATGCACCTCGTGGTTCTTCCTCCCTGTGATGGAGAGCACCAAGCTGGGGTAACCCTGTGGGGAGCAGGTCCTCAGCAAACAGCAGCACGTTTGCCCTGGTGCCTCCAGTGTGCTGAGGAGCAGCGTTTGGTCTTTGACTCAGCTGCTCTTCACGACGACGCCTCTGTCCCTTGCTCCGAGCCCTCCACACGAGGAACAGTGCAGTTCTGCCCCTCACTCCTCTCCTTGGTCCCCAACAGAGCTGGGGCAGTTCACCAACCTGCGGATCAACTTCACCCAGCTCCCCTACGTTGCGCACCAGGGCTACCACTCGCCCAGCACCTTCTACGCCGTGACGGAGATGCGGGTGCTGGGGAGCTGCTTCTGCCACGGGCACGCCGACCGCTGTGCCCCTTCGGGAGAGCTGCCTGCTGCGGTGAGCATCGAGGCGAAGTGGAAAGCCTGAAGATGAGCTCTGTGGTATCAGACCATCCCTGAGCCCCAGCGGCAACAGGCTGGGGCTCTGCCACACTCCGTGGGAGATCTCGGCCAGGATGACCAGCAGTGGGGTGTGAAAGTCTTTCCCTTGGCAAGAGGCTGCTCATAATTGGGAGAAACAATACTTTGTTTTGCCTGCAGCAGTGGGGTGGTGGCTGTGAGACAGCACCTGAGGTACCCCCACATAAATCCCCTTTTTGTGTTGGGAGGAAGGTGGAGGGGCTTTATAGGGAGTTATGAAGCTCCTTGGCTCTGGGGGATCTACTTCCACCGACACTGGATATCTCAGCTGGGTGGGGGACGTGCAGAAGGTTTCAGGAGGCTCCTTCATGCCCAGGAGGATTTGCCAGCACAGGTTGTTTGTTATTGTGGGATTCTCTTGTCCCCAGCTTGTGCTTGTCTGCTTTACCTTGAGTGTGGTTGTCCTCAGGTAGGTGGTAGAGGTGGTGGGAATTGTCCTGTCTCTGCGGGTGAGGAGCAGCCTGTCCCTGGCGCTGCAGCAGCTCTGGGGGCTGGAGCTTCATCCCTGCACAGGGAACGGGGAGGGGGACTGTGTGGGGGCAGGAGCAGGCCAAGGCACATGCCAAAAAGGCATGAGAAGGATGAAGCTCAGATGGACTGAGCAGTTACCATCCAGGAGGAGTAAAGTGTTGTCTCTGCAGCAGGTCCACGGGCACTGTGTGTGTCAGCACAACACCGCCGGTCCCAGCTGCCAGCGCTGTGCCGCCCTCTACAACGACCGACCCTGGGCGCCCGCGGAGGACAACGACCCCCATGAGTGCCAGAGTACGGCGAGTGCCTTCCCCCTCTCCTCTTCCTCAGGCCTTTCCCCTCTCATCTTCCTCAGGCCTTTCCTAAATCCTCCCCAGATGTGAGTGATGGGACTGAGCACAAGCTCAGGGACCTTTTACCGGGACGCTTTGTGGGGCTGGCTGTTAGCTGGGGTGTCTCTGCAGAAGGCACCCGGGCACGTTCTCACGCTGGACTTTGCTCTGCGGGGCTGTGGCTGAGCAATGCCCCAGGCTCACAGCTTGCCCCAGTGCTTGGCTGCACTGTCCGACTAGTGCCAGCTTGGTTCTGGGGTGTTTAGCGGGTGTCACAGTCACACAGGGGACTCGGGCACCCTCTAGTGCCAGAGCTGCTGCTGTCCGAGGGGTTTGTGCAGTTGCAGCACTAGCTGGGCTGCTTTGTTGGGTTTTTTTAGGGTGCAACTGCAACGGTCACTCGGCCTCGTGCCACTTCGACCCAGAGCTGTACCAGGCCAGCGGAGGGACGAGCGGGGGCGTCTGTGACAACTGCCAGCACAACACTGAAGGCAACAACTGTGAGCGCTGCAAGACTAACTATTTTCGCAACCAGCAGCAAGATCTCACCCATCCCGAAGCCTGTCTGCGTGAGTGCCCCATTCCCCCCGTGTAGCACCATCCCCAGACCCCCCCCCTCTGCCCTCACACCCCCAGCAACGCTGTTTCTTGCCCATCTCCAGCCTGCGAGTGCGACCCGGACGGCACCGTGCCGGGCTCCGTCTGTGACCCGCTGACCGGGCGCTGTGTCTGCAAGGAGAACGTGCAGGGGGATCGCTGCCACCTCTGCAAGCCGGGCTTTGCCCAGCTGGCCAATGCCAACCCCATGGGGTGCCGCAGTGAGTACACCCCAAACCAGCCCCTGCTTCCCAGGGCGTTCCCACCTCGCCTCTCTCAGCTCAGCATCCTCAGAGGCTCTGAGAGGGATGCAGTTCCCAGCCAGCTTTGATTTGGGGTTTCCAAGCCAAAGCCAATTTTGTGAAGGGTTCTAAACCTCCTTGCTCAGTCTCTGACCTGTCTCGGGTATAAGGTTGGCAACAAGCACAGGGAAAGTGGAGTTTGGGGCGTGGGTATCCCCTTGCCGAGTGCCTCCCCGGGTGCGCAGGGCTTGGGATGCCGGCGGCGCTGCGGGCGAGCCGGGCTGTGCACAGCAGGGGGCAGCCGTGGCGCGGGGCAGCGCCCCTGTCCCGCTGGGCTGGAGGATGATGAGGATGATGAGGATTCGGGCTGTGAGTCCTGCTGCGGTGCTGGAGCGAGCGGTGTGGTGTTAGAGCAGGGGTGCGGGTCCCTTGTGCTGAGCTCAGGTGTGAAGGGAGGGACAGGAGAGCTCGTTTTTGGGTGGCTGCAAGGTCCTTCTGTGAACCTGGCTTTGTAGGAAGCTGGGCTGGTGCTCTGCACCCATTGTTAATGTGACAAAACCCTCCCGGTTTCAGGATGCACCTGCAACGTGCTGGGAACGCGGCAGGACGTGCCCTGTGATGACGAGACGGGGAGATGCTCCTGCCTGCCCAACGTGGTGGGGAACGACTGCGGGCAGTGCGCGGCCGAGCACTGGGAGATGGGGAGCGGCCGGGGCTGCCGGCCCTGCGGCTGCCACCCCCAGGGCTCCCGCAGCCTCCACTGCAACCAGGTACCGCCCAGCCCACCCTGAGCATCCTCAGGGCAGATTCAGCATATTTCAGCAATATTTCTTTTTCATTTCCCTGCCTTTTTTCACGCACACCTGCAAGCTTGCTCTCTTTTTTTGTTTGTTTTGTTTTCTTTTCCCAGCTCTGCAAACGCTGCTGTGAGGGGCTGTCTGGGGGCAGTGGGGGTGTCACTGCCATCGGAGCCACGTCCCCACTGTGCAGCACCATGCTGGGGATCACTCAGAGCATCAAAACCACCTGTTGGGTGGCTCCATTGTCCCATCCCATCTGTGGGAGCCTCCACAAAAGGGCTGTGCATTCCTTAGTGCATCCTGCTTTTATGTTCCTTTTCCTATTTCCTAGAAAACACTGTGACAGGCCATTCAGGAAAATGAAAGAAGGTGGTAATTATCAAGGCAAGATTAAGCCTTTTTAAAAGGCTTGATATTTAGTAAGGAAGTCCTAATAAGAGATTTTCAAGCAGGCAAGGCAAGTTAATTATCCTCATTTGTCAGTGAAAAGTATGTGTCACTTCAGGTGTAAGAGACAACTGGGAAAATTAAAATTAAGTGTAAAAAAGAAAAAGAAAAAAGAAAACCAACCCAAACCAACCCATGACAAATTCTAAGAGCCAAGGGTAGGTCCCAGACTAACTCAGTGCAGGGAGGAGACCTGAGATGGCAAAACCAGCTGCATGTGGGCGATTCCTTTGTCTTTGAAGCAAAGCTTACAGCTCTGCTTTGCAATGCTTGGGCTGTTTGGAGGCTGCGTGGCCACGGCTGAGCCTGCAGCCCAGCAGGAGCAGCGTGGGCCTGTCCTGGGACACACAGGCTGAGCAGGAGTTGTCCATGTGCTGGCTTTACTGCTCAAGAGCAGTCGAGGGATGGCTTTCCCAGGAGAGCATCTGGAGCTGAGTGTCTCTGATGTGTTTCTCTTTCCTCAGTTCACAGGACAGTGTCCATGCAGGGAAGGCTTCACGGGACGGACGTGCTCTGCCCCGCAGGAGCAGGGGTGCCCAGACAGGCACTACGGAGACGCCCGGGCAGGGTGCACAGGTAGGGAGCACGTGTTTGGTTTTGGCTCAGTGGTGTTTAGCACTGTGAAATCACAGGTGATGTGGGAAGGAGCACCCGGCCTGTGTCCTGGCACCAGCGTTTCCCACACTATTTTGCAAAAGAGATTTCCTCTCTGGAACAGCTTCCTGGTTCATTCCTGTTGCTCTCCCCATCTCTGAGTGCTCACCAGTCCACTCCCAGCAGCCCTGGGTGAGACCCTTGGCTGTGTTGGTCTGGCCCTGCAGGGGCTGGGTGGGCAACTGGGCTTGGAGGCTCTTCCCTTTTCTCTCCTTGTGCCACCTCCTTTCCAGATGCTGTGGGGGCTGACAGGTGGGATTTGACTTCAGATTGTGTTGGCTTCCCATTAACAGGATTTGATTTTATTTATGTGTGTATATATGCACATGTATAAATTTATATTTTTCCCCCCTTTTGGTGGGATTCACCTCTGTATCTTTCCACCTTTCCATCCCCCAGAGTGTGACTGTGACTTCCAGGGCACGGAGGATGTGGGGTGTGACAAGACCACGGGCCAATGCCTCTGCCGCCCGGGGATCACGGGCTCCCGCTGTGACCAGTGCCAGCGGGGCCACTGCAGCACCTACCCCGAGTGCCAGCTGTGCCACCCCTGCTTCCGCACCTACGACGGGGACATCCAGCGCCTGCGCCTGCGCCAGGTCCATCTCAGCAACTCCAGCTCCCGGCTGCCCCGGGGGAGCGGGGGGTCCCGCCTCAGCCCCCGCCTCTCGCAGGCGGAGGGGGACGTGCAGCAGGCACAGGGCATCCTCGGCCACTCTCCCGCCACAGAGCAGAGCCTGGCGCAGATAGGCAGCACGCTCGCTGCGATCAGGTGAGGGATGGGTGCTGCTCTTGGGGTGTGTCCCTTAGCCGGGAGGGAACACTGGCTTTTTCCTGTGTGGTCGCTCCACTTGTCACCCTGAGCCGCTTGTGTGCGTTCTGCTTTGTGTCTGTACCTGGAAATCTGGCTCTGGTCAGGTGGTGGCCAGCGATGCAGGACAGCACGTCCAGGTGTGCCCATCCTGTGCTAAATGCTGCAAAGGCAGGAGGGCGGTGGACAGGCTCTCGATGGTTGGCATCCTCAGCAGGGCTGGGATTCCCATTTTCTGCTTTTTCTCTCCCAGAGAGCAGGTCCAAGGTATAAATCCTGACCTTCGCTTTCTGGATGACACTGCCTCTCTATCGAGGGAGCTGGAAGCCCTCAACAGCAGTTTGCTTACCACTGACACCCAGTACCAGAGCAAGAAGAGCCAGTTTGAAGCCAGCCGCAGCACGGATCTGTCAGGTACAGTGCTGCAGCTCTGATATCTCTTAATTTGCAGCCATTAATTTACCTCAACGTGACTGTGCCTGGTGGTTTCCCACTGCCCAGGTGGACGAGATGGAGTTTTTAACCTGCTGCTAGCTTAGGAACAGCAAATGCATCTCTGCTCCCCAAGGAAAGGGATGCTTTCTACCCGGCATCCCAGGATTTCACACTGTTGGGTTATTTGCTGCGGTGTTTTGGGGTTGGGTGCCGTTCCTGTTCCCTGGCCAGCACAGACTCCACTGCCAGAGCGCAGTGGGAGCACTGGGAAGGTGGGAGCTGTGGTGGGAAATGGGTAGTCCTGCTGGGACTGTGTCACCAAACCTGGGAGGAAGCTGAGATAATGAAGGGTGTGCACAAGGAAGGGATGGAGGGGTGGGGAAGAGAGGCAGGCGGCTGTCAGGCGCTTAGGAGAGGAGCTCATTAAGCCCTGTGATGCTGCTGGTGGGAGGCTGCTGTGATATCCCTGCTACAGCTGATTCTCTCCCAGTGTCTGGTTGCTGCCTCCCCCAGCGTGGCTCAGCTGGCCAGGATGCAGGAGCTGTGGCAAGTGGCTGCTGCCTGGGCAGGTTCACTCTGCACCTCACTGGCCAGTCTGGGCTTAGATGTCCACGTCCTGACTGTCCTTCCAGGCTTGGGAGCCAGGGAAAGGGCTCTGAAACAGCCTGTCCTGTCCCCACCAAAGCCCTTCTGGGCTGCAGGGAGCAAAGCCCAGGATCAGGGTGTGAATATCATCTTGCTTTAGTTTTGTTTCAGTCTTTTAGCCCCAATCCACAGCTCAGTCCTTGAGGAAAGCTCTGTAGCTCACTGAAGGAATGGCTGAAAGGCACCTGGAAATAAAAGGAGCTTTTTCATTGTGCCATAGTGACTAATCCCTCTGGCTGTGACTCCCTCCATTCTGTGCACGCATCCGCTCGCAGCGTATAGTCAGTGCCTTCATTTAGGTAGCTGTGCTGCATTTCTGAGTCACTTGTGTCATTTGTGTCACTTATTGGTTTTATTCCTGCAGGAGCCTTCAAGACAATCAGATCTGCGTACCAGACCTCCACCAATGCCAGCAGCCTCATTGCCGCTGCCTCCGGGCTGCTGGCTGAGTCCCGGGAGAGCCGCAGGAGTGCTGCGGGGATGGAGGGGGGGCTTGCGGAGTCCACCTCCAAGCTGCTGACCCTGAAGGGCGAGATAACCTCATCTCCCAACCTGACCCCCGTCATAAATCAGGTGAAGATCCAAAGCAGTTTTATGACTTCCCCACTGCATGCACGTAGTTTTCAGGAGGGCCCCTGCAGTGCTCTGGAGGCGGAAGTCTCAGCCTGCAGTCATAGATCTTCCCTCAAACAGTCCAGCACGGCACGAGACAAAGTCTCTGTCCAGAGAGACTCATAAATGGCATCCAAGCAACCTGCTGCTTTGGGTCAGCAGTGATTTGTCTGAGCATCACTTTCCTGGGGATCACGGATACCGAGGCGTTGCCCACCACCCCCTCCCAAGCACGCGCTCTTTCCTCCAAGGACTCTCTCATGTGTCAGTCCTTGTATCTCAAAGACCCACTTAATTTCTGGATGAGGTTTCATTTATTTCTCTTTCGCTGCTTTGTTATTGCCATGGAGATCCATTTCGGTGTCTCCTAATGCACGGTTGCTGTGGAGACCACCAGCCTCCCCTCTCTGCTTTTCAGGGCAGCAGCACGTTCCCAAGCCTGTGCTGGTGCTTGCACTGGCTCTGGGTTTGTGTGTGTCCCTGCTGCTGAGAGCTCTCTGGTGGGTCCTAACTCTAGAAGATGCTGTGCCATTAAATCCACTGGTGTCCCAGTGAGAGGGCAGGGTCTTCTCATCCCATTCTCTCTCCCAACACAAACAGCAGAGGTTGGACAGGGCTCCCCTGCCACGAGGGGAGGAGTTGCTGTCCTGAGGGTAAATGAGAGGTTTGCTCCATGCAGACACGTGCTGTTACTCTCCGTGAGCTGCTGGGGTTCCGCTCTGGCTTTGTTCTTGTTGATGCTCTGGCTTGGGGTGGTGAGGAGATGCAGACCTGGTGTTCCTGTCTCAGATGTGGGCGTTCAGTGCTGCTCTGGTCACTGTCACTTGGGCTGTGCCAGATCCATTGCTGTCAGCCCCATCAGGAGGGTGGTCTGTCCCTGTTCCTGTGTGGAGCTCAGCAGCACAAGCACAGCGAGTTCCCCAGCTCCCCTGGTGAGGGTCTCCTGAACCATGGGCCCCTGTGATGTGCTGGTTTGCCTCCCTGAGGGCACTGAGGCCTCCCCAGCAAGGTGGGTGCCCTCACTGCCCCACCACTGCTCTCTCCCTCTCCAGATCTGTGGTGGCTTCCGAGTGGAGACCTGCACGCCAGCGCAGTGCGAGGGGCTGCTCTGCCCGCGGGACAACAGCACAGCCTGCGGGGCCGGCCGGCCCTGCCGCGGCATCTTCCCGCTGTCGAGCGGGGCCCTGGCCGTGGCCGCGGACGCTGCCCGGGAGTTCCGCAGCCTGAGCGCCCGGCTCCGGGGGATGGAGCAGCTGGTGAGTGCGGGCAGCGCCGCCTGTCCCGCGGCCGAGCTCCGCGCTCCGTCCTTCGGTGTTGAGCTGTGATAAAAACCCCCCAAGTCCAAACGCTCTTTGAGACCTGATCTTGTGGACAGCTGCAGGAATTCAGGAATTTCTGAGTGGGAGACTTCCTGCTGTGCACGTGGGTCCTGGCTGCCCCCAGCACAGGAGCTGCAGAGCTGAAGGCACGTGAGCAGCTCTGGAAATGTCCCAGGGAAGCCTGTCCTCCTCCTGGTTTGGGATTAGTAAGGGGTGGGGATGTGGAAACCTCTCTGGATCCGCAGGTGTATCTGCTCTAACGTTTGATGCAATCCAGGGCACGTCAGTGCTGTTGCAGATTCTTTCTGCGGCCCCTTGGGTGCTTGCAAAGATAAAGGCAGTTTTCAAACTCGTTCAAAATCCATTTCAAAGGTGTTTTAAAAAGCTAAACGGTCCTGACCCTGTTTAAGAGCTTTCTCTGCAAATCCAACCCTCCATCTTTGACACTGACAATTCTTTAAAGCAGTGGCATGTTGAGAATAGGGACTGGCAGAACTGCAAGGTGCCTTGCCCAGTTCACTCAGAGTTCAGGTAGGGCTGCTGGGCTTCCAGGTCAAGAAGAAACGGCTCCGTCAGGATATTGTTATTTGCAGATTAAAACAACAGAGACGTCTGCAAATGAGATTCAGAGCAATACCCGGCGGCTCGTGGATCAGATGAGCGTCACGAGGACCCAGATAGAAGGAGACGTCCGGCGCATCCAGCAGCTCATCCAGCAAGTCCGAGACTCCTTGTCAGGTAGCGCTCTGCAGGCTGTGGAGCGTGTCTGTGCAGACTGACCTGTGCACACAAAACCCCTGGTTTTTACAGTGCTGTGTCTGGGAGCACAGCACCAGGGAGGCGGCTGAACAGCTCACCCCGTTAAGCTCCTGGATATCCACTTTATCTGCACGTGGGTATTTACGTAGCAAAGGTAATGTGTGTCCTCTGAGATGGCAAGGCAGGGCTGGACAGTGTTTGCTGAAAAACAGAGAAGACTTTTCAGCAGTAGGAAAGTCTGTGATATTATCAGGAGTTGCAGTTTGACCATCTGACTTGCTCAGGCTTGACCGTGCTGTTCAGATCGACCCAAATTAATCCTGTTCTATCTGTGTTGACTTCCCTGGGATGTCAGTAGGGCAGACCCTGCCTGCTTCCTTCTGGGGACATTTGGGGGCCATCTGTGAGGTGCATGAGGCAGGAGGTACCACATGGCCTTGATATTCTGTGTGCAGGACTTTCTGGAGGGGTCTCACAACACCTCCCTGTGAGCTGCTCTCAAATATCACCTCTAAAACAATGAACTGCATTACCACAAGTGGAAGGCTGTGGAGGAGGTGATCTTCTGTCTGTAGCATGGACAACAGCTTCCTTTGTCCCTCTCTCTGCTGCAGAGCCTTGTGCCACCTCTGGGGCTCGAGGACAAACCCACCCCTGTGTCTGGTGCTCTCTGAGGATTTGGAGTCAGCATTGACCCGATGCAGAAAAGTTTACAGGCAGCACTCCCTGACTGGAGATAAACAGACAAATCTTCTCTGGAGCAGACAATTAATCAGACGAGAATTCCTCACTGGCCTATAAACCACTGGGATGACTTATTGTCCGCAGACAGAGTGTAATAACATAATGAGCCTCGTGAGCATTAGCTGAGTAAGAAAATCGGGTCATTTGGTGCTGCCTGGTGTTAATGATGACTGAAGATATTTCTGAGCTAATCGCTGGGCTAATGTCCCTTGGGCTTTGCCTGCTTCTGATTCCTCAGTTTTATTAACTTTCATTTGTGAAATAATAAAAAAAAAAAAGGCTTGTCTTGAAACACAGCCTCATCTGCTCAGTGAGGTCCACTTGACTCTGCTCTGGGCTTAGCCAGGGTGTTCTCTTCACCAAATTAAAGTTATCATTTCAGTTCTTCCCTGAAAGTTCTGCTGATGTGAATGGGAAGTACATGAAATTCAAGGGGATTAAATTCAGGGTGGATCCTGGCAGCTGTCTGGAATGAAGAGACTGTGCGTGAGAGCGTGCTTGGCTGGATGCCTGCCCTCGTCCTCCCTTGCATTTGCAGTCCCACCTTTCCTCTCTCCCGTTGCTGACGCCGTCTGGCTCTTTGCTGTCTAGACAAGGACACGGACCCTGCCACTCTCCAGGAAATCAGCGAGTCTGTTCTCTCCCTGCGTCTCCCCACGGATGCTGCCGCAGTCCTGAGGAAAATGACCGAGATCCAAAATTTGGCGACGAAGCTGCAGTGCCCAGAGAGCATCCTTGCCCAGACGGCCGAGGACATGGCTAAAGCCAAGCAGCTTCAGCAGGAGGCAGAGCAGGCCAGGTCGGTTGGGGCTCAGGGGCTGTCGGCAGCCAGAGTGAGCATCGTGGTTCTCGGTTGGGTTGAGATCTCACTCTGCTGGAGCTGTACCCACTTGCACAACACAACGTTTTAGCCCAAGATCTTCTATGCACAGTGCCTAAGAGAGTGAGTCTGCAATCTCTGCAGACACCTCCCTGGTGCCCCAATGCAAATAGGAAAGGTGGCTGCCAAGAACAGATTTTGCTATAGACACTACAGCAAGAAGGTCTTTACCAAAAGTAACGGAGGCTTTTCTCTATCTCTTGAGTCCCTGTGATGGGAGATGACAGGGCTGCCCTAGTATTACTTGATATTGGTGACCTACATCCTAATTGCACAAGAAAGCATGTGGAGATTAAATGGGCTATTTGTTTTCTGGGTGAAAGTTGGGAGGATTATCCCATGGTCCCTTAAAAAATAATTACAGAGTGTCCTTGCAAATTTGGAGCGCCTGCTCTGTCACATGTTGACTTGCAGCAATAGCCCAGCGAGAAGGTTAGCGGGATAAGCGTGCAGACTCCTTGATAGCGTCTGACACCTGCTTAACCTGCTGGAAGTGATGAGACAAGGGAGTCTGGCTTCCTGTGAGTCTGGCTCTATCACACGACCTGAATAGTTCCACTGCAAGCAGAGGAGTATTCATTGAAACTGGTTCAGTGGTTGTTGCTTTCCCTTTGATCCTTTTTCTTGCACTACTTAGAAAAGAAATGTTTCTAACTAGTTTAAAGGAAGGCTTTTCTCTCCCCTTCTCAGTTTGTCTCCTCTGCTATGAGGTATGAAATGGAAGTAACACTCCTCTCGAAAGGAAACCTGCTGGAGTCCAGATGTGTGGGTTTGTGGCTTTTGGGGAAGGGAGTTTGCAATCTTCTCAGTAACAATCCTGTCTTGCTTCTCAAGCTTCCTTATTGAGCCCCTGCAGCCTTGTCTTCCAGCCTGCCCAGTTCTCTGCTCTCACTCCTGGCTGTTTCCTGTGTGTCCCCAGGAACCGGGCGAATGCTGTGGAGGGCAACGTGGAAGAGGTGGTTGGGAACCTGCGCCGAGCAAACACGGTGCTGCTGGAGGCCCGGGGGGCGATCAGGGGCTCCGGCTCTTCCCTCCGCTTCATCCAGGAGCGCGTTGATGAAGTGAGTGATGTGCGGTGACTTCCCAAATAACCATGCTGTGCCCTGCTCACTGCTCCTTTGAGACTTCCCCACTTGGTAGAGTCCCGCACCAGCACAACTGGGAAATGGGATCTGGTGAAGCTTTTGCTCTAAAAATCTCTTTTCTGGTGTGCCTCACTTGTGTGCTTCTACAGACTACAATAATGGTCCCTGCCAGAGTCCCCCTGAGACAAACCCTGGGGCTGCTGTGCTGAGCGGCACAGGGAGCAGTCCCCCCACCCTGCCAACACCCCACTTCTGCCGTGTGTCTGCCAGGCAGTGTAGCTGACCCCTGCACAGAGGAAAAAACCATGAGGAGTGGGGTTTGGATGTGACTTCCTTCTGAATGTGGAGCACTCTGCTTTTAGATCGAGGCTGTTCTTGGTCCAGCCGAGAAGAACGTGAAGTCCATCGCGGTGCAGCTGGACGGGCTGATGGAGCGACTGCTGGGGCTGCAGCGCGGGGCGGACCAGAACCGCCTGCGGGTCACCGACGCCCAGCAGACGGCCGGGACCGCGGGCGAGGAGGCCAGGAGCGCGCAGCAGGTACCGGGCTCCAGCACGTCACCAGCCAGGGCGGTCACAGCTGTGCTCTGTGTCCCCACTGGCACCAGGCAGCAAAGCCAGCTGTGTCCTGGCACGGCTCTGGATGAGGCGAGGAGGCTTTGCTGTTCAGGCTACAGCTCGTGTGTTGTCATGTCACTCCTGATTAATCTGATGCAGTATCCCAGTACTGAATTTTTCCAGGACCTTTCTCAATCCCAACGCTTTTTGCTGTTAGCAGCTCTCTGTTGTGTCTCCTGCCTGTGGCAGAGTAGCCCAGACAGCTGTCAGTCAGCGTCTCTGCGAGTGCATCACAAACTGTTACGTGTTTGCACGATAGCATCATGGCAAAGCTCTAGTGCAGTATCCATTTAATACTTAAAATGGATTGAAAGTTGGAAAATCCCCTTTCCCCCAGTCTATTTACCTGATCCTACCTGCACTGCTTATTTGCTTTTCCACAGGCTTTTGAACAAGTGAAAGAAATGTATGCTGAGGTGAAGAGCAGGATGGAGCAGAGCCCGGCTCTGGGAGAGCAGGGCAGCAGGGTGCGAAGCATCGACCTGGAGGCACAGGCTCTGCTTGAGGAAACTTTGGCCATGATGCTCAGGATGGAAAGTAAGGCTCTCTGTGAACTCCATGCAATCATCTCACACACTGGGGAGGGGCTTTTGACTCCCAGTGGGATGAGGGAAAGGAATGATGAGGAAGACACCATGCTTTTGGGAGTGAGATGGTGCAGATTGGGGCTGCACCTGCGGATTTTGTGCCAGTAAACTCAGAAAGTGCAGGAGTGTGTGGGTGGCCGAGGAAGGGACACCCTGCCTGCGATGCCAACGAGCCCATTTTCCTCCTCACTCTCACTTCCATTTTTCAGCATTCAGAAGTCATGGCTTTGTTTGAAGTGATCGTGTTGGTTTTATTTGAGGGGGGGAGAAGGGGCAACGCAGGAGGAGGAGGGGGTATTTATTTTCCTCGCCCCACCACAGCTATGTAGGAGGGAGGTGGAGGCTCAGCCCAACCAGCTGCAGGGGTGGGTAATGGCCGTGATGCTGTTCTCCTGTCCCATCATCACATAACCCTTTCCTGCTCTCTCTCCTCAGCTTTAGAGGTGGAAATTCAGGAAAGCAACAAGGCTTTGATGTCCAAGTCCACCAGGCTGTTGGGCCTGGAGGAGCAGGTGGGAAGGATCCGGGATGCCATCAACAAGCGAGTCGCCTACTACGAGAGCTGCTCCTGAGCGCGCTGCCCGCTCCCCAACGGCTTCTCCTTCCTCCTCTGCAGACACTGACTTGTGTATTTATTCCCATTTTCTGGCTGGAGTTCTCATGTGCCTAATATCTATTTTTAGCAAATTGAGTTTCTGTACCTCTGGTACCTTCTGTACCTCTGGAAAAGAGCTGGACTGAGCGAAAGGAGCAACCCCCTGGAGAGGACTGACCTTGGCTGGACTGGCTGAAGCTGCCTGATGGTTGGAGGAAAAGGGGGAGAGACATCAATCTTCCATTGCAAATAAAAACATGCTTGAAGCAGTTATTTCCAGAGGGCTTTATAAACCAAGACATTATTTCTTTTCCTGTTTTAGCCAATTCAGGCTCTTTTAGCTGAATTTCACTGTTCGAATTAAAACCTTTATGTGGGGCCTTTTAAAGCTCCTTCTCTACACTGCAGTTAATCCTTAAAACTTGCCATGGCCTCAGTGCTTCCCTCCCAGATCTTTCTTTGAAGAACCAGATCGCAGAAATGGAGAGTTTGACCTCCATCATATCCATACAGCATACCTGTGTTTATGCAGAGGAGAAATGCCATCTCATACTCAAAGGTGACGTCAAATGTCTTGTTTGACTTTCTGCCACAGTCTGCTTATTTACCATGTAACGCTTTGCCAGGATAATACCCGAGGGAGCAGGTCTGCAGATGTGTGGGGAACGCTTTAGAAAGGACTTAATAGACCTTTTCCACATCTAATTTCTATGAATAACCAACAGGCACTTTACAAAACAAAACTCAGCTTTATTAAGCAAGTATTTATTGTGCAATTACAGACTTGGAAGCAGGGGATTCAGACTCTGATTGTTATCAGACATATGGAGGTTGCTAGCAGGTTGTCTGTGTGTTTGCAGCTGAAGTGAGAACTGTGCAGGCTGGGTGGCTGGTTGATGCTGAACTTCAGAGAGCTGAAGCCTGGGACTAACCAAAATCCAAGGAGTGGATAGGATGCAGATTGTAAAAATAACTGAGCTGCCACTGAGTAAAACTCTGCATGGCTTTGTCTTACAGGATTTACATTGTGCATTGCACTTATGATGCATTGGAAAACTAAACAGTGTACAGTAAACAAAAGCTTACAGCATTGAGCGATGTCGTATGGATTATATACACTGAATATGCTAGCAGGAGCCTCAGACTTTCCCTTGCTAAAGTGCCTTCTCCCAGCTTTAAGGATCCAGAAACACCCTGAGGTCACTGCATTGATGGATTCCTGGGACTGGGTCGTCACCAGTCAGTCGCTCCTCTCTGAGACGCTGCTGCCCGCCTGCTCCTGGCGGGACACAGCCTCCTTTCTTGCTTGCACTGTTGGTATCTGGCTTTGAAGTGCAGAAAAGAGTAAAACAGCCCTTCTGTTTCTGCAAGAGAGAGAATTTCAGTTGAGGATTGAACTTTGTTTCACTAACCTGCTACCTTCAACGTGTGCTCTGGTAATAAGCAGTGGCCTGGGGTTAGGAACAGCTCAGATCCCTTTGTGTGCCTCATTTATAAGGGTTATTACATGAGTGATCATTGGGACCTTTGTGGAGCTGATCGTAGATCTTATTGCATTGTCTCTCCTATTAATCCTTTGTCTATTACAATTCTGTTCATATAATCTCATCAGGAGAGAGTGTTACAGAGGATGATAGGATGTAGCTCACTGTGTGGTTTTTGTGGAGAACTGTGCTAGCATGTGCTCA